>CM016729.1:10659730-12073989 GCA_005771605.1 Scutellaria baicalensis
GGTTGACGGTTGTCATTTGAAGGGACAGTTCAAAGGAATTGAGTTCGTTGCTCTTACGAAAGATGGAAACGAGCAAATTTTTCCACTCGTTGTTGGGATAGGAAGTGTTGAGAATGATGAATCCTGGACATGGTTCTTTCGTAATGTTCGAGAAGCATTTGGGTGTCCAGATGACCTGTTGATTGTGTCCGATCAACACGCAAGCATCAGTAATGCCATTGAGAATGTATACCCGGAAGCAGCCCATGGACTTTGTTGTTTCCATTTTCAACAAAATTTAGCCAAGTATGGAGCACATTTAGTCGGACTACTCCACAAGGCTGCTTATTGTTATGATGAATGTGATTTTGATAGGTATGTTTTCCTCCATTGTTTTTAAGCTAAATTTTTTTAAATAAGTGTACCAAGCTGTCGAGTAAAAAAGTTTATTATTTCTACAGGTACATTAATTTTGTCCACGACAGTGGAATTTTGGGAGCTATTGAAGCCTTAAAAAAGGTCAAAGCAACGAGGTGGTCTCGCGTCAAATGTCCTGTTCGACGATATAACTTCATGACATCAAACGCTGCCGAGGTTTGGAATTCTCGTCTTGTTTGGGCAAGAAAGTTACCCGTTTGTGCCTTCTTGGAAGCTGCTCGAAGGATTATTGAAAAGTGGTTTGCTGAGAGGCGGATAGGGGCTGAAGAAAGAGAACAAACTTTCACGAAGGCGGCACACGACAAGTTAGCCGACCTCATGAGCAAAGGCCGACAAATGGAAGTGGACAGACTTGGTCGAGGCAAATTCAAGATCACAGATGGGCAAAAACTATTTCTAGTTGATCTCACCGGCCTCGTTTGCAGTTGTAAGGTTTTCCAGAGCGAGTTGATTCCATGCACGCACACATGTGCGGCATCAGGTTCTATGCACACCAACAATTTCTATCTTAAACTATGTTTTATGTCATTTTGGGAATTAATACGTTTTTTGTACCAGTTATTCGAAGGAGTCAGTCGTATCATATGTGTCTTCTTACTACACGACATCCTGGTTGAGGGGTATGTGAGCTGGAGAAGTTATGCCTGTTCCCGACCCGACTGCTTAGGTACTTGATGAAGATACGCGCCTAACTGTTTGTGTTGCGCCCGATCAACCAAAACAGGCCAGCCGACCCAAAACTAGGAGAATACCTTCAAGTGGAATAAATTTGGGGGCACGTCGAAGTACATCCGTTATATGTACTGGTTGCGGTCAACCTGGTCACAACATTACCACATGTAGTCAGTACATGCCCCCACCTTCACACCAACATGAAGATTTGGACGATGAAGATAATCTACCAGCTCAAACTCAAACGAAAATAAGAAGAAAGAAGAAATGTTCTGTTTGTGGCTCAGACACGCACACCAGAAGGAAATGTTCTGTCTATTTGAGTCAACTGCAGGACGCTGGAAATCTTCATTGATTGTGTTTGAGTATGAGTTGAGTCATTAGGGCTTGTGTTGACAAATTGATATTCTACATATGTATAAAACACCTCAAGTCAAATATTTAAAAAGTTCAATTGTTCAACATAATTTCTACCAGTTATTCAACAGATATGTAAAAAACTAATATGTACCAAAACATCTACTCAAAAGAATCTGTAGGACAAGTGTCTCCGGGGGTGGAGTGTCGGAAAATGGTCAACGCTATTAACTTCCGGAGAGCTTTGACACCTCGATATTTTGCCAACGTCGATCGAGGCCACTCCCCTGTAAGGGAGCTCTCAACGTCCAATATGACATACACACCACACGAGATGCTATCTTTCTGCTCATAACAGAATTCCTTCCTATACATGTGGATAGCAAACTCTCCTGTGATGGTCTGCGTCCAATAATGACCATGCTCGGCTGCCTTTTGATAAAAACCTGTGTACTCTAACAAAGCTGGCAACACACGACGAAGTGGGAGGGTCTGCCTGGTGCGTAGCTCTTGTATCTCCGGTGTTTCCCTCCACCTAAGGCTGTCCACCAGAACAATGCGCGCACTTACCAAGTCGATCTCACAAAACACCCAATGCCCGTCTAGGTTAATGATAGTGTATACCTGATGTCAAAAGTAAGGGGGAAAATAAAAAATTTAAGTACTTAATGATATCAAATATTATCCTGAACACGAAAAATGATATCGTTATATCTTACCGCCCGGATGTGCTCCCACCACGGCTTCATGGATCTCCACTTCAGCTTCAAACCTCTAATATACGGAGCCAAGCGCTCAAGATCCTGGGGGCTGAAATCCTCCTTCAAGGGACTCTTGTACATGGTGTCCGGATCTTCACCTGCATGCTACTTCTTCTATATCTCCTCACAGGCTTCCTGTGCATTTAAACTCAAGAAACATGAGACAACATTACAGAAGGCAAAAAAAAAATGAAATCTTGGCGAAATGACTTACAAAGAAATGTGTATCCACCAACTGGATCCGGGCTGACAGCCTAAGCGGCACGCGAACACCAGCAAAGATAGGAATACTCTGAAGCGGCACTCGACGACCTATAGCACGCAGCTGTGTCTTGATATCATCAAGGACACCGAGTCGGACATATCCATTAATATAGGCCATGCGACCCTGGCAAACCGCACGAACCCACGAGTACTCGAACTATACATTTCAAAGAATAGAAGACAGATTTATATCATATTTCTCTAAAAATACACTTTACAGAAACCTCAACAAAAAATAAAAAGGTTTACTGATTTTTAGATATTCGAACAATAAACGATTTACTGATTTTCAATACTCGAACAAATAAAAGTGTATGCCGAACAACAAAAAGGCTTCCTCGAACAAAAAATTCAAGAGTTATAGGGTTACTCGAACAATTTCAAATTCAATAGCAAATTGTTCGAGTAACGTTTAATTAAAGGGTTACGTGAATAATACTCTATTGTTCGAGTAGGGTTCAATTTTAAGTGTTACTCGAAAATTTGCTATTATTCGAGGAACATACAAGTTAAAGGGTTATTCGAACAATACCCTATTGTTCGAAGTACCTTTCAAAATGTTCGAGTAGCGTTGAAGTAAAGGGTACTCGAACAATATCAATTGTTCGAGGAACTCTCAAAATATTGTTCGAGTAGCGTTGAAATACAGGGTTACTCGAACAATATGAATTGTTCGAGGAACTACCAAAATATTGTTCGAGTAGCGTTGAAATACAGGGTTACTCGAACAATATCAATTGTTCGATGAACGCTCAAATATTGTTCGAGTAACCAAGAATGTTCGAGGAACTTCGAACATTTTTTGCAGATTTCAGCCTAAAAATTTAGATATTTTCCAACAAATTCCTCTAAACAAGCGAAGGCGAAACATTCACTATAAAAAACATTTAATAGATTTTCAAAATTAACTCTAAACATTCACTCTAAACACACATTAACAAAAATCTATCTCACATACACATTTTGGGTTACTCAACTTCACTAATAGATATTCAAAGTTTCGAATCTAACCTGGTTTGCCATTCCTCGAAAATTTACGTTCCAAGAATCTTCCTTCCACGAATTTGAGGCACAAGGTAATTTTTTTTTTTTTTTTTGCTGTAATTTTTCGAAAATGAACCTTCTCTCTCTGTAATTTTTCGAAAAACAGGAGGAAGGAAGGTGAAAGTGTGGGGTGGGTGTGGGGTGGGTGTGTGTTTGGTGGGCCATAATTGCCCCATTAACTCATCAATGATAGGAGAGATAATCATTTTTTCAGATTTTAGTGGTATTTTATTATAATAAGTGGTATATTGAGACATTTTTTATATTAAGTGATAAAATTAAAACTACTTATATCAAAATTGGTAATTTTGGTTGCTAACTCAATCTCCATATATGAATGACCCATCTTGAAAAATTATATTCATAACATAATTATGATAGTACTAAGAAGAGTAGTTTAATAAAATTGGTGGAATTCCAACTACCATGAGGGGACGTAATGGGCCCATTAAATTGATAAGACAATGAGATTATTATAGCTAGAAATTGTGGCCTCACTTCCCACGTGAAGAATCCATCCACTCTTCTCACAAACGACACATTAGTGTGTCACTTGTTTACATTTAAATTCTTTTCACATATAACACGAGAAAAATTGCAAGATTTTATTAATTATATGTATCAAAATTGATAAACTCATAGAATCACTATCATTTTGGAAAGAGAGGATAAGTGTTGCTAACATCATGAAATGAAATTGATGTTACCGGTCGAAGATTCTCCACTTGGATCAAACTCCATCCCAATTTCAACACCATTTTCTCTCTCCAAACCTAGCTCAAACAATCTCTTGGGATATTCTAACCATATTCATTTATTACATCTAAATATATCATCCCATGTTAACTAGTCATATAATATTACTTAGATACATGGAGAAATAATGCTTATTTTAAAGTAAGAAGATGAAATATAAGATGAATCGGATGATTTCATAACAAAAATTTATATGAGACTGCGGTATATAATTATTAAATGACTCAGAACTCATATGATCAAATTAATCGAGTAGAGTCAACTCAGTCAATGCCGATCAATACGACGAATGCGTACATAGGTTAACTTAGTCATTAAAATAGAGTTTATTATTTTAATTGTCCCGTAATTTAGGTTAATTCTTAAAGTCGGACTTTTTTTTCGGGCTGACAAATTAGTATTTTGACTTTACGAGTTTCACGAATTTTGCCCAAATTAACTAGAGAAGAAACTGTGGCGGCAATGGTGGCGCCCGTGGATGGCGGTGGTGACAGTGAGAAGATGTGTCATCCATGTGTATAAGTTAATAATATTTAAATATAAAATAATTATCACATTAGCAAAATAGTCCAGAAAGTCCGAAATCAGGGATAACATGTGTGATTTGGGCCCAGATGATCGATTTGAACTTAATTTGGATAAAATTTGTGAAGCCTGTAAAATAAAAGTCTTAATTTGTCAGTTCGAAAAAAAAGGTTTTGTTTTGAGAATTAACTTAAATTATTCGGCAATTAAAACAATAAACTTTTAAGAATATATGAGTAATACATGTATGAGTATTAGTTTTATTACTAAAAGTGTTACACTTATCCATTGAAGTATTACATCAATTTTGTGATGATTTATAAAATATTAGTAATACATTTTTATAGTTAAAACTATTATGTTTATCCGTTAATTAATTATCAATTTGTTTAATAACTATGAGCTGATTGAATATTAAAACGATATTTTCTTGCAAGTTTATAAGAACATTATTAACACATGATAAATATATATGAGTTTTATGGTTAAAAGTATGATTTTCATACATCAATGAATTGGATTTTTTTAATAACTACTACTTGATAAAATATATATTGAGAATTGAGATGATATATATAATAGTTTGCAATAACTAAAAATATTACATTGATCCATTATTGAGATTTATTTTAATAATTACGAGCTTATAGAATATTGAGTTATTTAATAACTACGAGCTGATGGAATATTATGATTTTTTTCAATAAATTGATCAAGCTAAAAAATATTAATTAAGATTGTATTCATTTTTAAAGTACCATAAGATTATTGATAATACATGTAAAACATATTATTTTTTAATATGAAATTTCTGAGCATGGAAGCAAGATTACTATTTTGTATTTATTTTATCAAATATCTTTTGGTGTGTAACTAATTCTAAATATAAAATCATGTCATATGCTAATATATATTTGTAAATATTCTTTCAGCTCGAGTAATACATTTTAGTGTAAAAGACATACTTGATACACATACATGTATTATTAATACTTTTAGTAATGAAGCAGCAACTTCGAATGACCCATAGGATATTTCGTCTCGCATAAATTTCTCTATAATATATTCTCAAATAAAACCTACTTATATTAATAATACACTCCTTATATATAGGACTAACTACATAAAAGGTATCATAAATTTTGAGTTATATCACTATAGCATAGAACTTTTATTAGTAATAGATCATGAATTTGATTTAATTTGTACCTTTTCTTCAATAATAGATGACAATGGTTTTATTATCAGGTGTCGCAAAATGAGATCGATGTTATAAATTTTTTTTAAAAGTGATAATTTGTATCAAGCAATATTGCCACAAATAATAATTTGTGTAACAATCTAAATTGAAAGTTTGTTAATTTTTTTATGTAATAGACCCATCTTCTAGACGATGGATCTTAAACACTAAACGATGGCTATGGAATAATTGATTTGTTTTGCCAAGTTTGACCGAAACAACGATTTTATTAATACTAGGTTTGAACCCGTGCGTTGCACGAGTTTCATTTAATACTTATCTCATTTTTTATTTTATAATTAGTGTTTATTGTTATATGATAGTAAATTTTTACATAAGTGTGATATTTTTTCTTTATTCTTAAAATAATATTTCTTATGATACATTTGAATATGTGGATTTAAGGAGAGATTTGAAATCCTTGTTGGCAAATCCACTGATAGTGTTGGGTAGGATGTGAATTTAAAATCCATAGTTTTCATTTTGAGCTAATTTTAGAGTCATTTTGGTGGATTTCAAATCCACTCAAACTTGAAAGGATTTGAAATCCACTCATTTCAAATTCTAGATTTGAAATCATTCTATCCAAACGGAGTCTTATTGTTTTCTTTAAAAAAAATTTCATTTATTCTTTAACACAAAATTGTTAACATATATAGTTCTTAATAGGTGTTTTAATTATCGCATTAGGTATTTTCATATATTTCTATAAAAAGTATATAATATATCTAATTGTTATCGCTCAAAACATCTGTTTTGTTGAATGTTTATCCTAAGTGCACTCATTATTATCTTTATGTATTGGTTTATTTTGTAATTGTGTTCTTTTTGTGATCTTTTTATTAGCCTTAACAAATTGTTACATATTGTAATATTTTAATACAATTTCTCGATTGTTTAAGGGGGTGGTTGGACTGAATGTGCACGTTTGGATTTTAGATTACCAATATCTGAATCATGTTATTTGTTTGCAGAATCTTATAACTATTTGTATACTTCATCCACTTTTTTACAATTTGAACTGAAAATATTAGCTCTTTTTTTAAAGATAAAATAACAGTACATCATCTATTTTTCTTATAATTCTCTATATGATGACATATTAATTGTAATCCTACTTTTTCAAATTTCTAAACAAACACAAAATTATCAAATTTCATCATTTTTATAACTCACTTTCATACTTGCCAAATTTACATATGTTTTAACCTAAACATATTCTAAAAAAAAATTAATCACCTATTTTTTGCTAATGTCATTAATAATATTGTCTCAGAGTTTAAACACAATTTCAAAGTACATTATTTTTATTTAATGCATGACATTACTGAACTAATGTTTGCACATTGTTGCTTACTTTTTTTTTTTTTTTTTGCCAATTTAAAATGTTGGACAAAAACAATAATTCAAGTTTGAAACCAAAGATTTCATGTAAAAAAGATAATACAACATTAGCAAGCATTTGTAATTTACATATTTTTTTTTTCCAAGCAATTATTTTTTTATAATACTCTTTAAAATTTCTAAACAAACACAACTTTTCATTATCTAATGTCAAATATGTTTCAATCTCACATATCTTAATGTTTTTTTTAACACATATTTTTGGTAATGTCATTAGCAATATGTTTCATAGTTTAAATTACAATTTTAAAGTACATTATTTTATTTTATGTCTGACATTACCGAATTCTAATATTTATATGTTATTTTTTTCTTGAATCCTCTAAATAATTTTTTCTCTAAAGGTTTTTATTTTTTTGAGTTTGAACTACTTGAATGTTCTTTTGTAAAATATTATTAACACCTTCAAATATCTTTTATTTATTTATTTTAATTCCTTAAAAAGTAGTAGCAGAATTACTCTTCAAATTTTGTTTTATTTTTTTGAAATTGAAATGTTGGACAAAAACAATTATTAAAGTTTGACACCAAAGATTTCATGTAAAACAAAAAGGAAAAAAACAATACAACATTAACAAACATTTGTAACTTACATATTTAATTTTTTCCAAGCACTTTATTATTGTAGGGTAGTGGGGTGTGTATTTAATTGATATTAATATTTTGATATTTTATAAATAAAATAATTTTTAAGGAAGGACACTTGGCAACATTGTAAAGTGTCACTTGTCAAACACTTGAAGATGACACTTGACAACAATGTAAAGTGACACTTGTCAAACACTTGAGGGTGCAAACCACACTTATATATATATATATATAATTTATCACGTTTAGTTAATTTTAGTTTAATAATTACTATTCCTGAACTTAACACATGAGGAAATTATAGAAAATGTGTTTTCATACATATTACGAGGCCTCAATGCCTTTATATACAACTTACAAGATATCCACAACTATGGAAAATAAATCTATTCTAAAAATAATACAACAAGAGTAACATAGCAATATAATCATTGATCTTTAATAAATATGGAAAAGCAATATTTATCCCGGATTTGTGGAACTGATAGAATCATTCCTAATACGCCCCCGCAAAATTGACGTTCCGTCGGCAATGGCAATTTTGGAACGTAGAGTCTGAAATCTGGTCCTAGGCAGTGGTTTAGTAAGAAGATCGGCAAGTTGATCCAAGGTATTGACATACGAGACTGATAAAACCCCTTTCGAAGCAAGATCCCGAACAAAGTGCAGGTCAATGGCGATGTGCTTCATTCTGGATTGAAGAATCGGATTGAGAGCAAGATGAGTAGCCCCAACGTTGTCACAGAGAATGGAAGGAGGAGCAGCGAGAGGAAGGCGAAGATCGTCAAAAAGGTGACGAAGCCAACAGATCTCAGAAGCAGCCGTGGCAAGGGAGCGATATTCAGCCTCAGTGGAAGAACGAGCAACCCCACGTTGCTTGCGAGAGCGCCAAGAGATAGGCGTGGATCTAAGGAAGACAATATAAGCAGACGTGGACTTGCAGTCTGAGAGATCGCCACCAAAATCAGAATCAGAATAAGCTGTCAAAGAGAGTCAATCAGCACGGCGAAGAAGCAGACCATGATGAAGAGACCCCTTAAGATATCGAAAGAGGCGCTTGACTGAGTTCCAATGGTCAGGTGTCGGAGCAGACATGAATTGGGCAAGACGGTTGACCGTGAAGGCAATGTCAGGACGAGTAATGGTGAGATATTGCAAACCTCCAATGGCACTGCGATATTCAGTGGGGTTAACCGAGCCGGAAATGGACGAGGGCTTAGATGCAATCGGCGTGCCCACGGGTTTAACACCATCCATCTTGTGACGGCGAAGAAGATCAACAGTATACTTGTGTTGGGAAAGAAATAAACCCTCCCTACAAGAAGCAACTTCGACACCCAAAAAATATGAAAGAGGGCCAAGATCCTTTACCGCAAAGCAAGACTGCAAATGAGATGTTAAAGCAGACAGTAGAGACGGATTGGAGCCTGTGAGAACCAGATCATCAACATAAGCAAGGACAAATAACCTATCATTACCAGAATGAAGGGTAAATAAAGAGGTGTCTGCCTTCGAGCGAGATAGACCAAAGCTCATAAGAGCAGCACACAAAGAGTCATACCAAGCTCGAGGGGCTTGGCGAAGACCATAAAGCGATCGACGAAGTAAACAGACATGATTAGGGTGAGAAGGATCCTTGAAGCCTGGCGGTTGCGACATATAAACAGGCACATCAAGATTACCATGTAAAAAGGCATTGCTGACATCCAGTTGACGAAGCTCCCAGTTATAAGAGACAGCAATCGTGAGGACCGTGCGAATGGTAGCCGGCTTAATGACAGGACTGAAAGTTTCCTTGAAATCAATTCCAGGGCGCTGATGAAACCCTTTGGCAACAAGACGAGCTTTGTATTTATCGATAGAGCCATCGGGTTTGCGCTTGATTCGAAAAACCCACTTACAACCAATGATATTACCACGAGGTGGAGAAGGAACCAACTCCCATGTACCATGACGCTGTAAGGCAGTGAACTCATCGTCCATAGCAAGGCGCCAGTGAGGCGAGGAAAGAGCCTGCTTAACTGTAGAGGGCTCGATATCAACAGGAAGTGGATGTTTAGTGGCAGCATGAAGCAACTTAGGCTTATAGATATTATTTTGACTCCGAGTTCGCATCCCGTGGGTGCGGGAAACAGGCGGAGAAGCTGGAGGATGCGGGGAAACAGGAGCAGGTGAGGAAGACTGAGGAGGATCAGCCACGACCAAGGGAGACGCAGGAGACATCGGAGCAAGGAGTGACGGAGTCATCGAATGAGGGATAGATGGAAGGATGGATAGAGTGATGGAGCCAGACTGGGACGGTTGACCATCCATTGTCGAGGCTGAAGTGAAGCCCGGAAAGCTATCTTCAATGAACTGAACATGGCGTGAGATAAAGATCTTACCTGTGGTAACCTCCATACATCGATAAGCACTCTGAGACGTCGAATAGCCAACAAAAATGCAGGGTCGGGAAGGTGGAGATAATTTGTTGGAGGTGTATGGGCGAAGCCAGGGAAAGCACAGACAACCAAATACTCGCATCCTCGAATAATTGGGGTTTGTTTTAAATAACACCTGAAACGGGCTGCGCTGACCAAGAAGATGGGTAGGCATTCGATTGATAAGATAAACTGCGGTTTGCAGAGCATAAGACCAAAATGAAGGGGGGAGATTAGCATGAGTAAGGAGAGCCCTGCCAATTTCCAAAATGTGTCGATTACGTCTTTCAGAAATCCCATTTTGTTGGGGTGTATGAGGGGCAGTTGTGAGCCAACTAATACCCAAGTGAACAAGAGAGGCACGAAGAGCTTGAAACTCCCCACCATTATCCGTATAAAAATTCCTGATTTTAAACCCAAACTGGTTCTCGACTAAGGGACGAAAATTCAGAAAAATAGAAGCAACCTCAGACTTAGCATTTATAGGATAAAGCCAACAATAACGGGAGAACAAATCAACCAACAATAGAAAATATTTGGAGCCATCACTCGAAACAGAGGAAGGGCCCCACACATCAGCATAAATAAAGTGCAGCGGATGTTCAGCAACAAAAGAGCTAGTACAAAAAGGAAGCCTACAGGCTTTGCTCATGCGGCAAGAAACACAGTTATGGCCCAAAACCTGGGACTTGTCCAAAACAGGTAAATTAAACGTATTAATAATGAGACGACTGGTCTCCACAGACGGATGACCAAGTCGTGCATGCCAACACGGAGAGGACGTACGAACGCCAACAGAAGCAGATATGGGGGATTGAGCAGCAGAGTCGGAGCTAGACGGCAAATGATAAACCCCATCATGGCACAAACCTTTAAGTAGAGGTGCCCCCGTGTTTCGATCCTTAATAAGAAAGTAAGAAGGAAAGAATTCCATAGTAACATTATTATCACGAGTAAACTTGCTCACAGACAACAGATTACGCTTCGCAGATGGTACACATAATAAGTCTGATAACAAAAAATCACGAGACGGAAAGCGTAATAAAGAAGTACCGGAGTGAGTGATTGGAAGCCCGGACCCATCAGCAATATGTACCTCGTCAGTGCCATCATACTCAGAATGAATGGACAAGTTGCTTAAATCTGCAGTAAGGTTATGAGATGCTCCCGAATCGACCATCCACTGATTTTGAGGTTGGGAACCAACAGGGGACGATGCAAAATTAGCTGAGGGAGGAGGCACACGTCTGCAGGTAAGGGCACCATGCCCTTTGAAACCACAAAGTTGACAAACAATTGGCGATGGGTGATTATCAGAAGGTCCAGAAGGCTTGCCATGATTCGTCCAGTTCTGTGAAGGAGAATACGTGTTACTGGTATTAAGAGAACCAGAGGACAATTGATTACCTGAATAGGGTCGACGACCAGAGGAGCCACCACGAGACTTGGAATGTCTCTGATGCGATCGACCACCACTGTTGTTGGAGAAACGGGCGGCGTTGGCAGTAGCAATGAGAGAGGCGCGGGCAGCCTCAGATGAGCGAAGTGCAGATTCATGAGCACACAAGAGATCATGCAATTCTTCAAACCACAGCGACGTCTCACGCGCACGGATCGGCCCAACAATAGAGGCATAATCTGGACCGAGTCCATTGATCACGAAGAGGGTGAGATCATCCGGTTTGACAGGTTCGTCAATAATGGCGAGTTCATCGGCCATTGCTTTGACGTGATGAAGATACTCAGTGATGGAGCGGTCTTTGATCTGAATACGATAGAGATCGCTCTTGAGATTATTGACACGGGAACGGGACTTGCTCATACACAAGCGAGACAAGATCCCCCAAGCTTCCGCAGCGGACGACGCGGAAGAGACCAGCGGGAGCACTTCGGCTGTGAGAGAACCAAAGATTGCTGCCAGTAGCAACTGGTCCTGTTGCACCCACGCATCAATGATAGCAGAATTGGATCCGTCAGCGGCACGCATCGGACACGGACGAGAGCCATCAATGAAACCGAGAAGATTATGGCCGCGAAGAAGTGCCATAAGGTGTGCACGCCAAGAGGTAAAATTTTGATGGTTTAATTTAATCGGGAGATCGTGCCTAGCAGAAATAGGAACGATCAGTGGTGAAGAAGAGGTTGAAGAATCACCCTGAGTGGTGATTGTGGAAGCAGGCTCCATGGCCGAGGAAAAAAAAATGGCGGAAGAGTGGATTAGGGCTTAGATAGATCGTAACCCTACTGATACCATATAGAAAATGTGTTTTCATACATATTACGAGGCCTCAATGCCTTTATATACAACTTACAAGATATCCACAACTATGGAAAATAAATCTATTCTAAAAATAATACAACAAGAGTAACATAGCAATATAATCATTGATCTTTAATAAATATGGAAAAGCAATATTTATCCCGGATTTGTGGAACTGATAGAATCATTCCTAATAGAAATTATATAACAATATATATATATAGAATTTAATTACTATTTATTTTTTTCTTTAATTGATAAATCATTAATAATATAATTTGTATGTAGATATATAATAATTGATGACTTGAAACTTCTTTCAAACTTTGACACTCTAATATTTTATATTAGTGGAAAAAAGGATTTTTTTCGTTCCAACTATATATTTATGATTTAATAATATTTATATATTGTGTGAATTTTAAATTTAATGCATTTTATAATTACCCATAAGTCATAACCTTACATGATACAGAAAAAACGATTAGAACTTATCACGTAGATACGATAAAAACCAAATCTAAAATTTTGTAAGAAAAATTAAAATGATTCAAAATTTACACATATATGAGTTGTGAGATCGTCTCATGTGCAACGACACTCGCGCATGGTCGTGTTCTAGGACATGGTCGATCGTGCGAGAAAAATACATACTTATAGCTCTAACAGACATACTTATAAATATAAATCGCATACTTGTATGGACCGTGTCTTGGGACCATACCGTGCACCACAAATCGCTATTGTTTTTCGCACAGGCCAGGCACGGTCGTGTCAGGACACAGTCGACCGTGCCCAAAACACGACCGTGCGTGAGTCCATCGCAAAAAATATATATGTTTGGATTAATCTTGACAAACTGTAATTAATTAACTTTAGATAATACATACAAAATTCACTACAAGAAATTACTAAATTACCAACGGATTCAAGTTGTTGGTAACTAAGAAAATCCGTTGGTAAATAATTGTACCAACAAATTAACGACAACAGTGAAGTTGTTGGTAAAGTGCTTGTTGGCAAATTTTACCAACACAATAACTTGATCTGTTGGTAAATTACAAACAGAATGTCAACGGAAAAAAAAACGGTCGTTGCTAATTTACCAACCAATTTGTCACTGGAGAAGACGTTAGTAAACGTGAAGTCGTTGCTAAACTATAGTCTAGATTGTGTTGGTAATTTGTATGAATTCACCAACAATTTGAATTTGTTTCTAATTAGCGACAAAAGTTGGTTGGTAAGTTGTTAGTAAATTACCAACGATTGGTTGATAATCGATTTGTAAAATACCAATGAGTTTAAAAGTTGTTGGTAATATTTGTTAGTAGTCTGTTGTCAATTTACCAATGATTAATAATTTCGTTTGTCATACTAGTAATTGATATGGGTTGGATGGTAAGTAGTCTGTAAAATACCAACAAATTGAAAAGTTGTTTATAAGACTTGGTTGGTAATTCATTAGCAATTTACCAATGAGTTGAAAATCTATTGCAATTTACTAACAAATAAAAAGTTAAATCTATTGTTAATCCATAATGATACGTTGCCATATTTGTATACAGAAATTAAAATTGATAATTTACTTGAAAGAAACAATTAATTGATAGGCAAAGTAATGTCTAATAATTAATATCTCCTAAACAATACTTGATAGTCCAATAAGTGGTACTAACAAGTTAGTAACATATCATACGAGAAAGTTTGAATTTTCCTAGCATATACTTAACCACATGAGATGCTAATAAAACTTAAAGATTGTAATTCCTTTCAAATGTCATCTTCATCTTCATCATGATCAAGATCATCTGCATACTCATCATCAGTTGGTTGTGAATCAACTTGAAAAATTGAGAAACCACCTCTTGAAAACCTTTGCATGAGATCCTCCATCTCCTTTTTGGTTTTGAGTGATAGCATTGTAGCGTTCCATAACCTCTTCCTACATGATCTATAAGGCAAAACTTAAATTTGTATAATACTAAGTGAACATCTCAAATGTGCAATACTAAGTGTTTAAAATCAAAACAAAAATAACGATCAAACTTACGTCAACTTTCTTCGATCGCTTATCAACGAATTTCTCCATTTTTCTTCTTGTGCATCCTTATGAAAATATCATAGTCATTTACAGCACGTCCAAGCTCTTTAGCCTGAAATTATTGGCAATCAACATAAATTAGAACATTATAAAATCATGTGTTATATAATTCTATTCAAAACTATAAGAAATGTAAGCATTTTCATTGTTTACAAGTTGTATCCCATGATCTATAACCCGCAGATTTTGGGATGCCACAGTACACTTTTTCTTGAACTCTGGGGTATTCCATTTTTGTTGTCAACTATCACATTACACTTTTTCTTGAACTCTGGGGTATTCCATTTTTGTTGTCAACTATCCAAGTCTATTGTGGAACATTCATTGGTTGTCGTCTTGATATCCTCCATCTCTAAGAACAATTCCAGGTTGACGTCTCCTGGCGCCTCTCCCCTATTGCTGCCATCTCCAAGACCATTTCCAGGTTGACGTCCTCCACGCCTATCTTGTTGTCATCTCTAAGAACAATTCCAGGTTGACGTCGTCCTGGCGTCTCTCCCCTATTGCTGCCCTCTCCAAGACCATTTCCAGGTTGACACCCGGTCCATCTCCTAGACATCTCCAATAACAATGTCAAGTTGATGACCTCCATGCCCGTCTCCCCTGCCATATCCACGTCCTCCAACCATAGTATGCTTCGTTCAACGGATGAAGAAGAAACAAACGAGAAGCTCCAAATTATGGGGATGAATTGAATACACAACATTGGAAGAGGAACGAGGAAGTGGAAGGAGTGGATGGAACAGTTGGAAGAGGAACGAGGAAGTGGAGGGAGTGGAGGGAGTGGAGGGAACAGTTGTGCTAGTTTTGCTGCCCAATTTTTGGCCCAATTCATAGTCCCAATTTCATCAGAAGGAATGGAGGGAACGGTTGTGCTAGCTTTGCCCGCCCAATTTTTGGCCCAATCCCAATTTCATCAATTGTGTCCTTTTTTGTTTAGTTTTCTTTTGAACAAAATATGAACTATTCATAATTAATCTTTTCTTTAAAGGAAAAAACTTTTATGAGTCAGGTACATGGATCTAAGATCCATGCACCTGACCCGACCCGTTCACGCGCCCAAAACGCGGCTTCCACGCGCATGCACGCGCTCCCACGCGCTGAAGACATGTCCTGAAGCTCATCCAAAATTCGCTCAAATAGACCAACCTTTGTGTATAGTTAAACCAACCTTTGTGTATAGTTAGACCAACCATGTGTAGGTAGGTCTAACTATATACAAAGGTATGTCTAACATGTATAAAGGTATGCTTAACTATATATAAAGGTATGTCTAACATATACAAAGGTATGTTTAAGTATACATAAAGGTATGTCTAACACAACGTAAAGGTATGTCTAACATAACGTAGTGGTATGTGCCAAAATTCAAAAATCAAGCCAAAAAAAGACAAGGTATGAAATCTGGGCAGAACTGGTATGTTTAACATAGCTTAAAGTATGTCTAACATAACGTAAAGGTATGTCTAACATATACTATTGGTATGTGATTTTTTTTCAAAAATCATGAGCGAAAAAAAAAAAAAAAAAAAAGAGGGTGCGATCCCCCTGACCCAGATCCGACCCGGGTGCATGGATCTAAGATCCATGCACCTGATTCACAAGAGACTTACTCTTCTTTAAATATATTAATATACTATACATATTATAACACTATATATATATATATAATAAATTTGGGTGGTTACCTTTATTAAAGTCATTATGGGTACAAATTTATAAATAATTTCATATAAGTTGTATCTCATATATGAATTAAAAAAATAAAAGTTGTTTCTTCTAAAAAATAACTTATCTATTAATACGGGTTATGATAGATAAATTTTATTGATAAATATATCAATAAAATTATCAAATCTGATTTGATATTATATAATATCAAAATATTCATATTTTGTGATATTGTATCAATATAACATCGACATTTTGTGATATTGGTTTATGTCCCTATAATATCTATCAATTATCTGTAATTAATATCATATTATGTGATATTAATTAATATGCAATAATATATATTTTAATACATTTACATTTTTTTCTTCAATGTCCGTTATTGATTTATGCACAATAATATATATATATAGTCTATAATTAATATCAATATTTTACAAATATATATCATATTATATCGATAACATGACGATATCTATTTTTGTTGAAAATATATCAAAAAAATATTTGTGTGATAGTATTTTTTGTTGATTGATATTATTTAATTATATATAATAGTAATTAGATTGAAATGTATATTGAAAGTATATAAAAACCGGTCAATTTTGTATTTAATTAGTTAATTTATCGAATATAATAACTAATATAATATTAATATATAGCGAATAATTGATAAATATTATTATGAAAAAACCAGTATCACAAAATGTCGATATCACGAAATGTCGATATTATATTAATGCAATATCACAAAATATCATCGAATCGAATAAAAATAACAATAAAATTATCAAATCCGATTTAATATTATATAATATCAAAATATTGATATTGTATCAATATAATTTCGATCGACAATTTGTGATATTTGTTTTGTCTCAATAATATTTATCAATTATCCACAATTTATATCGTATTTTGGCATATTAATTTTAAAATTAATGATTAAAAATTATATTTGGATTTAAAATTATATTTCTTTGATATAAAATCAATTAGATATATGATTGTTTACTTTTTTTCTTAGGAGAGGTAGGGTTGATAATTACCAAACCCGAACAAAAAAACGGAGCAAAAAGGTTTCGAATCTAAAATCTCCATTGATTTTGTC
Source organism: Scutellaria baicalensis (assembly GCA_005771605.1). Lineage (NCBI taxonomy): Eukaryota > Viridiplantae > Streptophyta > Magnoliopsida > Lamiales > Lamiaceae > Scutellaria > Scutellaria baicalensis. The sequence goes on from CM016729.1 coordinate 10,677,325, forward strand.
AATTTTGTATTTAATTAGTTAATTTATCAATATAATAACTAATATAATATTAATATATAACGAATAATTGATAAATATTATTGAGAAAAAAACCAATATCACAAAATGTCGATATCACAAAATATCGATATTATATTAATACAATATCACAAAATATCATCAAATTGAATAAAAATAACAATAAAATTATCAAATATGATTTAATATTATATAATATCAAAATATTGATATTGTATCAATATAATATTGACAATTTGTGATTTTTGTTTTGTCTCAATAATATTAATCAATTATCCGCAATTTATATCGTATTTTGCGATATTAATTTTAAAATTAGTGATTAAAAATATATTTTCATATCAAATTATATTTCTTTGATATATGTAGGGTTGTGCACGGGTCTCGATAATTACCAAAATAGAACCAAAAAACGGACCAAAAAGGTTTCGAATCGAAAATCTCCGTTGATTTTTTTTTTTACTTTCTCCCAACTGAATTGAACCAAATTTCCTTTAATTTGCTTTGGTTTTTCCGTAGAATTTTCAATCTTTTAATCAAGATTGAATCAAATTGGGATTGAATGAAGAATCGGTTTCAAATTGTTATGCATATGTCATTTATTTTTATATATCTTAATATAATTACATAATTGAATGAGTTAATCTATACTATATTTAAAACAGGAACAATTTGACATATTTACTGATTTGCCACTCAATTGCAAAATTGGACATAATACTGATTTGTCATTGATCAATAGAAAACTTGTGGAAAAAAAAACTAAAAAACTTTTGAGAATCTTATAGAACAACCTTCATATATATTTCAAATATAATAAGTACTCTTTTAATTTAATACAGAGGTAAAATGAAATCGAGGAAATTATTTTGGATGGTATTATTATATGATTATGTCTTAATGATATAATTAAAAAATCTAAAAATAATGAAATTTAAAATTGTCAAAAATTTAAAAATTTGAAAATTATTCTATTATTTTAATATAGAAATGTGAAAAATAGGTCTAAAAGCTAAATTTCATTTTACGAAGGGCTGTAAAATGTTTAAAAGCTATTATAAAATTATTAAAATAATAATTAAATTTGAAAGTAAAACTAATAATAATCTAATAATGTTGTGAGGTTAATCTAAAAAATATCCACAAATAACATTTAAAAATAAATCCAAACATATATGCAATACTAATTGTGTAAGATATAACTGTAAGAAAAAATATCTTAAAATGGTTTCAAAATTCTAAAAAAAAATATTGTTTTAAATGTAAAATGAATTTGAAACCTAAATTTTTTAAATATAAACTAAGTTTTTGAATAAATACAGTGTTTGTAAAATAAATCCATCTAAAAAAAATAAAAAAAATATTTTCAAATTATTAAATATAAATCTAAGATATAAAGGAACAAAAATATGAATAGAACATATATATTAACAAATATAATTAATCACTTATAATTAAAGCACACAAACACAAAACTATTATTATTATTGTTTTTGTTATTGTTGTTGTTGTTGTTGTCGCCATCGTCATCATCATCATAAATAAATACGGATTTTTTTACAAATCTCAAAATAATAAGATCTCATGAGTAATATTTTAATATAATAAATTAATTATATTATCAATAATCATATTTGTCATAATAAATAATAAACCGCGCATCGTGCGGGTATACTGCTAGTAATTTATAAATACTATTAATATTTTACATTTTTTTAATAATTAATGATAATGAACATATCCTATAATAATTATTTAGTCTTATTTGTGTACTTGCAAATGTTGCTCATCCTACAATTAAATGCAATGTACATAATAACTAAGTTCAAAAATATGAGATGAAACTCACGGTGATAATTTAAAGGGTTTGAGTTATTATCCTCAAATTATTTAGGTTTATTTTGTTTTTATTTAATATTTTTTTAATTTAGTGCATTTGCATGTAAATAAAATTCTCTTTAATTTACGTTTTCTCTCTTTCTTTTGTTTAAATTTATCTAAAAAGATCTTTGAATCTCCATCGTGAATTGATTCGAACTATAAGAACCGAGATTTCAAATTGAACCGAACGTCTGAAATTCGGTTTGGTTTGGTTGAAGAGAATTTTTTATATTTTATGGTTTGGTTACAAAGATTTTCAATTTTCTGAATTGAATCGGATAGTGGACATCCCTAGAGGGAGTGGAGGGGAGACTAGAAAAACTTAATTGATTCAAAATCCAAATTTTGGCCATCGCACAATGTAAGGTAAGATACCACTTGAGCTGCAAACTGTGTGCTAGATAGGATTATCTATACTATGTGTAAAAGGGAGAAGTTGGTAAATTTTACAAATTTGTCATTTTCCGTTCCAAACAATTAATCAATAGAAGGAAAAAAAAAACTAAATAAAATTTTAGTATCTTATAGATAAGCTTCACGTATATATGATGTATTGAGTTATATTCTAATTTACATATAGGAGTAGAGATAAGTTATTTTAAATGATATAATTATATTTAATGTGATGATAAAGTTTGAAAATAATGAAATATAAATTTTTTCAACAATTTAAAAAATTTGGAAATTAGTTAATAATTCTAATATATAAATGTGGAAAGTAGCTAGGTTTAAATTTTAAATTTCATTTTACGAAGGGTTGCAAAATGTTTAAAAGTTCAAAAGTTATTATAAAAATATCAAAATAATAATTAAATCTGAAATTAAAATGAACAATAATAATAAGGATATAAGATTAATTTTAACAATAATGAACCTATAAATTTTAAAAATTAATTCAAATATATATGCAGTTTTAATCTTATAAGACATAAAAATCTATGCATTGAATAAATTTTGTAATAGAAATAATAAAAATAATTGGTAATTATTTCAAGTAAATAGGTATAATGGATCTAAACTTTTTCTAAAAATCTATAATATGTTGTAAGAATTTTGAAGAATGGTTATAAGAATATAAGAAAATATTATTTAAATTTTAAAATTAATTTAAAACAAATGTTTAAATATAAACTAAAATTTTGAATAAATATGGTGTTTTTTTCTTTTTTAACAAATCCATCTAAAAACAACACAAAATAATTCTAAGATGTAAAAGGACAAAAAACATGAAGTTGGTAAACATACTAGTGAGTATAATTAATTACTTCTTATTTATTCAAAAATTAAAACCCACAAACACAATTCGATTAAAATTAATTATACTAGTGAGTATAATTAATTACTTCTTATTTATTCAAAAAAATTAAAACCCACAAACACAATTCGATTAAAATTAATTATACTAGTGAGTATAATTAAACCCTCTGAGCAAAATGACTTGCATTTTCCTTCCGATTTTCATAAGGACACACTACAGGAAGATACTCAACCTGTAAACAGTAATAAAGATTGATATGAATGCATCATATCAACACATTCTAAATTTTGTAACAATTTACCAACAATGTGATTAGTTGTAGATACTAGACCCTTTATCCTAACCAATATTATCAGTGGACTTATATCAGTTGGTAAAATCCAGTAGTAATCAGATGGTAAATAGTTGCTAAATTTAGCTCAAAAAAATTGTGTATTTACTAATGGAGTTATATTTGTAGGTAAAGTCCATTAGTATATTTCAATGGTAGATACTTGCTAAATTTTACCCCAATTTTTTTTGCCAATTTTACAAACGGATTTTTATAGGTTGCTAATGTCCGTTAGTAATTTGATGGTAATTAGTTATTAAATTTTGTTCCAAAAACTTGTCACAATTTTACGAACAGATTTATATTGATTGGTAATGTCTATTAGTAATTTGATGGTAAATAGTTGTTAAATTTGGCTCCAAAAAATGGTGCCAATTTTACAAACGGATTTATATCAGTTGGAAATGTCCATTAGTAATTTGATGGTAATAGTTGTTAAATTTGGCTCCAAAAAATGGAGTCAATATTACAAACGGATTTGTATCAGTTGGAAATGTCCATTAGTAATTTGATGGTAAATAGTTGTTAAATTTGGCTCCAAAAAATGGTGCCAATTTTACCAACGAATTTTGCTTGTTAGCAATATTTAGTTGTTAATTTGTTGATAAATCGGTCATGAATTTCAATAATTGAAATTTGTTAGTAATCCATCATTATTCTGTTCCTATTTACAAACGACTACCATTTGTCACTAAAATCCGTTGCTAAATCACTGTTTTCTTGAACACCCTTAATTTACAAACGACTAGTACCATTTGTCACTAAAATCCGTTGCTAAATCAGTGTTTTCTTGAACACCCTTAATTAAATTATTCCAAAGGCACCTAGTCTAACCAAGAGAGTTTTCTCACCGGCCTATCCATTAAGTCATAACATATACTTCATAAATGCATTAATTAATTTATTAGTTGAGTTAATATTATATATGATTATTATTCATGTTCACACAAACATACATATGCAATTATGCCAAAATTAATAAAGCCATGAAATAAAAAGTTTTTCATGGATAATTGATCGAAAATCTTCACAAATGATAATGGAAAACTTTCATCAATATCCACATAATTAGTATCATACTAATTACACAATAAGAAAACATCAAAATAGAGATAATTTTTTTCCTTTAATCATATAATGTTATCGATTTTCAAAGAGTATATATATATATATATATATATATATATATATATATATATATATATATAAAAGTGAATATTTAAAGATGCATGGACAAATTTATAGATCAACTTATATATCTATATACATAGTAAAAAGAATGAAGAGGGATACATGTTATTCTGTGGTTAATCCTATTTCCCGTTCAAGAATTGAATTTTAATTTTCAATTAATTCACTTTATATTTCTAATTTACTATAAATTCACATTTATTGAGTTAATGATAATTGAAAAACAAAATTTAATAATTATTAATGTTAATAAAATTGTAACTTATAAGGTTTTAGGTAAAATATTTTAATTAAAGGTGATTGTTGCAATTGAATTAAATGGTCATTGAAGTATTTTACATTATTAAGTTTACATTTAAATATTAAATATAAGATACATATGGATCTAATTTCTCATTCTTAAGATACTCTCCAACACATGAATTCGGGCTTTGAATTACTAACAATAAACAAGCAACCTTAAGATTTAACAACTTAACATAAACAAATAATTTAAATTACACATTATATGGTATGCGTGTATATATTGATTTATTTCTTTTCATAACATATATTAATCTATATATCATTAATCACATAATCTACTTTGTTCACTCAAATAACATTGGCGTCTCAATCAATTATATTAGATTTCCTCATCACAAATTATGTAAGAGCGCATGTATATAATTCAATATCTGAAAGAAAATATATTAATATATGCCTATAAGTAGCACATAAGTAACAAAAGATGCATGTAATCCATGAGGTGTATCATCCAATGTGTGGAGAGAAGTTTGACTATCACATAATAAACAATATGAAATTAACAAAAGTGTATGGATGTATGAACTATATTGATCCAATGATTAGAAATTGATCGGGTCTCACAGGTCCAACCAAAGTTTGAGCATGGAGGAAATCCTCAATTAATGTTGTTCTTGACTTCTTGGATGCAAATCTCAATCCTGGTCATCCTACATATTTCAATGCACAAATACCACAAGTCATTCTGCCTACTTACCGCAATCCAACCTTCAGTGAGATCAATAACTACAAAGCTTCAGAATACTTCAGATATTACATGTTTCTATGCAGGGAATCCTCTCTGTTTGAGAAGTATTCAACCAACTTGAAGGCTTTGGAACATTTTAACTACATGGCTTCATAGGGAGGACTGCCACTGCAGGTTAAACTGAAGCAAAGGCTGCAGAAAAGGGTGTTCATTACCCTTCGCTGAAGACTTTTGGTTAAGGTATGACCAGATGGAGAAGATGAAGCAGCAAATGGCAAGAAGCTACCAGGAGTCAATCGAGAATTGGTGGATAGGAACCAGACATGAAATTAGAGGAAGATCAACCACCTGGAAGAGATAAACATTTTCTTTATACTTACTTTATGTTTTGTTTTTAAGTTTTTATATCTACTGATGATACATTCCCATCTCGAGAATATTTCTTTATCTTTTTACTGCATTGATGGTTGATGATGATATGCTGCGGTTTACGGTAAAACAATTTGATATTGTTAGATATAACGTACTGCTTGAAGCTCACTACTCATGATCTTGGTTTGCATGCTTTAATTTCAGCTTACCCTGATCTATATTGTTTGTGTTATTTTGTTAAAACTTTCTATTTTGCAGTGAGTAGCTAAAATGTTTTTTCTGCTATGAAAAATATGTATAAGTTTTGTCATCATCAAAAAGAGAGAAATTGTAAGGATTTATAGTAGTTTTGATGAGACAAACACTTTAGTAAAAGCATGCTTCTGTAAGAAAGTAATATTGTATGTAAGTGTAATTGTAATCTTTCTTAAGTACAAAAGATCGCTACAGTAAGCAGGAAGTTCGCTACAGCAAGGACTTCGAAGAAGCAAGGTCGCTCTGAAAAAAATGAAGGACTTTGAAGAAGCAAGATTGCTCCAACAGGAAGCAAGGATTTTGATGAAGTAAGAGCAACCACGAGAAGTAAGCTAGTCGCCCAACAAGGTCGCTTCCAGCAAAGGAATTACAGTGGCTAAGGTTGAGAAGAAGTCACCTGATCGAGGAGCATACTTTGTTACTAGTAGAGACATTCTCACGAGCACCAATCAAATTTTGACAAGCCACCTGATGGAAGATAGACATGCTCTATGGCGCATTAAATGCGTGTACTATGAAGATTAACTTTGTAGCAGGAAGATCACCACATTAAATGCTGGAACTGCCACACTTCAACGGGCAGATTTCCAAGCACTATAAAAGGAGATTGAGTGAGAACTAAACCAGGGCTTGCAAAACTAAAGACCCGAATTTCCAAATATTTACATTTACATTCAAAGTCATAAACTTCAGTCACCCAATCTAAGTGCAGCAAGCTCAGAAACAAGCTCGTTAAGCTCACATCTAGAGAAACTGGTTGCAGAATCGTTGAAGAAAACCTATATCTTTTATCTTAAATTGTATAGGAGTACCTAGTGGAGGGTTAAGAACCTGCTAGTGTTTTCGCTCTTGAAGACAGAGTACGAGTCATGTGTGGACTAGTGCGATCTTGTGTGGATCTTGGTCAAGATAGAGCAGCAACCTATGTGAAGTTGTCTATCCTTTGTTAAATTGTTTGTAATAGATAGGTTGTGTAAACCAAACAAGTTTAATGAAGTTTCTCCTTGTGTAGGAGTAAAGTGGACGTAGAGGGATTACTCCACCCTCGAACCACTCTATATCATTTATCTATTTTAACTTTTTACCCCTCGCATATCTAAATTGTTGTTGCATATCCTTAATCTGTCATATTGCATTCAAACTGTTTTTGAACATATTGCTTTATGGTTTTTCCGCTGCATTTAAACTCTACAAGATCAATCGAGCTGCTTCAGTGAAGCAAGCTGTGAAGCTGAAAGCTCACTCTCGATCTTACCTGTTTTAGGAGTAAAAAGATTTCGAAAATATTTGAGTAGGTTTATTCACCCCCTCTAAACCTACTGCTGCTTGGGTCGACCAACATAACTAAACGACAATAGATAAAGGAAGTAGTATAGAAAGTAGCAAAAGATCGTAAAGAGAAGAACAACAGAAGAAGAAGACGTGAGAGCACAAGGAGAGAATGAGATGAAACGACGAGAGAATGGGTTGAAATGGAAAAAAAAAACTATTTATATTTTTATCATCAGGTCGGGTCCGTGCACTTGGTGTATGGGAGTTTTTGCACGCCAAAATGTCTTCACTTGCTTAGATGGATACATTTAAACCCACCAAAATTCGCTCCTAGGTGTTGTACATTTATGTTATGTTAATAATCATATTTTTATATTATGCTAGTCATACTTATAAGGATTTTTAGAGATACCTTATTAGATATATTTTTCATATATTTTAGTTATGTTAGTTGCATGTATATATATATATATATATATCATAAAATTATGAGTACACTACAACAAAAACGCTTAAAGACAACAATTCTAAAGTGTTGTTGTTCTGGGTATAAGATTGTAGTCTATGTCATTGTTGTAAAGTGTTGTTGTTCTGGGTATATGATTGTAGTCTATGTCATTGTTGTCGAAGAGGGGCGCCTAAAGACAACACTTCAAAAGTGTTGTTGATTACTCATAGACAACACTTTAAAAGTGTTGTAGATATATATGATAACTGTTATCTTTTACATAAAAAATATCGGGAAAATATCAAATTTGGTACCCGAAAATAGGGTTTATTTTAGATCGGGTACCCCAAAGTTCAACTTAATCAATTAAGTCCCTCAGTTTTACCAAATCAATCAGAATTGGTCCCCGCCGTTAAAAAACCGTCAAATCAAACGGAAGTTAACTGCCAGAAAAGGGAGAATTTCAAATTTGGTACCCGAAAATAGGGTTTATTTTAGATCAGGTACCCCAAAGTTCAACTTAATTAATTAAGTCCCTCAGTTTTACCAAATCAATCAGAATTGGTCCCCGCCGTTAAAAAACCGTACAATCAAACAGAAGTTAACTGCCAGAAATTATATATCCAACATCCAAAAACTGAAAATTATACATCCAACATCCATTCATCATACTCCTCTACACATTATAAACCACAAACAAAACAATGATCAAAATTACAACAAATTTCTTTGCAAATTTGTACTTTTTCTCCAAAGCACTGATTTCATCCTTCATTTTCCTTTCATTGCTCTTAGCCATTCTCTTCCCTTCATTGATTTCTTCCTCAAGCCTGTCACATTTTCTCAACAATCCAGGGATGATGCTTTTGGACCTTTCACAGATTTCATCATCAAACCATTTGAACACTCCATAATACCTTACTTTCTGCATTGCCATATACAAAACATGATGTTTCATATTCGGCCAAACAAGAAAAAAAAAACAGAAATTCAGTGGAAATTCGAAGTCAAAAAAAATGATAATAAAAAAATGATAATAAACCTTACCCCATAATTTGGGCAACACCAATATCTCCTCCCTGGATTATCTATCGACCAAGAGGTCTTCAAAGGCAAGTCAAATCCACATTTACATTGCTGCTGTGTTTGAAGCCTCTTTGAAGAATTCCAGCTTGAATATGAGGAAGACTCACTATTTTGGGACATTGCAAACAAAGGTTGAGGATCTTGAAGTTCAGAATTGAGGAAAATAGGGTTCAATTGATCGATTGTGGTCCAGAATCAATCAATTTTGAGGTGAGGAGAGCCTACGCATGAATTGGGGAAGAAATTAAGGTTAGAAAATTAATTTTCGCTCTAATTCGTTTTCTGGCAGTTAACTTCCGTTTGATTGGACGGTTTTTTAACGGTGGGGACCAATTCTGATTGATTTGGTAAAACTGAGGGACTTAATTGATTAAGTTGAACTTTGGGGTACCCGATCTAAAATAAACCCTATTTTCGGGTACCAAATTTGAAAATTTCCCTTTTCTGGCAGTTAACTTCCGTTTGATTTGACGGTTTTTTAACGGCGGGAACCAATTCTGATTGATTTGGTAAAACTGAGGGACTTACTTGATTAAGTTGAACTTTGGGGTACCCGATCTAAAATAAACCCTATTTTCGGGTACCAAATTTGATATTTTCCCAAAAATATCGAACATAGACAACACTTTTGAAGTGTTGTTGTTCTCGTCGTACAAAACAATTAACAATAATAATGCTGCCACAACTGGAATTTGAACCCTTGTCAACATATATGAATGCAACTCAAGTACCACTAGACCAAAGATGTACATTGTTTTATTTATTATCTAATATATATATAAAGTGAAAATGATAGACCTCAATTTTCTTATTTTTTCCACGCGTGAGTTGACTGACTCGTTTGCTTTATAAAAGGTCCGCCTGATGATGAATTATATTATCCACCAATAATTAGTAAATCAACCTATCACCATTCAAAAGTTTAAATATGAATAAACAATAATTTACTCTCAATATCAGTGATTAAATAATATCAATAAAAAAAGTCTTACCAATAAAAGTTAAGATTCAGCAACATCATCAGTATTTGATAAACCAAAAATGAAAAAGATATGGAAATTTTAATCATAATAATAATAAAAAATAACAACAAATATTAGTATATACCTCAAATACAATTATAATACTTAATTATTAATAATTATTTTGAATGGGTAAGACATCAATTTCAATATAAATTTAGCATTATGCAAAATTAATTTATTAAGAATTTAAAAATAAAGCAAAGTTAAAAAACAATCACTTTGTAAGCATTAAAATATAAAAAAATAACGATAAAATTATACATCAACATTATTAATATATAATCGTAATTATTAAATATTAACAGTTATTTTGGAAAAGGTAAGACATCATTTGTATATCAATTTACCACATTTCAAAAATGATGTACTTATAATTAAAAGATAACACTTTTCAAGTATTGTCATAATAAAAAGAGTATGCTTAAAGACAACACTTGTAAGAAATGTTGTTATTGTCTAAGAAATAGAGTTCAAAGACAACACTTCTCTAAAATTGTTATCATTGACAGTAAAAAACAAGTCCAAATACAACACTTCTCTAAAAGTGTTGTAGTGATATTTTGATATAAGGCTCCATTTGGATAGAGTGATTTGAAATCTAGAATTTGAAATGAGTGGATTTCAAATCCTCTCAAGTTGGAGTGGATTTGAAATCCACCAAAATGACTCCAAAATTAGCTCAAAATGAAAACCATGGATTTCAAATCCACATCCATCCAAACATTACCGGTGAATTTGCTACCATAGATTTTAAATCTCTCCTCAAATCCACCCATACAAATGGACCCTAAAAGTATAAGTAATGTCGCATAAAATTATGAGTACGTAATATCACATAAATATATACATGTAAAAAATGTGCCGAAATCTTTTTTTTCTTTTCTTTGAAGTTAAATAATGTATGACTAACATAACATAAAAATTAGAGAAATAAAAAAAAAATTCCGACCCAACCCCAAATGTATGAATCTTAAATCTATACACCTGATGCACGGGAGACCTGCTCTTTTCGTGGAAGTGATATTTACAAGTACTTAAGTGGTGTTTTTCTAAACTTAATTAATAAAATGTTAGAACCATATTTAATCTGAATTTCCTAATTTCTTTACTTATTTTATTATCGTCCTTTGCCAAAATTATTACGTAACTTATGATTAAAATAAAACATAGTTACGTAACATTGATTTAGACCCATACATCCCCTCGAAATCCCATGTTTAGTTACAATTTGTATTTCTATTCAATTTTCATACGACATATAGAAGAGTCTATTTTCTGTTATTTTTATTTTGTCTCTGATAATATTTTTCCGATACATGCTATATATTTTAAATAAACATTATAATTAGACATTTTATATTAGTAAAATCGAATATAAATTTATTTACAACAAATAATTTAATATATTTAACTTGTATGTTGTAATACACACAGCTCAATTTCAAGCCTAACAGGTTGGGTTATTGGATCTGTTAAACCTTTTTACAAATTTAGAGTGAGTGTAACGCCCCGTTTTAAAATATTGTTTGGGCACTACTTACAATAGAAATTGTCTCCTTCAATAATAATAAAGATAAATAAATTCAGGAATAACCGTGAAATATTATTCCATAAAATATTGTTACGAAACACGAATTTTGGAAAAATGCAGCGGAAATGATTTTATTGAAATTCCTTTCTTTCCAAACACATTTTTTAAATACATTGAAAAGAGTGATAGAATAATCATTTACATAAATAAACAGATTTGGAGTTTATAAAAATAAAACTCTTTACTAAAATCTTCTACAACCTTTATAATATCGGCTACCGGCATTCACTGCTCGTACTCCACGTCCTGGGTACTTTAAGCTGAAAACATTTTTACACATAGGGGTGAGTGCCAAAGGAACACTAAGTGGGTCGACCTGTACTGTGATGGGGACACATAATACTATAATCATATACTATACATATACATATTACACATTGTGGAGTCCCGAGTAGTCCCCTGTAAACCATGTTGGATAGATATCCGAAGAAAATCTATCCAGGCCCCAATCCGACCCTATGGTTTTTACACCCTTCATGCTGGGTTTCCGAAGAATACCCGATATACTTGGCGTGCAAGTGCATGCGCAGTTACATTTCACAAAATAGTTCTCACATAACACATTGTACACATTGTACACATTAATCACATTCACGTAGGTTCATATAATTCACGACTACAAATTGGCAAATAAATTCCTTGACATGTATTGGTTTCTAAAGAAACCCCTCTTGTATGGGTATTATCCCGATTTTTCATCATGTGAAAACAATCGCATTTGTATCCCTCGAAAAACATTAATCTTTAAAAACATATAATTTACTCGAATTAAAATCAATCATAAAATAATAACCAACTTGAAATCGACTTCACTTGATTACTGAAATTAAAGCCACATATAGCAATAAATGTCACTTAACAAGTTGTACAATTTAAACGAAAACATTTATCTTTACCCCACCTTTAGAAGCTATGCTCGTAAAATCCTTCACCTTATTTTCCTCTAGTCCTTTCCCTCGTTCGTATTTCATTAATTAAATTTACCCAAGTGCACCCAGCCATTCCCTGCAATAGATCGCTACCTCTCCGTTCCACCATCGCACCGACAACATCCTGCCTCCTCAAACAGCGGCCATGAATACCATCCAACAAATCCAATCACACCCACAATACATCACACAACCACCACTGCAATCAAACTCACCTACACTTTCACACACATCACAGCCCAGCAACACTACTAGCCACTGCAATCAAACTCACCTATACCTTCATACTGTTGGAAAAATTCTAAAATTTTGCCCATTTTGGGGGCTGATTTATGGCGGGTCCCATTTGGTAAAAATGGTATCCGTTTGAAGAGACGTGTTCTCCTCCGTGAGAGCTTCGATTCGGTATATAGCTCACCCAGATTAAGGGTGAATGAGAAATTGGGAGTCGAAGTAGTGGTTTTGGATCATGGTTAAAGCTTGGAGAATGTGGGAAAAGCCTTTTTGTCCCACATAGGAACTTTAGCAAGTTTTGTACTTGTATATAATGATTTCCACCTTATGAGGTGAGTAAGGTGTAAACCAAGAGGCTCTCTCTCGCGCGCGCGCGCGCGGGGGTGCAAATCATTTCCAAGCAAGCTCGAACCAATGGACTCGTGTGCATGCGCGACCTGCGTACACGAATGTCGGTCCGGAAGAGGGCGGGCCTAGCCCGGTTCCTTTTGCCACCGACCCGATCCATGCCTTTTCAGCTTCCGGTGACCTTTGGCCTTCCGGATTCCGGCAGTTTCAAAACTGCCGGCGGTTTCGGTTTTGGCCTTAATGGTTGTGTCTCTTCAGCTCGGTTTTGAGCCTATAAATAGAGGTCCTCCCATGGTTCGAAAACACACCATTCGAGCCTTATTCCTCTTCTTCCCTTTCGTTATTCCTCTTGTTCTTACGGTACAAGTCGGGCACTGTTTTCAGTTCGCCGTGAGCAGCATTCTTGTGCAAGTCTGCGTGCTCGTAATCGTTGTACCCTGGGAAACAGACGTCATTGTGATCTCGTGCACCTCGGTGAGACGACGAATCTGTTTTAAGGGAACTGTGCTCGCACAGGCCTCGATTCTCAAACGTTTTCTAGCCATTTTTCGCACATTTTTTCCTACAAACTTAAAACAGATTTCTTTTTGCGAGATATGGCTTCTGGTACTTCTGCAAACACTACTGCCGCAATCCCTTTGGCTACGCCTCCTGCTCCCCCGAGCGTGCCAATTAACCACCTCGACAAGCCGGAAAAATTCAAGGCTTGAACTTCAAACGGTGGCAACAGAAGATGTTGTTTTACCTCACTACGTTGAACCTTGCGAGGTTCTTGATTGAAACTGCACCCGTCTTGGGTGATGATGCAGATGCGCAAGCCGTCCACGCGTTGGACGCTTGGAACCATTCTGATTTCCTTTGTCGGAACTATATCATGAATGGTCTGGCTGATGCGTTGTACAACGTGTACAGCTCGATGAAAACAGCCAAGGAGCTATGGGATTCTTTGGACAAGAAATATAAGTCCGAAGATGCTGGTGCCAAGAAGTTCATCGTTGGCAAATTCCTAGACTACAAGATGGTCGATTCGAAGACTGTGATCAGTCAGGTGCAAGAGCTTCAGGTGATCTTGCATGAAATTCACTCCGAAGGTATGCAACTTAGTGAATCTTTTCAGGTTGCTGCCATAATTGAAAAATTGCCACCGGGGTGGAAAGATTTCAAGAACTACTTGAAGCACAAAAGAAAGGAGATGAACGTTGAAGAACTCATTGTTCGTCTTCGTATTGAAGAGGACAATCGTGGTTCTGAAAAGATGTTGTTTGCCCAAGAAAGCGCTAAGGCGAACGTGGTCGAGCATGGTCAAGGCTCGAGGAAGAATAACAAAAAGGCTGGTCCACCCGGCAAGGGGAACCTAGGCCCGAAGAAAGAGAACTTCAAGAGGAAGTTTGGTGGAAATTGCTTCAATTGTGACAAGCCGGGTCACAAGGTTGCGGACTGTAGAAAGCCTAAAAAGAAGCAAGAGGTAAATAATGTTGAAAACATCACTAAAAATGTTGACAATATGAATTTGTCTGCAGTGGTGTCCGAAGTGAACTTGGTGAATTCCAATCCTATGGAATGGTGGATTGATACTGGAGCAACTCGTCACGTGTGCTCAAACAAGGAGCTGTTTAGTGAGTTGGTGGAAGTTGGATCGGATGAAAAGCTGTTTATGGGTAATTCAGCTACTTCTGATGTGAAAGGCAATGGCAAAGTTGTCTTGAAGATGACCTCTGGAAAGGAGCTTACGCTCAACAACGTGCTGTTCGTGCCCGACATTCGCAAGAATTTGGTGTCTGGCTCGCTGCTCATCAAGCATGGTTTTCGCATTGTTTTTGAATCTGAAAAGGTTATTTTAACTAAGGGAGGAATGTTTGTGGGGAAGGGATATGTGGATGATGGGCTCTTTAAGCTCAATGTAATGGTTGTTAAAACCAAAGTTATGAATAAAATTGGTACCCCTTCTGTTTATTTGCTTGAGTCTTCCATTTTGTGGCATGGTAGACTAGGACATGTCAATTTTGATAGCCTGTGCAGGTTAATGAATATGAAAAACATCCCAACATTCCATATTGATTCTAAATATAAATGCGAAACATGTGTTGAAGCAAAGTTAACAAGGTCATCCTTCCAAACTATTGAAAGAAATAGTGAACCACTAAGTTTAATTCATACAGACTTGTGTGATTTAAAAATGGTACAAACACGTGGTGGTAATAAATATTTCATCACTTTTATTGATGATTGTACCAAGTTCTGTATGGTATACCTTCTAAAAGGTAAAGATGAAGCTATAGAGAAGTTTCAACTCTATAAAAATGAGGTTGAAAACCAGTTGGATCGTAAGATCAAGGTGTTGCGTAGTGATAGAGGTGGTGAATATGAATCACCATTTGCCGATTTTTGTGCTCAGCATGGAATAAGGCATGAAACTACAGCACCTTATTCACCTCAACAAAATGGTGTTGCAGAACGTAAGAATCGGACTTTAAAAGAAATGATGAATGCAATGCTGTTAAGTTCAGGTTTACCTGCGAACTTGTGGGGGGAAGCCGTGTTATCGGCTAACTATCTTTTAAATAAGGTGCCCCGCAAGAAGGTAGACAAAAGTCCGTATGAATTATGGCATGGTAGGATACCTTCATACAAATTCTTAAAAGTGTGGGGGTGTCTCGCCAAGGTTGCTATTCCCCTACCCAAGAAAGTAAAAGTTGGGCCGAAAACTGTTGATTGTGTTTTTATTGGTTATGCACAAAACAGTAGCGCGTATCGATTTCTTGTGTTTAATTCTCAGGTTCCTGAGATCCATAAGAATACGATAATGGAGTCTCGAAATGCTTCTTTCTTTGAGCATGTGTTTCCTTATAAACCCCAATTTGAAGTTGGTACCTCGAGTAGGGTTGAGGAATCGAAAGAGGAAGAGGAACACGATGAGGAGGCTATCGAGTTTGAGCCTAGAAAAAGCAAACGAGCAAGGGTTGAAAAATCATTTGGTAACGATTTCCTTACCTACATGATCGAAGGAGAACCACAAACCTTTTCTGAGGCTGTGAACTCCTCGGAAGGACCTCTTTGGAAAGAGGCTATTCAAAGTGAAATTGATTCCATCTTGCAAAATCACACTTGGAAACTAGTGGACCTTCCTCCTGGAAGTAAACCATTAGGATATAAGTGGATCTTTAAGAGAAAAATGAAAGCCGGTGGAACAATTGATAAGTACAAGGCTAGACTTGTGATTAAAGGCTTCAGACAAAAAGAAGGCCTTGACTACTTTGATACATATTCTCCTGTGACGAGAATAACCTCCATTAGAATGGTTTTGGCAATTGCAGCCTTGAGAAATCTTGAGGTGCATCAGATGGACGTCAAAACTGCATTTCTAAATGGAGATCTGGACGAAGAAATTTACATGGAGCAACCTGAGGGTTTTGATGCTCCCGGGCAAGAAAACAAAGTGTGCAAGTTAGTAAAGTCTTTGTATGGCTTGAAACAAGCACCGTTACAATGGCATGAAAAGTTTGATAATGTCATGTTGAGCAGTGGGTTTAAGATCAACGAGTGTGATAAATGTGTTTATGTGAAGAACACGGAAAATGGCTATGTCATTCTATGTCTTTATGTAGATGACATGCTAATTGTTGGGAGTAATGACAAGATGATCAAATCCACCAAGGATATGCTGAATGCAAAGTTTGACATGAAAGATATGGGCTTGGCAGATGTGATTCTTGGGGTTAAAATCCATAGATCACAAGAAGGTTTAGTGTTGAGCCAATCACATTATGTTGATAAAATACTTGAGAAGTTTTGCAAAGATGATACGTCTGTTGCAAGGACTCCGATAGATCCGAGTCAACATCTTTCGAAAAATCGAGGAGATGGGATATCTCAAATCGAGTATGCTCGGATAATCGGCAGTCTTATGTACTTGATGAGCTGCACGAGGCCTGATATCGCTTATGCAGTGAGCAGACTAAGTAGGTACACGAGCAATCCAGGAAACGATCACTGGAAAGCGATTGTAAGAGTGCTCAGATATTTGAGATTTACTCGCAGTTTTGGTCTGCATTATGGGAGATATCCAGCTGTAGTTGAAGGCTATAGTGATGCAAATTGGATATCAGATATGAAGGACTCGAAATCCACCAGTGGATATGTTTTCACACTTGGTGGAGCAGCTGTTGCGTGGAAGTCTTCAAAACAAACTGTTATTGCACGTTCCACTATGGAGTCCGAGTTTATAGCTCTGGACAAATGTGGAGAAGAAGCTGAGTGGATTCGTCAGTTTTTAGAAGACATTCCAATGTGGTCGAGACCTGTGCCTGCAATTTGTGTTTATTGTGACAGCCAGTCGGCTATTGGAAGGGCACAAAGTCACATGTATAATGGTAAGTCTAGACATATACGTCGAAGACATAATACCATTAGACAACTACTCTCTACAGGAGTTATCTCACTTGACTATATAAAGTCAAAAGACAATCTTGCCGATCCATTAACCAAAGGGTTAAGTAGAGATATAGTTGCAAAATCATCGAGAGGGATGGGGTTAAAGCCTTTTGGGAAAGAGGTTGAGACAAAGGAAAACCCAACCTAGTTGACTGGAGATCCCAAGATCTAGGTTCAATGGGATAACCTAGTTGTCGAAGCCTCACATGCCACTGTGGGGGAGTTATTCCCGAGAACCCGTTCCTAGGATGATACAGTGGTGTCGTAGGAAATTAGGGTAAACTTAAAGCTTTTAATGGTTTCAAATAGAGTGGAGCTAGCCACTCTAGAAGAAATCACCTATGTGAGAAAGAAGTGGGGCCGCTTCAAAGGGAGTTGTGGAAGGCTCAATTCCTAAAAAATTCTCACAGAACCAGGTAGATGTTCATGGCCTAAACGAACATACCCATGAGAACTGAGAAGTGTCAAGAAGAGTTCTGAGTGTAATGCATCATCGTTTACACCAATGGGAAATCAGTTCAAAGACATCGCGTCTACTGATTGCCTAGTAAAGTAAATGTGTTTCACAAGGGAAGGTTCAAAGGTTACACCTACCTCTCCTATGCAGAACTCAACTGTTGACTTGTACTTTTCCTGTCTGTGTCAATTTTCATTCATGTGGGGGACTGTTGGAAAAATTCTAAAATTTTGCCCATTTTGGGGGCTGATTTATGGCGGGTCCCATTTGGTAAAAATGGTATCCGTTTGAAGAGACGTGTTCTCCTCCGTGAGAGCTTCGATTCGGTATATAGCTCACCCAAAATGGATTAAGGGTGAATGAGAAATTGGGAGCCGAAGTAGTGGTTTTGGATCATGGTTAAAGCTTGGAGAATATGGGAAAAGCCTTTTTGTCCCACATAGGAACTTTAGCAAGTTTTGTACTTGTATATAATGATTTCCACCTTATGAGGTGAGTAAGGTGTAAACCAAGAGGCTCTCTCTCGCACGCGCGGGGGTGCAAATCATTTCTAAGCAAGCTCGAACCAATGGACTCGTGTGCATGCGCGACCTGCGTACACGAATGTCGGTCCGGAAGAGGGCGGGCCTAGCCCGATTCCTTTTGCTACCGACCCGATCCATGCCTTTTCAGCTTCCGGCGACCTTTGACCTTCCGGATTCCGGCAGTTTCAAAACTGCCGGCGGTTTCGGTTTTAGCCTTAATGGTTGTGTCTCTTCAGCTCGGTTTTGAGCCTATAAATAGAGGTCCTCCCATGGTTCGAAAACACACCATTCGAGCCTTATTCCTCTTCTTCCCTTTCGTTATTCCTCTTGTTCTTACGGTACAAGTCGGGCACTGTTTTCAGTTCGCCGTGAGCAGCATTCTTGTGCAAGTCTGCGTGCTCGTAATCGTTGTACCCTGGGAAACAGACGTCATTGTGATCTCGTGTTCGGTGAGACGACGAATCTGTTTTAAGGGAAATGTGCTCACACAGGCCTCGATTCTCAAACGTTTTCTAGCCATTTTTCGCACATTTTTTCCTACACATACATCACAGCCCAGCAACGCGGCTTGCACCGCTGCCCACAGCAGCGCCCACGTAGGGCAGCGGCGGTAGAGGATGTGAGAGGGGGAGAGAGAACAGAGGCAGAGATGAAGCAGGGGAGGAAAAGGGCGACGGCGGCGGCGACGGCCACCGCTGCCTTTGTGTGCACCGTCGGCCGTCACGGCCACGGCTATCCTCGCCGGCGGCCTACCCCGGCACAACCACACACACTCCAAAACCAAAAGCCAACACTCATCTCTAACCCACTAACACCAACATCCATTATCACCACCATCTCAGCGCCGCCGCGGGATGCGGCGGCCAAGCAGATTCCGCCGCGCGACCACCGTGCCGGCAAGCAAACGGGAAGCCCCTCCAACTGATGGACTACAGCGACCCGCAACGGAGGAGAAAGATGGAGAGAAAAGAGAGATAGAGGGAAGGAGAGAAAGGGCGACGGCTCGCCGCGGTGGAGACCAAGAGAAGGCGAAGGGAGAAGGGGATTGAGAGATAGGAGAGGTAAGAGAGAGATGAGAGGTGAGAACGGGCTATGACTTCTTGAGAGGTGAGAGAAACGAGATTGAGAGAGAGGGTGAGAGAGATGAAGAGAGAGCAAGAGATGTGAGGTGTCAAACAAAGAAGGGGTGAGGTGGCATCCATGTGATGACTCACCCCTTTCCACACTTGGATCGAATTTTGGACTACGAATTGAGTCGAGAATTGTATTTTGTGTACGGGTTACAGATAATTAGATCTCGCATAAAAATTATCAATCGAGACTAACCCCATTAATTAAAATTGGATATATCAAACAATTTAATAGTATATATAATTTACGAATTAATCGATATTTTGGTTTACTATTAATTATCTATTTTATCTGTTTTGCCAACTTAAATTATTCGTAATTAGTAATTAACTTTAGGGTATATATCTTGAAATATTTTATACATAATGCCATTGGTAGATTGATTTTACGATTTAAATCTAAATTATGAAAATACGAATCTAAACTCAATTTGTAAGAGTTAACTTATATATTATAATTCTTATACATTCTAATTAGTTCTTAATTTTATTCGGGGTGTTACAGTGAGTGAATTTTAAAATTGTGCTGTTGTTTTATTTTAAATATGTTATTTATACTTATTGAAGTAACATTATTTTTCTAAGTGTGATTAATAATGAGAATATTCGATAACATCATATATATGTATATTATTACTATGTGTGTATATTAGACAGAGTTTGGTGTAGAATAAGATTGCAGACTTTTTAAAGTATTAGTAATTAATGTGAATTCCGATTTAATTAAAATAAGAGAGTAAGAGACAATTTATAAATTTAGAATCTTTCAATATCTTCCTTTTGTTAGTAGATTACATAGTTAAATATAATTGAGCCAAAAGCTATTAAGTAGTTCTCCTGTGCACTGAGATTCGTGCACTCAGGCCCCGCGCGGGCCTGCAGAAACAGTTTAGCCCATAGCCCTCTTTGTTTCGCGTGTTTTTGTTATGACCATCATGTTATGTTAGTGTGTCATTTATGCTATGTTAAGGTTATATTCATGTTATGTTAATCATACCTTCATTTCCAGATTTTATAATCTTAGTTCAACATCATTGACCTTTATGTTATGTTAGAGTTACATTCATGTTATGTTAGTGATACCTTCATGAAGGTATCACTAACATAACATAAAGATAAACTTAGTTTAAAACTATTGACATTTATGTCATGTTAGAGTTACCTTCATGTTATATTAGACATACCTTCATGAAAGTATCACTAACATAACATGAATGTAACATTAACATAACATGAATGTATGACTACTTGAAGCGAATTTTGGTAGGTTTGAGACACCCACCAGACGCGTGAGAGAGCGTGAAAACGCAAGTGAAAGACGCATGGGATGGGTTGACCTGGGTGCATGGATCCTAAATCCATGCATTAGTTGCACAAAAGTTTTTGCCAAAGCTATTTAATTTAAAAATCTTCCTAAGAGAGTTAAAGAGAAAAAAAAATCTTTCTTAGAAATAAAGTATAATTTCATCAATTATAATTACACTTAACACTTAGCAGGCCTTAAAAGGCATATAAATGGGCTTTGTTTGAGTGGGCTTGACACATTGGACATGGTTCATAGTCCCAATTCATACATATGGAGAAGCCCAAAGAATTTTAAATGAAAATTGAAAATGCATATTTGCCTATTTTTTTATAGTCTTTGGAGTCTGGACAAGAAAAACTCATGCAAATAGGTAATTAGATGATGACGATTACTATTATTATTATAACTAGTGTTTCACCCGTGCGTTGCGCGGACTAAAATATTTGAAAAACATAATTATGTAGTTTGATATGTTGAAAATATTTTATGTTTAATAACTAAGTTGTAGTATATAAAAATATTTGAATTTAGCTGAATGAACAATTTAATTTATATATCGTCAATTTTTTTATTTATTTAAGATTAACGTGAATATAAAAAAATTATAATGTTAAACATAATGTAAGCCTATTTGAACTAAATAGTATAGAAATAGAAGTGTGAATCAATTTACAGAATAAATTATCATTCATAAACTACAAATTTTGAAAAACTTCTTTATATACAACTACGTAGTTAGTTAGATTATTCATTATATATTTTTTAAACTATAGTTGGTGAGATTAAAGAGATTAAATAAAATAATATATTAACGTCATCAAATTACATTCAAACATATAAAGTATATGAGATTGTGCTTTTAATCGTGAGATTGTCTAATATATTAAATAACAAAAATAATTAGTATAAGGGTTATGACTAAATTAACCTTTCAATATGAATTTTAATATACATAATCTAAAGTAATTGCATATATATAAGTTCAAATATAATTTGATACATAAATGGAAAAACATCAATTTAGACTAAATTACAAAGGTTTCTATTAATCTAAAATCTTGGAACATTCCAATTAATATTTTAAATTATCACTTAGAAAGATTTTTCTTGTTTTGATTATAAATTTTTAAATATATAACTTCTTTTATTTAATTCTTGAACTTTTTATCGGATTAAGAATTATATAAAATAAATAATGTGTGCATTATATTTCAAAGTAATGTAAGATTCCATTAATTTTGCCATCTATATATTTGAGTTTCAAAATCATTATTACAATATTCCACTACTAAAAAAATTGTGAATTCAAAAAAATAATTTTATTATGGAACACAATTTTCATAAATTATAGGGCAACCGTCACAAAATAAAATGATAGAAAAAAATATAAAATATTGTGAAATATCAAAGTCAAATTTTATTGTGGGAAATAATTTTCATACATGGTGTTCTCCACGGTTCAAGTAATCAATTAGCAACAATATACATGTTGTATTTTGACACTAACCATTTTTAGTGGATTAAAACAATGGATTCTATGCAATGTATGTAGGCCTTTTTAGAACCTTATTTCGCAAATTTATTTCTAAGAATATATAATGAGATTTTTGGGCATAAAAATACAAAATAACTATATATCTTTTACAATGTTTTTCAAGAAACAAAAACAAAATTTATCTTGCATTTTCTTAATCTTAAATCTTCAAAATCTCTAATCCAAAATCTGAATCTCTCGATTCCGAATTTCTGCACAAAATAATTTGAATTAGTAAAATAATATAATATTACATGACAATAAGAATAATCAATATACAATACTAATAAAATAACACATATTGTGAATAATTCTTCTTCAAAATACAATTAACAACAACAACTTAAATCATTCAAAAAATGAACACTATGATCATTAATTATTGATGGATCCAAACTATAAATATATCCAATAAATCAATTCATACCCAAATAAATATCCAAAAAGAAGAAGAAGAAATCATCTCATCCATGAAAACATGATAATGTTTGGTATGCAAAATTTGAGAAATTGTGAAGACATGAGTGAATTCCAAGTTTATTCTCTCATATTTATAGTGAAAGATATACTTATTAGATATGGAATTAGTTCATTATATATGGTATGAACGTACTTGATTGTTATTGTAATTGCATAATTTTGGGTTTCTTTTTTTGGAAAATATCAAATGTATGATCTTCTATATAATTAAGTTATAAAATTTGTATTTATTTGGCATATATATATATATATATATATATATATATAGTATCATTAATTACTAATAAACTTCACATCCAAAAGATGACATAGTAAATTGATTCTTGTAAATTAATAAGTTTCCATATATATAACATTTGTAATCTTTAAATAAAATAATTTTGAAAATATAGGAAATGATTTCATATCATGATAATTTTTTAATAATTATTTTGTTTATCTTCTTAATATTTCAAATAGTTTTATCATTTTTACTATATTTCAGTTATGACACTTCTTAAATTCTTTGATATGAATAAATGATATTTTAAAATAAAATCAATGAATCAAATTGGATATTGATGCAAAATAGTCAGTGAATCAAATTGGATTTCTTTTTTTTTTTTCTTTCAAAAAATATGCAACATCTCTATTCGCTTTTCATTCAAAATTTATATAGAAACATATAATTTGCTTAGCTGTTTTTTTTCTTTTTGAGAAAAGATATGGAAATACATATATAGGATTAATTTTTATGATATCAAGCAATAGTACTAAATCTATAATTAATTGGATAAGAATTGCTTCGCACAATTGTATTAGTAAAATCAATCAAACAATCATATTTAATCCATTATCTTGAAATATTTTCATAATCTATATCATATATAAAAGCTTCGTCTATTATATATATATACATATATATGTATATGTATATATAAATGATAATAAGATTGTAAAAAATTATTTAACTCATATGACATAAAATAGTTATTTAATCATAAATTAAACTACATTATATATAATAATAAATTAACTAACATAAAATGTTATAATATGTGTGTCATTCAATTTAAACAATATATAGGCGTTATGTACCACAATCTATCATCACTCCATATATATAATATCATGCTAATATTCTTTTCCAAATTTAACATTGAAGCATTTCAATGGGAAATCTATTTAGAAAAAGGTTCTATATATAGAGAGAGAAATTTCCACTAAATAGTAGCTTATTTCAAAAAAAGATGCATGATTTAGGAAAATTAATTGAATCTTTTTTAGTATAATTGCAACATGATTAATATAAATTACCATATGTATAAATATATGCACATATATCTATATTATATATTTTAAGGATTTTATTCACATTAAACATCATTTATATGTACACATTTTTTCCCATAAGTAGAAAGTGGTTTTAGGCGGGAAAATTCTCAACTTTCTTTTTTGGAAATGCTTGTGTTTTTATATATACTAGTTTTGTACCCGTGCGATGTACGGGATAAAATTTTATAAAATACAATTATAATATTTTTATTTGAGATTTGGAAAAAAAAGTATATACAAATGTAATATAATGAAATTAAGTAATTTATCTATTATATATTTTAAATATTTTATTGTTGGAGATAATCTCTAGGTACGGTAATAAAATAAGATATTGTAATTTTAAACTTAGTTTATAAATAAATAAGATGGATATGAATTCTATAGAAATTATCACATTTCAAGTACACTATTTAAAGATAAATGAATAATGTTTATTTAAACAAATCACAACATGAAAGTTATGTTCTATATAAGATAGAAGGAATAATTCAACTAACTACTTTTAAGCATGTTATCTTTAAAACAAATAAATTCTATGATAAAAATCTCAAAAACATAAAAGAAATATAAAAACAAAATACATGATTAATTTCCAATTATTTCTAACAAAAAAAAAAATCTACCTTGTAATGTAAATTTATAGTCTTCTTTATCACTTTTCCATGTAAGTTTTCATTCAGGTTTCTTCAGGAAATTCCTACATAAAGTAAAACAAAAAAACAAAAATTACATTAATAATAATCCATATGCAATACCAATAAATAAAACATTCATCTCCAAATATGAATAACGATAGGAACTTTAATCGTTAAAAAAATATTGATAAAGTCAAAAAATTATTAACCGTCCATCCAAACTATATGATGTAGATCAAATAAAAATCATAACCAAATAAAATAAATACCAAAAAAGAAAAAAAGAACACAATCTCATGAGCACCATGAAAGCAAAAGATTTGTATTGCAGAATTTGAGAAATTAAAGAGAAAGTGTGAGTCAATTCTAAGTTTTTTCTCTCATATTTATAGTGCATAATTTGTTCATTAGATATGAAATTAGTGCATTTTGTATGTCATAAATTTAGTTGCTTCCTAATTTATTGATTTTTTTTCCCAATTATAATGATTACAAATAAATGTTCAGTTTCTACTTAATTCCTATACATGAAATCAAATCATATCATTCACAATCAATGTGTTTATTGATAAAATCAAAATGTTTTATTATATTACATTATGTTATACATCAAATATTATTTTTATTGAATTTTATTATTTACAAAATACAAAATCATTTTCAATATATATAGTATATAAAATCAAGATCAAGATAATATCACAATCTTATTTGTTTGCTCATATTATTGTATATTCAATTTTAATAGTGAAATTTAGTAGAGACTTATTTGTATCTTATTTAATGGATTAAAATGATAGCAATCATAACCAAATAAAATAAAAACCAAAAAAAAAAAAAAGAACACAGTCCCATGAGCACCATGAAAGTAAAAGATTTGTATTGCAGAATTAGAAATTAAAGAGAAAGTGTGAATCAATTCTAAGTTTTTTCTCTCATATTTATAGTGCATAATTTGTTCATTAGATATGGAATTAGTGCATTTTATATGTCATAAATTTAGCTGCTTCCTAATTTATAGATATTCTTCCCAATTATAATGATTGCAAATAAATGTTCAGTTTCTACTTAATTCCTGTACATGAAATCAAATCACATCATTCACAATCAATGTGTTTATTGATAAAATCAAAACGTTTTATTATATTACATTATGTTATACATTAAATATTATTTTTATTGAATTTTATTATTTACAAAATAGAAAATCATTTTCAATATATATAGTATATAAAATCAAGATCAAGATAATATCACAATCTTATTTGTTTGCTCATATTATTGTATATTCAATTTTAATAGTGAAATTTAGTAGAGACTTATTTGTATCTTATTTAATGGATGAAAACGATAGCATCAACATCTATTATATTTTTAAAATGACATTTCAAATTATATTAATTTTAAAACAAACCAATATTTCTATGTAATCGATGTCAAATAACTTGATGTATAAGTAATTAAGAAATTTTTAGGGGTAAATGCACGAAACCCCCTCGTGTTATACAAATCTTGCATCGGTCCCCCTTGTATGAAGGAAAATGCGCGAAACCCCCTCGTGTTTTCATAAAATCGACCCGAAATCCCCAATTCTGTTAAACTTCACGAGTTTGTGCTGCACGCGCCGAAACTGCGAATTTTCCTAATTTCTGACTGTTATTGGCAGGTAAAAATACTACTTTGCCCTTGCCTTTTGTTTACATATGTGTGTGCATTATCCAAAAAAACTATAGCATGAAACCCTCTCCTCTCCCTACTCTCACAAACAATCTGGTATGTTTTTGGTAATTTTTTATTTTTTATATTTATTTCCAATGCTGAAATTAACAGATTTTGTGTTCAAAATGTTGTAATGTACAATTTTTTTAGGATATATGTCTTCCACGTATAAGCCATCGATACCACACACAACTGAAAATTCTCCATCAAACAACTATCAAATTTTTTTTTTTTGAGGTTTGTTTGTTTGTTTTTTTTTTTTTTTTTTTGTTTCGTTGACGCTGTGATTGCTGAAATCATTGTACTTGTGTTTGGTCCTTTGCTCTTCTCTCTCTTTTTTTTTTTTTTTTTTTTCCATTCAATTTTATGTTTTTTATCTCGTTTGATTTTCCATAAAAATAAAGAAATAAAAAAAGCAAGCAACTCATAGGTTATACTATTGGTTAAATAGGATTATATATACAATAGCAATTGTATCTTTTGAAATGGAACAAATTGTATTTTGAAACTCAAACTAAGAATTTGGTATTCAATCCATAGGACAACTTAGTCGGTGTGACCATTTAGGATGTGAACCTGCTGTTTGGTAGTATCTTCAATGCATTCGACACAAAACCCTTATATAGTCCCACCACACCATCACGAGCAACAATGCCTAAAATCACAATGTTTATACAAAGAATTAGCAACTTCAAGTTGTAAGAATTTAAATCATCAAATTTCAAGATAATTTATCAGCAGGCTCGCTTTTCTCATAAAACGCTAAGATAATATTATCAATAAGACAACATCAGTGCTTAGTATCTAATGGAACCCAGGAAAGCAAACCTGATAATGAAATTTATAACGACTTTTACAGGTTCTAGTGAACTAGAACCATGGTAATGGAACTTGCAGCTAAGTCAAATAACTAAAAACGTTAACACTGTATTTACTCCACGGATCCCATTATACAACAACACAAGTCGTGATGATAGCAGAGCACAAACTTCAAATCAGTGGTACAAGATAACAAACTAATTCTGCAGTCCCATTAAAAGCCAAACTGTCCATCAGGCAGAGCCTTTTTCACCCTGGTGTTCAGGATGGACCAAGTTTAGTTGAGATATATTAACATATTACTTCAACATCAATAAACTAGAAGAACTGCTGAAAATTACAAAAGCTTCTTGAACTTACAAAAGTTGAAGTCATGCCAGCACAAGCACCTGCTGCTAATCTTCCAATTACAGACAGTTCTCCATCCTTTCCCCGAAAAAGTTTCTAAACAATGAATAAACAACCGCATTGTTAAGATTAGCATACAATCAGATCCTATGCTTCTTGTAGATTAAATTTTCAGTTTTACCTTGTATGCTTCATACGCAAAAAGTTGTACTGCACTGTAAGGTATGACTTGAATCACCTGAAAAGCATTAGAAGCAATATCAACATCTGATTTTGATTAAAGTTTGGAAACTAAGTATAGCTTCCACATCATGACCATCTTTTGGTAACTGCAGAACAGGACAATTTGGGGAAGTCTAGAAAGAAGAGAATACATCAAACCTGGGGGAGGTTTCCTTTCCAGTATCCTTTTATTCCTTCTTCCTTCCCAATCACTGTCAAGGCCTAAACATGCATTCTCTTCAATCCAAACACAACCTAAATTTATTTTTATCCTTACAATATCACCACATGCAGTTACATTTACCAATTTCCATGCTTCAAAGCGAACATAAGTTCTGAAAAGTCGTGCAATGTGTGACCAGCAGGGCAATATAGGATTTTCCATCCCATTCCAAAAAAAAAAAAAAACGTAAAAGACAATGAAAATATATTGTTGGAGTTCATAAATATTGGGCCTGGAACGACAAGCTTCTTATAGAATTTAACCAAATGTATTGAGCCAAACTTAAATCTGTGTTTCTTTTCACAGATTTCTACTAATGCAGATTCAAAATTTGTAGTCAATGTTGTCTAGTTATGAAAATCATTTATGGTACTGACAAACGGTGTAATTCTGCTTAAAAATACAATGATGCTTTACACATACTCATATCACTAGTGGTAGGTATCAACTTTCCAGTGCTGCAATATGGTAAAGTACTTATCTCTTCCAATCACATATAAACAAACTTAACAGTCGAAACTCGTTAAGCAAACTGGTAGTATAATAAGAAGTAAGATGCCATTAAGATACCTCAATAAATCCAATTCCCTTCTTCGCAGCCTCTTGTCCAGCTCTAAGTCCATGAGTCTGAACACGAGCTCTCTCTTCTCGTCATCGGCCTCGTTCTTTCCCCTCTTCCGATTCTTTCTCTGCAAATTAAAAACCCTCAAAAGAATACCCTTTTTTAAGAAAGCCCATACAAAGAATTCCTTTCATACAAAGAATTCATACAAAAAATCTGACCTTGGTGAGGATTCCGCCTCAGGTCGCTGGTCGGCGTCGCCACCATGTTCAAAACCGCCGCCGCCCCCAAGCCCCAAGCTTTTCTCAATCACATTTCAACCGCTGACTCGAGGGTTCGGATCTTGGGACTCTCTCTTTATCTTCTATCTTCTATTTTACTAGGGATATAACGAGAATTTTAAGAAAAAATTTAACACCGTTAACGCTCGTTAAAAAAAATGGGACGTGTGTCGATTTTATGAAAACACGAGGGGGTTTCACGCATTTTCCTTCATATAGGGGGGACCGACACAACATTTCCAAAACACGAGGGGGTTTCGTGCATTTATCCCGAAATTTTTATATAAAATCATATGGAATGCTTAGATGTAAAATCATTTAGTTTGCATCTATAAAATAATTTAACATTTTTTTAAATTGAAACATATTTACCATTTTTATTAAATTGAAACGTATTAAATAGAAGAAGGATAGCTAATGACAATAATTTTTTTTTTCCCTAATTTGTAATAATATTCATCCTTATATATAGAAGATTAATGAGACAATTGGCTTTTTTATTTAATGGATAAACATAATATCTTTTCCATAAAATCAAAACAACTTTTGGGTGGAAAAATTATTTAAGGAAATGTTCTTCTTCATATATATATATATATAATGTCACATTATAGAATATTAATATCATAATTAATTAAATATGATATTCATTTTATTATTACATATGATTTATTATCAAATCAAGTGGAGTTCTTTAATTTCTTTCTATATGATATATTATTACAATATATCTTTTAAATTTTATATTTAGAATTATTTAATTGTTGACTTTATGTTTTATGTAGATTTGGTTATCAAGTGGCGAATTAATTTTTATATATCTAATCCTTTATATAACAATTATGTTTTATACATCAACAAAATTACATAAAATTGTATCTATATTTTGGTTATCTTTTTATATATTTTGTAATGATAAGAATTATATAATAAATATATTTTATGTATATATTTACATGCATATTAAATTATATAAAAATATATATTAACATCGAATGAATAATTGTTTTATTAATTATATGATATTATGATTATGATATTATATGATGTAAATCACACACACACACATATATATATATATATATGTATGTATACACACATTGCTAAATGATATCATAAATATATGAATAGAAATTTATAATTAAAGTTAACTTACCATATTGACAAATATGGTAATTTTATTATATCATATCACTTCCTTAAATATATATATATATATATATCATCAATCATGATTTATTATTTATCATTTAACATTTATTTTAATAAAAAAATCATTTCCAATTTTTGTAGGGTGTTTTTGGCGGGAAAATTTTAACATTACTATTTGAGGAAATGTTTGTATTTTTATATATATAAAGATAAAGATAAAGATGTACAATAGAAATCGATAAAAATATAAATTAAAAGATTTATATTGATTCTTTTTTAATAAATAATATCTAATGATAATTGTATCACATTAAAATGTATCACATAGAATTGTTAACATTATCTATATATGGTAATTATCTCCATAGAATTAGTGTTTTATTTAAACATACAATATATAATTACGTAATTACCATATATGATATGTATATTACCATATATTTCAATTTTCATATTTATAAATATCTAATTGTATGTAGAGAGTGTATAATAGAAATCTATAAAAATATAAATGAAAAGTTTTATAATGATTATTATTATTTTTCATAAATAATATCTAATGATAATTGTATCACATAGAAATGTATCACATAGAATTGTTGACCTTATCTATATATGGTAATTATCTCCATAGAATTAGTGTTTTATTTAAGAGTTAGTCTCCTGTGCACCAGTTGCACGGATCTGTGATCCGTGCAACTGGGCCGCGCGCGGGCTGGGCTGGCCCGCCCAGCCCGTGCCTCTTTACTTATTTCGCGTGTTTTGGTCGTTACTCTCACGTTATGTTAGGGTTACTTTCGCGTTATGTTAGGGTTACCTTCGTGTTATATTAATGTGACCCCATATCCAAATTTCACCCCATATCCAGATTTCATACCCTTAGTTTAAAACCACTAAACTAAAATCTTAATCATACCTCATGTTATGTTAGAGTTACCCTCATGTTATGTTAGAGTTACCTTTATGTTATGTTAGTGTTACCCTCGTGAGGGTAACACGGGTAACACTAACATAACATGAGGGTAACTCTAACATAACATGAGGGTATGACTGACTGAGCGAATCTTGGTGGGTTTGAGCGCCCACCAGGGTAACACGGGTAACCCTAACATAACATGAGAGTAACCTTAACATAACATGAGGGTAACCCTAACATAACATGAGGGTATGACTGCCTGAGCGAATCTTGGTAGGTTTGAGCGCACCCACCAGGCGCGTGGGGGCGCGTGAGAGCGCGTTGGGGCGCGTAAAAACGCGCGTCAGAGGCGCGTGGGGCGGGTCGACCCGGGTGCATGGATCCATGCACCAGTTGCATAAAATATTTTGCCTTTATTTAAGCATACAATATATAATTACGTAATTACTATTAAGTAATTTAGTAAGCATAATGGAATATATTGATACACCAATTTAGTAATCAATTTGCTAATTAGTTATCAATTAACCGTATAACATGTGTAAGCCAATCAATTAACGTATTTAATTAATTAATTGCATATGAGTTATCTAATCTAATGAAATCATTTAATTTTTTTCTATATGATATGTATAATTAGCATATATTTCACCTTACGTATATAATATTTTAGCAAACTTTAAATGCACGGATATAAATTTATCACATAGAATTTATATAACATAATAATAATAATTATAATTATTGAGATCTAGACATGGAAATATTAAACAAACTTAAAGGTAATTAGATCATGTAATTATAATTAACTACTACATATAATTTCCTTATATATAAATATATTAAATATGACTTATATTTATTAAATTTATTAATAAAATTAAAAAAATTCCTGATTTGGCAATGTAGTTTTGGCGGGAAAATCTTGCTATTACTTTTTTAGAAACCATTGTGTTTTTATATATACTAGTATTTACACAGTGCGATGCACGGATATAAATTTTAAAATAAACATTTTTACAATGTAAATAGAATTTTATATATAATAATATGTTTAAATACATATAAAATAAAGGAATTGAATGAAATTGAGTAATATCTTATTCAATATTGGTATTGGTAATGTAATTTAATAATATCTAAAAACTTTGTTTAGAACTGGTATATAATAAATTTTGTTACATATTTTTTTATTAGTTTTTATTGTTATAAAATGTTGAACGTGATTGAAAATGTCTATATTAAAACTAATAATATAAATTTATAAGAAAAAAATAACTAAAATAAAAAAAATCTTACAAATGACAAATTTGGAACCTTTTTTTTTTTTTACAAATTATGGTGTTCTTATCTCTCACGGTCTCACCATATTTTATATACATCAAAATTTTTACTTCTAAAACAAAAACATATAATTGACCACGACTAAATATCTTTACTTCAAGAAAAGTCCGACATGAGATTTTAAATTATAATATTTTAAAATTCATTATAAAAATAATACATATTGTAATATATATATATATATATATATATATATTATTAAAAATGATCATAAGGTGATCAAATTTAATTACATCAGTATAAATTGCTAATTTTCGAAATATATCATATGATATTTAAGTTTAATAGTTGACTTATATTGCAATATATTGTATCAACATGTGTAATATTACATTGAGGTAATATTTTTGATTTATTAATATTTTTCCAAATATAACTTGAGAAATCAACCTTACCATATATATTATAAAACAATATACACTATATATTTTAAGAAATAAATAAATTAACTAAAAATCTCATATAACGTGCATATACCAATTATTATTTGTTCAACTTTTTTTTATTAATATAAGTTAGATGAAAAAAAGTGGATACTTAGAAATAATATTAACATGTATATATAAACAAAAAAGATCAATGATGTCTATATTTCAAGAAAATTGAAAAGTATATGTATTAAATATCAATATTTTTTTTGATTTTATATTTGACAAAATAATAATTGACAATTAATATTCATAATTTACATATAATTCAAAGTACAAAAAAAACTGAAAACGCTAATACAACTCTAATTTCATCCATTATATTTATACATCTATAAATCAAAATAAATCACTATATATTTAATCTTAACAACATAGATGTGCATCATTTTGAGAGCTAAATCCAAAATCAGATTTATTTTCCCTAACATATTACCTTTCAAACTTTCACTATCTTGATTGCTAAGTCAAAATCAATTAATATTTTTTAAAAATTGGTGAATATGTACTCTCAAGTCGCAAGCCTAAGATTTCTTCAGTTATTACCTGCATATAAGAAGTGATCAACGCTTTTATAAAATTAAATCATATTGAAGTAAAAATAATCCATATATAATACTACGATGATAAAAAAAAAAAAAAGTATAATAAAAATCATATAAAAAATCAAAAAAATTGAAATAACACAAATCAATTGGATAACATATCATAGAACTCATATCATTCAATAGTGAATTATCTTTATATATAATTCCGTATAATGGTAAACACTAAATAAAAACCAACAATAATTAAATATCCATCAACATGATCCTCAAATATAATAATTTTATAACAAAACAAATAAAATAAACATTAAATTTATAATTTTTACCTCTAAGGACGTCTTACACTTCATAAATCGTTCAAAAGTGATACGTAAAATAACAGAATGAAAGCGAGTGAATGAAACCAAGATGAATTTGTATTATTTATAATGTATGATTATTCATTATATCAGGTAATTACCATAATTTAAGATTTAATATAATCAATTTAAATGTTCATTTTAAATACATATTTTATGATATCTATATACGCTAGTTTAATTTGTAGAATCAATGAAAAAATAATTATATATTTCAAATAGTGCAATATAATTAAATAATCAATGTATGTTAATGATAGTATAATTATATACCTCAAATATTCTATATAACTCACAATGGATAGAGTTGTGTTGCATTTACTTACAAAAATTAATATTCAAATCTAAAATTAAAATGAATAATTACTTACAACAATTACCACAATCTTTTATAAATAATCAATACCATAATTTAGGAAATCAATAATTTTATTCCATTTAAATCTTCACTTTTAAAGGAAAACAGTTTTATTTCCTAATTTATATAAATAAATGAAATTTATTTTATCATATAGATTCATCATTCTATTTTTATTTATAATATTTGGATGGAAAATTATTATCATACTGTATTAGACAATAATTTTTTTTATATAAATAAAGACAAAAATTTATTCATCCTTCATGTCAAATGTTTATATATATGCATAAAAAATTATTTAAAATTTTAATAAACATAAATCCCATAAAAATTATATTTCACAATTATGAATATATATGAATTTTATTAATATATATATACACACACACACACATATCCCACAAATCATGCAAATGTCATCTTACATTTCTATGTGATATGTTATTCTGATTAGATATTTTTTATGAAAAAAATAATCAATATAAATCTTTCCTTTTATAAATGATGTTTTTTAAGTCATAAATAATTGAGTAAGTCTCTTGTGAATCAGGTGCATGGATCTAAGATCCATGCACCTGGGTCGAATCCGGGTCAGGGGGGACCGCACTAGTTTTTTTTTTTCACTCATGATTTTTGAAAAAAATCACATACCAATAGTATATGTTAGACATACATTTACGTTATGTTAGACTTACCTTTAAGCTATGTTAAACATACCAGTTCTGCCCAGATTCATGCCTTGTCTTTTTTTGGCTTGATTTTTGAATTTTGGTACATACCACAACGTTATGTTAGACATACCTTTACGTTGTGTTAGACATACCTTTATGTATACTTAAACATACCTTTGTATATGTTAGACATACCTTTATATATAGTTAAGCATACATTTATATATGTTAGACATACCTTTGTATATAGTTAGACCTACCTACACATGGTTGGTCTAACTATACACAAAGGTTGGTTTAACTATACACAAAGGTTGGTCTATTGGAGCGAATTTTGGGTGAGCTTCAGCACAAGTGTATAGCGCGTGGGAGCGCGTGCACGCGCGTGGGAGGCGCGCTTTGGGCGCGTGAACGGGTCGGGTCAGGTGTATGGATCTTAGATCCATGCACCTGACTCATAAAAGTTTTTGCCTAAATAATTAAGTAGACATATGTTAAGTGAAGAAAGATGTGTCATCTTGAAACAAAATTCAATATATGTATTATAGCATTTTATTGTGGAGTGATCAATTATAATATATATATATACACATATTCATTTGAATATTAAAGCATATCTATATTTATATTATTGTAAATGATCAATGTTTATATTATTGATGATATGATGTAAATAATATTTATATACATTATTTAAATCATATCATAAATATATCAATTGAAATTTAATAATCAAAGTTGACTTACCATATAGACAAATATGTGAAAGATTTTTTTGCCATATCACTTCCATAGATATATACATCATCATATTAAAATCATGAGTGACACTTGTGTGCCCCGGGGGCACAGTGCCCCCAAATTAATCATCATATTAATGTTAAATACATACTCTACATGTATTATGTGTATACTCTTCAGATATCACATGTATACTCTTATATACATCTGATACCTGTAGAGTATATGTATAACAGCAAAAAACATAACACCTATAGAGTATATATATAATACCTGAAGAGCATGCATATAACACATAGATCTGTGCCCATATGTGCCCAGAGTATATAAGTTTTTGCCTAAAATCATATGATAATATTCCATTTGCATTTAAATTCATTTATATATTGTATCTTTTTATATATTAGTAGAAATTAAATACCATTTATCATTTTAATTTATTTAAATAATGTAATTATTTATTTAAATTGAAAGGTTTATCCATACATAACATCACTAAATTTTTTCTTGCCTAAATAATTAAGTTTGACTTTCCTTAGAAAATAGAATGCAATTAATATACTTAATATATGTATATAAAATAAATATATAATTTTTTTACATAAATAGAAAGTGATTTTAGGCGGGAAAATTCTTACTTCCTTTTTTTTGGCAATTTTTGTGTTTTTATATATACTAGTATTTACCCCGTGCGATGCGCGGAGATAAATTTTAAAATAAAATATTTTTATATAAATACGATGTAAATAAATTTTTATATATAATAATATCTTTATATATATATATATATAATATAAGAATTGAATGAAATAGAGTAATATTTCTTATTCAATATTAATATTGGTATTTGTAATGTAATCAAATAACATCTAAAAACTTTTTTTAGAACCGGTATTTAATAAATTTTGTTACATATTTTTTATTAGTTTTTATTGTTATAAAATGTTGAAAGGGATTGAGCATGTCTATATCAAACCTAATAATATAAATTTATAAGAAAAAAATAACTAAAATAAAAAGAAACTTACACATTACAAATTTGGAACCTTTTTTTTAATTAAAAATATTTATTATGTTGTTCTATTTTGTATACATCAAAATTTTCAAACTAAAACGACTGATTACTTTTGAAACAAAAACATATAATTGACCACGACTAAAAATGTATTACTTTAAGAAAAGTCCGACATGAGATTACATATATATTATAATATTTTAAAATTCATTTATCAACATAATACATATTATATATATTATTTATTAAAAATGTGATCAAATTGAATTACATGAGTATAAATTGCTAATTAATTTTCGAAATATATCATATGATATTTAAGTTTAATAGTTGACTTATGCAATATATTATGCAATATATTGTATCAACATGTGTAATATTACATTGAGGTAATATTTATGATTTGTTAATATTTTTCCAAATATAACTTGAGAAATCAACCTTACCTTACCTTATATATTTTAAAACAATATTCTCTATATTTTAAAGAAACAAATAAACTAAAAATCTCATACTATATGCATATACCAATTATTATTTGTTCAATTTTTTTTATTAATATAAGTTAGATGAAAAAAGTGGATACTACTGATAGATTTGAGTTTTATTAATATTTAAATGCATCATTAATTATGCGATTAATAATATTGAATCTATCATTATTACATACATACAAATAATATTAACATGTATATATAAAAAATAGGTCAATGATGTCTATATTTCAAGAAAATTGAAAAGTATATGTATCAAATATCAATAATTTTTTTATTTTAGATTTGACAAAAGAATAATTGACAATTAATATTGTGAATTTACATATAATTCAAACATTCAGTGTAAAAAAACTCAAAAAAACTAATACAACTCTAGTTTCATCCATTATATTTATACATTTATACGTCAAAATAAATCACTATATTTATTCTTAACACCATGAATGGTGCATCATTTTGAGATAAATCCAAAATCAGATTTATTTTCCCTAACATATTACCTTTCAAGCTTTCACTATCTTGATTGCTAAGTCAAAATCAATTAATATATTTCAACAATTGGTGAATATGTACTCTCAAGTCGCAAGCCAATATTTCATCAGTTATTACCTGCATATAAGAAGTGATCAAAGCTTTAAAAAAATTAAATTATATTGAAGTAATAATAATTTATATATAATAATACCATGTTAAAAATAAAGTAAAATAAAAATCATATAAAAAAATTGAAATAACACAAATCAATCAAATAACATATCATAGAATCTCGTATCATTCAATAGTGAATTATTTTTATAGTTCCATATAATAATAATATACACTAAATAAAAACCAACAATAATTAAATTCATCAATGTGATTCTCAAATATAATTTTATAACAAAACAAACAAAATAAACATCAAATTATAATTTTTACCTCTAAGGATGTCTTACCCTTCAAAGAATCGTTCAAAAGTGATACATAAAATAACAGAATAAAAGCGAGTGAATCAAACCAAGATAAATTTTTATTATTTATAATGTATGATTGTTGATTATATCAGGTAATTATCATAATTTAAGATAATCAATTTTAATGTTAATTTTAAATACCATATTTTGTAATATCTATATATGCTACTTTAATTGGTAGAATCAACGACAAAATAATTATATATCTCAAATAGTCAATTAAATAATCAATGTATGCTAATGATAGTATATAATTATATACTTCATAATGGATAGAGTTGTGTGGCATTTACTTACGAAAAATTAATATTCAAATCTCAAATTAAAATGAATATTTTGATTAATAAATTAGTTACAACAATTACCACAATCATTTATAAATAGTCAATACCATAATTTATGAAACTAATCAATAACTTTATTCCATTTAACTCTTCATTTTTAAAGGAAAACATTTTTATTTAAATAGATGATTTGTTTATCATATAAATTTATCATTTTATTTTTATTTATCTGACTTTTGGATGGAAAATCATCTGTTTTAGACAATATTTTGATTTTTATATAAATAAAGATAAAAATTTATCAAAATATAGTTCATCTTCACGTCAGATGTTTATATATATGCATAACAAATTATTTAAAATTTTAATACAAACATAAATCCCATAAAAATTTTGTTTCACAATAATGAATATTACCAATTTTATTAGTATGTATATCCCATAAATCATGCAAATGTCATTTTACATTTTGTTACGATCCCACATCGGTTCCACATGAAAGTGTGGAATGGTATATAAGTGGGAGTCAACCCTTGACCTTTGACCATGGTTTTGGGTTAAGTTAGGGCTCCTTGCTTATATACCTAACAATGGTATCAGAGCCTGATCCGGGCTCTCTGCGGGAAAGGGCTACCTGTGGAAAGGGCTACCCGGCATGAGGCCGCAGAGAGGCCGCCGACCGGAGTGAAAGCCGCCCAGAGTGATGGCCGCCCAGAGTGGAGCCGTCCGTGGACGTCCGGTTTGAAGGGGGATGGATTGTTACGATCCCACATCGGTTCCACATGAAAGTGTGGAATGGTATATAAGTGGGAGTCAACCCTTGACCTTTGACCATGGTTTTGGGTTAAGTTAGGGCTCCTTGCTTATATACCTAACACATTTCTAGGTGATATAATTCTCATTAGATATTATTTATGAAAAAAATAATCAATATAAATCTTTCCATTTATAAATAAACGATTTTTAAGTCATATATAATTAAGTAAATGTATGTAAAGTGAAGAAAAATGTGTCATCTTGAAACAAAATTCAATTAATATATGTATTATATCATTTTATTGTGGAATGAATTATAATATATATATTATTCATTTGAATATCAAATCATATCTATATTTATATTATTGTATATAATCAATGTTTATATTATTGATGATATTATGTTAATAATATTTATATACATTATTTAAATCATATCATAAATATATCAATTGAAATTTAATAATCAAAGTTGACTAACTATATAGACAAATATGTGGAAGATTTTTGGTCATAACTCTTCCATAGATATATACAAATTAAAAATTGTAAGTCTAGTTTATTTATGGAAGAATATTGATTTCCAAATTAAAAATTAAAATTTGATGAATAATCAATTAACAAAATCATTAATAAATAATCAATTAGCACAATTTACGAAAATCAATCATAATATTCCATTTACATCTCCACTTTTAAAGGTCACATAGTTAAAATTTTATCTTTTATTCATTATTTCTAAATTTCCATATTTAGGATGAGACCTTTAGATGATAAAATTATTTTTGGGAAATTTTTTACCATATTATTTCAGAAAATATTCTCATATATATATATATATATATATATATATAAAGATATGTATGCATATGTCATACACCTATTTATATATTATATTATTTTGTAAAGGTAAAAAGTATATAATATATATATATATATATTTGCATATATTTACATGCATATTAAATCATATATATAAATATATATATATATATATATATTATCAGTGAATGTAATA
The DNA here is from genome assembly GCA_005771605.1 of Scutellaria baicalensis. Taxonomy (NCBI): domain Eukaryota; kingdom Viridiplantae; phylum Streptophyta; class Magnoliopsida; order Lamiales; family Lamiaceae; genus Scutellaria; species Scutellaria baicalensis. Next base: position 10,717,592 of record CM016729.1, read on the forward strand.
AATTAATTTTTTAATATTTATATGATATATAATTATGATATTATATGATGTAAATTAATCATATATATGTATCATATGTAGATACACATATTGTTTAAATGATATTATAAATATATGAATTGAAATTAATAATTAAAGTACCATATTGACAATTATGTTAAAAAGGTTATTTTATTATATCACTTCCATAAATATACATATCATCAAACATAATTTATCATTTATCATTTATTTTAATAAATAAAAATCATTTCCACATTTAGCAAGATGTTTTAGGCGGGAAAATTTTAACATTAAGAAAATGTTCGTGTTTATATATATATATATATATATATATATATATATGAGTTGGTCTCTTGTGAGACTGTCTCACATGCGACCAAATTCAAGTATGTCTTTTATAGGTATAAGTATGTGTTTTTCAGCTATAAGTATGTGTTTTATAAGTATATTTTTACAGGTATAAACATGAGTTTTAAAAGTATGTCTTTTACACTCATAAGTATGTCTTTTTCAGCTATAAGTATGTGATCTGGAATTCCGTCGCATGTGCGACGGTTGCACGCGAGTTTTGTTGTATATATATATATATATATATATATATATATATAAAGATAAAGATGACATTTATAAAATTCTTGGAGATGAATAAATGACATAAAATAGTGAATTAGTATAATCAAATTGGATATTGACGCCAAAAGTGAGTGAGTCAATTAAATTGGATTTTTTGTTTTTTTTCTCCAAAAAATATATAATGCTCTACTTTTCCAAATCAAAAAAAATGTATAATGAGTACTTTTTCCTAAAATAAATAAAAGATATTTAATGGTAATAGTTGACATGTATATATACACACTGATTATATATGTATTTATATATTTATCTAAATATATATTAAATATTTAATGAATAAATAAACATAATGATAATTTTTACATGCATATATATTAAATTATATAATATATATATTATCATCGAATGGAATAATTGTTTTGTTATCTATATGATATTATGATTATGATAATATATGATGTAAATCAATAAATCATATATATATATATATATACACATATTGTTTAAATAATATCATAGATATATGAATTGAGATGTCAAATTACCAAAATTAAATATTTATAGTGAGTGAGAGAGCATAAGTAAATAAAAAGTATATTTAAATAATTAACTAATTACAATTTTATTATATATATATATATATATATATTGACCTAATAAATCAATATCCAATTATTACAGTATATATTGCCATATATGATATATATAGACATAGTAGATAAATCTTTAATTGTAATTCATAATTGATAGGTTTGTGAAACCTTTTTTTATGCAATTAAGTTAATTCATAAATTTATATAATTTTGATATTTGAATACAACTCAATTACCATATATAATTTGGTATTATTACATTTAGTATAACACCCCAATTTAAATAAGTTGTAATTAATATATACTAGTACTCGCACCCGCGCGATGCGCGTTTTGTGATATAATGTTGGTAAATATTAATTATTTCATAATATAGTGCAAGTGATTTTAGCATATAAAAGACAATATAATATTTAATAACTAAGAAATATAAATTTGCTTAAGATAATTCAATTCACAACAATATATTGATATTATACACATCCAATTCACTAATCTATGATTAATACTAAAAACAAAAGTATCAATATCATGATCTTCAAATCAAAATTGGAAATTCTACCTGTAAAGTTCGTAAGTTTTTTAAAAACTTCTTTATACACAACAATTATAGTCGAAACATTTTTTTATCATATATGTTACAAACTAATATCTTCAGTCACTTAAATTAAATATACTAAAAAAACTATGAATTAAAACTCAAATTCAACTATTAAATTAAATACATGTGTGTGTGAATACGTATGTATATATAGAAACATTACACAATAAAATTAGAAATTTTGCGTAGGAACATGATGTAAATACTGTCAATTATGTATTTTCAACTTTTTATTTCAAAATAAATTGAATTATAATTTTTTTATTAATATCGCTTAACATCGAAGATAGCACACAATTATTCCTTTATAAGTATCACATAAATTAATTGATATAGCAAGACATTGATCATTACAATTTAAGCTCAACACAGAATTAAAATGTAATAGTAGTCCACGATCATGATGATGACAATATAATTAGAAAATAAGCATATAATTTAAATAATCAGATGAACAATATAAATTTAAAATGTGCACTCTCATATAAAAAATATACGAAATCATAAGTGTAAAGTAAAATACTAAAATTTTATTGATTATGAGATATTTATAATTTAAAAAATATTTAAGATGACATATAATTCAGATTAAATACATATTATATATACATATATGTATATACACCCATCTTTAATATTGTTATATTTATTTATTTATATTATTATGGTATAAATTATCCCCATGCAAATTAATATTTATTATTTAAATTATTGTTTGGATATCTATTGTTGATTTTTAATAAATTCTTCAATAAAAATTAATTTAATTAAGATCAATAAAATGTGAATAAATTGATACAATGTTTATATTATTAGATTAAATGGTTTAAATAGTAAAAAATGCAAAATGCAAAATTTGTTGATGGGACACTTACAAAGATTAATTTAAAAAATACTTAGAATGACGTATAATTTCACACTAAATACATTATATATATACATACATGTATATATACGCATCTTTAATAGTGTTACACTTATTTATAAATTATATTTATATTAAATATGATACAATTATCCCCAAACAAATTAATATTTATTATTGAAATTATTGTTTGAACATTATCTATTGTTGGTGTATAAGAAATTATTCAATAAAAAATAACTTAATTAGTATTAATAAAATAAGAATAAACTAATACAATGTATATATTATAAATTGAATGAATTAAATAATAAAAAACGCAAAATAAAAATATTGTTGATGCGACACTTTTTTGTTGAGAAAATAATATTTTTATAAATATCTCAAATTTTTCCTCTATTATTATAGTATAGAAATATATAGATAAATTTATCTATTTACTTTTTTCTTTTGAGTTTCTATACAATAAATATAAAATTAAATGTATTAATTATTAATATTTATGTATTTGTTTATTAATAAATTTAAAATAAAAGTTATTAATGATTTCTTAAAATGGAAATATTTAATAAATGAGACATTTATTGTAGCTATTTTTGGCAGAATATTCTGCTTTTATATATATATAGATATGTAGTACACATAAGTGGATTTATTCAAAAAAAATTTCATACTAGGTCCAATTATTTAGCCCAAATACAGTTTTATACCTTAGGTCAATTTTTTTCTTACGTTTGAATTGGCCCAAAGTTGAGATCAAATATGAGCCCAATTGCAAATATTTTGTGGAACCCAATACTCCTTGGCCCAATTTAATTCACCCCTTTGAATCAACTCTTTTCTTTGGATCATACTTTGGATTAGAAGATGGAAAAGGTGAGTCAAAAGTTTGTTGCCACCTATTTCATCAATTCTTCAACACGTGTCTCGAGTCTTCCGTATAAAAGGGGCACCATTTGATATTCTCTTTTCCCCACATCTCTGAACTGAGTCGAATTGCAAAGAAGCTTGGAATCAAGGGTACAATTTATAGCTTTTCCATCTATAATTGTGTTTTGAATGACCTCTTATTCTCTTCAAAGTTTTGTCTTCTCTAAATCCTCTCTCTGCTTCCTCTGATATAGATACACACTTAAATCATTGCAATATATATAAGCATGTATATGTATATGACTGCTCTCTCTCTCTCTGGACCGTCGGTCGCCGCCACTATACATTAGGATTGGCGCGTGCGTGGAAGAAGGGAGCAATGTTGCCGGCGGGCGGCGGCTGCGCTGCGTGAGTACGGCGGTGCTGCGGCTGTGGGTGTGCGTGTGTATAAGCAGTTGTGTTTAGGTGGTGGTGTGCGTGCGTAGAGGTGCAGGGGAGGAGTTGGGCGCCGCCGGGTTCGGCGAGTGCCGGCGACGGGCTGTCGCCGGCCGAAGCGGCGGCGGCAGAAAAGGGGGAAGACGGCAGCTAGATTGGGGGCTGAATTTGAGAATTTGGGTTTACTTAGGGGCCCAATTGTAACTTCCATTTTCTGCCTAATTACTTTCAAGCCCCAAACTTTCTGATTGTTACACTTGAGCCCCTGTACTTTATGGACTATTAATTTCAACCCTTAGAGCTTGCTGAAATTGTGAAATAACCCCAGAATTTCATGTTTTATATGATATAAACCCTATATTTAGTAACCCTCGTTCGAACACGTCGATCATGGACTCCTATCGGATTCAAACCAATACAAATTATTCTATAATTAAGTTCCTAAATTGAACTCTATATTTTATAGGAAATTTGAACGAGGGACTAGCCTGAAAGACAAGGAACTGTCACCAAACACCAACTACCAACGGTGGGGTAAATTTATGTGTTTTATTATCTGATAAAATGTGCGCAAATAATTATATACAAAATGTGGTCAAAATGATTATCTTTACTTGTGATTGAATTGGATGGCCTCTTATGTTCGAGGTTTCAATTATGGCCTCTTAAAGTCTATGTGGAAAGTTCCGAAGAAAGTTTACGTCGGATGTAAAACTCCGAAGTACACCGGGCTGAAAGTCCCGGGGGAATGCAATGTATTCCAGATGTTATGTTTTCCGATGTTAAATGTCTAAATGTTTGATGTATGTGCCTTTACTTCCACTGAGTGTTTCTTTTTCACACTCACCCCTTATATGTTTTAAATATACAGAAACCCTGGAGGTGAGGAACGAAGAATAGAGATGTCCTATCTTTTGCAAGTATAAATGCGACATACTCTAAATACTTTTGTTGAAGTATGTATATAAATCTTTTAAACGTTTTGACTATAATATATGATGTTCAATTGTTTTATCTTAAGAAAATATAGGTAATCCCTTAGTCTTTCAAGGGTTGCCATTTGAAATATTTTACTAAATCTTCTTTCTACGGGTGTTAAATATCGCTGCACGCCTTTTTGCAAACTGCTGTGTTTACTCTGTTTATTTTATAATTTTCATAAAATATGTTTTATTCCGCTGAAATGAAAATGGGGCGTGACATTTAGATTAAAGGAAACGCTCATCTTTTCCTAATTTATCACAAATTTGATTACTTTTTTTCACATTTTTTAACAATTTTAATTTTTATTTATTTATTTCCTAATTTCTATATTTAGGATGAGATTTAGGCGGGAAAATCATTGCCTTACTATTTCAGGTAATGTTTGTGTTTTTATATATATGAAGATAAAGATAAAGATAATTTGACTCTCACGAATCAAATACAAAAATTTGATAACTAATACATGACAATTTAAAAAATAGAGTTTGACTAATTAAAATATATTTGAATTGTGCATGTTTCATGGATTATCCACAAAACAGTCACATATAAATTTATGTAATATGATAACTCAATGAAGCTCTCTGCAAAGTTCAAAATAATACTGTAAAAATAATTGAATTTATATTCATCAAAAGATTATAGAATGGAATATTTCATATTTTTTTATTGGAGTAGTGACCAGTAAGATAGGTTTAACTACTTACTGATCATATATCTATATGATGCTTATAAATAATAACGTAGTTTATTCCTCCTACTCTTAAAAGTCGTTAATATAAATTAATAATACTCGAAAGTCAAATAGTACTTTTTTCAAATTTACATATTATGCCATTATTCGTTACTTGTTTGATACTTTTAACATAGGACAATTTTCACTCATAATTATTTATAAGAATAAATGTATAACTATATATTATCAGCATTGGACACATTGTAAAGTGAGTAATAAAATATTGTACTTATAGAACTAATTAACAATAAGGGAATTTTATATTTTAATTACCATCGGAAATAACATGGTTTTCGACATTTCCTCGTTATTATTATTATTATTTTTTTGGTAAAAATCTTTTTGGTATGATTTCATAAATGTGATAGTTTAGATGGTAAAATATCAAAGAAAACTAGTTGTGAAGTATAAAAAATACAACATTGTTTGTAAGACAATTATTTTATGACAAGATTTCACTAATATTCTTTACATTTATTGATTAAATGTAAAGCTATTATCTATTTGCTCTGTAAAACCTTATTTGAAACAAGATTAACGGGCACTGAATATGGTAGAAATGATATTAAAGGCTAGAAACTACTGAATAAGATAACAAAATATTTAAATTAGCAAACTCGTACAATTTTTAGCAACACAAAGTAAGTTATTTGACAAAAATGTTGTTACTAAAATGACAACGTATATGTATATGTATGTGAGACTCATATCAACAGCTTATCCAATCTAATTTGTGCGGCTTGTGTCTACGGGCCACGACTCACTTTGTTCGTGCTGCATGATTCCTGTCTTGTTTATGTGTCTCGTAATGTTGATGTAGCTCGTGTCATGGTTATATACAGGTGTATCAATTTATGTGTGAGAATCGACACACATCTCATCAAAGTACGTACTTTACTTTATTTGAAGAAAAATGAAAAAAGAAAAAAAAATCTATTCTTATTATGTTTCAGCCAATTTAAATTTTCTCTTTATCAATATTATACTTATTCCTTTTTGTAAACCATTTTCTTTAAATTACAAATCGTGAATAAAAAGACTCAAAAACCAATACCCTCAAGCCAATTCATAATGTTTTAACTTTTATGAGTACAAAAAATAACATTCATGAAACCACATTTCAATTCTTTAATATTTTGCATTCATGAAGACACATTTTAATTCTCTAATATTGTGCATATATAAATAATAATGCTTCCATCCATTATCACACCAAGTATAAAAATTCAAAAGAAAAACTAATATTGCATTTTCCTCTAATTATATTACACACATATTAATATAAATATATACATATATAAATAAGAAAAAGGAAATAAAATGGTAGAATTGTTATATATCGGTGTCGGTGAGGAAGAACATAAGGGTGGGTGGGTCTAAGCCTTTATATTAATTCCAAATACAGCCTGTTTCCACTTATACTTCCATCCTCTTCCATTTATCAAACTCATCCTAGCCATCCATTTATTTCTTCCTATCATCTCATCAATTCATATTATATTTCTTTTCTTTTCTTCCATTACTATAAATAAATATCTCTGCATTTAAATATAATTGTGCATTCTCATCTTTGCCCTTTTCAAATTAAATTTCCCATTATTTAATTAAGGGTGTCTTTTTTTTTTTGGAAATTGTTGGAGGGAGGTTGTTGTCACTAAACCTTGCTATTATTGATCAAAATTGTAAAATTGTATTTTAATCAACTTTCAAATTTAATTGTGATACTCTACTAAAATACCGCATCACTTTAAAATGAAGATATAAACTTAATCAAACGCTCTCACAAATAGTTTTTATAAGACAGATATTTATTATAATCAATTGAACCAATTTTTATAAGTTCTTATATTAATTGTTAATTGTATGTTATTTATTAACAGTATCTCATGTAAGACTTATGTAAAATGAATTTAAGTATCGTTTTATAGGGAAAGTGAGATGATTTAACCATTACAATTGACACAAATTAGAAAACTTAATCCTAAAATAATCTGGCATAAATAACTACACAACAGACAACACCGACATAAATATCACCTAAGAAATAATGGCAATTTGATAAATGCCCCACATATAAATAATATGGAGAAATTGAAATTGAATTAAGAAAAAAAAACGTAATAGTTTGAATACAAAGCTGGGTTATTTTGGACATTTGAACTCAAGAAAACAAAAAAAAAACGAAAATTACAAAAATAAAATAAATAAATAAATAAAAAGAAAAAGAAGAACGTGAAAAAGACAGCTGATCTAACATGCTGTGTCGTCGGTGATTCCTCTTCGCTGCTTCTCTCTTCGCATTTCATCCAACCAAAATTAATCAATTTCTCAACCATTTTTTTTCCGATTTTACCATTCATTTTTGGAATTATTCGAAGCAAAAAAGGGTAAAGAATATATAAAGAGAGTGAATTCTCAGAGTTGAGGTTTCACTGAGTGTGAGTAAGTGGTTATACCTTCACTTTCTTTCCCTTTCTTCGTATTTAATCAGTTTAATTTGATGTATTTTTTCAAACCCATTATTAATCAACGCGTCAATTCTCCATTTTGAGCTAAAGATTCCTGTTTTCTTCTGCTTTCAGCGCAATGGAGTCGAGTAGCAGAGGGTTTCTGAAGATGGGTTTCGCGATTTGGGTGATGATAATGGCGATTTGCGGCGTTTGGTTGGTGGGCGCTGATTCGTCGAAAGAAATCATCGTGAAGAAGGTGAAGGGGGAGAAGGTGTGCGACCAGGGATGGGAGTGCAGAGGGTTTTCCAAGTATTGTTGCAATCTCACCATCTCCGATTACTTCCAAACCTACCAATTTGAGAATCTCTTCTCCAAGAGGAATGCTCCGGCGGCCAAAGCCATCGGGTTTTGGGATTACAGATCCTTCATCATCGCCGCCGCCATGTATGAGCCGCTCGGATTTGGGACGACCGGCGGGAAGCTTATGCAGATGAAGGAGGTCGCAGCTTTTCTCGCTCATGTCGGTAGCAAAACTTCTTGTGAGTTTTTCTTATTTTTTGGGGTTCATTTTATGACATTTTTCTGTTTTTATAGATTTGTTTGATTGCTCCTCTGATTTGGATCGGGTGTTTGTTTTGAATCTTGATTGTTGGTGCCTATTTGAGCTTGTGATTGTTTGTTTCTTTCTCTGGAATGTGATTGGATCCTGTGTGGTGATTGAGCTCTTATTTGTTTGTGTTTTTACAAGTTTGATTTGTCCAACCATTAAGGGGTGAGGAATTTTACTTGTCCATTGAGGAGATTGTGTTTAAATTAGTTGTCAGGACTCGGGAACAATCGAGGTGATAACTATTGTGGGCACATATTAATGGTACGAGATCATATAGTAGGAGGGTTGATTATTGTTTGTTCAAGTTGTTGTCTGTTATTGTATGTCTAGGTGTGTTCGTTTATGTTTACTTGTTACATGTGGTAATTGACTAGTTTGTCAAGCTGTCGTTTGGGGAGTGGGTTAATTCTCTTCAACATCCACAGGCTGTTGATTGGCTGTTAATACACTCTGTAATATCACATTTTGTTTAAGGAATGATTTCCTGGGGATTATGATTGTCTGCCGATCATGTGGCAGTTAGTTTGTTGTTCATGTCGATACTTTATGTAGATTTGGTTGTTTATTACCAAACCTTCCCCATAAGGTGCTTAGAATTGTTTTATTCGCAGTGACTACCTTCTTATCATGGCAATATTTGTAACGTATGGTTTGCAATGGATGATGTAACTTATATGATTTTTAGAGTGCTGAAGTTCCAGACTGGATGCTTGTTAAAAACAGATGCAAAACAGCAATGAATCAAAGTGTTTTAGTTTCTAACCTTTCAATGGAGGAAAAGTGTTGTTCATTTCTAAAAAAAAAGTTAAAAATTCATGGGCTATTTTAAGTACATGCACCTTAACATTGCAATAATCCATACCGTCACTAATTTTAAGCAATTTGAGATAGGATTATAATAGAGACCAAGTAGAGTTTTAAACAGTTTTACAAATTTTTGATAAGCATATGATATATAATCTGATGGTTGGATTAATGTTGTTTCTTCTATGACATGTCGGTTGAATTTTCTCCAATCGGATACAAAGTTTAGTAGGTTAATTGGTGTTTAAAATCATTCAGGTGGTTATGGAGTAGCCACAGGTGGACCACTTGCATGGGGTCTATGCTTCAACAGGGAATTGAGTCCCGACCAAAACTATTGTGATGAGTTTTACAAATACGACTATCCATGTGCTCCTGGGGCGGAGTACTATGGTCGTGGTGCTATTCCAATCTATTGGTACAGTCCTTTTCCTTTATTTGGTTCCTCATTCTCCTAATTCAAGTCCCAACTTGCTTTTGGTGATATATTTCTTAGCCTTTTGATTGGACATCAAATAATTATTGAGTGTTACAAGAAATAACTAATTTAAGATTGTGTGTTAAATGTTTTTGTTCTCATCACATACATATTGATCCACAGTTATATTTCGAATTTTCTTCGGTAGCATCAATGATGAGCTTTAAAATAAAAATTTATTTTGTTGGCACCATATCCTGATTCATCTGAAAAGTCAGGATTTTATTTTTTTAGATTTGAATAATAGTTGAAATTAGAAACATATATTGAATCTTATAGAAGAAAAAGAAAGAAAAAAAAAAAAGATGTATGAAGCAGGTGTCATTCAAATCAACAAACCTTGTCCTGGTAAATCTTTGAAGCTTGCTTATGTGGTGTACAGTATTCATTTACTTTAAAATATAGACAAAATCAGTGCATTTGTTGGAGAAAAATCATCCATGAACATGGTTATGTGTGGACATGCATGACCTTGTTTCGATGGCCTTGATGTTTATAGCTCGTACTCTATGGTTGCATTCGGGTGGAACAATATGAAGATTAGTTCAAATCCATTTGTATTACATATCCCTCAATCAGAATGGAACCTATAATGATTTCCTGACGACCTCTCATTTTGTCTTAAAATTGTTCCAGGAACTATAATTATGGAGCAGTTGGTAAAGCCATCAAGCAAGATTTATTGCACCATCCTGAATACATTGAACAAAATGCCACTCTCGCCTTCCAGGCTGCAATTTGGAGGTGGATGACGCCACTGAAAAAGAGTCAACCCTCGGCTCATGATGTCTTTGTTGGAGACTGGAAACCTACAAAAAACGACACATTGGCCAAAAGGTTCCCTGGATTCGGAAGCACAATGAACATTTTGTATGGGGAGATGACCTGTGGTCAGGGTGATATCGATCCGATGAACAACATCATATCTCACTACCTTTATTATCTGGATTTATTGGGTGTTGGTCGAGAGCAGGCGGGCCCGAATGAAGTACTCAGCTGCGCTGAACAGGGTCCATTCAATCCGGCTACCAAAGCTTCGTCTTGAAAAGTGGCACCATGTAATAAGACCTGCCGTTCTTGTGCCTCTTGCATTTGTGTGATTGTCTGTTAAGAGTGAATTTGTAATATGTCTGCTTGGTTGTGTCATAAACTCTTTGAGAATTGGAAGTGTTAGTTGCAAGTTTATTGTTATTATTTATTTATTAAGCTGTAAGATTTCATACTCAATGTACTTTTGCTAGTTGTAGGGTTGTCAACGAATTGATTCGAATATGATTTGTATTCGTTTAATTTACCTGAATATTCGTATTAGTATTCGTTTATTATTCGAATCAAATATGAAATTTGTATTCAATTCGAATGAATATTCCAAAATATTCGAATATTCGTAATATGAATATTCGAAATATTTGAATTTGGAATCTCAAATTTCTTTTTTCAAAATATGTTTATTTCAAATTAATAATATCATATTTCAAATATATAGCATATGCATATATTATAAAATATGAAAATGAATTAAAAATTTCATATATTTGTATATGTGTATTTATAAAATAATTTTTTTTATATATAGTTATAATTTTTCGAATATATTCGCAAATACTCGAATTGAATATGGTCATATTCATATTCGTATTCGGATAATATTCGAATAGAAATAAGTATTCTTGTTTGGATTCTTATTTGTATTTTCCAAATTCGAATCACTATATTCAAATTCGAATATGTCTTTGATTTGATTCTTTTACAACATTTGGACACCATCTAAAGCTAGTTTGATTCTTTTACAACCCTGGGACAACATATATAAAGCTAGTTTGATTTTCCTGTGTAACGATGTCATTTTTTCTTCTTTTCTATTTAATTAGCACCTAAAATCTCTCACTTTCAATATCCAAATTGATACACTTATAAAAACTAAAATATTTTGTGCACCCGGGTGTATGTGCAATCGGTCAACGTGCTCCAAGTGAGGTCAACGCGCTCTCACGCGCCTCGTGGGTGCGCTCAAGCCCAACAAAATTTGCTCCAAATAGTGCTACATTCATGTTATGTTAGCGTTACCTTCATGAAGGTACACTAACATAACATGAAGGTCACACTACCATAACATGAAAGTCAGTCTAACATAACATGAACATATGATTAATATTGTTTTTTACTTTCATATTATGTTAGTGTGACCTTTATTTTATGTTAGTGTGACCTTCATATTATGTTAGTCTGACCATCGTGTTATTTTAGTTCAATGTTTTTGAACTAAGGGTATAAAATTTGGAAATGAAAGTCACACTGACATAACATGAAGGTAACACAAACATAACACGAATGTAACACTAACATAACATGAAGGTAATGACCAAGACACGCGAAAAAGTAAAGAGGCACGTGCTGGACAGCCTCGCGCCCGGCCCGAGTGCTGTCCGGTTGCACGGTACAGGAGAGTTACTCAAAACTAAAACATACACATGCCACTGGACAAAAGACAATTATTTTTTCTTCTCTGAGTTGATTTGCTTGTCAAGTATGTGGATATTGATATTTTTTGATATTGATTTTTATCCAATAATATCTATCAGTTATCCGTAACCAATATCAATATTTTGCGATATTAGTTTTTGTTCAACAATATATATTGAACAAATATCAACATGATAATATTGATATATTAACATTTTTTTATATTGATTTTTGTCCAATAATATATATCGATAGTTTATAATCAATATCAATATTTTGCAATCTAGTATCATAGATAATATCGATACCTTTGCAATATTAATTTTTATTGATAATATATATATATATATATATTTACGTTATAATATTTTGTGTTGATTGACATTGTTTAACTATATATAATAGTACTTTTATTGAAATATGTATTGCAAGTATATAAAAAGATCAGTAATTCTCTTGTGCACTGGTTGCATGGATCTCCATGCAACCGGGTCGGATTCGGGCTACCGACCCGCTTTTCCTTTTTTTTTTTTTTTTCATGCTATTTCTTAAAATCTTGGTCATGACATTTAGTTTATATTAATGATACCTTTACATTATGTTAGACATACCTTAGGTTATGTTAAAGACACATTTATGCTCAGATTTCATACCTTTACTTTATGTTAGACATACCTTTAGGTTATGTTAGAGATATCTTTATGTTATGTTAGAGATACCTTTGTGTACAAAATGTGTAACACAACTATATTATGGATAAGGTATCTCTAACATAACATAAAAGTATCTCTAACATAACCTAAATGTATCCTTAACATAATGTAAATGTATGTGACCTGGAGCGAATTCTAAGGGTATCAAATCAGAATTTCAAAGGTATTGTTAATATCACATAAATGTATCTCTAACATCACCTATAGGTATCCTTAACATAACATAAATGTATGTAACCTGGAATCAGGATTTCAAAGGTATTGTTAACATCACGTAAAAGTATCCTTAACATCACCTAAATGCATCCTTAACATAAAATAAAGGTATGTAATTGGAATCGGGATTTCAAAGGTATTGTTAACATCACCTAAAGGTATCCTTAACGAGTGAATTTGGGTGAATTTGAGCGCATCCACTCCGGTGCGTGGGAGTGCGTATTTGGGGTGTGTGGGCGGGTCGACCCGGTTGCACGGATCCCAAATCCGTGCAACTGTTGCATAAAAGTATTAATTGTGTATAAAAATCAGTAAATTTTGTATTTAATTAAATATTTTATCAAATATAATAACTAACAAAATAAAAGGATGTTTTATTTTTCTTATTTTTATGTAAATGATATTTGATATACACATTAGCGTAATTTAACAACCACATTAGCTCAGAGAAAATAAATAAAAAAAACAATTTTCTCTTATTTTTATGTAGGTCATATTTGATATCTAACAACCACATTAGCTCAGAGAAAATAAATAAAAAAAACAATTTTCTCTTATTTTTATGTAGGTCATATTTGATATCCACGACCACATTAGCAATATTTATTATCTTTCAATATTTCAAACCCTGTTTGAATCTTTCAAACCTGAATTGATAAAATATATTATCTTTCATAACCGGCAGTGATATATAACTTATCTTTTGAGCCTGAATCGATAAAATTTCTATTTATTTCTGTTCACAAAAACATCAACTTTAACATAAACTAGTAGTGTACTCGTGCATTGCACGATATGTGATATATATATTTATATATATATATATATATAAATATTTTAATACCATATTAAAATATATATACATATTTTCGTATATATTTTATATAATTATTCAAAATTATAATACCATATTATTTTAATATAAATATATTAATTTTTTTAATATTTATAATAGTACAAAACTAGGTATTTGAACTTAAAATTATGTCATTATGAATAATTATATTTGAATATATTAGAAATATGAAATACATAAAGTAATATACTAATGTATGGATTAAAAAAACAAATTGGAAAGTCCATATTCAAAATATAAGATAAATAAAAATGATCAACTTGGCCAAAGTTGTGCACCTGTTAAATACTTCAAAATTTCAATAAATTAAATATAATGACACAAGAGAAAAAAAAATATATGTCATATACGTATACATTCAAAAATTATAACACACACACACACACACACATATATATATATATATATATATAAACTTTTAATGTGATGAAATATTTGTTCAATGACTCTTATAACTCATTTATTTTGAATCAAATACAAATTATATCAGCTTATCAAATACACAAAAATCTTTATTGCTTTCCATTTCAATAAAATAATCCAAAATTGGACTTTCATTTTCAAAAAAATATTATAAATAATAATGATAAGATTAATAAATCAATATATATGTATGATTTGTAAAAAAACAAAAAAATCACCCTTATCCAAACCATTAGACCTCCATTGAAAAAATAAATACGCAAAAAAAAAAAAAAAAACATCTGTGTGAATAAAATAAAACAATAAGAGGGATAAATTAAAACATTTGTGTATTTCAAATGAAGAAGTTGTTTAATTTGTAATAACAATTTTTATCTAATATTTTCATAAATATTACTTGGTTTTGTTTTGTATGTGTAAATAATTAATTATATCTAGTATTTTTCTTATTTCTATATTTAATATAAATTTATAACAAATATGAGCAACTCTCCTATGCATCGGTCGAATCCAGACTACCCGACCTGCTTTTCATTTTTTTAATAATTTTTTCTGCGCTACTTTTTAAAATTTTGGTCATGACCTTTAGTTTATGTTAAGGATACCTTTACGTTACGTTAAATATAACTTTAGGTTATGTTAAAGAAACCTTTATGCCCAAATTTCATATCTTTACGTTACGTTAGACATACTTTTAGGTTATGTTATGAATACCTTTTTTTTATGTTAGAGATACCTTTGTGTACAAAATTTGTAATACAACTATGTTATGGATAAGATATCTATTTCATACCCTTAGAATTCGCTCCAGATCACATACTTGTACGTTATGTTAAGGATTCCTTTAGGTTATGTTAGAGATACCTCTAACATAACATAAAAGTATCTCTAACATAACCTAAAGGAATCCTTAACATAACGTACAAGTATGTGACCTGGAGTGAATTTTAAGGGTATGAAATCAGGATTTCAAAGGTATTGTTAACACTACATGAATATATCCCTAACATCACCTAAATGTATCCTTAACATAACGTAAATGTATGTGACCTGGAATTAGGAATTCAAAGGTATTGTTAACATCACCTAAAAATATCCTTAATATCACCTAAAAGTATCCTTAACACTATGTGACCTAAAGCGAATTTTGGTGGATTTGAGCGCATCCACCCAGACGCGTGAGAGCACATGACCGGGTCGACCCGGTTGCACGGACCAGATTCATGCAACTGTTGCATAAAAGTAGTTGTGAATTAATATTTGTATTTTTATCATAAAAACGTTTAAAAAATCATTGAAACCCTCAAACATGCATTTCCGTTTTTTAATTTGATATATTTAGTATGAATATTATATTTAAGATTATTAAATATATATATATATATTTAATATTAATTTAAAATAAAATATTTATTATATTGAAGACAACGATGAAATATAATAGATAGGGAAAATATCAATTTTCGTCCGCTAAGTAAGGCCCTTTCCACTTTTTGTCCGCTAAGTATCGTGTTTCCAATTTTAGTGTCGTAACTTCAATTTTTTTTTTCCAATTTTAGTCCGATTTTTGCCGGAGACTGACGTGGCAACCGGAATTTGCTGATGTGTCCCGAAACCCTAATCCCAATTTTTTGAGTGACGTGGACGAGCCACGTGGCCGCCACATCATTAATAAAATTAATCAAAAAGAAATTAAAAATAAAAAAAAGGAAAAAATCAAAATGCTGGCGGAAATCTCCAAATCTGCAACTCCAACACCCTGCCGCCGCCGCCCACCTCCGGTCGCCGGAGCCGCCGCTGATTGCTGGAAAATATCGTCGGAAAATGTTGAACTCCACTCAAATTGCTTCCAATACTTCCATTCTTCATCATAATGTTTTCCCCAAGAATTTGACCAAAATCGCACAAAAATTCTGCAATTTCAGCCTTCAACCGCCGCCCTTTCACCGAAAATCGGCCATAGCCACCACTTCAAGCTCAAAATTGGGATTTTCTTCGTTTCTCAACCAAAATGACCAAACAATATATCAAAATGTTCCTTTCATCAAGCCCAAACATAATCTAATATCAATTTCATGTTTCTTGTTCAAATAAGTTCTCAATTAAGCAAAAACAGTACGAAATTGTTTCAAAAACTCATTTCTTTATTCTTCAAATTCATGCATTCTTTCATAATTGATGGAAGGGTTTTGATCCTCATATATTTGGAATGTTTTTATGTAATTGGTGTTAAGTTTAGTGAAGAAATGTTATCTCTATTTCATGCATGTTTTAAGGTTTGAGCTTCTCTCTCCCTCTGCTCGTCGGCGCCGTGTGTGTAGGGGGGGGGGGTTGAGAAGACTTTTTTTCCTTTTTCTTTTTTTTTTAATTATTTTTTATTTCCAATTAATTTTATTAGTGAAGAAGACCATTTTTTTCTTCTTTCATTTTGATTTTTTCAATTTTTAATTAATTTATTAATGACGTGGCAGCCACGTGGCTCGTCCATATCACTCAAAAAATTGGGGATTAGGGTTTTGGGACACATCAGCAGATTTTGGCTGCCACGTCAGCCTCCGGCGAAAATCGGACTAAAATTGGAAAAAAAATTGAAGTTACGACACTAAAATTGGAAACACGATACTTAGCAGACGAAAAGTGGAAATGGCCTTATTTAGCTGACGAAAATTGATATTTTCCCTAATAGATATATCATCCCCTATTATATCTTATCTATCTACTTATTATCTGTTTCGAGTTTATATATAAGACAAAATATTTTGTGCACTCGAGTGCACGTGCAATCGGTAAACACATTGACCAACGCGCCCCCACACGTGGTCAACGCACTCAAGCCCATCAAAATTCGCTCCAGATAGTGTACCTTCATTTTATGTTAGTGTGACACTGTGACCTGTCTAACATAATATGAAGATATGATAAACATTGTTTTTTTACTTTCATGTTATGTTAATGTGACCTTCATGTTATGTTAGTCTGACAATCGTATTATTTTAGTTCAATGGTTTTGAACTAAGGGTATGAAATCGGGAAATGAAGGTCACCCTATCATAACACGAACACTAACATAACATGAAGGTCACACTAACATAACATGGTAACGACCAAAACTCACGAAAAAGTAAAGAGGCGCGGGCTGGGCCCCAGTCCGCCCGCACAGGTCCACGGCGGCGTGGGAGACTCACTCTATATATAATAAATTCAATATTAAATATCATAAATAAGTTTCTTAAATTAAATTTTAATTAATTATTATGAAAAATGAATGTTATTAATTATTTTTATAAATGGAAATATTTCATAAATGAGAATTTTATTACAGTTATTTTTAGCATGATATAATTCTTTTGTATAAATATATAGATATATAGATCAACCACACAAATTCTCCTGTGTACCAGGTGCACGAATCTAGATTCGTGCAACTGGGGTGACCTGATCCGAATCCATGCTCATTTGAGTTTTTTTTTTTTCTTTTCGCTTTAGGCTGTTACCTTTATCTTATATGTGTGACCTTTATGTTACATACGTGTGACTTTTATGTATAAATCTGGTGTCCCAATACGAATGGATCATAATAAAACATCATTTCATCAGGTGTCGCAATCTCAAATCATATGATATACTTCTAGGCTTGCCGTTGTCACCATAAATTGCGGGCCAACACACCGTACGATCGACAAGGGTTCCCATGTGTTCATAATGGTTATAGTTTCTCCACATGTTGTATGATCGATGATTTCCAAGTATCGGTGTCGATATAAGTAAAGATTAGTTCTAGGGATCTTTTTATAAGTACAAATTCTGCTTGACGCAAAGTTGGATTCCATAGCAAAATATTGTTGTTATTGTTTGTAGGCCATAGACATGCCAACCATTACAACTTCTATAAGATGTAATAGAGAACATTGTCCCGACCTTATCTACTCCCTAGTGCTTACAACAATCACGATAGGTATCTCTATTCATATACAAGGCACTCAAACTCGACTCTACTTCTCCTCCTCCAAGTTGTTTAACACAAATGGACGGATGACTGATAAGTGTCAAGTTAGCTATATTTTTGTGTACATTTATGTGGTCGATTGAGTATGTTTATGTACGTTTTTATAGTGATTTGGATATTTTTTGGTGTATCAATTACATTTTATGGTTCTGTGCTTAGTTTCATGATTTTAGTGGAGAAGATGGAATTTCAAGTGTGATAAAAGTTGAGGAAAGAATCGGATTGAGATGAGGAAGAAATAGAGATGGAAACGAGAAAAATGGTGTTATACACTTGTGCAAGTACTGTCGGCCCGGGTGTCCTAATCCATTTGGGATTTGATTTTTGTGCGGATTTTATCCCATTTCTTGACCACCAAGGCTTCTGAGAAGTTATAAATATCCCGGATTAGTCCAGAAAAGAAATCATAGACGCATTCATAGAGTGAAAACACGAATTCTGAGAGCATTTAGGAGAAAACGAGAAGGAGAATTCAAAGATCAAGAGTCAAGAGATCATTGTTCTAGAGTTTTTCTTCAATCCTTGACTTTTTTTTGATTAATTCCAGTTTTGATATGGTGTTTCAATTTTGTTAGGATGCATATTTCATATTTTATTTGTTATATTTCCTCATATTCTTTAATGAAAACATATGCTTAACTCTTGTATTTTGACTAAAAATGATATTTGTAGGGTAATTGGATGATTTGGGCAACTTGGATATCAATTTAGATAATTATGAAGAATGCAATAATTTTCCATGGAGTTGGCACTTGTAGGAGATGTTTTTGTATAAGGCGTGGGCACACCTTAACTAGTAGATAGGCCTTGGCATTTACTGGAGATGATTTTATATAAGGCGTGGGCACGCCTTACCTGAAAAGACCTGATGCGAGAATTACAAAAGTGACGTCCCTCTTTTCTCTCTCCTCAAAATTTCAAATCAATTTGAATATCTTAGGACTCTTATTAGGTAGTTATGGATAAGGATATCTAGATAGACATATTTAATAGGAGATAACTGTACTTAGGGGGATCAGATAATAAGTATTATCTCATTTGTGTTTTCTCTTTTCTCTCTACAACAATTTCTGCAAACTTCCATGGAAGGCTAAAATTCTCTTTCCAATCAAAGACAACTAAGGATTTGGTTCTTTCGTATCTGTGAGATGTAACTTGTTTGATCTATTCTTCAATTTTTCATTATTCATATATCTTCTACGCTTGTTGAAATTATTGTTTGGTTAATTGCATGATAGGATCCATTGTTCAATTAACTAGATAATATATTGTCAATTAGAACATTAAATATGCACAATTGTTTAATTGTTCTAGTGATTGTGACAAATAACATGGTTGATTACAAAAAGGGTTTTAAATTTATGTTTTGGAGATATATGATCTAATTTAAATGAACCTACATTTGTGTTTGTTGATTAGGATTGGTAGTCTCTCTAATCTTAATGTTGTTGACGAATTAAATTCTAAGATCGTATCTAGAATTGTTCATTGTTAAGGAAAATAATCAAAGATCGTATCTTGATTATCGAACAAGTAAGGATAGATAGGTTGTTAAGTCGTACCAATAACCCTAACCAATCTAGTGTTAAATTTGAAGAACTTATTATCTATGATCGGATATATGAACCATTTCTAAAGTGAGTCTTTGGTTGGATTATTTATCAAGTTCCATTATATTTCAATATTGCTCTTGTGTTGATTTAGTTTAATAACAATTCTGTTGGGTCCCAAAAGTGTGGTAGTAGGCTTAGAGGGCAGGGGGGGGAGTGAATAAGCCTACTCCTATTTCAAACTTTTCTTGACTTCTATCGGCTTGGTTTCAGTATCAGTAACCTTTTGGGAGGTTATTGATTAGAGTGGTTGCGGAAGCTTTTCTCTCATAAGAGCCGAGTATAGAAGATGTGCAACTTAACATAGAGTATGCAAGTAAAGCAGTAAGCACATATAGACGCATGGATATACAGAGGTTCGAAGGTGGAGTAATCCTTCTACATCCTCTCTGCCTCTTCTCAAGAGGGAACATTTGTTAAGCTAGTTGATTTACATAGCCCTATCTATTACAACCCTCACTTAACAAGTAAGTAGCAAGCCTTCACACAGCTGCTTGCCCACTCTCCAATCTGACCCACACAGGATCTTAGTCTACCCACCCAGGGTCCTCACTTTCTTCTTCAGAAAGTGGAAAGCTTAGCAGGACTCGCTCCTCGCACTAAGCACTCCAAGACAGCCTTTAAAAAGGTTTGTCTTCTCCTTCTTCAACTGGTGGCAGCAAGCTTAGACTTCTTTTACAGGTTGAACTGCTGTAGCTTGCTGCCTCAACTGTGAGACTGATTATGCGTCTTTGGGGTGTGGGGTGTTTGAGCTTCTCTTTTCTCTCTTCTTCTTTTGCTCCCCACTTTGCTCATTTTTTGAGCTCTCTTCTTGCGCTCTCTTTTGTTTGTACGTTTCTCTTGAGCTCTCTCTACTCGCCACCTTTCAGTCTTCAGTCTTCTTCTTATTTATAGATTAGGAAATCTGCCCGTTGAAGGTAGATAGATTTCCATCATTGATAGCACCGCACTTCTTCTGACACACGCAAGACTTTTGCTTTCCACGTGTCTTCTTCTGATTAGCTCTTCTTCTCTTCTCTCTACCGATAACCTTCTTGTGTCTACGGGTAACTTTTGACTTTCTTCCCATGCCTGCTTTGTAGCTTCCTCCTTGCGCTCACTCTGGTGCTTCCTTCTCTGGCTTGCTCCGTCAGGTGGCTTGAAGCTTCGGCATGGTCTCTCAAGTAGCTTCCTATCTGGTAGCTTGCTGCTTTTCTGCTTCAGCAAGTTCTCTTCCAGTAGCTTCCTGCAGTCATCAGTATCCTAATTAGTTCACCCGATTCTTTTCATCATTCTCTTCAGTGTCCTTCCTTTGACACTTACTCTAATCTTTATCTTTCTGTAGTAACTCTGTTGCAGTAACCTATCCTAAGATTGGTTATGCTTGTTAGAGTTACTTTCTTAAGGTTTTATCTCATCAAAATATACTTTAAATGTTTTCAACAAATTCTCAATTCCCCATTGTAAGTAATTTAATTTCTTTTCATTTATCTTGCAAAAGAATACATCTCATCAATCCTTGAGGATTCGACCTTGCTCACCACTATCACAAATTTCTGATTTAGAGCAAGTATTTGTATTTGTTGGTTTTGATACCCATCAAATTTCTGGCGCCGTTGCCCGGGATTGGTGTCAAGTAGATTATTTTTTTGTTTTCTTTATTTTTATTTATAGTTTAAGTTCATTTGTTGTGTTTCTTTTAATGCCACGTTCTTCTCGTGCAGGTGAACTTTAATTTCCACCATCGTCTCTCCGTAGGTGGCTAAGTCACTGCTATCCATTCCTTCAGTAGGAAGCTGAAAGATCTTCCCTAGGAGACTGGTACTAATCTCGATCGTCTTCTTCCCCATCTTGGACACGATCTTTGTCTTGTCCTTAGATACTTTTGCATTGGTGTAGAACTGCCTAACCAGGTCCTCGCAGTAAGGTTCCATATAGTGCGAACAGAAACCCCACACTCTGGACTAGTGAAGATTGTTCAGAATCATCTGCATAAGGTCGATGGAGTGACCTTCATCTCTGATGGCCTTCAGTAATATCTTCTCATCAATGAGACGACCATCAATGATTTCTTGGGTGCCATTTTTGAAAAGTAGTAAGGAATGTGAGTTTTCTGCAAAAGTAGAGCTGAGCACAAAAACGATCGCTAGGTTACTTGTTTGCAGAAGGTTAGAGTGCTAGAAAATATGAGAGCGTAAAAATATTTGATCAAGTGTAAGATTCCTATTTATAGTAAAACTTCATGTGTCTTGATCAACGGCTCAGATCTAATCAGGATTTGAACAGGTTTCTCATCCCGCGGTTGAGGATCTTGGCATTTAATGCACTGATTCGCTTTTTGACTTTTCAAAGATCTTGAGGGGCTTATTTGCAAAAATCACCACCTTTTATTGGGTAACCTGCCCTGATTTGATGCGCCACATCTTGGGATTGACAGTTCCTTATAATCGTGCGCTTAGTGGGTTCCTTTATGATGATTATTTTTCCAGGTAGCATTTGCTTACGTGTCTTTTCAGTGAGCTCTGTCAGCTACCTACATCAGGAACCTTTGGTACAGACCTCTCTAAGTATCATTTCTTAGATTCTTTGAAGCTTTAAAAATTTAGCATTTTTCAAGGCTTCCTTGCTTCCCCTAAGCTGTAGAACACTTAATAAAAGTTTATTAGAGATAGTTAGCTTAATTTAATGATACCCAATTCATTTCTTAAGTAAGAAAATCTTGATTCACAAAGAGGTTTTGTGAATATGTCAGCTAGCTGCTGATCAGTGTGAATCTTTTCTAGTAAGATATCCTTCTTCTCCACATGATCTCTGATGAAGTGGTGACGAATATCAATGTGCTTTATTCTTGAGTGGAAAACAGGATTGTGGGTAATTGCTATCGCGCTTGTGTTGTCACACATGATCAAAGTATCCTTTTCGATGATGTCGTAATCTCGAAGTTGTTGTTGAATCCATAAGATTTGTGCACAACAGGCTTCTTGCAGCAACGTATTCCGCTTCGGCAGTAGAAGTGGCAATGGAGGTTTGCTTTCTGCAGAACCAGGATACTAGACAATTTCCCAGCATTTGACAGGTTCCGCTTGTGCTCTTCTTATCAATTTTGCAGCCTGCAAAATCAGAATCAGTATACCCAATTAGTTTGATTCCTCCTTCTTCAGGATACCACAAGCCTATTTCGTGGGTTCCCTTTAGGTATTTGATTATTCTCGTAGCCGCTGTGAGGTGGGACTCCTTGGGAGCGACTTGATGTCTCGCACACATTCCAACTGCAAACATAATGTCTGGCCTGCTCGCAGTAAGGTAGAGCAGTGACCCAATTAATCATCTGTATTTAGTGATGTCAACTGCTTTTCCTCCTTCGTCTTTATCCAGGCTTCCTGTCGTTAACATTGGAATGCTTACTGTACTGGCGTTCTCCAGTCCAAATTTCTTGATCAGCTCCTTTGTATACTTCATTTGATTTATGAAGGTTCCTTGATCAAGTTTCCTGACTTGCAATCCAAGGAAGAAGCTTAATTCTCCTATCATACTCATCTCAAACTTGCATTGCATTAGGGTGGAGAATTTTCTACATAGCTCTTTGTTGGTTGAGCCAAAGATGATGTCATCCACATAGATCTGGACAAGCATGATTGTATCTTCATCCTGGATTCTAAATAGGGTTATATCCACCTTGCCCTTCTTGAATCCATTATCCAGCAGGTATTTTGATAGGGTGTCATACCATGCTCTTGGTGTCTGCTTTAGTCTATAGAGAGCTTTTCTTAATCTGTAAACCATCCTGTCAGCATTCTCTTCAAATCCAGGTGGTTGTTCAACATAAACTTCTTCTAATAGCATTCCATTTAGGAAGGTGCTCTTCACATCCATGTGATACACAGTGAGATTCTTGTGAACTGCATAAGCTAGAACGATTCTGATGGCTTCAAGTCTGGCTACTAGTGCAAAAGTTTCATCAAAATCAATGCCCTCTTCCTGGCAGAATCCTTTCCCCACTAGTCTAGCCTTGTTCCTTACTACTTGTCCTCCTTCATATAACTTATTTTTGAACACCTACTTAGTTCCAATAACTCCTTGATGAGTAGGTCTGGGAACCAGGTACCAAACTTGGTTCCTCTCAAATCCATTCAGTTCTTCCTGCATGGCCTGAACCCAGTTTGTATCTTCCAGAGCTTTTTCAGGGTGCTTGGGTTCTATATGTGATATGAAGCAATCAAACATGGCTTCGTGTGGATTTGCTCTTCTCATTCTTACTCCAGAAGTGTAATCTTCAATAATCAGGTCTATGGGGTGATCTTTTAGCTATCTTCTTCTTGCTTCATCAGCTTGCTGAGGTTCCTCCTCTGTTGGATTCTGGTTCATATTTGTAGGCTAATTATCATGAGATTCCTGATTGTTTTCAGGTTCCTGAACAGGTACCTGCAAGTTAGGAACATGTATATTTTGGGATGGTGACATTCCATCCATATTTTGAAGATTTGATAACTGCACATCAATATACTCAACATGATTGTTGTTGATGTGAGTTTTGTCCAATTCTTTTTAAAGTTCCTCAATGTCAGCCTTACTACAATGTGGTTCATCAAAGACCACATGTACAGATTCCTCTACAACAAGTGTTTTCTTGTTGAAGATTTTGAAGGCTTTGCTTACTGACGAGTACCCTAGGAATACCCCTTCATCTGATTTGGCATCGAAGGTTTTGAGGTACTCATTTCCATTGTTAAGCATGAAGCACTTGCATCTAAAGATGTGAAAATAATCAACACAGAGGGAGTAACCATACCAGAGCTCATAGGGTGTCTTGTTTAGATCTTTGTTTATCAGACATTTGTTTTGTGTATAGCATGTTGTGTTGGTTGCTTCTGCCCAAAATCTCTTTGGTAGCTCAGCTTCAGCTAACATTGTTCTTGTAGCTTCCTTCAAAGTTCTATTTCGTCTTTCGGCAACTCCATTTTGCTGAGGCATCCTTACTGCTGGTATTCGTGCCTGATTCCATTGTTTGAATAGTAGTCTTCTATGAATTTTTTGGTAAACTCAGTTCCTCTATCTGTTTTGATCTTTACAATGCTTAGGCTCTTCTCGGTTTGTAGCCTCCTCAGGAACTCCGGCAGACGTTGCTGAGTATCTGATTTCTTTGCAAGGAAGATCGTCCGAGTGAACCTTGAGTAGTCATCTACTACTACCAGGGTATATTTCTTCCCAGATATGCTAATTGGATCAATTGGTCTAAAGAGATCCATGTGTAGCATATCTAGCATTCTCTCTGCAGAACGAAGGGTTTTGTTCTTGAAGGAGCTCTTCACTTGTTTCTCTTTCTGACATGCTCCACAGACAGCTTCCTTCTTGTAAACCATGTCAGGTAGCCCTCTTACTAGTCCTTTCCTAGCTAGCGTATTCATGGTTTTGAAGTTCAGATGGCTCATCCTCTTGTGCCACAGCCAACTAGCTTCAGGAGTTCCTTTGGCAATGAAACAAGTAGCAGTAGTTACTGATTCCCAATCAGTAAAATAAATGTTTCCCTTCCTTGTTCCATTGAGCTTGACTTCCTAAGTCTTGGTGTCTTTAATCAGGCACTTGTTGAGGTTAAACTCTACACAGTAGCCTTTGTCACAGAATTGACTTATGCTCAAGAGGTTGTATTTCAAGCCTTGTACATGAGATACTTCTTTGATGCAGATGTTTTCTCTAATTAGGTCACCAGTGTCTTTTGTGCTTCCTTTGGAGTTGTCTCCAAATATGACTTTAGGTCCATTGGAAGCTTTGAAGTTGGTAAGGCTCTTCTGGTTCCCTGTCATGTGTCTTGAGCAATCGCTGTCAATGTACCATACTTCCTTGCTGCTTCCTTTCACAAGTTCCTGCAATCAAAGAGAAATCACTTCCTTTTAGGTACCTATATAAGTACGGGTCCTTTGTTGTTAGTTTCTATTTTCCTTTTAGGAACCCATACTTTTTTATAACAATCTTTTTGTTATAACTCTTGTTGGTTCTTGAATTTTTACCAGTATACTTGATATACTGCATGTGTGCTTTGTATGCAAGTGATTTATTCCTCTGCCACTCAAGAACATAGGTTCCAATAGTTTTAGGTTTGTAGGTTAGTGGCAGATAGGGAGCTTGAGACCTTTTACCCTTTCTAGGCTACTGTCTGTGATTCCTGCTTCTAGCATACTTAGGTTGCTGGAGCCAGCTTCCGACAGACTTACTGCCGTGGGTACTTGAAAGAGGTCTCTTTCCCTTCCCATCAAAGCTTCCTGCACTTCTACTTGCAGTTCCCCCTAAGTTAGGTAATTCATTTTGATGGGGAATAACTGCAGGCACAAATGTAGGTGCCTTTGAGGTACTAGCTGTTGAGGTGGAGGCTTCTCCATAATAGCCTATGCCACCATGTTCCTTTAGACTTTTTTGGATTTTTAGCATAGCATCCAAGTCTTTGGAGAATTTGATGAAGGTATTGATAGTTTTAGTGAGAACCTTCTACTCATATATCAGCTTAGTGACTTGCAGACTGAGCTTACTGATTTCAGTTTTGAGGTCACTGCATGCTTGGCTTTTTGATTTTTCTAGGGCGAATAATCTTTCTAACGAAGCATGCTCTCTCTTAAACTTTACATTCTCTAGTTTCAGCTCTTCATGAGTTGAAGTAATCTGCTCGAAGTCATTCATGATTTGTTTGAAAGCAAAAATCATGTTCAGTCTTTCATTAAATTGAACAGGAGGGTTAAGATATGTTACCTCATCTTCTGAGTCATCATTTTTGGCCATGAGACAAATTAGAACTTCTTCATCTGAAGATGAATCCTGCGAATCACTGTTAGTGGTTGACTCTTCTTTCATGGGTGCCTTTTTAGGTGTAGTTGCCTGAGAGGTCTCTGTCTCACCGATTAGCGTCTTTAACCTCTGACGCTCTTGTCTTACCATTCGTTTATCCTCTGGATAACGGTGGACTTCTGGATGTGGGTACTCCCTGGCATAGTGACCTGGCTTCCTGCAGTTGTAGCACAAATAAGTAGCTTTGGCGTTTTATTGGGGTGACTGCCCACTGGTTCCAGTTTCACTTTGCTTCCACCTGAAGCCATCTGTTCGTGAGTTCCTTCTTATGAACTTTTGAAACTTCTTCAGGAGTAGTGCCATGTCTTCTTCTGCGGTGGCCTCCAAGGTAGATGTCTGATCTTTAGACTTCCTAGCTTTCTGAGGCTGTCTTGCAGTTAGTGCAGTAACCTTTGAGTTGCTTCCTTCAATCTCCATCTTTCTTCTGTTGATGTCGAACTCAAAGGCTTTGAGGTCTGAGAAGAGATCGTATGTGCTCATAGATTTTAAATCCATAGACACTCTCATGGCTGTTGTCTTGCTATCCCACTCAGCAGGAAGGGCCCTCAGCACCTTCATGTTTTTCTCCTTCTGAGTGTAGATTGTGTTTAGGGACTCAAGCTCATTGATGATGGCTGTAAACCTTAGATCCATTTGTTCTAGGGTTTCTCCACGTATCATTTCAAACAGCTCGAACTTCTGGGTAGCTGTAAAGACCTTATTCTCTTTGGTGAGCTCCGTGCCTTCACATATTTGCTTGAGCTTTTCCCAAATTTCTTTGGCGGTTCTGTAAGTTTTCACCTTGCTGAAGGTTCCTTTATCGAGAGTGAAGAATAGTGCGTTCTTTGCTACATTATCAAGGTTTGCTCGTCTCCTCTCGTCAGCAGTCCATTATTCTCTAGGTTTTTCCAGAACAGCTAGATGTGGGATGGGATGGCTCCTACATCTCCTTGCCTATCAGCTGCTTCATCAACGGCCCTGGCGAATAATTGGTTTACTTTTGTGATTCTTGGTGGTCCTTCAGTAATAACATACCACATCTCATCATGCATGGCCGATAGATGTGTCTGCATGTGAATTTTCCAATCATCATATTCATCAATGGAGAACATAAAAACTTTATGAGAATCCATGTTAGGTATGCTTATGAGTTTTACAATAAATAGAGGGTTTTCAGAAAACAGGGATCAGGGATTGATCAGTTAGATCGGACGTTTAATCCAACCTACTCTGATACCATTTGTTGGTCCCAAGTGGTAGTAGGTTTAGAGGGGGTGGGGGGTGAATAAGCCTACTCAATTTTCAAACTTTTCTTTAAAACAGACGGGTGAGTTCCTCAGACAGGTAGCTAAAAAGCTTACTGTCCTGAAGGTTACTGCTTGAGCAATTACCTTTTGCAGATTTACAGAAAGAGAGTTTTATGCACAACAGAAATTTATTTTACCATAACTTCTTTTCTGAAAACTAGTTTAAGATGCTTATGAACAATATGCAACATATAAGGAGAGATAAGCAATAACAACAAGATAAACAGTAGAATGCACAACACAAAAGTAAACACAACGGTTTACAGAGGTTCGAGGGTGGAGTAATCCCTCTACGTCCTCTCTACTCCTACACAAGGAGGAACTTTGTTAAGTATACGGGTTGATTTACACGAGCCTCGCTTAGACAACCTAACTTAACAAGAACTGTCAGTCTCTCCAACATAGGGTTACTGCACAGTGACCAAACTCAACCTAGCCCACACAGAGCTCTTGTTCTTTTTACAAAGAACGTAACTACTTGATCAGGAACATCATTCGATCAAGCAACTCCTGACAGTCTAAGAAATGATATGTTATTTCTATTTCAACAACTCGGGCAGCAAGACTAGAACAATAAGCTCTTTAAGTAGTGGATGCTTGCTGCTTTAGACTGGACTTGAAACTTCTAATGATTTGAAAGAATATATCGTTGGATAGATTGAGTGCTTTGTTTGCAAGAGTTTCAGGTTTCAAGTTCTCTTCAAGTTCCAGTCTAAATCTATTTATAGGTGAAGGAATTTCTGCCCGTTGGATAGAGAGCTTCCTTCTCATTATGTATAAGTCGACGTGACTTTTTCTGATTGGTTCGTACATGGTTGTTGACATTGTACACCTTTTTTGCTGCAATCGCCATACCTAGTCAGTCATTCCTTCAGACTTCCTTTTTGCTTTGTGGCATCTTTTCATTTGAAGATATTACAGTCATGCCTAACGTAAACCTCATACACATCTCCCGAGGTAACTGCTGCTTAACAGGTTGCTTGATTTTTCCTTGTCGCTCAGTCAGCTGGCTTTCTTAGCATCTTTTTGGTAGTGAGCATTAAGCTTTCTTTTCATAGCAGCCTGCTGCATGAACTTTTCAATGCATTTTTAGAGTGTTCCTTATGCAGCAAGGTCTTTATCTTTTTTTCTTTTACGATGGAGTCTTGATCACCACGTCTTCTGATCCTATTCTCTAAATGAGAGGTTTAAAACAGAGACTAAGTACATAGGATCCTAGGCCTTAATCTATTACTGTTTTATCTTGGTTATATTATTGCTCATCTGAACCGATCTACTGTATATCATATCTAAGTGTAGTTACGGTTTTTAGAAAACAAGCTTTGATTAAAATATATTTCCGCTGTGCATAAAACTCTTTCTGTTCTTAAAAGCTTAAGGTAACTACTTAAGTAGCTACCTTCAAGACAGTAAGCTCGTTAAACAACCTGCCTGTGTATATTTCGAAAGAAAAAGTTTGAAAACTTGAGTAAGCTTATTCACCCCCTCTAAACCTACTACCACTTGGGACCAACGAATGGTATCAGAGCAGGTTGGATTAAACGTCCGATCTAACTGATCAATCCTAGATCCCCTCTTTCTGAAAACCTTTGTTTTAAAAGCATAATCATCATGGACTCTCATAAAGTACCTATGTTTTCCCTTGACGAATATGATGATTGGAAAATTCACATGCAGACACATTTATCGGCTATGCATGATGAAATATGGCACGTTATCACTGAAGGACCTCCAAGGATTACGCAGAAGCCATTCCACATCCAGCCGTTCTGGATAAGCCAAGAGAAGAATGGACTGCCGATGAAAGAAGAAGAGCAAACCTTGATAATGTAGCAAAGAACGCTCTATTCCTTACTCTTGACAAAGGAACCTTCAGCAAAGTTAAGACTTGCAGAACAACGAAGAGATCTGGGAAAAGCTTGAGCAAATATGCGAAGGCACTGAGCTCATAAAAGAAAACAAAGTCTCTATGGCACAAAAGTTCGAGCTGTTCGTAATCATACCTGGGGAAACCCTAGAGCAAATGGATCTAAGGTTCACAACCATCATTAATAAGCTCGAGTCCCTGGATAAGGTGTACACTCAAAAGGAGAAAAACATGAAGGTACTAAGAGCGCTCCCTGTTGAATGGGACAGCAAGACAACAACCATGAGAGTGTCTATGGACCTAAAGTCTATGAGCACATTCGATCTCTTCTCAGATCTCAAAGCCTTTCAGTTCGACATCAACAGAAAGAAGATGGAAACTGAAGGAAGCAACTCAAGGGTCACTGTGTTAACAGCAAGACAACCTTAAGAAGTGAGGAAGTCTAAAGATCAAATAACTGATTTGGAGGCCACTACAGAAGAAAACATGACACTACTTCTGAAAAGATTTCAAAAGTTCATGAGAAGGAACTCAAGAACCGATGGCTTCAGGAAAAAACAAAGTGAAACTGGCACCAGTGGGCAATCACACCATGCAAACTCCCAAGCCACTGACCTATGCTACAACTGCAGAAAGCCAGGTCACTATGCCAGAGAGTGTCCATATCCAGAAGTCCACAAATATCCAGAAGATGAACGGAAAGTGAGACAAGAAAGAAAAAGACAAGAACGTCAGAAATTAAGGGGCTACTTGGTGAGACAGAATCTTCTCAGGCAGCTACACCTGAGAAGACACCCAAGAAGGATGAGTCAACTACCGATAGTGACTCGGAAGACTCATCATCAGACGATGAAGCTCTAATCTGCCTCATGGCCAAAAATGACGACTCTGAAGATGAGATAATTTATTTAAACTCTCCTGTTCAAATTAATAAAAGGATGAATATGATATGTGCCTTTAGACAAATCATGAGTGACTTTGAACAAATCACTTCAACTCATGAAGAATTAAAATTAGAGAACATAGACCTTAGGAAAAGACATGTTACATTAGAAAGACAATTAGCGCTAGAGAAGTCAAAAAGTCAAGCATGCAGTAACCTCAAATCTGAAATCAATTAGCTCAAATTACAGGTCATTAAGCTAGTAAGTGAAAAGAAGGCTCTTGTTGAAACAATTAATACCTTCAACAAATCCTTTAAAGACTTTGATGCTATGCTAAAAATTCAGAGAAGTCTAAAAGATTATTCTGGCATAAGTTACTATGATGAAGACTCTACTTCGATTGCTAGTACCTCAAGGGCACCTACATTCGTGCTTGCAACCATTCCTCATCAAAATGAATTATCTAATCTAGGGGGAAGCACAAGCACAAATGTAGAAAGTGTTGAAGAAAAATGAAAGAAATCCTTTAAAACTAATGATGAATCTGAGTCTATAAAACATTGGCTACAACAACCTAAGTATGCTAAAAATAGGAACTATAGACAACGAAAAGGAACTCAATTGTCATGTGTACTAGAAATCTGTGAAACCTTCATTTCTGGAAGGAAAATGAGGAAATCACAAATATATGTGCAATACCCTAAGGATACTTGTTGTAATCCAGGAACCTTCAAGACTTACAACCAAAAAATTGTTGTAAATTAAATATGGGTTCCTAAAAGGAGAATTGAAACTAACGAGAAAGGACTCGTACTTGTATGGGTACCTAAAAAAAAGTGATCTCTCTTGAAAGTGCAGGATCCTGTGAGTAGGAACAGCAAAAAAATATGGTATATCGATAGTCGCTGTTCAAGGCACATGATAGGAAACCAAAAAAACCTTATGAACTATAAAGCCTCAAGAGGACCAAAAGTCATATTTGGAGACAATTCCAGAGGAAGCACAAAGGGCACTGGTGATTTAATCAAGGGAAAGATTTGCATCAAGGAAGTATCCCATGTAGAAGGTTTAAAGTACAATCTACTAAGCATAAGTGAATTCTGTGATAAGGGCTACTATGTAGAATTTAGTCTCAAGTGCCTCATCAAAGACAACAAGACTCAAGAAGTCAAGCTAACCGGAATCAGGAAGGGAAACAACTACATTGCTGAATGGGACTCAGCAACTACTACCACATGCTTCATTGCCAAAGGTACTCCTGAAACTGGCTGGCTATGGCATAAGAGATTGAGTCATCTGAACTTCAAGACTATGAATAAGTTGGCCAGAAGAGGACTAGTCAGAGGATTACCTGATATAGTTTACAAGAAGAAAGCTGTCTGTGGAGCATGTCAGAAAGGGAAACAAGTGAAGAGCTCCTTCAAGAACAAAACCCTTCGTTCTACAGAGAGGATGCTAGATATGCTACACATGGATCTCTTTGGACCAATTGATCCAATTAGCATATCTGGGAAGAAATATATCCTGGTAGTAGTAGATGACTACTCAAGGTTCACTCGGACGATCTTCCTTACAAAGAAATCAGATACTCAGCAACGTCTGCCGGAGTTCCTGAGGAGACTGCAAACCGAGAAGAGCCTGAGCATTGTAAAGATCAAAACAGATAGAGGAACTGAGTTTACCAAAAAATTCATAGAAGACTACTGTTCAAACAATGGAATCAGGCACGAATACCAGCAGCAAGGACGCCTCAGCAAAATGGAGTTGCCGAAAGACGAAATAAAACTTTGAAGGAAGCTACAAGAACAATGTTAGCTGAAGCTGAGCTACCAAAGAGATTTTGGGCAGAAGCAACCAACACAGCATGCTATACACAAAACAAATGCCTGATAAACAAGGATCTAAACAAGACACCCTACGAGCTGTGGTATGGTTACTCCCTCTGTGTTGATTATTTTCACCTCTTTAGATGCAGGTGCTTCATACTTAACAATGGAAAGGAATACCTTAAAGCCTTTGACGCCAAGTCTGACGAAGGAATATTTCTGGGATACTCATCAGTGAGTAAAGCCTTCAGAATTTTCGACAAGAGAACACTTGTTATGGAAGAATCTGTACATGTGATCTTTGATGAATCACAATGTAGTAAGACTGATATTAAAGAACTTCAAGAAGAATTGGATAAAACTCACATCAACAACAATCATGTTGAATATATTGATGTGAAGTTACCAAATCTTCAACAAATGGATGGAATGCTACCATCCCAAACTATATATGTCCCTGACATACAGGTAGCTATTCAGACACAGGAACCTGAACTTAATTAGGAACCTAAAGATGATCAGACTGCAGACCTGAATCAGAACCCAATTGAGGGGGAACCCCAACAAGTCGATGAAGCAAGAAGAATGTGGCTAAAAGATCACCCCAGAGAGTTAACTATCGGAGATTACTCATCTGGAGTAAGAACAAGAAGAGCAAATCCGTACGAAGCCATGTTCGATTGCTTTATCTCACAGATAGAACCAAAACATCCAGAAGAAGCTCTACAAGATACCAACTGGGTTTAAGCTATGCAAGAAGAGCTGAATGGATTTAAAAGGAATCAAGTTTGGTACCTGGTTCTCAGACCCACTCATCAAGGAGTTATTGGAACCAAGTGAGTATTCAAGAATAAGCTAGATGAAGAAGGACAGGTTGTAAGGAACAAGGCTAGGCTAGTAGCAAAAGGATACTGCCAGGAGGAGGGCAATTGATTTTGATGAAACTTTTGCTCCAGTAGCCAGACTTGAAGTAATCAGAATCTTTCTAGCATATGTAGCATATAAGAATCTCACTGTATATCAAATGAATGTGAAAAACGCTTTCTTAAATGGGATGCTGGTAGGGGAAGTCTATATTGAGCAGCCACCCGAGTTTGAAGAAGATGCTGATAGGATGGTGTATAGATTGAGAAAAGCTCTTTATGGAATGAAGCAGGTGCCAAGAGCATGATATGACACCTTATCAAAATATCTACTGGATAATGGATTCAAGAATGGCAAAGTGGATAAAACCCTATTCAGAATCCAGGATGGAGATAACATCCTGCTTGTTCAGATCTATGTGGATGACATCATTTTTGGATCTACCAACAAAGAGCTATGCATGAAGTTTTCAACTTAATGCAATCCAAGTTTGAAATGAGCATGATGAGAGAATTAAGTTTCTTCCTTGGATTGCAAGTTAAGCAGCTTGATCAAGGGACCTTCATAAATTAGATAAAGTATACCAAGGAGCTGATCAAGAAATTTGGAATAGAGAATGCTAGTGCAGTAAGCATTCCAATGCAAACTTCAAAAGGTCTAAATAAAGACGAAAGTGGAAAAACAGTTGACATCACAAGATATAGAAGAATAATCGGGTCACTGCTCTACCTTACCGCAAGCAGACCAGATATTATGTTCGCAGTGGGAATGTGTGCAAGATATCAAGCTGCACCCAAAGAATCACACCTCACAACAACAAAGAGGATAATCAGATATCTCAAGAGAACCCAAGATATAGGCTTGTGGTATCCAAAAGAAGGTGATATCAAATTAATTGGATATACTGACTCTGATTTTGCAGGTTGCAAAATTGACAGAAAAAGTACTAGTGGAACTTGTCAAATGCTAGGGAATGTTCTGCAGGAAGCAAACATCAATAGCCACATCTACGGTTGAAGCTGAATATATTGCTGCAGGAAGCTGCTGTGCGCAAATCTTATGGATTCAACAACAACTTCGAGATTACGATATTGTGGAAAAGGATACTCCAATCATGTGTGATAACACAAGCGCAATTGCAATCACGCACAATCCAGTCTTCCACTCAAGAACCAAACACATTGATATTAGACATCACTTCATCAGAGATCACGTAAAAAAGAAAGACATCTCTCTAGAAAAGATTCATACCGATCAACAGTTAGGTGACATTTTTACAAAGCCTCTCTGTGAATCAAGATTTTCCTTATTAAGAAACGAGTTGGGTATTATCAAATTAAGCTAAAACTTCTAACATATTTGTTTAGGTACTCTACAGCTCAGGTGGAAGCACAGAAACCGTTTTCAAGAAAGGATACTGAGAGAGGTTCCTGTCAAAAGGTCTCTGATAAAGGTAGCTGATGAAGCCTACTAAAAGATACGTCAGCAAAAGCCACCTGGTGAACTATTCATCACAAAGGAACTCACGAAGGGCACGATAATGGGAAACTGTCAATCCCATGACGTGACGCATCAAATCAGGGCAAGTTACCCAATAAGAGGCGGTGATATTTGCAAATAAGTCCTTCAAGATCTTTGAAAAGACAAAAAATAATTAAGCGCATTAAATGCAAGGATCCTCAACCGCGGGATGAGAAACCATTCAAATTCTGAAAAAATCCACACCGTGAATCAATCCATAGGGAGATTTCCTATAAATAAGAAACTTACACTTGATCAAATCTTTTATTCCCTTATATCTTCTAACTCTCTAACCTTCTGCAAATAAGCAACCCAGCAATAGCTCTTGCGTTCATCTCTATTTTTTTGCAGAAAACTCTCAAAATGGCACCCAAGGTCACACAAGTTATTGATGGTCGCCTCATCAATGAGAAGATCCTACTGCAAGCCATCAGATATGAAGGTCGCTCCATCGACTTAATGCAGATGGTTCTGAATAATCTCCATCAATCCAAGGTATGAAGTTTTTGCTCACGTTTCAAAGAACCCTACTGCGAGGACCTAGTCATACAGTTCTACAATAAAGCTGAAATATCTAAAGACAAAACAAAGATCACGTTCAAGATAGGGAAGAAAACAATCGAAGTAACTGCTAGTCTCTTAGGCAGAACCTTTCAACTGCATGCCTACTGAAGAAATAGATGACGGTGAATTAGCCACCTATGGAGAATCAATGGTGGAAGATTATTGGAAGAGGTTTACAGGTTCAGAAGATATATTGACACTGAACAAGAGTTATAACAAAAAGCTCTTTCTTGTGGAATATCAGATGCTTCATGTACCAACCTGAGGTACAGGATGATGATGGCTCTGATGGAGGCAGAGGAGATAAACTGGGCCGAGTATGTGTTCACTAGGCTCAAGGAGGAGGTTGAAAAGAAAGTGGGCAAGCCTACCTATGGACTAGTGATCAACACCATTTTAGGATTTGCGGGTCACGACCTGTCAAAGGGTAAGCCCATTCAAAAGGGCAAGTTCATAGGCTACGACAGAATTTTTGCCAAGAAAGGAACTAAGGGTTCCCCAGTAACTAAAAAGGCTCCAGCAGTAAAAGAAAAAAGATCTCAAATAAAGGAGGTGCAGGAAAGTTCATCTGAGGGGGAAAGCTCAGCAACCGCTTCTTCTCCACCAAAGCAGGAGAAGGAAGTAATGAGTACAAGGGCAAGGGCGAAACAAATGGTGAGACGGAAGTTGAGGATTTCTGATGATGAAATATCACCATCACCTGTGTTAATGCTCCCTGCTCCCCTAAGGAAAGATGCGGATGCTGAACCAGAGATTCAGACTACTGAACAAGCAGAAGTGGTCGTACAAATGGTAACTGCTTAGCTACAAAAACAGTTGGGGATAGATGAAGAAGAGAGTGATGAGGAGTCTGAACCTGAAGTAGTTGTAGATGTAGTCAAGATGAAGGAGGAGTTTAAGAAATAGTGGGAAAGATTCACAACGTGGTGGAATTATTGACACCTTCCCAGTATGATCATGGTTCAATGACAAGAGTTATATACAGAGGAAGATTGGACACTAAACTGGGCTGAAGTGTCTGACATTGGAGAAGAGAAAGTACTGGAATCAAGTTTCTTGACAGGATTGCGAAGGAGGAAATTGAGGGAGTTCAAGGAAAACTATGAAGCAGAGATGAGACTAGCTGCTATTGCAAAAAACAAAAGGCGAGCTACACTTATTGAACTACCTCCACCTTCCCCAAGAACTCTGAAAGGAAAGAAACCTATTGAGAAACCTGACTTCTACATGGATGATGTTATCCTAATAGGAGCTCCTGAACAGGTCAGTACTGGTGATGACATAGGATTTGCTGAAAAACAAGCTGAAGTTTTTGGGGTTGATGAAGCAGAAGAAAGGATGATGAAACAGGCCATAGACACCAGCCGGAAGAAAACAAGGAGAATGCATAAGGCTGTACTCATGCAACCGGGTGAAGGTTCTTCAATTTGAACAACATCAATTGAGCATCCTTTAAATGCTCCTCCAATTAATTAAAAGACTCTTTCACCTTCAGCATCAAAAGATAAATCCAATGGAGCGTACAATCAGCTGGTGGACATAGTGGTCTTGCCAGATGAGGAGGATGCAAGGTCTGATATTGTAGGGGAAGTTCATACCATATGAGTTTCTCCTATGAGACATACTGATATGCCAATGATGGAGCTACCAGCTACTCCGAAGGGTGCAAAGCTGGATGCTCTCGCAGTTGTTGCAGCTCTTGAAGAAACTCTTAGAGATGCACTCCCTGAAGAAAGAGATTATGTGCTCGAACTTCCCACTGATCAAGCACCAATGGAGATTGATACAACGGCTAAGGAAATTATACCAATTAACACAAAGGATGTAATTTCTGAGGATCCTGCGAACCATGGAGAGATGGCTGCAGAGGATGCCACAACAGGATAGACGGCTAACAATGAGCCTACTATTGATATGATTCCAGCTGAACATGATGCTTCTAGAGAATCTATTACAGAGGAGATTGCCCAACAAGAGACTTCACTAAAACAGGTAGTTGTTGAAGATACGCCGAAGGAGGCAGGACCCTTTGAAGAAACAATACGGAAACTGCAGACTTGGAAAGGAGATGTTCCTCAGGAAAGGATAACAGCCGATGATACAGAGATATCCGCCCATGTGGAAGCAAATAGTGATGAATCAGCACGTGGTGGTGCTGACACTAAAAGTTTCATGTCTAGCTCCAGCAGCGATGAAGGATCATCCAGTGAACAGGGTGAATCCAGAGCCGAAAAATCCAAACCACTAAGTTCCTCTCTTTCTGTGCAGAATGAGCAAAAATCCTTTGATGATATACTCAAAGCAGTAGGGGAACTTGGAAAATCCTTGAGCAAAGCTAGTAAGATGATGCGAGCTGAAGCAAGGAAGGATAGGTTCCAAGCTTCCTTTAAGATGGACTCTCTTAATGCAACCTTTTCTAGATTATAGAAGTCCATCACCTCTTTCTCATCCTCTACCATTCTTGTTGACACAATAAAAAACATGAACGACAAGCTAAACTCCCAATCAATCAAAACAGTTGAAGAGCTCAATATATGACTGCTTCCCTCAAAGACGTTTCCAACACTCAGCTAGAACAAAAGCAAACCTTGGATGATCTTACTGATATGCTAACCAACATACATTCAATGCTCCAGTTTGCGGTTGGCTCGAGTTTTGATGTTGACAAAAAGGGGGAAAAGACAGCTAAGAGGATCGAACAAAGAAGGCATCAGGCCCCCCCTCCTGCAAACAACTAGTAGTATTGACTAAGAAGGATTCAGGAGGCGATGGAGGAAGTCAAGGAGGAAGCTCAAGTGGACAACAAGGTAGTAGGACGGTCAAAAGAAAATCTGATGCAATTGCAGAAGTTCATCCTGGTCTTCGAAGAGGAGTAGAGGAGAGAGAAGAGAAAGAGAAAAGGAGAAGAGTTGAAGAAGAACTCTTTAAAGCATCAGATGCTCACTTTGATAAATTTGCAAAAGAGAGTTTCGACAAACTTTACCCTCCTCAGAAACAACCTGATCTGGAAGCTCTTGCTGCAAAGGAAGAGAGTACACCTGAGTCACTTCGTATCTTCTTAGATGGGAGTCCAGATTGCAGAAACTCCAGATTCCAAGAATGGGAGCTCCTTGAGATTGATCTACCTACCACTCACTGTCCATTCTTTCAGCAAATCAATACTTTCAAACAAACAGAGTATCTGAAGTACTACAATCTGTTATGCAAAGAGTCCATACATATCAAAGGGAAAAATCATCACGAAGGGCTCAAATGTTTCAGGGACCTTGCTAGTAGAGGAGTTCTCCTAATCCAGATGAAGCTGAAAAGTAGATTAAATAGAGGATAAACCATTCCCTTCTGTGAAGATTTTTGGGTAAGATACGATGAGACGCCAGAGATGAAACAGAGAATGAAACCAACCTATCAAGAGTCTCTCCTCAACTGGTGGAAGGGATCAAGAAAAGAAATAAAGAAAGCTTCCTGGCTCAAGATATAGTAAACATTCCTGCTCCTTAATTCTGCACATCTTCTGCTTAATGTTTTACATTTATGCTCTGATCTTGTTTAAACTTGATATAAATCTACATCCATTTTGATCTGATAAAGCTCACTGCTCGTGAACTTATGATTTATCTCTTGATCTGAAACTCGTATGAATGCATATATGTATTTTGTCAATTTGATTAGCAATTATTGGACTGATAATCTTTGATCCTCTTAGAAGGAGTTTTGTCATCATCAAAAAGGGGGAAATTGTAAGGAACATTATGTAAGATTTTGATGAATGACAAAACGTGTAACAGACTAGGATCCTATGTATTAGATTCCATTGTAATACTCTTTAGATTAGGATCTAAAGGCTTGAAGATCAGAGACTGAAGATTGAAGACCTTGCTGCACAAAACCGCTAAGACAAATAATCTATAGCAGGCTGCTTCAGATAGGCTACTGGCTATACATTGTCCAAGGATGCTAAGATGAACGAAGAGGATACTGAAGTATCAGAGAGCTCCAGCTACCTGAGAAGCAGCGATTATCTCGAAGGATGTGCTTAAAAGTTTACGGTAGGCACAAGCCGCAGTTACAATCAACCAAGCAGTGCCACGTATCAAAAAACAAAAAGAGAAGTCTGAAGAAATGACAGACTAGGACAGCGATTACAGCTTCTGAGTGACAGCTTGAGCAAACAGTGTACGATCAAAACAAGAAATGTCACGTCACTCCAAAGAGGCATCAAACCAGATGTTCTTTCTAACGGACAAAATTCAAATCGCCTATAAATACAAGAAGACTGAGACTTGAAATGCACCTGAAACTCTCACGATCAAAACGCTCAAGCTACCAAATATAAATCATCCACAGACATACAAAAGTTTCAAGTCCAGTCAAGCAGCAAGCTATACTTAGCTTTGAAGCTCAATCGTTCTAAGCTTGTTGCATGTGTTGTTTTTCGTTTTAATTATTTTTGACTGTTGAGAAGTTGCTTGATCAGAGGAATTGCCTGATCAAGTATATACGTTCTTTGTAGAAGAACAAGAGTCCTGTGTGGGCTAGAGGTTTCGCTGGTAACTGTGCAGTAACCCTGTGTGGGAAAGACTGGTAGTTCTCGTTAGGTGTGGGTTGTCTAAGCGAGGCTTGTGTAAATCCAACCATCTGACTTAACGAAAGTTCCTCCTTGTGTAGGAGAAGAGAGGACGTAGAGGGATTACTCCACCCTCGAACCTCTATATATTGTTGTGTTCTTTATTGCTATTTTATCTTGGTTATATTATTGCTCATCTGAACCGATCTACTACATATCATATCTAAGTATAGTCACGGTTTTCAAAAAACAAGTTTGATTAAAATATATTTCCGATGTGCATAAAACTCTTTCTGTTCTTAAAAGCTTAAGGTAACTACTTAAGTAGCTACCTTCAGGGCAGTAAGCTCGTTAAACGACCTGCATATGTATATTTCGAAAGAAAAAGTTTGAAAACTTGAGTAGGCTTATTCAGCCCTCCCCCCTCTAAGTCTACTACCACTTGGGACCAACATTATGGGTACCTAAAAGAAAGTGATTTCTCTTATGAGTGCAGGAACTTGTGACAGGAAGCAACAAGGAAATATGGTACATTGACAGTGGCTACTCAATACACATGACTGGGAACCAGAAGAGCCTTATCAACTTTAAAGCTTTCAAAGGACCCAAGGTCATATTTGGAGACAACTCCAAAGGAAGCACAAAGGGAACTGGTGACCTAATTAGAGGAAACATCTGCATCAAAGAAGTATCCCATGTAGAGGGATTGAAATACAATCTCCTGAGCATTAGTCAATTCTGTGACAAAGGCTACTGTGTGGAGTTTAATCTCAACAAGTGTCTTGTAACACCCCTGTTTTCAGAAAATTTGCATAGCATATTTTTTTATTTACAAATTCATTTTTTAAAATGATTTATTGTAGATAATCTCTATATACAAGCTTTATGTTTTATCAAAAGAAATGAGCTAATGTTTCTTTAAGTATGAAAAGTCTTGCAGGATAGCTACCCGAAGAGACCGAGTTGATCGTGATGCACTCGACACACATGGGTAAAAGGATCGTATAAAAAAATATAGATAAGTTGAATTTTAATAATTATTAAAAGACACCTGACTAATGTGTTCAATTATAATTATGTGGAATTTACATTATATAGTTTTATGTGCAATCAATTATGTAACTCTATGATGTATAATATTGTACATACTTTCATGCATTATTAGATGATCAAATATTATGAAGAATTTAATTTAAAGATGTCTAAATTAATTTCAAGTAATGTCCATAATCTTACATGTCATCTTATTTATGTATGATATTATAATTTTTCCCACACATATATGATAATTAAGTTTACATGAATTAAATATTATAGGTAACAATTACATCAATATTCAAATTACTATGATCATCATTACAAACTCCTTTGTGTCATATTAGATGACACTATACTCAACCTCTCATACCTCCATCAAATCCACCACAAGTCTCAATTATATTAATCATCACACCTTTAGTGGATAAATACTACAAGAGGTGATC
This sequence comes from Scutellaria baicalensis, assembly GCA_005771605.1. Lineage (NCBI taxonomy): Eukaryota > Viridiplantae > Streptophyta > Magnoliopsida > Lamiales > Lamiaceae > Scutellaria > Scutellaria baicalensis. The sequence goes on from CM016729.1 coordinate 10,759,554, forward strand.
TACATGTTTCTACATATTAATTTACATTATTTTTACAAGATCTACATGTATAATACATGCATTATACCATGATTATACACTATATATATAGATATGTGAAGGGGGATAGACATTCCACCCCTCTCATTTTGATCTCTCTCTCTCTCTCTCTCTCTCTCTCTCTCTCTCTATGTCATTTGCTCCTCCTTCTCTCTACCCTTTTTCCCTTCGTTACAAAAAGTATCTTCACTCCCATCTTCAAACAAGCTGCCTTTTTCAAGAATTAAGTAAAGAGACAAGATCCTTCCAAGATAAGATGTGGAGTTAAGCTTAAAAGTATAGTCTTCTTCCAAGCAAACTTCAAAGAACTCTTTGTTTGTTCATCCAAGAGGTATCCTTGGCTAATCCTTACCAATGTTCTCTTTAGGAGCATGATTTTGTTCTAAATGTTGAAATGCATGTTGAAAAAGTATTGCATGTTTGTTTCCCCTCATATAATCTCATTGCATGTGTGATCTAAGGGTGATTATCTTCTAAAGTAATGAAATTTGTTGGGTCTATGTGTTTGATCTTCAAAATTATGTCATCATTAGTATTGATTAAACAAATACATGTTGAATTAAGCTTTGCATGTTTGATTACTTCTCCTACCAAAAACTCATTGCATGTAAGATTTAAGAAGAATGTGAGGAAATTTGTTAAATGTCTTGTTCTAAGTGTTGATCTTCAAAATATGTGATATTTGAGTGTTGAATGTGCAATTGCATGTTGATTTGGCCTTTGCATGTTTGATTATCTTGCCTAAACTCATTGCAAGTGTATTAAACTGAGTGATGATGATTTCTTGAGGTTAATGGAGTCTTAAAGGTCGAATTATCAAAGAAATAAGTGGATCTAATCAACTTGTGAAAAACTTGTAATTTTCAGTCCCTTTTACGAATTTTATAAAATCATATGCTTAGATTTTTTCAAAAATGTTTTAGAATATTATTTTAAATGAAGTCTTGAGTGTATGCTTAAATTTTGGTAATGTTTGGAGTAGTTTATGATTTATAATGAATTTTCAAAGATTGTCCAATTTCAGACCCGGAATGTGCAGTTTCAGACCATAGAAAAATATTTTTATAAAATCGGTCAATGAATATTTTAAAAAACTATTCCAGTATGTTATACTAAATAAAGTCATGAGTCTATGTCTAAAATTTGGTAATTTTTAATGAAGTGTACAAATTATAATGATTTTTCAAACATAGTATAGTTTCAAGATGAAATTCTACAGTTTTGGACTTTAGAAGAATAATCTTAGAAATTTGATGAGTTATAATTATTCCAAACTGTTTTAATATGTTTTAATACATGATGTTGTAAGTTTAAATTATTAATTTCAAAAGAATTTAATTACTATGTGATTTATGGTGAATTTTATAAATCAGACTAATTTAGAGTACCTTTCAAACATGGCAAAAACTTTTATGCACCGGTTGCACGAATCTGGGATCTGTGCAACCGGGTCGACCCGTTCACGTGCCCAAAACACGCCTCCCACGCGTCTCCCACGCATTTCCACACGCTAAACACTTGTGTTGAAGCTCATCCAAAATTCGCTCCAATAGACCAACCTTTGTGTATAGTTAAACCAACCTTTGTGTATAGTTAGACCAACCATGTGTAGGTAGGTCTAACTATATACAAAGGTATGTCTAACATATATAAAGGTATGTTTAGCTATATGCAAAAGTATGTCTAACATATACAAAGGTATGTCTAAGTATACATAAAGGTATGTCTAGCACAACGTAAAGGTATGTTTAACATAACGTAGTGGTATGTGCCAAAATTCAAAAATCAAGCCAAAAAAAGACAAGACATGAAATCTGGGCAGAACTGGTATGTTTAACATAGCTTAAAAGTATGTCTAACATAACGTAAAGGTATGTCTAACATAACCTATTGGTATGTGATTTTTTTCAAAAATCATGTGCGAAAAAAAAAGGTGCGGTCCCCCCAACCCGGATCCGACCCGGGTGCATGGATCTAAGATCCATGCACATGATTCACAAGAAACCTACTCTCCAAACATATGTTTGGGTACAATGAGTTAATTATTAAATCTTGTGTGTTTGGAACTTATATCTATTGTTATAGCATGACTAACTAAGAGGCATTATGTGAATGTATGATTGTTTTCATGAATTTTAGATGTTTTGTTATAAATATGAAAATCGTTATATGTTAACGAGTGTATTTCTATCTACAAGTTACTAGCTTTTGAATCCATTTTTATCTATGACTAAAAGTGAGATTCAACCATCTTTTGAAACTGATTTTGAGAAATAAAATGTGAGCTTATGTGTAAGGTGATGAACCTTTAGGTTTCAAAGTAATGTAATAGAGTTTTATGAGTTCATAAGGTCTAAATAGTTTTCTTTCAAATGATTTGATGCATGTTCTAAAGAATGTTATGAAGTCTATAAGATTATTTTGTTATGTCTTGTCATGATATACATATGTGGCATGAATTATAAGTATGTTAGGTTATATAGTTGTCCATGACATGACTTCATGGTATGATGCTTAACTAAGACATGTTAATGAGCATCGAGTAATATGTTAACTAAGTAATTCATAAAAATGGATTAGCATATATTTGTATGATATGATCATGACGTGATCAAAGACTAAATGTTAATGAATGTGTCGAGTGTAGTACGAGACAATCGGATACTTCAGTGGCTATCCCCACTTCAAGTGAAATCTTCATGTGGGTAACTTCTACTCTCTACTATGCGTTGATAATTAAATTAGTAAGTTATGTATGAAAATCTACGGCTGAAGCTCCGTAGCTATAACTGGTAGTTGCTTCACTATTGGGCGACGACCATAAGGGCGAGAGTGTCTGGTCTATGAAAGCAAGGTTTAGTGGGCGAGCGACTCCCACATTCCTTTATGTTATGTATGGTCCAGGGTGAGCGTGCCCGAAGGACATGTAGTATGTGCTTAGTAATTTAATTGCTTCAATTTATATTAGAGAGTACAGTTACCCCACTGGGATCCCTCTCCGGAGGTGTCTCATGATGTTACCTTTAAATCTTTTCAGGTTCAGCTTACAACGAAGCGGATGTGTAGCCGGCTGTATGGACTCCTCCCAAGAAGTATATGTTTTGATTAATGTTAATATGCATGTTTTGATGGTGCTTAATACTTTCTGAAACATTCCATGATGGTTTAACTGTTTATGTAAGATTTTCATATGTTCTTAAAATATTTCAAGGTTTTGACTTACAAATGTGGGTAAGACACGAGTCGGATGTTTGCATCTTTATCCTTTATATTTTAAATGAAAGAAAAAAGGGCTCGTGTTTTCTATTAAGTCTTCCACTGAGTTTCCTTACGAAAACAATTTTTAATCCTTTTATTTTTCCTTATACAAAAAATGCATTTCGAGCACATTAAGTCATGGTAGTGCCTCAATCCTTATAAGTCGGGTCGGGGTGTTACATGTCTTATCAAGGACAACAAGACTTAGGAAGTCAAGCTCACTGGAACAAGTAAATGAAACATCTATATTACTAATTGGGACTCAGCAACTACTACTACATGTTTTATTGCTAAAGGTACTCCTGAAACTAGCTGGCTGTGGCACAAAAGATTGAGCCACCTGAACTTCAAAACCATGGATAAGTTAGCCAGAAGAGGATTAGTCAGAGGACTACCAGACATCGTTTACAAAAGGGAAGTTGTATGTGGAGCATGTCAGAAAGGAAAGCAAGTGAAGAGCTCTTTCAAAAACAAAATTCTTCACTCTACAGAAAGGATATTAGATATGCTCCACATGGATCTCTTTGGACCAATTGATCCAATTAGCATATTTGGGAAGAAATACACCTTAGTAGTAGTAGATGACTACTCAAGGTTCACTTGGACGATCTTCCTTGCAAAGAAATCTGATACTCAGCAACGTCTGCCAGAGTTCTTGAGAAGGGTGCAAACAGAGAAGTGTCTGAGCATAGTGAAGATCAGAACAGATATGAGAACTAAATTTACCAACAAATTCATAGAAGACTACTGTTCAAACAATGGAATCAAGCATGAATACTCAGCATCCAGGACACCTCAGCAAAATGGGGTTGCTGAAAGACGAAATAGGACTCTAAATGAAGCCACAAGAATAATGCTAGTCGAAGCGGAGCTGCCAAAGAGGTTTTGGGCAGAAGCAACCAACACAACATGCTACATACAAAACAGATGTCTAATAAACAAGGATCTAAACAAGACTCCCTACGAGTTGTGGTATGGTTACTCTCCCTGTGTTGATTATTTTCACATCTTTGGATGCAGGTGCTTCGTACTCAACAATGGAAAGGAGTATCTCAGAACCTTCGATGCCAAATCTGATGAAGGGATATTCCTAGGGTACTCATCGGTAAGCAAAGTCTTTAGAATCTTCAACAAGAGAACACTTGTCGTAGAGGAATCTGTACATGTGTTCTTCGATGAATCACATTGTAGTAAGACTGATATTGAGGAACTTCAAGAAGTGTTATAGAAAACTCACATCAACAACAATCACATTGAGTACATTGATGTACAGTTACCAAACCTTCAAAATATGGATGGAATATCATCATCCCAAGCTATACATGTTCATAACATGCAGGTACCTACTTAGATACAGGAACCTGAAAACACTCAGGAACCTCAAGATGATCAGACTGTAAACTTGAACCAGAAACCTAATAGAGGAGGAACCTCAGCAAGCTGATGAAGCAAGAAGAAGATGGCTAAAAGATCACCCTAGAGATCTGATTATTGGAGATTACACGTCTGGAGTAAGAACGAGAAGAGCAAATCCACACGAAGCTATGTTTGCTTGCTTCATATCACATATAGAGCCAAAGCATCCAGAAGAAGCTCTACAAGATACCAACTGGGTTCAAGCCATGCAAGAAGAGTTGAATGGATTTGAGTGGAATCAAGTTTGGTATCTGGTTCCCAGACCCACTCATCAAGGAGTCATTGGAACCAAGTGGATGTTCAAGAATAAGTTAGATGAAGAAGGACAAGTTGTAAGGAACAAGGCTAGACTAGTGGCAAAAGGATACTGCTAGGAAGAGGGCATTGATTTTGATGAAACTTTTGCTCCAGTAGCCAGACTAGAAGCAATCAGAATCTTTCTAGCCTATGCAGCGTACAAGAATCTCACGGTTTATCAAATGGATGTAAAGAGCGTTTTCTTGAATGAAATGTTGGTAAAAGAAGTTTATGTTGAATAGCCACCCGACTTTGAAGAAAATGCTGATAGGTTGGTGTATAGATTGAGAAAAGATCTTTATGGATTGAAGCAGGCGCCAAGAGCATGGTATGACACCTTGTCAAAATACCTACTGGATAATGGATTCAAGAAGAGCAAAGTGGATAAAACCCTATTTAGAATCCAGGATGGAGATAGCATCCTGCTTGTTCAGATCTATGTGGATGACATCATATCTGGATCAACTAACAAAGAGCTATGTAGAAAGTTTTCAACCTAATGCAATACAAGTTTGAGATGAGTATGATGGGAAAATTAAGCTTTTTCCTTGAATTGCAAGTCAGACAGCTTAATTAAGGAACCTTCATAAATCAGATTAAATATACCAAGAAGCTGATCAAGAAATTTGGAATGGAAAATGCCGGTACCGTAAGAATTCCAATGCCAACTTCAGGAAGTCTGGATAAAGACGAAGGAGGAAAAGTTGTTGACATCACAAAATACAGAAGATTAATCGGGTCACTGCTCTACCTTACTACGAGTAGACCAGACATCATGTTTGCAGTTGGAATGTGTGCGAGATATCAAGTTGCCCCTAAAGAATCCCACCTCACAGCAGCTAAGAGAATAATCAGATACATAAAGGGAACCCAAGAAGTAGACTTGTGGTATCCTAAAGAAGGAGAGATCAAACTTATCGGATATATTGATTCTGATTTTGCAGGTTGCAAAATTGATAAAAAAAACACCAGTGGAACTTGTCAAATGCTGGGGAATCGCCTAGTATCCTGGTTTAGCAGAAAGCAAACTTCAATAGCCACATCCACTACCGAAGAATATGTTGCTGCAGGAAGCTGCTGTGCACAAATCTTATGGATTCAGCAACAGCTTCGAGATTACGACATTGTCAAAAAGAATACTCCAATCATGTGTGATAACACAAGTGCAATTGAAATCACACACAATCCACACTACAAGAATTTCGCTCAACAACAACACAAGAATTATAACGGTTTTCTGCCATTTGTGTTGTTGTAAACAATTTTACAATAGTTTTGCATCAAACCGTTGTCGTTGAGTGAAAAAATGCACTCAATAACAACGGTTTTATTGTGGCGTTGTCGTTGAGCACATTTTTTGGCTCAACGACAACTGTTGGGACAACAACAAATAAAATTGTTGTCGTTGAGTGCATTTTTTCACTCAATGACAACGGTTGGGACAACAGCACAATAAAACCGTTGTCTTTGAGCTCATTTTTTTCACTCAACTACAACGGTTGGGACAACAACAAATAAAACCGTTGTCATTGAGCGTATTTTTTCGCTCAACGACAACGGTTGAGACAACATCAAATAAAATTGTTGTCGTTGAGTGCATTTTTTGGCTCAACGATAACAATTAGGACAACATCACAATAAAATCGTTGTCATTGAGCGGATTTTTCACTCAACAACAACAACTAAATAACCGTTGTAATATACTGTTGTGATTGAGTGAATTATTTCACTCAAATGACAACGGTTGGTACAACGGCACAATAAAACCGTTGTCGTTGAGCGCACTTTTCCCTCAATAACAATAGTTAGAATAACTGTTGTAAGCTATCGTTGTCGTTCATAGCATTTTTTTGCTTAACGACAACGGTTGGTACAACGGCACTAATTCATCGTTGTCGTTGATTGAAAATTTTCGACACACAACAACGGTTAACCGTTGTGCAAAAACCATTGTAAGATAATGAAAAAAAACAATGTGGACATAGCAAGGATTTGAACCGAAGACCTCCAAGGAGTGCAAACACCATTTGGACAAGGTAAAGTTGTTAGTAATATTTTTAAACTTTATTATAGATCATTGTATTAATTATATTAGGGGTAAATGGTAAATGGTATTTTTACCCTATATCAAAAACGTCTTCATCTCCCATCCAATTTCAAACTGATTTCCCGGCGCCTCTCATCCTTCAAAACAGTCGCCACCGTCGTCGTCCTTCACTGTCGTCGCTGCCTCCCATCGCACACCCCCCTCCGCACTCCCCCGCCCCTCTCTCTCAGTCGCCCTCCTACGTACACCCTTTGCCTCGATTTCAAACATCATTCCCGGTGCCTCTCATCCTTCAAAACAGTCGCCACCGCCGTCGTCCTTCATCGTCGTCACTGCCTCCCATCGCACGCCCCCCTCCGCACTCCCCCACCCCTCTCTCTCAGTCGCCCTCCTCCGTACACCCCCTGCCCCCACCTCGTCATCGCCGCCTTCGCAGTCTTTTGGAGTGAACCTTTGACCACCCTAATATGGGTTGTCTTTTGGATTGAACCTTTGACAACCTTTATGCAACATTTTTGATGTGTTGTCTTTGTGAAACACATAAATTTTTAAAATTCTTTTATTACTAATTTCAAATTTCCAACTTAATAAATATTATACGATGTTATCTTATAATATTTTAATAATAAAATAAAATGTTTATATATTTAAAAAATATTGTAGGAGGATATATTTTAGAAAATATATTGTATTAAAGTATATAATAGTTGTATAATGAAATAAAAAAAATTAATAAATGTATGAAATAATAATTTTCACTTTTTAGTAATTAAGTATAATATATAAAAAAATGTATAGAGTTAAGAAATTTATATGATGTAGTAAAAAAACTATAATTTAGCATACATATACAAAAAAATATATATAATTAAGAAATTTATACAATATTAGTAAAAAAAAATGAGTGGAGCAAGATTTGAACTCTAGAGCTTAGGGTTTACTTTAAACAACTAGACTATACAACTTTGCTTCATTTTAATCTACATTGTATTTAATATATATATATATATATATGTGATATTGTTAAAAAAAATTACTTGTGGTAAAAAGGGGGAAAATCAGTCTTTACCCCCAAAATCAACCCTGAGTAAAATTTGATTTCTACCCAGGTGAATCATCCATTTCTACTCTAAGGCCATCGACGTCGGCGGTACTACGCGGTGCGGCGGTGACAAGGTGCGCCGACGACGAGGTGTATTTCTCCTTCTTTTCCTTTCCGTTTTCGCTGTAGCCAAGCTTGCTCTGTGACTACTCGTCGCTTCTGCTCGCCTGCTTATTCCATCATCGAAGATCCAAGTCAGCACCGAAAAAGATTCCTCACGGGGCCGGCTTGGAAGCAAGCTTATGTGAGTATCTAGATGGAGTTTATTCTTTCATGCATTTTGTAACATGTGTCCAACGACATGTACAAGAATACTAGCTTCGTAAGTTTCTTCTTCTCATGTTAGTGTTTGCATTTGGATTTTACAAAATTTGCTACCTGCTCGTTTGGATTTCTTCTTCTCATGTACAACTGAAAATCTTTGTTGCTTGGGAAAGCCTTATTTTGCTCTCTAGAGATATGATGTTTTATCTTGTAGCTGGACAACGAGTTGTTGATTATTGCTGCATAGGTTCTTGTTTATGCTTAAGTTTAGCCGTGTTAATGATTTCTGCAATCAAGTCAATAATGGATGAATTGTAGGCGTTAAAGTTTTATGGCTGATATTGAATGAATGGAATGTTTAAAAGCGTGTTTCTTAAATTTCAAATCCCAATTTGGATCTGATTTTTGGAGTTGGTTTATTTTCTCTCTTTTTCCCTAGTTTTATTTACAGGACAAAGAAATGTAATTTGCTGTGGAGGTGTTTTGGGTGGATTTCTGTTTTTAGATGATTTGAGGAGGTAGATTTGGTAAATATATTTGGTTATGATAGGGTTTATAACTAATCCGCAGGTGGATTTTATATGTTTGTTTATAACTAATTCTCTTTTTAAATTTATGAACTTTTGCAGGCATTTCTGAATTTGCTAGCTTTTGTACTAGCTATTTGTGAGCTCATGTATATGTTGTTGGATACTCTACTGAAAATGGCAAACGAGCAGGTTTCTAGATCATTTGTTGAAATTTGTAATTTGGTGGATGTATGAAACATTTAATCTTGGGAAGATGATATGTTTTGTGGATTATTTTGACTTTGTAATTCATAGATACCTAGTAGTATCATGAGGATGATCGTATTAACTTTTAGGTTATGTTGATTGTGAACAATGTTTATGATGTTGATAATATTGTGATGATGGGTGTATTCGTTCCCATTTCATTTATATATAGATGTTGTACAAGGACAACACACAAAAACAGGGAAAACACCGTTGTGGAAAACATCAAAATCACAACGGTTAATAAGGCTTGTGTAAACCGTTGTCGTTATTCAAAATGACAACAGTTACAATTTGTTCTAAAAAAGTGTTGTAGTTCACCTCTACGACAACGGTCAAAAAACTGTTGTAAAAGTATATAACTCAACAACAACAGTTAAAAGCGTTGTGCCAATCGTTATATTTAACCTCTTCGACAACGGTCAAAAATCCGTTGTAAATTTCATAACAGAACAACAACAGTTAAAACCATTGTCGTAGACAATTTTTCACCATTGTGGTAGTGTTGGGTGTTATAAAGAACCACTCAACCACAACGGTTAAGAACCGTTGTGGTTGACAATTTCGACAACGGTTAATAACTGTTGTGGTATACAATTTTTTTACCGTTGTAGTAGATAGTGTTGTCGTAGACATCCCTCAACCAAAATAGTTATTAACCGTTGTGGTTGATATTTTCTACAACAGTTATTAACCGTTATGGTAGACAATATTTTGGTGTTGTAGTACATGGTGTTGTCTTAGACATGACTCAACCACAACGGTTATTCAGTTAATAACCGTTGTGGTTGATGTTTTCGAAAACGGTTAATAACTGTTGTGGTAGAGGTGGGTCTACTACAACACCATCTACCACAACAGTAAAATCTGTCTACCACAATGGTTATTAACTGTGGTGGTTGAGCGAAATTCTTGTAGTGCCAGTTTTCCACTCGAGAACTAAACATAGCGACATCAGACATCACTTCATTAGAGATCATGTGGAGAAGAAAGACATCTCTCTGGAGAACATTCACACTGATCAACAGCTAGCTGACATATTCACAAAACCTCTCAGTGAATCAAGATTTTCTTTCCTAAGAAATGAATTTGGTATTATCAAATTAAGCTAACTTGTAAGGAACATTATTAAAATGTTGATGAATGACAAAACATGTAATAGAATAGAAGCCTAGATCCAGTGTATTAGATTATGTTGTAATATTCTTTAAATTAGGATCAGGAGTCTTGAAGATCGAAGACTAGAAATTGAAGACCTTGTTGTACAAAACCACGAAGACAAAAATAATACAGCAGGCTGCTTCGGATAAGATGATGGTTGCGAACTGACAAAGGATACTGAAGTATTAGGAAGCTCCAGCTACCTGAGAAGTAGCGGTTATCTCGAAGGATACGCCCAAAAGTTTACGGTAGGAACAAGCCGCAATTACAACCAACCAAGCAATGCCACGTATCAAAAAACAAAAAGGAAGTCTGAAGGCATGTCAAACTAGGACGACGATTTCAGCTTCTGAGTGACAACTTGAGCAAATAGTGCACGATCAAATCAAGAAATGTCACGTCACTCCAAAGAGGCAGCAGATCAGAATTTCTCTCCAACGGACAAAATTCAAATCGCCTATAAATACAAGAAGACTGGGACTTGAAACGCACCTGAAACTCTCACAATCAAAACGCTCAAGATATACACTGCAGATCATTTACAAACACAAAAAGAAGTTTCAAGTCCAGTCTAAGCAGCAAGCTACTCTCAGCTTAAAAAGCTCAACTGCTTTAAGCTTGCTGCCTATGTTACTAGAGTTTTATTCTCTTTGTTAGACTGTGTGGAGTTGCTTGATCAGAGGGTGTGTCTGATCAAGTATTTTAGCTCTTAGTAGAAGAGCAAGAGTCATGTGTGGGCTCGAGGCTTCGCTCTTAGTAGAAGAGCAAGAGTCCTGTGTGGGCTAGAGATTTGGTCACTGTGCAGTAACCCTGTGTGGGAAATACTGGCAGTTCTCGTTAGGTGTAGGCTGTCTAAGCGAGGCTTGTGTAAATCAACTGTTTTATCTAACGAAGGTCCCTCCTTATGTAGGAGAAGAGAGGACGTAGAGGGATTACTCCACCCTCGAACCTCTATAAATTTTTGTGTTTTTTACTGTGGATTATCTTGGTTACAATATTACGTATCTGAATCTATCTACTGCATATCATCTCTAAGCATAGTCACGGTTTTCAGAAAACAAGCATTGTTTTGAAAAAAGTATTTCCGCTGTGCATAACACTCTTTTGTTTTAAATTTAAAAGCAACTGCTCAAGCAACGACCTTCAAAATAAGATAATTTGAAAAATTGAATAGGCTTATTCCCCCCCCCCCCTCTAAGCCTACTACCACTTGGAACCAACAAGTGGTATCAGAGCAGGTTGGATTAAACGTCCGATCTAACTGATCAATCCTAGATCCCCTTTTCTGAAAACCCTTGGTTTTAAAAGCATTATCATCATGGATTCTCATAAAGTACCTATGTTCTCCATTGATGAATATGATGATTAGAAGATTCGCATGCAGACATATTTATCGGCCATGCATGATGAAATGTGGTACGTTATCACCGAAGGACCACCGAGGATTACTAAAGTCAATCCACTGTTTGCTAGAGCCGCAGATGTAACAGCTGATATGTAAGGAGACACAGGAGTCATTCCACATCCAGCAGTTCTTGACAAACCAAGAGAGGAATGGACTGCCGATGAAAGAAGAAGAGCAAATCTAGATAATATAGCAAAAAATGTTTTATTCCTTACTCTTGACAAAGGAACCTTCAGCAAAGTAAAGATGTGCAGAACCGCCAAAGAGATCTGGGAAAAACTTGAGCAAATATGTGAAGGCATTGAGCTTATAAAAGAAAACAAAGTCTTAACGGCAACATAAAAGTTCAAGCTATTCGAAATGATACCTGGAGAAACTCTAGAGCAAATGGATCTAAGGTTTACAGCCATCATTAATGAGCTCGAGTCCCTAGATAAGGTCTACACTCAGAAGGAGAAAAACATGAAAGTACTAAGAGCGCTCCCTGCTGAATGGGACAACAAGACAACATCCATGAGAGTGTCTATGGACTTAAAGTCTATGAGCACATTCGATCTCTTCTCAGACCTCAAAGCCTTTGAGTTCTCAACAGAAGGAAAGTGGAAATTGAAGGAAGTAACTCAAGGGTCACTGCGTTAACAGCAAGACAACCTCAAGAAGTGAGGAAGTCTAAAGATCAAACCATTAATTTGGAGGCCATAGCAGAAGAAGACATGGCACTACTTCTGAAAGATTTCAAAAGTTCATGACAAGTAACTCAAGAACCGATGGCTTCAAGAGAAAGCAAAGTGAAACTGGCACCAGTGGGCAATCACCCCATGCAAACTCCAAGGCCACTGACCTCTGCTACAACTGCAGAAAGACAGGTCACTATGCCAAAGAATGTTCATATCCAGAAGTCCACAAATATCCAGAAGATGAGCGGAAAGTGAGATAAGAAAGAAAAAGGTAAGAACGTCAAAAGTTAAGGGCGCTACTTGGAGAGGTAGAATCTTCTCAGATAGCTACACCTAACAAGACACCTAAGAAGGATGAATCAACTACCGATAGTGACTCGGAGGACTCATCATCAGATGATGAAGCTCTGATCTGTCTCATGGCCAAAAGTGACGACTCTGAAGATGAGTAATATACTTAAACTCTCCTATTCAAATAAATGAAAGAATGAATATGATATGTGCCTTTAAACAAATCATGAGTGACTTTGAACAAATCACTACGACTCATGAGGAGTTAAAATTAGAAAACATAAAACTCAGGAACAAGCATGTTACATTAGAAAGAGAATTAGCGATAGAAAAATCAAAAATTCAAGCATGCAGTAACCACAAAGTAGAAATCTATGAGCTCAAATTATAAGTCACTAAGCTAATCTATGAGCTCAAATTATAAGTCACTAAGCTAGATAATGAAAAGAAGGTTCTTATTGAAACAGTTAATACCTTCAACAAATTCTCCAAAGACTTAGATGCTATGCTAAGAATTCAGATAAGTCTAAAAGATTATTATGGTATAGGTTATTATGAAGAGGACTCTACCTCGGTTACTAGTACCTCGAAGGCACCTACGTTTGTGCTTGCAATCATTCCTCATCAAAATAAATTATCTAATTTAGGGGGAAGCACAAGCACAAATGTAGAAAGCCCTGTAAAAAAAAAGGAATGAAATATTTTAGAACTAATGTTAAATCTGAATCTATCAGAAGTGGGCTCCAGCAACCTAGGTATGCTAAAATTAGGAACTATAGACAACGATCTAGGAAGTTTAAAAGAACTCAATTGTCGTGTGTACCAGAAATGTGTGGAACCTTCACTTCTAGAAAGCAAAGGAGAAAATCACACATATATGCAGTATCCTAAGGATACTTGGGGCAATCCAGGAACCTTCAAGACTTACAACCAAAGGAATGTTGTAGAGCAAGTATGGGTTCCTAAAAGGAGAATAGAAACTAACAACAAAAGACCCGTACTTGTATGGGTACCTAAAAAGAAGTGATCTCTCTTGTCAGTGCAAGAACATGTGACTAAGAACAGCAGAGAAATATGGTATATTGACAGTGGCTGCTCAAGACACATGATAGGAAACCAGAAGAGCTTTATCAATTTTAAAGCTTCCAAAGGACCTAAAGTCATATTTGGAGATAACTCCAAAGGAAGCACAAAAGGCACTGGGACCTAATCAAGGGAAAGATCTGTATCAAAGAAATATCTTATGTAGAAGGCTTGAAGTACAATCTCCTGAGCATAAGCCAATTCTGTGATAAAGGACACTATGTAGAATTCAATCACAACAAGTGTCTAATCAAAGACAACAGAACTCAGAAGGTCAAGCTCACAGAAACCAGGAAAGGAAACATCTATATTGCTTAATGGGACTCAGCAACCACTGCTACGTGTTTCGTTGCTAAAGACAACTCTGAAACAAGCTGGATGTGGCACAAGAGACTGAGTCACCTGAACATCAAGACTATGAACAAGCTGCCCAGAAAGAGACTAGTCAGAGGGCTACCAGATATTGTCTACAGAAAGAAAGCTGTATGCGGAGTATATCAAAAGGGAAAACAAGTAAAGAGCTCCTTCAAAAACAAAACTCTTCGCTCTACTGAAAGGGTATTAAATATGCTCCATATGGATCTGTTTGGACCAATTGATCCAATCAGTGTATTTGGAAAGAAATACACCTTAGTAGTAGTAGATGACTATTCAAGGTTCACCTGGACGATCTTCCTCGCAAAGAAATCTGACACTCAGCAACGACTATCAGAGTTCCTGAAAAGACTGCAAACAAAAAAGCGCCTGAGCATAGTAAAAATCAGAACAGATAGGGGAACTGAGTTTACAAATAAATTCATAGAAGACTACTATTCAAACAATAGAACCAGGCACGAATACTCAGCAGCAAGGACGCCCCAGCAAAATGGAGTTGCCGAAAGACGAAATAGAACTTTGAAAGAAGCCACAAGAATAATGTTACCTGAAGCTGGGCTACCAAATAGATTTTGGGCAGAAGCAACCAACACAACATGCTACACACAAAATAGATGTCTGATAAACAAGGATCTAAACAAGACACACTACGAGCTGTGGTATGGTTACTCACCCTGCGTTGATTATTTTAACATCTTTGGATGCAGGTGCTTCGTGCTTAATAATGGAAAGGAATATCTTAAAGCCTTTGACGCCAAATCTGATGAAGGAATATGCCTAGGATACTCATCAATGAGTAAAGCCTTCAGAGTTTTTAACAAAAGAATACTTGTTGTGGAAGAATCTGTACATGTGATCTTTGATGAATCACAATGTAGTAAGGCTGATATTAAAGAACTTCAAGGAGAATTGGATAAAACTCACATATCAACAACAATCAAGTTGAATATATTGATGTGAAGTTACCAAACCTTCAACATATGGATGGAATTCTACCATCCCAAACTATATATGTCCCTAACATGCAGGTACCTACTCAGACACAGGAACCTGAACTTAATCAGGAACCTGAAGATGATCAGACTGCAGACCTGAATCAGAACTCAATTGAGGGGGAACCCCAACAAGTCGATGAAGCAAAGAGAAGATGGCTAAAAGATCACCCCAGAGACTTAATTATCGAAGATTACACATCTGGAGTAAGAACAAGAAGAGCAAATCCAAACGAAGCTATGTTCGCTTGCTTCATATCACAAATAGAGCTAAAACTTCCAGAAAAAGCTCTACAAGATACCAATTGGATTCAAGCCATGCAGGAAGAGCAGAATGGGTTTGAGAGGAATCAAGTCTGGTACCTAGTTCCCAGACCCACACATCAAGAAGTCATCAGAACCAAGTGGGTATTCAAGAATAGCTTCCTGTTTAATAGCTTGTTTCTCGAGCATAGCTTGCTGTTCACCAGCTTACTGCTCCTGAGCAGCTTTTCTCCACAACTCAGCCCTTCAATTTTCTTCTTAGCCACTATTGTCTTCACATCAGTCATACTCTTCAAAGAAGGCAATAGATTTTTCTGATCTATGATGTGAGAGAGAGAGAGAGAGAGAGAGAGAGATGTTTTCAATGATGGGATCTGGATTGATCAGTTAGATCTGACTTTTCATCCAACATGCTCTGATACCACTTGTTGGTCTCAAGTGGTAATAGGCTTAGAGGAGGGGTAAATAAGCCTACTGTATTTTCAAACTTTTCTTAACTTCAGAAGGCTTAGGTCCAGAGTCAGTAACCTTTTAGGAGGTTACTTATCAGAGTTATATTGCGGAAACTCTCTCTCATTGAAAAACCATGGAAGATGTGCATCTAACATAAGATATGCAGATAGAATAGTAAGCATAAACAAACACATAGATATACAGAGGTTCGAAGATGGAGTAATCCTTCTACATCCTCTCTACCTCTTCTCAAGAGGGAATATTTGTTAATCTTGTTGATTTACACACAGACTTAACAAGTAAGTAGCAAGCTTACTCATAGCTGATCACAGCTGTTTGCCTACTCTCCCAACTGACCCACACAGGATCCTATCTGACCCACTCAAGATCCTTACTTTCTTCTATAGAAAGCGAACAGCTTATCAGGATCCCAGTCCTAACTAAACACTTCGAGACAGTCCTTAAAAGGTTTGTCTTTTTCTTCAACTGGATGCAGCAAGCTTTGGCTTCTTTTGCAGGTTGCTCTGTTGTAGCTTGCTGCAAGACTGAGTGATTGAGTATTCTAGCGTTTCTGGGGTTTAGAGTGTTCGAGCTTTGTACTCTTCTTTTGATCTTTTATATACTTTTTTCTCTCTTCTTATTTTTCTTCTTCTTTATTCCCCCACTTTGCTCTCTTTTCTTCTATATGTTTTCCCCCTCTTTTATGCGCTCTCTATTGTGCTCTTCTCTTCTTCAGTCTTCTTCTATTTATAGATTAGGAAATATGTTCGTTGAAGGTGGGTAGGTTTCCAACATTAAATGTGTCGTACTCCTTCTGATACACACCAGTTTTTCGCTTTCCACGTGTCTTCATTTGATCGGCTCCATTCCTCTTCTCTCTACCGGTAACTTTTAGCTTCCTTCCCATGCTTGCTTTGTAGCTTCCTTCTCGGCCTCGCTCTGTCAGGTGGCTTGAGGTTTCTGTAGCTTGCTGCTTTGCAGTATGCTTCGGCATGGTCTCTTCCAGGTGGCTTCCTGTCAGGTAGCTTGAGTCTTCAGTAGCTTGCTGCTTTGCAGTATGTTTTGGCATGGTCTCTTCCAGGTAGCTTCCTGCAGTAAGCAGTATCCTCTTAGTTTACCAGATTCCTTTCGCCATTTTCTGCAGTATCCTTCCTTTGAAGTTTTTTCTGTCGTATCATCCTGCAGTAACCTCGTTGCAATAACCTTACATGATAGGTTATACTTCATAGATTGAGGGTTACTTTTCTATGATTTTGTCTTATCAAAACATGCTTAAATATGTCTTAACAAACCACCCTGAAAGTTACGCTTGATTTGCAATTAGTACTTGTGTGTACCTTGATTTAGATATTACCCTTTCTTTGCAATTACTATACTATTTTTTTTCTTTAAAAAGTATGAATTTACAATTTTACCAAAATCTTGTCAATATTCTTTATAGTTGATTGCCTGAAGATTTATCTCACAAATGTCCAAATTGCTATATTCATATAGGTAATTCCATCACATTCATCACTCAACTTGAATAATTTCAGTGCAATGCCTTAAACAAAATGCTTCTTTTGAATTTGTATTAAACAGTGAAGGTCAAGATATGTAACTAGGTGTGAACAATGTCACTCCAAGAGATGAGAGCTGCATACAATTACATTAATAAATTAATTAATTACGCACACATATATGTAAACACCTGTTTATTAGTGAGCATAATCTACTACTACTAATACTATTTCTTATTATAATGTCTATTAATAAAACAAAACATAAGATTAAAATACATTAAAAAAAAAAGTTTAGAGGTCAAAAGTATACTTTATTTCCTAAAAGAAACTACAAACATAACAAAATATAAAATGCTTTTCCAAAAAATTGGAGATCAAAAACTGTTCTGCAAAGATAACGAAAGTATTAGCATAGAACTGTGATAGAGAAAAGGGAATATTTTCGTGTCATATGTATCATAAACACATCGGCTACATGTTTCACAACCCAGTTGTGAACACAAATGCAACTGGAAACTCCAATTATAGATTCATTAGAATCATGTCCCAGTTACCGTTCTAACTGTCCAAAATATCGGCCGGATATGGTAACAAGAATGTTTAGAATAATAACCTCGTCATCTACTTCTGTTTTTGCAGCTCGCAAGCTAGCACACTTTCGGAGTAAAGATCGAATGGCTGCACTTGTGTCTGCAATGAGGGGACAATCTACTGCTACACAAAGAGCAAACAGCCAGAGACTCTCGTTGTGTGATATTCTGCTCATATTCTCTATGGAGCTTATTCGTCTTTTCAGCATTGATGTTCGAGCAGCAGCGTCCATTTTCATGATCGAAGAGAGGGTAGGACGGTCAACAGTGGTTGAATGTGGATTAGACTTAGCATTACTGTTCTCCAGCTCGCAGGAAGCTTCGGATGGAGAAGAATCATCTACAGATGTTAAGCTGACGATTTTGTTCAAGGCATTGCTCTCGATCATCTGATCTAAAGTATGCTCTTCGTGAACAGATTGCAATTTGATTGCACTGGATCCCCCAAGGTCAAGCTGAGAAAACGCCTGCAAGAAAATGGGTGATTTCATGAGATTGAAAAGTTAATAGTAAACAGCAAATCTTGGGCTGCAACAACAGATCATCTTACATTAGTCTCCTTTTGCCTATGTAAGATTCTTTACTACTACAAGATGAGTATTCCGTGTTCTATAAAAATAATTGGTGGATTCATGGTTGATTGTCTTGTCTCTTCCATTGAGGAGAAAGAGTATTATGTGATATGCAATAAATCTCAGTGCATCTTCTCCAGCATAAGCCGACTAGCCTCTTTTTTCAATCTTGATTATTAATTTTTATTTATTTATTTAAGATAGATAACTGTTTACTAACATTTGTATGGGCTTGATACCATCGTCTCATTTGCAGCCTATTAATATCTTTCCATTGGCAAGGACATGCATGCATGCAGATGGATCATTTTGTGCAAACGAATATTTTGTAAAACAGATGATGAATCTTACAAAACATGCAAGCAAAAATTTACCTGTCTGAGCTCTGAAAAGTCATCAAGAAAGCTGTCCTCCCAATCTTTGAGTGGCAATAAGTTATCTGGGCACTTCATCACATCAGGAATTTGAGGCATGTAGGGACTCTGTTCTTTGATTTTATTAACTTTGGCGGAAACTTTTGCCTTGGGAATTCTAGCAGACTCCCACCTACAGAACAAATAACAGACACCGTGAATTAGTCTCAACGTGAATGAAAAAACAGTTTACGCAAAACAAATCTCCAGAAGTCAATATCTACAGAAATTTCAGTTTCCATGCAACCCAATGTACTTGAAGTATTGACTGGCTTGATCTTGCAAACCATTAATTTATAAAGGTAAGACATGCTAGAGTTGAGCTGCTGCTTTTGCAAGCATATCACTTATCAGTGAGATACACAATTCAGTACACTACATGATTGTTTATAACAACATTCATAAAGCTCAGAAGAGTTGGAATGTTGAATTTGCAGATCTTAATGAAGGTGACATGGCAATGGTCTGTAAGATCTGACGGTTTTCCACCATCAGAAGCTTCATTCAAAGTGTTCTAGATGGTACAAAACTCTAAAGCAAATTAGTCCAATGTTTGCACGGTTCATCTGTCCGAAGATTTGCATCAACAATGGGTTAAATGCTGAGGATAGACATTATACCATGGCCATGACAATGCATCAGGCGATAGTAGCCACATCCCACCAGCACCACATATAAGTGACAAACCCCCACCCTCATTCTGTGAAAAGATCTATCCTGGTACTTATGAGGTATCCAACAAACTCCTTCCCTAAACGTGGGGCATCAAGTATATCTTAGAGGTACATATAAGTTCTTTTTTACACCAAATTGTCTATCAACCAAAACGTCATATCCTCTATTCAATTAATGTCCTGCAATAAGATCAGGATGGGAGAGTGATGCGACAGAAAGAACCCACTAGTGGAGGCACTACTACCTTTCCCCATAAAGAAATTATTCACAAGACACTATCACTTGTTTAACAGGTTATATCAATCTAGTTGTCCATTATACCAAGTGTAACCAAATGTAGCAATGATTAAACATTTCCAGGATTTAAAGTTAAAAATAGCAAAGGTTTATTATTCTTTTCTATTGTTACAAAAATACCATAGATAAGCAAAAGCAACACCTGTCATTGGCAATGAAGACTCTAAAACAGAAAATTCAGCAAAATCATGAGAAAAACATAAACACGATTGCAATATAGGTAGCTGAAAATGATACCTTACACGCCTAAGATATTCAAGTCCATCTTGTGGAGGGCCAGAATCAAAATCAGGTTCTCCTGTAACCATAAAGACAGGCCTCTGGATGCTATCATAATCGTCATCACTTCCATCATCTTCACTTAAATCTCCTTCTTCCAAAACCGAGAACTCTGTTTCATCACTGATAGGAACAAAAGAGGAAAGGTGATTATCAGCAGAATAGGGGCACTCTTCACCTGAAAAATGTAACCAAAGTTAGTAAAATCCTGTCAAATAACTGAAAGCAGAAAATGGAAGGAAGACACGGATTAATTTAAATTATTGGCCTAGGCTAGAACGGAGAACCAAAATGCCATCCAAGCAAAGAACATTCATATTTCTAAATCAACTAAAATTAGCAACAGATCAGTTCAATTTATAAATCAAGACCTCTATCAGACCCTCACATTTTTCAAATAAAATCTGCCAACACATCCTCATCTCAGGAGCAGTGTAGAGCTATCCAATGATCCACAATCCAAAATTCTAATTCCTTACTTCAATGAGATAAACTAGTCAGGATCATTTATATGTGCACTTAGATGACAAAATCCTACAACTCTCTCTGAAGTAGCAAAAAATCAATCTTGTTCAGAGTACATCGCAAAACAAGGTCTTCACAATATATACGATCCATTTTTCAGTGAACAAAAGATAATCAGATGGTTTTCTTTCAACAATGCAGCCATCACACCTGTGCACACCTAAAAATAACTCATCAAACTGACACAACTACCAACCAGCCAAGTAGAAGGTAAGAACATACACACTAAAATCCACCATTTTTCCAAGCACACAGACAGAAAGAACATAGAGAAAGTTAGACGCAGGCAAATTATTTGAGAAAGAGAAGTGATTAACGTTATCAAGCCAATATATTTGGAACAGGAAAGATCCATATGAACTAATCAAATCCAGATGTCATAAGTAATAAAATCATGAATAAAAAGCAATCGGAAAAGAGCAACACGCCCAGAGGAACAAAAGACATGGAGTCCGTTCAAGACCATTTTTTTTCATTCACTCATAGCCATACACGTTACAGAACTCCAGTTAAGAAGATGAAAAAACATGCAACATTGATAAAAGAATATAAAGGCAGCAAGAGATCTCTTGGTTAAATAGAACAGCACAAAAAACTGTTTGGAACACAACACAAAGGTGAAATGCACAGCATTACAACTAGAAAAGCATACCAAAGTTGGCAGGTTTCTGATACTGGGGCCGGGGATCAAAGTCGAAGCTTGGAACACTATCCTTCCGAGGAATTTTATCCAATCCGGCCAGTCCATCATACTCCTTCACCACCGTCGCGCTCATCCCGCAATACACTTCAACCCACTTCTTCTTTTGCTCTTCCAGTTTCTCAAACCTCAGAGCTTCCATCTCCTCTCTCGAATACTGCAGGCCCGTCTTTTCTTTCCTTTCATTGAAGTAGCAGCTCAAAATCTCATTGTTTTTCCTAGCCTTTCCTCCCCTTCGTCTAGACCTCTTCTCCTTTTTCTCCTTTAATTCATGCTGCTTCATATACCCCTTACTACCATTGCCGTCACTATCAATCTTCTCATTTCCAAGAACGGAAGACTCGATGAGTTGAGCGCCATCAATCACTTGAAGCACGGTCGCGCATTTCGTCGAACACTTACCCGACACTTGTTCTTGACACGCTGCAGAAGCTTGTTCGACAACTACTTGGCTGCCCATCTCTGGTTTGTTCCACAAGATGGCGTCCGATGCATCGAAATCTTGAATAACGCTGAACTCGGTACGTTCTTGTCCAGGAACAACTGCAACGCAGTCGCCGTTATTTTCAAAATCATCAACAGAATTTGTTCCGTCTATTGGAGCGAAGCTGCCAGAACCCTTGGATTGTAGCTTGCCGTCTGAGAGCGGTTCAAGAATAGCCTCTACAACCCTCCGTTGGACTTCGGCGGCGCCGCCATCGCCGGAATCAAATGAGTATTCCATGAGTGGAAAACTGTGCTAACATCAGAAAATCGAATTGTGACTTATGAAAGGAATAAATAATAATAATAATAATAATAATAATAATAATAATAATAATAATAATAATAATAATATATTTAGTGAATTATTTTAGGTGTAATTTTTAATCAATTTGCCCATTATTATCAATATTTATCATAATTATTTCTTCTTTCATTAATGTTTTTATAAGTTTTCAGTGACTATTAGTAAATAACAGCATATTTGTCATAATTTTTAAAATGTATGTATTTAAGTTATTAAAATTTTATTTTATAATTTATCTATGACTATTTTGTTTAAAATTTCCATGTACTTTTTTTTTTTTTTTGGGAAATAATACTCCCTCCGTCCCAGCATTTTTAGTCTACTTGCCATTTTCGTCCGTCCCACTTAAATCTGCCAGCCTCAAAATGGCAAAGAAAAAGTTGCCACTTTTGCACTTTTGCACTCAAAAAGTTGGTTTAAATTACAAAATTGCCACTCAAAAATATTAAAATAACACATCCAATCAAAGTCAACAGCTTTTTCTTAATATGTGTGCCGGTCAAAGTAGGCTAATTTTGGTGGGACGGAGGTAGTAACTTTCAACTAGTATTGGAAATATGTACAAATTTAGAAAGGACTAGTATATATCCCGTGTATCACATGGTATTTTCTTGCGTGCCCCGGGGGCACCGTGCCCCCAAACACTTATTGTAATACTTTTAAGTAATATGAGTAATACCTTAACATGTAACGAGTAATATCTTGAATAATATTTTCACTAAAACATATATTTCAATTATACACGTAATACCTTATGAATATGCAACCAATACCTTATAAGTATACCACTAATACCTTCAAGAATATATCACTAATACCTTATGATTACACCAATAATATCTCATGGATATATACATAATATAGAACTAATAATACCTTTGGGGGTACGGTGCACCGGGGGTACGCAAGTTTTTACCTTTTTTTTTTAATTAATATTATTAAACATTAATGTAAAAATGTAATAAATTTTGAGTAAGAAATAACAATGCATCGAATACACATGCTAGATGAACAATGTTACTTAACAAAAACATTTTTCATGGTGCACCGGGGGTACGCAAGTTTTTACCTTTTTTTTTAATTAATATTATTAAATATTAATGTAAAAATCTAATAAATTTTGAGTAAGAAATAACAATGCATCGAATACACATGCTAGATGAACAATGTTACTTAACAAAAACTTTTTTCATATTCACATAACTTCAAAAATATTTGTATTGTCAATTTGTAGGTAATACTCACATTTTAGCCATATTTTTAAATTAAAATTAAAGTAAAACTAAAATACATTATATTTAGTACTTTTTATTAATTTGTATTAACATAAATTAACATCTCATTTTCTATTAATATTTAATTTAATGTATATTACTATATTCATATTAACATATATTCATCAAAATTGTAATATTAACATATATTAATTAACAATCAATAGAATTTTTTCATGAATTTACTGATTTTTGTTGTTTTTAAAATTATATTTATATACTCATATAACCTAAAAAGTATATGGACATAATATTCTTATTAATGATATGCTTGATTTAATTTTTTTTCTCAATTTATAATGATTGTATTTTAGCAATTAGTTTATACATATTAAAATGTATTGCCTCGTTAAAATAACAATAAATTCCTATATTAAAATATTTTGACTAAAATTTCATAGGATACAAATTGTAGTTAATTATCATTAAAATTTCATAGGTTACTAATTGTTAGCAATTATCATTAAATAAATTAATTGAATTAAATTATAAATTAAATAAATAAATATATATATAAATTTAAAAAAAAGCGAGTGAAATTTGGAATAACCATAGAGTGGCGTGTGTCCTCTAGTGGTTATTCCTTTATTATATATGAAAGATGGGTTCAAGTAGAGATCTTCAAACGGTTCGAACCGGTCGGTTTCGGTTCGAATCGCCGGTTCGGCTGTTCCGGAATGGTGAAACCGAAACCGAACCGTGAGGCGGGCGGTTCCCGTCATGGTTCGAGACCGCCGGTTCAACTGGCCACAAATGGTTCAGCCAGTTCGAACCGGACGGTTTCCCCTTTGTTTTTTTTGAACTTTTTAATTTTATTTTTTTGCAACTCCGAATTTGATTTTTAATGTTTGTTTCGAAATAATTCATGATTTAAAATTGAAATTTGGAATACAAAGAATTGAAATGAACAAATGTTTTCATTATAAATTGGAAAATTATTACAAGTTATTTAGAATAGAACTCTATTTCTAATCTAATGATGGAAATTCTAATGAATCTATGACCTAATTCTAATCTATTAGAAAATAAATATATCTATTACAAGAGTGACACTTGTGTGCCCTAGAGGCATGGTGCCCCCAAATTATTCATCATATGATGTTAAATATATATTCTACATGTATCATGTATATACTCTTCAGGTATCACATGTATACTCTTATATACATATGATATATGTAGAGTATATTTATAACACCAAGAACCATAACACCTATAAAGTATATATATAACACCTGAAGAGCATGTATATAACACCTAAATTCGTGCCCCTATATGCCCCAGGGTATATAAGTTTTTGCCCTATTACAGTTACAAAAGTGTATTTAAAGACTAAAAAAAAAAAAAATTGAAAGAGCTTGAGTTTCATTCTAAGTTTGGAAATGAAATTCAATTCCAAACTTATAATGAAATTGTCTATGTATCCTTAATTCGAATCGAATTAAGGAATCAAAGCTCACGTAGTTCTCTTACCTCAACTTATCTACTTCAATCGTCAAGGTTGGTGGCGGTGCTAGCGGAGGATGTTGTGTTTGAGTCGTAGCTATAAATATCATCCTCACCTTCTTCATCCACTGCGCTGTTGTCAAGATGTTGTTGACGTCTAGCGGCTTTAAGTCAATCCTCAAGAAGCATGAGGTTTGCACATTCTCCGCAGCCAAGTTTGCTCGTCTCTTACTCAATTTGTGGCCTGTAATACAAAAAGCATGCTCAATCGAGACCGTCGAGGCGGGAGTTGCAAACATTTCCTTAGCATTAATGGTTAGAATAGGATACATGGTGATCCTTCGTGACCACCACTTCAACAAATCACTTGGAGTCTCAAAAGCAATTGATTCAAAAATGGCACTTAAATAAGAGTCTTACTCTTGGATAGGGTTACCTCTAAATTGTTTTTGTGTACTAATGTCATAAAAGTTGTAAAATTGACTAAGCGCCGGTCCAAAACTAGATGAAGAAGAGGAAGACTTTACATTTTGATGTCCTAAATCATGACTACTACTAGAATCACCATGAATTGTTTTATATTCTCCATATAAATCATATAAAAAACCTTTAGCTTTAGCTAGGGATGTAAATGAACCAAGTCATTCGAGAACTATTCACGGCTCGGCTCGATAAATATTCGTTCGAGTTCGTTTGTGAAGCTTAACGAGTCGAACTCGAGCCTGGCATGTTTGATTCGAAAGCTCGTGAACTGGTTCGTTAAGCAGGCTTGTGCTCGTGAACAGGTTCGTCAGACAGGCTCGCGAACATGTTCACGAACCTGTTCGCGAACAGGTTCGTAAGGCAGGCTCGCGAACATGATCGTAAGGTTCGTGAAGAGTTCGTTACCATATTCGTTTAGTGTTTGTGGGCTAGTTTATTTATATGTTTTATAAGAGTATTAGATTTTAAAATTTAAATAAATATATAAATTAAAAAATTCTTAACACAAATATTACAGGATTAAATTAAACATATTCATTTTATAAACATACTAACTAATAAAAATTCAATACAATTTTTACTTATTTCTAATATATTAATTGTATTGTCATTTGAATATCTTTAAATTTTTGATATTAATGATACAATTTAGTGATGATATATTATCTTTATATAAAAGATATAATGTTTTAAATATACATAAGTATAACCTATAAATATGTATATAACTAAAAATAAAATATGTATTAATTATCAATATCTGCACAATTAGCATTTTTAAAATTTTAAAATAATTAAAGATAGAAATATTAATTAGAGTTTAGATTCTTCAATATAATATTATAGGATTTGAAATCCACACAGATATATACGTGTACACACGCGCGCCCACACACACACACACAAATATATATATATATATATATATATATATACTATATCTAAACGTAACTCTCGAATATGTTATATAGTTTTCGAACAAACTAAGTAGATAATTGGTTATATATTGTTAACTTTAAACATAAAACATATCAATAATTAGATATTTTACGTTTTTGTATTTATCATCAGTAAGAAATTTTAGTGTTACAATTATACATTTTACATTCTTATATTAACATATCACGAGTCTTGTAATGATTTCGCGAATGAGATAAATTATATATTTCTTGAAAAATATAACATATTATCAAAAATTTATAATTTAATCACAAAACATATCTATAATTAGATATTTTACATCTTTTATATTTATCATGAATAAGAATTTTAGAATTATAATCATACATTTTACATTCTTATATTAACATATCAACTTATAAACAAAGATAAATTACATATTTCTTAAAAAACATTCAACATATTATCTGAAATTTATAGTTTAATCATAAAACATATTTATAATTAGATATTTCACATTTTTATATTTATCATCAATAAGAATTTTAGAGTTATAATTATATATTTTACATTCTTATATTAACATATCAACTTATTAACAAAGATAAATTATATATTTCTTAAAAAACATATCATATTATCTAAAATTTATAGTTTAACCATAAAACATATCTATAATTAGTTACTTTACATTTTTATATTTATCATCAATTAAAAATATAGAGTTATATGTGAGAAGTGTACTTGGATGAAGGAGTTGTTATGTGTGATGAAGATGTTGACTTTGATGCATTGGCATGGTGGAGGACAAACAACTTGTAATTTAGAATCTTATCGAAAATGGCTTGTGATGTACTTGCAATTCCAATAACAACTGTTGCTTCTGAATCAGCTTTTAGTGCGGGTGGTAAGGTTATTGATCCACACCGTGCTAACTTGGGAGTGGGAACAGTTCAAGCTTTACTTTGTGGAGAAGATTGGTTACGTGCTCATTATGGTATCAAAAGAAAAGAAAAGGTAAGTAACTTTATTCAATTGTGTATTAATTTAGTCGTGTGTGTTACATTTTTTGTGCAATATTTATATGATTTGTATATGATAATTTGATCACACACATATTTGTATGTAAAAAGGCTACTGCGGAGATTCAGGAGATATATTTGGCTTAAAGGTTTTCTTTTTGTCAATGAACATTAAATTATTTGTTTTATGTTTTTTTTAGTTGTTAACATCTCTAATTTTCATAATTTATTGTCTTGAACATTGTAGGTGACAGTTGAACATTTGTATTTGTTGTCAAGGACTAAAAATCGAGAAGTTTAATATTTAGAATATTATGTTAACTTGAAATTTGACTATTTTAATTATTTTTGTACGTCATTGTTGAATTGTGAAATTTGTATGTGTTATTATGTTTATTTTCTAGTTAAATCTTGAAATTGAGGCCAAAATTAGTGTTAACGAACTCGAGCCCGAACTCGAGCTCGACTTGAATTCGAGCTTGTTAACGAACTTGAGCCCGAACTCGAGCTCGAGCTCGAACAATCAAGCTCGAATTCGAGCTTGTAACCGAACTCTTTCGAGCTTTTATCGAGCCGAACTCAAACTAGGCTCGTTTGTCCTATTAACGAGCCTTATCCGAGCCGAACTCAAATGAATATTGAGCCCAATATTTTTCAAACGAGCCAAGCTCGAGCTTCATTCCTAAGGCTTGAGCCGAACTCGAGCCTAGTACTGTTCGGCTCGGTTCGGCTCGTTTACATCCCTAGCTTTAGCAACTTCCCTAGAATTGGGCACAAATTCAACTTCATCATATTTACTAATTAAACCATTTGGGCACAGTTAATAACTCTTCTAATCCATCTTCCCTAATCTTAGAATCTAATAATTTTGCACACAAAAATATAGGGGTATCTCAAAATAATGTTTCAACCATTTTGCTTTCATCATAATAATGAAATTAGATAAAATAGGATCTTCTTTATATGAGTCAATTACCAAAGCAATTTTCATACACTAATCTAAGGTTATAGGAGATGTGGGATAATAACATTCAGACGACCGGTTTGCAGAAAACTGACGGTTCCGGTTCGGTTTCGGTTTGTCCGATTCCAAACGGACACTTGATCTGGGTCCTTGATCTCCAACGGTTATCTTCTTTCATATTTCGGCCATCCACGTGTCTTCTTGCAAAAAATATATATATCATAAACCGCCGGTTTGAGCCGACGGTTGAACTGTCGGTTCCCCAATTTGACATATTCGGAACCGAAACCGAACTGGTTCTCGGTGGTTCCCGATTTCAGTTTTGAACCGAAACCGGGTAAACAGTTCCCCAAACCGTTGACAGCCGGTTTAAACCGGTTCGGTTCCAGTTTTTCGAACCGTTTGAACATCTCTAGGTACAAAGAAATGATAGTCCAACATTACAAATTTACAATCATTCAGAGAAAACATAAAACATTTAAACGTTACATAATTAAGAATAAATAAATTTGTACAGGTCACAATCCACAAGTGCATAAATATAATTGCTTATTATAATAATAAACGTTAATTATAATATAGAATTGCAAACTTTGGGTTATGAAATAATAATTAATTTTCTCTCCCAAATTCACATTCTAAAAATGGAAACAAAGTAGTTATAAGAATTAACAAAAGTAAAAAAATAAAAAGATTTGGCAAAAACTTATATACCCCTGGGCACATAGGGGTACGGAACTAAGTGTTACATACATGTTCTTCAGGTTTTATATATATATTCTATAAGTGTTATGTTTTTTGGTGTTATAAATATACCCTACAGGTATTATATGTATATAAGAGTATATATGTGATGTCTGAAGAGTATATACATGATACATGTAGAATATATATTTAACATCATATAATGATTAATTTTGAGGGCACCATGCCTCTGGGGCACACAAGTGTCACTCAAAAGATTTATATTTTTTTATGGATTTTAGATCCTCTAGATTAGGCTATGGCCTATAGGTAGATTCATAGGATATTTTATATTTTTATCTATTTCATATAAATCATAATTTTTAAATTAAATATTTTCATTTTAAATTTTATTTTAATCCATGATATTTCTAATTAATTATCATTTTACATTTAGAATTTAGTGGTTTTTAATTTTGTATTCATAATTTTCATAACAAAGTGTGGTCAAAGTGAGCGAGTGTATATATAATGCAAATTAAACAAAAAATAATGATTTCAAATTAAGAATTTGTATTTATTGTATGATTTATCAATTTTACCATTTCTATTTGTAATTTATTTATTATCATTTATATTTTGTATTTGAATTTTGATGTGATCATCTATCTATATTATATATAAAAAGGAAGAAGTTCACAAATTTTAGTCGTTTGTCATTTTCCCTCCCAAACTATCAACCAATAGAAAAAAAATATATATATATATATATATAAATAATTTTTAAGTATCTTATAGAATAAACTTCACATATATCTTATATAATAAATTATCTTTTAATTTATATATAGGAGTAAATATGAAACAAAAGATGCTATTTTAGATATGATTATATTTTAATGATATAATTAAAATTTAAAAATAATGAATTTTAAACATTATAAAAATTTTAAGATCTTTAAATTAGAGTGTGTGTGTGAGAGAAAATAAGTTTAAAATCCAACTTTCATTTTAAGAGGGGTTGTAAAATGTTTAAAATTTTGAAATCTATTATAAATTGTTAATAATTAAATATCAAAATACTAATTAAATATGAAATTTAAATTAATAATAATAACAACTTTGTTGATGTTGTTGTTATAAGATTGTGGGATCAAGTAATTTAAGTCTACCAATCTAAAATTAACAGATAAAATTTAAATTTTAATTCAAACATATTTATGTAATATTAATTTTGCAAGATATAAAAATCAAAAAATTGAATTTTTAATAGAAATAATAAATATATTAGGTGATTTATTCAAAATTATTTCATATAATTTTAAGATATAAACAAACAAATATATGAACAAAACATATTAAATATAAATAAACACTTCTTAATTATCTAAGAAATTAAAATGAAGAGACACAAAACTATTATTATTAGACAAATAATTTTGTGAGTCGGGTACGTGGATTTAGGATCCTTACACCCGGGTTGACCCACCCACGCGCCAAAAAGACGCACTCCCACGTGCCTGGTGAATGTGCTCAAATTCAACCAAATTCGTTCCAAGTGACATACATATACATTATGTTAGAGATACATTTACGTTTCCTTATAGATATTTTTATGTTATGTTAGACATACCTTCGTATCCTGATTTTCATACCCTTAGAATTTTCAACTATACCTTCATACATTTTAGCAATGTTAGACATATCTTTAGTTATATTTAAACATACATTTTAGCTATGTTAATTATACCTTTATATATTGAATAAGATATGTCTAACATAACATAAAAGTATGACTAATACTACGTAATGTATGTGTACAAAATGTGCTGAAGTTATGGTTTTCAACTATACTTTCATACCTTTTAGCAATGTTAGACATACATTTAGTTATATTTAAATATACCTTTCAGTTATATTAGTTATACATTTATATATTGTATAAGGTATGTCTAACATAACATAAATGTATGACTAATATTATGTAAATGTATGTGTACAAAATGTGCCGAAGTTAGAATTTTTTTTTTAAGTTAAAGGTATAAAATTTGGGCATAAAGGTATATATAACATAACTTAAAGGTATTTCTAATATAATATAAAGGTATGTCTAACATAACTCAAAGGTCATGACCAAATTTTAAAAAGCAAGTGCAAAAAAAAAGAAGGTAAAAGTAGGCCAGGCTTCTCAGATCCGACCCGTGGATCTAAGATTCATGCTCCTAATTCATAAGAAAGTTACTCTTATCATTGATATCATCATCATTAACATTATCATTATTATTTTCATTTTTATTTTCAATTTTAGTTGTTGAATATTGATGTTATCAAACAAATAAACACGAATTTTTACAAATTGCAAAATAATTAGATATTAGGAATAACTTTTTAATACAACTTATTATATTAATGTAAATTGTATATATTGTCATAATAATTAATAAACCGCGCATCACGTGGATATACTGCTTGTTAGTATTAGGATCCATGCACCCGGGTCGATCGGCCCTAATGCGGTCCCACGCGTCTGGTGGATGCGCTCAAACCTACTAAGATTCGCTCCAAGCAGTCATACCTTCATGTTATGTTAGTGTTATATTCATGTTATGTTAGTGTTACAAACACTAACATAACACGAATGTAACACTAACATAACATGAAGGTCAGTCTAACATAACATGAAGGTATGATTAACATTGTTTTTTACTTTCATGTTATGTTAATGTTATTTTCATGTTATGTTAATGTTACCTTCATGTTATATTAGTGTTACTTTCGTGTTATTTTAGTTCAATAGTTTTAAACTAAAGGTATGAAATTTGGAAATGAGGTCACGCTAACATAATACGAAGGTGACACTAACATAACATAAAGGTAACACGAACATAACATAAAGGTCACGATCAAAACATGTGAAAAATCAAGAGGCGCAGGCTGGGTTGACCCGCGCCAGCCCGCGTGAGATCCGTGCACCTGGTGCATAAGAAAGTAACTCATAATTCAAAAATTATTAATTGCAATTAATTTCGACTTCACAATAACGATAATAATTATCCATAGTGATGAAAAACACAAAGTTGGAGTTTACAACTGCATTTACAAAAAGGTAAATTCCGATACTTAAAAATAATACAAAAGTTGCAATCAAATCAGGTCCGAATCGTCCTGATTCGCAAGTTTTAATTTTAATTTTTTTTTCCTTTTTGCAAGTGTTTACCTTTATAATACATGACATTTATATACAAATATGACCTTATACAACTATATCACATAATTTATGCATAATATCATATAAAGGTACTTTGATCCAAAAAATGTACTAATTTTTTTTTATTTTTTCTCTAAGTTATTGCACATGAAAGTCATGATATTTGTATATAAAGTTTGGCAAAATATTTTGTGCACTCGGATACATGTGCAATCGGTCAACGCGTTGACCAACGCACCCCACGCATCTGATGGACACGCTCAAGCCCACCAAAATTCGTTTCAGATAGTGTTACTTTCATATTATATTAGTGTTA
This sequence comes from Scutellaria baicalensis, assembly GCA_005771605.1. NCBI lineage: Eukaryota > Viridiplantae > Streptophyta > Magnoliopsida > Lamiales > Lamiaceae > Scutellaria > Scutellaria baicalensis. The sequence goes on from CM016729.1 coordinate 10,792,094, forward strand.
CATTCATATTATGATAGTGTTACATATCATGTTATATTAGTGTTACCTTCATGAAATAACACTAACATAACATGAAGATCACATGACCATAACATCAAGGTCAGTCTAACATAACATGAATGTATGATTGACATTATATTTTACATTTATGTTATGTTAGTGTGACCTTCATGTTATATTAACGCAACTTTCATGTTATGTTAATCTGACCATCGTGTTATTTTAGTTCAATGTTTTTGAACTAATGATATAAAATATGGAAATGAAGGTAACCCTAACATAACATGAAGGTAACAACCAAAACACGTAAAAAAGTAAAAGAGGCACGGGCTAGGCCGACCCACGCCAGCCCGCGCACGGCCCGATTGCATGGATGGGTCGGCCTAGCCCGCGCGCGGCCCAATTGCATGGATTTCAGATCCATGTAATTGGTGTACAGGAAAGTAACTCATAAAATTTATACTCTAACATAAAAATCACATCAGCACAACATAAAAGTCAAATACCTAAAGCGGGAAAGAAAAAATCCAAAATTGCACAGATCCATACATATGGTGCACAAGAATTTTTATACATTTATAAAATTTTATATATTTAAACATACACAAGTGTGTATTATAAATATTTACATTTATATACAGCCTCTCAAAGTCACTATTTTACTATAACTACACACTGTTCACTGAAAGAACAAGAGACACAACACTACCAGATATTTGCAAGTTGCAATACTAACAATCACAACTGCCAAATGTAGAATTATAGAAAAGATAAAAAGAAAGAGAGAATCTCATCATCTCTTTCATAATACTCAAAACTTCATTGCTGCAACAAAGATGTCCAGCAACATACATGCAACAGTTTATTAAGCACTATCCACCAATCATTCGTTTCCAAATAGATACAAAACTCATACAATATACACGAAGATGCTACACCAATCATCACCCTACCACCTAAACAGGAACCCGAATGACAGAAGAAAAGAACTTGGCTAAACAAATTGTTCAACCACGAACTGGAGAAGACGATGAGGCGTTTCTGATACAGTTTCATGTGCAACTGTTCACTTAAATGCACTCACTACCTTGCTTTCACTGGGATCTTCACTTTTTAGGCGATCCTTGAACCCCAGCAGCTTGTTGAGGGCACCAATGTAGGCCCGAACGCTTGAAATGACAATATCCATTGACGCTCCAGTCCCACTGGTTACAGAAGAATGATGGTATAAGAGATCGATGAAACATGTGTTCTGAGTTTTGTCCTCCTTTTTAATTTTTCTACTGAGAAAAACGAATCATGAAAATACCTGAATGCACGGTTGATAGTTTTTCCTGTCAAAGCATGGGTTGCTGTAACACTATCTTCTCCACGTATTAGAACCCTTGTTGTAGCTATAGCATCAATGCCCTCAGTAACAGCGGTCATGGTATACTCTTGAAGTGTTACAGGAACCTGCAAGAAAGCAGAATGATAAATTTTGTTATATTTATTGAAGATGTGAAATTTACAAGAATAGGAACTTCAGAAGGTGTTTGTATAATAAGGTGATTAGAGCTCCAAAGATATAATGGCAGGTACTCACAATGAAGATAGTTGTTGTAATTTATTCAATTATTAAAACTGCTGAACTGCAAACTATCACAGGTAGAAAGCAATCTATTCTCATGCATTATGCAAGTATGTGTGTTCATTTTCTTAGCAGCACAATGCCCGGATCAAAACAGAAAGATGAAGCATTGAACAAGCAAATGAAATGTCTCGAAAGTTTTCAACCTTAACAATCAGGTCAACTGCCTTATATGCTGCATCAACCGGCCCTGTTCCGACTGAACAAGAAATATGCTCATCACCATTAGCATCAGTGAGTTTGACTGTTGCAGTTGAAAGGCCAAGAGAGCCACATGTAACCTGCTCACAAGGTACATATAATTATAGGAAACTGGATGAACCATCACATTGTACAAAAACAATGTTCAGTAATCAACCACTCAGCATGAAATGTAGTAGGGTGTAGACATACCTGTACACCTTCAAGCTTCCAAACTACTTGTGGCTGGAAAACTTCATCCGAAACTAGGGCAACTAGGTCATCATCGGAGATAATCTGGAAAATGAACAAGGTAATTTCAGGTGGTCACCAATCATCAAAGATTGCAGTTAAACATGCATACAAGAATACAATATTGGTGGTTAATTTGTAAATCAGCTAAAACAGAGGTCACTACTTGTTAGAAAGACTGAAAAACATAATTCCAAAAGGAGTGATAGAATCTCTACCAATGTTTTCTTGAAAAGTTAAATAGCTCTTTACACAATAAACAAGAAGCTCCAGTTACACTTATGCATATTAAAATCATTGTACTTTTAAATCCTACAGATTTCGAATCAAAATACAGAAACACATTCTTTCAATCATGGCAGATTTCAGCAGCAAGGCGAGAATTTGAGGTACCTTTTTATTTCCTGCTACAGCCTTGAAGCGTGAGAAAAGATCATCAAGTTCTTTTCCATCAATATCGTATCCAAGCTGCACATTCAATTGGATAAAGATGTCGATGAATATAAGAAACAACTACAGAAGAAATGTAAATAATTCATAACTGGCTCAAGATTGCAATTTACCTCCAACATTTTGGCTTTCAAAGCATGTCGTCCACTGCAAAATGAAGTAGAAATCAGAAAGCAATATTTTAAGAATGTTCTTATGTATATCAAGTTCTAAATTGAGGTGTCACTGTCATGACAACGGGCGTCAAAAGTAAGGTATGTCACGTGAGGCATTGAAGATAGATTTTGAGGAATGGATGAATAGATGATCTCCTTTTTTGCCAGCACTTTAAGCCTACTTTTTGTGGAACCAATGCAATGACATTTGTTTTAATTTTTGTGCATGAATCTTGAACCACAGGAAAGTTAAGAGGTGTGAATTATTATGCCTTCCCTTAACTGGGATTCTAAACAGGCAGCTGAAAACTGTACCGTATTCACTTCGTTCTTTTGTTAAATATTAAGTCTTTGTTCCACAATCAATTTATTATATAGAAGCACATTAGAAATGGAAAGCTACTTGGGGTACTTTCTAGAACAGCTGCAGACTTAGAAGTTTCAAAATGGCAATCTACTGCTAGCCTTCGAAATGCTGAACTTTCGTCACTATATCTTATTAACAATTTAAAGAAGGATTTAGCATCACAAGCAACTTAGAGACTTTGTTTTTACCCAAGCAACTTAAGACTTTATATAAAGGGACAAAATGAAGTATTGAGGGAAGAGAGTAACAAAAGAAAAAAAAAAAAAAGACAATCCAGCATACCTGAGTTTTCCAAGCACTATGCCAGATTCATTAGAGCGAAGAAGTCCAACATCTTCAGGAGATATGATTTCATAGGTATTTTTATGTTTAAGCATTCCATCCTGCAAAAAATTGTAAGAACATAAGTAAGAAGAAATATACAAGAATACAAATACTCTCAAATAAATAAAACTGTTCAATACCAACCTGATGAATTCCACTTTCATGAGCAAAAGCATTAGCTCCGACAATTGCTTTGTGTGGCTGGACACGCAAACCACTGTATTCTTCTACCTGAAAACACAGTGTTCAATAATATGACAACAGAAATTTTTATATCAAATAAAAAACAACAAGCATAAAAAATCCTGAGATAGTATACCATCTTGCTGGCCATAATAATGTGTTGTGTATTGATCCCTGTGTGAAGACCACTTAACACTTGCTCCCCACGGCATTTTAAGGCCATCACAACCTGCAATGAAGCAGAAGGAAAATGTGACAAAACAATTGAGATACTTTCTGGCATTGTGCCTTACAATATTGTGCTTCTTTTCAACAAACAACTTTAAAGTTTTTCAACTATTGATCATTTTTTACTTTCTTTGTTGTTTAGTTTCTAAAATACTCTTCTGACAATAGTATTGTTTCACCCTTATTTACTGACTTTTACTTTTCAGTAAAGTTTAGAACATTTTTTTTTAAGAAGTAAGACCACAAGATCAGTAACAATAATCAGGCATATCAAATTGTAACAATATATCTCCAGTTCAATAAAACATGATATAAGCCTCACTGGATCTTTAAAAAAAAACCAATATTAACTTAAGGAGAGATGAAAATTACTAGATTTGTACATCAACACCCCAGCAAGATATAAAAAAAGACAATGATTATATGGAAAAGAAAAGGAAAAAATGAAGAGAACACACCTCCTCGAGTGAGGCATTACCAGCCCTTTCACCAATGCCATTAATGGTCACCTCCAATTGCCTTGCACCAGCAACAGCCCCCTGAAGCCAAACAAGCACCAATGTGAATACATCACGAACTTAGTTGTCTAGCACACAAAGAAAGGAGAATCCATACCGCTAAAGTATTAGCAGTAGACAGTCCAAGGTCATTCTGGCAGTGAGTCGAAATAATCACATTTTCAATTCCAGGGGTGTTGGCCTTTATGTCAGCAATCAATTGTCCGAATTCAGCAGGCAAAGTGTAGCCTACTGTATCTGGGATGTTAAGGGTTGTTGCACCAGCCTTGATAACTTCTCCCAGAATTTGATAAAGAAACTCCCTCTCTGATCTGTGCAAAACCAATGAGGAGAAAGGTGAATGTCCATCTAGAAGAGGTTGCATTAGGCTGCAAAGCTATGTCAGTTTCTCCACAGGTTATAAACAACAATAAAACTTAAAAAAGAGAAAACTGTTGTTTCTGTGACTTCAATCATAAAGTTCTTGGGTGGAGTTACACTTGAACTTCTGACATGGATTGGAGTAAAAAGCTGTTCCTATATCTCTGGGTGGTCTTACTCTTCAATCAATGCTGAGCTATTATTCAATGCCCTGTTTTTGATTCGGATTACGTTTTCTTATAAATTCAAACAACTGTTTGATCACTATAACTCAGTGAAAATACTATGTGGAATCATAGTTCCCACTAAATTAATTTGATGAGCTTGAACTGTTATGCATTTGCATGCAGAAAAACTAATCTTCCAGATTGAACAAAACTACTTTCTAGCAAATTGAAAAAAAAAAAAAAATGAAGATAATGTTAATCATAAAAGCAATAGATCTCTATCACCTTCCAGCATCTTCTGGGCTGAATTCAACGTCATTACATCCCAAGCTCCTCGCATAAGCAACCATACTCCTAGCCTTCTCAATCACCTGCTCCTCAGTCATCTTCAACTTATACTTCATATGAATCTCACTCGTCGCAATAAACGTATGAATCCTAGGCTTCTTCGCATGCTTCACAGCCTCCCACGACCTCTCAATGTCCCTCTTATTGCACCTCGCCAGGCCACAGATAACCGGAACATGATCCGAATCGATGTTCCCAACCTCGGCGGCGATCAATTTCACAGCTTCGAAGTCGGCTTCCGATGAGGCCGGAAACCCAGCTTCAATTATGTCAACACCGAGGCGGGCAAGCTGGCGAGCGATGTCCAGCTTCTCCTTGGTGGTCATGGTGGCGCCGGGGGACTGCTCTCCGTCGCGGAGGGTGGTGTCGAATATGCGAACATATTTAGGGTCGGGAATGTGGTTGGGGATGTACTCCGGGCGGCGGAGAGAGCAGCGGACGGCGGTGGCAGGACGGCCGTTTCTGAGGAGGAAGAATGGGCGGAGAGAGGTCTTAGTGGAGGCGAAAGCGGTGGTGGGAGAATGGGGGATGATGGGTGAGTGCTTGCAAATGGAAGACGCCATTGTTGAAGGTGGAGAGGTGGCAGATGGGTTTTAGGGTAAAGTGAGATTTATTGTTTATTTATATATTAAAACCCTAATTCCAATTTTGGGGGTTTAAGAAAATCTAGTCCGTTGAATGCAGAATTTTAAATCTATCATTTACTCAATGCAAATTTATTCTTCTATGAAATGCATTTACTTAATGATTTTAACTGGCTTTCCATTATTTCCAACCATATCGATGTTTTCGATTTTAAAATAGCCATGTTATCATCGATAACTAATTTTGTAAATATTATACATATTAATTAATTGATATGTATAAAAAAAAAAAAGGAGTTGAACTCCTATTTATGAGTAAGTTGAATTGAGGAAATGACCACAATTACCTAAAAATATATAAGCACAGAAATGGCCAAATCTTTATATTTATATACACGAAGACACAAATATTTCCTCAAATAGTAATGTTAATTTTTTCCCGTCTAAAACACTATGTCAAAACTGGAAATATATTTTTTAATTAAATAAATGATATTTAATTTCTTATAAAATATGAAAGATGCAATATATAGATAGATGTAAATGAAAATGGAAATTATCAAATGATTTCAATGATGATGCATATATATATAAGGATATAATATGGAAAAAAAAGGGTTATACAAATGATTTTTTTTTAGGTAAGTCAACTTTAATTATTAAATTACACAGATATATTTGAGAAAAAACTTACATTTCAATATATATATTTATATGATTTAATTTATATATTTTTATGTTAATAGATTATAACCATCTATTAGATTAGATAAGATATTCACACAATATATATATATATGAGTGAATCAATAAATATATTTTAATAATATAATTGTGAGTGAATTAAAGATATGTGACAAGAATTTAGTATTAACATAAATGAGTCAATAATCTAATCTATATTATATGTGAGTGATTTAATTTAGATTTATCAATAACAAGTGAATGTTGAATCTAGCTTATCATACATAGTTTTTTATTAATATTAAAAAATAATAATTTTTAAGCACGTAATTTTCCAACTATATAGGATGATAATTAATAGTCACGATTGACTAATTCAAGTTCTAGGCATGGCTTTCTTCTTATATATGGAAAACTGAATTCATCAATTATCATCAAATAAGATCATCAATTTGTCAATTCCGATTTTGGAGCCCAAATTGATATATTAATAATCACAATCAAATTAATTACTATATCTCAAATTGATATAGATCAATTTTAAAAATAAAAGATTTGAATTTCAAATTCATATTGATTCCAATTATTTCTTCAATTAAGAAAACATATAATAATTCAAATTTTCAAATAATATCATTTTGAATCAATAAGAATAAAAACTTCTCATAAATACTCATCAATTATTAATAGGGTAATATCCAACCTGGTTTATATCAATTTTTAAATATTTCTACATATAAACTTTCTATATTTTAAAAATTAATATATTACAAAAGACGATATGTAAATGAGCATTTAAATTGATTACTTGAATTAGGGTGATTACCTAATATAATCCACACTAGGTAAACATTATAAATAATACAATTTATCTTACTTTGATTCACTCACTTTCAATATAATTTTAGAGAAAACATCATTTTTAGTCCTCTAAGTTAGGTCTTTTTCAATTTTGAACCATCAGGTATCGAGAATCCAATTTTAGTACCGTAACTTCATTTTTTTTCCAATTTGAGTTTTTTTTTTTTGTCGGAGGCTGACGTGGCAGTCGGAGATTGCCTACGTGGCACCAAACCCTAAGCCCCAATTTTTTCGGCCAAAAACCTAGCCACGTCAGAAAAAAAACATAATTAAAAATTAAAAAAAATTAAAAATCAAACAAAAAAAGGATTTGAATCCCACGTCATCGGCCACCCCAATTTCTTCCTCCCCTCAACTCCGGTCGCCGGAGTTGCCGTCGATCCCCAAAATTGTCGTCGGAAAATGTTGAACCCCACTCAAATTGCTTCCAATTTGGGATGGCAGTGGGGTGGGGAATCCCGTTCCCCGTGGGGCGGGGATTCACCGAAATTTACCCCCGTGAGGGCGGGGACGTGAGTAATTTTCTCCCCGACTCAGGGGCGGGGACGGGGATCATACTCCCCACTCCGTTCCCCGCGGGGCCCCACCAATTTATATATATTATTTATTTAATATATTTTAATTAAATTATTATAAAATACTAGTTTGTTATCCGTGCGATGCACTGGATTAAGTGTCTTAAAAAATAATTTTATTTTCTATTTTTCGTATTTAAAACATTTGAAATTTGAAAAAAAAAACATATAGTTTTACATAATAAAGTAAATTATCTATAAAATTAAGATATTTAATTAATGAATATTATAACTTTAGATATTGTGAATAACACGAAATATTATGATGTTTAAAGTTAATTTAACTTGTGCTAAATAATATATAACTAATAGTAAAGATGATTTTACAAAATCAATATATAATTATAATTTAATATTTTTGAAACACTTTTTTATTTATAACATTTCTGGTGATATTTTTTTCCTCTTATCTAATGTTTAAATCTTTAAGCCAAAAACCAATTGAAAAAGAAAAAGAAAAAAAGAAATCCACCAAAATCCTTGAAGCAGAAAGGGGAGAAAAATCAATATCCATTATGATAATTTCACAGGATTCTTAATCTTTTTTTCTTCCTCGACAACAACCTTCAGTTTTCTTTTATTGAAAACTCATCAACCAATAGAATCAATATCATAATTTTACTTAGACAACTCATGGGGGATACTTATAAACATTTCAACTTCAAAAGAACGATCCATGAAAATTTTAAATTTATCCATTTCTTGTAAAAAATTTCTTTCTTTGAAATGTTAATAATGATTGATATTAAACAAAATAATTTTTAAAGGAGAAGACATCATATTTGACTTTTTTGTCATTCTCAATTCAACTTGCCAATTATGATATAGATCATATTCTTAACTATATATCCAAAAAATAAATTAAGTAACTATAATAAATTATTAAAATAACAATTGTATAAGATATTTTCTGATATAGTATATATTTAATGTTGTAATAAACTATGATTCTAGTTAGAAATTAAGGTTTATTAATAAATTGTTACTTTTCAATTCATTTTAAAATAAAGATTTTTATAGTTTAATTACAAAGAACAATAGAGAATATAATGATAAATAGGGAAACACATAATTAGACCTTAAAGCTAAATATATAAACAAATACTTTAAAACACAAAAACCATCAAAAAAACAATGACCAAAAGTTGTCTAGAATAATAATGTCTACCAACAAAATGAAAATTGGAACATAAGTACATTAGAATGAATGATCAGCTAAAGCTAAACAACCGTCATCTTTGAATTTCTTAATCTCTTAAAAACTTTGTAGTTCTGAAATTTGTACATTTCTCCTCCAAAAATCATTAGGAACTTGCTTAATTTGTAAATTACAAAATTAAGATGAGTTATTATAATACATTGGTCTAAATATAATTAAAGATCAAAAGGAAAATCAAATATAAATTCTAAAATATATAACATACTCATCATTAACCTCTTTTAATTCAACATTAGTTATACATTGTGAGAATGAAACATTCGCAGAAACCATATGCCAAATAAATATTTTTATATACACATCAATAATACAAAGTCGTCGTTTCTCATCCTCTTTTAAATGCATTGAAGTATTGAAAAAATTAATAAAAATGTAATAATATAATTTATCATTGTACTTTTAAGACAGTATAATTAAATAATATATTATCTTTTATACTAATTGAATAATTTTTTGGTGATTTTGTTGACATTTTAGTTATATGTAATTATGTGGATTATTTTTATATATTATAATATTATTTTTTCTATACATTAAAAAATTAAATAAAAAACATTTTGTGGGGCGGGAACGGGGATCCCCGCGGGGCGGGGACGGGACGGGGAGGAAATTTTCCCCACGGGGCGGGGATGGGGAAAAAAAATTCCCGCGAAGTTGGCAGGGACGGGGATGGGGATTGCTCCCTCGGTCCCACCCCGCCCCTCCCCATTGTTATCCCTACTTTCAATGCTTCCATTCTTCATCACGATGCTTTCCCCAAGAATTTGATCAAAATCGCACAAATATTCTGCAATGTCAGCCTTCAACCCGCCCTTTTGCCGGAAATCGGCCATATCCACCACTTCAAGCTCAAAATTGGGATTTTCTTCGTTTCTCAACCAAAATGACCAAACAATATATCAAAATGCTCCTCTCCTCAAGCTCAAACATAATATCACATCAATTTCATGTTTCTTGTTCAAATAACTCAATTTACTCGAAATCGTTCGAAAAAAAAGGATGGTTTTTCCTCTCCTCAACCCAACTTTCTTTGTACAGTTGTGGTGGTTGTCAGCGACGGGCTTGTCACCGGCAGGTTGTTGGCAAGCTTCGGGAGGAGAGGGGGGGCGGCAGCTGTGTTTCAACTTTCATGTGCTTCTTTTTTTTTTTTTTTGATTTTTTGATTTATTATTTTGATTTAATTTTATTGATGAGGTGGCAGCCACGTGGCTCGTCTACGTCACTCCAAAAAATTGGGGATTAGGTTTCCGATCCATGTCACCATATTCTGGTGGCCACGTTAGCCTCCGGCGAAAATCGGACTTAAATCGGGAAAAAAATGAAGTTATGGTACTAAAATTGGATTTTCGATACTTGATGGTTCGAAATTGGAAAGAGTAACACTTATGTGCCCCAAATTAATCATCATATGATGTTAAATATATATTATACAGGTAGGAAAAAATTCAATTTTAGTCAATTTAAAAAGCCACTGTCCAATTTTCATCCACCATGAAAGCGATTTTCAATTTTAGTCCAATTAAGCCAAAAATCGTCACTATTTGGTCCATTTTTGGCTTAATTGGACTAAAATTGAAAACTGAAAAATTGAAAACCGCTTCCATGGTGGACGAAATAGTGACAAAATGGATCAAATAGTGACGATTTTTGGCTTAATTGGACTAAAATTGAAAACTGCTTCCATGGTGGACGAAAATTGGACAGTAGCTTTTTAAATGGACTGAAATTGAATTTAACCCTATACAGGTATCATGTATATACTCCTCAGGTATCACATGTATACTCTTATATACATATGATACCTGTAGAGTATATTTATAACACCAAGAAACATTACACCAATAGAGTATATATATAACACCTGAAGAGCATGTATATAACACCTAGATTTGTGCCCCTATGTGCCCCAGGGGTATATAACTTTTTGCCAATTGAAAAAGGCCTAACTTAGAGGACTAAAAATGATGTTTTCTCATAATTTTACTTATCACCACTAAATGAATAATAGATATGGTCAATTTCCAAACTACCCAAATTTATAAGCCAATGAACTTTTTTATCCATTTTTTAAGAAATAACTTTTTTACCCAATTTAGGTAGTAATATGTCCAATTTGCCTTCAACTTAACTACATATTTACATAATGTAAAAATTAAATATAAATATATTAAATATGAAATACAAGTGAAGATATACTAACTAAATACAAAATACAAAATTTAAAATGAAATTCAAAGACAAAATTCCCCCCATTTTGAAAAGTTGAAAATTTATTTCCCCCACACCAAATATCATTTACCTCCACACCAAATTTCATTTCCCCACACCAATACTTTCCAATTTGGCTTCTGAACTGCTACGAGACATTTGAGACTTCTAATATGATATATTTGATGAATCTATAAAACAAAAAATCTACCAAAACTCCATTGTAGCAACCACTTCAATCATACACTCTCATACAAAAAACTCCACCATGTGCAATCCTCACCACTTCAACACTAATGACAAATGAAAATTTTAGAATAAAGTTTGGATCTCACTGGTAAATCTGAAGATGTATTTTGTTGCGGTTATCAGATTAAGATAGAAACCGAGTTGAGTGAAGGAGGTCGAAAAGGGTTGAATGTTGTGGAGTGACTTTGAATTTGATGATTTGAAGGTTGAGTGAACCTCCTGAATTTTCTGGTGTGAATAATTATATGTTCTGCGCATTTACGATATGTTCACGATATAGATGTTACAGCGTGTTCATGATATGAGTAGTCGTGTTCATGATATGAATAGTCATCGTGTTCACGATATGAGTAGTTGTGTTCACATTTAAACTCGACTCGAGTTGAACTTGCTGGAATAATTCATTAAGGCGGTGACTCATGTGTGTATCGTGAACACGATATACTTATATCGTGCACATATCGTGAACACGACCACTCATATTGTGAACACGATGACTACTCGTATCGTGAACACGACTACTTATATCGTGAACATGACTACTCATATCGTGAACACGCTGTGACATCCATATCTGAAGTTTTCATCTGAAAAAAATGAAGTTTTCATCTCTAACACGCTGAATAAGTTTTGAAAACCATTTTAATAATTACATGTAAGTCTCATTATCCCCTAATTTTATTCTATTTTATTTATTTATTATCAGTTCAAATTAATTATTTGTTGGTTGCATTTTTTAATAGTGTCAAAATCGTCATATTAGACTAATTAATTATGAAATTAATAATTTTCAATTCACATTAAAATATAATTAATAATAAATAATAATAAATTAATATTTAGTTCAAATCTTTGTTTTATGGATTAATTACATTAAAAAAAGACATATATATTGCTAGCAATTAATTGAAAATAACAATCGTGAACACGTATTAAATTTTCATATCATGAACACGTATTATCAGTTCATATCGCGAATATGTATTACATTTCAAATCGTGAACATTCTTCTCAGAAATGAGAATTACCCAACATCAATGGTGAAAAAACTAAAACGTAAAACAAAAAGTTCACTCTCTATTAAATATCGTTCATATCAACATATCTTCATAAGGGAGCCGCATCGTGAAGAATCATTCTCAGAAGTCAGAACTACCCAAAATCAACATACAGGGATAATGCTGAAACCTAAAACACAAGAGTTTGTGCTATTAAATATGGTGTATATCAACTTAACTTCAAACATAAATTTAAACAATAAATTTCATGAGGAGTTTACAATGAAACATCACTAAATACTCAGAACATAGAAATAGAAATGAAACTTCAGTTGCTTTTGACGTGCTTCAAGATTTCAATAGAGACTGAGGATCATGAAAAAATGAGAAAATTGGTCAAGTCTTGCAACAATTCTTCAGAGGAAATGAGAACATGAAAATGTGATTGCAAAAAGTGAGTTATGGTGTTTTTGGAGTTCCAAATTACTTTTTGAACTTTCATTACATTATTTAATTTGAATACAATGTATTAAATTGTGTATTTAAATTAAATTACAATGTATTGCAATGAACAACAATACAAACTTAAGTTGAAGGTATTAAGGACATTTCACTACCCAAATTGGGTAAAAAAAAGTTATTTCTTAAAAAAATAGGTATAAAAGTTCCTTAACCCATGAATTTGGGTAAAGGGAGGTATATCCACTAATATATATATGTGAATCCTTATATTGAGAGGTACAATGAATTGGATTTTATTTTATTTTTTTCAGAATCATTTAAATGAATTTAATAGTTTTTATTTAGAGATCGATCATTATTTTACGGAATAATAAAAATCATTCACTATTGAATGATTTGAGATTGTATGGTATAATATTTGATTGATCTCATGTGTTATTATTATTTTCTTCATAGACGATTTTTGTTTTACTTTAGTTTATATCATGATAAGATTGCATATGAATTATTCTCACGGCAATGTAATTTTTATTTTTTATTGTGAGCTTTCATGATTTATTTTATATGCACTTGACTTGCCAATGATTGTTGAAGAATAATTGTGAAGTGATTTTCACTTAGCAACAAAGATGATGATGCTTGAAAGGTATTTAAGGAAGATAAACCTAATTTTGGATCTCAAAATGATGCACCATGATCAATATTTGTTAAGAACAAACTAGTAATCTATACAATTTATAATAATATAATAAAGTTATTATATAAAAAGTTATTCATATTTCAAATCTTATATAATATAAAAATATGTTTTTCATATTTATATTGAGTTTTAAAAATGTATTTTTATAATTTGTAAAAATTGTTGAGTAAAGTAGAGTTTTAACCGAATAAAATAGAATTTGGTTGAATTCACCCCATCTCTTGTGTGTCTTTTACATCTTTTGTGGCGAGATATTTTAAATTCAAATAACACAAATTGTATATGTCATTCGAAAATATTAAACTTGATAATATTAAAAAGTTGGAATACAAAATTTATAAATAACTTAAACAATGAATTTGAAAGCTTATATCCTAATTGTTTGTATTTAAGCTTATATTCACTTAGATTAGATATATTAAAAACAATAAAAATAAATTATGAATTAAAAATCAAAGTCAATTACTTAAATTAAACACAAAAACTCATGTGAGACGGTCTCACGGATAGTTTCCGTGAGACGGATCCTTATTACCCATGAATTGAACTCATATCCACAAATTTTCATATGAATTGTTAAGTGTGAGTTATGGGTTGACCCGTCTCACGAAAAAAGACCGTGAGACGGTCTCACATAAGACCTACTCTTAATTAAATATGTGTGTGAGAGTATGTATATATATAGAAACAATACACATAAAATTAGAAACTTTATGTATGATTGGATGCAAGCACAATCAATTATATATTTTCAACATTTTATTTTAAAATAAATTGAATGATATTAACAATATCTTAGCCTTTTATATATGTATATTTAACAATATTTTCAATTCATCATTAAAATATATCGATAAAGAATAAAATGTTGAATGATATACAAATATTAATTTAAAATAAACTTAGGATGATATATAATTTCACACTAAATACATATTATATTTATGTATATACATATATGTATGTACACACATCTTTAATGGTGTTACATTTATTTATTAACTTGTATTAAATACGATATCAATTATCCCTAAACAAATTGATATTTATTATTCTAATTATTGTTTGGACAATATCTATTGTTGGTATTTAAGAAATTATTCAATAAAATTAAGATTAAAAAAAAGCATAAACTAATACAATATTTATATTAAAATCAAATCTATATACAATAAAAAATAATAAAAATGCAAAATAAAAAAATAAAAAATTATTAAACTAATATATTTGTATTATTAAAAAATATTTAAACTATGGATTAAATGGATTAAATAATAAAAAATGGAAAATAAGAAAAAGGAAAAAATTATTGATGTGACACTTTTTGGGGGGAAAGTGCATATCTGTAATAATCTCCAACTATTCATCTATTATTATAGTATAAATAGTCACGACCTGTGAGACAATGTCTATACAGTAAATTTCTGCATATTATGAATTATATACATTTTAGTTATATATCATAAATTGTTGAAATGAAATAATTAAGTATGCAACAAAGGTGAATCCTATGTACTAATGTTTGAAATGCCACATTATCGTATTTATGAAACTAAATTACAATATACTTATGATTATCCTATATTTAATGGTTATTTCATAAAATCATCAATTAATTTCTATAATTAAGCATAAATAAATTAATTATTATAAATAAGTTTGCTATTTAATATAAACAGTTAATTTCTATACACAAAAACTTTTATGCATCAGGTGCATGGATCCTAGATCCATGCACCCGACCCGACCCGCGCGTGTACGCGCTTTCACGCGCGTCTGACGCGCCCTCACGCGCTCCCACGCGCCTGGGCGGATGCGCACCTTTAGGTTACGTTAAGGATACCTTTCAGTTATGTTAAGGATACCTTTAAGTTATGGTAAGGATACCTTTCAGGGATACATTTCAGTTATGTACCTTTAAGTTATGGTAAGGATACCTTTCAGTTATGTTAAGAATACCTTTGAAATCCTGATTGCAGGTTACATGTCATGTTATGTTAAGAATACTTTTTAGTTATGTTAAGCATACCTTTAGGTTATGTTAAGGATACCTTTAGTTATGTTAAGAATACCTTTTGGTTATATTAAGCATACCTTTCAGTTATGTTAAGAATACCTTTAAGTGATGTTAAGGATACCTTTGAAATCGTGATTCCAGGTTACATACCATGTTATGTTAAGAATACCTTTTAGTTATGTTAAGCATACCTTTAGGTTATGTTAAGGATACCTTTAATTATTTTAAGAATACCTTTTGATTATATTAAACATACTTTTAGGTATATTAAGGATACCTTTAGGTTATGTTAAGAATACTTTTATGTTATGTTAGAGATACCTTTGTGTACAAAATGTGTAACACAACTACCTTATGGATAAGGTATCTCTAACATAACATAAAAGTATCCTTAACATAACATAAATGTATGCCTGACCTAAATTAAATGTATGAAATTTGGGTACAAAGGTATCCTTAACATAACCTAAAGGTATCTCTATACATTACCTAAAGGTATTCTTAACATAACCTAAAGGTATGTCTAACTTAACGTAAAGGTATGAAATCTGGGCATAATGGTATCATTAAGGTAATCTAAAGGTATTCTTACGCATTACATAAAGGTATTCTTACGCATAACTAAAAGTCATGACTAAAATTAAAAAAAAAACAAGCGCGAAAAAAAAAAGAAGCGGGTCGGATTACCCGGATCCGACCCGGGTGCATGGATCTAAGATCCATGCACCTGATGCACAAGAGACTTACTCATTTCTATATTGGTAATGAAACTTTGAAAAAGATCTATTATATTTTTTTAGGATATATGCATCACAAATCCATTATTTATATGATTTTAATATTAATATTATCATCTAATCATATTTTGTTTCTCTCGCTATTGTGTTTTTCTAGGCCTACCTTTTTATTTATCTTATAAAAATTAACTTATATATAGGGATTTTTTTTCATATTTATAAAAATGAAATATAAATCAATATTATTTTATCATAGAAATCAAATTATTTTCTCCAAATTAAAGTAAGTTGAATTTGATGTTGAAAATATATGAATAATTAATATTTTTTATTGATGATTATATTTATTATTCCTTAGTATAATTATATTTCACCATTTAGGGGTCATTCTTCTAAAGATAAAGTGTCAACCCTTGAAAATATCTGTAATAAGGCTCTTGATGTTGTTGAAGTGTTTGAGGAAAATCAATAAATGAAAAAACAGTTGAATGATGAAGTTTCAACTTCTATCCATAAGAAGAAGGTAAAGGTTGTTGTTGATGGAAAAAAAAAAAAGATTGACATGAATAAAGTTAATTTGAGGATTTTTTTTTTAATTTTTCATGAATAATATTTGGAAAATGTTTTGAACAACAACGTTCTCATATAAGTTTTTTTTTTTTTTTTCCTTTTGTATGATTATATTTTTTAATCATTAATAAAAAGGGTTAAAAACATGTTGACCTTTTATTAATGTTATAATTAATAATTAGAAGATAAACTAATACATCATTTGTATACCATTATGCATATATATATATATATATATATATATTCTTAATTTCAAAAGTGTACTATTACTCACATTTCATTTAAATTTAAATATTTTATTGTTATAAGTATTTTTTTATGAATACGTGTATATATGTATTATATATATATATATAATTTTTGTTATGACTATGAATATTATCTAAATTGGTCTATTATTAATAAATTAACTTTTTGTGTGTATTGGATATTGATGCATTGTTATTTAGGTTTTATATATATATATATATATATATATATATATATATTGCTTTTGATTTTAATTAACAGGCTCACTATGATAAGTTAACTTGAGATAATAAGTTGAATTTATTGTAGGCTATATAAATTTATTGTGTTAATAGAAATGATCATCTGTATATATTTTCATGTGTACTAAGAATATCATGCATGTTTGGATTTAAACTATATTCATGTGACCTTGTTATAATTATAATAATCTGATCCACATGTAATTTATATTTATGTTTCTATTGAACTTTTATTATATCATATAACAAAATAATTGTACTACCCTATTATCATGTGTTATTAAGACTTTCATTTCTTCAGTGAAATGACAATTTGAAAAATTAATTTTGTTATTGATATGTATTAATATTGAAGAAACGTGTATTCAATCATGATCGATCTTATATATGTTGTTGCTATATATATTTATATAGTGTCAAATTGTTTTAATTTGGATTTGAAAATTTTGATATGTGATAAATATGCTACAGAGAGGAACACCACAACAATTGTTGTATAGAAAGAATTGTTTCAAAATATATCTCAATATTGACTTAGTCGATTTTATCATATAAATCAGTAATATAAATTTTAATGTAGATTATTTCATTCATTCCCAAATATTCAATATCAAAATAATTTAAAATTGTAACCCGTTTATCAAATGATCATCACAATACCAATATGTTGAAAATAGAAAACATAAAATTTATAACCCATTTATTAAATTTAATTCATTGCTAATCTCAGTATTTGATAATTAGTTTTACTCCATTTTTATTCAATTTATTAATTATTAAATTTATAGCTTTAATTACATTATAAAATTATTATGTGAAAAACAAATTTACCCTAAAAAAATATAAGCACAGAAATGATCACACTTATCCTAAAATATATAAGCACATACAAATAGACCTACAATTTTATAGTTTGTGTAAGGAAATGCCCACAAATATAAGGATGATACGTTTTTTCCCCTTTTTTTTTTTTTTGAGTTACTCTCCTATACACCAATTGCACGGATCTGAGATACATGCAACTGGGCTGTGCGCGGGCCGCTCATGGGCTGGGCTGGCCGGCCCAGCCCGCGCCTCTTTACTTTTTTCGCGTGTTTTGGTCGTTACTTTCACGTTATGTTAGTGTTACTTTCGTTATGTTAGGGTTACCTTCGCGTTATGTTAATGTGACTCCATCTCCAGATTTCATACCCTTAGTTTAAAACCACTGAACTAAAATAACACGAAGGTAACACTAAAATAACATAAAGGTAACACTAACATAACATTTTCGTAACATTAACATAACATGAAGGTAAAAAACAATGTTAATCATATCTTCATGTTATGTTAGAGTGACACTCACGTTATGTTAGAATTATCTTCATGTTATGTTTGTGTTACCCTCATGAAGGTAACCCTAACATAACATGAAGGTAGTCCTAACATAACATGAGGGTATGACTGCATAGAGCGAATCTTGGTGGGTTTGAGCGCACCCACCAGACGCGTTGGGACCCGTGAAACGCGCGTCAGAGGCGCGTGGGATGGGTCGACCCGGATCCATGCACCTGTTGCACAAAATATTTTGCCTTTTTTTTAGACTTTGACCATAATGATTAGATAATGATTATTTGTGATCATTTTTATCTTCTTTCCTATTAATTTTCCTATGGTATTCTTTGTCTAATTTTTCTAATTGTGCTTTGATTTTATATTTCATAATATATAAACTAAAATTATAAGAATTTACTTCATATTATTTCTAAATTTTCGTTTACTGTTTATAATTATATTTTGTTGTTTGTTTTGAAATACCAATATTTTACAAACATTTAAATTTAAAATAAATTTTAAAATGATTATAAACAATTTTTTAAAAAAGAATTTGTGTACAAAGGTCTTTAAATGTTTTTTTGTATTTTTAACATTTTATTTTATTTCTTAATAGTGAATTTACCTTATATTGTTTAAAAAAAATCATTTAGGGGGTTATAATTTTTTTTTTATTGAAATACCAATATTAAAAAATCATCTAAATTTAAAAAAGTGAAAAAACATGATTAACAAAAATTTAAAAAAAAATTATGTATGTGCTACGTTTTTTGTGTTTTGAATACTTTATATTCTTTTTTAATAGTGAATTTACTTTACATTCAATAAAAAAATTCATTTAGGGGGTTATAATTATATTTTTTTAACACTTATTGAAATATCAATATTACATAATCATTTAAACTAAAAAAATTGAAAAAAAAAAAACACGGTAAAGAAAAAATTTAAAAGAATTTCGTGTATATGATATGTTTTTTGAATTTCGAATTTTTTCTTTTCTTTTTTAATATGTTTTTTAATAGTGAATCTATCTTTGTTGTATGATCATGTAGAACCCTTATCTGCAAAATCACATAAATGAAAGATCTTTAATTTTCTCCTATTTACAAAGGTCACTGCTTGAAGTTGTTGTTTTCCTTACCTTTTGCTTGCTCTTAATATTTTGCTTTAACTCTCTGATATACATGTTACTGCACTTTACCCATATGTTGCTTTTCTTCTGAACTTACTGCTTATTGATTTAGTCATCATAAAAAATTGGGAAATTGTTAGTATTTTAAGTGTTTAGTTTTGATGAGACATAAACCAATATACTTGTAATACGAAAGTAGAGTAGCGTGTGTTTTCTCTCTATTTGAAATAGACTTGTTTAAGTAGAATAGGTTGCTGAGCGGAAGAAGATATAAAAAAATTTCAAAGGCATGAAGGTCACTCTACAACCTATGAAGGTCACTCTACAATAACATAAGACTTTGGAGCAGTTATGTCACTCACAGTCTAACTCAAGATTCCTCGGATATCAAATCGAATCAGGAAGCCAAGAAGAATGTTGCTGGTTACCAGTAAAGACATCACCAAAAGCAACAAATTAGAATACGCCACGTGGACAAGAATGATGCTCCAAAGTCAGCCGCATTTAATGAAATGTACTATGAAGATCAAATGCCTTAAATGCTGAAGATTAGTATCTCTTCAACGGGCAGATTTTCAAGGCTATAAATAGAGAACAAGTTCGACTGAAACAACTACTAAAACTCCAAGAATTATATGCAATCAAAGTCCAAAAGCTCTCAACTCTCATACTTTACTAAGTTTCAGTCACTCAGTCTCGCAACAAGCATCAATAGAGCAACCTGCAATCAGATTCGAAAGTTTGCTGCTTCCAGTTGAAGAAAATATATTTTATCTTTTATATAGACCGTGTTTAGGAGTGCTTAGTGCTAGGAATAGATTCATGCTAAGCTTTCGCTCTTTGTAAAAAGAGTAAGGATCCGAAAGCTTGCTATTCTTTGTTAAGTTTGAGGTGTAATAGCTAGGGCTGTGTAAAGAGGTCGAGAGGACGTAGAAGGGTTATTTCACCTTCGAACCTCTGTATATCGATCTGTTTGCTTATCTTCTTTATATCTTATCTTACTGCACATCTAATCAAGCATCATACTGCACTTGCATCAAAGATCTTATTTTCATACTTGTGTTTTCATAAAAGATTTTCCGCTGCATAAACTCTAAGTTCAAACCGTTCAGTACTGTTTGAAAAAGGTTACTACAGTATCATTGAGCAACACGCTTTCTAGCTACCTGCGTAGTGACCCGAATTTAACATAATTTGGAGAAAAGTTTGAAAATTTGAGAAGGTGTATTCATCCCCTCTAACCCTTCTACCACTTGGGACCAACAGATATTCAATAAGTGTTAAAAAATATAATTATAACCCCCTATACAAAATATTTTTTTGAATGTAAAGTAAATTCACTATTAAAAAGAAAATAAATTATTTAAAATACAAAAAAAGATATCACATACACGAAATTCTTTTAAATTTTTTGTTTACCATATTTTTTTTTTTTTCAATTTTTGTAGTTTAATGATTGTGTAATATTGATATTTCCATAGGTGTTAAAAAATATAATTATAACCCCCTAAACAAATTTTTATGAATGTGAAGTAAATTCACTATTAAAAAATAAAATAAAATATTCAAAATACAAAAAACATAGCACATACACAAGTTTTTTTTTTTTTTTTAATTTTCGTTTAGCATGTTTTTTCAATTTTTTAATTTAAATGATTGTTTAATATTGATATTTCAATAAAAATTTAAAAAATATAATTATGACCCCCTAAAATAAAATTTTAAACAATATAATGTAAATTCACTATTAAAAAATAAAAGAAAATGTTAAAAATACAAAAAAAAAAAAAACATTTAAAGTCCTTTGTCCACAATTTTTTTTTTTGTTTATAATCAATTTCAAATTTATTTTAAATTTAAATGTTTGTAAACTATTGGTAAAACAAACTACAAAATATAATTATAAACAATAAACGAAATTTAGAAAGAACATAAAGTAAATTCTTATAATTTTAATAATATATTATGAAATATAAAAACAAAGCACAATTAGAAAAAAAATGATTACAAATAATCATTATCTAATCATTATGGTCAACGTCTAAAAAAAAAAAAAGTAGAAAACATATCATCCTTATATTTGTGGACATTTCTTTACACGAACTATAATTGTGGGTATATTTGTATGTGCTTATATTTTAAAGAGAACATGTGAAGAGATGTGATCAATGATATAATACTCAAGTTTTTAACATTTTAATGTTGACCTTTTCACTTCTAGTGTATGATATAAACTAGTATTTCACTCACGCGATGCGTAACTTGTTATATAATCTAATAATTTTTATTATTGATAATATAACGTAATCTATATTATATCTAAAATGCTAAGCACTTCTGTAATGTTTTTTGTAATCTATACTATGGTAATGTTAAATGTTTTTTTATAATGCAATTCATTATCAATGGATTTAGATAATTAAGATGACAGTCAAATTTGTATTGGTAATATCTCATTATATTTGGAAAAAACTTCTATCTTGATTTTTCTTCTTATTCCAATCATTAATTTTTCTTCTTATTTCCATCATTAATTTTTTGTTATATATTTCTAACCTCCATTTCATACTAGCTCATTCTCATTAGGTGAGAGTGGTTATATATGTATTGTTTATATAGTATAATGACTTTGTGAAAGAAATAGCCAAAGCTTCAAGATTTGCTAAGTATAGAGAAAAGCACGTTTATACTAATAAAAACGTAAAGAGGAGAAGCATGCGTTTAAAGCCATTTTGTTCGTTGGTCAGGATTTAATCTCAACCGTCGATCTAATCCAACGGCTAAGAGTTATATTGCATGTGTAAAGTTTGTTTTCGAGTTGTTAATTATCTTTCAGTTGTAATATCTCGCTCGATTCTTAATCGTTTCGCGAGATCTTTGTTGCTGTTGTGAGCCTGTGTATAGGTCTATAAATATCAGGTCTTCGTTCTTAGGTTAGGGTTACAGAGTGAATAACATTAAGTCGAAAAGTGTGCGTGTGAGTTTCGGTTGGAGAGTGTTCTGAGTGATTTTGTAAGCACTTTTTTGTTCTGGTTCTTAATAAGGCTTTCCCTCCCCTGATTGCCTGTGGATGTAGGCATTTGTTAAGCCGAACCACGTAAGATTCTGAGTGCTGATAGTTTAGCTTGTTACTTTCTTGTTTAATTCGATATTTGCATTTAGTTTCTTGTTGGTGGAAGTGGATCAAGATCTTAGGTGATTTCCTGACAAACATGGCACCAGTCTGTGGGAACCAGCAATCGATCCACTTCAAGATGAGTCGGCAAGATTCGACATCGAAAGATTCAATGGAAGAGCGACTTTGGACTATGGAGAATAAAGATCAAAGCATTGCTAGTTCAACAGGATTTGGCTGCTGCTTTGCAAGGTCCTGAAGCATTGCCAGAGGGAATGAGCGATTCAGAGAGATCTGTTTTGCTTGAGAAGGCCCATAACACCTTGATTTTGTGCTTGGGCGATAAGGTCTTAAGAGAAGTAACCAAAGAAGACAATGCAAAGGGGGTTTAGGGCCAAGTTGGAAAGTCTTTACATGGTGAAGACTTTGGCCAACAGGCTGTGTATGAAAAAAAGACTCTACGCATTCAAGATGTTTGAAGAAAAGTCTGTGACAGATCAGCTTGAAGAATTTCTCAAGATTTTAGATGATCTAGAGAATATTGGGATAGAACTGTGTAAGGAACATTGTATAGATTTTGATGAAGATAAAACATGTAATAGATTAGAGTCTAGGATCCCATGTATTTAGTTTTTATTGTAAATCTCTTAGTATAGGATCAGGAGGCTTGAAGATCAAGACTTAAAGCTTGAAGAATGAATGAAGACCGTGCTGCACAAAAAAGAGAATTAAATATGACTAAGTATAGGTCACTGCAGCAGGTTGCTAAAAGGACACTGGAAGGCTACTGCGAGAGGATGCTACTTAGACAAGTGAGCTAGCTAAATGAAAGACAAGTGAGCTGGCTAAATGAAAGACAAGTTTGCTAGGCTAAATGAAAGACAAGTGAGCTGGCTAAATGAAAGACAAGTAAGCTGGCTAAATGAAAGACAAGTGAGCTAGGCTAAATGAAAGACAAGTAAGCTAGCCTACTAGAAGACAAATGGACACCAACAACCTATCCAAAGGCAGTTACCTCTGAATGAGTGTACTGAGTTTACATTAGGCACACATACAAGTCAACCAATCAAAAGGTGCCACGTAATGAAGTAAAAAGGAGGACAGAACGACTGTCAGACTGGGTATGGTGATTGCAGCAACAAAAGTGTACGATCTCAACAACTTCGTACGGACTAACCAAAAAAGGCCACGTCGCCCCATGCATGCTGCGAAGAACGGTACTCACTCCAATGGGCAGATTTCTCATCGCCTATAAATAGAAGAATACTGGGACTTGAATAATACTAACTTGAAACCCGAAGCTCTCACGAACAAAACATTCAAAACAATTCATATTTTAATCCCTTAGAAAGTTTCAAGTCCAGTCTAGCAGCAAGTAACCTCTAGCCTAGAGAGCTATTCATTCTAAAGCTTGATGTCTGTGTTGTTGAAAATAAACATTTATTTTTCATAGACTGTTAGGAGTTGCTTGATCGGAGGCTGTTCCTAATCAAGTATTTATGTTCTTAGTAGAAGAACAAGAGTTCTGTGTGAGCTAGTTGAGTTTGGTAACTGTGCAGTAACCTTGTGTGGGATTGACTGACACTTCTTGTTAAGTTTAGGTTGTATAAGCGAGGCCTATGTAACTCAACCATTCTACTTAACAAAGTTCCTCCTTGTGAAGGAGTAGAGAGGACGTAGATGGATTACTCCACCTTTGAACCTCTATATATCTTTGTGTTTAGCTCTCTATTTCAGCTTACTGTTGATCCTACATATATCTTGCTTACTTGCTGTTGTGTTTCAATCCATATCATAAGCATTTAAAAGGTTTTCAGAAAAGAAGCATTGTTTTAAAGAAATTCCGCTGTGCATAAAACTCTATTTTCATTAAGTTCACTAAGGTAATTGCTCAAGCAGTAACCTCTAGGACAGTGAGCTCGATAGCTACCTGCCTGATTGACTTAATGATTGCTTTAAAGGAAAAAGTTTGAAAATTTGAGTAGAATTATTCACCCCCTCTCCCCTCTAAGCCTACTACCACTTGGGACCAACAAGTGGTATCAGAACAGGTTGGATTAAACATCTGATCTAACTGATCAATCCTTGATGCCTGCTTTCTGAAAATCAGCTTTTGCATTATCTCTCATAGCATACTGAGAATGGATTCTCACAAAGTGCCTATGTTTTCTATTGAAGAATATGATGATTGGAAGATTCACATGCAGACACATTTGTCGTCCATGCACGATGAAATGTGGTACGTCATCACTGATGGACCACCGAAGATCACCAAGGTGAACCCACTATTCACCAGAGCCATTGACGAAGCGACATGTCACTGCTCAGCTGAGAGAGCAGTTAGGTTTAGATGAGGAGGTGGAAGAAGAGGATCATGACATCGAAGTGGTCCTAGACTTGACCAAAATGAAGGTCGGGTTTAAGAAGTTGTGGGATCACTTCATGGCCTGGTGGGAGTACAAGCACCTTCCATGCCAGGATCTTATCCAATGGTCGGATTTGATCACTGAGGAGGAGTGGGCGCTGAACTGGATGAAAATGGAGAATATCAAAGAGGTTTAGGTACTGGAGACCGATTTCCTCAGGGGGCTGCAAAGGAAGAAGTGGTGGGAGTATCAGGATAATGGGGAGGCAGAGTTGCGATTTGCCGCTATTGCAGAGAGGAGGAAGCAAGCCGCACCTCTTGAACTGCCCCCACATTTTCCAAGGACGATGAAGGGGAAGAAGCCCATCGAGCAACCTGATTACTTCAAGGATGATGTTATCTTGGTGGCTGCTGCTGATCAGGTTAAGACCGGTGATGACATGGGCTTCGCAGAAAAGCAGGCTGGAGGCGTTTGGAGTAGATGAGGCGGAGGAAAGGATGTTAAAGCAAGCTTTGGATGCAAGTATGATGGAGACAAGGATGAGACAATAAGCCCCTGCCCATCCAGCCAGGTGAAGGTTCCTCCTGCGGAACAGCGTCCTCTGAGCAACCTTACCTTTAGTTGTTCAGCCAATCAGTCAGAGGATGCCTTCACCACCTGCATCAAAAGATGAATCCAGTGGGGCATTCAGTCAATTGGTGGACATTGAGACCCTTCCTGATGAGGAGGTAGAAGTAGATGCCACAGGAACCATCCCTGTTTTCTAGGATGCTCCTGCCACCATCGAGAAGGTTGACCCGCCGATAATGGAGCCGCCAACCACTCCGGAGGCTGAAAAGTGTGAAGTCTTTGCAGTAGCTGCTGTTCTAGAAGAAACACTCCAAGCAGCAACTGTTGAAGGAACCTCCGTGCCAGTAACTTCTGATGTTGAGGCACCGATGGAAGTTGATAAGTTGGCTGAGGAAATTACTCCAATGGAGATGGATGGAGTAATTTCTGAGGATCCTGCGAATCATGGTGAGATGATTGCAGAGGAGGCCACAACAGAACAGACTGCTAACACAGAGCCTGCTGTTGAAAATATTCCAGTAGGACAGACTGCTTCTACAGAGCCTACTACTGAAGAGGCTACTCCTAAAGAGTCTGCTGTTGAAAAGTTTGCTAACACAGAGACTACGAAGAAGTTGAAGGAGATGGAGGAGACGTCTTTAGAGAAGGAAGGGCCTTCCGAAGAAGAAATAAGGAGGATGCAAGTCTGGAAGGGAGATGTCCCTCAGAATACAGTATTGGGAGATGCTGATGAGGAGGAGACTGTGGATGAGGAGGAGACAGTTGGAGAGGATCCTAGCCACTCTGAATGGAAGCTCACTACCTCTTCCGATAGCGATGATGGTGCACCCAATGAACAGGGTGCAACCGGAGCCAAAAAATCCAATACTCTAACTCCTTCCCTTTCGATGCAGGATGCTGAAGACAAGTCAATTGACGATGTGTTCAAGGCAGTGGAAAATGTTGGCAAGTCCCTGACCAAGGCTAGCCGAAAAATGAGAGTTGAAGTAAAGAAGGGTCGCTTTCAAGCTACCTTCCTGATCGAAACTCTTAATACAACTCTGGCTAAGCTTCGGCCAACTATTAGTTCTCAGAACCCATCCACCGGCCTTGTTGACACCATCAAGAGCTTGAATGATAAGCTCAATGCACAAGAAAAGAAGTTGCCGGACATGGAGCTTGAACAGAAGTCCATGTCTTCCTCCCTGAAGAAAATTGATGACTCTCAGTTCCAGCAGAAACAAACTTTAGAGGATCATACTGACCTCTTAACCAGTATGCATTCGATGATAAAGTTTGGAGTAGGACGGGAATATGATGATTACAAAAAGGGGGAAGAAGTAGTTAAGAGGATAGAGTAGATGAAGCAGGATCCTTCCACGTGCAGGCAACTCGCCATCTTACCAAGGAAGGATTCTGGAGGAGATGGATGAAGCAGAAGAGGAGGGACCCAAGGATACTCAGATAGCGCATCAACCAAACACAAATCCGATGCTATCTCAGGAGTCCATCCAGGTCTACGCAGAGGGCATGATGAAAGGGAGGAAAAGAGAAGAAGGATCGGGGAGATGTTCAAGGCTTCTGTGAAGCAGGCCCAAACAAGCCTTGTAAGACTATTTCGACCTCAGAAGCAACCTGATCTTGAAGGATTGGTTGAGCGAGAAAGAGAGGCACCAAAATCATTAATCATTTTTCTTAATGGGAGCCCGGATGTCAAAAGCTCAAGATTTCAAGAGTGGCAGCTTCCTGAGATCGATCTGTCTACTGACACCAATCCAAGCTATCTTCAAATTGAGATCACAAGCGGGCTGAGTACCTGAAGTACTACATCAAGCTGTGCAAGGAGTCCATCATAATCAAAGGAAGAACTCACAGAGAGGGACTCCAATGCTTCAGAAACCTTGCCAGCAGAGGTGTACTTCCAATCCAAATGAGACTGAAAAGCCGAATGGACAAAGGGGAAGTAATTCCTTTCCATAAGGATTTTTGGTTAAGGTACGATGAAACCCTAGAAATGAGGAGGATGATGGAACCAACCTACCAGGAATCCATCCTGAACTAGTGGAAAAGTTCCCGCAATGAAAGAAGATCTAGAGTCTCCTGGTTGAAGAGATGAAGATAGCTCCCTCCTTATCATACTTTTTTCTGTTCTTATCCCTTGTATCTGTTTGCTTCTTTTATGTTTTGTTCTATTCCTTTTTGTTTGTTTTATAAACTCAATAAAATTAGCATTCTGTTCTTAAAAGTTCCTCCTTGTGAAGGAGTAGAGAAGACGTAGAGGGATTACTAGTCCACCCTTGAACCTCTATATATCTTTGTGTTCAGCTCTCTGTTTAAGCTTACTGCTGATCCTACATATATCTTGCTTACCTGCTGTTGTGTTTCAATCCATATCATAAGCATTTAAAAGGTTTTCAGAAAAGAAGCATTGTTTTAAAGAAATTCCGCTGTGCATAAAACTCTATTTTCATTAAGTTCACTAAGATAACTGCTCAAGCAGTAACCTCTGGGATAGTAAGCTCGATAGCTACTTGCCTAAGTGACTTAATGTTTGCTTTAAAAGAAAATTTTTGAAAATTTGAGTAGGCTTATTCACCCCCCCTCTAAGTCTACTACCACTTGGGACCAACAAACTGGTTGAAGAAGATAAAGCTCTTATGCTCTTAAGTTCTCTGCCTGCATCATATGAACACCTCACTGATACAATTTTATATGCTAGACAGAGCTCTATATTACCTTAGATGAAGTTATTATTGCTCTTAAGTCTAAAGACCAATCCAAGAAAGGTGGTGCAAAGCAAGAGCATACAGGAGAAGGACTCAACATCAAACAACAAAAGGGCAAAAAAGAAATCAAGCCAAAATAGCAAAACCAGATCAGAAACAACAGGAGAACAAGACTCAAGAAAATCATAATGACATTGAGAACAACACTTGTTTTCATTGCCATAAGCCAGGGCATCACAAGAAGGATTGTTTGAAATATAAACAATTTCTCAAGTCAAAGAACAAGGCTCTTCACACTCAAGCCAATCCTACAGTTGAAAATGAATCTTCAAGCTCTGGATATAAATCAGCTAAGGTGCTAGCAGTCACAGTCTCAAATTCTAACTCAGATTGGATCCTGGACTCTGGATGTACCTTCCACATGAGCCCAAGAATTGGGTGGTTCAAGGACATTAAACTCAGAAGATCTGGATCTGTAATGCTTGGAGATGATCACACCCGTTACATTGAAGGTACTGGTTTAGTGGAGCTCACAATGCATGATGGGGTAAGAAGAACCTTAACCAATGTCAGGTATGTTCCTAACTTAAAAATGAACTTGATATCTCTTGGCATGTTAGATTCTCAGGGGTATAAGTTCACTTCTGAAGGTGGAGTTATGTGCATCAGTAAGAATTCAAAAGTTGTTATGAAAGGATATAAAAGAAATGATATATAATATCTACAAGGATCCACTACTGATGGTGAAGAATGTAATGTCACCAAGACTGATAACACTGAGTTATGACACATAAGGTTAGGGCATATAAGTGTGAAGGGACCGCATGAATTAACTAAACAGGGAGTTTTTAGTTCTGAGAAGATCACTGATTTGCAATTCTGTGAAAGTTGCATACTTGGCAAAGCCAATAAACTCAGTTTCAAGCCTTCAAAACACGCTACTAGAGGACCTCTGGAGTATGTGCACTTAGACCTTTGGGGTCCTGCTAGGACTCAAACCAGGAATGGTGGGAAATATTTATTATCCATCATTGATGACTACTCTAGGAAGGTGTGGATCGGAATCTTAAAGTCTAAGGATAGACTTTTCAGAGCTTCAAAGATTGGTTAACTGAAACCGAAAATATAACTAAATTGAAGCTGAAGCATCTAAGAATAGACAATGACCTGGAGTTTGTATCTGAAGAATTCAACCCATACTGCAGAGAGAAAGGAATAGTAAGGCACAAAACTAGTACCATCCACACCCCAACAGAATGGTCTAGTAGAGAGAATGAACCAAACCATTCTTAATAAAGTCAGATGCATGATCATTAGCTCTGGAATTCCTAAGAACTTTTGGGGAGAAGCTGTTATTACTACAGTGCATCTAATCAACAGAAGCCCCTCTTCAGCAATTGAGATGAAAACCCTTAGAAGAGAAATGGAGTGGCAAGCCTATATTACACAATGCTAAGAGTATTGGGCAGTTTAGCTTATGCTCATGTCAAACCAGACAAACTTGCACCAAGAGCCTGGAAATGTATCTTCCTAGGTTATCCACCTAGGTGTAAAAGGTTACAAATTATGGTGCATGAAACCTGGAAATCAAAAAATGCATCATCTGTAGGGATGTAACCTTTGATGAATCCAAGATGCCATTTAAAAAATCAAATCAGAATGGCTCGGAAGCTGAGAGTAATCAGGATAATCAGAAGCCTCAGCTTGAGGTGGAGCAATCTGATCAGATAAGACAAATGGTTGAGCACACTTCATCAGATTCTGAAGAAGAGGAAGACACACAAGATGATGAAAATGAAGAAGTAGGAGATCAAACTGATCTGGACAATTACCAGCTTGTCTGAGATAGAACAAGAAGGGTAATAAAACCACCAAACAGATTTGGCCATACTAGCTCTATTGCTTTTGTCTTACTAGCAGCTGAAGAAGTTGATTGCAATGAACCTAAAGACTACCATGAAGCAGTAACTTGTAAGGAGAAAGATAAGTGGCTCTTAGCCATTCAAGAAGAGTTGTTGTCACTGGAAAAGAACCACACTTGGGATGTGGTTAACAGGCCAACTAACAAGAAGCTGGTTGGATGCAAGTGGATATTCAGGAAGAAAGTTGAAGCATCAAAAGGTGGAGCTGTGAGATATAAAGTTAGACTTGTGGCAAAGGGGTTCACACAAAAGGAAGGAGTTGATTTTAATGAGATCTTCTCACCTGTTCTATCAGAATTCTTTTGTCTATAGTTTCTCAATTTAACTTTGTTGGTCCCAAGTGGCAGTAGGCTTAGAGGGGGAGGGGGGTGAATAAGCCTACTCATTTTCAAACTTTTTCTCCAAATGACTTAAAACAGTAACCTTTTGAGAGGTTACTTAAGAGTTTATCGGAGTTATATTGCGGAAGCTTTCTTTCATTGAAAACACAAGTATGGAAGGTGTGCATCTAACATAAGATATGCGGGTAGAACAGTAAGCACAAACAAACGCATAGATATACAAAGGTTCGAAAGTGGAGTAATCCTTCTACATCCTCTCTGACTCTTCTTAAGAGGGAACATTTGTTAATGTTGTTGATTTACATAGCCCTATATATTACAACACTGACTTAACAAGTAAGTAGCAAACCTACTCATAGCTGCTCACAGCTGCTTACATACTCTCCTAACTGACCCACACAAGATCCTATCTAACCCACTCGGAATCCTTGCTTTCTGCTTCAGAAAGGGAACAGCTTATCAGGATCATATTCCTAACTAAGCACTCCGAGACAGTCCTTAAAAGGTTTGTCTTCTTCTTCAACTGGATGCAACAAGCTTCAGCTTCTTTTGCAGATTGCTCTGCTGTTGCTTGTTGCACGACTGAAGGACTGAGTGTGCGTTTATGGGGGTTAGAGTGTTTGAGCTTTCTTCTCTTCTTTTGATCTTTTATACACTCTTTTCTCTCTTCTTCTTTAATCCCCCACTTCGCTCTCTTTTCTTCTATATGCTCTTCCCCCTCTTTTCTGCGCTCTCTCTTATGCTCTCTTCTTTGCGCCCTCTTGCGCTCTCTTCTTTGCGCTCTCCCACCTTCTCTTCAATCTTCAATCTCTTCTATTTATAGATTACGAAATCTACCCACTGAAGGTGGGTAGGTTTCCAGCATTAAATGCGTCGTACTCCTTCTGATACACGCCAACTTTTCGCTTTCCACGTGTCTTCATCTGATTGGCTCCATTCCTCTTCTCTCCACCGGTAACTTTTAGCTTCCTTCCCATGCTTGATTTGTAACTCCCTTCCCAACCTTGCTCTGTCAGGTGGCTTGAGGCTTCTGTAGCTTCATGCTTTGCAGTATGCTTCGGCATGGTCTCTTCCAGATGGCTTCCTGTCAGGTAGCTTGAGTCTTCGATAACTTGCTGCTTTTGCAGTATGTTTTGGCATGATCTCTTCCAGGTAGCTTCCTGCAGTAAGCAATATCCTTTTTAGTTTATCGGATTCCTTTCACCATTCTCTGCAGTATCCTTTCTTTGAAGCTTTCTCTATCATATCATCCTGCAGTAACCTCGTTGCAATAACTTTTCTATGGTTTTGTCTCATCAAAACATACTTAAATATGTTCTAACAAACTTGTAGTTTCATCAAATGGATGTGACCATTGCATTCCTTCATGGAGAGTTAAAGGAAACCATATACATGAAAATTCCAGAAGGATTGCATGTAGTTGGAGAAACTGAAAAGGCCTGCTTACTCAAATGATCCTTGTATGGTTTAAAGCAAAGTCCAAGACAATGGTATCTCAGGTTTGATCAATTCATGCTTAAGTCTAAATTCATGAAGAGTAAGTATGATAATTGTGTGTACTACAAGCATGAATCTAAGTGTTTTACCTTCTTATTATTATATGTTGATGACATGCTTATAGCTAGTAGCTCAATAGATGGTATCAATGCTGTGAAAATTTTACTTAAGCTTGAGTTTGAAATTAGGAATCTAGGATTAGCTAAAAGAATGCTAGGAATGGATATTTGTAGAAAGACTGATTCTAGTGATTTGTTTTTACACCAAACTGATTATCTTAAGAAGGTTCGTATTAAATTTCAAATGAATCAGTCTAAGTCTATAAGTGTTCCTATTAGTGTTGGCACCAAGTTATCCTATGATCAATGTCCAAAAACACAACATGATAAATATAAAATGAGTAGAATACCTTATGCTAATACTATTGGCAGTGTTATGTATGCAATGGTCTGTTGCAGACCAGATTTAGCACATTCTATGAGTGTCATTACCAGGTATATAACAAATCCAGGACAAGCTCATTGGGAAACTGTGAAGCATGTACTCAGATACATAAAGGGAACCATTGAATGTGGTTTGAAATTCAATAAGAGCACGAAGATCAATGATCCAATCATTGGATATGTGGATGTAAACTATGCATCTAATATTGATAATAGAAAATCACTGACTGACTATGTGTTTACTTTGTTTGGTTCAGCTATTAGTTGGAGGACCATTCAACAGTCTGTGGTGGCTTTGTCTACTACTGAAGCAGAGTTCATAGCACTCACTGAAGTTGTCAAAGAGGCTATATGGCTTAAAGGAATCTCAGAGAATTTGGTGTATTGCAGAGGACAATTACCATTTATTGTGATAGCCAAAGTGCTATTCACTTGGCTAAACATCATAAATATCATGAGAAGACAAATCACATTGATGTAAGAATGCATTTCATAAGAGATAGAGTTGACAAAGGCATGGTGAAGGTGTGCAAGATCCCTACTGCCAGTAATCCTGCAGATGCTTTCACTAAGGCTTTGCCAACTTCAAAACTCAGCCTATGCATGGAGCTAATTGGATTGAGAGGTTCAACCAATACCAAGATTACTTAGAGTCTATGAAGTTCAGTGGTAAATACTTAGCAAAAATGAAGAATGACTAAGGTTGAGATTTGTGAAAGAAATAGCCAAAGCTTCAAGATTTGCTAAGTATAGAGAAAAGCGCGTTTATACTAATAAAAACGTAAAGAGGAGAAGCACGCGTTTGAAGTCATTTTGTTCGTTGGTCAGGATTTAATCTCAATCGTCAATCTAATCCAACGGCTAAAAGTTATATTGCATGTGTAAAGTTTGTTTTCGAGTTGTTATCTTTCAGTTGTAATATCTCGTTCTATTCTTAATCGTTTCGTGAGATCTTTATTGTTGTTGTTAGCTTGTGTATAGGTCTATATATATCAGGTCTTCGTTCTCAGGTTAGGGTTACAGAGTGAATATCATTAAGTCGAAAAGTGTGCGTGTGAGTTTCGGTTGGAGAGAGTGTTCTGAGTGATTTTGTAAACACTTTCTTGTTCTGATTCTTAATAAGAATTTCCCTCCCCTGATTGCCCATGTATGTAGGCATTTGTTAAGCCAAACCACATAAGATTCTGAGTGCTGATAGTTTAGCTTGTTGCTTTCTTGTTTAATTCAATATTTGCATTTGGTTTCTTGTTGGTGGAAGTGGATCAAGATCTTGGGTGATTTCCTGACAGACTTTCATCTCGATTTTTCTTCTTATTTTCATAATTATTTTTTCTTCTTCTTTTGATATTTCTAACCTCCATTTGATGATAGTTCATCCTCATTAAATAAGAGTTATTATATATACATTGCTTATATAGTACAATAACTTTCATCTTAATTTTTCTTCTTATTTCCATCATCAATTTTTCTTGTTCTTTTGACAATTCTAGCCTCAATTTCATTTAGTTCATCATATTATAAAGTGAGTTATTATATATACATACATTGCTTATATGGAGAAATGAATTTCATCTCAATTTTTCTTCTTATTTTCATCACTAATTTTCTTCTTCTTTTGATATTTCAAGCCTTAATTATTTTTCTTTTTGTTTTGATATTTCTAACCTTCATTTCAAAAGCTAGTTCATCCTCATTTCGTGAGACTTCCATCTTCATTCATGCATTGTTTATATAGAAGTGAGATAATGACTTGTAGACAAAACTTAATTCTAATGGCTTTAAATGAAAGCTTGATTCACAATTATTAAATTAATTTAGAAAAAACACAAATTGTTCAATAATTTTTAGGAGCTTTTCTAATAAGATACTCAAAAGTTTTTAAATTTTCTTTTTCCCCTTTTTCCATATTGGCTAATAGTTTTGCAATTGAATGACAAATTAGTAAAATCATCAACTATTGACATTTTAGATATAGTATAGGTAACAAATTAATATATTGTATAAATTATGGGTATATCATGTATTAAAAATGAATTTCAAGTGAGTAAATTGTTTGCTTCGAATTTATGATCTATTGCATTTTGTCATCTGTAAGGAAAAGTTTAGTCAACAAATTGTCAAATTTATAAAACACAAGTGCATCAAATAATTTGGCATGATAATTTGTAAAAAAATCTCATAATTTGAACAACGAAATACAAGTATCACCTTAAAGAGAACTAATATAAACTCCGAGATTTCTCAAAATACATATTTTTAAGAAATTATTATTATTATTATATACTTTAAGTTAAAATTATAAAATTTGAAGAATATGGTAATAAAAATGTTTTTTTATCAAATAATATTTCAATATTCTATTATGGTCAATTTGGATAGGTGGATTTGAGGAAGGATTTGAAATCTATAGTAGTAAATCCGTCGATAGTGTTTGGATGGATGTAGAATTAAAATCCATGATTTTCATTTTTTGAGCTAAGTTTGGAGTTATTTTGGTGGATTTCAAATCCACTCCAATTTGAGAGGATTTGAAATCCACTCATTTCAGATCCTGGATTTCAAATCACTCTATCCAAACGGAGTCTTAATGATTTTATGATCATATTTAGCAATGTTTGTATTATATACATACATATATGTACACACATTAAATATGGGTTGAACTATCCACACCCTATGATTTACTTAGCATACCCCATATACTAAGACTATGTTTATTCACAACCAACCCAACCCAACCTTTTAATATAAAAAATATTTATCTCTTATCCACATACACAACTTACAACTCAATCCAACCTCCAATTATTTAAACGTTTATTAGTGACACCAACCCAACCTTTAAAATATTTTTTTCTCATTATTTATTATTGAATATTATATATAATCATTTTTGTTAATGTAAGAAATATATAAAAAATATTTGATATTCTAAATTCAATATTTATAATAAGAATTTTTTTACCATACACTTAAATTATGCTACAAACACAATAATGAAATTTAAATACAATATTTAAAAACGAAATCGAAAAACAACTAGTTAAACTACAAATAGATGCATGAAATACTAAGTTACAAATATAGAAGATACAGATTACATATTTAATGATCAATGCCGAATTTTTGTCATATATGCTCAATCAAGTCATTTTTAAGAGAGTTATGAGATTCTCTATTGCGAAGTTGTTCCCTAGTAGTCATATAAGTGGATAAACTTACAATGCGTTCAGTCGAGTATTGCAAATGTTGATCGTCGTCATCATCTTGTCGATTTGTAGGTTTATCCACAAAGAATTATGTGGGATCATTATAGTTTTCATATATTTCTCGTTCATCCTCTACTATCATATTGTGCATGATGATACAAACCGTCATAATTATTCCCATCAAATGTGAGTCCCAAACAAGACATGGGTGTCGAAGAAATGTGAAACGAGCATGTAGAACTCCAAATGCTCGCTCGATATCTTTTATGATAGCCTCTTGGTGTTGAGCGAACAACTTATGCTTCTAGAGTTGTGGAGTAGAAATTGACTTTACAAATGCAGCCCATGAAGGATATATGCCATCAGTGAGATAATATGTCATATTATTTTCACAGGTCATTCACGACGTAGCTAACCTTTGGTGCTCGACCTTCCAAGACATCACTAAAAACCGGAGATCGGTGGAGTACATTAATATCATTGCACGAACCTGGTGTTCCAAAGAATGCATGTCATAACCATAAGTCATATGATGCAATGTCTTCTAAAATGATTGTTGACAACTCACACACAATTGCATGTGAAAAAAGTAGATGTTGACAACTCATATACACTTGCATGTGAATGTAATTGATATCTTTTCTGTGGAGCATTATCGTTTAAATCATTCGAATTGAGAATCTTTTCCTGTGGAGCATTGTCATTTAAAATACTCTTGCATGTTGATAACTCATATACACTCATAGACACTTGCATTCTAATTTAAAGCATTTTGTGGAGCATCTTTTCTAGCCATAAATATTACATAATTAAACTGAGAAATTAAAATTACAAAAACTTAACTAAAATAACACAAATTAAAATGCTTACAAGACAATAACAACGAAACATAATACAAACTAAAATTAATGATGAAAATAAACTGCATTTATTGTCCATATACGATTGCCATTAGATGACGTTTCATCTCTTCATCTTCTGGGGATAAGTGATCTTTTGCCAACAATGCTAACAACATCATTTTCATCTTCATTTCCTTCCTTTCTTCCTTTTTTAACTCCAGTTCGATTCTAGCATTTCCCAATTTGGTCATTGCTTCACATTCGTTGTTTCTAGTGAGTCTCAATGCACGAATTTCTGCAGCAAATTCATCAGTAGAAGAAGATTGTGATGTCCTACCTTTTCCTTTATTTTTTGCTATATGTCATCCTGTAGGACGAGGAATATATGAGCATCCACTAACTGGAGTTTCTGGATTGGAGGGGACTAGAGTACTCGCCATCTTCGCTAGTCTGTGATCCTTTGGAGCTCCCACCACTTTCTTCATTAGCCTTAACATTTTCGGGATGAAAAAAGTGTAGAATCATGATCTAATTTTACTTCCCACTTCACATGTTTACTGATAACTTCATTGAATACAAACAAGTTCTGAAACATGTTTCATTTGCTTCATAAATTGCATGAGCTTATTTCTCAATATCATTCTGGCTCATTCCACTTCTTTTTCGACCATATGCTTCCTTATACGCCACAATCCACTTGTTTCCATTTTCATTAAGTCATTTCCAACGACCCTTCATTGAATCCACATTTCTTTCGCCGATCTCATGAGGGTTTTCTGCTCGAGCTTCATGAAACATCTCATGCACTCGTGCCTAAAACGAGACACCCTTTTGATTTCTACCACATACGGTATCTTCACTAACAAAACACCAAGATGACATCAATGCTACATCTTCTTTCACACACCAACTAACATCCCCCCCTTTTGATTTGTGTTTGTTTGTTGAACATCTCGATAATCTTTTTCGGAGATATTTTGTGAAGTTTGGACTTGTTCAAGTATATCAACTTGATTGTGACTTGTAGAAAATTGAGAGTTTGGATAATCTTCAAAATTTGGAAATGATTGAAAGTTTGGATAATCTTGGGAGTTTGGATAATTTTGGGAGGTTGAAAAATAATTTGGATTATTTGGATCCATAATAGGAAATGATAAAAATTCGGTGAGAAATGAGAGAATTTAAGATTGTGAGGATCACGAGATCTTCAAATTGTGTTTCAAAATTTATCAATATTGGACTCTATTTATTGAGAAAAAAATCATAAATTTTGATAATTTTTTTTTGATACACATCTTTATATATATAAAAACACAAACATTATTAAAAATAGAAATGCAATGTTTTCCCGCCAAAACTCTATCCTAAATATAGAAATAAATAAAATTACATTTTATATTTATTAATTACTTAAAATATTTAATTATATATATACACACATATGTAATGCATACATATATAAGTCAACTATTAACCATAATAGGATTATAAAATTGAGTTAGTCTCCTGTGCAACTGGTGCACATACAATTCGGGTC
This sequence comes from Scutellaria baicalensis, assembly GCA_005771605.1. Taxonomy (NCBI): domain Eukaryota; kingdom Viridiplantae; phylum Streptophyta; class Magnoliopsida; order Lamiales; family Lamiaceae; genus Scutellaria; species Scutellaria baicalensis. The sequence goes on from CM016729.1 coordinate 10,830,604, forward strand.
GGTTCCGAGTCGACCCGGATCAGCGCACTTTTAAAAAAAAATTAATTTTATTTTTTCGCTTCAGACTGTTATCTTTATATTGTATGGGTATGACCTTTATGTTATATAAGTGTGACCTTTATGTATAAATGTAATGACCTTTATGTATAAATGTAATGACTTTTATATATTATAACTTAGAAAAAAAGGAAGAATTTTACACTCTGAATGTCATGATATTTGTACATAAAGGTCACAAGAATTGTACATAAAGGTCTCACCAATACAACATAAAGGTCTCAATCTGAAGCGAAAAAACCTGAAAATCTTCATTTTTTTCTATGTTACTGAACATAAAGGTCATAACATTTATATATAAAGGTCACACTTATAATACATAAAGGTCACATCCTTACAACATAAAGGTAACAGACTGAAGTGTAAAAAAAAACTCAAGTGACCCAGGTGCGCGGATCCGGGTCGGGTCGCCCCAGTTGCACTAATCCAGATTCGTGCACCTGGTGCACATGAGCATTTATATATAAAATTATATTAAATTAGGAAATCTAATATTCAATATATATATATATATAAATCAAATTTGAAATTTATGGTATGTTTATAATGGAATAATTAGATAGCACAATCAATCTAAGAAATTACAAAATTTTGACTTCAAAAATCAGTACTTTCCTTTATAGCCATGAGTTATGTCTTTATGGGACTTTAATTCTGTTAAAATTAAAATTACTTTAAATTTATGTTGTAGTTGTGAGTTATGGTCTCATGGATCTTTAATTCTATTGAAATTAAATATAATAGATGAAAGGTAATGAGATTTTAACTCGTGATTAGTTGTGGTCCTATGGAATCATTATGTTGGTCTCAAGTGGCAGTAGGCTTAGATGAGGTGTGAATAAGCCTGCTCAATTTTCAAATTTTTTCTCCAAATGACTTAAAGCAGTAACCTTTTGAGAGGTTACTTAGGAGTTTATCAAAGTTATATTGCGAAAACTTTCTTTCATTGAAAACTCAAGTATGGAAGGTGTGCATCTAACAAAGGATATGCAGATAGAACAGTAAGCACAAACAAACGCATAGATATACAGAGGTTCGAAGGTAGAGTAATCCTTCTACATCCTCTCTGCCTCTTCTCAAGAGGGAACATTTGTTAATCTTGTTGATTTACATAGCCCTATCTATTACAACACAGACTTAACAAGTAAGTAGCAAGTCTACACATAGCTGCTCACAGCTGTTTGCCTACTCTCCTAACTGACCCACACAGGATCCTATCTGACCCACTCAGGATCCTTGTTTTCTCCTATAGGAAAGCGGACAACTTATTAGGAACCTAGTCCTAACAAAGCACTCCGAGACAGTCCTTAAAAGGTTTGTCTTCTTCTTCAACTCGATGCAGCAAGCTTCGCCTTCTTTTGCAGGTTGCTCTGTTGTTGCTTGTTGCACGACTGAAGGACTGCGTATGCGTTTCTAGGGTTTAGAGTGTTTGAGCTTTCTACTCTTCTTTTCTCTCTTTTGTACACTCTTTTATTTCTTCTTCTTTAACCCCCTTCTTTTCTGCACTCTCTTTGCACTCTTTGCTCCCTTGCGCTCTCTTCCCTCTATCTTCTTAAGTCTTCAGTCTCTTCTATTTATAGATTAGGAAATCTGCCCGTTGAAGGTGGGTAGGTTTCCAGCATTAAATGCACCGTACTCCTTCTGATACACGCCAGCTTTTTACTTTCCACGTGTCTTCATCTGATTGGTTCCATTCCTCTTCTCTCTACCGGTAACTTTCAGCTTCCTTCCCATGCTTGCTTTGTAGCTCCCTTCCCAACCTTGCTCTGTCAGGTGACTTGAGGCTTCTGTAACTTGCTGCTTTGCAGTATGCTTCAGCATGGTCTCTTCCAGGTGGTTTCCTGTCAAGTAGCTTGAGTCTTCAGTAGCTTGCTGCTTTGCAATATAGTCTCTTCCAAGTAGCTTCCTGCAGTAAGCAGTATCCTCTTAGTTTACCAGATTTCTTTCACCATTCTCTGCAGTATCCTTCCTTTGAAGCAGTATCCTCTTAGTTTACTAGAAATATACTACCTTTTCAGAACCCTAGAAGGATCTCAGCCGTATGATCAGAAGAATCCAAGGGTGGAAAACCAGTTGTTGACCATGCACTTCAGGAAAAGGAAAAGCTATGGAAACTGTCAACAACTTTATTGGAAAACGGCAAAGTAGTTAATGAGATCTTTGAAGATCTAACTGCAACACGGAGTATCTGAAACTCTATAAATACATGCACTCCGTATTCTTCTTTAAGCATACAGATATCCTCTCTCTCTCTCTCTCTCTCTCTCTCTCTTTCTTTCTTATCCTCTATACGTCATGGCACCAGATTGTTGGAAACCCTTCTCTTCATTCCTTCCAAAGAACACATTTTCTGCAAATAATCCACCAAGAACACCTCAAATCACGAAAACTCACCCCTCACGCTTGACACTCGCTAAGCAAGCCATTCTCAGAAGATTCGATTTTCTAGACTTCAGCTCTCACCTCACTTCCCAAGAACCTACACTCAAGTTCTTCCCTTCAAGGCAGGAGGATAGAGCTAAGGACCCCTCTCCAGCACCCTCAGAGCGTCATCTCATTGATGATGTCAAAAAGGGGGAAGAAACTACGAAAGGTCATGAAAGATCAAAAGACTTCCAGAGGTGGAGAAAAGAAGATTCCAACTCTTCTATGAGGTGGATTCTCTTTTGCAATATGAGAGAATCAGAAGGAGGGACAATTGGAGGAATGAGTGGAGATTGAAGGAGAAGGAAAAGGCGGCAGCAAGCTACTGGTGTCTAAAACTTCTTTGCTTTTTCACGCGCTCTTCTCCAAACGAATTTCTTCTCTCTCTCGCATCGCCTCTCACACCTCTCATAGCTCTCCTCTCTAACCGAAAAGAAGAAACTATTGGGAGCAGGTTCTGCATCAAGTGAGGGAGAAGGAAAGCAGAAAGAGAAAGGAACCAGCAGCAAGCAAAAGGGGAAAAGAAAGAAAGGAAAGAACAAGAAGAAAAGAAAAATGAGTCTAGATAGGATGTTTATTGTACTTTGCTTACTGCGTTGTATCATAAATATTTTATCTAAATAAATTTTTTCTGTTCTTCAAAAAGCTCATTCCTTGTGCCCTTTCTTTTAGACTTATATGTGATTTAAATGAAAGCAGTATGCTCGATATTGTTATATTATACATCTACTTACTGTGCTTGAGTGATTATGCTCTTTTAATCTTCTGCAAAGGTTTTGTCATCATCAAAAAGGGAGAAATTGTTGGAAACATTTGAAGTATGTTTTGATGTAACAAAACCTTATGTAACTCTAACAAGCATAATCAATCTTAGGATAGGTTATTGCAACAGAGTTACTGCAGAAGATTAAAAAAACATAAAAAGTGTCAAGGGAAGGATATTGAAGAGAATGATGAAAAGAATTGGGTGAACTAATAAAGGATACTGATGACTACAGGAAGCTACTGGAAGAGACCTCGCCGAAGCAGAATGCAGGGAGACAGGAAGCTACCTGAGAGACCATGCCGAAGCAGCATGCTACAGAAGCCTCAAGCCACCTGAAGGAGCAAGCAAGAGAAGGAAGCTCCAGAGTAAAGCAAGAGGAGGAAGCTACAGAGCAGGCATGGGAAGAAAGTCAAAGGTTACCGGTAGACACAAAGAAGTTACCGGTAGAGAGAAGAGAAGAGGAGCCAACCAGAAGAAGACACGTGGAAAGCAAAAAGCTGGCGTGTGTCAGGAGTGCGGCGCATCAATGATGGAAATCTACCTACCTTCAACGGGCAGATTTCATAACCTATAAAAAGAGGAGGACTGAAGACTGAGGAAGTGCAGAGTGAGAGAGAGCGCAAAAGAAAAGAGAAGAGCTCAACAGAGAAAAAGCTTAGAAGAAGAAGACGTGGAAAAGAGGGGCAAGACTACACAAAAGAAAAAGAGAGCAAAGTGGGGAGCAAAAAAGAAAAGAGAAAAGAGAAGCTCAAACACCCCACGCCCCAAAGACGCAGAATCAGTCTCACAGTCAAAACAACAAGCTTTAGCAGATCAACCTGTAAAAGAAGTCTAAGCTTGTTGCCACCAGTTGAAGTAGAAGAAGACAAATTCCTTCTAAAGGACTGTCTTGGAGTACTCAGTGCGAGGAGTAGAGTCCTGCTGAGTTTTCCACTTTCTAGGAGAGAATGTAAGGATCCTGGGTGGGTAGAATAGGATCCTGTGTGGGTCAGTGGGAAAGTAGGCAAGCAGCTGTGTGAAGGCTTGCTACTTACTTGTTACGTGAGGGTTGTAATAGATAGGTCTATGTAAAACAACTAGCTTAACAAAGGTTCCCTCTTGAAAAGAGATAGAGAGGACGTAGAAGGATTACTCCACCTTCGAACCTCTATATATTCATGCGTCTATGTGTGCTGATTGCTTAACCTGCATATTCCATGATAAGCTGCATATCTTCTATACTTGGCTCTGCATTGAGAGAAAAGCTTCCGCAACCACTCTGATCAGTAACCTCCCAAAATGTTACTGATCCTAGAATTGAGTCGATAGAAGAAGAAAAATTTGAAAATATAGTAGGCTTATTCATCCCCCCCCTCTAAACCTACTACCAGTCTTTTTGGGACCAACATATTCTCATGGTCAATGTAATGATGTTCAAATTGTTAGGTGGTTCCAGTTCCGGTTCGAAACATCGGTTCGGCGGTTCCAGATTGGTGGAACTGAAATCGAACCGGGAGATGGCCGGTTCCGGTTTCAGTTCGGAACCGTCTGGTTGAACCTAAACCGGGCGGTTCGACCGATTCACTTTTTTTTTTTGCATTTTTTCTTTTTAATTTGATTTTGCAACTCCGAATTTGTTTTTTAATGTTTGTTTCGATATTAATTCATGATTGAAATAGAGTACAAAAAATCGAAGTGAACAAATGTTTTCATTATACATTGGAAAATTATTACAAGTTATAATAGAACTCAATTTCTAAGTTTCTAACCTAATGATTGAAATTCTAATGAATTTATAATCTTAATTCTAATCTATTAGACTATTACAAACTAAATATCTATTACAATTACAAAAGTCTATTTAAGGATTAAAGAGAAGGGGGAAAAAATTGAAAGAGCTTGAGTTTCATTATAAGTTTGGAAATAAAATTCAATTCCAAACTTATAATGAAATTGCGTACGTATCCTTAATTCGAATCAAATTAAGGAATCAAAGCTCACGTAGGTCTCTTACCTCAACTTACCTACTTCAATCTTCAAGCAGAGGACGTTGTGTTTAAATCGTAGCCATAAATATCCTCGCCACCTTCTTCATCCACAATTTCAAGGTCAAGATGTTGTTGACGTCTAGTGGTTTTACCCCAATCCTCAAGAAGCATGAGGTTTTGCACATTCTCCGCCGCCAAGTTTGATCGTCTCGTACTCAACGTGTGACCCCCAATACTAAAGGCATGCTCAACCGAAACCATCGAGGTGGGAGTTGCAAACATTTCCTTAGCAATAATGGTTAGGATATGATACATGGTGGTCCTTCGTGACCACCACTTCAACAAATCACTTGAAGTCTCAAAAGCAATAGATTCAAAAGTCGCACTTAAATAAGAGTCTAACTCTTGGGTAGGGTTACCTCTAGATCGTTTTTGTGTCCTAATGTCATAAAAGTTGTAAAATTGACTAAGACGTCCAACTCCAAAACTAGATGAAGATGAGGAAGACTCTATATTTTGATGTCCTAAATCTTGACTACTACTTGAATCACCATGAATTGTTTTATATTCTCCATATAAATCATATAAAAGACTTTTAGCTTTAGTCACTTCTTCCCTAGGATTAGACACATATTCAACCATATCATAGTCAGTAATTATATCATTTGAGAACAATCCATTATAATACATAGTTAATAATTCCTCTAATCCATCTTCCCTAATCCTAGGATCTAATAATTTTGCACACAAAAATAGAGGGGGTATCTCAAAATAATATTTCAACCATTTTTGTTTCATCATAATAAGGAAATTAGATAAAATATGATCTTCTTTATATGAGTCAATTACCAAAGCAACTTTCACACATTGATCTAAGGCTAGAAGAGATGTAGGATAATAACATCCACTTACTTCCTTAGTAGCTTCTTCAAAAAAATTTAACAATTTCATCATGTGTATACATGAATCCCATGAATGAGCAAATAACATAACTTCACTATTACCATATTGCATAAAAAAAGCACATAAAAGTTCTCTATAATTATAAGAATCTTGAAGCATGTAATAAGTTGAATTCCACCTATGTGGCACATCTTTCACAATTTTTTTACTTCCATACTATTATGCTTACAAAATTTAGCCTATTTTTTACTTCGTAACGGCTAGATCATCCGGGTCGTTGATCTCCTACGGTTATATCCGTTCGAATTTGGGTCGTACACAGTGTCACAACCAAAATTTTTTAAAAAAAAGTAAAAAGCAGCGGTTTGCTGGTTTGAAAAAAATGGAATCGGAACAGAACCGGTTCCCGGCGATTCAAATCGGTCCGGTTCTGGTTTTCGGAACCGTTTGAACGTCTTTAGGTCAATGTAAACAAGATATATTTGTAAATATTCATGATTTATAACCAATATTTAAATATTTGATTATGATGTATTCTAAATATATATTTTCTTGAGCAACGAATGTCAATAAAATTAGTTATGATGATATTCTAAATGGTACTACATTATTTTTCGAGAAATTTTCATTAATTAAATATATATTATATATATAATGCTTACGTTAATATTGAACTTTCATTTATCACTTCAATAAAGAATTAAGTTTCATTATTGTTTCTTATTCTTTTTGTATATTTATTTGCATCCAATACTCATACAACAGATCTTTTGTGATAATATATTTCACTCTCTAATTCAATAATGCAATTTTTTAATAGATGTGGAATACATAATTTTATCAAATTATTTTCATTATAGAAAAAATTCTGTAAGCAAATTATAAACAATATTCTATAACCAACCTTATTTCTCAATTAAATCACATCTAATCTGTAAGTGATGGTTGACATAATATTTTGATTATTCTATATTTAATAATTATTCCATAAAATCAATTAATTTCTGTAGTTAAGCATATAATAAAGATATTATTATAAATAAGTTAACAATTTATTAATTTAAATTGTAAATTCCTATATTGTAATGAAACTTTGAAAAATAAGCATTATATATCAATTATTTAGGATATTTGCATCAAAAGTTTCATTTTATTCTTCGATCCCTATTTAAAATTACAGTTACGTACGCTAGCATGTCACAACATATATATATATATATATATATATATGATAGTCAGCCTAATTTATTATATTAATATTCAATACATAAAAGGGAGGTTTGAATGGGGCGGTAATCATGAAATTTAATATGTATATATTCAGTAGATATCCATTTGGATGTGATTTATAAAACCAATATTATTAATATTAATTTATGTGATTTTAATCTTGATAAGCATTTACCTTTATTAAATAGTGCAACATCCATAATCATTAGTTTTGTTTGTAAACATCTCAAGTTAAAATAAAAAGATATAATTATATATGCTGATTATAGAGAAAATAACATTATTTTTGTTTATTTTTTTTTTTGATATATATTTTTTTTTTGTTTAAATATTCGTCATAGATGTTAGGATTATTTTCAATTAATAAAGCATCAAAAAAATCCATAATTAATTGAGTTATTATTATATTTATATATTATAAATTTTAATTCATATATTTTAACCTATATGACTTATATATATTTAATATATATTATCACTACACTATTAAAAACAATTTAGTCACGTGCATCGCACGAGTGAAAAACTAGTTATTTTCAATATTAACAATCTAAATTATATCCACAAAAAATATATGAAACCAATTAGATTGTGACACTTGTCACAATCTAATAAAGTGAGAGATGATAAAGCTTGACATTTGTTGACCAACCCATAGATCGATCAGTCAATCCTGTTGCAACAATTAATTCTATAAAACTTTTTTTTTCTTTCTTTTTTGTCTTTTATGGGTTAGGTCATGGTAAGACCACCAATAAGTCACCACACTACATGACGTAGAAGAAATAAGAAAAACAAAAGTTTATTGAAATGAGTTTTCAGAACCAGGTTGGTTGGCCAACCCAAGGTTGGCATGCTTTTGCTCAACTTTTTATTCTCTCCCTCATTATATTGTGACACTTGTAACAATATAATTGGTAACAATAACTTTTTGTGGATATAATTTAAATTGTTGATATTGAAGATAATATGTATCAAAAAAATATTAAAAAATTATCAAAATTCATGATTTCTTTTTATCTATAAATAGAGTCAAATATTGATATATTTCGAAACACAATTTGAAGATCTCATTTTCCTCATAATCTGAAATTCTCTTTTCTCACCGAATTTTTATCATTTCATGTTATGGATCCAAATAATCCAAATTCTTCTACAACCTCCCAAAATTATCCAAACTCCCAAAATTCTTATATATTTCTTACATTATATATATATATATATATCAAAATTTTACATTATTCAAACTCCAAATAAAAAAATTCTTATTATAAATATCAAATTTAGAATATCAAATATTTTTTATATATTTCTTACATTTATTTAAATAAAAAATTGATTATATATAATATTCAATAATAAATAATGAGAAAAAAAATATTTTATAGATTGGGTTGAGGTTACTAATAAATGCTTGGAGGTTGGTTGGGTTGAATTGTGAGTTGTGTATGTAGATGAGAGAGAAATAATTTTTTTATTAGAAGCTTGGGTTAGATTGTGAATAAATATAGTCTAAATCCACACTAAAGCATAACCAACAAAATTTCTAAACACACCCTATGAAATCTCAATTTTACCCCTTAATTAAAAAAACAAAAAATCTAAAACTCTCCTCATCTCGTATGGATCGTCTCTCTCTCTCCTCCCTTTTACAATGACTTTTCTCTTTTCACTCAAAGCACGCGTCCCACGCGTCTGGTGGGTGCGCTCAAACCCATTAAAATTCGCTCCAAGCAGTCATACTCTCATATTATGTTAGAGTTACCTTCATGTTATGTTAGTGTTAGGGTACCCTAATCATTAGGGTAACACTAACATAACATGAAGGTAACCCTAACATAATGTGAGGGTCACTCTAACATAACATGAAGGTATGATTAACATTGTTTTTTACCTTCATGTTATGTTAATGTTACTTTCATGTTATGTTAGTGTTACCTTCATGTTATATTAGTGTTACCTTCGTGTTATTTTAGTTCAGTGGTTTTAAACTAAGGATATGAAATCTGGAGATAAGGTCACGTTAACATAACGCGAAGGTAACTCTAACATAACACGAAGGTAACACTAACATAACATGAAGGTAACGATCAAAACACACGAAAAAATAAAGAGACGGGGATCCATGCAACTGATGCACAGAGAGTAACTTTCCACTCAAACATAGGTCATCCCCAACTTTTCTCTAATTACTTTTATTCCCCACTGCTCCAAAACCTTGTGTTCTTTCCTTTTATTTTATGATTCTTGAGAAATAAATCATAAGAACAACGAAGTCACGTAAGAGAATTGAACCAAATTTAGATCGAACATGGTTAGCCGAACAAACTGGGTAGGAAACAAGATTTTCTGGTAGATCATGTAACATATTATCTTATTTGTCGATCACGTAACATATAATCTTTCACAAATTCACATTTGCAATCAACATCGCATATAACCGTAGACTCTAGTTGTTGTGCTAGGTAAATGGGTAAAACACTTTTTTTTAAGACAAACTAGGAAACCAAATTTAAAAGATAGGGATTGAAAATTCTAGTAAGTTGAATATATATTTTTTTTCCTGAAATTGTTAAAGATTAAATAGGACTAGTTCTTAAAATCATCAAAATCCAATGGGCCTGAAATTCTATTTTCAAATGGACAAATACATTGTTGGGCTTTTAGTCAATCAGCCCAACTTGCTTAATTCAATCAGATCAACGGCTCAGATTCAATCTCACACCACTAAATATATATACCCTGAAGCTAGGGTTTTCTCTGCCTTCTTCTCTCTCATTTCAGTCTCTCTCTCTCTCTCTCAAGCCGTTCGGCGAAGCTTGCTTCCACACATTGACAATGGTGAAGGGTCGTCAAGGGGAGCGCGTCAGGTCTGCATTCTATCCCTGTTGAAATTCATTTGTGCTTAATTCATGCGCGACCTAAACATCATTTTATTCTGATTTCTGTTCTTGATTTTGTGTTCCTCGTTTGATCGCAGACTCTACGTTCGTGGAACTGTTCTAGGGTACAAAAGGTAATAGAAACAAAAAAAAAAGTGTAAATCTTGTGTTTGATAATGTATGTGGTTTTAGAATTAAGAGTGATTGAATTGTGTGAATGATGATAGGTCGAAGTCGAATCAGTATCCGAGCACGTCACTGATACAGATAGAGGGAGTTAACACTCAGGAGGAAGTAGGATGGTACCGTGGCAAGCGCATAGCTTACATTTACAAAGCCAAGGTTAAGAAGAATGGGTCCCACTATCGGTGCATCTGGGGAAAGGTCTCTCGCCCCCATGGTAACAGTGGTGTAGTTCGTGCTAAGTTCAAGTCCAATCTGCCCCCCAAGTCCATGGTTTGTTTTCTGTGTTTTGAATTTTATGCGGTTGATGTTGGTGCTCATGCATGTTATTATGAATGCTTATTTTGATTGTGAAACAGGGAGCTAGAGTGAGGGTGTTCATGTATCCGAGCAACATTTGAGGTTTGAACTCTAGCTTTACCATTATGTAGCTCATTGTTCAATTCTTGATTAGGTATATGTAAACTTTGAAAGTTAATGTTTTTTGTGTTCGGCATCGAGTCAGGTTGTTTATATGATGAATTTGTGATGGTATAAAATTCTTAAACATTTATAGATCTTACAGAAATGCTCTAGTCCCATTCTCCATCTTGTTGCTTCTCACTGCTAAATTGTTGAATATGAAGTTGTATGCATTACTTTGACATCAGTGTAAACTTTAAAAATTATTGGTAGCATCATCTTTTGTATTCGTCTGTTTCAACAGAAAAGTTGGTGACCCCAAATTACCTCTGTAGTTGGTTTGAAAGTTGACTACTTAAATTTATTTAAGGCTTAAAGTATTTAACAAATTTGTCCAACTTCTGCATTGTTCAACTTATGATTTCTTGTTTGGGCTCTATGGGAAGACCTTTCTAGTTTATCATATTGCAAACCTCCCAAGTATATTGGAGTTGAGATTCATTGCTGACATTTGAAGTTCAAGTTTAACTTAAAATAAATTATGAGCCTGATTAATGCATCTTGAGATTATGAGTTGTGTAAAATTGATTACCAGGTATTTTGGCTATTGATAGACACCAAATGGTGCATTCGAGTCTGAAATACAACTTCGCCCATGAACTTGGAATTTTTTTTTTTATATTTTATTTTAGGGCCATAACTTTACCTGTTTTATTTGTTTTGATTTTTGGCTATGTCTCTCATTTTGCTGTTGCAGTGTGTTCGGGTCCTGCATATTTACTTTTGGAGACCTCAAGGTGAAGGCAAGTTTGTCTGAGATTCTATGCAGGCATTTGGTGTCTAGAAAAAGTTTTGTACTGTCCCTAGCCAATATTTCTTTCACCTTGTTGCACTGTTGTTAAGATTATCAACTGCAGATTTGTTAGTAATAGTGTTTGCCTTCTGGTTTTAGCATTCTCAATTTATTGTTATCGATTCTAAACTTCATTTTAAAGCCGTGTTATGCAGTTTTAGTTACACTTTTGAATATTAACAGGGCTATAGTTTGCTGTCAAATTAATCTAAAACCGTTTCCTGGTGATAATTGATTAATGAACTGTTACATTGGAATTTTAAAGATGCAATCTTGAACAGGGCAAAAAACATGCGTAATTTTTGTAAGTGGCAAATGTGTTTGGTAGCTTTATTAGCACAAAGTAGGATATTAATGATTGGGAACTGTCAAGCATCACGTTTGATTAAAATTCTCTTTTATAATCTTTGTAGCAGTATTTTTAGAATATAAGTTGTAGATTTCAATGTATTTATTCTTTCAGTAACATCACCCTTTTAACCTGGTCTCGTTGTACGAAATATAATGTGATGTGTTTGTTTGCAAACTACAGAAATTTGATATGTTGGGCCACTAATTACAGCTCATTTGTTGTACTAACAATGTTAACATGCCAGAGAATTTAGAATTAGTGTTGAACACAAATCATCATGTGATGAAGGAGAAGTTGATTAATGGTTCTAGTTGCAAACAGAGACCATATTCATGCAACTGAAATTCAGCCAACCAGAAGTGGTTTTCTTATTAGCAATCAATCAAGTGAACAATGTAAGACTAGTAAAGTTTCTGTACAACAAAATTGGCTATTACAAAACTGGAACTATAGTGTAAGTCCTTTAATGGAAATAGACTAATTACATCACTGTACAAGATTTTAACCTCAAAATTCTCACATCCAAGAAATAGCTGATAAAGGATCTCCATTGATTTTCTCTGTGGAGCAAATGCATCTGTCTGACTGTCTGTAAAGGCAAGGAAATTCAAGATCATAAAAATGCAAAGTAACACTTAATATTAGGGCATTAAAAAAGGGATATCCATGGACTTAGATGTCATCATGCCAATCCATCATTATAAATACTATAAGTAAACAGAATTTTCAACTGATTTTGGAACTAAGAATCTTCAAATAATAATTTGGTCCTTGAGATTATCTTGAGACTTCGATTTCTGCAGGATCTAGACACGGAAGGGTGGAAATCCACATTGAATAGATTTCCAGAAGTTTAAAAAGAGATGCAGCTTACAAGATAAGAAAACATAAAAGAATACATGTGAAAAGCAGAAGAGGCCTCTTGTATAACAAAGGTGCTCAAGTCCAGTGAAACTATTGAAGAGCATACCTACAATTTCAAGCGGACTTAATTCCAGATGGATGGGTTTCTAAATTGAGTAGCCATTGCCTCGGAAAGAAATTTAACAAGGTTCTCCCTGTCAACTTCCTTGTCTTTCTTGAGCTCAAGATGTCGGACCTGCCATAGGCTAGAAATATCAGCAATACATTACCAATGCTACCACTACTAGAAAGAGAGAAATATATATATATATATATATATATATATAGTTTCATAGAAGTGAGAAGCAAACCTTAACCCAGCCTTTCTGGGATACACCTGAGTCGGTGATGACAATGAGACATTTGATATCATGTTCACTGGCATATTCATATTGTTCAGTAAGGCTCGGGTCATACAGTGGAACAAACTCGGCCTGTGTATTGCTTCCAGTAAGTTTTATTAGTTTTGCAGAAAGAAATTTAAATCAAAACTTGAAGGTGATTGGATTACTGACCTTGATATTCTCCTCCCACAGTTCGGCCACCAGTTCCATACGCTCAAATAATAAACCACCCCCTCCTCTTGAACAGACGAGAACATTAATGCCAATGTCATTTCTGTTCTTGTCAAAAAAGAAATATACCTATGACTTTAGTATGATGTGAACAAACAGAAACATTGGGGAATAATGAATAGACTCGGATACAAGGAAAGAAATATACCTATGAAATTTATTATCAAAAGAAGAATACAGCAAAATAGTTTCAAGTGCAATACTAGTTCCAACCGCACCAGGCGGACTTGATTTCTGGCAACAATATAGGTACAATCACAAGCATGTCAGTCTCTGCTAGGACAATAAATTTACATTTATCACATTCTTACTAAATAACTGTGCACTGCGACAAATATAACAATCCAGTGATACACTCATAAAAGGTGCAACAAAGTCATCTTCTTAGAAAATGACAAAACTATCATAACCTTTCTGTTGTAGCAAATAAAGTATCACCTATAATTATTGGTAAAATTATTCACTGAAATTAAGGGCTCAAGTGTTATGTTTTCTATAAATTCAAAAAGCATGTGAAAGAAAGGAATTGCTAGTACACAAGTTTCCTTTTCCAAGCCCAGATCTCACTCAGTCTTGGGTTGACTCTCTCCCCAAATGTGAGAAATATTAGGAGCATGTACAGGATATCAAAATGTAAATCTTTTTCATGTAGAAATAAGTGCAAGAAAAAGTTTGTCCCAGGTTTGATGATTTATCAATGTGTCAGATAGAGGTCACCAAAGTGAAGTCGCAACATTATCCAACAAATGAAATAACTTTTAAGTGAAACCAAAATATGAAGCTACCACAGTGAATGCAATATTCTACATGACCCAGGTCTACCACCATAAAAACAAAAATATTTAGCTATTACAATCAAATCAAACAAGTAAAATGCAAAATACAAAATATAAATATTCACTAAGACCTACATATTCAGAATCGGCCATCTGTTGAAGCAAGTAATCATAACGACCACCAACAGAAAGCAGTGTTCCATCCATTAGTGATACAGGATTGTTATCTTTTCTCAAATATATCTGCATAAAGAAATGAATACTCATTAATGGGTGAAAAAGAAGAAAGTAATTATTTTTCCCACACGTCATTCACCAGTCTCTAGAGTGCTACTGACTCTCTTCTGAGAATAAGAAATATACCAAGAACTATCACGACTCTACAATTTTGGCTTAAAATCCCATTTTCCATGGGACGTGTATATATATATATTTCGTAAATTATCATGAAGCTCTCCTAGATTGTAGATTCATGTACTCAGATTTTTACAACCTGGTGACAACCTCACAGAATATGCTGCGTATTTGACTTTATTACCAACCTCATGATTATGACTATGTTTGAATAAAAAGAGGAAAACTTCTGCCTATCTCAAGAAACAAAGGTATGAGTGATGCCTATTATATATTAATCCTGTTATTGATGCAAAAAAGATGATTCTGGAAGCGAATAAAGATTAGTCAAGCAATCACATACTTCATCAATGAAATTCTTAACTCACACCTCTGAAAAATAAAGGTTATCTGAAACACCTATTGCCTCAGCTTCAGATATTGGTGATAGAAATCTTATATTACGGATGTTAAAGTAGATGACCTAACATCTCAGTTGAGAAACTTGTTCAACATTTTGTTTGAAGAGCTAGCTAGAGATCTTAGTTTTGGTACATCATAATATCAGAGTAACCAAGTATGACAATAAACATATGAACCTTGCTAAGTCTGGTTTCATGTCTTGGGTTGTATTGCAATGTTGAGGAAAAAGTTAGGCTGTTTATAGTTCAAGATTTGCAGAAAGAATCTGAAGGCATGACTCTTATATGCAGAAATAAAAGAAATCTGGATTCTCGAAAGAAGCAAGTGTAGAGGCTTGGCCTTGAAAAGAAAACGTTGATATCTTCTGTCATCTGCATCTGATACAGCTTTCATGGAACTAGTCAAGGAATATGTTTGCATAAGAACTGGTTTTATTACCTGGAAATACAAGTTCCTGTGATAATATTCAGTTGGTGGCATAAGCGCATCAAGAAAGACGTGTTTTTCAATCTTCCAAACTCTCAAGTAGGTGCAAAGCTCAGAAACCTCATCAAGTGCCTTGCGTGTGGATTTATCTGGAATAACGATCAAGCATTATTTCCCTGATTTGATGCTTCCCGTAATAAAGTCTTAATATAAATCAAGGTAGAGCAGACTAATGAAAAGATACCTGCAGGCAGGGCACCTCTTAGTCTGGGGAGTGCCTGATCTACAGTTCCATAGAACCTCAATCCTACAACTTGTAATCTATTTAAAACATCATCAGCAAGATCAAGTTCCTGGAAACAAAAAAAGGAAAGAGAATATTCAAATAATATAAGTAGCCAATTACAGTTTGTTTCAGCAGCAACAAAATTGATAAATGGAGAAATTCATCCTTGTCAATGGGGTCCACTCATAAATACACACACATATACATGTGGAGAAATCAAACAATTCCAACTACAATATTTCAGGTTTCCACTTAACAGCTTCAATAAATAGGAGGTTTAAATACATTTAAGAGATTTATAATAAAAAGTATCAAAAGCAATGGCCACAAAACTTTACAAAGCTTGAAGAAAAAAGAAGTCCTTTTATTCTCACATTAACTGCAGTCAAGTCCTTGTTAATCACTGTGAAGAGTTTACACGGTATGCATGATGCTGATAGGATTTATGGAATATTGGTTTCATTATAAAATGAGATTACAAAATCTAGACAACAGATATGCCTGATCATGGAAAAGCAGGAACTAAATAGAAATTAAGGTTTAGTGTGTAAGAGATGCTTTATAATCACAAGAGAAAAGCACATGAAGTGTCACAAAAAACCTTGAGCCCGTTCTCTACGATAGGCTTATTGAACACCCTTAAGTGATCACACAACTATTTAAGAGACACTGGCCCACTGTCAGGATCTATTTGCTACTAAATATACATCATATTGGGCCTCAAAAGGACAATGTCCTAAAATTTTACAATGAATAAATATCGGTTTGTGAAACCTCTGGCATTTATACCTTTTCAGATACAAAAGGTCAAGGCCAAGTAGTAGTACCCAAATATGTTATTATCATCACCAGTGTATGATGCCTTTGAGATCCAGTCAATTAAGAAGCACAAATATATCCCCTAGAGTGCAAGAAAATCCTTTTTTCTTATGTTGCCCCCCCAAAAAAAAGGGGCTCATTGAAATTTAATTTAAGATGGTTTAAGTATTCCCGCCGTCAAGGCAGAAATGATCTTCAAATTGTACTCCCTAGAGGATTCTTAAACGCTAATGACTAATGTTACAATTTTAAAGGTGTTTTATGACATTAGAAATGAATGTCTTCAGTCTTTGCAACTGGTAATGTGGATTGATAACTGTAAACATAGTTTGAAATCCTTTCCTGATACTTTTTACTTAGCACAGTAAACATAATTACACTAAATTACAGTAAGGCAACTATTTTTCAGCAATTTTATCCAACAACTATGGGTAAAAGACCGCAAAATCAGTTTTTTTGTCACAGCTTGCTGACCTGTCGAAGTTGGCGCCTGATTACCACCCATTTTGACTTCCTTTCAGAAGACTGAGAACGCAAGGAGCCCAAAAGTGAGAGAAGCTGCAGTCATAGAAACAATATACCAAATACCAATGAGTAATTATGGTGTCATCATAACTAAATCATCAGACTCTAAATCCAACCTCAGCAACTTTCTGTCTATTCTGGGGTTTGATTCCTGTCCAAGACCATATCGCTTCCAATAAGTGCCCATGATTTAAATGAATGTCACATGATTCTGAATTGAAAAAATGATTGATAATGTCCATGGTCGCCTGCAATTAACAACAAATTTGTAAATCTACTAGAAAATATGAAGCAGCTTGTGAACAATCATCCCATGCTCTGCATATATCAGAAAGATTTGACATGCTTAAGAAACTGCAATAAATTCTTATTTATTTATATTTTCCATATCTGAAGCATCAGACAGTACAGAATCTTGAGCAACTTTATCATAGTCTCAGTATTTTTTCTGCACATATGGATACACTCTGTTTTAGACAGAATACATTATAATTCTATGATCAAAAATCACATGATACTATAATATTTTACTAAAATAATTCTCAATGAACTGGTGAAGAATTCAATTAAGCTACATACTGCAATTCCTTGAAAGATACATAACAACCTGATAGACATCATATAGGAATTATTACAGGTAACAAAAAATGTCATAAACAAATTTATACAACAATTAGAATGTCATTAAAAAGTTAGGACCAGGTTTATATGGAGAAGGAAGTCAGCCATTAAGATAGCTTGGGCTTACATATATTCTGTTCTCCGGTTTTGGCAAAACAGCATCTTAAGGTAGACTGACACCAATTTTTACTGGTTGCCACTGAAATGATTAAAGGATAAGCGAAACAAGGATTGCTTGTGCACACATGAAGCTACTGCATCCTTTAGAGGTGGAGTTGTAGCATCATTCTACATAGAGGTCTTCAAACCTTTGTTCAAGCTAGATTCTCTGGGGGTGAGGGTGCGGGGTTGGGTTACTCTTTCTAAATTGACTACACTAGCTTCTCGAAATGTGATTTCGCATCAGTAAGATTCAAGTGATTCGGAGATTCTACTTCATTCATGGAATCGAGAATCTAGAGAATGCACTTGTGGTTAAGGCAGGTCTTTCCTACCTAATGCACCGACTCTCGCTTGCTCCAACGCTCGTTTAGTAGACAGCAAGAGCTCGTTAGCTAATAATCTTCCCAAGAACAGAAGGTAATGCCAATTGAGGGGTAGCAGCAGGTATAGCCTTAGCCCCGGGGTTTACACAGGAGATCCAGACGAAGTTCTTATGACTAGTTTCTATACATTACGATTCCACAAAAACTACTGTAAACAACTATTCTGTGTTTTTTCTCCCTCCCTTTGGCATACAATTATCCTTTTCTGGGAAGGGATGATAAAGAGGCAAAATGAGAATAAGAATAACTATGCATAGTGCAGGACCTTTATGACTTCGGCCTCTGTCAATGCTGTTTCCCCTCCCACAATATCAAAATCTCCCTGTAAACACAGCATGTTAATAAATAAAGCAATCATGTTCTTTAGCAAAATAACACGAGATATCTTATATGATACATGCAAATTGAAAATGACCTGGAGGTACCGATTTGGAGGTGAATGCCCAATTGCTCTTCGGTATACATATGATATTTCATAGCGCCTGAAAAACGATTTCTGCAGAAGATCGAAATTAACTTCTCCAAGAGTACCAAAAGGTTCTCGAATATAACAATCAATAATGTACAAATCTAGCAATTACTCACATTACGCATTGGAAAGAAGAATAACTTTATCTCTGCGACGCGTCCATTAGACTAACAGCATTATAGGATAAAGTAGAAAATAGCAATATACAATTGACTACTACCAGTGAGAGCACAAAAAATGGAAAATTTTAGCTCAAGAAAAGAGATTATCATGTTTCAACACAACCCACTAAGACTCAGCTGGAGTTCTATGCTCTAGCTAAGAGCCATTAATGAGTTTCATGAAAAGTTAAAATAAAATGAAACAGAAAAACTTGAAATCTAACCTGCTTTGCAATGATCCATTTTACAAAGGGAAACCGTAGCTCATGGCAAAACTCGATCATGTCTCCTCCATGGGACAACAATTTGACAGTATTCCTAATAGAGTTTCAGGGAAGAGGAAAAATAAAACAGAAGGCGTCACATTGAAGCTTTCGCAGATGAAACACAAACAAATGTAAGATTTGAAAGCAAAAAAAAAAAATTAAGAATCTTACAGTAAGAATGGCAACAATACCTATTTTCCTGTGGGCAATCACCCAATATTCTCATTGGTATGATTTCCAAATGCTTTGCACAGTGCTGTCTAAAAACCTCTCTGGCAATATCAAAAACCAGATCACGGTTAAGAGTGTCTGCATCTGTGAAAATAGTGGTTGAAGTATCACCTTCCACTGATTTCAGCCTTCCAGCATATGCATGATTGTCCTTTGTTCTTAACTTATCCTCATCAAAAATTGCAGACACGACTTTTTCATAAATACTTGTGTCTTCTGAACTGTGAATTGTCCGCAATATATCTGCAAGTCAGGCAGAAAGGAGACTTAGTTGAATAATGGAAAGAAAGTGACATTATCAAGTATTTCCATTTCCCACTTAACCTAAAAAGTCTAGTTATATGTGTGGTCAAGAAATTCATTCGGAGATCAAAAAGGGAAACATAAAATGGAAAAGGCTTAACCTCTACAAACTTAAGGCTGCATTTATGAAATTCAAGAACTATATCAGACTCCTAGAATGTCTCCATCAATCCACATCAAGAAATCGAAGTAAACTAAATTGATAATTAATTTTCAAACTTTTCAAATCTATCACCGTTTTGAGTCTAATTGGAATAAAATCAGAACCAGGCATCACCACAAATGAATAAACAGAAGATCAAGCAGTCAGCAAATAACATTCTGTTACAACTACACCTACATAAATATTCATAAAAAAACACAATAAAGGAATGAACATCCATGTAGTTGATGAGCAATTTGAAAGAAAATTACAGCGATCTTAATACAAGCAAAGGTTGAAGTGTCTTTATGAACTAGGGAGATTTCACATATGCACAGAATCCACAATCAAAATCTTGCAAACAGATACCAATAACTTACTATCTAACATTTCATACTCCATGCGAGGTGGAAAAGCATGTTTAAGAAGCTCTGTTGCAGAAGGACGATCAGATGGACTTGGGGACATCAAGTGGCGAAGCAAGGATGCCTGTTCTGGGAATTTGGTGACCCAGCTAGATGGAAGCTCACCCTTTAGTTTCAGATCAGAAAGCACTATATGTCTCTCCATTGCTGTCTCAAATGGATGCCACAATTCAAAGAACACCACTCCTAAGCTGTACATGTCAGCCTATAATATGCTGAAATGAGATGAGGACATAAATACCTTCTTAATAGATACTGAATTATAGATGTCCAAATAAATCTAAATTACCTTCTCATCGATCTTTGGCCAGCCTTGTTCTATTTCGGGAGCAGTGTAGAAATAAGTGCCAACTTGACCTGTACCATCAACAGATACTCCAACCGTTTCAATAGCATCCATATCCTGGTCCAGTTGCTCCAACCTCAGAAACTTAGCTGAAAAATAAGAGATAAATCATTAAGTAATTTAAACAAGGAATTCTGGAAAATGTCAGAAAATTTTACCAGACTGAAAACTTGGAAATAGAAATGCAATGTATTTCCAAAATGACAAAAAAAAAGTTCTAGTGCTCACTAGCTAATTAATTTATGCATTCACTATGTCACTTTTGTACCAAAAAAAAAGGCAAGTAATACCGACCCAAGGGCAAGACTATACCACACCACTCAAGCAGTACATAACTAGCAACTGCACAAGCAAGTGAAATCATAAAGGATAGAATAGTCAGGTTCCAAACAAACAAACAAACCATAAGCTACCATATGCATAAATTTTAAGATTACATGAACATCCATCAAAATAGACCCTCGACCATTTAAAACCCCAACAGCAAGTTCAAGAGAAAAGGGGGGTTAGGCAATATATTGAAGTTCCAAAACTACAAAAAGCAGAATAACAACGAGCATATGAAAATTCATCTTATTATATTAAGCAATTACAAGTTTTTGAAGCTCTAGTTTGAGCTTCCCCAGCTAGGATCATATTGTTTATGGAATTGAATCTTGGTCACAGCCAAAGCAATAATGGTCCATTAAAGAACACACCCCCCCCCCCCCCCCAAAAAAAAAAAAAGAAAAACCAAAAAAAGAAAAAATAAATAAACAGAGGGTTAATTATATGACAAATCATCACCTATTACCATTTTTCGATTATAATATGACCTTTCAACCCCAACACCACAGATCATCACCTTCAATTTTATAATAATCTGGTACATGATCAGAAATTTCAGGTTTGATTGCTAATGTGGATACCTAAATTCAGAGAAATATCCTTTTCATCCCCCTTCAATTCTGAATTTCATGCTCCACGTCAGCTATTGGGATCGGAAATGCCAGTATGTACCAAATTGTTACAAAAAGTGAATATTATGATTTGTGGTGTTAAGGTCAAAAGGTCATGTAGTAATTGAGAAAATAGGTTAAATGTGATGATTTGTCATATAATTAACCCAAAAATAAATATTGATTTTCATGTTACCTAAAGTTATCCAATGGTCAGTCATTTACAACAGAGATCATAAGCAGTACAAATATGATCAACTAGACAGACTGCAGTAAGTCGAATTTTGTGTTAAATGAATGATTATAACATGAAATTACATAATTACTTCTTGTATAAAGAAAATCTTACATCATATAAACATAAGTGATATGCAACAGAAGCCTTTCACTGAGCAAGAGAATTACAGACTGATTGACGGGAGAGGAAAAAGAAGATGGTCCTAATGAAGATAATAAGCGCTGAGCAGTGACTTCATTACACATAACTAGAAGGAAAGAGGTCATGAAATGAACAAAAGTCATGGCGATGGTTCATAAGAGAAGCCAAAACAACAATAGAGAAGATCGGAACATAAGTTCTGTGATAACATATTGTAAATGTCCCAGTAATATAGTTGACTAGATTATATCTATTTTAAATAAATAGAGCAACTTAGAAGATAGTGTATACAGTAGTTTAATAAATTGTAGATGAAGACAAGCTCAGAAATATCAAAAGTCGACGAACGTATGAGCCTAAAAGCATAGTATGGTTGCATTGCTTTGTGCATAACTCCATGCCCCACTATTTGCCCAATTTACATCAAAACAGCATTTTTAGGTGCAAGAAGAAAACTGGAAAAGCTAAAATCATTTTTCGATCTTATGGAATATTCTGAATCAAAACTAAGGAGCTAGAATCATCTCTTACCAAGACCAAAATCCCCAATTTTGATGTCATTGCGAGCATCAAAAAAGATGTTATTAGGAGTCAAGTCACGATGGATTATTCCTTGTCCATGTATATGTGCCAGGCCCTCCACGATTTGGCGGAATAAATGCCACACAAGTTCTTTATCAAGATAATTATAGGCCTCAAACATTTGCCTCAGTGTCCTTCAACCAAACAGGTAAAATATATGTTAGCAAGACTATCCACATTGACAGAGTTTGTTTAAGAACAGTACAGACCTACAAAATTAGGACATATCATGCTTCACATCTGTTGCGGGATGGTAGACACCTCAATTTCCCTCTGATTATCTATTAGGGTATTGAGGAGTTCACAATCCTGAAGATCAATTGCTTGAAAATACAAGTTATTGGATTTCAGTTTTTCATTAATTCAGATGTTCGGAATGCATGTGTTATTCCTTACATTTTCTTGTTGGTCAACCTACAGAGATTCCATATTTTGGATGCACATATTCTCATTTGCCCCAATAAAGTTACAGACAATAGTGTTCATGCACATCACAATCACAAGTCCCTGACTGCAACTAAAAAGACCTCCCAAACTTGTCTCTTTTATAAGAAATGGAAAATAGTTAATAAAGGATAGGATAGGATAGGTACAAAGGGATGAGGAATCCCATAAAAACTGACACATCTACATAAGAACACTACTCCAATAACTGACAATATTAGATACTAGGAAAACTTTAAATTCTATACAATTAGAGACCCACCAAGCAACCCTGGACTTTTCCCTGCCACAAAACTCCTCAATGGACTCTTCCAAATCCTCAAAAGACTATTATTCCTTTCTAGCCAATGAGACCAACACAATGTCAGAACAATCACTCCCCATAAAACTTTACCCCTTTTACAAATTAGACTTCCATGGTTGGGTAAAAAGCATGTCGATGGCAGATGGAGGCATGACCCACAATAAACGCAACTCCTTTAACACCCTATTCCGCACATTGAGATAGAAAAGAAAGTGAAGAAAGACGTGATCCAGTTCATCGGACTCACTCTTACACAAAACACACAAATTTGCAGACGAAAGGACATGCAAACCAACAACCACAAAAAGCAATTGCACCTTCTTAGGTACAAGAACCTTACAAACAGATTTAGATCCATAAAGCCACCCTAAACTTGATCCCCCTCTTTATGCCTTTAGATCCATAAAGCCAATGTAAACTTAATTCCATCCCATATATCTAGTACCAGTTCTTCAGATTCTCAAAAAATTCTCTTGTTCCTTTATAGCCAGCCATATAGATCAACATACAACTAGAACAATCATTCTCCATAAAATCTATTATCTACAACCAATGAGCCAACCTAAATCATTTATGAAAAGATCCATACATGATCTGGGATAGAATAAAGCTTGACTCAATTCAGTTAAGACTCTAGACCACAGAAACCATGGAATAGGAAATGCATAATGATGTCATCCTGAAACTCCAAGTTATGCTCACACAACGCACAACAAATAGGATAATGAACCATATGTGGGTTCCTTTTTTTGCATTGTATCGCAAGTAGGAAGCTTACCCAATACCAACAACCAAGAATACAATTTGAACAATTGTAGGCAACCATACCTTCTAGATAATATCAAAGATGGGAAATAAGGAACTGGTGAATAAGAGGAATAACCAAATACAAGAGTCATAGTAAGATTTGCATGAGAAAAGCCTCGACCATTCCCATCCACATCTTATAATATCCTCAACACCCTCTAACAAAACTTACAGAAAACTAAGTTCCAAGAACTCCAAATCCCTTAGATAATGAAGGAAGAGAAAAGTCTAAGATACGGATGAGCGACTCTTTGAAGAGGGCAAGAAAGAAAAGGAAACAATCAGCTGGCAATTTTGAAATTGGGCAGATTCCTATTTATGTTGATTTTAATGTGAACGGAGAAAAGTACAACTGATACAACACAGTAGCTACCTTGGGCAATATTCCATCTGAATATAGAGGTAAGTTGACTCAATCTTATTTTCATGTGCAGGCTGTTCTGAAGCATCTGTGTCCTTGTAGCCGAAACTGGAGCTCATACCAGTTTTGGAACTCCATGCAGAATTCACAGGGCCTCCAAGATCTCCTGCTTCATACCAAGCCTGTAATTTATTAAATTAAATAAGTAAAAAAACAAGTAAAAAAGAAGCACAATACACGAAATCAGGGTAAAATGCCAGGACAAGATTAAAGGAATTACGTATGTAAGTTTTTTTTTATTCTGGTCAATTACACTGATTTAACAACCATTCTGTCAACCAAATCTAATAATTTAACAAAATAAAATCTCCAATTTCAGTTATTCAATTCAATGGACTACTCTCAGATATTAATACCTGATAGTATCGTACAACATGCTGATGCTGCAACCGAGAAAGAGTAGCTACTTCCCTGAGAACCATATCACAGCATAGGTGCAAAAGAATTAACGTAAAAATACAGGCATAATAAAGATGACAACCAAAACCAAATAACCAAAAAAGCTCTAGCATTAAGGATTCTGCGTAAAGGAATATGTGTTCTAAAGAGGACTAACATAAGGTGAAAATACAGGCATAATAAAAATGACAAACAAAACTGTATAACTAAGACGCTCTTGCAGAGTTGCAGGAAGGATTCAGCATGAAGGAATCCGAGTGCTTAACAGGAAGAAATTCTGACATCAGAAAAGGGAAGAGAAAATCTGAGCAGAATATAAAGCAGTTCAAAACTTCAAATGATGATAGGATATAAAGAATATGTCTAGGTGGTTACCATATAGACTCATCCCATGCCAACTTTTCTCATTTTTTTTCTTCTTTTGGCATGCAAAGAAAGAATGTCTAATATTCTAAAATGACATTATTTATCTTAAATTAATTTCATTCCACCACTAAGTCAACTTTTGAGAATATAGGTATGAAGATATCAAAAGCTTGCAATTTGCAACTCTTTATCTAAATTTGAAGGCAAGTCAAAATGGAAAAATGTAATTGGAACGGAGGGAAAGGGAATACTACAAATGAAAAGTATATGTGCATATTCTTCAAAGTAAGAAAAACAAGCACTGTCTTTGACAAAAGTTCTGGTTATTTTTGCTAAATATGCTTTCATGATTCTTTTTCTTTCTTTTTTAACAAAACATTTTATTCGTTATTGATGAAGTATTTACAATCCATGGATAGGTCATCCACTCAAGCAAATTCCTACAGTCTTTATGATTCTAATTTTCAGACAATACTTCACAGCACTGCCACTATACACAAGGGCTAGACTTCTTAGGTTGAAACTGTCCTGCTACACATAATCAAAGGTTTTGTACAATTAAAAGACATTCAAAAAAAAAAAAAAAACTTAAAATCAGTTTCTGGCAAAAGAAGTGGTTGCGAAATTGATCAAAGGTTGACAACTAAGAAAAATGTGGACTGTAGGTTGCAATTCGCAATGTGTTTGTGTGTGTATATATATATGTGTGTGTGTGTGTGTGTATGTGTATGTAGGTTGCATTTGCAAAGCAAGAAAAAAAAAAAAAAGAAACAAAAGAAGCGAAAATTCATGTTGCAAAGTGAAACTAACCCTTACTACTATTGTACTCATCTAATAATTATGGTTTTCTCTTCTCAACAAGAACATGTTTTTGCCTACTATGATAACCTCTAGTAAAGAAAATATACCAAAATTCAGCACACTCAAAAACTATATTATTGGATAAAACAGTTAGTACATCCATTGGAATCCTTGAAAGAATCAACTATAAATTTCCCAAAAGTTCATCAATTGCTGGAGTGAGGAAAAATTACCATTCATTTAGGTAAAATGAATTAATACTATTTCAAGAGACTTCATAAATAAACTATTAATTGATTATGAAAAAAATTGATCATCAGCCATTTCCAAAGATGAGATTAACTGTGAAATAATTTATATACCTAGCATTTCATCCTATGAACTGCATAACCAGTATGACTTGTTCTAACAGAATTAGGACAAACATATATGACGTGAATTTAGTAACAATTGGGTTATAAAATTTACAAGCCTTATTGCAGAACTAACAAAAACTGATTGCTAATACTTCTGACAACATCTGTCCTACCTGGAAAATGCAATAAGCATTTTATAAGCTGACTAGCACTTCAAACATGAAACAGAAACTATCTCAACTGTAAGAAGTTATAGGAAAAATATGAAAGGATTTTGGGAAAGTTCTCACCAAATGAGTGATTCAGCATAAGAAAAGTTGCGTAAGAAAGTGAAAAGAGAAAGATTTCATCTAAGTCAGATGGGAACCCCAAAGCTAATAATAATCATCTTAGTTATACGCTGCTTATAGCATAAGACATTGGATCAGAAATCTATGCAAGCATTCATAAATCATACTTTGAAGGTTTACATGTTATATATAGTCAAATGCACAAAAAGATTTTTGCTTTAATGAATTTATGCATAAAGCATCAGGCAAACGACTTGTGTTGTTCACTTGTTCTAACAGCTAAAAAACCTTTGAGCAGAAAAGGAAGGGGGAAAGTAATCACACTGACATTTCCACTTAATCAATTACATCAAACAGGAGAAAAACAAACATTATTTTCCAAAGTCCAGAATTTTATTCCACCTTAAAGATCTTCAGAGCACACTTCGATTCATCTAAAAGCTCTTCAAACTGAGTTTCAAGCCAAGAACTAGTCTCATCTATATATCACCAAAGCAGATGCTCATTATTTAGCATGAAACTTACATTTGCAGAATTGAACAGTAAACAAAGCAATCAAAAAACAGAGAGGGAAGAAAATACAGCACGTAAAGAGCTTCAGGTAGTACTATACTGTACTGCGATGACAACACAGAATATTCTTTCTTGAAATACATGTTCAAAAAATACGAACCTCAATATACGGTCATTTACAGGTAGGCTCTTGTCCTTTATCCGAATCTTCTTCACAGCATAATGCCGACCATCTAGCTTATTCTTGCATAATACAACATGACCAAATCCACCATGACCTGTCAAAGGAAAAAAATATATAAATGCACACATGCATGTATATATGTCACTACAAGAGGCATGGATGTAACGTTAATAAATCAACCCTACCAAATCCAATATCTATGCCATCAAATGGATTTACCAGGTTATAAGAAAACCAGAACGAGCAAGGGT
The DNA here is from genome assembly GCA_005771605.1 of Scutellaria baicalensis. Lineage (NCBI taxonomy): Eukaryota > Viridiplantae > Streptophyta > Magnoliopsida > Lamiales > Lamiaceae > Scutellaria > Scutellaria baicalensis. The sequence continues at coordinate 10,858,233 of CM016729.1, forward strand.
TAGAATGACAAAGAGAAGCAACATACATTCAGATAGATAAAACTACTACAAATTTTAGTGGGATGCTGCAGTAATTTCAGTAATCAATGTGCAGAACAAGTTTTAGAATCTAATCAAGCTAATTAGCTGTTGTAGATATCAGAATTTTCTCTAAATGTGAAAACAGAAAGACATATTTGAATACAATGACCTAAGAGCCTCATAATCAATGATTTCAATTATGCATACCAACTTTTTTCCTGAAGCTAATTTGACTAGTTACTTTAGCATGGTCTCAACTTGAATTTTTTTCTTTAACTTCTTCATATTAAAGATAGTATCAAAATTAGTAAAACACGAACCATATAACAATGTTCAACTAGCAAATCAAAGTTTCAACTGATTAAATTAAAAACATTATATCAGAGAAGACTAGCGGTTATCTTCAAGTCACGTGAAACCACCACTAGGGACTGGAAACAATATTGAACAATAGCATGATTTCAATTAATTAACAAGGTGAATAACTTGTTACAAATAAAGATGCTTCAACAATGCTAATTGTAGTGAATTTGAACAACCTGTGATATTCTATTTACAATAATAAATAATGAAAGTAAAAAGCTTTTGTAGTCGAAATGTTTGGCATAATTTGCTGAGCTCCACTTTTGGTTTGTCATTTAAATGCCACTCAACTTGTGAAGACATAGATAATATCATTCCCGATCTTGATATTCACCCATACCCTCTCAAATATCTTAATAGTTAATACTTTGAGCATTAAAATTGTGCTATTAGAAAAAACATATTTTTCATTTTGCTACAAAATTAATGGAAAATAAATGTTGACCTACATGCAAGTAGAATACACCCAAAAGTGCTTACTCACCAAGTGGTTGAAGCTCCTCAAAGTCGCTTAAATAGCGGGAACTTGGAACTGAAGAACTTTGGCTTCCAAAATCAGAACAAGTTTTCCAAAAGAAAGAAACTTTTGATGAACTCTGTCAGATGGAATCCAAAAAAAAAAAGGAATGATGTTATTACACAAATGAATATCCACTTTGCATGGTTCCAAAAAAAACAAAGAACTGACTAACAATATGCTTCCTGAACACACGATCAAAAATCTTGTCAAAAGATGATGATGGTTTGATAGCCATGTCTCGCACGCCTTCTGAAACAATCTGAAAAGGAATAAATTTAGGGGCAGCTGAAGGAACATATATAATAAATAAATAAATAAGAGACAGAACTACACACCCCCAGATTGAGGAGCTCTGATGTAATTTCTGGCAAAGCATCAGCAAGTGCTCCTTTAGGAGCACAAGCAACACGAAGCAAATGGGCCTAAGGGGAAAAACTTAGTCAGTATCTGAGTGAATTTAATGAAAAATGTTGCAGCAGTCAAGGTACAAAAATCACCAGGAGCAAGTCCCTCTCCATAGTCTGAGTAGATTGAACTTGAGCAACAGACGATGGCGATGACGACTCTGAATCACTATTCAAACCATCATTATCAGATCCGGTTAGATTTCCTTCCACAAAAATATCCTGTAAAAGCAAGAAACTCATTCAAAAATAAATTAATTTCAAAACACAAGCAACCAAACCATATAAAAAAACAACTGGGGGGGGGGGGGGGGGGAAAGGGGGGAGGACAGTAGTGCATATCTTTTTAGGACCAGTTAACTTTTACGTTAAGAAAGAAGTATGACTTCAGTTTGACGATTCTAGCAGGAAATAGTGGACGAGACAATCAGAAAACATAAGGAGGAAGAAGAAATAAAAATCTCAGCATCAAACAAGAGAAGAGTAACACAGGTATAGAGTAAGAAAATGAACACCACCTTTATGTAGTCAATGGAACCATTTCCAACTGATTCAACTGAAACTGAATCAGCACTTTTTGTCTCATCTTCACTATCTTCTTCAAGCGTATCTAATCTTAATGACTGATGATGTACGTACTCTGGCTTATAACTTTCCAGCACTGATGGCTTCATATGATTGTCCAATTGCTTGCTGAAGTTAGCATTTCGGGGTTTCAAACTGTCAAATGTCTGAGAAGATACTACCTTGCTCTCTTCCATTCCCAGGTTCCACTGCCATAACTCCCCAGAACCACTGAAAAGATCTACATGACTAAACACAAAAGGTCCTCTAAAAGAACTGAGCTTGCCACCGGCGACAGCAGCATCCTTCTCCGAGAGCTGAAAACTCTTAACAGTGTCATGGCTGACAACCTAAAACAGACACCAATTAGAGATGATGAGTGATCTCTTAACTTTTCTTCGATCACATTAGAGGTTAGACAATGGTGCAGGTATCACTAATTTGCTATCAAAAATATACAATAGTAATAGTAAGATAAAATCTTTCTTAATTTTGCATTACATATAATTAAAGAGAGGAAGAAAAGATCTTTTGTGCAGATTTAATGGTCAGTTTTGTGAGCTTGGTTACATTTGCATCTAAATCATGGAATCTTATACTTGAATCCCACTTTGGTCACATTTCATTGGTAATTAAGCTTAAATTTTCTTTTTACAAAGTGAAGAAGCTATTTACCATACATCACTTGTTTTCAATATTGTAGCATCATAAAGCAATCCAGCAGTCAACTTGAGTTGAAATTATCTTGCAATTAAAACTAAAAAAGATAAAGTGCTTACTGATCCATGTGGCTGCCCTTGAGAAATGATTTCAGACAAGAATTCTTGGGCAGCTTCCACTAAATTATAAATCATTACACGTCCTTCTCGAGCATTAGAATTAGCCTGCAACAGTTGACCACTAGAAGTTTGTTATTCAAAATAATACAAAATCAGATTATAACAGAGGACAGTAAAGTTTACAGGAGATGTGGAACATGACTCCAAGGGCAAGAACCAGTCTTTGATTTGTTGACAAAACATACAAGAGACACATTTACCATCTCTTAATTAAAATTACTCAGAGAATTCCTTCAATCAGTCAATATCCAAGCAATGGTTTATAAGAGGAATGAAGTCTTTAGATCAGGCCATTATATGACACGTGGAAAGAAAAATGCTAATAGAATTTCTAAGAGATACCCACAGTTATGCCATATACCTAATGAACTAAAATTTTGGGCATTACGAAATTTATTCTAATAATCTTATTATTTCTTTGCAAAAACCTATTGCTTCCTAACAAATCCAACCTCACATATAATATACTGTTACTCTTTCAATTCAAATACCAAAAGAATCTTACTGTTGATCCAAAATTATGTCCATGCATCAACCATAGTCAAGATCCTAGTAACATTGAAGTCCATAGACTCTGCCATATTTCGCAACACCTCTATTCCATGTATCCACATCAATAGCTAAGATAATAGTATAACATACATGAATGGCTCTTGGCCACAGCTCATATACGGCTACAACCATAAGAAAAAAATATAAAAGAGAAAGTTATCTCACATAATAATACAACATCAATGAATGGCTCTTGTGTGTAGCTCACATAGTTATGTAACAGTAAGAAAAACAAAAAACAAGACAGCCAGTAAAAACATGCCTTCTCCACTCATGATAGAAAATAATGCCATATTCTCAAAAATTTAGAAGTGTAAGCTTCAGTAATTAACATTCTACAAGATAAAAGATCTAGGGAATTTAATATAAATATATATATATATATATATAAGCTCAATATTAACTAAAATGACTTGGAGGGGGGGGGGGGGGGGGATTTGCAAGGAACATCCAAGAAGAGATCTTATTATGCATCTATAAATCTATGAGACTGAGATACATATAGAAAAATAAGAAAACCTTGTTAGTTGTTAATACACACTGCTCAAAGTACACAGATTATATTCCACACACAAAAAAAAGCAAAAATCCTTGAATTAGATTCAAGACCGTGGTAAAATTTCATCTGAATCACCGCATATGATATGCCTTTATGATGTCAACTCCAAAAGGGTAAGTGTAGCACAAGAAAGCTTAGCATATAGTTTATCCATTTCTTACTAGAATCAAATAACAAGATAATCGTGCAATATCTGTGGAGTTTCATTGTAGTGATCTTAGTATTATAGCTTAGTGTGCAAATACAAATAGAGCTTGTATAAAGCAAAATATAAAAGAAAGGTCCAAGCCACAGAATTGCAGAGTCTGGACTGGACTAGCATTAACAAGCATCATATTTCAAATAGAAGGATAAGAAACTTATTCTAGTGACCGTGTCACAGTGATCACAACTCACATGTTGAATCTACCTTAATGTATGACTATCAGAAAACTCCTACCTGATCATAAAGTAGAGACAAAAGGTCATCAGCATGAGCTTTTGTTAAGCCTTTCTCTGAAATTATTTGCAGCTTTGGGCACTTGTATGGATAACCTTGTAAACATCTGCAGAAAGAACATATGCTTAGTATATAAGTCATGTCAGCACCATATAGTGAAGAATGAGAATAACCTCCAAACCTCACTGAGAGCAAGGCAGAAACATCAAAATCCTCATATCCCGTATCTTTTGAGTATGGCCTATTGTTTCATTAAATAAATACTCAGCAAAATAAAACATAAAAAATGAAGCTTAAGATCCAAGTTAAATGAATCAACATATATTTGGAACCTGAGCTTGATGTTGAGAAGAGGAGGTGATTCAGAAACAACTTTGCAGTCATCCTGAAATATGGCGCGCCTATCAAAGAACAATGAGATTGATCATATACTATGAGATCATAAATCATGACAGAATTTCTTAACATGTCGTCGCTTGCCATGCACCACACACTTGCACAAATATTAAACATCAACCAAACATATATGTCTACTACTTGCATAGCACATGCCTGTTGAAAATAGAACCAAAGACAGTGTATTAATGTTAAAACCATCAGTTATAGAGATGTTTCAAGGAAATTCTTTTAGTACAAAACTATTGCAAATCAGACTTACAGAAAACTAGGTTTGTGATGACCAGATTTAGGAAATGTGATGGCATAATTAAATTCTAAATATGTACATTCTAACTAATTACAACAAGCAGGAGAAAAGGAATCAGAAAACACACTTGTCATAATCTATATAATATGGTTACATCATAACAGTTCAGAAATAAGGTTCATACTGTGCCACTAAATAGACTATTAAAGCAAAGTTTAACCAAACAAATACATAATCAAGGTGGAGAGTTGGAACTGATATCGTTATGTGCATGTGTATTACTAGTGTTTATACGAGCCATGAGTAGAGCAAGTTGAAAGCTGGAGCTTGATATACTAAGATTCTATATATAGAGGTTGTAAGGACCAACAAAATGTTATATGATCATATTATATATAAAAATACAGGCAAAGCTTATCTGTAACATTATTAGGTTATATAAGTCACGTGAATTGGTCATGGTTTAAGTATATAATTCTATACAAAGAACTAAATTATGTTGAAGATGCATGCCAACTAAGATGATTGACTTATTGGCAATCTCTTCTCCTGAATGTTTTTGAGGAATCACTTTTCTTCTTATGGGTATCTATTTTTTTAAATACAACTTATGCCACTTCACATGCTATACCTTGATTTATAGACATTCAAGTGTTCAACAGCAGTTATTTGTGAACTCATAAGCTGGAAATAAAACACTTGGCTTAACACCCAAATACATATGTGTATAATATAAAACTTAAAAGAATTCTTGCCTTGTGAGAAAATGTTCGGTGACTGTTTTGCAGTTTTGATCTACAAACAGTGAACAGTTTCACATTATATATAGCGATAATAAGTAATGACGATGATTATGAAGAAGAGGTGTTCACTGAAATGTCTAATGAAACAAAACAGAAGCCCCTAGTTAAAAATGGGGTCTGGTGGTGCTTGCTGGTGAAAGTGCAAGTACTCAATTAATGCAGTCTGACTCAAGAAAGGAATTAGGCACTTCTTTGTCCTTGAAGATCGGGGATGGAATTAATTTTCTATGAGATTTGCTTTAGAAATCCAAAAAATGAGGTTCTTATAATACAGGCTTCAACATATGGGAAATTCATTTCATTTGTTTGATGTGAATACCAAAGTATGAATTATCTAGCCAGAGCCATCCGACTTTCATAGCTATTTTTGGGTGTGATCCCTTCAACATTATATGATTGGTATAAGCTGCTCACAGTGCTCCTTCCAAAGTGGCACAGAGCAGCTGGTGAAGCCGGCCACTGCAGTGCTCAAATGGCTTGATTGAACTACCAAAAAGCTAACCTGAGTAGAAGGCTGCTTCAGGATGTGGTCAATTGTAATGATTTTGATTTCAAAATTAACATTATGTTTGTATGTATCACGTTTAATGGCCTAGGGCTCTCGCACCACAACATATAGATTGCAAACCGGTGCATTGTGAGATGTTATAGTAGTCTGTCAAACTTATAACTCATTTACACGTAATTCACAGTTTCACAAGTACATAAAACCCAGAAACATAAAGATAGATACATAAGATTCAAGAACGATAGCATAAATCACATTTGTATATTCGTCTTTCATCCTTTCAACAGAGGAAGGCAATCATAAGGAGCAAAAAGGTAGGGTTAAATTAAGATAAAATAAACAAGCAGTTACTGCTTAATCGTGGTGACAAAACTAATCCCTTATAGATATCATTTCCCGGCGAATGATCGATTCCAAGAGCTTCTAATGAGCTGAAAGTAATGATTACAAACTAGATTACTGCATAACACTGACCACACATCTACATGCAGCAGGTCTGATAAGAATGTGCACATATATGATATACATATACATATAAAGACTTACAAAGCAGTGATTTCCTCAGCTAAAATTTCAGGGTTGTCGTCGGCGATTGAATGGTGGTCCTTGGGCTGAGCCCGCCGCCCTCCCCGCTTCTTCTTCTTCTTCGAAGTATGCCCCATTGCTTGTAGTTGCTCACCACACAAATCGAAATGAGCAGTTTCAGAGTATTTCTGTTAGGTTTCTGGAAAATCAACTCCAAATTCGACGAAGAAGTAGAAAACTAGCTTCCAAATTTCAATCAATACTGATATATAACTCTGTGTGTGTGTGAGAGAGAGAGAGAGAGAGAGAGAGAGAGAGAGATTTTAGTAGGCGGCTTTTGTTGAAATTTTAGTGACGTGGAAATTAGTCCCACTACTACTTTGAACATATTTCACTTAGGTCCTTCTATTCTTAAAACATTACACATTACCTCCACTTAATTTACATCAAAGTCCAAAATTGATTCACTTTCATTTCTGAATTTAACTAAGATTTTAAGTGGCTCAAATTTTGAATCACATTTTATTGAACAACTTAAGTAAAAGTGTACATTCATTTATAACATTGCATGGGAATTTGGATTTTTTTACAACTTAAAGTTAAAGTATTGATTTTGTTAAGAGTTCCAATAGTTGTTTGATCATTGTATTGAATACAAAGTTGAAATCCACCACATCAAATTATGTCTGATATATCTAGATAAGCTATCATATCCCACAAGAATTTTGTAAGAAATGTCACATATAAGAAATGATTTATAAATTATTCACACCATCCAAAACAAGAGTCTTATTTCCAAAACTTATCATACATCATTTTTTCAAGGGAAAATAACTAATTTTACATTAAGAGATATCTTGTTGTTAGAATATATAATCAGTTATATTTTTCTGGTCTTCATCCATGGCTGCTGCACATCAATAGGGTCTCAAGAGATAATTGTAGTGCCTCCTTTTTTATGATGGTAAAATTGTCATCAATTCTTGAAAATGAACTGAATATGCTTTGAGGACCTGTATTAAGAAATCCAAAGATGATATCCCTTCTGAGAAGGCAAGTAAACATATGAGAGAGAGAGAGAGAGAGAGAGAGAGATACTTGTAAGCCTCTGTTATGCACATGGGCAGAGCCTCTTTGTATGACTGTGTGAGCCATCGCAAGAAAGTGACGATAGTCTTCCCGTGTACAAGCATGCACCAGGGTTCTTGAATATGCACAGCACGAGACGAATTTGAAGGGATAAAAGTTATGATGATATAATGCAATTCTCAAAGCAGAAAACAGGAACCTAAATCATGCTTGTGTGACTGTGTCCCACGATAGCGACATATATCAAGAAAATAACATTCTTATGGTCTGTGCGTGTACATATGTGAATCGAGTTGCCAGCTAATAGAGGATCACATTAATTTCCACAAGTTTTGTTCACATTGTTTCAAATATAAAGAAACAAAGTTTTTCTTTCTTTCTCTCTCTTTTATTTTTCCCCACTTGACATCATTCAATGAATTTGGAATTCTGAGTGGCTGATTAGCAGACTTCATGATATATTATGAGTCATTAAGGAGAGTATTTTTCTTCACTCTTCTCTTCTCTATCATTCAGCAGTGATTTGAGTGAGTTGACTATGTTTTACCAATATCAATGCATAGATAATGTGTCTGGGTTTGGTTTAGTGAACATGAATTAGAAATCATACCAGATTTGCTGAGGCGTCATCAACAACTTCAGCTGGTTGGTCAGCACCAATACTAGGCAAACAACCACCTTTACAGCTCATATATTTTTTAATCCTATAGTTACAGAAGAAATTAGTGTTACTTAGACTAAAGCAATGCATCAAGGAAAAGCTTAGAAAGAGTTGAGCTTACATTTCACACTGATTAAGTAATGGAAGCTTGTTGGGCACACATGATAGTCCGTTGGATTTGCAAACTGAGTCACAAGATTCCCCTTGTCTATTTACAACATGGAAGAAAAAATCAGAGATCGATCGATGACACTGTGTTTTTAAGGTGCTTCTACAATTTCAAAACATAAAGCAACCATCAGGATAGTTTACCTTCCAATAATGACATTAATGCCAACCATTCTTGCTTCAAGTTGTGTACTGGAATATTCTGTCAATGAAATACTCTTAAGCACACTCTGTTTCAGTTTCTGAAAATCTCACATGCAAGAAACATATATTCAACATAATCGTTAATGGATATATCTAAAAGAAGTCCGCCCTTCTATCTTTATGTACTGTCCTACATGAAAAACTTCTATTAATTACCTATGAGTTTAGATACGAAAGAAACTGTAGGTATCTAACTCAGTTAGTGGTTCTTCCACACCCAATGCTAAATTAAGCATACGACACAACCCCTCTATTTTCTTTTCCTTTTAGTTTTTAAGGCCATAGGTAATTAGCACCATATTAAAGTTATGCGAAAGAATATGTCATGACACGAATATAGAGATACAACATAGCATCAAACCAAGCATTTATCTCACTTTGTGTGGTGAACAACTATAGAGATAGTTAAGCAAATATAGAAAAAGAGGATTCTGCTGCAAATGTCACCAGACGACAAGGAAAAGAAAAGAAAAATATAGGGTCGTCCTAAAAGCAAACGAAGAACTCAAGTCAGAAGATAATTAAGAATATTTTTATTAATAAATTATCCAGTGCTTAGGCCCCTGAAGCAGCTTCGTTGCAGCTGTCACCTATAGGTTTTAATGACCACAAGGCACCAACCCCATCACCAAGTTAAAACAGAATTATCCTGTATGACTACCATTTAAACTTATGTTCAACATGCAATAGGCTAAATTCCAGCTGCTAAGAAGAGCAGGGGAAGGTGGAAAATTATTGAAGGATAGAATTAAATCTGCTAAAATATACAACAACAACAACACAACAGTAATAACAACAACAACAATAATAATAATAAATTTATGGAGGTAATAAATATAATTCACTTTCTCGCCTAATTTAATAAGCAAGACAATGGTGCACTGACCTGAAGAATTAGATGGTATGGCAAAACAGTGATGAAAGTCACTTATATATGTATTTTCATGGACCTGAAAATAATAGAAGACTAAATTAAAAGCCAGTTTAAATTGCACTGGTACAGTTAAAAAATATGACTCCACAATTCATAAAAAAAGTTGTAAAGCTGAGAACTAAGGTTGGCCCACGTTATTGCGATACATGAAATAAGCAACCAGCATACCTAGCCCTAGCAGCAAGGATAAAAGAAAATGCCCAAGAGGATTGTAATCTTCCACATCAATGGAATAAGTTCAACTAGAGAGCATGTGTATACAAGAAAGACTACATCATGTAATAGAAAGACAATTTACAAAAGTCTCTTGCAGTTTCATAAACTAAGCTTGTAACCACAGGAAACCACATCAATGGAAAGACCCTAAGGTTCAAAATGGACTTTCAGTAACAATGAAGTCCATCACATTGAATACTGAATACATATCACTTAGCCCATGGAGCACTTACTCTACATTCAAAAAGAGAAAAGCAATATTACTACAAGTATGACTTAATCATTTGAAATAAAATTCCAAGACTCAATAGCATATCTTTTAGGAGTAAACATTATAGCAATGTTCAGGATATTCTGAGCTTTCAATGGCTGTATTGTGCCTATATCATTAATAGACGACATTGTCATACAGAATTTACTATTCTTATTTATGTACATGAAACAAATTAAGATAAAAAAAGCAATTGAGAAAGAAAGTGTACCACACTCTCAGAATTATGGCGACACCTCCCAGCACAATAATCAAAAACACTTCCATAAACTCCTGCCAAATACAGACCAAATCAGAATTCCTCATGGGAATCAGCATATTGATTATATCAAATTATTGTGCATGTGATGAGACAGCTATAACATTGCTTTACAAAAATGCATCAAGCATTTGGAGAGACTATTCACAAAAGTTGTCCACCTCACCACATATAACATAACGCAGCAAGAAGCTGCTGGTAGATCCATTCAGGTTGAAATGGTCAAACATTTATAACAAAAGCTATCCCACATTTTATTTTATATTTTTGAATGGGCAAAAACTTTAGCTTAAGAATCTGTACCAGGTTACAGACACCCTACAACAAGCAAAAAAAATTCTAGCATTTAAATTCAAATTTACCAGCAGTCACAGGCTTTGCAATTTTGACCTTTAATGCCACCTCTTTGTGAATCTGCAGAATAAGTAAACAGCGCTCAAAAGAGATGAATAGTTTAAGAAGAAAAGAAAAAACAAGTGGTGATGTTACCATATCTGGATTCAAGCAGCATGAAACACAAAACTCATATGAGTTGCAACACTGAGAAACGACATTGCATCCCCTGCAAGTTCAGCACAAGAAAATTAACAAAATGAACAAAGCTTCAAATAGAAGGTTTGCTACTATGGCCAGGTCACAGGATATAAATAAAGAACACAAGTTTCCAAACAGGTACTCTTGTCATCAAATTATGGACTCTTCAGTTAGTAATCTACTGTTAATGCATAGAGTTGTGAACATCTTTGGATTTAATTCACTAATCGCTGCTGTTCAAAATTAAATTTAAAAAATCAGACTTTTCATATGATACTGGTTGCTTTGCGCCACTCTTTTGAGTGCAAAAGATGCATTTCAGTTCAAATTCATGGGTGGGGGGGCATTGAGCAAAGATAATGGAGTAGGAGTAAAAATACAACTAGAATTTAAGAGATAAACTCACTGACAAGAGAATTGATCTCCTCTTCCAGGGCAACAACGTGACAGAGGGTCAACCGAGAATGCATCACATACATAACCTAGAAGAATAAATAGGATGTTAGGAAATAAATTTGTGATTCTTAGGTTACTCAAAGTTTACATACACTCAAGACCTAGATTCGAAGACCCACTTTTCGTTACTTACACATAAAACAGTATCCTCCAATAAGACCCTGCTCTTTTATTACAGTATAGCAGAGCTAAATCTCTCACGAGACGACCACGCCACATTTTATTCACCAAGCCATTATGTTAGTTTGTGGATTCTTTCAGAACTACGATCCTCCAGTAAAGAAATCTCACTAGCCATATAAACAATCACTGATTTCCAGCCAATAGTTTCTTCTACAAACTAATAGATGGCTGGTACGATCGAGTGTATCAGAAATACAAGTAGTTCACTCATTACACATTTGAAATCAAAGTATTTCCTCGTTTTGGTCGAGATCTTGTATCTACTCTTATCTCACTAGTCAAGCCACCCTACTTCACTAAGCTAAGCTAACAGAATTCACAAGGCATGCTACATATTCCAATTGGCTGGCTACATATCATAACCAAACACTCAAACTAAAAACGCAATAAATAATTTGTCTAAAACTAAAATACCATTATCATCAGTGAGGTGATATCTTCCTTGAACAGTGGTTCTACAATACCGCTTGAGTTGAAAGCTCACATCCTTTCTGCAAACGCATAAGATACAAATCAATCTCAGTCACACCAAGAAAGTTAAACTGCAGATCAGAACAGGCATCAAAACAAAACTAAAACAGATTTAAGCTATAACAACAAAGAAACTCATCGTAAAACCCTATAAATTTGAATGCGTGGTACCTGATTGAAAATGCTGGGCGAGCAAAATGAAGAAGATGTAGAATCAGTAGAAGGAGATTAATGGTCCGAGGATGTGTGAACATAGTACGTCAGCGTTGTGGGCAAATCAAGATCGAATAATGGCGGTGTTTCCATAAATACACTGGAATTTACAACGACAAATTTGATAGATTTTCATCTGAAGAATGTGAATCAGATAACTTCGATTGCGTTGAGTCTGGGAAGAAAAGCTCTGAAAATTATTTTAGGGAAATTCTATAAACATATCAAGTAATACTAAACACACCACATTAATTTAATGTAAAATAAAAATAATTACAAAAATACTCATATATCCTTACTAATCATTTAAAAACTATATATATTATAAAAATTACATTTTCTAATATACACTCACACCCTATAACTACTAAACACACCTCATTATATAAAATACACAATACATATAACAATCTTCTTCCTCACCACACATATATTACATACAACTCCATTACAAATTTTGAAGAAATCCTCCAACAATCATACACTTATTGAAGTTGAAGCAAACGAAGAAGAACTCCTCATTATGGACAATGTAAGTTGTAAAGTTCGTTTCTACCAATTTATTTTGCTCTAAAAGTAGCTTAAAGTTGATTAAAATTCTAAAAATCGCGACTTCTGGTCGACAAGTATGGGCTGAAATTATTATAGTCGGCTCAACTAGTACTGGCCGAAAGTATTGTAGAGCTTTCATCCAGTACTGACCGAAGGGCTTTAACAAAATTCGGTCAGTTGTGGTCGAAGGTTATAGGAAAACTTCGGCCAGAATCAGCCGAAAGTTGTGATGATTTTTCGGTTGGTTTTGCCCGAACAGATCCAAGTTTTGTTCCTACGTATTTTTTCGACCTTCTTATGACACATCTTTTTATTTGAATTGATATATTGAGCAAATTAAATATATTTATGTAAGGAACATTGTATAAGATTTTGATGAGTGACAAAATATGTAATAGATCAGGGCCTAGGATCCTATGTATTAGACTCTATTGTAAAATATTTCTAAGTATAGGAATAGGATGCTTTGAGATCAAAGGAATGGAGAATGATGACCCTGCTGCAAATAAATCGAAGAGAAAATACAAGAATACACATCAGCAGCAGGCTGCTCAAAAAGGATACTGGCCGAGGACACTAAAGGTTACTGAAGGTCACTGACTACCAGACGAACAAAAGAGAACTAAAGATGACTGAAGCATCATGAAGTATCAACAACCTGATTCGGTAGCAGTTACCTCGAAAAGCATGTACGAGGTTAACGTTAGGTACAAGCCGCATTTGCAACCAATCAAGATATGCCACGTATTAAAAAGTCAAAAAGGAAGTCTGCAGAGAAGTTAGACTAGGTATGGCGATAGCAGCATCAGTAACGTACACCCTCAACGATCACTGTACGAACAAAGCATAAACTACCACTTTGATCTACGAAAAACTGCAAAGAAGGCTCACTCTCTCCAACGGACAAATATTTGAATCGCCTATAAATATTGGAAGACTGGCACATGAAACACACCTGAAACTCTTGCGATCAAAACGCTCAAGCTATCAAAGATCATCTACAAATTCATAGAAGTTTCAAGTCCAGTTTAGCAGCAAGCTACCTTTAATCTTGAGAGCTCAATCGTTTCTAAGCTTGCTGCCTGTGTTGTTGTTTTCTTACTTTCATTTAGACTGTAAAGGAGTTGCTTGATCAGAGGGAATTCCTAATCAAGTATTTACGTTCTTAGTAGAAGAACAAGAGCTCTGTGTGGGCTAGAGGAGTTTGGTCACTGTGCAGTAACCCTGTGTGGGAGAGACTGACAGTCTTTGTTAGGTTTAGGTTGTCTAGGCTTGTGTAAATCAACCGTTTGACCTAACAAAAGTTCCTCCTTGTGTAGGAGAAGAGAGGACGTAGAGGGATTACTCCACCCTTGGACCTCTATATATCGTTGTGTTCCTTATTGTGTTGTTTTCATTAATCTTGTGATATTATTGCTTATCTGCTCTTATCATTTGCATATCTATAAGCATAATATCTGTCTTTCAGAAAAGAAGCTCTACTTGAAAAGTATTTCCGCTGTGCATAAATCTCATTCTGTCTTAAAACTTAAAAGGTAGTTGCTCAAGCAGTAACCTTCAAGGCAGTTAGTGCTTTATAAACTGTCTGTGTGTCGTTTAGAAGAAAAGATTGAAAATTTTGAGTAGGCTTATTCACCCCCCTAAGCCTACTACCACTTGGGACCAACAATTTATGTTGTGGTTCTTTTGCATATTGATAGGAAAACAAATCAAATGGAGCGGAAATGAGGATTATTAATCAACCTCAAGAGTCGAATGATAATCCAATGTATCAATTTATCGATTTCTCGGAGGAGTTCCTCACGACTGAAATTTTTGAGAGTCGTGAGGAAATGGTTAGTTGGGCGTACAAGGTTAGGATACGTCTAAACATGGTTGTCCTTATTAAACACCCTGACAATCGTGAAAGTGGTAGGCGCATTAAAGTGTTTTTGGGATGTGAGCGAGGTGGTAAGTATCGCCCACCAAAGAAGAGATTGGCCTCAAATAGTTCAGGACTCCATTGAACAGAAGACGGTAAAGGAACGAAACATCGGCACTAAAAAATGTGACTGCCCTTTCATGCTAAAAGGAGTGCAGATGAATGAGCTCGGACATTGGAGTTTAGAGGTGAATGAGCTTAGAGTGGTTAAAACAGTTGATTTGGATGATTTGTAGTCGATTTATCTAACTGATTGTTGTAATTTCACATATTAACACTTGTGACTTACGTTTTGTGTGGTTTAAAACATTTTCCCATTTGTGATTGCACTAGGTTTACCACTGTTTGATCATAACTTTGTGAAAAAACAGTGATGTTTCTTGTTCTTCAATGCCTTTTTTCATGCATAAATAGAGTTTTCGAATTCGTTGTACCAGCTATGATAAGTATCGAATAAGAAATGAAGACGAGAATCTATAAAATGTATGATCCAATCACAATTGAAAATATGCAAAATTCAAGTTTACAAGTAAGATAAATTAAAAAGCACACAAACCACAAAGAGTATCAAGTAGTTGCAATGAGTCTTTCAAACAAGATAACACAAAATGCATAAATCTATCTACATGAGCGACGAGGTCGACGAGCAAATGCCCTAGTAGAGGACTCCAGTGCACAATCCCAAATTCCACTCAAGCGTCGGAACTATATCATCAGGAATTTGAGCGTGCACCTCCTCCTCCTCAAATGCTCGACGTCTTCTATTAGAGACAGTCGGTCTCACCCTCGTATAAGTCTGTCCTGCAATATTCATCATCAATTAATGATTAAGAACGTACGAACACTTGTTGAACACATAATACGGTAAAACTTTAAAACTTAAAGGAAGCTTCAACCACTTCTGGTCGAGGCTACTTCACAGCCTTCGACCAGTTGTGGTCGAGTCTCTTCACAACCTATCGACCACTTCTGGTCGAAGCTACTTCACAGCCTTCGACCAGTTGCGGTCGAGTCTCTTCACAACCTATCGACCACTTCTGGTCGAAGCTACTTCACAGCCTTCAACCAGTTATGGTCGAGTCTCTTCACAGCCTTTCGACCACTTCTGGTTGAAGCTACTTCATAGCCTTCAACTAGTTGTGGTCGACACCCTTCCCATCCCTTCAACCACTTTTGGTCGAATCTCTTCACAACCCTTCGACCACTTGTGGTCGAAATTACCTGAAAACTCAAGAAAAACCAGGGTCGAACCTTAAAAGATTTTCAGTTCATTTTTCACCCGATTTTCAACAAATATCCAAATTATTTGCACGTAATTTACCCTAATTTATATGAAATTCAACTCCTAAACTCATCTACACTTAAAGAATACAAGAACTTAAACTTATAAAACTAAACTAAGAATGGAATGAAACTTACGACAATCACCCATTGGCATATGCGTGTTATCCTTACTTCGATTAAAAGTCATCGGGATGTTAGACGATGAGGAGTGGTCGAAATTTGTCGAATTTCAATGGCCGAATTTGTCTTCGATCTTCAATGGCCGAATTTTTACATTCAAATAAGAAGAAGTTGAGAGAGAGAGAGAGAGAGAGAGAGAGAAGATGGGTTTGGGGTGAAGTGTGTATTTTGTTGGGCTGTGTTTAGAATAATATATGTATTAGATATATATTTTAATTAAAGGGTAAAATTGTAAACTTAAGGGGTGTGTTTAGAAAATTTTGAGTTTTAAATCTTTAATATGGTGTGTGTTTAGTAAGTGGGGTGTGTTTAGTATTAGTTGGGGTATGTATAGTTTGGCCCATAATTTTAACATCAAGGGAAAGAAAAATTAGTCCTTTGTCGTTATTAGATTTTTACTCCTCCGTCTTTTAATTTTTAAATTTTAGTCATCTATATTTATTTAATTAGATCTTTAATCCTTTATTTTTCAACTTTAGTCCTTCATATTTAAAAAGTATCTTTTTTTAGTCCATTTACCTATAATAATATATTTTACTTTTTACTTTAGTTACAATTTAATTTTTAAACAAAAGTTTCTTCATCTAACAAGTGTATATTATTGTTAATAACTGAAAATTCTATTTCTCATCTTGTTACAATTGATTTAGAGTTTTGTGGATACGAGAAATAAAAAGAAATTAGCCTAAAATTGATACTAAGTAATTAATAATTTTATTTCACATAAATTACATACATTTTGTGTCGAAAATGGATAATACAAAACTAAAAAAAATGACATTAATCATATTTTAGTAGTTTTGAAATTTATATCAAATGATTTGTTTGTTTATTTTTTTATTTTGAGCATGGAAAACTAAAATTCATGAGCTGGAAAATGGAAGATTAAAAATCTAATAAAATAAACATAGAAGACTAAAAATCAAAAGTTGAAAGATATATAGAGGGCAAAAAATTTAATAAGGGTAAAGATAGACGACTAAAAATCTAATAAGGATACACGTATATAGAGGATTAAAAATCAAAAGTTGAAAGTTAGAGGACTAAAAATCTAATGAGATAGAGGATAAAAAAAAAAAATTCCCTAACATTTTATATGTCTATATGTAAATTTCTTGTATAAAAATAACTACATTATTCCGTATTTAATATATTTAATAAATATTAATACAAGTTTGGCAAAATTATGGTTATTAACTCATTTTGATAAATACATTTTATTTTCTAAAATGAGGATTATTTTGAAATGGATGAA
This sequence comes from Scutellaria baicalensis, assembly GCA_005771605.1. Lineage (NCBI taxonomy): Eukaryota > Viridiplantae > Streptophyta > Magnoliopsida > Lamiales > Lamiaceae > Scutellaria > Scutellaria baicalensis. The sequence goes on from CM016729.1 coordinate 10,875,827, forward strand.
TACTACTCCCTCTTATCATTTTTAAGTTTCTACCTTAAACTTTGTATACAAATTAAGAATTCATGTCTTATTTTTTAATATGCTCTTCTTTTTTTTTTGACCATTTATTGAAAACATGGGTATTCTACACATCAATTAATTAGAAATTAATTAAGTATAAGGCTAATTACGAAAATAACTCTCAAACCGTTAATTAAGAAGCAAAAAACTGAAAGTTCCAAAACGGACAAACTCTCTTGTGCATCAGTTGCATAGATCTAGATTTATGCAATTGGGCGAATCCGCATACATTTGAGTTTTCCTTCTTCCTTTTTCCGCTCCAAGTTGTTACCTTTATGTTGTGTGGATATACATTTATGTTATATAGGTGTAACTTTTATATGTGGTGACCTTTATGTTGAGTAACTTAGGAAAAAAATGAAGATTTTCAGGTTTTTTTGCTTCAAATTGTGACTTTTATGTTGTATTGTTGTGACATTTATATTGAATTATTGTGACCTTTTATGTACAAATATCATGACATTTATGTTCCATAATTTAGAAAAAAAAATGAAAATTTTCAGAAAATTTTAAGCGTATTTTCAAGTTGAACATATATTTATGTGATATTAGTTGTACCCTTATATTTGACATAAATTTGCAAATATTATCATATAAAGGTGCAAACTAATATTATATAAATGTGCAACTAATATCATATAAAGATAAATATGTACAAATTTTGCTAAAAATTATTTCTTTCTTTTTCTTTCTAAATTAGAGTATATAAAGGTTACAACATTTGTTCATAAATGTCACACTTATACAATATAAATGTCACACACATAAAACATAAATGTAACAACATGAATCGAAAAAATAAAATTAAAAAAAATGAATGAATTCGGATCGATCCGGACCCTATTCAGATTGTGTATGCACCTGGTGCATAGAAGGCCAACTCTCCAAAATGACACTTATAAAAAATAGGAGGGAGTATATATATTTGAGATAACATAATGTATGTGTATATTTCTCATTTATGTCATTCTTTAAGGTTTTAAGGCATAATTGCCTACATATCTTTTACCATATATAATAGAAATAGAATAGAATAACATCTCTTGTCGTACCATAGCTAGGCTTTGGCGTGACCAAAGGTACATCACTCACTACTCACCGTTTGTATAAAGAGGAAGTGTACCAAGATGCCACTAAATGTATAAGAATGGTTGAATTATGTCATGTACTATTGTTATCTCAAGATACCATTAAAGATAACTTATTATCTCAAACTATCACAATTTTGATCAAGTACTCATCATTGCTTTTTCATTCATTGTGTAAGTATACCAATGTTTTGTAACTCTTTTCTTTTACTTTAACAGATACATGTAACTTTTTTGTACACATTTTTTTTACTTTGCAGTATTATTTCACGAGCATTGACAATATTTCACGAACAATACACTAATGTTTGTGTAACCCTAAAGAAATAGGGTTTCACGAACAATACACTAATGTTCGTGAAACCCTAAAAAATTAGGGTTTCACTACAAGAAAAAAGCTCATAGACAAGGGTTAAAACCCTTATCGTAGGTGGTGTTGTCGTAGAGTCAGAAAAATTTCGCTCATAGACAAGGGTTTTAAACCGTTGTCGTAGACCTCTACAACAACGGCGTGACAACGGTTAAAAACCGTTGTCGTAGGTTGGCAATTTTAATTTATGCACTCATAGACAACGGTTTTTAACCGTTGTCGTAGACCTTTACGACACCGTTGTCGTAGATACTTAAGACTTCGATTTTTAACCATAACCGTTGTCGTAGATACTTAAGACAACAGTTTTTAACCGTTGTCCCGCCGTTGTCGTAGACCCTACAAAAATGGTTTTTACACTAATGTTTAGCGTTGTCGTATATATTTAACACAACGGTTTTTACATTAATTTTTGTGTTGTCTTTTACATTGGCATTTTATAATTATTATATATATATTAGTTAATATTCAAAATATACAAAAATTAAAATTCAACTAAATATTCAAAATATACAAAAATTAAAATATAATCATATCAAATTAAAATATTCATTTAATAGTTCATACAACAAATATCATTGTAAATCCATTAATCACATGGTAAAGCCAAAACTAAATCCAAAGCATCCTAATTTCACTAGCAAAACGACAATGTTTCATCCAAAAACACCATGGCTACAAATATGATATCTAAGAATCACCGAAGATCCCCAACGAATCAAATCCCACAATACTTTTCTCTCCACCGTTATCTGTACATCATGTTCAAGGAAAACCAACATATAAAAACATGGCAGAGTTGAAACACAGTCAAATAGATATGATATAACATATAAAAACAAAAATATATGGAAATAAATACACACTCAAAGATTCAATTGTAGATCACATGGTATTTAATCCCTTTCTAAACTGCCCAAATTTCTCCACCAATGCATATAATCTATGTTTTGACCGCGGCGTGGGTGCGCGAGGTGCGGCTGGAAGCGGCGGGGGAGGCTGCGGAGGTGTGGGGAGAAGGCAGCGGTGAGGGCTGGAGACGACGAGGGCTGGAGGGGAGGAGAGAGCGGGGCTTCGGGCGAGGGCTAGAGGTGGCGGGGCGGCGGGTGGAGGGAGGGATCTAGGGTTTCAATTTGGGGATTTGTATTTCAATTTTTACCCTATGTAATTTTCCACTTTTTACATTATACCCTTAGTAATTTTTAAAATTTTAGATTTATAATGTAAATGTAATAAAAGAAAATTTATAAATTTTAACTTAGTCAACAACAACGCTATTATGATATTACGACAACGCTAAAAATTTACCGTTGTGTTAGGGTACGATGACTACGCCTCTACGACAACCTTGTATCATAAGCGTTGTCTTAGGGCACAATAACTACGCCTCTACGACAACCTCATATCATAAGCGTTGTCTTAGGGTTCAATTTTAACCTAAGACTACGCATCTACGACAACCTCAAGTCACCACTGTTGTCTTAGGCCTCAATTTTACCTTACGACTTCACCTCTACGACAACGCCAATGAAAAACCCTTGTCTATGAGAGCATTTTTGTACTCTACGACAACGGTTTTATCTAAGACAACGCCAATTTAAGCTACGACAAGGGTTTTTTGATAAAACACATGTCTTAGGGGTGTAGTCTATGAGAGAATTTCTTGTAGTGATTCACGAACAATACACTAATAATGCTCGTGAAACACTAAAAAATATTCGTGAAACCCAAAAAAATCCTATTTTTTTAGGGTTTCACGAACATTAATATTGTATTGTTCGTGAAATATTGATTTGTCAATGCTCATGAAATAATACTGAAAAGTCAAAAAAAAAAAATGTGTACAGTAAGTAACATGTATCTGCAAAAGTAAAAGAAAAGAGTTGCAAAACATTTGTATACTTACACTTTGTAAGAAAAAGCAATGGTGTTCTTATCATTCCAATGATGACTTGGTCAAAATTGTGGTAGTTTGGAATAATCTTTAGTGGTATTTTGGGGTAATAAATGATATAAAGTGGTATATTGTAACATTATTTTGTATTGAGTGATAAAATTGTAAGTTTTTATATGAATTGTGGTAATATGGTTTTTGGGTTGTCTAAGATAAATATGAAATATTATAATCATATTCTTGGAGTCATTAAGGGCTAGTTTGGATTGAGTCATGTTGGGATTGTTTGGGTAGGATATAGTAGGTTTATTTTACCTTTTGATGTGGTATATTCTTTTGTTTGAATTGTGTGTATTGTGTAATAGGATTAGTTGAAGTTTTTATTTGGAGTGATGTATTTTGACTTTTTGAGGTGGGTTTAATTTTTAACTTTATCTTTCTAAAATTTCCACAAATATTGTTTCGATCTAATTCATTAAATAAATTCACTCAAAATAGTTCATATTAGAGACTTAATAAGTTTATAAAATGATAACAATAATTATTTCCATCAAAAAAACATGGATCGAGATGAAATATTGGAGAGATGGCATTATATCAATTAGAAACTAATAATTATCATATTAATACTAATTTAAAGGAACTATTTTTAAAAGGAGTATGTTTAATCTATAATTTTCTACTAAATATTGTTCTTTAATCAAATGACCGATTTCAATTTAAAAATCATCAATAGATTATAGCTTTTGTAAAATCGACATTACTTTTTTTACATTAACAATATATCTTTTATACTAATAAACTCCATATATATAACAATCATGATCCCTATTAAGGACAAGTTGTAGCAGGGAATCAACCCCATATTGTAAAGTCATATGGCTTTACATGAATGGAGGAGGGGATAAGAAATATCAAATAACTTGTGTGTTTCAGGTACGAACTCGAATCAACGCAATCTAACACATAAGGTGGATACAACTTGAGCTACAAGCTCGTGATTTGTAAAGTCATATTTTGTTTGTGCCTCCTTATGAAAATGCATGACATCACACATGTGTTATTGGGTTTGGGAAAAATTCAATTTTAGTCTATTTAAAAAGCCACTGTCCAATTTTTGTCCACCACAGAAGCGGTTTTCAATTTTAGTTCAATTAAGCCAAAAATCGTCACTATTTGGTCCATTTTTCACCGGAATACCACTTTCACTGGCGATTGTAATACAATCGCCCCCAATTTTAATTTTCGCCCCACTCACGCTTATGTGGCACGTATTATCACACGTGGCATGTTTAAGAGAATTAATAAAATTAAAATTTAAAAAGTAATAAAAATAATAAAATTAAATTAAAAAATAATTTAAAAAAGTGGGTTCTTCTTCTCCCCCTCCCCTGCAACTCCATCACCCCTGCAACTCCAGCCTCTGCCACAATAACCGCGGCGACCGCCCCTGCCGCCACCACCGTTGTAACCGCCTCCTCCGCCACCCGTGCTTCCGCCATAAGAAGATCCTGAGAGCATCTCCAGCAGTTTGCACTACTTTAGTGCAGAATCTGCACTAAAGTAGTGCAGAAACAGTATTTCATCTCCAGCAGTCTGCACTAAATTTTACATTAAAAAGGAATATTCCATAATATTTCTAATTATTAATTTATTTAATCATATTTTCCAATTTTATTATAATTGATCAACATATTTAACACACGTAAACATTATTTAATATAATTTTTGTTCTTTATATTTTTAACTTTAATAAATAAAAAATTCAAATTGAATGAAACTTAACTCAAAGTGAAAACAAAAGCAATAACATTGTTTTTATTGAAATGAAAATAGATGTTACATAATGATAACTTTTAATTTTCTGAATTAGAATATTCTTCCCACAAATGATCAATTAAAGCATTTCGGAGTGTAAAATGAGCATCTGCATCTCTAACTTGTCTAAATCAACCAAGAAAATCTTGAAAGCGAGTGAATTCATTCTCAACAAATTCGATATCCGGGGGTGGCACTTCCAAGTTTTCTTCAACTGGAGCAGTCAGATCTCGTTCATTTTTTATTATCATATTGTGCATTATTATGCATGCAGTCATGATATCTTGCAAATCATTTTTTAACCAAAAACGTGCTGGATTCGCCACAATTGCAAATCTGCTTTGTATAACTCCAAATGCACGTTCTACATCCTTTCTACATGCTTCTTGTTTTTTTTGTAAAATATTATTTTTTGGGACCACTTGGTGAATGGATAGTTTGCACAAGAGTTGCATAATTATGATAAAAATTATCAGCTAAATAATATCCCATATTGTAGTCCTTCCCTTGAATGACATAATTCGCTGGAGGAGCAATGCCTGCAGCAAGATTGGAGAAAAGATTCGACGTCTCCAACGCATTAATATCATTATAAGATCCTGGCATCCCAAAATATGCATGCTATATCCACAGATCATAATTTGCTACAACTTCAAGAATAATCGTTGGAAATCCACTTCGCCCAGCATATTGTCCTGCCCAAGCTGTTGGACAATTTTTCCACTTCCAGTGCGTACAATCAAGACTACCCAACATTCTTGGAAAACCATGTTCCTTACCAATATAAAGTAGTTTAGCAACATCGTTAGGGGTGGGTGATTTCAAATATTACTCTCTATATATCTCCACAATAGCACGACAGAACCTTTTAATGCATTCTAGTGTTGTAGATTCTCCAATTTTGATGTACTCATCTGTTGCATCTGCTGGAACTGCATATGCTAGTTGACGAAATGCAGTTGTTACTTTTTGGAGTGTAGACAAACTAAGTTTTCCAGCCGCATTCGTTCGCTGCACAAAGTAATTATCATGATTAGAAATATCACAAACAATACAAAGGAATAAATTTCGGGACATTCAAAAACATCGGTGAAATTGTTCTTCATTGAATGTCGGATTTTCAGAGAAGTAGTCATTGAAGAGATTTTGTGCAGCCCCTTCTCGATCTCGATAAATCATTCTACGACCTGGAACTGAGCCTCCACTTGTAGATTTGATATTTTGGACCCTAATGATTTCTTCCATTCTTTTATTGTTGTTGTATATCTGCTCCAAGAGTATTTGTTGCTCCTTACAGTAACTATCCATTCGTTGTTGAAACTCTTCATCGGATGAGCTTGATGAATTAGATGTACCAAAAGCATCAATGTGACTAAAATCCATAATTTGATTGTGAGATTAGTAGTATAGAAGAATAATGATTTTGAGAAAAGAAATGAGGTAGAAGACAATGAAAAAAAGATTCAAGCATATGACCATTAAATAACCAAAAATAATTTGTGAAAGAAAGCACAATCCATCACTACAAGAAAAATGCAGAAAGACAACACAGTAAAGACAACGCTTTCTGTTGTCTTTCTGAAATTTACAACCCTTTTTACAAAAAGCGTTGTCTTTCTGTGTTGAATTGCGCTAAAAGACAACGCAATTTCGCAGAAAGACAACGCTTTTGATAAGGAGTTGTCTATCAGCGCACTTTTGCGCTGATAGACAACGCTTGTTTGCAACGCTTTGGAGGAGCGTTGTCTTTCAGCGCATTTTTGCTCTGATAGACAACGCTTTTTGCAACGCTTTCGAGGGGCGTTGTCTTTCAACGTGTTTTTTGCTCTGATAGACAACTCTTTTCGCAACGCTTTCGAGGGGCGTTGTCTTTCAACGCCATTTTTGCTAAGTATGAACCCAATCATCATCAATTTGTAGATTATAATTCGTAGTTTAGAAAAATTTGATTGATATAGGTTGAATTGAAGAAACGAAGTTATGAGAAAAATGATACATTCATAATAGATACATTCAGAATTGGTGATGAATTTGATTTGATTTGATTCTCATTCTGCCAAAATCCATAAGCTTATGTTTTCTTTAATTACATTTTGTTCTTTTATTTTTTATTTAATTTACTGTTGCTTTCTTTATCTAACGTTTTCATTTTTCTTTTAGGATTGTGACCTATTAGTTCTCAATGATCGACTGGAGAATCTTATCATCATAATTCTCATGGTTCCACCTCATGTTCTACGCCCTATTACAATTGAGGGTCAAAATGATGGGTAACACGTGTTCTGCTCATCTATGTTTCTAATGCTTTTTCCTATATCGGTGCAGAAACCTTGCAGCTAACAATATTACTGGATTACTGGGAATCTTCCTTATTCCATATCTTTAATGGGCTCACTTAATTATCTGTAAGTGGCATGGCTTGTGTGACTTTGCATATCTGCACCATTCTTAGCATTTTAAGTTCTGTCTTCTAATGCTTAGACTAATAATTCATGATTTTAGGAACATCAGCCGTAACATGTTGGCTCAGACAGTTGGAGATATGTTTATGAATCACTCTGCATTAGCTACATTTTGAGTAACTGTAATGTCTTATTTTAATGCTAGATCATGACTAATTTATGTGTCTTCTGTTCTGTGACTTGTCCATCTTTTTTGCAAATGTTTCTAAATATAACACCTTTTGTTTCTCAATTTATTCTGTTCAGTACTTTTGGCTAAGGGATATTTTTTCCATTATAAGTTGTTTCTACTTGAAGTTTTTTAACCTTTTTACCAAGCTGTAACTTATACAATGATTTTATCACTTATTCCTAAAATGTCCTTGATATATTTAAGTATATTTTTGTGAGTTTTCTGAATTTTTAATTTTAAACTTTGATCTGAATTTTTCTGAATTGCATATATTGAGAAGTTCTGAAGTTTTGGAGATGTTGGTAGAGTAAATGGATCAGGAAACTCATTGTATCAGTCTTTTGACTCATAAGAGAATGGAGATGAATATTTGGATGATTACTTGAATCAACCAGAAAAGAAGAAGAGGCTTTCGGTGGATCAAGTCCAGTTTCTTGAAAGAAGTTTCGAGGTTGAGAATAAACTTGAACCAGAAAGGAAAAATCAGCTTGCAGACGAACTCAGTTTGCAGCCTCGTCAGATTACAGTATGGTTTCAAAACCGTCGGGCTCGTTCAAAGACAAAACAGCTAGAAACAGAATATGAAACACTACATGCTAAATATAAGAGCCTCAAAACGAATTATAAATGTATGACTCTATAATATTTTACTATCGTATGACTAGATGAATGTTGGGACATCGATGTATGATTTAGATGTATGATTTGTTAATGTATGTTTGACAATGATTAAATGTTGAAATATGTTTAATGAATTTTTTTTGTTTATTTAATTATTGAATATTATTATTATACAGGATACAAAATATAAAAAATAATTGAAAATAAAATTATTCAGAAAGACAACGCTTTTAAAGCGTTGCAAAATTGTTGAGAAAGACAACGCTTTAAAAGCGTTGCATGAAATGAAAATTTGAGTAAAAGACAACGCTTTAAAAGCGTTGCAAGTTAGGTTGCAGAATTTATTAACAACAACGCAATCTGCAACGCATGAAAAGCGTTGTCGTATCCCAGAAAGACAACGCACTTTGTGCGTTGTCTTTCAGCGCCTGTCTTTTACAACGCTGGATACGACAACGCTTTTTTTCTGGGAAAGACAACGCACTATGTGCGTTGTCTTTCAGCGTTTTTTTTGTAGTGCATGTGCTTTCAAGTACAACCGTTGATCACCCACTCATCTCTTTTAATCTCAACCGTTAAAGAAAAAATAGGAAATTTTATGATTTTATGAAAGCACAATCCATGTGCTTTCAACAACAACCATTGATCTCATATCTATCTCTTTAAATCTCATCCGTTGATGAAAAAGTAGGAAAGTTAATGACTTTATGAAGCACAATCCATGTGCTTTCAACTATAACCATTGATCTTACATCAATCTCTTTAAATCTCATCCGTTGATGAAAAAGTAGGAAAATTAATGACTTTATGAAAGCACAATCTATGTGTTTTTAACTACAACGGTTGATATTTTATTTATCTCTTTAAATCTTATCTGTTGGATTCTTCTAATATTTTTACCAAGATATTCTATAAATAGCATGACAAACCACACATTCTAAAGCACTCATATCTCTAATCATTTCATTTACTCTGTATTCATCATCTCTCTATAATGTCAAAGTTGTCTCGCAGTACCAATTATTCAAATGTTGAAGAATGACATCTTTGTGGTGTCTTTCTTGAAGTTTCACAAGATCCAATAGTTGGTATAAACCAATCAAGAGATCAATTTTGGAAACGTGTTACATATAAGTTCAACTCTGAAATGCCAAGCTCTAACATAAAAGTGCGTAATCAAAGATCACTACAATGTCGTATGCAAACAATTCTCAAAGATACTAGAAAGTACAATGGTTGTTTGCGTCAAATTGAGTACACACATCCAAGTGGTGCAAATGAGCTCACTATCGTAAGTATTTATTTATATGTTTTACTATTTTATGTGTCACAAATATTCTCTCAATAAACTCAATATCCTTTACTGATACGACAAGCAAATGAGTTATTGATGCAACAAAAAGGATACAAAGACGGGTTCAAGTTCGACCATGTGTGGTCTGTTTTGAAAGATTATGTGCGGACTGAAAACACAAGTGGAGTCTCACCATCATTTCCACAAGAAATTGTTAATGAATCACCTATCTCTCCTGACCCTTCTGCACCTTCATTTTCAATCAATTTAAGCGATGGAATATACTGCACGATCGACATCTACATGGATCGTCACCGGCACTGATCGAATCGGAGAAGGAGACGCTGCAATTTTTTATTTTTTATTTTTAGATTTTAGTATTTAAAATGTACATTTACATTTTTTTCTTATTTAATAATATATATATATATATATGACTCGGATAATTTTGATTGGTCGATAGCAGACCACGTGTCATCCGGTGACAATTTGGGGCGATAATACAATCGCCGACGAGAGTGGTTTTCCGATGAAAAATGGACCAAATAATGACAATTTTTGGCTTAATTGGACTAAAATTGAAAATCGCTTCCATGGTGGACAAAAATTGGACAGTGGCTTTTTAAATGGACTATGATTGAATTTTTCCCTATTGGGTTTGTAAAGTCATATTTTGTTTGTGCTCCTTATAGAAATGCATAACATCACACATGTGTCTCGGGTTTGAACTAGGGATGGCAATGGGGCAGGTCGGGGTAGTTAACTACCCAGGCCCGCCCCGCGCCTACTACACGCCGCCCCGCCCCGCCACGGGTCGGAAATTGTTACCCCGTGCCCCGCCTAGCCCCACCCTGCCCCGTTTTTATAAAAAAATTTTAAATAAATAAATAACAAATTGCAATTTTAATATGAATAATTTGAAAAACAAATTAAAAACATTATTTTACATGTAATGTTACTATTTAATCTTTACTTAATTAATTAAAATATGATCCTCAATTACTTTATATATATATATATATATACACATATATACTTAATTAATATAATATATCCATTACTTGAGATTAATATATATATATATATATATATATATAAACTTAATTATCACAATATATATATATATTATTAATATTAGTATTAGGCGGGGCGGGTCGGGACGGGGCGGGGCGCTATGGGTACCCAGACCCGCCCCGCCCCGAGCACGGGTCGGGTCCGCCCCGCCCAAACACCGCGGGTCAGGTCAATTTTGTCATCCCTAGTTTGAACCCAATCATCATCAATTTGTAGACTGCACCATAGGTTGGGATACCATTTGGGTTGTAAGGTTCATGGTGTCATTACAATGAGTTTAAATTGACTTGAAACGACAAATTAAATCATCTGTATCAAACATTCATTTACCATGCGTGTACCACATTAGAAAACACCTTAGATTAATTTTTAAGATAAAAACAGTTACAAATTATTATATTATTTTAATATCAAAACTACATAGTTTTGATGTAGTACACAAGTGGGATATGACTTTTTGGTATAGAAGATCCGATTTGTTGAAGTTGTATATTTGTGGTTGACCGGGACAACATATTAATTTTATGGTTTGTCAATACATTCTTTAACGTGTGTGCAAGAAACCTCGTCGAAATGATTCCAATTAACTTGTTATAACGAAACTTTTTGGAGTGAGATGTTCAGTTACACTTGATGTTACATCTCCTATTCCAAATCAATCACCACCACGTGTATTTGATGACATTACTAATTAATATGTGGTGTGTATTTAATGTTTTATAACACGAAATGCAACATCAAATGTAATAAAAGATTTAGACTAAAACTTTTTATATTTTTGCACTACGTAGTTATTTGTGGTTGACCGGCACAACATATTAATTTATGGTTTGTCAATACATTCTTTAACTTGTGTGCAAGAAACCTCGTCAAAATGATTCCAACTTGTTGTCATGAAATCTTTTGGAGTGAGATATTATGTTACACTTGATGATACATCTCCTATTCCAAATCAATCACCACCACGTGTAATTGATGACATTACTAATTAATATGTGATGTGTATTAAATGTTTTGTAACATGAAATGCAACACCAAATGTAATAGAAGATTTAGACGAAAACTTTTTATTTTTTTGCACTATAATCCTCCATATTGTCTACTTATTTCCTAATTCCTACAGTGTATTATATATTATTAAAGTGCATGTATCAGTATTAGTCAAATTTATACTTTCTCCTTTACAAAATAACTAGTAGTGTACCCGTGCGTTGCACAATGTGTTATATATATAATTATTAAAAAAATATAATAACATATAAAATGTAATGATTATTATTTTAACAAAAATATATTGATACTCTTTTAATTTGTATTAGTATAAAGCTAGATATTTTAACTTTAAATTTATGTAATTATAAATAATTATATTCGAAAATATTAGAAATTTGAAATATATAAAGTAATATATTAATCTATGGATTAAACAAACAAACAACATTACATGGGTAGTGAAATTTTAAAAAATAAATTTAATATCTAAAAATAAGTTATATGTATTAGAAACGTTATGATTTAAGTATTGAGATAAATAAATTTATATTTTATTGACATTTATAACTATAAATACACACGTATTTTAATAACTTTTTTTGGTTCAACGCCACATATAACTCATTTATTTTAAATCAAATAAAAAATTATATCAGCTTATCAAATACATGAAAATCTCTCTTGCTATCTATTTAAATGAAACAATTCAAAATTGGACTTAATCTACACATTTTGAATAAAAAAATTATGAATAATAATTATAAGATTGATAAGTTAATATATCAGAGACTAAGAATGATGAAATTTTAATTTGTGAAAAACCAGAAAAATTACCTCTGTCCAATCCCTTATGCCACCTCAATTAATCAGAATATAAATATAAATAAATTTTGACAACAAATAAATATAAAATAAGAAAGATAAAATAAAATATTTGTATATTTCAAAAGAATAAGTTGGTTAACTTGCAATAATAATTTTAATCTAATTTTTTCTATTTGATATGTTTTATATGTGTAATCTATTAGGTACACCTATAATATTTTTTTATTTCTACATTTTAATATCAATTTACAATAAATTAATATTATATATCATAAAAGCGTTTAAAAATGAAAAATCATTGAAGCCCACACACATACATTTCCATATTTCAGTTTGATAAATTTTATATGAATATTAAATTTAAGATCATTAAATAATGATTGATATTATATATTATATATTTAAAATAGATTTAAAATAGGGTAAATTACAAAAAAACAACTCCAGCTATCGACTTTTTTTAAAATTGCAACCTAATCTTTTTTTTTTTTAAAGATTGTCACCCATGTCTTTCTGTGGTTTTGCCGATTGCAAAATTTCCGGTCATTTTTCGGGCAAATGAATTAATTTTTTTCACTTTGCAACCCAAACCTTAATTTTTTTGTCCAATCGAAAATCATGATTTTTTTTGCTTCACACTGATACCTTTATGTTATATATTTGAGTGTGACATTTATTTTATATAAGTGTGATCAATATTCATAAAATAAATATCAAGGAAATATTGGTCAAAATTAGTGAAATATATGTAACATCGGTAAAAAATTGATGGAATATCAATAAATATCGAGAAAATATCGGAATATATTGGTAAAGATAGAAAAAATAAAAATAAATATATGTACCCATATTTCCATCGATATCGATATTTTCACGATATTTTCGTGAATTTAAGTTATCTATATTTCCACCGGAATCGAAATTTTCATTATTAGTTGCAATCTAATAAAAACACAAAGTTCAGGTTGTAATTAGATAAAAAAAAAAAAGTTGCAAAGTGAACAAAGTAATCTCCATTTCGCAGGAAAATTTGCAATTGATAAAACCACAAAAGACTGGGTGGCAATCTGAAGAAAAAAAAAGATTAGGCTGCAATTTGAAAAAAATTGATAGGTGGAGTTGTTTTTTGTAATTTACTCTTTAAAATAAGTACTTAAAAATAAGATGAGAGATAATAAATATATAATCTCTTATTTCATCTTATTTATCTATTTATTTTTTATTTGAAATTTCTATACAATAAATGCTAAATTGAGTGTCATAACTTATTTCTTAAATTAAATATTTATTTATTTGTATTGAATTTCTTAAAATACAATAAATAGGTTTATTTATTTTTATTTGTATTGAGTTTCTTAAAATACAATAAATAGGTTTATTTGTATTTATTTATTTGTATTGAATTTCTTACAATAAATACAATATGAAAGCAATTAATATGTTTCTTAAAATAGTAATTATTTAATAGGTAGATAATTTATTACAGTTATTTTTGATAGAATATCCTGCTTTTATATATATATAGATTACCATTTCAGCATATGAAATTATTCCAAAATATTTGTCATTATAGGAATTTAATAAACATTTTCCCTAATTATTCTAAAAGTGCTCCCATTTATTCTTCCTAATTAGTTATTTTATGAGTAGGTCTTTTGTGAGACCGTCTCACGGATCTTTTTTGGTGAGACGGGTCAACCCACAACCCACACTTAGTAATTCATATGAAAATTTATGGATATGGATTCAATTTATGGATAATAAGGATCCGTCTCCGTGAGACCGTCTGATATGAGTTTTTGTGTTATTTTATTATCCAAGTGAGTATCATATATATAAAAGTACTGTAGTTGAAACTCTAAAAAAAGGATGAAAATTTTGAGCTCTACAAACATGCCACATCAATTGCATAGAAAAAAAAAATGCAGATGGTTACATAAGCTTCTTACCTTTTTTAAACAACCGTTGGATACAATCATTGCAATATTTTACCAACCACACTCCATATATGTTCTTTAAACTTTAAAGCCATTATGATATAACTCATCATGACCAATGCTAACATTATTAAGTACATTTAAATAAATTGAAATGATTACTTCTAGTTCAAATTTTTTTTATAAATCATTAAATAAGCAATTATATGAAAATATGAGTAATAAAAGTTAGTACTTATAAAAGATTTATACAATTAACTATTGAAAATTAATTAATATAAGATAAAACATATTATCTTTAAGAAAAGTTTGTAGCCATTTACATGTACAAATAATGGCTTCCACATGATCACCAAACATATTATTATATGTAGAGCAAACCTTGTGTGAGACCGTCTCACGTATCTTTTTTCATGAGACGAGTCAACCCATAACACACACTTGGCAATTCATATGAAAATTTGTGGATATGGGTTCAATTCATGGGTAATAAGGATCCGTCTCACGGAAACTATCCGTGAGACCGTTTCACATGAGTTTTTGTGTTATATGTAACCTAAAATTAGAAAGAAAAAAAATGTTCTGTTTACCGACGAACTTAAGGGTTCGGGCCAAAAAAACCTGTTTCTAAAGGGATTTTTAATATTTGAACCTACCTCTTTCTTTTTGTTCGATTTTAAACATCCCTATATATCTTTTATCTTCAACTCATTTGATATTTTTATGCGTAGAAATTCAAAATTAATTAACACAACTTTCCTTTGGGGGTGGGAGAGGGGAATTTTTTTATTTTAGGATTAAACAAAGCAAAATATGAGAGACAGGTGAATTTAATTTGCTTTATGTGTTGGAAACACAAGACTGTAACACCATATAATATAGTCCTAAATATTGAAGTTAAAAACCAATATGTTATTTTATTTTTCAGTGAGAGGGGACAGAACTTAATCACTGTATCCATGTGGTTATAAAATAATATGGTGTGTCAATTATTGTCTGGTCTTTTTATTATTATTATTATTATTATTATTATTATTATTATTATTATGGGTTGTATACTTTTAATTTAAAATACGAAGTCAACTTAATTCCAACCAATATGTATGGTAATACAGGCACACAACTACTTACTTAACAATATATAATTAGGCAAAATAGAGTATGCAATCTTAGTGAGGTGATCAAGGGTGTAAAATAAATGATCAATTGAATTGAGTCTAACTTATTAATATATTTATTGAAATTCAAGAATTTGCCTTTGAATAATGCAATTTGATAACAACATTTAAACTAAACTTAAAAGGTAAAAACTTGTGTAACCCATGGGCACGGATCTTAGATTCGTGCGGACCCGACCTGACGTGTGGGCAGCCTCCACGCTTGCCCACGAGCGCCCATAGCAAATTTGGTGTGCGCTCATACAAACCTGATTCCATAGTTAATGATTTAATGATGAATATTACATGTATACCCTATAGATATTACACATATACCCTATAGGTATTACACTTATATTTCTTGAGATTTAATGATAGATATTATGTGTTTACTCTATAGGTATTACAAATTTACTCAATTAAGGTATTGCTTTTTTGTTCTATAGGTATTACATGTATACTGTTAAGGTATTACATGTATACTCTTAAGGTATCATGTGTTCATTCAATAAAGGTATGAATTATTTGTTCGAACTTTTGTGTAGGTATCACATGTTTACTCTATAGGTATTACATGTATACTCTATAGGTATTACAAACTAACTCAATTAAAGTATAAATTATTTGTTCAAACTTTTGTTCTATAAGTATCACTTGTGTACTCTATAGGTATTACATTACTGTATGATGAGTTTAATATTTCTAAACAACAAAACCGCGATTTATATCATATTCTTCCTCATTTTTTTCTGCAAAATTTACATAATTGCAAAATTCATATGAATTATTATCACATAAATATTGTGCAAAGAAACCCTAGAGCAAATTCATTCAATTCGATCAATCAAACAAATCTCATCTATTTGATCAATTAAACATAAAAAATATAACAAGATGCAAAATTAGGATTTAAGGATGAGGAGGAAGAAAAGGAAGAAGGAGAAGAAGCAACAATGGAGAATAAGAACCATAACAGAAAAGAAGAAGAAAAAAGTAGAGAAAGTCAGATGGAAGAAGAAGAAAAAAAGAAAAAAAGAAAAAAAGAAAGAAGAAGAAGAAGAAGAAACAGCAGAGAGCGTAAAGATGATGAAGCAACAACAATGTAGAATCCACGCCATACAGAGAAGAAAAATATGGAGAAAGAAGAAGCAGATGGAGGAAGAAGTAGAAAGAAGAGAAGAAACAGATGCAAAACCGAGAAAGAAGATGGAGAAAGAAGAAGAAGTACTAGGGCACCCTATTTGGGGAAAAAAAGAAAAAAAAATAATTGTGTATATATATATATATATATGTGTGTGTGATTTGGGCAAGGATGAAAATATCGGTTTCGTTAGATATATCAGTACCTTAATTTTATGGAAATATCGATGGATATATCGGTTTTGGTGGAAATATTGGTACATATATTTTTCCGATTATTACTGATATTTTCCCGATATTTAACGATATTTACCGATATTTAGCGA
Organism: Scutellaria baicalensis; assembly: GCA_005771605.1. Taxonomy (NCBI): domain Eukaryota; kingdom Viridiplantae; phylum Streptophyta; class Magnoliopsida; order Lamiales; family Lamiaceae; genus Scutellaria; species Scutellaria baicalensis. The sequence continues at coordinate 10,893,058 of CM016729.1, forward strand.
TATTTACCGATATTTTCCTAATATTTAGCGATATTTACCGATATTTTCTCGATATTTACCGATATTTTCCCAATATTTACCGATATTTCCTTTATATTCATGAATTTTCCTATAATTTTTACCTAAAATCATCGATATCGAAATCGATACCGATATATAACTAATAATTATTGATATTTTATTTTTTTTACAAAGAAATAAAAATATCGAAAATATATCGTTACACCCCGTTTTTATTTCGGTCATGTCAAAAAATGGAAATATCGGGGATATATCAAAGATATATCAGGATATTTTTATCTATGGATTCGGGTCGGGTTGGGGCACAGATTCTGAATCCGTGCCCTATAGGGCACCCAAGTCCTTCTCAAACTTAAATGAGTTTTAAACGAATTGAACTCAAGTTACTGATTTTCAACGCTTTTTTTTTGGCAAAAACTTATATACCCCTAGGGCACATAGGGGCACAGATCTAGGTGTTATATATGTGTTATTCAGGTGTTATATATATATTTTATAGGTGTTATGTTTTTTGGTGTTATAAATATACTCTACAGGTATCATATTTATATAAGAGTATACATGTGATACCTGAAGAGTATACACATGATACCTGTAGAGTATGTATTTAACATCAATATGATGATTAATTTGAGGGCATCATGCTCCTGGGGCACACAAGTGTCACTCCTTTTTTTTTTTTATTCTCTTACCGATTGATTTGAACGAAGCTTGAGCTAAGTTTCAAATCTCACTAAATAAATTATGGGTAATTACACTACACCATCTACATTATTCAAATTTTTGTACTTTATCAACTAAACTTTTGTTTTTGGCTGCATAATCCCGTTAAAAATTTATTCTGTGAAATAATAAAATTTGGTGATTGAAAAATAATAAAACTCTATTTTTTATTCTATATTTTAGAATTGAAATTATAAAATTTTAAATTTATTTGAAATATTAAAATTAGGGTTATGTCAATATTTAGAAAATAAACTTATTCATGACATAGAAATTAAAATTAAAATGATTAAAAAAACTCTTTAGTTTTTGTTTGTTTTGAATACTTAAATTGAATTGTAAATATTATAACAAAATTTTTATTTTACTCTAAATGTTGGAATTAAAATTATAAAAACATGAGTTAAGGCTATTATATATAGGTATTTGGTTTTTTTTTTTTTTTCTCTAAACAATGAAACACAACTTTTATCAACCTTTAGTTTGACACTTCAATTCTACTGCTCTAGATATCAACAATTTCCTCATTACAATACATTTTTTTTTTCTTACCTATCAATAAAGTTATCATAATTCTCTAACGCGATACTTAAAGCATCGATATATAGAATTGTAACAACTCCAAAATGTTCACATCTCATTTACATTAATGTCAAACTAGTATATTTTTTTATAGAAAAAGTCTTGTTTTGCTAGCTTTGTCATAAATCTACAAATTTCAAAAATAATTTGGATGACAAATGAAGCCGTTCCAAATTATATTTTAATATATTCTGAACCTTTAAAAACTAAATAAACTTGGCTTTTATGATATGATCTTATGAAGACCGTAAATTAAAAAGGAAAAAAAAAAAAAAAAGGTAATGTGAATTGTGTTAGAAAAGGTGATATACAATCTGACCATTTCATCTGAAAGTGAAAAATGAACGAAGAAAACGTGTTTCAAAGAGTTTTATTTCTTTGTCAAGTTTCAAAATCACTTTAATTTAAAATTTAATTTATTCATCCCTTTATTTATACTTTGATCATAGTACTTGATCTCACGCCTCCTCATTTTCCTAATCTTTTGATTCCACTATCTTCTTAACACACATATTTAATATGCATTGGATTTGCGGGTTATTATTCATACAATTTGGGTCATATAATTTTAAAAAGTGATTTTCACGTTATGTTCTCACGTGCCGCCAAATTCGTTCTCAAACCTTAATTACGCACCCTAATTTTTTAGTCATTTCACATAACCTTTAATTATTTTGTGTAACCTTTTAGTCATGTTCGCATATACTTTATTTTATCTTCACATGATCTTTATATTTTGGTAATTTAACATTTTATAAAGTATTATAAACCAATATTACATTTTGAACTTTTATATTATAATAATAATTTGACATTTATTATAATAATTTAATTTTTACATTATAATAATATAATTTTTATATTTTTCAATAATTATATATAATGTTATACAAAATACAACATAAAAGTTATGATATTCATATATAATTATATTTATATAAAATACAACATCAAAGTTATGATATTCATATATAATTATATTTATATAAAATAAAGATTAAATTATTATAATATAAAATTTTACAGCTATATTATTTATACTGAAAAAGAATCTAAAAATATAACTTAAAAGTCATTATATTTGTACGGATAAACTATTCTCATGTAGCCTAAAGGTTACTGCAAATAAATAAGTAAATAAAATCTGTCACAGATCCGAGCCAAACCCGACCCACACATGCCCAGTTAATAAGTGTAATTGGTGTACAAAAATACTACTCCCTCCGTCCCCCTTATCTTTGCCACGGTTTGATCGCACGGAGTTTAAGAAAAAATTGTTGACTTTGATGTGATGTGTTATTTTAATGTTTTTGAGTGGTAATTTTGTAATTAATGTGTACTTTTTGAGTGCAAAAGTTGTAAAATGAAAGAAATGGAAGGGTAAGGGAGTAAATTTTTCTTTGTCATTTTTGGGTTGGCAAAGTTAGTTGGGACGTCCAAAAACGGAAAGTAGGCAAAGATAGCAGGGACGGAGACAGTACTTTCGACCTAATTATCTGCAGCCACGCCTACCAAGAAGATACACAACGGCCAACCCGAGGCTTCCACGTGTCGACCCCCCCAATCACGCGCTTTTGCTTGCCGGCCCTCGACCCAACGTCTTTTAGATCCGTTATCAACGGTCACTTCCCTCCCTTTATTTTCATAATTGCAAATTGGTCCCCACCACTCCATTAATTATTTTCCAAGACACGCACACACAACAAACGCACAATTATAAAAACGCGTTTTGGGTTTTAAAAAAACAGCAGACTTATTTAATGCTACTCATGAATCTAAAAACGCGTTTATAGACAGATTTAATTCTTAAAAAAAAAAAAAAGACAGCTCTTTTCAACCCCACCCCACCCACCCACCCACCCCAGAGACAAATTTCTAAGTTTGGTTTGTTTGCCTACTTATTTAGCACCACCAATTCCAAGTTTTTCTCCAAGTTTTCCTGAAATCCACTCAATCTCTCTCCCCATACTATTTCCCACTGCAATGCCATCAATCTTGTTGAGGATTTTCTCTCTCTACAAACTCCTAAACGTGGTCTTGCTGTACTTGGTACCCAAGAAGTTGAGGACGTACCTCCCTTCTTCTTGGTACCCGTACGTGCAACAACAACAACAACAGCAACAACAACATATCAAGAAAGACCCCGTTCCAGCGTCCCGTAACACCCCTCGTCGGATGGACACCAACGAGCTCCGACGTGTGTTCCAAATGTTCGACAGGAACGGGGACGGTAGGATCACCAAGAAGGAGCTCAGCGACTCGTTGGAGAACATGGGAATCTTCATCCCCGACCACGAGCTGACTCAGATGATCGACAAGGTCGACATCAATGGAGACGGCTGCGTCGACATTGATGAGTTTGGCACATTGTATCAGACCATCATGGATGAGCGCGACGAGGAGGAGGACATGAGAGAAGCGTTCAACGTGTTTGATCAAAACGGGGATGGATTCATCACCGTTGATGAGCTCAAATCCGTGCTCGCATCACTCGGCCTCAAGCAGGGAGAGCTTCGGAGGACTGCAAGAAGATGATAATGAGGGTCGATGCAGACGGCGATGGAATGGTCGATTTTACCGAGTTCAAGCAGATGATGAGAGCAGGCGGCTTCGCTGCATTAGGCAATTGACTCATCCATAGGCTGCAGTGTATATACACCTTGGTTTTTTTTTTCTTTCACATAGAATGATGAACTGTGTTGAGATCATACAAGCCTGGGAATCAATCATATATCCATTGAAATCCACTGCAAACACATCAGATCATATCATGCAGCAAGAAATGTGAGTGAGTGAGGAGGGATACTGGCTTATAAGGAAGGTTTAGGGAACAAATCATTATCATTCATTCATGTATTTTCCCATTTTTTATGTTTTGTTTTTGGGATTGATTGATTTTACTCATCTAGCTTTCTTCATTTTTTTATTGAATTTCAGTCCTTGGGTCCATGATGAAATCACACTTCAACTATCCTACTGTTCACACTAAATTTTCCAACTTTTCCCATCTTAATTGTGTACTGTTGAAGACAAAGCAAAACCATTCATCTTAGATAGAGCATAACTCGAGTGCATTGACATTTTTGGTACATCCTTATAGAGACAAATACTTCTAATACACACATTGTTAAAAGAGGTGCTTGAGGTAACACAGATCCATTTTATGATGGACAACTTAATCCTAGCTTTTTGCAATGGTTAACTGAGCTATTCAAGTCAGATTTCTAAACATAAACGTGGAAATAGAAGCATGATTTCAAAGGTATTCTTTGGAAGGTAGTCTCGGATTCTTTACCTTATCAATGGAATCTTGCAACATGCGGATGGTGACAAATCCTTTGACTTTAGCTGACAGCCTCGCGTGAATGTAATAGCTGGAAATAAAATGGTCAACTTCTTCTGAAATCAACCAACAGCTTGCTGCCATTGAAGATCTTTAATCATTGTGTATTATATTATGTATCATGACCAATGAGTACAAGAAAAATAAACATCATTAATCACCAGTGACTCTAGAGGAAAAAAGGGATAAAGTTCAGCCACTAAATAGTCAGTCTTAAATTAGAAGAGCAAGATTTCCAAGACTATGGAGTGTTTCTTACCCAACATTACTTTAACTTGAAGGAATTTCTCTTAACTGACCGGCAGTCTTGCCCCCACATCAATCCTCATACATGAGTGCAATTGCTCAATGACGGGGCAGAAGACGTGAGATAAAGGATGATATTTATCTCCAGCTGTAAAAGTATACACTTTGTTACTTACATGAACCAAACTGTAACCAGCCACCACATTTACACCTCTTTCCTTCATCAAACATCTCATCCCGGAGGCATCTGTCCATGAGCCACCAGCAGCGTACATGTTTGATGCAAGTAAATAACCAGCAGAATTTGATGGCTCCAATTCAAGAATCCGAGAAAGTGCACCTTCGGAGAGTTCTCTATTCTCATAGGTCCTACAGGCACTCAACAGTGCACCCCAAGCACTAGCACCAGGCTTCATGGCAACAGGAATGGACTTAATCAGTTGGAATGCCTCGTCAAGATTACCAGCTCTAGCCAACAAGTCCACAAGGCATGAGTAGTGTTCTATCTTTAGTTCAGCTCCATGCTTGTTTGCCAGATTTTTGAAGAGACAGAGACCCTCTTCAACCAATCCCCCATGGCAACAAGCGGATAACACCGAGAGAGTTGTATGGATTGGGCTTCACACCATGGACTTCCATTTCAGAAAGCAAAGCTAGAGCATCTTGAGGAAGTCCATTTAAGGCCATATGCTGCAATAATTGCACTCCAAGAAACAACATTTTTCAGTGAAATTTGGTCAAATGACCTTCTTGATGCTTCTATTGCCCCACATTTCGAGTACATATCAAGTATTGCAGTGCCAACTGCAACATTAGATGCCAAGCCCATTCGGACAGCAATGCCATGAGCACATTTTGACCTACCAATGTCAGCAGAGAGTCCACATGCCTCAAGAAGGTTTAACAGAGTAACAAGGTTTGGGTTTTCTTGCAGAAGCCGCATCTCCCGATAAAGAGAAATTGCATCCTCAGGCAAGCCACCGTAAGTGAAAGCTGAGATCATTGTACTCCACGTAACAATATCTGGTCTTATGAGTTGGCAGAATAGTCTACATGAAAGATTGATCTGATTGCATTTTGCATATGCATCAATCAAAGAATTCATAGCCAACTCATTTGATTGGAAACCTTTCCGAAGTATTCTAGAATGGATCACCTTGCATTGACGTAGATCTCCCAAGACTTTGCACAGTAAAAGCAGGTTCACTAGAGTCACCTCATCAGCATCAACTCCTGACTTTCTCATCATAGAAAACAATGTCAGTGCTTTTGCATGCTTCTCATTATGGACAAACCCAGATAACAGAGAATTCCATGATACTACGTTCCTATAGGGAATCTCTTTGAATGCTATGAAGGCGGAATCTACATCACTACACTTGCAATACAAATCAACGAGAGTGTTTCCAACAAACACATCATAATTTAAACCTCTTAAGACTATAAAGCCATGAACTAACTTTCCCATTTTGATATCTCCTAAGTTAGCGCAGCCTTTGAGCACGCTTACCATGGTTTGTCCATCTGGTTCTACCCCAAAGTCTGATACCATGTGTTTAAACGATTCCCATGCAAGCATATTGTCATCAATGTGCACATATCCACTGATCATCACACTCCACGAAATTACATCTTTCTCATACATTTCATCAAAAAGGTTTTCTGCACAGTCCATCCTAATATCTGTATACATGCCCAAAAGAGAGTTTTGTACTGAAGTTAGGCTCCACAATCCACTTTGAATCAAGTAAGCATGAAATTTCTGTCCATCACCAAAAGCTCGTAGATTGCGACATGCGTGAATTATGAGCACCAATGTAGAGATATTGGGTTCAAATCCAGCCACTCTAGCTTGAGTAAACAAATGGAGTCCCTCTTCAGAAAAACCTTGATTAAGATGCCCATGGAGAACTATATTCCATGAAACTGAGTCTTTTTCCTTCATGCAATTAAAAACACCCAATGCTGAGCCCAATGCACCAGATTTTGCATAAAAGTCAATTACTGAATTCCCCACAGCACTAAATGATTCAAATCCCTGCTTAATTAGCGATGCATGGACAGACTCTCCAAGTCCAAATGACAAAGCTAAACAACCCTTGAGAAGGTGAGAGAATATTGTATGATCTATCAGTGGAAATCCGGCTCGTTTAATCTCTCTATAGTTGGAAAACACCTCTTTCCATCTACCACATGATGATGACTCTTTGATTTTATAACACAAATTTTGGAGAGTGCTTCCCGACGAAATGATTGGGAAGCGCATACCATAAAACAATTCAATTCCCCTAAAAGGAAATGCTGTAGCGTAGAGGACCGAGTTGGACAAAGAATCTTCTTAGATGTAAACTTTCTTCCTGTCAAGAAATATCCATTTGCAGCCATATAAATTTGTGGATGATTACAATTTTACAATGAAAATTTCACTTGCAAGATGAAATCAATATCCATGATTATACCATGAAACTTGTTCTTCCTTGAAAAATAGAACATATGCGATTAGAGATATGAATAGAATACCAGCTACAGATGAAAAAAGAATTGAAGAAAACGATTCCAACAAACGAAAAATAAATAAAACTTAATGCTATACTATTCTATTCGATATCAGTTACCCTCATCATAGTTTGCATAAATGTTGAGTGTAATAGCAACACTGTCTAGAGATTAAGGTTTCCCATCAACAAACATGAATAAATAACTACTCTTCATATTTCATAAACATAAACATGAACATGAACACAAACACATGGTGGGCAAAGTAAACATAAACATAAACATAAACATAAAAACAAACACATGGTGGGCAAAGTACAGAGACGCAGCAGAACAAACAGTAACCGAGATCAATGAACTAGTTATTACAGAAAAAGTATGCTATATAACAAGAGCACGAAAGTGGTGGAAGAAAAATAATTTACAAGATAATCTGAGTAGATTGCCGTGTCCTCATAAGAAGTGCTTCGTGTTCAGCTCAATAAAGCAACGTCGACTTCCGACTTCTCCAATGGAAGCTCTGAACCGCCGCCGGAAAATCGCCGGAGATAAGTGGCCGGCCTGGCCATCCCGTTTGAGAACCGATCAGTTAAAAGGCAGTTGAAATTTCTTTAAGAATCAAAACCGTTTATAGATCAATATTCAAGAATATTATTTGAAATGAAAATGACAAGTGACTGGTCCAAACTTATTTTATTTATATATTATTTTTCAAAATTCATTACAAATTTAATTAACACACCATACAATAAATTAAATAAAAAATACATGTCTGCTAAAAGAAGTAAATATATTTACCATTGAATTTTATGTTACAATTCAAAAGAATAGAATGGTAATGTTACCATTCAAAAGAATACCAATGCTACAATTCAAAAGAATAGAATGACATTAATGTTACCATTCAAGATAATAGAATGAATGGTAATGTGATGGGGTGCATGGGATATGTGTAACCAAAAAAATTCAATCCGTAAATCGAACAATTCCAACTCGAGTACATTGATGATGAAGGTGAACTGATTATGCTGATGAGTGACTCCGATCCATGTTAAAGTGTTGGATATCACAGGTTGAAGCTCAACTTGGTCTCGTGTCTACGATAGAGAGTAAAAAGTGTTTGAAGAAAATGTTGTTTAATCTTTGTCGTAGGCATGGAGAGCAAGTTAATTATTAAGGTTGAGATGAACCATGTGCCTCACCCTGCGTTTGAGTTTAAAATCCAACACTTTAATATATTCAGAGAAATCGAAATCACTCGTCAGCATGATCAGCTCACCTTCATCATCAGTGTACTTGAGTTGGAATTGTCCGACTTGCAGATCGAACCTTTTCGCTACTTCTTCATACAGTTGAGCACACCCATCAGCAGCTTCAAATCTAAACCGAACCAAATCTTCTTTAAAAGAAGCTTTAATGGCGACTCTGGAGCTGCCTTCACCAGAGTTTTGGTTCGGTCTCTCATCCAAACTTAAGGGATCTCCTTTCGTCATCGATCCCTGGGATGAGTTAAGTTCGACAACTCCATCATTTGCGTCCATCACATAATTGATGATCTTGGAGTCGGTGACGTTCATTGCTTCATTTGAGCACTTGGGCACAATTTCGCCACTGATCGGGTCGAACTTCAATCTTCTTTTCACACCCTCAACTGAATCGAGAGCACTCTTTATCTTCTTCAAAGAGTTATTGATCTTCTTGATCTTTCTCGAAGGCCATCTTGGAATGCCATATTGTCTGCACAGCCTTTTGAGGGTGGTTGCCGATACTGTGAACCAAGAAGAAACACAAAATTTAGATAAAAAGAAAACAAAACACTAAGTAAAATAAAAGAATCACATATTCATTCATTTAGTTATGTATGAAAACTCACCACCAATGCTCTTTGCAGCATCTCTAACGGTCATTGAAAAGTGTTGTTGAATAACACTTAAACTGACCTGCAACTCAGTTGACTTCCTCTTTTTCTCTGTCAAGCTCAATGGCTCGTCAATTGGCTACAAAAAATTAAAGAGAAGAAGCTAAGTTCACGTTGCACGGGATGTGAAAAGACAAAAATAACCCTCGTTGGGAAGAGGTTACACGACATGATTCATATGGAAGTATGTACCTGCTGCTGGTGAGGTGCATTCTGCGGTGGTGCCGGTTCGGTTGTTACCATTTTACCCTTTAACAACCGAACCTGAGACTCATCGGCCCGGACCAGCTCATCGTCCGACACGGTCCTCAAACCATCGCAAAGACACTGCATCGTGATAGACAGGTCTTTAAGCAACAGTTTTTGTTCATCACTATCTTTTATATGGACCGGTAGGAAGAACTCGAGCACATAGTCATCGTCCCCGGTTTTAATGCACCTCATCCGGATTGCAATGGCCGCGTTGAGGCCAAATCTACAAGCATGGTGGACGAGAGGATACTCGTTGACGTGGCATTCCTTCACGTCCGCCTTGAAGAAGGGCTTGTTCGACTGATAGGCTTTTCCGACGACACCCCTTCCTTCTTCGATATAGTGTTCACCACAGACACGAATGAAATCCTGCAAGTTCGTGTCGTGTGCGTGACACGCGGCTTCCTCGGTGACCAGGACGCATTTATCACCGAGACGATTTTGCCCTCCAACACGCACCCTTGTGGCTTCATGGCCGGGTCCTTTTTGGTAATTGCACGGGACCCATGTCAGTGCGAGAGGTATACCATGTGCATGGCAAACTCCACGTATAGCTTTTGCTATATCAGTTATGGCCATCTTCTGGTTCTCAGACAGACTCTGCAAATTCAAGATTTCTATTAATATATACATACTGTATCGTAACGAAACATAAAAACTTGTGTCGGACGATCTCATGGATAGTTTTCGTGATACGTTTACCTGGCCACTAACCAAACTCATTTTGATAAATTTATATGTGGATTGTGAAGTGTGGATTGTGAATTGACCCGTCTCACATAAAATGATTCGTGAGACGATCGTCCCACGCGTAATGAACTTGATAAATAAATAGGAAATTCGAAAAGGAAATATGTGGGATTTGATGCAAGCCTGAGGGCAAAGTCGTGGAGATTGTTTGCTTGTAAGATTCACTACCTGCAAATGTTGGGACATTTGAGAGTTAAAATAAAATAAAAATTAGAACACTTCACTACAAGAAATATATTTCCATACCATCTTTATGTGAAGAGATATGAAAATGTGAAGAGAGATGAAAAGTTGAAGTAAAATGAAAGTGAGAGTGATTGATAGAAAGTTGATGATGGATTTGAGCTAATGGTTTTGGTTCCTATTTATTGACAACCAAGAGGGATTTGGGGGTCCCACAATGGTTACTCAAGACTTCCATGAATGGACACGTGTTACTTTTAATTTAAACAATTATGCTCGCGTCACATTTCTCTTCAGAATTATGAAAGGTCCAGTTCTGATTTTTTCTAATTTAGGTATGTTGTGATTATGTAAAATTATAAAAAATGTTTCAATATTTGGAGACTAAGTTACAGTAAAAAGAATTAGATTGTTTAAAAAGAAAAAAAAAAACTCAAAATTGAAAAAGAAGTAAATAATAAGAAAAAAAAATCATCAATAAATACAAAGATGAACAAATGACGTTTCAATTTTGATAATTACTAACCTTTAACGCGGTGCAGACATTTTTGAGGTGGTTATGAAAATTAAATATTTGGTTGAGAGAGACGAGTTCTAACACTGCACAACACGTTTCATGTGAATCATCTTCAGATATAGGTATCTCGATAGTTGCGCGAACATGATGATCGGCAGCATGTTTTAAGCGCAAATATTCAGTACTATTATAGTATATAACACTGGAGGTCCACTCTGGAATCCCTGAAATGAAGACACGACCAGGAAGTCCTGGAAAAGATCCACGTCTTGAATCAGTAGCAAAAGTGAACAATTTAGACACTTCACGATACCCTACAAGATTATGGTGAGATGAATAGGGTTGTTCTGAGGTGCTCAAAATTATGTGTTGATTTTCATTTCTCTTAGGAACCCATAGTTGTAATAAAAGCCCATCCCCGGACCATCCTTTGAGTAAATTCATTGCTTTGACCATTTTCTCTCTCATTGATTGAGATTGAGGAAATCTTGGTATGGTCATCATCAAGCTCTCATCGGAATTATTTGTTAACATTTCTTTATGATCTTCCGATGAATTTGTCACCATATCGTCGTCCAGCACGATAACTAATGTGTACAAATCAATGAAATTTAAAGCTTGTGAAAACATGGGAGACCATGTGATGGGAGGGGAAGATGGCAACATTTGGTCACCAAAACTACAAGGGCTGTTGCACCGTTCGGGGAGTGCATCAATATTCATCAGTTCGTCAAAATTATCAAATGAATTAGCAAATGCATCAACATTCATCCATCCATCATCATGATCAGTAAGTGATGAATTCATGCCCTGATGAATATCATTCTCCATTGACGCCACATTCATATCTTCCATTGATTTGCTTGGAACTACTGAATTTCGTACTTTTATTGTTGAAAAAACGTGCCCCATTTAAATTAGGATCGACTTCAAAACAAACTATATTTAATTTAAATAAGATCATCTACAAAGTTTCTAAATTAGTGAGTTCTTCTTTATAGAATTTCCAAAAAGAAGTGCAAAAATTGATTGATTCAATTTAACCTAACCCTTATTCTAGTTTTTCCAATTCAATAGAATAGTACTCTTTTAAAAAACCAAATTCAAAGTGTAACAAAGTTTAAAATGCGGAAATAAATTAGAAATTTTAATCAATCGAAAATGCGATCTCCAACAAAATCTCATCATTTCCTATGATTATAAGAATAAATGATTTTCAATATTGACTAAAAGTAGATGAACAAAGTTTGAATCGTGTATAAACTTTGAATGTTCTACATCACTATATAAATTTTAAATTTAATACATTTTATGGTATTGATAATTTTAATAATTGTATATGAATTCAATTTATAATTTATATTATTAGTTAGAGTTTATACAAATATGTTCACCTTTAATTATAATAAAAAAGTGTTTTCTTTTTTCCTATATATATTATTAAATTTTCAGGGAAAACCTCTAGCACCTAATGTTAGAAGGAAAAATCCCAAAAAAAAAAAAAAATTAGTATAATCAAACATTTCACCTGAAAAGAGAAATGAGACTGAAAAGAATGACAATATCTACTCACTATAATCAAATGTTTTCGGCAGTAGAAAAGAATTATGAAAAAATATATAGATTATCAAATGTTTTCGGCAGTAGAAAAGAATTATGAAAAAAAATATAGATTGAGAAAAATAAGAGTATGTTATATACAGTATATTCCATTTTAGTGTCCAGCTGAATGCCGATAAATGTATCAAATGACTCTTAAAATATATCACGTGATGGTAAAACGTACAACGTCAAATATCTTTGACAAGTCTCCTATGAGTTCGTTGCAAAAAAATAGTCTGAGGAAAGTAAGAGTATAGTACGTACAGTATATTCAATTTTAGTGTTCATCGCCTAAAAAATGACTCATGAAACAGTAGACGGCAAAAAATATACCCTCCAACTAAACAGGTCAAAGAAATTGCGGCAGAAAATATACCCTCCGAGTAAGCAAGTGAAATTGACAGCGTTGGTGGGTGAGCAGAAGTAGAAGTGAAAATAGTAGATAACAGAAAATATACCAAAGCAGGACTAAAAGAGACAAATGTACCCTAGTAAGCATAAGCATAAGCATAAATGAAGGAGACTAGATAGCAGAAAATGTACCGGGTAAGCAGGAGTGAAAGAGACGTTGGTGAGCGAATGGACAGTGCTAGTGAAATGAGACCGTACGACGTGATAGCAGATAGTACCGGGTGGAAGAGACCGTTTTTTTTGAGTTTGAAGTATTTCCCACCAACTATACACAGTATATATAACGTCCCATAATACATAAATGACAAAATTTATTAAAACAGTATTTTGGATTATAAATAAAAATTATTTCGGATACAAAAATGACTGCATATTTCGGATAAAAACAAAAATTATTTCGAATAAAAATTAGTGCATATAAAAAATATTGAGGATATATTGAGATATTATCTAAAATGTTGAAACAACATATTAAAAATGAATCAAATCCCAAAAAAAATATTTCGGATAAAAAAATGACATCATATTTCAGATATAAACAAAAATTATTTTGGATAAAAATAACTGTATATAAAAAATATAGAGGATATATTGATATATTTTCTAAGATGTTGAAACTACATATCAAAACTATTGACGATATATTGAGATATTATCTAGAACGTTAGATATGAAGAAGTTAATATATATGATTCAAAAATATAGATATGCATCAATTTTGAAAAAAAAAAAATGATTGCACATCAAAAATATTGAAAATATATTGACATATTATCAAGAATGTTGAGACATGAAAAAGTTAATATATATGATACAAAAATATAGATATGCATGAATTTAGTTCTTAACAACAAATATTAAAATATTAGATATTTATGGATATATAGAAATGCATGAATTTAGGTTTTAACCACGAATATTAAAATATTAGATATTTATGGATTTATAAAAGATGATATTTTACCAGTACTTTTATTAACAAATAATGTCTTTCAATTTCAATTATTTTTTTAAGTAAATGGATATTATATGATACAAAAATATTATAGATATGCATGAATTTCAAAAGTAAAAAATGATTGCACATCAAATATTGAGAAATAATCTGAAATTAATATCGTATTTCGGATATAAACAAAAATTATTTTTTTGATAGAAATGACTGTATATCAAAAATATTAAGGATATATTCAGATATTAGTTAGAATGTTGGAAATATTCAAAATATTGAGGGTATATTGAGATATTATCTAGAATGTTGAGATATGAAGAAGTAATATATATGATACAAAAATATAGATATGCATAAATATAGTTGTTAATAACGAATATTAAAATATTACAAATGTAGAAGATAACATATTACAACTATCTTTAACAATGAAAAGAATACCTTTCAATTTCAATTTCAATTTTAATTTTTGCAATTTCAATTTCAATTAATGTTTTTTTAATTGCAATTATGTTATGAATATTGTGATATTTCACAATATCTTATATTTCATCATTTTTTTCTTCTAAATTTTCCAATATTGACATTCAATAATATAGAAAACTTTGGGGATATATCGACAAATATCAGTAAATTAAAATAAAGATAAATTTGATTGAAAATAATAACTTATAATTATAATGAATTTTTTATATAATAGACTAATCTCTTATGATAGTGTTTTAATTTTTAAGTCTCTTATGATAGTGTGTTTTTTTAAAATTAATTTTGAATTCATATAAATAAAAACAATGTTAATAACTATCAAAATATCTCCATCAACAACATAAATATTGTCTTAAAAAATGATCAGCATCTATATAACATGATCAGCATCTATCTCAACAACAACATTAAAGTTGTTCATTCAAGATCCTTGATTACATTTATACATATGATGAATAAATCAATATGGAATAAATTATGATTTATGGAATAAATTGGCTAGTTTACATAAATATGTCTATCAACACCATAACTATTTTTCTTAAAAAAACATGAGCGTCTATATCAAACATAAAAAAAAAAGGCAAAAACTTATATGCCCCTGGGGCACATGGGGCACGAATTTAGGTGTTATATATATACTCTATATGTTTAACACCATATGCTGATTAATTTGGGGGCACCATGCCCTGGGGCACACAAGTGTCACTCATGAAAAATATATTTAACACCTTTGGGGGCACCATGCCCCTGGGGCACACAAAGAAAAACATCAGCATCTCTATTAACAACAACATTAAAGTTGTTCAATCAATAACCTTGATGTTATTGATTATATTGAGTAAGTTTTATGTGAGATCATCTCACGAATTTTTGTTCAATCAATAACCTTGATGTTATTGATTACATTGAGTAAGTCTTATGTGAGATCATCTCACGAATCTTTTTATGTGATTGATTACATTGAGTAAGTGTCATGTGAGATCATCTCACGAATCTTTTTATGTGAGACGGGTCACTGCACAACTCATAATTCACAATTCATATATAAATTTGTGGAAATAAGATATATAAATTTGTGGAAATAGGTTAGGTGAGTGGATAAAAAAGATTCGTCTCATGAAAATTATACGTAAAACCGTCTCACCCAAGTGTTTGCGGATTATAATATGGAATAAATTAGTTTACATAAATATCTCTATCAACAACATAATTATTGTCTTAAAAAAACATCAGCATCTATATGAACAACAACATTAAAGGTGTTCATTCAAGAACCTTGATTACATTTATATGATGAATAAATCAATTTGAAATAAATTAGTTTTTGGTGGTTATTTCTCAATGGGATATTTCAATATAGATATTTCTCAATAAATTGGTTTTTTCATTCTATATTGTTAAATATACTTTTAAATATTATTATTATACAAGCTAATTTTTTTATTAAAAAATATATGTTTACTATATAATTGATAGAATGTTATGCATTATGACACGGAGTCTTAGCTCCCTAATCATCATTAAGTTATTCTAATAAATATATTGATTTATTTATTAAGATAGTCTTATTCTTGAGTGTTTGATTATTTCTACTATGTGTGTTTATTAAGATCAATGCACTAATAATACTGTTAAATGTCTTTTTATAAATATTAAGTATAATATTAGGCAAAAACTTATATACCTTTGGGGCACATAGGGGCACGGATCTAGGTGTTATATACATGTTCTTCAGGTGTTATATATATACTTTATATGTGTTATATTTCTTGGTATTATAAATATATTCTACAGGTATCATATGTATATAAGAGTATACATGTGATACCTGAAGAGTATATACATGATACCCATAGAGTATATATTTAACATCATATGATGATGAATTTGGGGGCACCATGTCATGGGGCACACAAGTGTCACTCATATTATTATGCATATAATGTTTTTGTTTTTATATGAGATAATACTTATATATATATATATATATATATAATAAAGTGATGCACCCCTAAATTATGATTAGTGTGAGAAATATAATTGAACAAAGACTACATTTATTTTCTAATGTGATACTTGTGTATGTATCATGTGATATTTTTATGTGTATCATTCAATATTTTTGAGATTTCTATACTTTTTTAAGTATAAAAATTTGCGTGAGACGTCAGTTTTCGTAAGACGGATCTTTTTTACCCATTAACCAAACTCATTTCCACAAATTTATACATGAATTGTGAAGTGTGGGTTGCGGGTTAACCCATCACACATGAAATGATCTGTGAGACGGTATCACATAAGACTTATTCTTTTTTAAGTATCATCTTTAATCTCTAGACATAAATTAAGAATTATTTTATTTTCCTAATATACCCTACATTAATTAAATTTTTCTTTAACCTTTATTCAAAACATGAGTAATATACACATCAATTAGTATAAATGTATATTATGGAAATAGTTCACAAAACGCCAATAAAAAAATAGAAATTTAGAAATTCCAAAACGACACTCAAAATGGATTGAAAGAAGTATGACACACATAAAGACAAATTCTCTTGTGCACCAGGTGCACGGATCTAGATTGGAGCAATTGGGCTACCCGACCCGGATCCGTACATATGAGTTTTTTTTTTCGCTTTCGGTTGTTACCTTTATGTTGTAAGGATGTGACTTTTATGTTATATAAGTATGCCCTTTATATATAAATGTTATGGGCAAAAACTTGTGTACCCCGGGGGTACGGATCTTAGATCCGTGCCCCCAGATCCGACCCGGCTCGTGGGCAGCCTCCACGCGCGCCCACGCGCCGCCACGCGCGCCCATAGCAAGTCTGGTGTGCGCCCCACACACACCTGATTACCTAGTTGATGATTCAGTGATGGGTATTACACCTATACTCTATTGGTATTACACATATACCCTATAGGTATTACAGAAATATCTTTTATGGTATTACACTGATACATTAATGGTATTACAGAAATGTCTTTATGGTATTACACTGATACCTTAATGGTATTACAGAAATGTCTTTTATGGTATTACACTGATACCTTAATGGTATTACAGAAATGTCTTCATGGTATTACATTAATACCTTAATGGTATTACAGAAATGTCTTTTATGGTATTACACTGATACCTTAATG
Source organism: Scutellaria baicalensis (assembly GCA_005771605.1). Taxonomy (NCBI): domain Eukaryota; kingdom Viridiplantae; phylum Streptophyta; class Magnoliopsida; order Lamiales; family Lamiaceae; genus Scutellaria; species Scutellaria baicalensis. The sequence goes on from CM016729.1 coordinate 10,910,695, forward strand.
GTATTACAGAAATGTCTTTATGGTATTACATTAATACCTTAATGGTATTACAAAAATTGACTAAGGTATCATATACTTATTTTCCAAAGTTTATAAAAAACAGTGAATATCTTAAAGGTATTACACGAATACCTTAATAGTATTACACAAATGTCTTTATGGTATTACACTGATACCTTAATCTGTAAATAATCTAGCAGATTGTGATTTATTTACAATACCAATAGAACTAATATACAATACCAATAGAGGAAACTTACAACACCCACAGTCACAACACAATAGTTATACATTAAAATCTTTTTTTTTTGAATACAGAGTAACATTTGTAATTATTCTATGCTGTGTCATTAGGCACAACAAGATAACTACTCAATTATAATGCCAAACACAATGTCACATTTCTAGCAATAAAGTTGGTAATATTGAATACAAAGATGAATCACCAATATTGCTCGCTATGCACTGTACATATCAAGTAATTCTAATGTTGCTCGTAAATGGCCCTAGAGATTCTGAAACGGGGGACATGTCGATCTATAAGCTAGCCGCTTCCATCTAGTTGCCCGAGGGAGGCAAGGTGTGCCATATATTGAGCATGATATGCATACGGTGATTTCCCTTGGCGTTCAAAATGTTTAGCCAAAATGCTCCATTCAATCGGACCCCACTCCTTTATTTCAAAGCAATTGCCAAGTGCAGCTTTGTATAACTTCCCTGTATCGGTGAGTAGATCCGTGCTAACAGGATAAGATGCATAGAATTGATCAGCATTCGAGAATCCAGCTCTCTTCGTGTTGTTGGTGTAAGCATAGGTGAGGAATGCAGTAAAACAGTAAAACGTAGTATAACCCGCCAATCTTCGAAACTTCTGAATATTCAGAATTTCTAACCAGGCATCTTTGAGCAGCTCCAACATTTTCGATGGAGCACTTCTCACTCCTTGGATGAGAGTTGGCCGCCTTGACCTGCCGGAGGAGGAGGAAGAAGAAGAAGAAGAAGAAGGAAGAGGATCTCCATTGCAAAATCAGAGTAGGAGGAGGAGGAGAGGAAGAAGAAGAAGAAGAAGGAAGAGGAGGAGAATGAGAAGAAGAAGAAGATGGAAAAAAAAAAGAAAAAAAAATATATATATAATTCGGGTCGGGTTGGGGATCCGTACCCCGGGGGCACACAAGTCCTACTCAATGTTATGACCTTTATGTTCAGTAACTTAGGAAAAATTAATTTTTTTAGGTTTTTTCGTTTCAGGTTGAGACCTTTACGTTGTATTATTGTGACTTTTATGTTGTATTCTTGTGACCTTTATGTATAAATATCATGATCTTTATGATAATAACAAGGAAAAAAATGAAAATTTTCAGAAAATTTTCAGCGCATTTGTAAGATGAACATACCTTTATGTGATATTACGCATCCTTTTATAAGTATGCGATATTAGTTGCACCTTAGTATATATTATAAAAGTGCAACTAATATCACATAAATGTAAATATGTATAAATTTTGTTAAAATTCTGTTTTTTTTCCTAAGTTAAAATATATAAAGGTTACTTCATTTATACATAAATGTCACACTTACATAACATGAAAGTCACACTCATATCACATAACAACAATGACCTAAATCGAAAAAATAAAATTTAAAAAAGAAAACAAAGAAAAAGTGTACGGATCCGATTCAATCCAAATCCGATCCAAATTGTACGTGAATCTGGTCCATAGTAGACCAACTCAGATACTACGTATTACATATTAATCCGTTTGTTTCGAGAACCTCACACAATTTTTATAGCCACGTTAGATTCCAAAATCATTTTTTGTCAGAACTTCTTGTCTTAAATCCACTTTTGGACTCACATTAGACTGGTTATTTTGGGTGGATGTGTTGGCAAGCATGTCACGTGAATGATATGATCACCACTTTTGTGAAAGAATGCCATTTTTGTGTCCTAACCACATGCCCAATTTTGAACCTTTGTCTTTTTCTTACAAAAATACATTAATTTATTCAAACTATAGGCTAAAATTGTAATGTTGATTCTAATCTGATTGCTAAAGGGAATTTTTGGTTCTTTTCTGTTGTTGGAAATTTCATACTTAATTGGTGTTTTTGTTTCTTATCTATTTCTTTTTTGTTCTTGGGAATTTCATACTTGAATGAAGTTTTTGTTTCTTATCTATTTCTTTGCTTTTGTTGGGAATTTCATACTTAAATGATGTTTTTGTTTCTTATCTATAATTGGCAAATTTAATGACATACGGCTATTTATTTTATGTATTTTTATAGAATGGTGTAACTCATTATCGTATACATTTTTTTTTTCTTCATGTAGATATGATTCAATGAAGCTAGCCCTAGCGGCTAGTACAGATAAGTTCAAGTGAATTCGAATTAATATAGACTTAATTTTGAGTTCATCAGTATTGTTATTTTGGTCATTGTGGATATATATTAACGACAAAGTTTTGTATGATATCGTTTCACGGATTCCATTTTGAAAGATGGATAAACCCGATTCGATCAAAAGTCAACGATCAACGACGGTCAACTTCGTTAACATAAAAATATTACATATTATACATAAATTAGTACACGACATAAATAAAAATATTACATTATAAATATAGTAGGTAATATTTTTATGTGTATCATGTGTCAAAATCTTGACAAATTATGTAATACTTTTGTGTTTTAGGTATAATTTTTCAATATATTACGTAATACTTTTGTAAAATATGATGATTTGAGTTTGGTCAGAGTGTATGAAAATATGTAATACTTTTAAGTGTATTGATAATACTTTTCTATAGATTAGATAATATTTTATACTATATACATATATGATATAATATATTGCAAAATTATTAAATGATATATAGAAAAGTATTAGATGATATATAGAAAAATATTACATAATACATACAAAAGTATTACATTATGAGAATAAAATATGATGTAATACGTTTATATACAACATATAATACTATTAAAATCAAAAGTTAATAATTTTATGTACAACATGTAATACTATTGAAATCAATATTGCACAAAAGTATTACATGATATATTGAAAAATATTACTAATACACACAAAAGTATTACATTATACAATATTAGATGATGTATAGAAAAGTATTATCTAATACACTCAAAAGTATTATATTATGAGAATAAAACATTATGTAATACCTTTATGTACAACATGTAATTGAAATCAACAAGTAATGCTTTTATGTACAACATGTAATTGAAATCAACAAGTAATACTTTTGTATGCAACATGTAATACTATTAAAATTAATAATGTATTACTACACAAAAGTATTAAATGATATATAGAAAAGTATGACTTAATACACACAAACGTTGTAGCAACCCAAATTTTAATAGCATTCTAGTATAACAATTAATAAATTATTGGTATCTTATAGCAAATTAAATTAATCAATATAATAAAAATAAGATGGGTTGTGTTAGTGGTGAGCCCATAAGTAAATAATTGTTAAGTGTGGCCCAACAAAGATTGAGGGCCCGTAAAAGCAATCTATAAATAATTAGGAATAAGATTCTAGGGTCTCACGGTTTTCAAAAAAACGGCAGAAAGGTAGTGTTTTTCTTTCTCTCCCAGTTTCTTTTCTTCAAATCTTTAAAAGTAGTATTTGGATCAATACAGGTTAATCTCTAGCTAATTAATTAGGGATGTATGATATAATTGATTAGGAGTAGAATCAAGTAGACTAAAATGATAATTCCTTCATATTTAAATTCTGCAGTAATTCAATTCTTGGGGTATAGATTTTCACTACATTGTAAAATAATAAATTATACATGTTAATATTTAGATGAAATATATAATTAAGGCGAAGAAGAAAGAAATCAAGAGAGATACGGAGAGAAAGAGAGATGACCGAGGGTAAGAGAGAGGGGAGGAGAGAGAGGGAAGAGAGAGAGAAAGTGTGGGACCGAGAGAGATGGGGAGAGAGAAAGAGAGATGGCAGAGAGGGAAGGAGAGAGAGAGAGGGAGAGAGAGTGTGTGCGGGAGAGAGGAGAGAGGGGGAAGAGAGAGAGTGGGTGTGGGGTCCACCAGAGAGGATATAGATGTTAGGTGATGCAACACATATAATTATATTTCTGTTTTGACCCTAAATCAAATTTGATATTCTGAAATTTCCAGATTTACCCCTAAGACTTTAACTTAATTTTCAAAATAATCCAGATTTAATTTAAGACTCTTTAGAGTCTTAGTTCAATCTAAAATAAATAATAGAGATTATTAAAATATAGAATATATATTAAGTATGTTTTCCCTTTTATTTTGAGTGATTAGGTGACGAAGAAGGTGTGAATCACGAGGAATAAATTTGCATTCATTCTTATAGCATTCAAGGTTTTTCAACTGTTGAGGTGGGGATTTCTTTTACCTGTTTGTCTCTGTTAAATGCTTTATGTGAGGTGATTGATGAATTGATGCAATGTGTTTGAGGAAAATGATTTATGAAAATACTTGCTGTGATCTATGATCTATGCATGAGGATTAGCCAGGGACGCGAGAGGTCCAAGGATCAAAAGTAGGTCCTCGGGTATTGCCCGCCGTGCTAAGAGTTAATTGGCCAATCCCAAGACGAGAAAAATGTTTTTATGCATGTTGTGATATTTGTCTTGCTTTTACATGTTGCCTTTAATGTAGACAAGCATGTCCCCACTGAGCTCGTGTTTGCTCACCCCATATAATCTAACATTTCAGAATAAAATGCATGACGTGGAGCGGGGTGGATGCGCAGTGGCTGATGTCAAGAATTTTATTTAATTTAGTTCTTTTGACATTTATGAAATGTTTTATTTTCCATGTTATTTATTTTGACAAAATTAAACTAATTGGTTTCTCATAATTGAGTCTTCCGCTGCATAATTTTTGTAAAATTGCTAAATTATTAATGCATTATTTTCCGCTACACACTCATAAAATTCTATTTAATCAAGTTCTGATTAATAATTTAAAAGGAAACATTATTTCATTTTTTTTTGTTATTTACATTAATTTTTTGGAGCTAACGTAGTGTTTCACATTCCAAAAGTCTTAGAAAATCGGATGTGACAAACGTGTTACACTATCAAAGTAAAATATCATGTAATACTTTTATGTACAACATGTAATACAATTGAAATCAACAAGTAATACTCTTATAATGTAATATTTTTGTGTGCAATATGTAATACTATTGATATCAATAAGTAATATTTTTATGTGTATCATGTAATACTTTTATATGTAGTACATAATACTAATTAAAAGTGTGACATGATACACATAAAATGATTATGTTATGAGAATAAAAGTATTTTCATCACTCTATATTAATATGTGTCTGTTGTCGATGTGTTAGATATTCAACATGTATGTTGATTTCACTTTTATAGAATCTGGGAGTGTGATCATTATACGTTTTCGGTCGATATACTAGAAGGTGTCTATGATGGGCATTTTAGTATAAATATGCTAAAATGCACGGTGGGTCGTGAGCACCACTAACGTGTAATAATCTCATATCTTAATTATATGGAAGATAAAAATAATTAATGTGTTGAATATCTGACATATCAGCGACGGACATATATTAGATCCATGCACCTGGGTCGGATTTGGGCCGCCCGGCCGCATTTTTTTTCACACTTGATTTTTTAAGTTTCGATCATGACTTTTATATTATGTTGTAAACATATCTTTATGTTATGTTAGATATACATTTATGCCCAAATTTCACACCTTTAGCTTTAAAAAAAAACCTAATATCAACATATTTTATACATGTACCTTTACGTAGTATTAGTCATATATTTATGTTATATTAGACATACCTTATATAGTATATAAAGGTACAGTTACATAGTTAAAATGTATGACTAATATAATATATTTAAAATGTATATCTAACATTACTAAAAGGTATGAATGTATAGTTTAAAATGCTAAAGGTATGAAATCAATACACAAAGGTATGTCTAACATAATATCAGAATGTGTCTAACATAAGTTACGTAACATAAATGAATGTCACCCTGGAGCGAATTGGGTGGGTTTGAGCGTGGATACTCAGGTGCGTGGGGAGCGTGAAACGAGCGTGGAAGCGCATTTTTAAATGTGTAGACCGGGTCAATCCGACTGCACGAATCCTAGATTCGCGTATTTGATTCATAGAATTATTTATCACATATTAATGTGAATAGAGTAGCAATGTGAGTAGAGTAGCAGGATTGTTTAGTATTTTCTTGAGTTCACATATTTTTCATTGTTTAATATACATATGTATGATTTATTGAATAAAAATGGTCTAAATTTTATGTTCGTGTAACATACAAATAGGATCAATAAAATCATTGAAAAAATTTGTGAAAAATACCATTCAATTCCATATTGTATAATAAACTATTAATTTTAAACTCAGAAATGCACATTTAGCATAAAACATGTAGACATTAGTAAAATTAATATGACAAAAACTTATATACCCCTGTGACACGTAGGAGCACAGATCTAGATGTTCTACACATGCTCTTCAGGTATTATATATATACTCTTATGATATTACGTTTCTTGGTGTTACACATATACTCTTCAGGTATCACATGTATATAATACATGTGATATCTGAAGAGTATACACGTGATACCTGTAGAGCATATATCTAACACAATATGATGGTCAAGTTGGGGGCACCGTGCCCCCTGGACATTCAAGTGTTGTTCAATTAATATAACGCAATGTGACTAAAATTAGTACTCTTTTTATTAAAAAATAGATGTCCTTCTAAAAATCAAATTTTATTCTAAATTAAGTGTTGATTTTTCTATTTTACCTTTTCTTTCTAAGTTAACCCCAACTACCAATCCCTTTTGAAGATTCTTTTAAATTTTGAAACACCTATTTAATATCTTTAAAATTTATTCACACAAGATTTTATGAAATAATCTAGGAAGGAAAGTTTCATGGAATTAATTTAGAAGAGAAAGAAAAACGATGTTAATTTAGGAATGGACAGGGGAGTGATTGTTATTATCTAAAATTAATTTATCCAATTTTTATGTTTCTTAATAAATATGTTAGAATGATAAATATTTTAAATTAAATGGAGTATAATGCAATTTGACTTTTGAATTTTTTTTTTTTAATGAGCTTGGGTGATGAAAGATATGGAAAAATAAAGATTAGAAAACTTGTATGATCTAAATTCGAACTCTGATTGTCACATAATTTGTATCTTTATAAAGATTGTATATCCTATTGTTTAGTGTCTTTCAACTTATCTGGATGGTAGTACTATCCATACGACTCCTTCAGTACATTTTACATTCTTCTTGATAAGAATCCATTCTTTTTATTACAACTGATGTTTTATTATAAACGAGTTTGTTTTCAGGGTTGTAGGGATTTTCACCAAATTTATACATGTGGATAGTGTCCTAACAACGCATGATATATATATATATATATATATATATATGATATGCATCAATTTTTCAAACAATCAATGATTATTGTTTTTTTTTTTACCTTTTCAAAGTGTGATACATATAACACATATAACGAGTAGGATATCATTTTCAGAAATTATATTTATGATGCTTTCTCATATGAGTTTTGTGTAGATGAAATTAGAGACTAAGAATTATATCATGAATTTTACTCCATGATTTTATGGTAGTGTTTAATAAGCCAACTATAAAATTCATAGGTTAAAACACTCTAGTTAAATAGTTTTATTTTAATTCATCATCTATTAAGAAGGCATTTTTATTATCATAATGTATATTTCAATTACTTCACATGAGTACTCTAAAACCATACTGGACTATGGGACATCATCATATACATGATTGATGACCATCATGGAACATGTTCACAAATTTTAGCCCATGAATTAAATTCACATTCATCTAGATGATAATAATAAAATGAAACAAAAATTAAAATTTCAAAGTAACACTAATATTTGTTGGTTTGACTAATAACAAGAATGAATATGGTTTGACAAATATTGTGATATGGATAGAGGAAAGGGTTCCCAAATCATAAAGTCAGAATAATAAAAAAAGATAATCAAAATACTCCATAAGGGAAATTCAGAAGAGTATGGGCAGGAAAAGTTCCAGCAGAGCACGTGCAGAAGAAGTCCCAGCAGAGCACGTGCAGAGGAAGTTCCAACAAAGCACAAGTAAAGGAAGTTCTAGCAGAGCATTCTAAAAGCAAAACCAGCAGAACAAACCTAAGAAACGACTAACAGACGAACGGGAGCAGATGAACGGATGCAGACAAACAAACGCAGACGAACGGATGCAGACGAACGGGAGCAGACGAACGGATGCAGACGAACGAACGCAGACGAACGGGAGCAACTGGACAGATTTCGTACACTCAAAGTAGAGGATTATAATGCAGGAAACAATGATGAAAAGCATGCCCTAGGGTCTACGTGGACAAAAAAGAATAACAGAAAAAGGAATATTCTAGAGAGGAGAAAATGGCAGAAATGCCCTCCCCCCACCTTTCTTGAGGAACCAGTATAAATAGAAGGAATTTTGTATTCCAAAGGGACTTTTTCACTTTTCTTACTTTCAATACAAAGAACACCTTTTCAATTGTAGAGAGCAAGTTATGAAGAACAAGTTGTCACTTATCATTTTATTAACATCTATTTGCAATACTGGTTCATTTCGATTATTTAAATGTATGTTCATTTTTGTTGATATCTCAACAATGGCGCCGTCTGTGGGAACCGCCTGGTAAGAAGTGAGTTTCCTTCTTGTCTGGCCAGATTTTCACCATTACTGCATTTTGTATCCAGTCTTCTTTCACTTCGTATATTTGCTTTGTGGGAGAATTTTGCGGAGCTGTCTTGAGAGAATAGGATTAATGACGAATCGAGTAATCCGAGACTTGGATGGGGATTTTCAAGAAGTGGCAAGGCCGGAAACGTCAAGGATAAGAGGAAGATCGGAAGAGTTGAGGGAGCCCGTCGCTCCAGGCCTATGGACCTTTACGCCGGAGCAATTGGACAGCTTCATCTACTCGGCTGTGCAGAAGGCCCTGGGAAAAGCTGCTGCAGGGAAAGAGAAGGAAGAAGGCGAGGAAGAGAAAGGCGAGGCCGTAGATATGCGAGGCAGAAAGACTTCTACTCCGGGAATACGCCCATGTCAACCAGATATGGCTCTCGAGCAAAGTGCCGATAGCCATCCGATGCGAGGAAAACACCAGACGCAAGAGGCGGCCTCTCTCATTGAAACTTCCACACAGCAGTCGTGCGACCGAGAGGTGAGAAGACAAATGGAAGAGATGCAGAGAGAGATACAATTATTGCGGCAGAAGATGGGCTCTGCCAGCCAGATCCAGGTTCCTGGTGGAAGTCCTTTTGCGATGGTGGTTCGAGCGGATGAATTACCTGCAAATTTCAAGCCGTTAACCTTTGAGTATGACGGAACGACAGACCCTTACGACCATCTTCTCCGATTTGAGAACGTGGCCTTGTTGCATCAATACACCGACGGGGTAAAATGTCGGGTGTTTCTCACTACCCTCACTCAGGCTGCCCAGAGATGGTTTGGGCAGCTAGCAGAAGACAGCATCTACTCGTTCAGGGAATTTAGCTCGGCTTTCCTGCACCAGTTCGCCAGTGCGAGGCGGCAGAGGAGAACTTCACAATCCTTATTTACTCTGAAGCAAGGTGCAGAAGAATCCTTAAGAGCATTTGTCAAGCGATTCAGTACTGTGGCCCTCGAAGTGCCTTCTGCCACGGCGGAAGTGAAGATTAGCGCACTGGTGCAAGGACTGCGGGAAGGGGACTTATTCCGATCTCTGGCCAAGAAGCCGGCTGCAACGTTCGAGGAAGTATTAGCCCGCGCTGACAAGTTCATCAACTTGGAAGACGTAAGTAAAGCAAAACGGGCTGAAAGTAGAGCTGTAGCCCCAGCGCGAGAAAAGGAAGGCAACAGAAGGATAGTGGCCGCACCACTGCACGCTAGAGGTGAGCAGAGGACAGATCCAGGACGGGATAATTATAGCCATTATGCACCGTTGAGAATTCCCAGAGCCCAGATTTTTCAGTTAACAGAGAAGTCCGTTTCGTTCAGATTCCCACCTAATCGATCGATGGCACCTACACGACCCAAAGGGAAGTATTATTGCGTGTTCCACAACGACTATGGACATGACACTAATTCTTGCAGACATTTGAAAAATGAGATCGAGAGGTTAGTGAGGTTGGGAGCGCTGAAGAGGTTCGTCGACGGTTCACAGAGCAGAGATGGAAAAGCCAGAACAGAGTCGGAGAAAGAAGAAGATGAAGAAGCTACAAAAGATAAACAAAGGAGAGAGGAAGATAGGGAACTGCCTCCCCCACCAAAGAAAGGGTCTATCAATATGATAGTTGGGGGTCCATGGGGTGGAGACTCGAATCGGGCTCGAAAGTCAGCGGCTAGATACACCCAGAGATGGCATGAAGCAGAAGTAAGTCCCCATCATACCAGAAGGCCCACCCGCAAAACTGAGAAAGGAAAGGCGGAAGAATACTATGAAGAAGTCATGGAAGTGCAGCGTAGACCTGATATAATATTCGGTGAAGATGACGAGTCGCCCCTCCTTAGGCCTCACACCGATTCTTTGGTGGTAACGGCTGAAGTGGCGGGATACGATGTGTCTAGAATTTTTGTGGACACAGGAAGTTCAGCGGATATTATTTTTAAAGAGTGTTTCGACAGAATGAACATCAGCACGAAGATCAGGCCGGTACAAACAGCTCTATATGGGTTCACAGGGGGAGCAATACATCCCCTAGGAATGGTGACGCTTCATGTGTTGGTAGGAGCATGGCCTAAACAAAAGAGACTCATGACTGAATTCCTGCTGGTTGATTTGCCTTCTGCATACAACATCATTTTTGGGCGACCCATCCTCAATGAATTGAAAGCGGCTGTGTCCACATATTATATGAAGGTCAAATTCCCAACCTCGGCGGGCATAGGAGAACTGAGAGGACAACAGATCAGCTCTCAGAAGTGTTATGTAGAGGCGGTGAGGACTGCAGATAAATTGGCACTTCCACGTAGAGGAGGGGGAGACATGATGGAAGCAGAGCAGAAAAAGCAGAAGTTGGCAGATACTGGGAAAGAAGAGGAACTAGGAAAAATGGTGGTGGACGAGGAACTAGCACTGGTGGAACTCTTTGTTGATAAGAAAGGTTTTAGCACCAAAATCGGAACACGAATGGGAGAAAACGAGAAGGCAGAATTAATAGATTGCTTAAGAAGAAATGCAGATCTCTTCGCTTTTCAGCCAACGGATATGACGGGGATCAGACCAGAGATAGCTATACATCGTCTGAATATATCGTCTGCAACCAGACCGGTAAAACAGAAGCTTCGGAATTTCGGGAAGGAGAAGGATCAGATAATTAAGGCAGAAGTGAAAAAGTTAATGGAATCTGGTCATATTGTGCCAGTACAATTCCCTGAATGGTTATCCAATGCGGTGTTGGTTCCAAAACCGGATAAGAAATGGCGAATGTGTGTAGATTTTCGAGATTTAAACAAAGCTTGCCCGAAAGATCATTACCCACTTCCAAGAATTGATTAATTGGTAGACTCCACGGCTGGGTGTGAAAGGCTAAGTCTAATGGATGCGTATCAGGGATATCACCAGATCAGCCTCGATCCGGCAGACATAAAGAGGGTATGTTTCGTGACGGCTGGAGGGACTTTTGGATACGTACGCATGCCTTTTGGATTGAAAAACGCAGGAGCCACTTACCAAAGGATGGTAGATAAACTGTTCAAACCCATGCTGGGAAAGAATATGGAGGTGTACGTTGACGACATGTTGGTGAAAAGCCAGAAAGCGGCAGAACACATAACAGATCTGGAAGAAGCATTCCAAGTGATCAGGGGGAGTGGGATGAAGCTCAATCCAGAGAAGTGCAGCTTTGGAGTCACCACTGGAAAATTTCTGGGTTACATGGTTACGAAACAAGGAATTGAAGTGAACCCGGCCAAAGTTAAAGCGATCATAGAAATGAAGGCACCAAAGAATATAAAGGAGGTGCAGAGGCTACTGGGTAGAATTACGGCTTTAAATCGCTTTGTATCAAAATCAGCGGAGAGAAGTTTTCCTTTTTTCAAAATACTTAGGAAAGGATGCAAATTCCAGTGGGACGAAGGGTGCGATAAAGCATTTGATGAATTGAAGCAGTATTTAGCAGATCTGCCCCTGTTAGCGAAACCCGAAAAAGAAGAAACCCTATACATGTATCTTTCGGTGGGCGAGGCTGCAGTGAGTGCTGTTCTGCTACGAGAGCAAGGGGGCAAGCAATGGCCTATATACTACGTCAGTCACATGCTGGAAGGACCTGAGGTCAGATATTCAGAAATAGAAAAAGCAGGTCTGGCGATCATCACAACAGCTAGAAGGTTACGCCCCTACTTCTTGTCTCATCCTGTGATAGTCCGAACCAATTACCCGTTAGGACAAGTTATGGGAAAAATTAGCACTTCTGGGCGTATGGTGAGATGGGCTGTAGAACTGGGAACCTATGAGGTAGAGTTTGAACCAAGGAAGGCGATAAAAGCTCAAGCCCTAGCTGACTTTATCCAAGAGTCTACTGGTCAAAATATTCAAACGGCAGAAGAGTGGAGGATATTTGTGGATGGCTCGGCTACCAGAGAAGGGTGCGGTGTTGGTATTCTGATGGAGGGGCCAGAAGGAGAAGTACTGCAATATGCTGTCAAGCTTAACTATGTGGTCTCAAATAATGAAGCAGAATACGAGGCTATGGTCAGAGGTATGCAGATGATTGTCGAGGCAGGGGGAGAAAATTTGATAGCATTTACAGACTCGCAACTTGTATACCAACAGTTCCATGGAGGTTATGAAATCAATAAAGATTCTTTCGAAAGGTACTTGGCAGAGATGAACAAATTAAAAAACCAGTTGAAAAAATTTGAGCTAAAACAAATCTCCAGAGCTGATAATGTGCAAGCTGATTATCTTGCTAAATTAGCCAGCGCATACCCACTTCTGCAACCACGAAAAATCACACTACTGGTAGCAGAACCACTCAGAGCAGAAACTGATGTAGCTGAGGTGGAAGACAGAGAAGATTGGAGAACCCCCATCATAAATTCATTGAAGGAGGTGTCAGATGCAGAGGAAGGAAAGGGACGTATGAAGAAAGAGGTTTTGAAATACTGCTTGATAGGAGAGCATCTATACAGGAGATCTTTTACTCAAGCATATCTTAGATGTGTTGGGAAGGCAGAAGGAGAAATGGTCCTACGAGAAATACACGAAGGATGTGGAGGAGACCATGCTGGGTATAAGTCTGTAGTTAGAAAATCACTAAGGGCAGGGTTCTTCTGGCCCACTATGAACGCTGATGCAAAAGAGCTGGTGCGGCGATGCAAAGGCTGCCAGATGCACGGATCACTCATCCACTTACCTGCAGAAGAGTTGGGCCAAATGCATTCACCATGTCCGTTCGCAAAATGGGGGATCGATCTGGTTGGACCTCTACCATTGGCCAGAGGACAAAAGAAATTCATAATAGTCGCCATTGATTACTTCACAAAGTGGGTGGAAGCAGATGCCTTAAGTAAAATAGACGAGAGTAACATCATAAAATTTTTATGGAAGCAAATATGTTGTCGATATGGCGTCCCCCGAATACTGGTGTCAGACAATGGCACTCAATTTAATGGAAAAAAGATCCAAGGATGGTGCAAGGAAATGAAAATTGAGCAAAGATTTGCTGCAGTAGCTCACCCACAAGCCAATGGTCAGGTTGAAGTCACTAATAGAACAATACTGAATGGGCTGAAGGCCAGAGTTGAAAGGGTGAAGGCAAATTGGGTTGATGAGTTAGACTCAGTGTTGTGGGCATATAGGACCACTCCCAGAACTACTACTGGAGTTTCACCTTTTAACTTAGTATATGGCGCCAATGCAGTGATACCGGCAGAAGTAGGAATGGAAACACACCGAATCATGACATTCAACGAGGAACAGAATGACCAACTTTTGGCAGAAAATTTGGATATGGTCGAGGAGGAGAGAGAGCTGGCTAGATTGAGGGCGGACAAAGTCAAAAGTCGTGTAAAAGCACTGTATGATAGCAAAGTAAAAGTCAGACGTCTGCAACAGGGAGATCTGGTAATGCGAAGGGCAGACGCATTAAAGCCAAAGGGAAAGTTGGAACCAAATTGGGAAGGACCTTTCATTGTGACTGAAGTATTAGGGGGAGGAGCATATCGCCTTAAGGACGCAGAAGGAAAGGAGATCCCCAGAGCATGGAATATCTGCAATCTCAAAAAATATTTCGCCTGAAAAGAAGAATCTCCGCAGGTACTTGTCTTGAGTTGCAAGAAAACTCGCATATGAAATGGCGGTCATCGACATGCTCAAACCCTTAATCGCCCTAGAAAGCAGCCCTGCTGATAGCCAGACCTCTGGGGTGGTGAATCAGCAGAGGTGGGGCTTGAACCCTTAATCGCCCTAGAAAGCAGCCCTGCTGATAGCCAGACCTCTGGGGTGGCGAATCAGCAGAGGTGGGGCTTGAACCCTTAATCGCCCTAGAAAGCAGCCCTGCTGATAGCCAGACCTCTGGGGTGGCGAATCAGCAGAGGTGGGGCTTGAACCCTTAATCGCCCTAGAAAGCAGCCCTGCTGATAGCCAGACCTCTGGGGTGGCGAATCAGCAGAGGTGGGGCTTGAATTTTTAATCGCACTCGAAAACAGCCTCGCGGATGACCACACCTCTGAATTGATTAACTTACAGGAGCAGGGCTCGAACTCTTAATCGTTTCTTTGGAAAGGAGAGAAGGAAAAGAAAGCTTATCGGTTTTCCCAGGAAAGCTTTAAAGGATCCAAGGAGGCAAGTAGGGGAAAGAAGCAGTGAAGTCCTTAAAATTTCAGATTGATGTACAAGAAAGAACTAAGCTCTCCGTTTTGGAGATTTATCTTATGAATATTACTCTTGCTATCTCTTGTCAAAATTATGTCGTATTAAAATTCTAAGTTGCATCTACACAGTGATAGTTATGCATGGCCAAACAAAAACATATACATTCATTACCAAAATATAATATCATTACCAAAATAACATAACCATAAACAGAAGAAGTAAAAGGAATGTTCACAAAAGCGAGACTGTTTGTAATACAACATAAATTAAGAGAGAAATTGTTTGAGAAATAAAATTGTTCTTAAGAGTCAGCCACAACGGGATCGGCAGAGCTTTCTAAGGGAGCAGAGGACGGACCATCAGAAGAGCCGACCGGAGGAACTGCAGAAGCTTCGATTCCTGCAGAAGGAGGAGGCACACCTTCAAGCAAGGGCGCCTGAAGAGGGTTGGCATCGTCAATGAGCATAGGAGAAATCAGGTCCTCAGAATCTTCATGGACCACGATCAAATCCACCTCTCCCCCCAGAGCAGCAGGAGCTTGATCAACCAGCAGAGGGTACGAAAGTTGAGAGGGGTCGGGCAAGGCCTTTAGATCCACTGAGGATGAGCAGAGGTGGGTATACGCTTGCTGCAATACAGGCAACCACCAAGGTGCTTCAATATCTTCAAAGGGGTCCCCTTGAAAATAAGGTGAAGCCGGCAAATCCTCCAATGGGGCATTTATATCAAAGTCGCCCGAAAAACCCTGTCCTTCCGCCTGTTGCCGCGCAGCATTAAACCCAAAGCCGTAGTAATGGCCAATGCTGGGACCGAAATCCGCCAAAGAACAGCTGCTCTTCAAATAGGCCTCCTTCAAGCCCATCACCAGCTCCTTCAAGAAGCTCTGCCCCACCTCAGAAAGAAGTAGCTTCTGGTGACAGGTCTCAATTCCCTTCTGAATCCCCTCTGCATGCTTCCTTTCCCCGTAAAGACGTGCCTTCGCCTTCTCATCTGCAACCCGTTTCTTCTGGACCCCCACCTCATGTTGAAGCTCGCTCACACGCACGGAATGAGCCTTTTCCAGAGCAGCCAGCTTTTGCTTTAACTCTTCCACCTCAGTTTCCTTCTCCGACAGAGCTCGAGAGACCTCCACCTGATGAGAAGCAACCGCCCTGGCTTGAAGCTTGCTGAAGTAGACAGCCGCCTACACATACATAAAATCTGATAAGTACACAAATAAAAGTGGGAAAAGAGGAGCACGAACTAACCCAGAACACCAAAGCAAGGTAAAAGCTGCGGTACCTTGGTCATGTGATGAGCACCCATAGCCAGCTCGTTATCCAGAGACTGCTGGCTGAGAAGTAAGTTATCAGAAGAAGTGACGATAAGCCTTAAAAAGTGACGGGCCTCCTCTGCTGTCAGCTCCAAGATGGACTTGGGCAGCTCCAAAGTAAATGCGTCATTAGCAGAAGGCCGAACGCGGTTGGTTCGCGAGCGGTCACGAGGAGGGGAGCGGGCGCAATGCCGACGTGCCTCAGGAGGGGGGTCAGAAGTCGCCAGAGCTCTTTTACCCTTGTCCTTTGCAGCCTTGGGAGCATCAGAAGAACCAGCTGCAGGACGCCCTTCAGAAGGACGGTTAGGACGGCGCTCAGAGCCGGGAGTAGGTCTAGCAGAGGGAGGACTGGGCACAGCGATGGTCCGCTTCCAGGATTGATCTATAAGAAGTTAAAACAGAAAGAAGATAAGGATATCAAGCATCAAAAACATGCTGGAACAGGACTTCTAAAACAAAAAGTAAAAATACCAAGATTAAGCAGCAGAGGAGCTTCTTCTGGAGAGAACCCAAAAAAGGAGAGTATGGCTGGCTGCTCTACCAGTCCAGCCAGATCAAAAGGACCTTCCTCAAGAAAGGACTGGTTTAATTGCTCTATGAGTACCAGATCAGAATCAGGAGTAGTATACTCAAAGGCTTTATCCAAAGGGGGCTTATTGTACACCCAATTATCTACAGGAAAGCCCCAGATGTTCCCAGGAACCCCAACAAAAAAATAATCATCTTTCCAGTTCTTATCCCGGCTCTGCGGTTTGCCTAGAAATTTTATTAAGCCCCGAGGGCCGGTGCTGACGTAAAAGAATGGGGGTTTAAACTTCAAGGCAAAGTGTGAGTAAAACATTTCAGCAGTTGGACTACCTCCATGGCCTTTTAAAAGAATGTAGAAGCCTATCATCATTCGAAAGGCTGAAGGAACGAATTGGTTCAGAGGAACCCTATACAAAGAAGATAACCTACAAAGGTATTCTGGAATGGGAAAGCGGAGCCCCGCCCGCAGCTGACTCAGCCAGAACGCCAAATTGCACCCATAAGGCATGTTTGGCCTCTGAAAAATGGAGGAAGGGAACAAGGTATAATTCTGGGGAATGCTAAAAGCTAGCCGAAGCGTGTCTAGCCTATCTGCCTTCATCAGAGAAGGACCACAAACAACATCATAATTAGGATCAGATGGAGAAAAGTTTAAAGGGTCAGCGATGGAAACCGACTCCTCCTCGTCTGAAGCGACGAGTTCAGGAGTATCAGAAAGGGGGGCACTCCTAGTAGGGCTCATCGACTCAGAAAGGATGAGACCCTCCAGAACTCGATGGGCAGGGACACCTAAGGAAGTACTACCATGGGAGGAAGACGAAGAGACGGAGGAAGCCATGGATCTAAAACTTAAAACCCAAACACTAAAACGGAGTAGAGAATAATATACAAAAGAACTAACACAGACAAATCTAGACAAGCCTTATTATGCACTACCTTATATATACACAGAATGGCAGCAAATAAAAGATTAGGGGATTAAGGATTACCTTTCGCCATGGATAAGAAAGAAGAAGCAAGAAGCGAAGGAATAAGAAGTCAAGGAGAGAAACCAGTGCGGCCGGGAAAGCTACTAGAAGAAGGTGAAGAAGACCACCGGAGAGTAAAACCACCGGAGAAGAAGAGGAGGAAGATCGCCGGAGGAGTAGTGGAAGAAAAGCGCCGGAAGAAAAAGGAAATTGCCGGAGAAGAAAGAGTCACGCCGCCAAAAGAAGAGAAGAGGAGGGTTCTTTCGTCTATCTGCAAGAGAAGAATTAGGGTATAGGGTGAAAAGAATGTGAAAAGGCAAAATTTGAAAAGACGTACCTCGAAAAGGTGCGAAAGGTACAATCAACCCATCCTGAAACGACACGTGTAGGGCGCAGATGATAGGCAATTAGAAGCGGGAGATTTTTTGAAATAAAGGAAAAGAAGAAAAAGGGAGGGAACAGTTATCATGTGAGAAATACAAGTGCTGCACTCGAACAGCTCTGCCAAAACCAGATCTGCTCGACCGCACCAGGGGGAGTAGCTAATGGGGAAATTAGCTCTCTGCTCGAGAAGAAGAAATACAAGTGCTGCGCCCGAACAGCTCTGCTGAACCAAGATCTGCTCGACCGCACCAGGGGGAGTAGCTAATGGGGAAATTAGCTCTCTGCTCGAGAAGAAGAAATACAAGTGCTGCGCCCGAACCGCTCTGCTGAACCAAGATCTGCTCGACCGCACCAGGGGGAGTAGCTAATGGGGAAATTAGCTCTCTGCTCGAGAAGAAGAAATACAAGTGCTGCGCCCGAACAGCTCTGCTGAACCAAGATCTGCTCGACCGCACCAGGGGGAGTAGCTAATGGGGAAATTAGCTCTCTGCTCGAGAAGAAGAAATACAAGTGCTGCGCCCGAACAGCTCTGCTGAACCAAGATCTGCTCGACCGCACCAGGGGGAGTAGCTAATGGGGAAATTAGCTCTCTGCTCGAGAAGAAGAAATACAAGTGCTGCGCCCGAACAGCTCTGCTGAACCAAGATCTGCTCGACCGCACCAGGGGGAGTAGCTGATATGGATAGAGGAAAGGGTTCCCAAATAATAAAGTCAGAATAATAAAAAAAGATAATCAAAATACTCCATAAGGGAAATTCAGAAGAGTATGGGCAGGAAAAGTTCCAGCAGAGCACGTGCAGAAGAAGTCCCAGCAGAGCACGTGCAGAGGAAGTTCCAACAAAGCACAAGTAAAGGAAGTTCCAGCAGAGCATTCTAAAAGCAAAACCAGCAGAACAAACCTAAGAAACGACTAACAGACGAACGGGAGCAGATGAACGGATGCAGACAAACAAACGCAGACGAACGGATGCAGACGAACGGGAGCAGACGAACGGATGCAGACGAACGAACGCAGACGAACGGGAGCAACTGGACAGATTTCGTACACTCAAAGTAGAGGATTATAATGCAGGAAACAATGATGAAAAGCATGCCCTAGGGTCTACGTGGACAAAAAAGAATAACAGAAAAAGGAATATTCTAGAGAGGAGAAAATGGCAGAAATGCCCTCCCCCCACCTTTCTTGAGGAACCAGTATAAATAGAAGGAATTTTGTATTCCAAAGGGACTTTTTCACTTTTCTTACTTTCAATACAAAGAACACCTTTTCAATTGTAGAGAGCAAGTTATGAAGAACAAGTTGTCACTTATCATTTTATTAACATCTATTTGCAATACTGGTTCATTTCGATTATTTAAATGTATGTTCATTTTTGTTGATATCTCAACATATTGTAAATCATGTTGACATTCACTTGAGTTGGAATGAAGTAAAAATGAAAAAAAGAATCATTTCCTTTTGCAATAGACCTTAGAAAACAAAGATGAATGATTAATTTATTTAATTTCAGAATGGGAGATTTGGGCCAAATAGGCCCATTGGGCTTTTTCCTTGTTATCAGAAAATTCAAAGTAATTTCAATTAGCCCAACCTTAAGGCAGCATAAAGGCGTGTCCGTACGAGGAAGAATAGTGGAGAAGATTGCAATTTGGTCCCCTATGACAGCGAAGTCTTTCATAATGGCCCAGTTTTTGTTCTTTTGAGTTGATAATATTTAAGGCACTCATGTGCACCCGTGGCACGGATCCTAAAATCCATATCCCCGACCTGCCTCGGTCCTGTCCCATAAAATATATATAATTTTTTTCTTTTTTTTCGTTCTCTTCTTCTTCCTTGTTTTCTGGCACCGTCCCTTCTCCACCATCCCTGTTCTGCATCTCTCTTATTCTTCTCTTTCTTTTTCTTCTTCGTCTTCTCCGTTGTGTTCCATCTCCAGATCAGAAAAGTTAACAGGCTTTCTCTAGATCTGCACCGTTCCTTCTTCTCCATCTTCTCTTTCTTCTTCTTCTTCTTCTTCTTCTTCTTCTTCTCTTTCTCCTCTCGATTTTACAAAGAAGACCTGATATATTTCCTCAGTTTAGCCCAATGAAAACTCCATTACTATCACAAATGTCATCTGATCCGCCTGAAGAAGACGAAGAAGAGGAAGAAGAGAATAATGAAGAAGAAGAGGAAGAAGAGAATAATGAAGAAGACGAGGAAAATCCTGAGAACCCTAAAAAACCAGATAACTAACATTTTTCAATGGGCTGATGTTTAAAGCTTTTGATGGTTTCATTTCTAGAAATTATACCATGTGCAACAAATCAACTAATATTTTGAAATAGAGGTCGGAGAAGGGTAAAGATTGAATTTTCGAGCAAGATTTGAGATGGGGTTTTGATGGGATAGTGATGGAGTGGTCAAAGATATGATAATAATCATATGTGTTATACGTATATCTTAACAGTATTAAGTGAACAAAAACAAGGGAATGTTATGAATACAGTTACTTCAGGTGTTATTAAAATATTCTAAAGGTATTATAAAGATACTATATAGGTGATATAAGATCTCATGCATCTATAAGATATAATAAATACAGTTCCTTCAAATGTTATGAAATTATTCCAAAGGTATTACAAATATACTCTATAGGTGACATAAAATTACATGCATCTATGAAATATAATAAATATAGTTCACTCAGGTGTTATGAAAATATTATAACACCTAAAGAACATATATATAACACCTATAGAGTACATATATAACACCTATCACCGAATCACATAATATGAAATCTTCTATATATGTGATACCTCAATAATATACATATAACACCTAATAAGTATATATATAACATATATAGAGTATACATATAACACCTAATAAGTATATATATAATATATAGAGTATACATATAACACATATCACTGAATTTTATAATATGAAATCTTCTATTTATGTGATACCATAAGAACATATATGTAACACTAAAAAATTAACTAAATATATATATTAATATGAATTTGGTACAATGATTCCATAATGACGGGGAGGAGAACAATTTTTTCCCTTTTAGGAACGGGATAAGGATCCTACCCGTACCCTGTCCCTTATTAATAACAACATTAGAGGATGGTTGGTTGAATATGAACAAGTATAAAGGGTTATGGATGAGGAAACAAAATCATAATGTCTAATGATATAAATTGGATGTCACAACGAACAATTATAAATAACTTTTTAAATATTTAATTATGTAAAATTTATATACAAGAGCATGACAAAAACTTATATACTCCTGGGCACATAGGGGCACAGATTTAGGTGTTATATACATACTCTTCAGGTGTTATATATATTACATAGGTGTTATGTTTCTTGGTGTTATAAATATACTCTACATGTATCATATATATAAGAATATATATGTGATACCTGAAGAGTATGTACATGATACATGTAGAGTATATATTTAACATCATATGATAATTAATTTGGGATATCATGCCCATGCGGCACACAAGTGTCACTCTAAGAGCATATTTCTACCTTCACCACAAAAAGTAGTTTCATGTCATATATGCACTAACAATTTAACATAGACATTTGAGTCATCTTTATTCTTTACACCTTATCTTTAATTAGAGAATTAATTAAATGACTAATCATCTCATTTAATATTTTTTAATTATAATATTTTCTTTCAATTTATATACTGCGTAGGGCTTAACATGAACTTCAAGTTTATAATAATTCGGTACATGATCAGTTTTTCGAGTTTTAATGACTGTCATATTATGTTAAATTTAGAGTCACATCAATCGTTGATGAGAAAATGATTCTGAATTTCATCAATATAATTGAAACCCAAATGGTCATTCATGTATCAAGTTGTTACAAATTTCAATGTAGAACTAAACTCTATTAAAATTGAGAATGCTATAAACACACTACAAGAATATATGAAAATATCGTCGAAAATTTAGCAACAGATCGGAGTTTTCATGGCTAAATTATCCATAAGACCATCTCACGCAAGTTTTTATGTTTTAAAATAAGTGAATCTAGTGTGCCCCAACCCGATCTGGCGCGTGGGCCGTCTCCAAGCGCGCCCGCACCTGAGCTAGTGTGTGCCCGCACATGCCAAATTTCATTCAGTGATAGGTATTATATACTTACTCTTCATTAATTATGTGTATACTTTTGAGGTATTACATATGCATTTTTGATGTATTACATATTTAATTACAAGGTATTACATATTCAGCTTGGAAGTATTACTGCTTAAACTTTAAGGTATTGTTGTTTATAGTTAAGGTATTACGTATTTATTCTTAAAGTATGTATAACATAAAATATGGTTAATGTATTACATTTTTATCTATATGGTATTACATATTTATACTTACAGGTATTTGATACTCAGTTTTCAGGTATTACATAAGTCTCTTTCAGGTATATTACATAAATACATTTAAGGTATTACGTGTATGCTTCTGAGGTATATTACATAATATATCTCGATTTTAATTATCTTCCCCCTCGAAATATTCTACAAATCATCTAGTAGTAATGTTGGAAGCAAGATTTGTAGTCACAAGTGGGTTTGAGCGCACCCACCAAACGCGTGAAAACGCGCGTCAGAGGTGCGTGGGGCGGGTCGACCCAGGTGCATGGCCAGTTGCACAAAATATTTTGCCTTACATTTAATAATATATTATTCAATTCTATTTTATATTTTACTAAATTAAAAATATTTTAAATTAATAAATTAATTACAGCAGCTAAAATATTTAAAAGAAAGTTACTATAAAATAAAAATAATAAATAGAGGTAAATTAATGAAACTTTACTAAGTGATTTAATAATAGAAATATAAATAGTTACTTTTCGAATAAATGACATTTATTTAAGAAGTAATTTTTTCACTTTTAAGATGGCAATTATGTATCACTGGAAAACCCATAATTTAAAAAGTATAAATATTCATAAAACTCTTCCATTGATTTGACTTGGGAAGTGGGCAGAAATATGTTAATTTATTTACATATTTAATCAAAATTTTCCTTTATTATTAATATACTAGTAATTCACCCGCGCTATGCGCGGTTTATTATATATTGTTGTAGTATATACGTAATTATATAATAAGATTGTTATTTTACAAAGTTATCTATGTATATTATATCATTTCAAACTTTGTATAATTTACAAATATATTTTTCATATCTCTATTAATTTTAAGGTATATTTTAATAATTTAAACAAATCATTGGGTAAAATAGAGTTTTAAGTGAAGAAAGTAGAGTTATGTTCAATCTCATCCCACCCACCAGCAGCCCAACCTCCATCTCTTCTGTATTTTTCAGGGATTCCTTTATTTTTTGGTATCGTGTTATTTTAAATTCAAATAATACAAATTTATATATGTCATTTTTAATTATATTTGATAAAATGAAAAGGTTTGAATACAAAATTTATTAATAACTTAAATAATGAACTTGAAACTTTACGTTCTATATGTTTGTTTTTGTATAAATTTTTCATGCTCGATAGATACAATGCAGTAAATTAATACAACAAAGCTTATTTTAAAGAGTTTGTATCAATTAATATTCAAATATATCTATACGTAAAAAGAGTTTGGGAAAGGGTTTCGACCCAAACCCGATAGACGAGAAAGAGGAGCAGAAAAGGACAAAGAGCCTGCTCAAAAGAAAAGCTATCCAAGGGGTCCACGAAGGCAAAACTTCAAAGATTCCCCGACAGAGTAAGATGGGCTGAGTCACGCCCCACCAATATCACATGTGAGAAAGTCACGGGAAAGAAAAAGTAGATTCCCCGACAATTTCACATGGGGTGAGTCACGAGAAAGGAAAAGCTGGCAATCACGGACTCAGTGGTTGATCCACTCACAAAAGGTGGACAGCTGGCTTAAGCAAGTTTGAAATCCGAATTTCAAATCCGGATTTCCATCTATAAATAGATCGAGCAGAAGGAAGCTAAGGAAGGAACCATTCTCCATAGTTTTCTTCAAAACATTATCATCCTTGTAATAGTTTAAGTTTCTGAGTTTTTAGTTTATGCATCTACAAGTTACAGCCATCTCAATGAGAGGCTGATCCTATATTCTCCTCCCAAAAGGAGTTTATAGATGATGTAGTAAATATTTATTAGTTCTTAATAAAAAAGAGGCTTGTGCTTCAACGTGTCTCCGTTCGATTTATTTATCTGTTGGAAGGATTCCTTGTACACCTGGTGTAGGAAACGAACCAAGGTTGTGCTGGGCAGTTGCTGAAGGAGCTGGATAACTTGCAGGCCAACTTCCCTGAGGGTGAAGTTGAACAGTGAGGAGCTGTTTGTAAAACAGTCTGGGGGCAGTAATTTTCTAGCTGGTGGTGTTGCGAGCCACCTCACCCGGTGCTGTTCTGGTCAAAGAAAGGTATGATCTCCAACAGATTTATTTAATTTTACGGAAGCATGTTGGGCCTGATTGTTAATCATATTTAGATGAGATTTTGTATGATAAATCAAAAGGGTTGGAAGATGTAAATTTTTGGTAGCAAATATAATTTTGGAAGTTAGTAAAATTTTGGATTTTGTGAAAAGTCAAAAGGAATAATTGAAAGTGGGTATATGGAGATAATAAGTTATAATTGTGGGTATATGAAGATAATAGATTATATTGGTGGGTATAAAAGTTCTATTTTATATGAAAATTGGTAAGTGGTGCTCCCAACCCTTTATTTAAGAAGTAATTTTTTCACTTTTAAGATGGCAATTATGTATCACTGGAAAACCCATAATTTAAAAGGTATAAATATTCATAAAACTCTTCCATTGATTTGATTTGGGAAGTGGTCAGAAATATGTTAATTTATTTACATATTTAATCAAAATTTTCCTTTATTATTAATATACTAGTAATTCATCAGCGCGATGCGCGATTTATTATTTATTGTTGTAGTATATACGTAATTATATAATAAGATTGTTATTTTACAAAGTTATCTATGTATATTATATCATTTCAAACTTTGTATAATTTACAAATATATTTTTCATATCTCTATTAATTTTAAGGTATATTTTAATAATTTAAACAAATCATTGGGTAAAATAGAGTTTTAAGTGAAGAAAGTAGAGTTATGTTCAATCTCATCCCACCCACCAGCAGCCCAACCTCCATCTCTTCTGTATTTTTCAGGAATTCCTTTATTTTTTGGTATCGTGTTATTTTAAATTCAAATAATACAAATTTATATATGTCATTTTTAATTATATTTGATAAAATGAAAAGGTTTGAATACAAAATTTATTAATAACTTAAATAATGAACTTGAAACTTTACGTTCTATATGTTTGTTTTTGTATAAATTTTTCATGCTCGATAGATATTTTGATAAGTCAATTTGGCAAAAACTTGCGTACCCCCGGTGCACCGTACCCCCAAAGGTATTATTAGTTTGATATTAGGAATATATCCATGAGGTATTATTGGTGTATTCATAAGATATAAGTGGTATATTCTTGAAGGTATTAGTGGTATACTCATAAGGTATTAGTTGCATATTCATAAGGTATTACGTGTATAATTGAAATATATTTTTAGTGAAGGTATTATTCAAGGTATTACTTGTTACATGTTAAGGTATTACTCATATTACTTAAAGGTATTACAATAAGTATTTGGGGGCACGGTGCCCCCGGGGGCACGCAAGACCTACTCAGTCAATTTTTGAGTTAGTTAAAAGTGGCCAAATATGGAAATAAGTTTTAGAATATAGCTAACATAGGCTTTAGTAATTTCTGAGAATCAATGATATAATTTCAAGTCAAAAATCGGGTTTTTTGAACAATAAGGGGAACGAAACTGTAAAGCTAAGACTGGTCAAGCGCCATTTAAAAATATTTTTGATGCATTAGTAAGTCTCATGTAAGACCGTCTCATGGATCATTTCATGTGAGACGGGTCAATCTATGACCAACATTTCACAATTCACATATAAATTCATGGATATGAGATTTCTTAATGGTCAAAAAGGATTCGTCTCACGGAAATCATGCGTGAAACTCTAACGCAAAAATAAGAACAAAAGTTTTAAAATATTTATTTATATACAATATATCTCACAATTACAAAAGATATATTAAAATTTCACTTAATTTTAAAATTATTTTAAACATTAAGTAATTAAAGTTTAAAAAAGGATAAATTTTTTGAAAGCTTACATTCTAATTGTTTCTATATATTTTTTGTTGAATTTTTTTAATGGCTCGATAAATAATTCGATAAATTAATGAGTTTTTGAATTGGTTAAAAGTGACCAAATGACAATATTAATTTTGAAATATTTATTTTCATACAACATATCTCATAATTATAAAAAACATATTAAAAAAACTTTAACTTTAAATTTGATGTGAGATTAAAATTTTACACATTAAAAAGTTAATAAAATTTAAAAAATAATTAAATCATTGTTCAATAATGAACAACAGTCTCAACAACAACAAATAATAATTTGTAGTCTTAGTAATATATTTTTAATAATTCTAAATATACTTATATTTTTAATAATTCTAAATATAAATATAAACATTGAAAAGATCGGTCTAAATAATACGATCATTTTTATTGACAAAACTATTAATTTTTGAAATTCTTCCATCAACGAAAACATTGATATGACATTTTTAGGAGTGAAAATGACAAAATTGTACCAACTTTACTCTTTTTACGTATAGATATATTTGAATATTAATTGATACAAACTCTTTAAAATAAGCTTTGTTGTATTAATTTACTGCATTGTATCAAGTTTTTGCCAAATTGACTTATCAAAATATCTATCGAGCATGAAAAATTTATACAAAAACAAACATATAGAACGTAAAGTTTCAAGTTCATTATTTAAGTTATTAATAAATTTTGTATTCAAACCTTTTCATTTTATCAAATATAATTAAAAATGACATATATAAATTTGTATTATTTGAATTAAAAATAATACGATACCAAAAAATAAAGGAATCCCTGAAAAATACAGAAGAGATGGAGGTTGGGCTGCTGGTGGGTGGGATGAGATTGAACATAACTCTACTTTCTTCACTTAAAACTCTATTTTACCCAATGATTTGTTTAAATTATTAAAATATACCTTAAAATTAATAGAGATATGAAAAATATATTTGTAAATTATATAAAGTTTGAAATGATATAATATACATAGATAACTTTGTAAAATAACAATCTTATTATATAATTACGTATATACTACAACAATAAATAATAAACCGTGCATCGCGCGGGTGAATTACTAGTATGATAATAAATTCCAATTAATTAATTAAATATTTTAATCTAAACAATGAAAATAAAATGAATTTCTATTAATAGAAATGCTGAAATTATTCATTGAAATTTTTATGTTATTTGTAATTTATAATTTACAGAATTTAGTTGATTTGTTAGTTTTTCATATATATTTTTTCCTAATTAACATAATATCGAATGAGTTTGAATTTTATTTTTAAAATTTTATATTCTTAGATTTAATCCTGTGATCTTATTATATATATATATATATATATATATATGAGATTCTTATAAAATTTCTCAACTTTTAATTTTTTGAATATTTTTTCCGTTCTTTTAATATAATTTAAATTTTATATTACTTTCCAAATGGGTGAAGTTTATAATTTCAAGTTTTCAAACATACTAATTAGATTTATTATTCTCTAAAATTTGATCAATTATTCTTTGTTGTTGTAATAAAATTGATCAATTAATATGACCCAAAAAATATAAATAATAAGATTTATAACTCAAATATCCAATTGAATTCCTTCTAAAGCTCATCGTTATGGTAAGACAACTTTGGAAGGAAAAGTCTACTTTTGTAAATTGTCCAAAAATGTGTTGCTTTTATATAAGTATAGATTTCGAGAGAGGCTTATCCAAAAATCAAAGTATAGAAATCACACTCCCTTTTCTGCATTATTTTCTGCTCAGACCACTCCATTCTCCTTCAATTTCTTGTCCAAAATCGGGTCCCCGAATTCTCGCTCTCCGATTTAATCGGTTGACCTGATTTTAGTTTCATCGTTTGCAGTTTTGCTTCTAATTTCGATTGCTGCATCAGTAAAACCGTCGCGAATTTTGGGAATCAGGCCACCCATTGTTTGTTTTCCACGAATTTTAGTGTGTTCGTCGGAAACTGGTGATCGTAAGATATTGAGGAGATGACGGTGGAGTCATTTGTGGGGAGCTCTGGTTATGGAGGGAGTTCTGGTTATTTGGGTAGGAGTGATCGGAAAATTACGTATTTCAGCAATTCTTACGTCTTGGGATTGACTGCTGTTGCTGGTATTGGTGGCTTGCTCTTCGGCTACGACACCGGTATCTCTCTCTCTCTCTCTCTCTCTCTCTCTCTCTCACACACACACACACATTTATTGTGCTATCGCGAACGATTGTCGTCTTCTAGCGAAAATGTCCAGTTTAAAGATTGCATTAATAAATTAATTCAACTTTTGGTGGTTGATGTTCATTGAGTAGTTTTTATGTGCAATCTAAAGTCGTTTTGATCTGATCAGGGAAATTTAAGGTGGTTCCGTGGGTAAAGAGTTTTGATTTTGATTGATATATTCATATGTTGTTCTTCATTTTTTCGGGATTGATATGTGTCACATTTTGAAAATCAAGGATCGTTTTTTTTTTTTTTTCCTTTTAAACAATGGCATGTCATACCTCTTGTAGGTGCATGATTAGGCATGGTTAGGCTACAAAGCCCTTTGTCAAAAAGTATTACCTGGTTATTGTGCAGGTAGGATTTCCAGAATTTGATGTGTTTAGATGGGAGTTGCATATGTTTTTATTGGGTCCTTCTATGTACATTAGGTGAATTAATACACCAAATTCTCCACTAATTTATTGATTTTAAAATTTTTAAAATGTAATGTGATAATATTATTTTAACTTAAATTCTAAACATTTTATCTTTAATATGTCTCATCTTAAATAATTATAATTCTAAAATGCAAACAATAATATATAAATGTGTATTTATGTCTAACAATGAATTATAGACTCTAATATTTGAAATATGAGGTTGTTAAATAAACACCAATCTTGTACACCCATTAATATTGTGAGTTAAAATAAATTAAATCAAATTTAGTATTGAGAAACATTTGTTGTATCATGGATGTTAAACGATAATTGATATTTAAAAAATATTTTACCTAATAAAGATACGTTATGCAGGTTACAGTTAATATAGATATAAGTGTCATGATTAATATATTGTTATTTTTTTTTATTCATACTTAATAACAAAGGTGTTAATAAATAATTTATTTGCGTTCACAATTATAGATTTCTTTGAAATTTTTGGTCTAATCAATGCAAATAACTTAACACAATTATTTTTATACACCAAGTGCATGGTCATAACCCATGCAATCCGGATCATATGACCCGGGAGGTGATTTTCACGTCCAAAACGTGCTGGAACACACCCCACGTGCTGACTAGGGTTGTAAACGAATCGAATCGAATCGAATACCATGATATTCTATTCGTATTCTTTTAACTACTCGAATATTCTTATTCTTATTCTTTTATTATTCGAATAACAAATAAAATTCTTATTCGATTCTTTTAACATATTCGAATATTCTCGAATATATTCGAATATTCGTATTCGAAAATTTTAAACTTAAAATTTCAATAAACAAAAATCAAATATATATTTTTTCCCAAATTAATATGCCTACATAGTACTTAAATAAATAATAAAATTCATCAACTCAAGTTCAATAATTCATTAGCCAAATTAACATTGAAAATTCGATATACATAAATATAAATTCATTGTCAAATCATCGAACAAGTACCGCAACAAAAAATCAACTTGCAAATTAACATCCAAGGTTCTAATACATAAACATAATTAAAATTCATAGTCAAATCCATCAAACAAGTATCACAACAAAAATGTTTTTCTAGCATCAAACAAGTATCACAACAAGAGAGGGTTTCAAATTTTCAATTTGTATTGAATTTGGGGATTTAAGTTTTACATGCTTAGAAATTAGTATTATTTTTTATATACTTAGGTAATTTTTAGGCATTATTTTACAATATATATAATATGTAGTTATGTTTTATGTAATACTAATATGTATTTAGGCATTACTAAATACTAATATAAAAAAGTAAAATATCTAATTATTAATATATATAATTATTCGAATATATTCGCGAATACTCGAATCGAATACCATCATATTCTTATTCGTATTCGGATAATATACGAATATAAAAAAATATTCTTATTCGGATTCTTATTCGGATTTTTCGAATTCGAATCACTATATTCGAATTCGAATACCGAATCGAATCAAAAAGATTCGCTTCTTTTACAACCCTAGTGCTGACACGTACCCCTAAATCGCGCTCAAACCCTAATTTCACTCCATGACCTTTTAGTTATTTCGCCTAACTTTTTAGTTATGTCCGCCTAACCTTTTCATTATGTTTACATAACCTTTTATGATATATTCGCATAACCTTTCTATCCTGATGGTTTAATATTTTATAGAGTAAGATAAATATATATTACCTTTTAAACCTTTATGTTATAATAATTTAACCTTAATGTTATAATAATTTAACTTTTATATTATAATAATAGAACTTTTATATTTTTCAAAGGTTATGATAGTTGTATATAAAAGTTATATCAATATAACATAAATGTTAAGTTATAAGAATATAAAAGTTTTCAATTATATTACATGATTGAAATAATTCTAAGTATATAATTTTAAGGTTTTAACACACTGTAAACCTTTAAGTTGTAATAATGCAACATTTACGCATAATAATATTAACCTTTATGTTATATTAATACAACCTTTATGTTATTCTTTAAGTAAATAAAAGTTGTGATATTTATATATAAAAGTTAATCAACATAACATAAAGGTTAAATCATTACAACATAAAGGTTTTCAACTATATTATCTTACATTTTATATTGAAAAAAGTCTGAATATATTAACTTAAAGGTTATGATGTTTGTACAAAAAGGTTATAGTCATATAACATAAAGGTTATACTTGTATAACATAAAGGTTACCGCATAAATTAAAAATAAATAAATAAATGGGCACGGATCCGGGTCAAATCCGACCCGACCCTGCCTGTGGGCGCCTAGTTGCATGGATCTAGATCCATGCAACTGGTGCACAAGAACAATGCTCATAACTTAATTATTTCAAGTTAAAGAAAAGATATATACCCATCAAATAACTAAAATATTATTTCAAGTTAAAGAAAAGATATATGTCCATCAAATAACTAAACACAATTATTTCTATACACCAAGTGCATGGGTCATGACCCATGCAATCAAGGTCATATGACCCGGGAGGTGATTTTCACGCCCAAAACGCGCTGGAACGTGCCCCCACGCGCTGACACGCACCCCCAAATCATGCTCTAACCCTAATTTCACTCCATGACCTTTTAGTTATTTCGCCTAACCTTTTAGTTATGTCCGTCTAACCTTTTCATTATGTTTACATAACCTTTATGATATATTCGCATAACCTTTCTATCCTAATGCTTTAATATTTTACAGAGTAAGATAAATATATATTACCTTTTAAACATTTATGTTATAATAACTTAACCTTATTGTTATAATAATTTAACTTTTATATTATAATAATATAACTTTTATATTTTTCAAAGGTTATGATAGTTGTATATAAAGGTTATATCAATATAACATAAATGTTAAGTTATAAGAATATAAAAGTTTTCAATTATATTACATGATTGAGATAATTCTAAGTATATAATTTTAAGGTTTTAACACACTGTAAACCTTTAAGTTGTAATAATGCAATATTTACGCATAATAATATTAACCTTTATTTATATTAACACAACCTTTATGTTATTCTTTAAGTAAATAAAGGTTATGATATTTATATATAAAAGTTAAATCAACATAACATAAAGGTTAAATCATCACAACATAAAGGTTTTTAGCTATATTATCTTACATTTTATATTGAAAAAAGTCTGAGTATATTAACTTAAAGGTTATGATATTTGTACAAAAATATTATAGTCATATAACATAAAGGTTACTGCATAAATTAAAAAAAATAAAATAAATTGACGTGGATCCGGGTCAAATCCGGCCCGACCCGACCCATGGGCGCCCAGTTGCATGGATCTAGATCCATGCAACTGGTGCACAAGAACAATACTTATAACTAAAATATCTTGACATGTATTTAAATAAAATAGGTAACTCAATATTCAACCAACTTGTATTGACAAATAAACTAAACAATTATACCAACATAATTTTCATTAATTGTTATTAAATTCTCAAAAAATCTAAGACCTTTTATTTTAAAAATTATTTATTTAATTTCCTAATCTATAGTTTGATTTAGTCATTTATTTTTTTAATTTTTAATTTTGCACCAAAATTTAAATATAAAATTTATATTTTTCATAGATTAAAACAAAATTTAAAATGAAAAACTATTTAATTTAAAAATTATGATTTATATGAAATAGAGAAAAAAGATAAAATAAACTTTATAAACTACTCATACGTAATAACCTAACCTAGTGGACCCTACTATTCTTAAAAGTTTAAATCTTTTTATTTTTGATTTGTTTAAATTTCTTATAACTACTTTCTTTCTATTTATAATAGGTTAATTTGGGAGGGAAAATTAGTTATTATTATTTTTATTGAAGGTCTTCTTTTTATATATATATAAATA
Organism: Scutellaria baicalensis; assembly: GCA_005771605.1. NCBI lineage: Eukaryota > Viridiplantae > Streptophyta > Magnoliopsida > Lamiales > Lamiaceae > Scutellaria > Scutellaria baicalensis. The sequence continues at coordinate 10,943,643 of CM016729.1, forward strand.
GTGATATAGATATATTGTGGCTTGGGTGTCATTGTTGTGTACAATGAAGTCGAACCACAAAACAATTAGGGCCTAGTAATCGAAATCAATTACTATTCTTAAGCTAACTAGTTAATTTAACTTAATTGTTTGTAGTATTTACTTTAAACTGAAAGTATTCCCCAAGTATAAATTACAAGAAGTTTTATAAACAAAATGTAATCAAACAATTAATTCAAATAGGATATGCAATGTTACACTATAAATTAGGAATCATCTCACATTGTTTTTGATATTTTCCTACGCAGTATTAGTTTGCACTTCATTTTGAGCATTATATAACTATTGAGTAGCAACAATCAAATTCAATAAGTTTAACTATTTACGGGAAATTAGAAGCCTTGCAGGTGTATGAATCAAATGTATAACCATGTAAAGATTTTACACTCATAAAATGAAGGATATAAGTATGACAAAATTTATAAAAACATAATGCTATATCTCATTAATAATTAGCAAATACTTAAAATCGTTACTATTTTACAGAAGTTGCATGTCCTTTATTTAGTTGCAAGTCTTTAATATTTTACTAAATATTATGGTTTATAGTGCATTTAAGCTTTTCATTCTCAAATAATGTCTTTGGGGTAGACATCACTCCTAATATCAGTACATATTTCCCCACATCTTTTCTCAAGTCTCTGTTTTGGTCACAGGAGTTATATCTGGAGCCCTTCTGTATATTCGTGATGAGTTTGAGGAAGTTGATCGGAGTAGCTTTCTACAGGTGCGTAACTAAGAAAAATGTTACCTATGTTCTTTGGAGATAAACTAATATTCTGGAGGCAACTAATTAAAATAACAGCAGAGTCAAATACTTCTTTAACTGCTATATTTAGATTAAGAATCAAAATGTTTCATTACCTTATGAGAATTGGAAATACTATTTTCTCTACGTTGTCTACCGTTTCATTTCAATGGTAATAAAAGCATTCTTTTGAGTAGGATTTTATTCAGGGGAATCTGGACTGAGTTACACTGAAGTGAGACTTATTTTTCTACTTCTACAACTCTTAACAACAAAAGTTTATGATTGATCTAGTGTGGGATGCTTTGCATTCATTAGTTCTTATATTTATATCCCATCAAGCTTTCAGAATCATAATTTCTGAGTTTTTAACAAAACAAATTTGCAGGAAACAATCGTCAGCATGGCTTTGGTTGGCGCCATGATAGGAGCTGCAGTAGGGGGATGGATTAATGATGCTTTTGGGCGTAAGAAAGCTACTCTGTCTGCTGATGTTGTGTTCATACTAGGTTCCATTGTCATGGCAGCATCTCCAAATCCTTATGTACTTATTTTTGGGCGGCTCTTGGTTGGCCTGGGTGTAGGTGTAGCATCTGTCACTGCTCCTGTGTATATTTCAGAGGCTTCTCCATCAGAGATTAGGGGTGGCCTTGTGAGCACCAATGTTCTTATGATTACTGGTGGACAGTTTCTCTCTTACGTTGTGAACCTTGCTTTTACTGAGGTCAGATTTGTTGACTTGATCAGTTATATACTCTTACTTTGTGGTCTTCGTGGTAATTCCTTTCATATTTGAGCTAAGATTCAAGATATAATTGATCATTCCTCCAGTATAAATAATGCAGCACTGTTTTGTTAGTAGAGATTCTTATATTCTTTTTGTGTACAAAGGCTATTGTGCATTTTGATAATAAATAATTACATAAAATTCTGTACAATTGCTTTCATGAAAGCACCTGCTCTGTGTGATTTTCTGTCCTTTACATTGTTGGAAGTTGGAAGTAAGGTATGACTGAAAACATCAGAGAGCTTAAGACTTAAGAGTTAAGAGTTAAGCTCATCATCTTTCAGTAGAGAACTTGGTATAACTGATTGTTCACCTTATACATCTGGCTCCAGGGTAACTTGGTGGTCATACTTTTGTGGTTTGATTGCCTTTTTTTCATTTTTGATTTACTATTTCATAGTCCAACCTTTTGCAGAATTTTCAGAAATGGGAAAAATAATTCCTGAGTATGTTATGATGTTACTGCTATACATAGTTCTGTTCCTTAATTACTGGGATACCCTTGTCTTTGGTTATGTATAAGTTTGAAATTATGACAGCTGCAACAAAGTGACAGAGGTATCTTTGGCCATTGAGAGAACGAATAGGTAAGAATCAGATCTTGATGTATCTTCCTGAAAGCTGTTTCTCCTGCCTAGGCTTTTTCTGAATAGTTTTGAAATTTATGTAGAAGTATCAAAGTTAGGTTGTCATTTTGATTACGATATTTATAATGAGATTATATTTGTACGTACTTATCTGCTTCTTTGTCGTGAAAGGTTTCCATCATGCTGTTCTGAAGTTGCACCATCAAGATAGAACTCGGGACCTGCATTTAAGTTTTCTCTATGAGTAATATCACTGAAGAAAATTGTAATTTCTTTCTGGTCCTTGTCCTGCTTGCTGTAGTTAATATTGGTTACTTGATGTTTTTGTCATCTTTGATTGTTACTAGCTTGATTTTCATTAGATACTCTGTATGTGATACCTCATTAACTGGCTCATAAATTCTCCTGCATTTACAAAAGCTACACCATTGATGAAATATCTTTTAGCAATAGGCGTATGTTAATCAGCTTGTCATGATAAAGGGGAAACTAGTAAATGCAATGATGTGGAAAGCCAGATGCTTTCTACTACCCTGGGATAGCTAAGCTAGTTAATTATCTAAGTCAGTTCTTTCTGAAAGTGTGATCTTCGGTCTCCTCTCTTTGTAAAATTAGTTAATGATGTGGCTGAGAAAGCCTATAATTGCTAACAAAATGACTGTATAAAAGTGTGAACAACCTACGATCTTTCATTTGTAGGTTTGAGAGCTGAAACAGTATCTGATCCTAAAGATTCTTATAGACACTTGTCAGGTCTTATTGTTCTTATAAATGGTACCTTGTCTGGTGTCTCACACCAAGAAAAGCAGCTTTCAACTTTTTATTGATTTTTATTTTTTGTGTGCCTACGTCCAATGGTCAGTTAACAAACTCCAAACAAAAATAATTTTTTATTTATTTTTGTGTGTGCTTACGTCCAATGGTAGAGAAGAAAAGGGGCAAGGGGAATTTCCATTATGGATTATAATAATTGTTACACATTCCGATCCATATAGCTTCTTTGTCAAATTTAATTATAACAAGGTGCTTCTCTTGAGTGGTTGTGGTGGTTTTTAGAACTTTTTGCAGCTTGTGGATCTGAAATATTTGCATATGTTTTATTTTTCACTTTTGCTTTCATAGTCAATTGCCATCAATACAGCTCGATGCAAGGTCTAGCACTTAGGTCCCTTTTGTAGTCGTACTTGCACATTGATTGAAAGGGAAACTAGTTTAAGCTGATTTAGCATTCGGGGAATAATTAATAGTTGATATTCATATTATGTGTCAGGAGAGGAAAATTCTTATTTTAATCCACGCCTTTTCATGTTAAATTTTAGAAACAAAGCACTAGTTAAATTTTCGATTCATTGACAGAAATGGATGCTTAAACATGCTGTGGATAAATATTAAATCTGAATTGAGCATACAATTGATGCTTTCAGTTCCCGAAAGTTTCAAATAGAATATAGAAATAGAAATTTCCGAGTCCACTGATGGCTAAATATTTTAATTGGGTAAGGTGGAAGGTGCTATTTGCAGGTAGTGGTCTTGAGCCCATTCTTTGTTTTTTGATATTGGGCTAGAGTAGTTCATGTGTGATTGATTTTTGGTTATGACTGGGTATCGAAGGGCATGAAGTGAACTAACTTTACTAGATCTACAGTGAAGATAGATGTGCCTGAACCACTGTGTGCTGAACATATTACTCTTAAGATTATCTTCCCTGCTTATTAAGAATTTCCAGACATTACTATCTGAGGGAAATCTTATCTATTTCTTGTGTATTTCTACTTCGGAGTCAAATATGCTCTCTGTGGTGGGCATTTCAGTAGATGGTAGTTCCCTGTCATTTGAATTTATAGATAGCAGAAGATGTGACACATAGCATAGTTGTATGATTGCTGGAAAAAGTTTGATGACATTGTTATAGGCTGTTGTGTGAATGTTCATAAATTTGTTAATTTACTTGTTGCTATTTGTGAATTTTCATCTTCCTAAAAAAATAGGTTCCTGGTACATGGCGTTGGATGCTTGGGGTATCTGGGGTGCCTGCTATTGTTCAATTTGTTCTCATGCTATTTTTGCCTGAGTCTCCACGGTGGCTTTACATGAAGGTGCTGATTCTTCATTTCGATTGCATTGTTGTTTCTTTAGATATTTATTCAGGCTTTATATAGTTCATTTAACATTTCACTATCATTCACACAGAAAGATAAATCTGAAGCCATTGTTGTGCTTTCCAAAATTTATGATCCGTATCGGTTGGAAGAGGAGATCGATCAATTAGCCACTGCACTTGAGGAAGAGAGCCAAAGAAAGACTCGCGTCAGTTACATTGATGTTTTCAGATCAAAAGAGCTAAGACTTGCTTTTTTGGCTGGAGCTGGAATTCAGGTAAATATCATGATTGATACTAATAAATCAGTTTTTTTACCTTCTCATCATTTTTTATTGTGTGAACTACTCTAGAGGTTATATTGTCCCTGATGTTGGCATCTCTAAGTTTTAGAAATCCTGCTAGCATAAGATATTGGTGATTTTAATTACAAGCTTACTATTTTGCATCAGTAATCACCCAGATTTTCTGGTTTGCCTACTTCGCAACCTAGATTTATATTTAAACTTACATTTTGGAGATTACATGCTGGAGATCTGTATAGGTTCTACTGTAGACCATTTTAGGTAATAATTCTAACCATTAATCGGCTTATAGATTCAAATTGTAACAGTACTAGTAAATTCTAATCATCATGTGAATGTAGTACTAGATGCATGCGACAAGAGAACTTGAAAGCATGGGAGTAGTCTTCACTAGTCTTTAAGAATCTAATCATCATGTGGAAGTAAAGTAAATTCTAGAGACAGAAAGAAGCGGGGTTCTTTCATGCTTTGTGAAGGAGCTGCATGTAAATCTTGTTAAGAGGTAATAACCACATGAAAACCATCATTTTGGGTATTAAGAAAGTCGGTGAAAAGCTTTACGAAGAGAAACAAAATGAATCCCTAATAAACTACTGTAAAATATTGTGAGTTTGGTTACTTTGACTTTTGAATTTATAATACATGCTTATGTGTCTGTTGGGTACTAATTGCATTCTTTAGGATGTATTGTTCTATGGTGATATGTTGGTGGAGTGGTTATAAACGTTTAGCAGGAGGCTATAAATGTATGGAGTGAGTCAGATAGGTGGATGAATTAGGGTCTATTTGTGTATAAATGTGTTAATCCATTTTGGAGAGCTCGACACAGGTGTCCTCGAAAAGTACTCTCTAGTTTGATGGATCAAAGTAAACGATATAAGATTTATAGATCAATTGGCTTCATCAAGTTTTACTTGCTTATTAGTGCCATGATTGTGTAGTGGTTTTGGGGGTAAAACCATGCAATGCATCTTTATCAACTTCGTTCAACGAGCCTCAGCCTTCTATAAACTCGGTTGGTTGAAAATTCGTGTTCTGATTCACAGGCATTCCAACAATTCACTGGCATCAACACAGTCATGTATTACAGCCCAACCATTGTCCAGATGGCCGGATTTCACTCCAATCAATTAGCGCTACTCCTATCCCTCGTAGTTGCATTCATGAATGCTCTGGGTACAATTCTTGGAATCTACCTCATCGATCGTTTTGGTCGTAAGAAGCTGGCACTCAGTAGTTTATCTGGGGTTACTATATCTCTTATCATCCTCTCCATTGCATTTCTCTTGGAACCATCTGGATCAATGAATGGTCTATACGGTTGGATGGCCGTTGTGGGCCTGGCCCTTTACATTGCCTTTTTCGCACCGGGAATGGGCCCTGTTCCGTGGACAGTGAACTCGGAAATATATCCAGAAGCCTATCGAGGAATCTGTGGGGGCATGTCCGCTACTGTAAACTGGATATCCAATCTTATAGTAGCCCAAAGTTTTCTCTCAATAGCCGATGCTGTGGGTGCAGGCCCAACTTTCTTGATACTCGCCGCTGTGGCGGTTGTCGCATTTATATTCGTTGCAGTTTTTATCCCGGAGACGAAGGGTTTGTCATTCGAGGAGGTCGATAAGCTCTGGAAGGAAAGGGCGTGGGGAAGTCGATATGCAGATAGTGGACATGGGAGAGAGCCATTGTTGTAAAGTTGAAAAATAAGCAGTGAGTTATGAGATGGAATAATGATGAGATACTTGTGAGATTAGTATGTGAATTTCATACGTTGATATTGTGAACGTAAAATTGTACTGCATAATGTGGTAAAAAAATGTTGAATGAATATGATAGAATTCATGGGATCATTATTAAGAAGTGATTATTTCTTGAAACATGGAGACTGATTATTTATCGAAGGGCCAACTTCATATGTGTGATTTCTAAGGATTTGGATCCATTGCTATGTATAACAAGTGTTGTTTTTCCATTGTAAGTAATTGTAGTAACATGACATGTTTCTCCATCTGTTTGAAATTTGTTTTGAACATACTATGGACCATTATATAGGTGATTTGAAAGATGAATGTAACACGAGTGATCTGTCATATGTGATTGGGTATGACAATGAATCATGTGGTAATTGGAGTTATTATAATTTAAGAGTTGGCACAAGACCCCCTCATGTGTGCATTGGATCAGATACGATCTGACACAGTTGTCGCAAAGTAGTCAAAAAATATATTTATAGCTCTAAATAAAAAAATATATACTTTCATTTAAATGTATCTCGAGACATTACAGTGTGCTTCATATCTGCTACTATTTTCTCTTGCACTGTCGGATAGTACCCAAGGTCATGATCGTGGGTGAAAAAAAATTACATCCTAATTACAAAAAACACATACTTATAGTTAAAAGGACATATTTACACATTGTTGTCTCACACAGCCGACCATGTATTAGGACGTGACCTCGGCCTAGTATGTCACACATGAGACGGTTGTATATGAATTTTAGTGATAATTTATTTGGTTACTCATCTAATTAGTTTAATATCTTTTTTAAATTGAATCCCATTTATATAGTTATACAAGTATTGAACCTATGTGATACAAGAGTTTTAGAGAAGCTGAATTGAATATTGTAAAATTTAAAAATTATAAGGCCAATTCTAGGGTGCACCGGGAGTACTAGTGCACTTAAGATTTTGACCTGCTATAACAGCTTACTTACCTTTTTTGTGGGACCCAATAACAACGCTCACACCTTCTTCCATTAATCTCGATCTTCATCTTCATCTTTCACTCTCATCTTCTTCTCAATTACCTCTTTGAAGTTGCAGACAAAGAACATCTCAATCTTCATCTTCCACTCTCTCATCTTCTTCGCAATTAAATCATTGCACCATAACCTTTTTCAATTAGTTATACATTTTTGAAGTTGCAGACAAAGACGAATGGAAAAAGAAGGTAAAAATGAGACGGTTATAAGAAATTCAGTTCCAAATTTATCAGTTTGATAAATAAATTATTGTATTCTTAAATTTATATTATAGGTGATCAATCAGATACACATCAAAATGTCGAGTTATCAAATAACTTTATTCACATATCCAGATTTAGCAGTTGCAAATGCAAAAGAGAAGGTACTATTTTGATCACTGAAAGGTCTTGTTTATAATACTAAAAGGTTTTGTTAATAATACTATAAGGTTCATTGGTATTACTAAAAGGTTTCATTGGTATTAATTTTATTCTCATTTCATATCAGGTATGTTCAAGTATTCTGTAATGCTACATTATCTTTTTATTATACATACTTAATCTTTATCTTATATACTTTCCAAACCTTTCTGTTATAAGTACTTAACCTTTTCATATATGATGTGTTAACTCTTCTAGTACACTACATTAACCTTTCTGTTATACATACTTAACCTTTATCTTATATTTTCCAAATCTTTCTGTTATAAGTGTTTAACCTTTTCATTTTTGCTATTAATTACTCAACTATAGGTTTTCCCTGATACGAGACATTGGTTATGTATATAACACCTTTAACAAAATGTAGTAAGACGGTTTGCACAACTAAAGTTTGATTGCACATTCAAAGAGCAATTCAACAAGTGTTTATCAGATTGTGCTAATGAGAATTGTTGTACAACGGAAATATTGTTTAAAAGAGATTTCAGCAAATAAAACAAGTCTTTTAACTATTTAAGTTAATTGACAAGTTTAAAGAGTATGCACAGATAAGCCATAAGAATGCATGCAACAAGATAGTGAGAGATGTATGCTGAAAGCAGTAAAATAAACAAAGAGGTTTATAGAGGTTCGAAGGTGGTGTAAGCCTTCTACATCTTCTCTTCTCCTTCACAAGGAGGATATCCATTAAACTTTATATTTACAAGATTCTTCTCCTACTAAACACACTCTAAGGATTCTACACTAGCCTACTAAAGTTGTTACTTCCTTCTTAGGTTTCAGCACTAGACAGGATCCACACAGGATGTTGTCTTCAACAAGACCAAAACACACAACAAGGATTTAATTCATATCAATTGTGGACACCTAAATAAAACAACCTACACACAACATATAAAAGATTTATACAAATCTTCAACCGTGGTGAAACAAAAACATTCAGAATCTTCAATGGTAGAATGCTTTTGCTTCGGGTTGAGTGAGGGACTGAAAAAATTTAAATATATCATTATGGTCTATAATTGCTGTAAGCTTGGAAGTTTAGAGTGCGATTTTCAAATTTTCAATCCTCCTTTCTTCTCAGCCTCACTCCTTCTTTTATAGTTGCTAGAATGCGCCAATTGAAGGGTGCACATTCCACACGTCTTCATTTAAGCCCATTTCTTTTGCTGCTGCATCCTGACCGTTGATCCATTCACGCTCACGCATATTCCTTCTTGATTCGATCTGGACACTCGGCATTTCCTCTTCCATGATCTTCAAGGTACACCCAATTTAATGCGCACCTGGAAAAGTAGGAGACAAACTCCTCCTTATGTATCAGGGCCATTAATTGCGGTTGTCCTTTTCGTTGCAGGTTACAGGCACTTGCTCAGGCCAGGTGGCAACTCTTCATTCGCTCACCTTCCTTGTATTTATCTTTTATGGTTCAGCCTGTCGCGCACTGCACCTTCAACTGAAGTTGAAGTTTCCTCGTATCAGCAAAAAACATGCAGCGGGTGTTGAATCCTTCAAGGTTGATCCCGCTGGACATGTCTCACTTCAGTTGCTGCAACTTCTTCTGTATTGCTACAACCAGACTTACTGCATCCAGAGAATGCAGTATCCAATCGTTCAGCATGCAGCAAAGTTGTTCTCCTTCAACTCTTCCAAGATTAGCTCGCCGTATGCAGACTTCTTCAAACCATGTTGCATACAGCTTGCAGCTTTGAAATACGGTGGAAGCCTTCAGGCAGACCTTTGCTACTTATTGAAACTAAGAACTAAGTGGGAAAATAACTAATAAGAACATAGTAGGTTACAACGGGTTTTGTCTCATCAAAATATATCAAGGGTTCTTCTTACAATTTCCCCATTTTTTATGATGACAAAACCTTTGAAAAGTTGTTGTAACATACTTAGAAAGTTTTTCCCTTAGGTAAAGTAAAATGAGACTTCTGTTTTTGTTCATTTTTCTGTTTTTCTAATTTTATAAATTTTCATGGAGACTTCTGTTTTTGCTCCATTTTCTATTTTTTTTGAATTTCTTGGAGTCTTCTGTTTTTGCTCCCTTTTTTTTTTAATTTTCTTGGAGTCTTCTGTTTTTGCTCTCTTTTCAATTTTTTTTAATTTTCTTGGAGTCTTCTATTTTTGCTCCCTTTTCTATTTTTTTTTTCTTGGAGTCTTCTGTTTTTGCTCCCTTTTCTATTTTTTTTATTTTCTTGATTTCCCTGTATCAGAGCTGAATCTAAAAGGCATCAGAAAAAGAATCAAAGAAACTGTGTTCTGAAGATATGAACACTTATTGGGTAAAGAGAAAATACAGTGCATAAAATTAAAGATACAGAAAGGGGTGGAGCTGCTGCATTCGTCTTGTGAGTTCCAGACTCCTTTAAGTTACAGCAGACTCTTCCTTTTTCTCTTCAAAGTTCAGCGTCTTTTTCCACCAATTCAATATTGATTCTTGGTAGGTCTTCTCGAACTGCGCCTTCATTCTTAGATCATCTATCCATCGCAGCCAGAAGTTCTCCCAGAAGGGTATTTGTTTTCCTTCTTTACCTCATCCAACAGTTGCTGTTGCAGCGGCAGCTTTCCAGTCTTGAGCAGTTGCTCATAGTCTACCATTGCTGCATGAACAATTAGGATATCCCAGGAAAAAGTCCCTTTTGCTAAGTAATTTGAAGTATCTCAAGAATCTTGAGATCTTGTACAACTTGATCTGCTCAAAGGTAGTATTCTTGCTTTTGTCTAGCGTCATCTTTGCAAAGAGATCCAAATTTCAGAGGTCGATATCCTTTATTGGATTGAGATCGAGCAATACTGAGACTTGGGGAGACTTGTTGAACTGATCCATCCTTGGAACCTCTTGTGGCAGGAAACTTTTGCAGTGTTGTATCCACCTGCTGTATTGTTTCAGATTTTTCCTCGTCCACAATGCCAAGTCTGCTGATCCACCGTTCCTCTTCCGCCTTCTTCTTAGCTTCTGCCTTCTTTGCAGCATAGAATTTCTCATCTTCCATCTTCAGCAAGGCTCTTTTAGAAATCATGTGTCTTTTTGAAGATGGTGAGTCTCTTCTGCTTTTGCTGCTCCGGCTTCTCTTTTTGCTCCCTGAAGAACCAGCTGTACATTTCTCACAGACTCCTTGGATGCAGTGTCCCCTGCAGTTCTTCTTGCAGCAGCTATTCTTGCACCACCAGCATCATCATCATTATCTTTCTTATGCTTCATTTGCTGGGGTGAGGGGGTTGTTCTTCTCTTCTTCTCACAAGGACGAAGCAAGTCCTCTTCACCATCCTCTTCCTCTGCATCGATCTCCCTAGCAGTGTCCTCCACAACCTGCAGCAACTTTTGTTCTTCAGGCTGACCACCTTCAGCTAAGGCAGGAAGTTGCAACTTTTTAGCAGCATCTTCCCCCCTTTTAGCATCATCAAAACTGCGTTTGCCTAGGTGGTCGCTTGCTACTTTCTGCGGTGCAACCATCCTTTGGAGAGTCTCATGCATCTCCCTCAGCAGCAACTCTATGTTTGCAAGATTGTCATACATACTTTTTACTTTTGAGCCCTGCTCGTTGACTTCACTCTGTATGGTGGTCAGTGTGCTGCTATAGCTGTAAGTGTATCGGATATAATACTTAGAGTCTGTTTCGTCTCTTTATGGAAAGAGGTAGCTTGAAGATCCTTCTTGTTACGAACGGTGTGTTGCTTCATCCATTCTTTGTTCAGCGCATCCATGAGGGCATTCGGGATCTTCTCCAGCTGTTCTACCACTTTCTTCAGGCCGACGTTGGGTTTAGGGTTGGCTACCTTATGTTCTTGTAGGACATTGGCAAGGCTATCAATGACAGTGATGATCTTGCTGAAAGAATCTGCAGGGGTCGAAAAACCGGTAGCTACTGGAGTTGAGGTTTCAGCAGGTGTGGTTACATCGAGCTGTAGGTTCCCTTCATTCCCCTGTTCTGGTTGCTGCATCGAGCTCCTGATGGATTCTTCCCAAGCCTGCAGTGCTTCAGGATCCCATCACAGCTTTTCCATTCATTAAGTAGGCTGCAACACCAGAGGTGGAGGTCTCGTCTTCTTCATCTAGCTCCTCTACGAAGTCATCAGCCCCTCCATCAGATCCATCCGAGCAGTCACTAAGGATGTCTTCTAGGGTCTCATCTACTTCCTCATCCTTGGCAGCAACATCAACCTCTTTGGGTTCCTATAACTGCTTTACCTCTTTTGCAACATCCACTGGTTCGTTGCTCTCTTTCTTCTCTCTTTGCCATCCTTCCCTTCTACAGCTTCAACCTCCAGCTGAGGTGCCTCTTGCTGCTTGGCCTCTTCAGTTCCTCTTACTGCAAGCACTTCATCAGCCTACTTGTAGCACTCCACCTGTTCTTTTGTAGCTTCTAGCTCCTTCTCTTCTTGCTTGCAAAGTTGATCTTTAAGGCTCTCTGATCAGCATCATCATTGGACTAGTCTCTTGCAGCATCACCCAGAGAAGGTGCCTGCTCAACCTCTTTATCTTTAATTTGTTGCATCAGGTGACTCTGATGCATCAAGTAATCCTGCAGTAGACAGTACTACAACTTCTGTAAGTACCGGGAGACCTGTCTCCGCAACTTTCTCCGTCGTTGTATCATCCACGACTTCAGCATCGGGAAGACCTACCAGTATAGACCTAATAATGTCTGATGCTCCTTGTCTTGTGCAGCATCTTCCTGATACTTTGGTGAATCCTCGTAGTCCACCTGCTCCTTCTCCTCGCTGATCTGCTGTAGCGTCACAATCAGAGATAGACTACTCATCACTGTATCGAAGGTTGGAGAACTCCTAGCTTTCATTATGGAATCGTCAAGTTGCAGTAACTTGATGGGGGTCTCAGTTCTCCTTCCTTCATGGCTGAGTTCTAAGGATTCATGCAGCTGCAGTGCATCACTATCATCTGCCGCTTGAGTGGTGCATCCTTTGGAATCACCTCGTCCATAGACGAATTTACCTCTATAACAGTCATTAGGTCATTCTCTATTGTTTCATCGGCCTGTTCAGGCTTGGATTGCTTGTGCCCATTCCTCACTGTGATTGTGGAAAAGTAAGCATTGGTTGCAGCAATCCTTTCATGTGCGTTTGTAGGAGGGATATAGTCAAGCAGCATCTTGACATCCCGAGTTCCAGCTGTTGTGAGAGATTCTTCCATCACAGTCTAATCCTCCCAGTACTGCAGTATCCAGCTCTCCTGCATTCGCATCTCCTTCCAGACAGGGAGGCTTTTCATATTCTGATTATCAAAGACCTTGAAGGACAATTTGAAAACATTCTTTACCAGTTTCTCCCTAATCTTTTTTGTCTCCTCCTCCTTTTTTTGTAAAGAGAGGATCGTGGCTCGCTCACTCTTGCCCGACTTCTCCTTCAGTAGCCTCTAGATCAGCCTCTTGCACATCCTCTTCTAGGGCCCATCCTTCTTCTGAAAAACTCTCTTCTTTGTCTTCTTTGCTGAAGTAGATGGAAGTTCAGCTACTCCTGCTTGCATCTTCCGGGGGATCTGCTGAACCCACAACACCTTCGCCTGTGGGTTCCTGTCTTCTCACCATCATCTCCAACTATGATGGAGTATCTTCTCCTCATTCATTCCCTGCTGCTTCCCTCTCCTCCATTGGGCTGACAGCTTGTATTTGATCAACACCCTCCATCTCCATGGTATGATCTCCTTCATTGGATGCAGTAGATGCACTGCTACAGTCTATGGGTGCAACAAAACTAACTGCCCTGGCAGGCTTTGAAGCTCTCAGCTTGCCTCAACTCTTTTTGGATGTCCTTGATGCAACCAATATCCTTTTCTCTTCAACTTCCACATCTGCTGTCTCAACAACAACACCAACACCAACATCAGTAGCAGTAGCAATTACCTACTTGCTGCAACCTCCTCTCCCGTTGCAGCCTTCTTTAGCTCCACCTTCTGCAAATGCTTGACGACCTTTTCATTCTTCTTCTTGGCGGCTGCCTTTGCAAAAGCTCTCTCTTTTCTTGATCCTCCCTCTGCAGTATCTTCCTCCTTTTTCTTTGGTTTCTCTGCAGAGGGGGTGTTGATTGGTTTTTTCTTGGGTTGCGTCTTCTTCCCCTTCTTGGGTTCATCAAGAAACTTACCAGCATCAATGAGAACCGAATCTTTCAATGGGATCTACAAGTAGTTCAGAATCACACAGATGGCAATCCCATAGCTTCTCCGAGGAGTGGCCTTTGAAGCTTCTTCCCAGATCCTCCGAAGAATGAATCTGCTTCAGTTGACAGATTCACCGGCCATGATCACCGACATCATCCTAAACCGAAGGGCACCCTAATCTGCCCTCAATGATGTAGGCGTAGATGTCATGCAGCAACGAGTACTCTGGCTTAAAGGCCTTCTTCAGAGTGCTCTTCCTAACTTCACCGTTCACTTTACCGGTGAAGAGTTCCCACATCTTTTTGGAGTTGTCATCTCAAAACTGCGTCAAAGCCTTCACTCTCATACCTTTTGCACTGATATGGAAGACTTTGACAATGGTTTCCATGGAAACCTCATACTCCTTTCCTTTCACGGAGAAGACAATGTCTCTATCGGATTCACTTGTTCGGGAAGTGCAGTGGAAGTTCTTCACAGATGCTTCGGAGTATCCACATCTATGGTCCTGCACAAATCCTACAATCTTTGTGTCTTGCAGCATTTTGAATATACTTTTAATTCATTCCATATCGAACTTCGGGTTCTGCTTCAACCCTTCTAGATTAATAAGCATTCCTTCAACAACAATGGTGTTCCACAGGGAGGGCCATTGAGACAAGATGTTCAAGAGTTGTAGGGTTTGAGAGGCTTTTACAGAGAGAGAGAAAGGATAAGTTTGAGTGTTTGAGTAAGAATGATCTTTGCAAAATGAGGAAGATCGGTTTTGTTGGAAACTTCTCAGAATTTAAATCGATCAAGGGCTAAAATCATTATATTCTACTGACGTATCATTCATCCACCGATCCATTTAAAAATGCGGAGTGAAATTTTCGTAAATAAGGGGTAAGTTGAATAGTTGCTTACGTGTGTGCCTGCAATTACTGACACAAAAGTGTTTTCGTATTAAATACAAAAGAGCATATTTGCCGCTCTTAATCATGACAGTTATTTTATCCGAGGTTTCAGCATTAAACACCAAAAATTGATTCTTCTAAGCACTAAGTGTTTAATGCGCTGTTTAAGGTATTAATGTGCAGACTGTGCTGCATGCATGTAAATGTTGTAACTTGAGCAGAACCTCCTTACTGTATGCAACTTTATTACCCCTTAGTATGTGTGTCCTCCTTTTGTAACTGCATCCTTGTATCTTGGTGTTCGCCGTAAGCAGTATACCCCTTACTCCAATGCTTCTTCTTGTTGTAACTTGTCCATGAACACGTTACTGCAAGCTCTCTCTCTCTGTATTCTTCCTTATCTTACAGCATTCGCTTCGTTGTAACCTCTTCCCTGCATCCTTCATTGCAGCTTTATGATCCTAGTTCATTCTTTAGAGTTGAAAACCTTGCTTCATTAAGAGGTTTGGTGAAGATATCAGCCAGCTGTAAATCTGTGTGAATGATCTTTTCAAGAACAACATCCTTCTTTCCAACATGATATCTAATAAAGTGATGTCTGATGTCAATATGTTTGGTTCTTGAGTGAAAAAAAGGATTATGAGTTATTTCTATGGCACTTGTGTTATCACACATGATTGGAGTTTCTTTTTCTTCAATGCCATAGTCTCTGAGTTGTTGTTGTATCCATAGGATTTGAGCACAGCAGCTTCCTGCAGCGACATACTCAGCTTCTACAGTGGATGTAGCAATGGAGGTTAGCTTTCTGCAGAACCAAGAGACAAGCCTATTGCTCAAGAATCAACAAGTTCCACTTGTGCTTTTCCTATCCACTCTGCAACCTGCAAAGTCAGAATCTAAGTATCCTTTCAAGCTGAATCCTTATTCTTTAGGATACCATAGCCAACATCTTGAGTCCCTTTAAGATATTTGATAATCCTTTTGGTTGCAGCGAGATGGGATTCTTTGGGGCATGATTGAAATCTTGCATAAATTCTCACTGCAAACATGATGTTTG
The DNA here is from genome assembly GCA_005771605.1 of Scutellaria baicalensis. Lineage (NCBI taxonomy): Eukaryota > Viridiplantae > Streptophyta > Magnoliopsida > Lamiales > Lamiaceae > Scutellaria > Scutellaria baicalensis. The sequence goes on from CM016729.1 coordinate 10,959,466, forward strand.
GCCTACTAGTTGTAAGATATAGGAGTGATCCAATGATCCTTCTGTACTTTGTAACATCAACATCCTTCCCAGCTTCATCTTTATCTAGGCTCATAGATGTGCCTACAGCAGCTCCTCCTTTCCATTCCAAACATCTTGATTAGCTCTTTTGTATACTTAGCTTGGTTAATAAAAATTCCAGCATCCATTTGTTTTACTTGCAGTCCCAAGAAGAAGCTTAGCTCTCCTATCATGCTCATCTCAAATTTCTTTTGCATGAGGCAGGAGAACTTCTCACAAAGTTGTTTGTTGGTTGATCCAAAGATAATATCATCCACATAAATTTGGACTAGCAAGATGTTATCACCATCCTGGATTCTGAAGAGAGTTTTGTCTACTGTGGAACCAGTGGGCAGTCACCCCAGTCAAATGCTAAAGCTACTGACCTGTGCTACAACTGCAGGAAGCCAGGTCACTATGCCAGGGAGTGCCCACATCCGGAAGTCCACCATTATCCAGAGGATGAACGAAAGGTGAGACAAGAAAGAAAAAGATAAAAGCGCCAGAGGCTAGGGCGCTGATCGGTGAGGCAGAGACCTCTCAGGTAGCTATACCTGAGAAGACACCTAAGAAAGAAGAGTCAACCACTGATAGTGACTCAGAAGATTCATCTTCAGATGAAGAAGCTCTAATCTGCCTCATGTCCAAAAGTGATGACTCAGAAGACGAGGTAATATATCTTAACCCTCCTGTACAAATTGATGAACGACTGAACATGATTTGTGCATTCAAACAAATCATGAGTGACTTCGAGTAGATTACCTCAACTCATGAGGAGTTGAAGCTAGAAAATATAAAGCTCAAGAGAGAGCATGCTTCGTTAGAAAGGCTACTTGTCTTAGAAAAATCAAAAAGCCAAGCATGCAGTGACCTCAAAGCTAAAATTAGTAAGCTCAATCTGCAAGTCACTAAGCTGATAAATGAGAAGAAGGTTCTCACTGAAACTATCAATATCTTTAATAAATCCTCCAAAGACTTGGATGCTATGCTAAATATCCAAAGAAGTCTAAAGGATCATGCTAGCATAGACTATTGTAGAGAAGCTTCCACTTCAACAGCCAGCACCTCAAAGGCACCTACATTTGTGCCTGCAGTTATTCCCCATCAAAATGAATTACCTAACTTAGGGGAACTGCAAGCAGAAGTGCAAGAAGCTTTGATGGAAAGAGAAAGAGAACCCTTTTAGGTACCTACGACAGTAAGCCTGTTAGAAGCTGGCTTCAGCAACCTAAATATGTTGGAAGCAGGAGTCATAGACAGCGGCCTAGAAAGGGCAAAAGGTCTCAAGCTCCATATCTGCCACAGACCTATATGTCTAAAGCTAATGGAACCTATGTTCCTAAGTGGCAGAGGAAGAAATCACGTGCACACAAAGCACACATGCAGTATTCCAAGGATACTGGTAAAATTCAGGAACTAACAAGAGTTATAACAAAAAGATTGATATAAAGCAAATATGGGTTCCTAAAAGGAATACAGAAACTAACAAGAAAGGACCCGTACTTGTATGGGTACCTAAAAGGAAATGATTTTTCTTTGATTGTAGGAACTTGTGACAGGAAGCAGCAAGGAAATATGGTACATTGACAACGACTGCTCAAGACACATGACAGAAAACCAGAAGAGCCTTATCAACTTCAAAGCTTCCAAAGGACCTAAAGTCATATTTGGAGACAACTCCAAATGAAGTACAAAGGGCACTGGTGACCTAATTAGAGGAAATATCTGCATCAAAGAAGTATTGCATGTGGAATGCTTAAAATACAACCTCCTGAACATAAGTCAATTCTGTGATAAAGGCTACTGTGTGGAGTTTAATCTCAACAAATGCCTGATCAAGGACAACAGGACTCAGGAAGTCAAGCTCACTGGAACGAGAAAGAAACTCTATGTTGCTGATTGGGAATAATCAACTACTGCTACTTGTTTCATTGCGAAAGGAACACCTGAAGCTAGTTGGCTATGGCACAAGAGAATGAGCTACCTGAACTTCAAAACCATGAATAAGCTAGCTAGGAAAGGACTAGTCAGAGGGCTATCTGACATGGTCTACAAGAAAGAAGCTATCTGTGGAGCATGTTAGAAAGGGAAACAAGTAAAGAGCTCTTTCAAGAACAAAACCCTTCATTCTACAGATAGGATACTGGATATGCTACCTTAGTAGTAGTAGATGACTACTCAAGGTTCACTTGGACGATCTTCCTTGCAAAGAAATCAGATACTTAGTAACGTCTGCCAGAGTTCCTGAGGAGGCTGCAAACTGAGAAGAGCCTGAGCATAGTAAAGATCAGAACAGATAGGGGAACTGAATTTACCAACACATTCCTAGAAGCCTACTGCTCAAACAATGGAATCAGGTATGAAACTCAGCAGCCAAGACACCTCAGCAGAATGGAGTTGCTGAAAGAAGAAATAGGAGTTTGAAGGAAGCTACAAGGACAATGTTAGCCGAAGCTGAGCTACCAAAAAGATTTTGGGCAGAAGCAACCAACACAACATTTTTCTGGTTGGCTCATCTTCTCTTCTCTCTACCGGTAACTTCTTCTTTCTACCGGTAACTTTTGACTTTCTTCTCATGCTTGCTTTGTAGCTTTCTCCTCGCGCTTCACTCTGGAGCTTCCTTCTCTGGCTTGCTCCTTCAGGTGGCTTGAGGCTTCTGTAGCATGCTGCCCTGCAGTATGCTTTTGGCATGGTCTCTCAGGTAGCTTCCTGTCTGGTGGCTTGCTGTTTTTCTACTTCAGCAAGTTTTCTTACTGTAGCTTCCTGCAATCATCAGTATCCTAATTAGTTTACCCGATTCTTTTCACCATTCTCTTCAGTATCCTTCCTTTGACACTTTCTCTTATCTTTCTTTCTTCTGCAGTAACTCTGTTGTAGTAACCTCTCCTAAGATTGGTTATGCTTTAGAGTTACTTTCTTAAGGTTTTGTCTCATCAAACCATACATAACTGTTTCCAACAAGTTCCTCCTTTTTGGTGATGACAAAACCTTTACAGAAGATCAAAAGAACATAATCACTCAAGCACAGAAAATAGTTATATTAGTTGGAGAAACTTTAAAACAGGTTGCTTTCATTAAATCACATATGAGTAAAAAAGAACAGTTATAAGCTTTAGAAGAACAAAAGACATTTTATATAAATAAAGTATTTACAGTACAACTGTAGTAAGCAAATTATAGTAAACATCCTATCTAGACTCATTCTTCTTTCTTCTTGTTTTTTACCTTTCTTTCTCCCTTAGCTTCTTGCGAGCTTCTTTCTAGCTTCTTTCTTTTCTAGTGTAGGTTCTTGCTCCCTAAAGGTTTTCCTCTTTGATCATGGAGGAGAGCTGGTGAGGTGAATCATGTAATGAAGAAGAAAGAAAGAAGTGAGGTTTATACAAAAGAGAAAGTGAAGAAGTAGAGAAGTTTAGGCCCAGTGGCATGCTACAACCTTTCTTCCCGTACTATCTTCACCAACTCTTGTGTCTGTCCCCTCTTCCTCATTCTTCAGAGTAGAATTCATCCAACACCGTTGACGGGCTGGAATCTTCTCCTCTTCACCTCAAGAAGACTTTTGATCTTCTTGGATCCTTCGCAGTTCTTTCCCCTTTTTTGTCATAATCAACAATGAGCTAAAGCTCTGGGGTCACTAGAGAAGGATCCTCCAATTCAGCCTCCGAACTTCAAGAGGAGATCTTTGGGGCAAGTCCTCAGGCACCCTCAAATTTGAGGTGAGGAAGGAATTCTAGAAGGTCGAGTCTTCTGAAAAAGACTTGCTTGACAAGTATAGAGCATAAGGAGTGACTCTTTGAGATATGTGGGGTGCTTGGTCGATTATTTGCAAAGAAGGTGCATTTAGGAAGTAATAAAGAGAATGATTTCCCACTATCGGGTGCCATGATGTACATACGGATGAGAGAGAGAGAGAGAGAGAGAGAGAGAGAGAGAGGATATTTGTATGCTTTAATGAAGAATAAGGAGTGCATGTATTTATAGAGTTGAGATACTCCCTGTTGCAGTTAGATCTTTAAAGATCTTCATTAACTGCTTCACCGGTTTTCAATAAAGGTGTTGACAGTTTCCACAATTTTATTTCTTTTCTCCTGAAGTGTGTGGTCAACAGCTTGTTCTCCACCCTTAGATTCTTCTGATCAAACGACTGAAATTTTTGTAGGGTTCTAAAAAGGTGGTCTATTTTTGGAAAGGTGATCCACTTTTTATGCATGCACGTTACCAAAATAAATCTTCAGTAACTGCTCTAATTTGAGAGTTGTAACCTACAAGTGATCCCTTTATCCAGTGGCCTGATGATAAGTCCTGATGTCTAGTAACCTAGTATCCAGTATATTAGTGTCTAGCATCCTAGTTTACAGTAACCTGGTAGTTCAGCGATCTAGTGTCCAGCATCCTGGTGTTTAGCATCCTGGTACCCAAGGACCTAGTGTTCAGTGATCTAGTGTTCTAGTAACCTGGTATCTAGCATCCTAATATCTAGCATCTTGTTATCCAGCGACCTAATATCCAGTTAGCTTGGTATCTAGCATCCTGATATACAGCGTCCCGTTATCCAGCGATCTAGTATCCAATGTCCTGGTGTCTAGCGTTCTATTGTCAGAACTTTATCTTGTTCCTTGATATCAAGGAGTCTTTTCACCTTGTCTAATGACTTGATGATAAGTACTCTGATGTCTAGTGACCTAGTATCCAGTAGCTCGGTGTCTAGCGTTCTGGTGTGCAGCGACCTGATATTCAGCAACCTAGTATCCATCTATCTGGTGTCTAGCGTCCTGATTTCCAGCATCCTGTTATCCAGCAACCTAGTATCCAGCAACCTGATGTTTAGCGTCCTATAGTCAGAGCTTTGTCATGTCGTCAAATGTTCCCCCTTAGTTCCGTAGCCTGTTTGTCTGGGTACCTGCAGTAAAATTATTCTTGTATAGGTACTCATGCAATATGAGTCCTTTTGAGTTAGTCCTCTTACAGGAGCTTATCATTTCCTTATAGCCTATAGTTGTTGTAGGGAAAGTTTTGATTTCTGTAAGACTTTCTTTAGTAAGTATGTGAATGTGTGCAGGTGTTTACTTACTGGAACCTCTTTAGAGTATAGAAAAGGCAAAACATGATACCAGTAAGGTAGACAATTTTCTTTCCCTTTTGGAGTTGCTGTTCTGCTTAGTTCCTTTAGGGAATGTCAGTTTGTTGCAAACATTTTCAGCATACCCGTATTTGGGTTTCTCCAAGGATTTGGCTTTTTTACCTCTGAATTACCTTGATTTGTACTAGAAGTTCCCCCTTACTTTATGATTCTCTCTTTTAAGATGCAGAGTCACTTTTAGTACTATTTTAGGTAATCCTTGAGGTTTGTATAATTAGGTGAAGCGTTCTTATTTGGAAATAAACGTACAAGTTTCCCTTCTCATTTTCAAGTCAAGTGACCAAAATTTCAAACCTGTAATCTTCAATCTTCCGAAGATTCTTTCACTTGACTTTCTTGATCTTTAATTTTCATGTGGTCACTTGAATTCTTTGACAGGATAAGGGTGAACAAGACCAAAAATAAAAGAGCAAATTAGAACGAGGTACCTGGTCATCACTGCAAAGAGTAGATCCTCTTTCATCTTTACATCCGTCTAGAGGGTGGTCTCTTTGATGGAGTGAGCATCTTTTCTCGCTCCTTTGCTTGACATCCTCCACATCTTCTTCCAGGATTGCTTGCTTACCTGTTGCTGTAGACTTGAAGCTCTAGTATGGTCCATTCTTTCTAGCTTCGCTTTGTTTCAGCTTCCTCTTCATGCTCAGCAACGTGTCTTTTTTGTTGATCTGCTTCGTGTTGGTCTACTCCTTGATAAGTAGAAACTTGCTTTTTGTGCACAGCTTCCTTCTTTGTAGTCTGATCCTCGAGTAGCTTGTTGTTCACCAGCATCCTTTTTTCGAACAACTTTTCTACATAACTCAGCTTGATTTTCTATATCTTTAGCTACTAGTTGTCTTCACATCAATCATACCCATTTTAACAAAGGCAGTGAATTGATCTATAATGTGATGGAGGGAGAAAGAGAGAGAGAGAGAGAGAGATTTTCTTAGAGAGAGATTTTTCACAGATGAGATCTGGATAGATCGATTAGATCTTTTGCAAATCATCCAATTAACTTGCTCTAATACCACTTGTTGGTATCAGATAATACACGTTGGATGATTTATCCACTTGCTTTAATACCACCTGTTGGTCCAAAATATGGTGGCAGTAGGCTTAGAGGGGGGGTGAATAAGCCTACTTCGATTTCATACTTTCTTCTTTTCAGAGGCTTTGGTAGAAAGTAAGTAACCTTTTGAGATGTTACTGATCAGAGTATATTACGAAGCTTCCTCTCCTATAAAGACCAATTATGCAGGACATGCATCTAACATAGGATGTGCATATAGATCAGTAAGCATAGGTAGACGCATGGATATACAGAGGTTCGAAGGTGGAATAATCTTTCTACATCCTCTCTGCTTCTTCTCAAGAGTGAACGTTTGTTAAGCTAGTTGATTTACATAGCCCTATCTATTACAACTCTCACTTAACAAGTAAGTAGCAAGATTTCACATAGCTGCTTGCCTACTTTCTCAACTAACCCACACAGGATCCTAATCTACCCACCCAGGGTCCTCACTTTCTTCTTCAGAAAGTGGAAAGCTTAGTAAGACTCGCTCCTTATACTAAGCACTCGAAGACAGTCCTTAAAAGGTTTGTTTTCCTTTTTCTTCAACTGATGGCAAGCAAGCTTAGACTTTTTTTGCAGGTTGATTTGCTGAAGCTTGCTGCCGGACTGACTGACTGACTGAGCATGCTTCTCAGGGGATTGAGTGTTTGAGCTTTTTTTCTCTTTTTCTTCTCTTTTTAACACTTTTTTCCTCTGTTTACTCTTCCCCCTCTCTTTTGCGCTTTCTTCTTTTGAGTCTTCTCTCTGTTAAGCTTTTCTCTTTTCTATTGTGCTTCTCTCTACGAGCTTGTAAATTCTGTTGTGCTTGCTTCTCTCTTTTCTCTTGCACGCTCTCTCTCCCATTTCTTTTTGTCAGTCTTCTTCTTATTTATAGATTCAGAAATCTACCCGTTGAAGGTAGATAGACTTCTTAATCTATAAATGTACTGCACTCCTGACATACGCCAGCTTTTCGCTTTCCACGTGTCGTTCTTCTGGTTGACTCCTCTTCTCTTCTATCTACAGATAACTTCTTCTTTCTACCGGTAACTTTTGACTTTCTTCTCATGCCTGCTTTGTAGCTTTCTCCTCGCGCTTCACTCTGGAGCTTCCTTCTCTGGCTTGCTTCTTCAGGTGGCTTGAGGCTTCTGTAGCATGCTGCCCTGCAGTATGCTTTTGACATGGTCTCTCAGGTAGCTTCATGTCTGGTGGCTTGCTGTTTTTCTGCTTCAGCAAGTTTTCTTACAGTAGCTTCCTGCAATCATCAGTATCCTAATTAGTTTACCCGATTCTTTTCACCATACTCTTCAACATCCTTCATTTGACACTTTCTTTGATCTTTCTTTCTTCTGCAGTAACTCTATCGCAGTAACCTTTACTAAGATTGGTTATGTTTTAGAGTTACTTTCTTAAGGTTTTGTCTCATCAAAACATACTTAACCATTTCCAACATAGGGTATGGCAGAATTTTTGCCAAGAAGGGAACTAAAGTCTCCCCGGTAACCAGGAAAGTTACTGCGGTGAAGGAGAAGAAGACTCAAAAAGAGAAACAGTGTAAGAAAGCACGTCGGAGGGGGAAGCCTCAGCGGCTACTACTTTCCACCTAGGTAGGAGAAGAAGTGAAGAAATGTACGGGTGAGAGTGAAACAGGTTGTGAAGAGGAAACTGAGAATTTCTGATGATGAAGCATAACCATCACCTGTGTTGATGCTCCCTGCTCCCACGAGCAAAAAAAAGAATGCTGAATCAGAGATTCAGACCACTATGCAGGCGAAAGTAGCTGTATAAAAAGTCACTGCTAAACTAAAAAAGCTGTTAGGATTGGAGGAGGAGGAAGCTGCTGAGGATCTAATCTGTAGTAACCTCTCCTAAGATTGGGCACTAAACTGGGTAAAGGTGTTTGATATTAAGGGGGAAAAGGTGCTGGAGACAAAGTTCTTGAAAGGTCTGCAAAGGAGGAAGTGGAGAGACTTTCTAGAAAATTATGAAGCAGAAATGAAATTGGTTGCTATTGCTGAAAAGATGAAGCAAACTGCACCGCTTGAACTCATCCCACCCTCCCCAAGGACGATGAAGGGGAGAAGCCCATCGAGCAACCTGATTTTTACAAGGATGATGTTATCTTGAAGGCAGCTGCCGATCAGGTCACTGCTGGCGATGACGTGGGCTTCGTGAAAAAGCAGGCGGAGGTGTTTGGAGTGGATGAAGCGAATGAGAGGATGCTGAAACAGGCCTTAGATACCAGTTTGGTGGAAACAATGATGAAGCATAGGCCCCTGCCCATGCAGCCAGGTGAAGGTTCCTTATTTTGAGCATCATCCATTAAGCAACCTTTAACTGTTCAACCGATCAGTCAGAGGATTCCTTCACCACCCACATCCAGAGATGAATCCAGCGAGGCATTCAGTCAGCTAGTGGATATCGTGGTCTTGCCAGATGAGGAAGAAACAATATCTTATATCGCAAGAGATGTTCCTGCCCTTGACGACACTCCTGCCACCATGGAAAAGGCTGACACGCCAATGATGGAGCTATCAACATCTCTGGAGGCTGAAAAGTTGGAAGTTCTTGCGGTTGCTGCAGTTCTAGAAGAAACACTTACAGCAACAACTGCTGAAGAAGTAATCTCTGTGCCAGTACCCTCAGAAGAACAGGCACCGATGGAGGTTGATCAAACGGCTGAGGAAATTACTCCAATGGAGATGGAAGGAGTAATTTCTGAGGATCCTGCGAATCATGGTGAGATGATTGCAGAACAGGCTTGCTAACATAGAGCCTACTGTTGAAGAGATTCCAGTGGTTCAGATTGTTCAAATCAAGTCTACTACTGAAGAGGTTGCTCCTAAAGAGCCTACTGTTGAGAAGTTTGCTATCATAGAGACTTCGATGACACAGACAAAAGTTGAGAAGACACCGTTAGAAGAAGGGCCTTCTGATGAAGAAATAAGTAGGATGCAGGCCTGGAAGAGAGATGTCCCTCAGGCTGCAGTGTTGGATAAGGGGGAGGATCTTGAAGACTGGATGTCTAGCCCCTCCAACAGCAATGATGGTTCACCCAGTGAACAGGGTGCAACCGAAGCCGAAAAATCTAACTTGCTAACTCCTTCTCTTTCTGTGCAGGATGCTGAAGACAAATCCATTGATGATGTGCTCCAAGTAGTGGAAAATGTTGGCAAGTCTCTAACCGAGACAAGCCGTCTGATGAGAGCTAAGGCAAGAAAGGACAGGTTTAAAGCTTCCTTTACTATTGACACTCTTAATGCATCTTTGGCAAAGCTTCAGACAACCATCAACTCCATGAACACATCCACTGAACTTTTTGAGGCTATTAAAAACATGAACGAGAAACTCAACAAACAAGAGAAGAAGTTACTGGAAGTAGAGCTTGAGCAGCAGTCTGTATCTTCCACCCTGAAGAAAATTGATGACTCTCAGTTTGAACAGAAACAAAATATAGAGGATTATATGACCTTTTAACCAGTATGCATTCAATGATAAAGTTTGGAGTAGGTTCGGCTTTTGATGATAACAAAAAGGGGGAATATGCAGCTAAGAGGATCGAGCAGAGAAGGCAGCAGGATCTTTCTTCTTGCAGACAGCTAGCAATCTTGCCAAGGAAGGATTCAGGAGGAGATGGAGGAGGCCATGGAAGAAGCTCCAGAGGACACCCAGATAGCAACTCAACCAAGAGAAAATCAGATGCTATCTCAGGAGTCCATCCTGGTCTTAGAAGAGGAACAACATAAAGGGAGAAAAAGAGGAGAAGAGTTGAAGAGCTTTTTAAAGCGTTAGATGCTCACATTGAGAAGCTATCAAAAGAAAGCTTGTCCAGATTCTACCTTCCTCAGAAGTAACCTGACTTTGAATGCCAGGCAGAAGATGAGAAATTAGCACCGAAGTCTCTACTCATCTTTCTGGATGGAAGTCCAGATATTTGGAGCCCTAATTTCATAAAATGACAACTTCCAAAAATCGACCTCCCTACCACTCAGAATCCCGAATACCTGCAGATTGAAACCTTCAAACGAGCAGAGTACCTGAAGTACTATATTAAGCTTATGCAAGGAGTCCATCATCATCAAAGGAAAAACTCATCGTGAGGGACTCCAACACTTCAAGGACCTTGCATGCAGGGGAGTACTTCCAATACAGATGAAGCTGAAAAACAGAATGAATAGAGGGGAAATCATTACTTTCTGTGAAGATTTCTGGTTAAGGTATGATGAGACTCCTGAGATAAAAAGGATAATGGAACCAACTTATTAAGAGTCCATCCAGAACTGGTGGAAGGGTTCAAAGTATGAATAAGACAAAGACCCTCCTGGTTGAAGTTACCCTGATTTCTTTCTGATTACTGCTTGTTATGCTCTTTTTTGTATCTTTTTGCTTGTTTATGTTGATGTTGTGCTCAGATACGTCTATGCTTTATTAACTCAATAAAACTACCTGTTTTGTCTAAAAAGCTCACTACTTGTGAACTTATGTTTAACTTCTGTTCTGATATCTTACTGCTTTATACATCCATACATAACTGAACTCTTTTACAAGCTTATATTCTTATATAAAATCTGATAAAGTCTTTGATCCTCTTAAAGGAGTTTTGTTATCATCAAAAAGAGGGAAATTGTAAGGAACATTGTATAGATTTTGATGAAAGACAAAACATGTAATAGACTAGAGCCTAGGATCCTATGTATTAGATTATATTATAAAATCTATAAGTATAGGATCAGGAGGCTTGATGATCAAGACTGGAGCAGTGAAGACCTTGCTGCATAAGACCTTCAAAATGATCTAAGTATAAATCTCTGCAGCAGGCTGCTTGAAAAAGATATTGGCCGCTCACTGCACAAGGATGCTGAGTTTGCTAAACTGTACAAGAGACAAAAGTAAGCTGAAGCCGACTGAAAGACCAGGAAGCATCAGCAATCTGTTCAATAGCAGTTACCTCGAAATCCATGTATGAGGTTTACGTTAGGACACAACCGCAAACTCATCCAATCAAATTACGCCACGTATCAAAAACAAAAAGGAAGTCTGAAGATATGTTAGACTGGGTATGGCGATTGCAGCAACAGATACGTACAATCTCAACAACCTTGTACAAACAAATCAGAAGGAGCCACGCTGGCTCCATGCATGCTGCGAAGGAGGCTCTCTCTCTAACGGAAAAATTCTCATTGCTTATAAATACTAGAAAAACTGGACTTGAGAAGCACTTGAAACTAGAAACCCGAAACTCTTGCAAACAAAACGCTCAAGCTATCCAACAATTTATCATTCTATTTTTAGAAGTTTCAAGTCCAGTCTATTTGCAGCAAGCACACTCGATCTAGAGAGCTAACTATACAAAAGCTTGCTGCATGTGTTGTTAAAGAAAACCACCTTATTTACTTTCATAAACTGATAGGAGTTGCTTGATTGGAGACTATTCCTGATCAAGTATTTACGTTCTTAGTAGAAGAATAAGAGCTCTGTGTGGGCTAGTTGAGTTTGGTCACTGTGCAGTAACCATGTGTGGGAAAGACTGACAGTTCTTGTTAAGTTTAGGTTGTCTAAGCGAGGCTTATGTAAATCAACCCTTATACTTAACAAAGTTCATCCTTGAGAAGGAGTAGAGAGGACGTAGAGGAATTACTCCACCCTTGAACCTCTATAAACCAGTTGTATTTATTTTTATATAGCTTACTGTTGTTCTTATTCTTGTTATTGCTTATCTGCTTTAATCTACTGCATATCTCTCATAAGCATATCAACAGTTTTCAGAAAAAAAAAGCTTTGGTTAAAAAGAATTTCCACTGTGCATAAAACTCATTTTCTCTAATTAAGCTCACTAAAGGTAACTGCTCAAGCAGTAACCTTCATGACAGTAAGCTCTTTAGCAATCTTCCTGAGTGACTTATCATTCAGTTTTAAAAGAAAAAGTTTGAAAATTGAGTAGGCTTATTCACCTCCCCTCTAAGCCTTCTACCACTTGGGACCAACATTATTGAATGAGGGTTACTATTCTGTGGTTTTGTCTCATCAAAACATACTTGAATACGTTCCAAAATAGTTCATAAAAAACCACATGTACGAATTTTTCAACCATGAGAGTTCTTTTGTTAAAGACTCGAAAGGCTTTGCTAATTGAAGAATATCAGAGGAATACAACTTCATTCGTCTTAGCATCGAATTAATTGAGATGTTCTTTTCCATTGTTCAGCACATAGCATCTGCACCCAAAGATATGAAAGTATGATACGTTTGGAGAGTATCCATACCAGATTTGATAAGGTGTTTTATCTTGTTCCTTGTTGATCAGACATCGGTTTTGTGTAGCATGCAATGTTAGTAGCTTCAGCCCAAAATCTCTTAGGCATGACAGCTTCTGCAAGCATCGTTCTTCCAGCTTCTTTGAGTGTTCGATTCTTTCTTTTAGCTACATCGTTCTATTGAGGGGTTCTTGCAGCAGAATATGTATGTTGAATTCTCTTCTTCGAGCAGTACTTTTCAATGAATTTGTTGGTAAATTCAGTACCTCGATCAGTCCTGATCCTCACAATATTGGAGTTCTTTTCATTCTGAATTCTCTTCATGAATTTCGGAAGCTTCGATTGTGTTTCTGACTTCTTTGCTAGAAATATGGACCAGGAAAACCTAGAGTAGTCATCAATGATTACAAGGGAGTACTCCCTCCGTCCCGGTCCAAGTTACCTACTTGGACCGGGCACGGAACCTAAGAAAATGCAGTTGACTTGTTGTTTTAGGTTACTTTTTGATTAAAAAAGTGTTTTTTTATACTTTTTGCCCACCTTTTTTGACTTTTTGGTTACTTTTTGATTAAAAATATGTTATTTCTTTGTCATTTTGGGGTTGGCAAGTTCGACTGGGACGGACGAAAATGACAAGTAGGCAAGTTGGAGCGGGACAGAGGGAGTATTTCTTACCAGTCAGACTTGTAGGATCAATGGGTCGAAAGAGATCCATGTGCAGCAGATCCAAGATTTTGAATGATGAACGCTGCAACTTCTCCTTGAAGGATACTTTGATCTGTTTTCCCTTCTGACAAGCTCTGCATATGCTCTCTTTCTTGTATGCTATGTTAGGCAGTCCTCTTACAAGTCCTTTCCTGGCCAACTTGTTGATTGTCTTGAAGTTCAGATGACTCATTCTCTTATGTCATAACCAACTTTCTTCTGGCGATCCTTTCACAATGAAACAGATTGGCACTATTAGTGATCTCCGGTCCACAAGATATACATTCCCTTTTCTAGTCCCTGCAAACTTGACTTCTTTGCTGGCTGTATCCTTGATTAGGCACTGGTTTTGGAAAAATTCCATCATATGCCCTTTGTCACAAAATTGACTTATGCTTAGTAAGTTGTACTTTAACCCTTTCACATATGACACATCGTTGATTTGTACATCTCCTCTGATCAATCTTCCTGTACCCAAGGTATTTCCTTTTGAGTTGTCCCCAAACACCACCCTTGGTCCTTTGCATTCTTGGAAGTTTCTCAGAGATGATTTGTCGCCAGTCATGTGTCTTGAGCAGTCACTATCAATGTACCATGGATCTCCGCTGCTCCCTGGTGACTGTACATTTTCCTTTGTATCCTCCTTAGTTTGCACCATCAGGCAGATCATTGTTTCATCTTCTGAGGTGGATTCATTTGAGTCTTATTCAGATGAGGATTCTTCTTGGATTTCAGCGGATGTGCTTCCTCCTTTAGCTTTTTCGGCTTCTACCAACAATGCTCTAAGTTTTTATCTTTCGATCTTTGTTCTTTGCTTTATTTTGGCTCTAATCTCAGGTGGATATCTGTGGATATCTGTGGATAACAGGATGAGGACAGTTTCGAGCATAGTGTCCAAGCTTTCTGCAATTATAGAACAAGTCTCTTGACTCTGCTGTATCCTGGGTATTCCATGCTTGCTGTTGTGGCTATTACTGTAAGTTCACCCTTCGTGGAAAGTTTCCCCCTGTCTTGTTACCTGTTCTCATGAACTTGGAGAACTTCTTTAGTAGCAGCGCCATATCATCCTCTGCAACTGCAGCAAATTCTGTTGTGACAACCGGCTTGGTTACAACAGGGTTCTCTTTTATACTTCTAGCAGTAAATGCAGTGACTTTACTGTTGTCTTTGTCGTGTTCCTTCTTTCTTCTGTTGATATCAAACTCAAAGGCCTTGAGATCAGAAAATAGATCGAAGGTACTCATACATTTCAAGTCCATGGAGACATACATGGCAGTGGTCTTACTGTCCCACTCTGCTGGCAGCGCTCTGAGAACCTTCATGTTTTTCTCCTTTTGTGAGTAGTTTTTTCCCAGAGATTCGAGCTCATTTAAGATTCATGTAAACCTTAGGTCAAGTTGCTCCAAGGTTTCATTATCTTTCATCTCGAATAACTCGAACTTCTGTGTGGCTGTTAAGATCTTGTTGTGTTTTGTAAGCTCTGTTCCTTCACATATCTGCTCCAACTTGTCCCAAATCTCTTTAGCGGTCTTGCATGTCTTCACCTTTCTAAATTTTCCTTTGTCTAAGGTGAGAAACAACGCGTTTTTCACTATATTGTCCAAGTTGGACCTTTTCCTTATCTTCAACAGTCCATTCCTGTCTAGGCTTTTTAATGTACGGTTGCATCCTGGGTGGCTCGACTTCTAATACCTCGTCTGCATCATCATCCTTCTCTTTGTCTTTTTCACCTTCTTTTTCAGTGGTCTCTTCTCTAATTTCTCTGGCAAACACCGGGTTTGACTTTGTGATGGTGGGAGACCCTTCCATGATAACGTACCACATCTCATCATGCATCACAGATAAGTGTGCATGCATCCTTATCTTCCAGTCATCATAATCCTCAATAGTAAACATAGACAACTTAGCATACAGAGAACTCATGATGAAGAAAACAAATAACACTTAGGCATACAAAGCAGATGAATGGTCTCGGGTAGATCTGGGTAGGCAACCAGATGAGTTAGTTTTTAACCCAACCCGCTCCTACCACTTGTTGGTCCCAAGTTGTTGCAGAGGTTCAGATGGGAGGTGAATGAACCTCTCTCTTTTCTCGCTTTTTCTCTTTATTTGCTACAAGCTGCTGAAAGCTATTGTTACTTGCAGCTGTTTGACAGACTTGTGTTCTACTTACAACAACCTGGTTACTGCAGCTTCGCACTTAGAGTATATGCACAACGGAATTGTTTAAGTAATAGACAGTTTCAACAGATATATTCTAACCCTTTTAACTATGAAGTTAATAGGCTAGATCATAAGTAAGCATATAATAAAGCCATAAACATGCATGCAAAAGATATAAGAAATGTATACTAAAAGCAGTAAATAAACATAAGGCTGTATAGAGGTTCGAAGGTGGTGTAACCCTTCTACGTCCTCTCTTTTCCTTCACAAGGAGGATATCCACTAGAGTATTTAGATTTACAGAACTCTTCCTACTAAACACAACTTTAAGGGCAGACACAACCTACTAAGTTTTTTACTCCCTCTCAAGGTTTCAGCCAACAAACAGGATCCACACAGGATGTTGTCTTTACAAGACTAAAACGCACAACAAAGATTATTTTCCTCTCAACTGTGGACACCAAACTAAAACAACCTACACACACAGTAATATGAATGGTTATAAAACAAGTTCTCCAACTGTGGTGAAACAAGAACACTCCAAAGATCTTCAATGCTGGAATGCTCTACTTCTGGGTTGAGTGAGGGACTGAAAATACTTGATATTCAATTAAGTTTGATGATCGCTGAAAGTATAAATTCAATGTGTGATTCAAAAATTTAGTCCTCTAGTTTTTCAACCTCACTCATTCCTTTTATAGTTGGTGGAATGCATCAGTTGAAGAGTGCACATTCCACGCGTCTTCATTTTAGTTCCTCTCTTCTGCTTCTGTTGCTGTATCCTAATCGTTAATCCATTCATGCACAAAAATATCCTCTTTTGATTCGATCTGGATGGCCAGCATTCATTCTTCTTGATCTTCAATGATCTTCAAGGTACACCCATTTAATGCGCTTCTGAAAAAGGTGGAGACATGCTCCTCTTTAAGCTCCAACGTCATTAAATACGACTGTCCTTTTGTTGTAGATCGCAGGCAGTTGCTCAGGCTAGGTGGCAGCTCTTCATTATATAACGGCCTGTCGAGCACTGCAGCTTCAACTAAAGTGATTTTCCTCGTATTAGCAGAAACATACAGTGGATGTTGATTTCTTCAAAGTTGATTCCACTTTACATGTCTCTCTTTAGTTGTTGCAACTTATTGGTGGTTGCTACATCTAGACTCGCTGCTTCTTGTAGGTTGCAGCTCCAACAGCAAAACTTTTCTCTTAAAGCTCTTCCAAGTATTCCTCGCTGTAGGCAGACTTCTTCCTTTCCATGTTGCTTATAGCTTGCAACTCTAGATTTCAGTGGAAGACTTCACAGCAGAACTTTGCTACTTATTAAAAGAAACGATGGGAAATACATATGAAATTAAAACAGTAAGGTTACAACGATTTTGTCTCATCAAAATCTATAAGTGCTGCTTCTTACAAATAATTTGATGGTTTATGTTACATAGATAATACATTCATTTACTAAAAATAAACAAAGAGAGAAACAAAAACATGAAAATAAGTATTTTAATGCCTAGGACCTGCCTACGGCCAAATTTTTCCATCCAGCCCCACCTAGGTGTCACACACTTGTTCCCTTAACTGGTTGCGTGTGACACTTCGCTCCATGTGGCAACTAAGTCAGTCTTGCTCTCGAGTAAGTGTTGTGTGTGCTAAGTGAAAAGTTAAGTAAAGAACTCTGAAAGATTGTGGGAAAGCTTCAAATTCAAATATCAAGAATTGATTGGATGATTTACAAGTGTGGCCACCTCCCTAATGAATGATGGAGATCAATTTAATCTAATGACTATGAGTTGTTCTAAAAATCTCCATAATTCTCTACCATACAAGGAAACTCTAAACTACTTCTAAAATTATCTACAAAGCTCTCCTACACATTCTAGATTACTTCTAAATATGTACAAAGCTCTCCTACACATTCTAGATTATTCTTATATGTGGGCTACGAAATGTGGGTTAAGTGATTGGGCCAATTTGTGGGCTAGATCATAGTGAACCTCCAAATCCAACAAAAAAATGCACCTGGGCCCCAAATTGCGTGACATAGGGCGATCTAGTGTATAAGGTGGTTGAATAGACAAAATCAATTCGGTTAGGTACCACCTAGCGTCTAGGCACCCGTCAAGATGGAATTTTAGAACACTGGAAATAATGATACAAGTCTGGAGACTTTTATTTCAATTACAGAAATGTTGGAACTTGTACACTTATTTATTTCGTAATCAATATGTAGTATGTGATCGGAGAGTAATTTCATAGAACTTTGATATTAAGATCCATGTAACAAGAATATACATTGTAATCACATAAAATTTGATTTGCATAAACGGTTGGTGGACAACTCTACAATTGAAACTCAAACTTTTACTTATACTTTACTCTTTTAAATATAATTAATTAACTATTTTTAGTTGTTGGCATTGCATCATTAATGATTTGACATTCAAACTTAATCATCTACAATTCATTAACAGTCACTTTTCAACATTTACTTTCTAATTTTAGACTTCATGATTTTTATTTAATTAATAGAATAATTATTAAAATGGGAAAAAAAATACAAATTTAGTTATATATGTATATATGAAAATGATGAAATATCTGGCGGCTGTTAATATGTCGGCGGCTGTTAATATGTCCACCACTAATATGTAATGATCTCATCCTCTCGTTATATGAAAAGTGAAATTAATTCATTTAATACGTCTAGACTAATGTTTAATGATCTCATCCTCTTATTATATAAAAAGTGAAATTAATTCATATGTTGTGTATTTGATATGTCAGCGGTGAACACATATTAACGTAATTACGATGGCAGAGTAGTAGGATTGATGTTGAAAAACAAACTCTATAAGTTGTTTTCAAACCTTAAATTTTAGGCAAAATATTTTGTGTAACTGGTGCATGGATCCATGCACCCGGGTCGACCCACCCCACGCGCCCCAACGCGTTTCCACACACTCCCACGCATCTGGTAGGTGGGCTCAAACCCACCAAGATTCGCTCCAGGCTAGTCATACCTTAATGTTATGTTAGTGTTACCTTCATGGGTAACACTAACATAACATGAAGGTAACACTAACATAACATGAAGGTCAGATTAACATAACATGAAGGTATGATTAACATTGTTTTTTACCTTCATGTTATGTTAATGGTACCTTCATGTTATTTTAGTTCAATGATTTTAAACTAAGGGTATGAAATTTGGAAATGAGGTCACACTAACATAACACGAAGACAACACTAACATAACATAAAGGTAACACTAACATAACATAAAGATCACGACAAAAACACGCGAAAAAGTAAAGAGGCGTGGGCTGGGCTGGCCCGTGCCAGCCCCGCACGGCCCGGTTGAGATCCATGCACCTAGTATAAAGGAGAGTCACTCTAAATTTTATGGGAAAAAAAGGAGAGAAAATCATGAAAATAATATTATTTCATTTGAGAATAATTGTTTATTCCTCCCTCCTTCCTTGCTAACTTTGTCTACTTTCAATTTTTGTTTGTCCCATCTTATTTTGCCAGCCAAAAAATAGCAAAGAAAAATTTACTCCCTTACCCCTCCATTTCTTTCATTTTACAACTTTTGCACTCAAAAAATACACATTAATTACAAAATTGTTACTCAAAAACATTAAAATAACACGTCATATCAAAATCAACAGTTTTTTCTTAGGCTCCGTGCTGGTCAAACATAGACAAAGTTAGCCGGGACGGATGTAGTATTTATTAGACAAAAAAAATCCTAAAAATAATCTCCAAAATAAAAATATTAAAATAATTAAGAAGTGCAAAAGGGTGGACTTGTGTATTTAAATGTCAAAATAAAATTTACCATCTTTAGATCCAAAATCGAAGAAGCTTTTCAACAAAAAACATTTGAATCAAAACCTCTTAAGCTACTTTCTTCAGCTTCTTTCTACTCTTTTTTAAAGAATTTTTTTCTATATAATTCAGTTCTCAAAGCAATTTTGCATCTGATTCAGTGTGTTATCTCCACCGTTCAGATCGCATCGGTGGAGTAGCGCCGACTCCCAGATCTATACGCCGTCAATCTGTTGATCTCCGGCCAAATCAATCCGCATTTGATCGTAAAAGGAGGTACTTGTTGTTCTTAGTTTCTCTATGTATTGATTTCAGCCTTAATTTCGATGGATCAACTGTTTACAGTTGTTCTAGTGCTATACTGGCTTTGTTTGGAAGTTAGTTAATTAGTGGGTTTTTTAATTGAAGGTTGCTAGAAGTTTGAGGTTTATGCATTGTGATAAGATCTGGGTTTAAATTATGCTTCGAAGTTGTCTTACGATTTCATGATAATTGGTCCAATGATCCTAATCGCGATTGTGGGCTCTGAGTTTGACGTAAATCTGTGTAATGGATGAACAATTGTTGGTTTTGGAATTTGATTGTGTAATGAGCTACTGGATTTGTATCCATGAAATTGGTTGATGGGTCTCCTAATTTTGTTTTCAGGTACAAATTTTCATAGCCTACCCAGGGGGTTGGCTAATGAATAACGGGATGATAGAGTGCAGTGTCTGTCACTCCAAATTGGTTTCTCCATCTACAAAGGCTGTTTCACGAGCCTATGATCGACACAGGAGCAAAGTATCATCAAAGCAGCGGGTGCTTAACTTCTTATTGGTTGGCGGTGATTGTGTCCTTGTCGGATTTCAGGTATACATTTTGTGTTGCTATTAAATTTATTTTGTACTTATATGCTCGTTACTTCCTGAGTCGATTGTGAATTCCATTCTTTGGTTTATTTTGTTGGGGATGGTGTGTATTAGGAAATAAAAAATGTTTGTGCAGAATTTCTGACCACATCAATTAACCCAGGGAATGTGGGTCTTCTTGCACACATATAGATATTTGATTTGCAGTCTTTCTTTCACTTTTAAATGCACAATAAACTGTGTGCATTTAAACTTTTTGGCGGCTCCACGGATGCTTTTCCCTGGACCTTGTATTGTACACCTATTTTTATTATTTAAATTTATTTTTTCCTAATTAAAGAAAAAAATATGTACATTAAACTGAAAGCATTGCTAGCCATTTCCGTTCTACTCAGTTAGTGCATATCATTTACTCAAATTCTTGTGTTGCTACTAATTTTTTTCTGGTTTTCTCTTTTCCAGCCTATTTTGGTTTATATGTCAAAGGTGGATGGCCGCTTCAACTTTAGCCCTATTAGTGTCAACTTTTTGACAGAGGTGGCTAAAGTTATTTTTGCAATTGTGATGCTCTTATTGCAGGTATTTATCTCCATTTCTGTTCATAGAAAAGAGTTAGTATGATTCTAAATTTCTTCAACAAAAGTTTAGAAAGGAAAGAAAAAAGAGTCCCACTTTTGATAGTATTTTCGAGAAGAGAACGTGTGAGAAAACATTGAAATGGGACATCAATAGTTAGGGATGTAGCACCCCATCATCTTGTATTCTCAACCTTATAGGACATAGAATTTCTCCTTAAGGTAAAATTGCTAGTAGATGTGAATTTGTATCACATTAATGTACCAATCCTTTTCTGAATATCACAAGAGACTCACTACAGAAATGACCATGATAACTCCACCTTTGGCTACCTCATTATATTAGTAGCAGAGCAGTAATTTTACATATCCTAGCTTTGACTACAGCAGAAGTCTTGACCTCCACACCTTGAAAAGTAACAATTCGTGCTTGCTTTTGTTTTTTTATCAGTAACAGACTAACAGTTAATCAGCAAATCATGATGCTGAGAGCTAGACCACCTATTTCTGCCTACTCATGCGTACACCTCCATCTGTTACCATAACCATCAACCTCGTCTCCCATTTTTTCTGATATAACTGTAACTTCAATGCATCATTTGCTGCCACATGCATTCTTCTAGTGTCTAGAAATTCTTGGTGTTGGTTTTGGAGTCTCTCATCTTCCAGAAACAAATCAATTCTGAGTTAAAACTGATTATGTCGTCAATTGAATCTGAACCTATCCCTACATTTACTATGGAGTATGTTCTAGTACCTCTCGTTAATGCAATGTGTTTCTTTATCTTAAATAATTGAGATTAATTTGGAATTTGTTGCACATACTAGTGTATTGCCCATGCGATGAACGGATTATGACACCATGAAATATATATTAAATGAAAACATACACATCATTATTCATCTTATACATGTGTAATGATTTTTTTTTCTTTATATTTTTTTGGGTGTTTGACTGCTCTTTAAAGCCTTATAAACTCTTTAAAAGCGTTTGATAATCATTTTCTTATTAAATCTTCTTTAGTTGGAAAAAAGATCATTTAGAAGCTTATAAACTGTTCTTCCTGAAATAAGACATAACAAATTAAATATATGAACAAGAATTTAATTATTAGAAGTATACATATTAATTATAAATATAAATACTTTTAATGATAATTGTCAGACACGCCCATCCGGTTCGAAAACCGCCGAACCGGGCCGGTTCGAACCGGCGGTCAACGGTTCGGCGAACCGTTGACCGGTTCCGGTTCCGAACCGTAACCGGAAACCGTAATTATCCGGTTAGGTTACGGTTCGCGATTTTTTGAACCGGAAAACCGGCGGTTCGAACCGCCGGTTTTGAAAAATTTTGAAATCGACAGTGGCGATCTATGGGCCCTTGGAGATCAACGGTCAAGATGAAGAAACCGGATCGAACCGCCGGTTCGAACCGGAGCGTCCCCCTTTTTTTTTTTTTTGAATTTTTTGAAATCTATAAATTTTTTGAAAAACCGGCCCGAACCGGCGGTTTAACCGGAACCGCCGGTTTCGGAACCGGAACCGGCCTATTACCCTTCCCGGTTCGGTTCCGGTTCGGCCATTTCGGAAACCGGAACCGGCGGTTCCGAACCGGAACCAGAACCGGGAAACCGGATGACCATGTCTAATAATTGTACAAAAAGAGATATATCTATTATTATTTGTGGACCTATTAAAATATAAAACGGATTTAAAATTAAATAGTTATTGTAATTTGAAATTTTAGTTCAAAATATTAATCCCCACTAACCATCCCCTGCACCCAGCTTTCAGAAGCTTTTGGCAAAATATTCGCCCCCCCACCCCCCCGTCTCTGAAATTTCCAATTTGGGAAGTTTTTTGGCGGGAAAACATGGAACTTGCCATTTCTGGCTGTGATCTTGTTTTTTCTCGGATAAGTAACATGATATTTTTATTATTAAAGAGAGGTTGCAAAGGGATGAAAGATACCCAAATGAGAATGATCCTACAGCTACAGTACACAATTTATATCTTGGTAGATATGTGATACCAATAACCCCCTAAGCTCTTATTCCCTGAAATTCACCTCACAGTCTAAAGCTTGAACTTTTTACACACTTCAAGTGAGTTCTCAATGTTTTCAAATACTCTTTTCTTCCTTTCCAACCTAAGAAGCCAACGTATTAGCTAAAAATTTATGATCCCCAGAGGGCCTTGGCTCTTTTGGTAATGAAAATACCCTAATTCAACAGAAAAAAAATCCATTGATGAATTGAGGGGCAGCCTAAGACAGGTTCAAAGCCTGTAACGAGGGGTCGCACAAGACCAACGTGTGGTCTTGTTTGTGTGTGTGTTCTTGGCGTGCATGCGGCAAGACCTATGTCAACGGGATTGGGCTTTTTATAGATGGTGAGTTGTGGAGACATGCCATAAGCTTGTTAAATCCAAGTTGTGAAACAAAAAGGAAACAAACACAAGGATGTCTAATCAAATGGGATTGAAGTGCCAAATATAATTTCATGCTTTAACAATCTTTGAAGATTTTAATTGAGAACGTTAGAAGTCTGTAGCTGTATTAATTTTCATTATGAAGGAGACAAATTTGTTCAAAAATATATTGACCGATTGTAATGAATCATTACCAATCAGAACTTTATGCACTTTAATTTTTCAACTTTCCGATTTCGTGTTATGGTTTGTATGCATTTCATTTATGAATAAAAATATGACCTTTAGTGCAGAGGCTATGGGCACTTTTGTATGATTCTCGTGCACTGCTGAACAACTACTAATCTTTATGCATCCTCAAAACGATTAAATTACGTCTCTACCTTGTGATATTTACGGCTAGTTCTTTTCTTGTAGGCTAGGCAACAGAAAGTTGGTGAAAAGCCGCTGCTCTCAGTTTCCACATTTATTCAGGTGCCTGATCTAATATTAAAGAAGTTAGGTTTTGATGATACTTCAGTTTACCATTAAATGCATGCTACCATAAAAGGTTGTTTGTTTTGACTTGCTTAAAGTTCCTCAAGATTTAATGTTTCCTTTTCTGGTTTACCTCATATAATGTTCTAAACTTTTATTGTTGTCATTTTCCTGACCTTTGATGTTGCCGAGATGCTAGAATTGAATATACAATAGAAGCATTTATTTTTACATTCCAAACACATAATCTGTTAATTGTTAAAACTGAAGACATTTAATGATTTGCTTTCACTAAATTATTTGTTATGAAGTAATGCATTATTTGAGAGCCACAAATTCTTTGTTTTCAAGTCGTGTCTTCTTCTTACTGCATATTCATGTGTATGTCTGTCCTTTTCCTGGAATTTGACCCATTCTTCACTGACCACTGAGAGTATCTATCAGCTATCAGCAGTTCATCATTGTTTATGATCTCTGAAGATGTGCTGAAGGCTATCATACAGTTATTCCTTTGTCTTTCTGGTCGAATAATATCAGGAGAACTATGAAAAGTCTGCTTGTACTATGTGTTATTTTAATCATGCATGGCTTTTGTGGATTCTGGAAGATTGATCGCTTCTACTTATAAATGAACATAAAATTTTAAGATGCTGATTGTCAAAGAGCATCATATTAGATGAGTTTCATGTGTATTATACTCCTCTTATGACTTATCTTCTGTCTCATATAAATATTATAGAGATTCAGACCATTATTATTTTCTTACAATCTCCTTATTATAGAAATGCTCTTAGAGACGTGGACCATTATTTTCTTGTATTTGTAGCAGCTAGTTCATAATATTCTGATTTCTTGAAAATTGACCCGGTCAATTAGATATGTTGGTTTCACTGAATCACTGCTGAATTAGTTTTCACCAATCTTTAATTCTTGCAAGTAAGGGTTAGCTTAGTATTCCTATCCTTGGTTTGTGGATTTTTTTTATTTTTTTTTTCATACCTGCAAAACTATACATCTTTCATTATTCCTGCAAGGCTCAGTTCTTACTGGTATTTGCAGGCTGCTCGCAGCAATACACTTCTTGCAGTTCCAGCCCTTCTTTATGCTGTAAATAACTACCTGAAGTTTATTATGCAGGTAAACTTTATGCCTTACATTTTACTATCTTCTAGCCTTTCTACTTGTACAATAATTTATTCTACTTGATGTTCAATATTATTCTCAAGTACAAGCACATGTTATTTATATTACATATTACTCATTGTGTGACATAATTCTTTTTTTATTGAACTATTCAACATCTAACAACGGATGTTATGATCCAAGAAACTTACATTCAAAAAACAAAAGTTTTTTTTTTCCTGGAGAACCGTATTCTTCTTCACTTTCTTTGAAAGCAAAGCTCAAAAGAAATGCCCTTATCCACATAAATATGGGCTGCACTTATTATCTTTATATATATGTGCATAGGCTTCCTTTTCCCATATATGCAATGATGTATAATTTTCCTAATTCATTGCATTTTTCATTTCAAATTCTTTTCAGGACCTTTTCTGAATATTAATGATCTCTGTCTTTCTTTGTTATCGGATATTGTGAACTGCACTCTCTTATTTCTCTACTAATATCCATTTCTTCTTCTTTTGCAGCTATATTTTAACCCTGCAACAGTGAAAATGTTGAGCAATCTAAAGGTGTGTTGATATTGCAGCTTGTTTGTAAATTAATATCTTTTCTTTTAATAAGTGTGAGTATTTCAATCTTCTACTCTATTGATGTTCAACATGCTGTGAGAACAATAAAGTTGGAAGGTCATTATCTGTAATTTTATCTATTCTGATGGCCAAAACCTCTTTTCTGAAGCATAGATGAAGTAAAGAGGGTAAAAATGCATCTTAATAACCTACTGCGGCTCTTCATTCTTTTCCCAAAGTTTCATGCCTCCCAAATCTGTCAATCATTTCTTGACTGGTCGACATCTTTATTGTTGATGGAAGCTCTAGGAAATCATATTACTATGTTTTGATTGGAATAAAACCATCTTGAGACCAGCTTTATTTTGTTTTTCTTCATCTTATATTTCCATCTTGCTATCATGTGTTTCGTGTTTAATGTTCAGGTTCTGGTCATTGCTGTACTTCTCAAGTTTGTCATGAAACGCCGATTTTCAATAATTCAGGTGGGTTCTAATGATCAACCATCTGAGATGAACAGATTCTGGTGTATTATGAAAGAAGAAAGTTTGCCAATTCATTGAACATACATGAAAATTTAATGAATTAATTAAAATGAGCCAATGAGGCAGCTTATACAAATATGTATCGAAGATGCAGTAGTAATATGTTGATTTATCACAGTGGGAGGCTCTTGCTTTGTTGCTGATTGGAATTAGTATAAATCAACTGAAATCTTACCCAGAGGGTACCAGTGCTTTGGGTCTTCCAGTTTCAACTGGCGCATATGTCTACACACTGATATTTGTAAGTGATTCAAGGCATCTGGTGATCACATCCATGAGTTTCTTCTTTGTGTTTTCACATTTAAGACTTTTTTCCTTGATTCAATTCACTCTTTGTATACAAAGCTAAAATTAGAATTTTAATGCAGGTGACAGTTCCTTCTATGGCCTCAGTCTTCAATGAATATGCCCTGAAAAGCCAATATGACACCAGCATTTATCTTCAGGTGATTTAATATTATTAAATTCAAAAGCTTTATTGTGTCTCATTTGTGGTATCTATTTCTTATTGTACTCACTGAAGCAAAATATGTCAGTTCTTTGTGATTGCACATTATAATTTTGAGATTGATCTTGTCAGAGTTTTATATGTTTGTTACAGTGACCCTGAAATAAGATAAATCTCGTATTAGTTTTGTTAGTTGTTGATAAAGTTGGAACTTGTAAATGATTTGGTTTTAACTGTGTGTACTAAATTTATTTATGTTAATATGTCATCTCACATTTCACTTTATCTGGTTGTTGTGTATATGTTTTTAGTTTATATTTCATGTCTGACTGTGGACGATATGATTCTGTTATCTATATTGCAGAACTTATTTTTATATGGATATGGAGCTATATTCAACTTTCTTGGGATTCTTGGAACTGTCATTTTTAAAGGTACAAGTGCAATATCTTGCTTCTTCAGCATTGAGAATAGTGCCAATCATTTGGGAAGAATTTCTTCTGTATCAAGTTGGACTGGAATGACTTGCTTTCTAGGCTTTGTTTGGAGAACTATACTTGTTAGAGGGTGAAATTTGATCTTAATGAAATTAAAATATTTATTAAAATAATTGTTTCAGGTCCTAGCAACTTTAATATACTGGAAGGACATTCAAAAGCTACAATGCTTTTGATATGTAACAATGCGGCACAGGGAATTCTATCCTCCTTTTTCTTCAAATATGCTGGTGAGAAATGATTTTAGGAGCTAGTATGGAGACTCATTTACACTGACTGTACCAACTTAGCTCCTTTTCCCATCTGGCTCAATTGATAGCTTATTATGTTTTCTGATAAATGCTGACATGTTTTTTTTTTTTTAATCTTTCCCAGACACAATATTGAAGAAGTATTCTTCCACTGTTGCAACAATATTTACAGGCTTTGCATCTGCTGCTCTTTTTGGTCATACTTTGACCATAAACTTCATGTTAGGGATTTCAGTGGTTTTCATTTCAATGCACCAGGTAGTACAACTAGCATCAGTATCTTTTCTGTCACTAAAATGTATGTAGTCTTACCTTTCGTTTTCTTGTTTTCAGTTCTTTTCACCTCTTTCAAAAGTCAAGGATGACCAACAAAATGGGGTGGTAGAGATAGTTGATGTACTGGATAAAAATAGGTATTTGTCTCTTACTAGAATAAGTCTCATGCTTGAGATGTTGAGATTTAATAATTCCCTTTCTGGCATGCATTAGACAAGGTGCATTGAATAAGTGTCATGCTAATATGCATGTTGATCCTCTGGACATTATTTGTCTGCCCATTATCAGTTTCTTTTTTTTTTTTGAATCAATTCATTCGATCTGTAATGTCTCCCAGAATTTTCTCCCTTCAACATATTCTAAAAACCTTTTGATCCTGAGGCTGAAAACTTCTCCATTCTTCCAGGTCAAGGGAGTCATCTTTCATCAATATGGCTGCTGGAGCTAATGAGGAGGTACTTTCTGTTAATTTCTCTTAAAGGTGCATATTTGCACAATCGATCTTTCTTCGCATAAGCTCATTTCTCTGTATGCTTTCTCCAGGCTACTCACCGTGTTGGACCTGATGAAAGACAACCTCTTCTTCCCACCTAAAATTGCTTTCTCAGTATGTTGCTGAAACTTATAGCTTTTTATATCTTTAAATTGGAAGCCACTATAAATCTCTGATTGAACTCCAGAAAACTTGCAATTAATTGTACAATATATTCTGTTTCTTTTCTGCATTATCTAGATCATACATGTCCAACCTCTGGAACATATCTCATCAGTCATCACATAAAAATGTGAAGGACTATCCAAGTTTTTTAAAGATGCAAGGCTTCAAAGTCTCTAAAATGAAATAGCAGAACTTCATCTAGATTCAAAGAAGTTCCGAGTCTTGTAGGTCTCCTTAGTGACTTAAAGCAAGGAAGGCATGACAGAAACCAGACAGTGATGGGGACTCCCTGCATGAATCATATCTCGATTAAATTAGAACCAATATACCTCAATTTTATTTGCCATTCTGCCTTTAAACTTACTGATTGCGCTCTTTCAACGTTGAATCTCATTGCAGGTTCATTCTTCAGTATTTCTGGCACAATCACTTGAAGGTATAGAGCAGAAGAAAATGCAATATTTATTAGAAAAATAAATGCGACTAAAATTTTACCACTTTGAAGAAATATTGTTTGAGTGTCATTTTTCTTTTTGACACGGTGTTTCTTCCTCGGACGAGTTCAAAATACAGTATCGACGCTCCAACCTTTGAGGGTCTCTACAAGGATAACTGCTGCATGGTTGTATGCCAGTTCACACTGCCATCCCAAATACAGTTTTACATTATAATACAGTATGTAAATTGATGACTTAGCCAATATATCATTATATGTTGATTCATTTTTGTAATGAAGATTTCTTATTTCAGTGAAGTTCATATTCTTCTTTTTGACTTTCTAATCTGCTTTCAAACATGGGATTCCCCATATCATGATTTTTGTCTTTAAATTAGTTTTTATTACATTTGTGGATGAATATTTCGACTTTCTTATGTTACTTTAGTATAACTAGCTTTTATTCGCGGGATGCATTTTTTAATTAAAGAAATTTATTGTTTTTATAAACCTTGTGATTAATGATTGCTTATTACAATTGTGTAAACAAAAAAAAAAAAAAAACGATTAGTACATTGTGAAATATTACCGCCCAAAATTTTCTAATTACGTTTTAAGTACAAATTATTTCGTAGCATGTTCTTTCAATTTTACAACTTTTCTACTGAAAAAGTTTTTTTTTCTAAGGCAAATCCTTGGGGCAAATAGGGGCACGAATCTAGGTGTTATATACATGCTCTTCAAGTGTTATATATATACTCTATATGTGTTATGTTTCTTGGTGTTATAAATATACCCTACAAGTATTATATGTATATAAGAGTATACATGATACCTGTAGAATATATATTTAACACCATATAATGATTTATATGGGGACACCATACCTCATGATACCTGTAGAGTATATGTTTAACACCATATAATGATTTATATGGGGACATCATACCCATGGGGCACATAAGTGTCACTCTTTTTCTAATTGAGAAAACACTTTTTTTTTTTTTTTTGAGTAACACTTGTGTGCCCCGGGGCACGGTGCCCCCAAATTAATCATCACATGATGTTAAATATATAATTTACAGGTATCATGATATACTCTTCAGTTATCACATGTATACTCTTATATACATATGATACCTGTAGAGTATATTTATAACACCAAGAAACATAACACCTATAGAGTATATATATAACACTTGAAGAGTATGTATATAACATCTAGATCCGTGCCCCTATGTGCCTCAGGGGAATATAAGTTTTTGTTTTTTTTTTTCCCTCACAAACTTGTATTCTTTATTTAGCTTGCTTGAATTAATATAAATTTAAAAACCATTTTTATCCCTATATGTGAGTGTTTTGTTATTAATTATAATACTAATTTAGGCTTCTTAGATAAAGAACACCAATTTATAAATTTTTTTTTTTGATCTCTCAATTATAAAAGAAAGGAAAGCTTTTTATAGTGTTAAAATTAAATTAAATTTTAAAACAATGATTTTATACCAGATTAGAAAATTAAAACGTAAAAGATAAAGATGAAAAATTTAACAAGATAAATTCAGAGGAACCCCATATTAAATATTAGGCCAAAACTTATATACGAGGGGTACGTAGGGTCATGGATTTAGATGTTATACACATGTTTTTCAGGTGTTATATATATACTCTTATAGTGTTACACATATACTCTACAAGTATCACACATATATAAGAGTATACCACTATAGAGTATATATGTAACACCATATGATGGTTTGGGGCACCGTATCATGTATCACACAAGTGTTGCTCTTAATATTAACTCTAATCTAATCTAATACCTAATACTATATAAAAAGTGCCCTATTGACAAATTTTTGAAACGCCTATTATTAGGCAAAAACTTTTTTCACGCGCCCAAAACGCACCTCCCACGCGCCTACACGCGCTCCCATGCGCTGAACACTTGTGCTGAATCTCATCCAAAATTCACTCAAATAGACCAACCTTTGTGTATAGTTAAACCAACCTTTGTGTATAGTTAGACCAACCATGTGTAGGTAGGTCTAACTATATACAGATGTATGTCTAACACATATAAATGTATGTTTAACTATATGCAAAAGTATGTCTAACATATACAAAGACATGTTTAAGTATACATAAAGGTATGTCTAACACAACATAAATATATGTCTAACATAATGTAGTGGTATGTGCCAAAATTCAAAAATCAAGCCAAAAAAAGACAAGACATGAAATCTGTGCAGAACTGGTATGTTTAACATAATTTAAAGGTATGTCTAACATAACGTAAATGTATGTCTAACATAACCTATTGGTATGTGATTTTTTTCAAAAATCATGTGCGAATAAAAAAAAAGGTGCGGTCCCCCCGACCCAGATCCGACCCGGGTGCATGGATCTAAGATCCATGCACCTGATTCACAAGAGACCTACTCCTATTATTAAGGATACTAGTATTTCACCCGCATGATGCACGATTTATTATTTATTTTGATTGTTATATTAAAAATTATTTATAAATCATTTATTATTCTAAATTTTGTATAATATAGAACTATAATTTTCATCTCTTTATTGATTTTTAAAGTTATATTTTATTATTAAAAAAATTATTGAGTAATGTGGAGTTTTAATTGAAGAAAGTAGAATTTGGTTGACCCTTATCTCGAGTGTGTTATTCGAACTTTCTTGTGCATTCGTTTTATTGTGACATGTCATTCTACATTATATTTGACAATATTAAAATGTTGGAATACAAATTTTGTAAATAATCTAAACAACGAAATTGAAAGCTTATATTATATTTCTCTTTTGAATAAAAATATATTTATGGTCGTTGGCTTGATAGATATATATTTTGATTAGTATCATTTAACAAGTTTTGAAATCTTTATTTATGTACAAAATTTCTCATAATTACAAAAAATATATAATAATTTCTTTTAACTTTAAAATTGATAATATGAATAATTATAAATATTAAGTAATTTTAGTAACAAAAAAGGAAAAAGATAGTGAATTAACAACTTGAAAGCTTACATTTTACTACCTCCGTCCCAGTTAAATCTGTCTACTTAGAGTGCAAATTGCACTGCAAGTAGGCTGAATTAACCGGGACGGAGGGAGTATTTGTTTTTATTTTTCGTTGAACTTTTTTCACGGCTTGATAGATAATTTAATAAACTAATGATTTTTGGAATTAATTAAATGTGATCAAGTAACAATATAAGTCTTGAAATATTTATTCATATACAATTACATTTCTCATAATTACAAAAAATATCTTAAAATTTGTTTAACTTTAAAATTGATAATAAGAATAATTATAAGCATTAAGTAATTAAAGTTAGTAAAAACAATTAAATTCAGAAAAATTGAAAACTTACATCTATTTGTTTCTATCTTTTGTTGAATTTTTTTTATTGGATCAATAAATAATTTAAGCTAATGATTCTTGGAGTTGGTCAAAATTGTTCAATCAACAATATAAATTTTGTGATCAACTTTGAAATATTTACTTGCACACAACATTTTGCAAAATTATAAAAAAATATCCTAAAATCTATTTAACTTTAAATTTGAGAATGAGAATAATTTTAGACATTAAATAATGATAGATAATACACAAAAATTAAATTATTGCTCACTATTGTACAACAATAATCAACAACACCAACATATAATAATACATAATAGTAGTAGTAATAATGATGATGATGATGATGATGATGATTATTATTATTATAATAATAATTCTAAGTATAAATAGTAAAATATACCATATTGAAAAGAATGTTAAATGATATGATTAATTTTATTAAAAAACTATTATTTATATAAATATTTTATTGCTCATTGATGTGACATTTTTAGGAGGGAAAATAACATTCTTGTAAATTCTTCCAAATGTCTTCTTTTTATATATACTAGAATTATACCCGTGCGATACACGGTTTGTAATTTAATTTATTAATTTTAAAAAAATTAATAATATAATTTGATAGTATTATCGTAACCTAAATTATATATCAATAAGAATTTATATATTTTATCTCTATTGTTTCTCATTTTAAATATTATTATATTTTTAAAATGCAAACAATACTATATAAATTTATATTTTTGTTGAACTCTCTATTGTTTCTCATTTTAAATATTATTATATTTTTAAAATGCAAACAATACTATATAAATTTATATTTTTGTTGAACAATGAATTATAAAATTTATATATGAAATATGAAGTTGTTAAAAATGACAACAATTTTGTACACCAACCAATTTTGTGAATTAAAATAAATTAAATTTGGTAATGAGAAAACATTTACTGTGTCATGGATGTTAAAACAATAATTGATATTAAAAAAACATTTTAACTCATAAAGATATGTTATGCATGTTGCAATTTATAATATAGACATAAGTTTCATGATAAATATATTATTATATGTTTTGAATGTTCCCTAACGTTCACAATTATAATTTCTTTTTGAAATTTTCGATCTAACCATTAACTTAATTATTTATAGTTAAAGAAAATATATAAATACCTAAATATATTTTTATATATTCAAATAACGTAGATAACTGAATATTGAACCCACTTATATTGACAAATAAACCAAACAACTATATAAAAATGTTTTTCATTGTAATTAATTTCTCCAAAAGTCTAAAGCTTTGTATTTTACAAATTATTTTTTAATTTCCTAATCTTAGTTTAATTTAGTCATTTGTTTTTGTATTTCTAATTGTGTTAAATTTAATTATGCACCAAAATTTAAAAATCAAATTTATACATTGTTATTTTTTTACGATGCAATGTAAATAACAAATTAGAATTCATAAAAAATGATAAATCTGATACATCATGCATTAACAACAAAATTTTAGATACCAAAATGATAAATTTGATATATCATAGATTGAACCAAAATTTTAAATTGAAAAAATGATTTAATTTAAAGATTAAGATTTATATAAAATAAAAAAAAAGACAAAAATAACCTAAATAACCTACCAATAGGCTATAGCCCAACCTAGAAGACCCTACAATTCTTAAAAGTACAAATCTTTTTATTTTTTGATTTTTTTAATTGTTCTAACTAACTTCTTTCCAATTATAGTATGTAAATTTAGGAGGGAAAATTAGTTATGCTATTTTTATTGAAGGTCTTCTTTATATATATCTATATAAATATATGGAACAACTTCAAATAAAAATATTATCTATATTTAAGATACAATTTGATTGAATTGATTTGATTATATTTTTATTGGGTGACTCTCCTGTGCACCACCAGGTACACGGATCTAAGATCTGTGCAACCGGGCCTCGCGCGGGCTAGCCCAGCCCGCGCCCCTTTACTTTTTCGCGTGTTTGGTCATGACCTTTATGTTATGTTAGTGTTACCTTCATGTTATATTAGTGTTACCTTCGTGTTATGTTAGCGTAACCTCATTTCCAAACTTCATACCCTTAGTTTAAAACCATTGAACTAAAATAACATGAAGGTAATACTAATATAAACATGAAGGTAACACTAACATAACATGAATGTAAAAAACAATGTTAATCATTCCTTCATGTTATGTTAGTGTTACCTACATAAAGGTAACACTAACATAACATGAAGGTATGACTGCCTGGAGCGAATCTTGGTGGGTTTGAGCGCACCCACCAGGCGCGTGGGAGCGCGTTGGGGCGCGTGAAAATGCATGTGAGAGTCACCTGGGGTGGGCCACCTGGGTGCATGGATCCTAGATCCATGCACAAGTTGCACAAAATATTTTATCATTTTTATTAGCCAATTTCTGAAGCAATTTTTGAAACAACTATTATACCCCGTTGAGTTTTAAAAATTAAGGATATATAGGTAATTCTATAAATATATGGAACAATGTCAAATACAAATGTTATCTATGTTTAAGGGCAAAATATTTTGTGCAACGGGTGCATGAATCTAGGATCCATGCACCCGGATCGACTCACCCCACACGCTTTTTCACTCGCCCTAATGCGCTCCCACGCGCCTGGTGTGTGCGTACTAAAATTCACTCCAGGTAGTCATACCTTCATGTTATGTTAGTGTTACCTCCATGTTATGTTAGTGTTACTTTCATGTAATATTAGTATTACCTTCGTGTTATTTTAGTTCAATGGTTTTAAACAAAGTGTATGAAATCTAGAAATGATGAAGGTAACACTAACATAACATGAAGGTCACGACCAAAATACGTGAAAAAATAAAGAGGCGCGGGCTAGGCTGACTCGTGCCAGCCCGTGCGCGGCCCAATTGCACTGATCTGAGATCTGTGCACCTGGTGCACAGGAGAGTCACTCATGTTTAAGATACCATTTGATTGAATTGGTTTGATTCTATTTTTATTGGCCAATTTTTGAAATGCCTATTATACCACAGTTGAGTTTTAAAAATTAAGAATATATAGGTAATTCTATAAGTATATGGAATAACTACAAATAAAAATATTAGCTATGTTTAAGATACAATTTGATTGAACTGATTTGATTCTATTTTATGAGCTAGTTAAATGTGTGGGTACTTGA
Source organism: Scutellaria baicalensis (assembly GCA_005771605.1). Taxonomy (NCBI): domain Eukaryota; kingdom Viridiplantae; phylum Streptophyta; class Magnoliopsida; order Lamiales; family Lamiaceae; genus Scutellaria; species Scutellaria baicalensis. The sequence goes on from CM016729.1 coordinate 10,994,337, forward strand.
TTGAAGAAACACACCATACTTATAAATGCTTAACGTCTAAGAGGAGAATTGACGGAAGAAAGGGACTGCCACAAATTTTGAAAGTATAAATCACACCAAAATCATCAATACATGAATTACATTACATTACACCAAAATTTAATCTATGTATCGATGTCCATGAATCGGAGCCACCAAAAATAGCTTTGGCGGATACAAATTTATCAGAAGCATCAAACTCGTCAAATACGCGACTCGTCTACATACCCCGTTGAGTTTTAAAAATTATAGATATATAGGTAATTCTATAAATATATGGAACACTACAAATAAAAAATTTGTCCATGTTTAAGATACGATTTGATTGAACTGACTTGATTCTTAAAAAAAATCTGTAATATAACGATTGGATTCAACTAATTCGCATATTATACCCTCGTTGAGTTTTAAAAATTAAGGATATATAGGTAATTTTATAAACACCAAAACGCGACGATCTCGCGCACAGTCGTGTCCTGGACACGGACGACCGTTGTGTCTATAAGTATGTCCTTTTCAGCTATATGTATGTCTTTTTCACTATAAGTATGTGATTTTTTTCCTAACTCATGAACATGTCATGGGACAAAACTGTGCCTTACACGAAAAACAATAGCGGTCAGTGACGTACGGTTGAGTCCGAGGATATGGTCGATATAAGTGTGATTATAATATCATTATTTTGATGAATAAATTGAAATATATCGTATTATTTTCTTTACACAATAATTTCTATACATCAAGTGCATGGGTCATGACCCATGCAATCTGAGTTATATGACCCGGAAGGTGATTTTCACGCCCAAAACGCGCTGGAACGCGCTGGCACGCCCACCTAAATCGCGCTCAAACCCTAATTTCGTTCTATTACCTTTTAGTTATTTCGTCCAACCTTTTAGTTATACTTATCTAACCTTTTCGTTATGTTCACATAACCTTTATGGTATGTTCGCATAACCTTTCTATTATGGTAGTTTAATATTTTACAGAGTAAGATAAATATATATTACCTTTTAAACCTTTGTATTATAATAACTTAACCTTTACATTATAATAATTTAATTTTTATATTATAATAATATAACCTTTATATTTTCCAAATGTTATGATAGTTGTACATAAAGGTTATATCAATATAACATAAAAGTTAAATTATAACAATATAAAAGTTTTCAGTTATATTACATGATTGAAATAATTCTAAGTATATAATTTTAAGGTTTTAATACCTTTTAAACCTTTAAGTTGTAATAATGTAACATTTACCCATAATAATATTAACATATATGTTATATTAACATAACCTTTATATTATTCTTTAAGTAAATAAAGGTTATGATATTTATATATAAAAGTTACATCAACATAACATAAAGGTTAAATTATCAAAACGTAAAAGTTTTCAGCTATATTATATTACATTTTATATTGAAAAAAGTAAGTATATTAAATGAAAGGTTATGATATTTGTCCAAAAAGGTTATAGTCATTTAACATAAAGGTTATACTCGTATAATAAAAAGATTACCACATAAAAATAAATAAAAAACTGGGAGCGGATCTGGGTCGGATTCGACCCGACCCGACCAACGGGCGCCCCAAGAACAATACTCTTTTCTTTATATATGCTCATAACATGACATTTGAAAGCCTTTTAAATCTATACTAATATGAAATTAACAATACCATATTTTGATGGAAATATTAAAAATATTTAGTACGAATTTTTTTATATGATTATAAACATTGGAAAGCTCTTTAAACCTATATTAATATGAAATTAATTTTATGAAAAATTCAAAGTATTGAATTGTGGTAGAAGAAGAAAATCAAAACATGTTAAAAAAACAAATTATGAAAGATATTTCATATATACTAAAGGAATAATCATTAGAGGACACATGTCACTCTATGGTTATTCCAAATTTTCACTCAATTATATATATATTTAATTCAATTAATTCATTTAATGATCATTACCTATAAAATTTTAATGATAAATACTAACAATTTCTAACATATGAAATTTTAGTCAAGATATTTTAATATAGGAATTAATTGTTATTTTAATGAGGCAATATATTTTAATACGTACAAACTAATTGCTAATAAATATAATCATTATAAATTGGGGAAAAAAATAAATAAAATCAAGCATATCTTGAATAAGAATATTATGTTCATATACTTTTTAGGCCATGTGAGTATATAAATATTATTTTAAGAATAACAAACATTAGTAAATTCATGAAAAAAAATTTATTGATTGCTAATTAATATATGTTAATATTAAATTTTTGATGAATATATGTTAATACGAACATAGTAGTAATATACATTAAATAAATATTAATAGAAAATGCGATGTTAATTTATGTTAATGCAAACTAATAAAAAATACTAAATATAATGTATTTTGTGTATTTTAATTTTACTTTAAATTTAGTTTAAAAATATGGCTAAAGTGTATGTATTACCTACAAATTGACAATACAAATATTATTTAATTAAGTCATGTGAATATGAAAATAGTTTTCGTTAAGTAATATTTTTTATCCAGCATGTGTATTCGAAGCATTGTTATTTCTTACTCAAAATGTATTACATTTTATATTAATTTAAAAAAATACCATGTAATACACGGGATATATACTAGTTTTTGATATAGGACTCTTCAGTTTATAGTGAAATAAAATATAGTTAATTATTAAATTACTAAACTATCCTTAAAATTTAATATTTACAAGGTTATTATAGGCATTACAAAAAATGGTCGAAATAAGACACTTTTTATAGAGTATTAGATTGATCTCCGACAAATCAAATCATTTGGTCTCTTGTGAGACCGTCTTATGTGTGACGGCGCTTGTGCACGGTCTTGTCCTGAAACACCGTGGTGCCCTGGGACACGGTGGGAAAAAGTCACATCTGGTTCCACATCTATTTCCTTTTTCGCAATTAGTCCCACAACTATTTTTTTTTTTAATTTAGTCCTGTAACTTAAAGAATTGCTCACTTAATTTAGTTCCAATGTTGCCGGAATTTTTGAAATTGGCCGGAAAATTGGGGGTTTCCGACAAGAACAAATGACGTGGCATGGTGTGTCATTTCTCTATTGGTTCAAACAATAAACAATGTCCTAGACCACTGTCATTTTAAACATCTATCTTCTAAACAAAATGTCATATTGTTTTCATACAAATCCAAAACAAAAAAGAATAGAGTTGATTCAATGACTCCTAATCACTTTGCCTTTTTCTTGCCCTTTTGATCACCATCACCAGAGTGGCTGACTTGACAAATCTAGATACTTTTGTCCACCATCCATGTAAATTTTCTTCAAAGTCTCAGGTCTAATCATGGTTTGGGTCCTTATTCTAAAATGATTATGTGTTGGCGGAGGAACCCTGATTTGTACCCTTGAAATAGTTTGAGGTTGCCCCATTTGAAGTTGTTGGTACATTGAAGGACCCATCATTTGAGGTATTGGAGGTGAAAAACCCATATTCTCAGCTGTGATTAGACTTTGTTAAGTGTCAACACCAAGCAACTCCACTTCTGCATCAATAAGGGTTGTCTTTAAATTCTCTAGAACAGTGGTCTAAGGCATTTTTTATTGCTTGAACCAATAGAGAAATGACACACCATGCCACGTCATTAGTTCTTGTCGGAAACCTCCGATTTTTAGGCCAATTTCAAAAATTCCGGCAACATTGGGACCAAAAGTGAGCAATTATTTAAGTTACGAGACTAAATTAAAAAAGTAAATAGTTGTGGGACTGATTGCGAAAAAGGAAATAGATATGGGACCAGATGTGATTTTTTCCCGGACACGGTCGACAGTGCACGAAAACATATACTTATAACTCTAAAAGACAAACTATAAATAAAAATATTATTTATGTTTAAGATACTATTTGATTAAATTGATTTCATTCTTTTAAAAAAAAAATCTGCAATATAACATAGCTAGATATGATATATTATGCGAATGAAAATAAATATTAGATTATGCAATTATGCTTACTAAAAAATATTCTTTAATTAAGAGCTGTAAAACTATGAACCTATAATTTACATATAGTGTTGTGTGTGAATGGTTTAATTTGGTAGCTTTCTGTTTACTCATCTCGTATAGTTGACCCTTATATCTTCTTTTATATTTTATTAAAATAATATAAAATAATAATTTTTTTTGTATATAACATAAATTATATACAAAAAAATTAAATCTTATTCTATATCTTAATCGAACTTGATTGCTTAATTGGAAAATTAGATTTATAATAACTTGTCAAATATTCATAGAAAAAGAAACTGAATACTACTGGGAACTATATAAGAAAATCTCTATTTAAGGTTTGTTCATATCAATTTTTTAAATTACAACACCAGATCAACTAAGAAGAAAAGTAGAAAGAGTATTTCAAGAGAAGTATATAAAAAAGAAGTGGTGCACTCAAGGTATTTACAAAAAAGAATGAGAGATCAAGTCGAAAAGAAAAGACAAAAACTTCATGATACAAATGGTGAGCAATTTTTTTCTTCAATACATATTATATTAAGGAAATTATTAGTCACAAAAGTGTAACTTTTTCTTTGTTTTTTTTTCTTTTTTGTGTTTAGGTTTTTTAATCTGCGAAACTATCTCCACAAAGATATATGAATTGAGAAAAATATCGAATTGCATTTATTGTGGCGCGATTAGGTTTGAGTATGAAACACCAACCTTTTGTTGTGATAATGGATACGTAAGACTAGATATCAATGGAAATTTCAGATGAATTATATGATTTATATACTTCAAATTCAGAGGAGACTATTGCTTTCAGAAAACACATTAGGATGTACAATGTTATGTTCTCATTTACATCATTTGGTGTCAAATATGATAGAGATCTCACATCTGCAAGTAGGGTTGTAAACGAATCGAATCGAATCGAATACCATGATATTCTATTCGTATTCTTTTAACTATTCGAATATTCTTATTCTTATTCTTTTATTATACGAATAACAAATAAAATTCTTATTCGATTCTTTTAACATATTCGAATATTCTCGAATATATTTGAATATTCGTATTCGAAAATTTTAAACTTAAAATTTCAACAAACAAAAATCAAATATATATTTTTTCCCAAATTAATATGCCTACATAGTACTTAAATAAATAATAAAATTCATCAACTCAAGTTCAATAATTCATTAACCAAATTAACATTCAAGATTCGAAATACATAAATATAAATTCATTGTCAAATCATCGAACAAGTACCGCAACAAAAAATCAACTTGCAAATTAATATCCAAGGTTCTAATACATAAACATAATTAAAATTCATAGTCAAGTTTCAAATTTTCAATTTGTATTGATTTTGGGATTTCAAGTTTTACATACTTAGAAATTTGTATTATTTTTTACATACTTAGGTAATTTTTAGGCATTACTTTACAATATATATAATATGTAGTAATGTTTTATATAATACTAATATGTATTTAGGCATTACTATATATTAATATAAAAAAAGTAAAATATCTAATTATTGATATATATAATTATTCGAATATATTCGCGAATACTCGAATCGAATACCATCATATTCTTATTCGTATTCGGATAATATACGAATATAAAAAAATATTCTTATTTGGATTCTTATTCTAATTTTTCGAATTCGAATCACTATATTCGAATTCGAATACCGAATCGAATCAAAAAGATTCGCTTCTTTTACAACCCTATCTGCAAGGCGTGGAGTTTACACTTTTAGAGCACAAGGGATGACTTATAATAATCTTCCAGGTTTGAAGCCTAATAATGATGCACCTAGATATTTTCAAATGTATTTTTATAAAACCTATAAAGAGGTTGCAAACAGAATGAATGTATTTCAAAATACAATTATATTAGAAGATATTGTGAAGAAACTCATGCGAATTTTGGATGTAAGCCCTTATGCCAAATATTTTTGAAGACTTGAACAATATCCTTCAATAGAAGAAGTTTGCCTACATATCTTGAAAGATGTCAATTTAGATTAACGAGTGTATAATTGTCCAACAACTGATTGCAACTATATGGATTGAGGGAAATAAAGAGCACGTACGAATGTACCATACGTACGTGACGTTTTAGTTCATGCTTGTTCGGGTGACCAACATATAATAAAACATTATTTTGGATGTTATGATCCGTTGCAATATCCTCTTCTTCTACCAAGAGGTGAAACTGGATGGCATCCAAATATTAAAAAAACAAGAGGTGAAAATGGATGGCATCCAAATATTAAAAAACTTTGACTAATGACGAACAAGGTATTTTTTCTTTCGAATAACATTAATTGATTGTGATAATTTAATTTGCATATTTTCTTTAGCAGATTTATTTCTTCTTTTGAATATCATTAATTGATTGTGATAAAATTTAATTGCTTATTTTGTTTAACCGATTTTTTCTATTAATACTTTTAAGATATATTTATTTATTTCAGTTCATAATCCAAACTTTAATGATGCCACACCATTGACAAATTTTTCAATAGCAAATGATGTTATTTCTCAAGAGCAACAAGGTACATGGAACATTAATTATAGGTTTTTTTTAAAAATATTCCTTTATTTTTGGGATTAATAGTTCACCCAATGATACATCAAATAATTTTTTAAACTTTTTAATTTAGGATATATATATATATATATCTATATCTATATCTATATCTATATCTATAACACTATATAAGTATGAATGTTTCGTCCATTTTTTGTAATGTCAAATTTAACCCTCATGATTAAATTTAATTGATGTGAAATAGAGTTCTAATTAAATAAAACTCTTTATTAAGGATAGTGATGTAATTTAATTAATGTTTATTTATTTTTCTAGAGTCCTTACATTTACAACTCTTCTAGAATTTTTTTTTTTTTTTTTACATGAATTGATTATTTTTCTTCTATAACATTTTAAATTTGAGACTAAGATTAGTTTCATATCAATATATATTTAAAGAGTTTATCAATGAGATATTAAAAGCTTTTGAAAAAAAAAAGTTATACTATAAATTTAATATTTTTATTAAAGTATTGTACTATTAGAATTTAGGGATAATTTCAATTTTGGTTTTATATGTAAGACAATTTCCATTTTTTTTTTGACAATTTAGTATTCATTTTTCAATTTTGGTCCTCTATGTTTTAATTTTTTTTAGTTTCAGTCATCTTTTTTGTCTAAATTTTAAAAGAACTGCTGACTGAGCTACCAAAATTGAAGACAAAATATAATTATCTTTATATAAGAAATAGTAATTTTGAATTATCAATATCAAAAGGAAATAAAATTAAATAACCATGAAGATTTATTTGGAAGACAGAGAATTTGGTTCACATAATCTATCAAACTAAAATTAAGTAATATAGGTACCTAAATTTGGAATTTTATAATACCACCACCAACCATTGCGAATGATACTGATAGACAACCAAATGTTGTTGACGGTGGAAAATTCCTCTGAAGATATTTATTTCAAAGGGTATTTTTATCTTTTAAATGTATTGGGGTGAAAACTGTAAGTTTGAAAAATTTATAGAAATCATATTAGTTCTATTATATTTTAAATTCTCAAAATCATGTCTTCCATTCGAGAATAAAGGAGAGAAATTGAGCGATTTGGTTACGATTTAGAGGAAATTCGGTTTTCAACTTGAGGGACAGTCATGAAGTTTTTCGACGATATATATTTAAAGAGCTTTTCAATAACATATTAAAAGCTTATGAAAAAAAAGTTATAGTATAAAATTTAATATTTTTATTAAAGTATTGTACTATTAGAAGTTAGGGATAATTTCAATTTTGGTTTTATATGTAAGACAATTTCCATTTTTTTTACAATTAAGTATTCGTTTTTCAATTTTGGACCTCTATGTTTTAATTTTTTTCAATTTCAGTCATTTATTTGTCTAAATTTGCAACACTGCTGACATAACTACCAAAATTGGAGGCAAAATATAATTATTTTTTATATAAGAATCAGTAAGTTTGAATTACCAAAATCAAAAGGAAATAAAATTAAATAACCATGGAGATTAGACTTTGGTTCAAATAATCTATCAAACTAAAATTATTCTTTTATAACATTATAAATTTGAATTGTTATATTGTTATATATTTGAAGTTTTCAATGATATATTAAAAGCTTTAAAAAAAGTTATATTATAAATTTAATATTTTTACTGAAACTAGTGTTTCACCAGTGCGTTGCATAGAATAAAATTATTTGAAAAACATAATTATGTAGTTTGATATGTTAAAAATAAAGCATTGATAATTTTGAAAACTTTTATTTTGTTGATATTTTAGTCTTTTGTATATTTGAATTGTTATATTGTTATATAATACATATTATGATATATTCGATAAACGTAAGACATGCAATTTGTGTACATATATCAAATTAGTTTATTATGAGTAGCTAATGCAACTCCAGAAAGTTGACAATTTTAAACGCAATAGATAATCTTATTCTTTTGTTGAATATTTATTTTAATTTTTAATTTTCCCGTGCGATGCAGTGGGTTACATTTTTCTTAATATATATAATTCATGTATATTGAAAATATGAGAATTAAAAGCTAAAATATTTAAATTTAAAATAAGTCGCTTATGGTTTTTTTTTTCTCTTTTGCATAATAAGTGTGGAAAACATTGTTTTAGAAATACACATTTGGCAAAACAAATGTGAATTGACGATTCATTATTTAATAAAATAATCGTTCATCTACGAAGTATATCATAATGTGTGTATAATTTTGACATTTACTAAATATAATAATTAATAAAAATCAAATATTAATTTAAACAAAAAAATCATATAATAATTACGAAAAACTAAATATAAAGAAAAAGATATCATCGATGATTAGTGACGGAAGCATTCCGTCACCAATGTGTGACGGAAAGATTCCGTCACTAATTAGTGACGGAATGTTTCCGTCACACATTAGTGACGGAATTTTCCGTCATAAATTTCTTGACTAGCCAAGTGACAAAAAAAATCAGTGACGAAATTTTTTGTTGTTGTGACGGAATTTTCCGTCACACCTGTAATGACGGAACTAAAATCCGTCGCTAAAGTTTAGTGACAAAACTGATTTTGACAGACTATTTCCGTCACAAATCCGTCACTACTACCTGCTAGTGACAAAAATTCTGATTTTAGTGACAGATTTTTCCGTCACTGTCGGACAATTTTCTTGTAGTGATCGACGTCATCATTACTATTATCATCAGCCTCTTAGGACCATCAATCTTTCAACTTGTTGATTTGGGATAGTTAAGTAGCAACCAATTTTCTAAACTATATCTGAAAAATGAAATAAATAACTTAATTTTAAAGAAAAATGAATTCCTTCGTCAAGGTGTTTGATAAATATAAATGAAAATACCATGAATACGTATTTCTCAATCACATAAACAATGTATATTCATGACAAAGAGCAGAATATTTCTATCTAAATTACAACAACAACAAAATAAATTAATTATAACAGCAGTTGAAATTTAATTTTTTATTTATATATTAAAATTGATATTTTTACCACGACAAACACACAAACATATACTAACAAAATTCCACATTAATATATCTAGTATAAGGTTAGAAACCCTTACTCTAATTATGTATTATAACATCAATTATATATGATAATTATTAAGAGTATTATTTGTTTAATAATTGTTTGTAGATATATATATATATATATAAGTCGTTTTCAATTCAAATATCATTATATATGAAATTATTATATCTATATATGTTAAATACTTTTGAAAATATAGTTTATAATGATATTATATTACTAATTTATACATCTGATTTTTTAGTAGATTACTACACAATATACTATATATGTATCATATATGGAAAATATTTCTTGATATCTAGATAGAATTTAAGATTGTAAAATATCAATTACTTTTTTTATATAAATATAATTAGTTTTAGACATAAAAAAAGATTTTTATTTATTAAAAGTACAATGACCAAAGATTAAATATGTTTGTGTGTATATATATATTTATATATTTATACATTATTATATATTTATCTCATCATGTAACTAATCACTATTTTATATCAAAATTATGATTTATAAAAATATGATTCATAAATTTATTCAGGAACTTCCTAAGATATATTTTCAAAAAAACTGAAATTTAATATTTAAATCATTGTGATATAAAAATAAATGTATCAGATTCAAAACAAACTATCATCTCTAGTAAAAAAAAAAAAAAAAAAACAAAGAACAATAAAAATATATAAGTTTTTAATCATCAACAATTTCTTTACAAAAAGAGTTAGTTACAGATCAATTCTTACTCTAAACATTAATTGAATCATATGATCAAATGTGCAAGTTCTTCCCCTATAAATTCATGTCATGTTGAATCAACCTTGCATTCGAACTGTATTACATAGTCTATTCCATGAACCTGCAAGAAAAAAAAAAGTATTGATAATCATTAATATTTATAATTTGTGGTTTACAAACCATATTCAAGTACTGAACTATTTAAATATAATGTATCAAATAAACAAATTGTTAAACTAAATATTTAAAGAGTATGCAAGAAATGAAATCAATTACTCATGAATTTAAGTTATGCGAGAATGTAAGTTTACAATAATCAACTATTTATAATAGTTGCTAACTATTGATTTCATAACCATGACAATTTACATATATGGTAATATGCTAATTGATAGAAATATATAAATATATGGTAAAATCCAAATTTTAAGTTTTCTTGACTCAGATTTTATGGGATTTGATATATTTCTTTTATTATTCATGTCATAAATAGCTTGTTAAGGGACTTGATTGAGAGTTAAAATCGAATAATATATATATATATATGGTATCATATCTAAGTTTCAGAATTGACTATTTATATTTTTCCAAATATAAACCTGTAATATTAAAAATGACATATAGTTGAATTACCTAATCTATATCAATACATGATGCAATTACTGTACATTGATATATGCAATATGTATGTTTATCACGTACTTTAAGGATTTAGTACACATTATATACTATATATATTTATATTATATATATATAGCAATTGCAGTTATTAATTATTATAATTACAGGATAATATTTGACTTAGCAAAATGTGTTACATATGTTTAATAATTGACTTTAAATAATATATATATATATATATGTATATATATATATTTGTGGGGTGAATGATAATATATATACACATTGTGTAAATTATATATCATAAATATATCAATTGAAATTTAATAATCAAAGTTGACTTACCGTATACACACATGTGAGATTAAATTATTAATTTTTTTTTGTCATATCACTTAGATATGTACATTACTATTAAAATCATGTGGTATTCCATTTTTATTTGAGTATATTTTTATATTGTATCTTTATATATATTAGAAGAAATTAAACATCATTAAATTATTATTTATCATTTATTTTTATAAATAAAAATCATTTCCAAATTCCGCATTATGTTAATTATTTTGTATTATAAATAATGTGAAATTAAAAAGATCTTTCTCAAGCTTAAGATCTTAATGCCAAATTTTACTCCCTTATAGCTATTGATTGGAGAGTAATTTCATATCTTTCCATTACGAAAACTTAATGTCATCACTTTGAGAAAGATAATTTACTTAGAAAATTCAATAAAATTTCCTTATATATAAATATATCAAATATAAACATGATTTATATTTACTAAATAAAAGAAAAAAATATTTCCTGTTTTGGCAATGTGATTTTGGCGGGAAAATCTTTGTCTTACTTTTTTTAGAAATGTTTGTGTTTTTATATATATAAATATATTGTACTACTAGAAGTTAGGGATAATTTCAATTTTGGTTTTATATGTAAGAAAATTTCCATTTTTTTGACACTTAAGTATTCGTTTTTCAATTTCGGTCCTCTATGTTTTAATTTTTTTTCAATTTTAGTCATCTTTTTGTCTAAATAATTTTCAATACTGCTGACGTAGCTATTAAAATTGGAGGCAAAATATAATTATATTTATATAAGAATCAATAAGTTTGAATTACCAAAATGAAGAGGAAATAAAATTAAATAACCATGGAGATTTACTTGGAAGACATAGAGATTTTGGTTCAAATAATCTATCAAACTAAATTTAAGTACTATAGGCACATAAACTTTGGAATTTTATAATACCATCACCAACCATTGCGAATGATACAAATAGGCAACCAAATGTTGTCGACGGTGGAAAATTTCCCTGAAAATATTTATTTCGTATGGTATTTTTATCTTTTAAAAGTATTGGGGTGGAAACTATAAGTTTGAAAAGTTTATAAAAATCATATTAGTTCTTATTATATTTTAAATTCTCAAAATCATGCCTTTAATTCAACAATAAACGAGAGAAATTGAGCCATTTAGTTACGATTTAGAGGAAATTTGGTTTTCAACTTGAGAGACAGTCATGAAGTTTTTCGACGATATATGTTTAAAGAGCTTTTCAATGATATATTAAAAGCTTATGAAAAAAAAAAAAGGTTATACTTTAAATTTAATGTTTTTATTAAAGTATTGTACTAATTGAAGTTAGGGATAATTTTAATTTTGGTTTTATATGTAAGACAATTTCCATTTTTTTGACAATTAAATATTCGTTTTTCAATTTTGGTCCTCTATGTTTTAATATCTTACAATTTCAATCATTTTTTTGTCTAAATTTTCAAAACTGCTGACGTAGCTACCAAAATTGGAGACAAAATATAATTATTTTTACATAAGAATCAGTAAGTTTGAATTACCAAAATCAAAAGGAAATAAAATTAAATAACAATGGAGATTTATTTGTAAGACATTGAGATTTTGGTTCAAATAATCTATCAAACTAAACTTAATTATTATAGGTACCTAAACTTTGGAATTTTATAATACCATGACCAACATTTGCGAATGATACTAATATATAGGCAACCCAATGTTGTCGACAATGGAAAAATCTATTGAAGATATTTATTTCGAAGGGTATATTTATCTTTTAAAAGTATTGGGGTGAAGACTGTAAGTTTGTAAAATTTATTGAAATCACAATAATTCTTATTATATTTTAAATTTTAAAAATCATGCCTTCAATTCGAGAATAAACGAGAGCAATTGAGTCATTTGGTTACGATTTGAAGAAATTTGGTTTTCAACTTGAGGGACAGTCATGAAGTTTTTCGACAACTACGATGGGGATTATTTGATGGTATTGGTGTGTTTTTTGTCATATTTTATGAAAAGTTTATGAAATGATGTGCGGTTGAATTTGACCCAAAAACATAGGAATTGAGACGAAAATGAGAGTTTTTAATTTTTTTCGTTAGCGATGATATGGTAGTCATCAGCGAGAACTAAATATAATCGAGAAATTAATTAATCAAAAGATAAAAATACCCTAAAAATTAAGCATCTTCGGGACAATATTTCACTGTATCGGTCTATAAGTATCATTCGCAAATGTTGGCAGTTGTAAAGTTCCATAGTTCTAATAATTTTGTGTAAAAAGGGTTATAGTTTGGCTTGATTTTTGTTATTTACCTAATTTTTTCGTAATAACAAATTATAAATTCTTTTAGTCCTAACTAACAATGAACACAACGATTTATAGAGGTTTGAAGGTGGAGTAATCCTTCTACGTCCTCTCTTCTCCTTCATAAGGAGGGACCTTCGTTAGGTAAAAATGGTTGATTTACACAAGCCTCGCTTAGACAACCTAAACCTAATGAGAACTACTGCCAGTCTCTCCCACACAAGGTTAATACACAGTGACCAAATCTCCAGCCCACACAGGACTCTTGCTCTTCAACTGAGAGCGAAACCTCTAGCCCACACAGGACTCTTGCTCTTCTACTGAGAGCGAAAATACTTGATCAGGCACACCCTCTGATAAAGCAACTCCTAACAGTCTACGAAAGATGGAAATCTTCAACAACACAGGCAGCAAGCTTTAGAACAATGAGCTCTTTTAGTTGTAGGTAGCTTGCTGCTAGACTGGACTTGAAACTTCTAAAGATTAAGAGATTGTGCGTTCGGGTTTCAAGCACTCTTCAAGTTCCAGTCTTCTTCTATTTATAAGTGAGGGAGAAATCTGTCCGTTAGAGAGAGCTTCCTCCTTGCAGCATGTTCGAGGCAATGTAGCTTTTTCTTCTGATTAATCCGTACCTAGTTGTTGTGATTGTACGTCTCTGTTGCTGCAATCGCCATACTTTAGTCTGACATTTCTTCAGACTTCCTTTTTGCTTTATTACGTGGCATCTTCTGATTGGATGAGTTTGCGGCTGTGCCTAACTTAAACCTTGTACACGTTCTTCAAGGTAACTGGTTCCGAGCAGTTTGCTGATCCTTCCTGGTTTAGTCCTTGTGTAGTGAGCGTTCAATATCCTTTCCAAGCAGCCTACTGCATTGATTTATACTTTATTCAATCTTTAAGGTTTTCCTTATGCAACAAGGTCTTCAAGCTTTAGTCTTGATCATCAATCCTCCTGATCCTATACTTAGTGATTTTTACATTGGAAACTAAATATATAGGATCCTAGACCCTAATCTATTACATGTTTTGTCTTCATCAAAACCCTATACAATGTTCCTTACAATTTCCCCATTTTTGTAGGGAATGTCAGTTTGTTGTAGATATTTTCAGCATACCCGTATTTGGGTTTCTCCAGGGATTTGACTCTTTTTCCTCTGAGATACCTTGATTTTTACTATAATTTCCCCCTTACTTTATTCTTCTCTCTTTTAAGATGTAGGATCACTCTTAGTACTATTCTAGGTAGGCCTTGAGGTTTGTATAAAATGGTGAAGCGTTCTAATATGGAAATAGGCAAGCAAGCTTTTTTTTTTTTTTTAAATATATTTTAAAGACAAGTGACAACAGTTTTTAAGCCCATAATCTTGGTATGTAGTCACTTGAGCTCCTCAACAAGATAAGCATGATAAAAACCAGAGTTAAAGAGTGCATAACTAGAATCAAGGTACCTGATCATTGTTGATCTTTTGACTAAAACTAGAGTAGGTCCTCTTTCATCCTTTGCTTTTGTCTGGAGGTTGGTCTGATTGATGGAGTAAGCTTTATCTTCTTCCTCCTTCTTCTGAAAAGCTTTTCTTCACAACACATCTTGATTTTCTACATCCTTCATAGTTGTTTATTGTCTTCACATCAATCATATCCTTTTAAACAAAAGGCTGTGAGTTGATCTATGATGTGAAGGGGAGAGAAAGAGAGATTTTCTGGAGAAAGTCTTCACAGATGAGATTTGGATAGATCGTTTGTTCATCCATCTGCTCTGATACCACTTGTTGTTATCAAATTGACCATTGAGCTTGGATGAATAATCCACCTGCTGCATTGATTTATACTTTATTCAATCTTTAAGGTTTTCCTTATACAACAAGGTCTTCAAGCTTTAGTCTTGATCATCAATCCTCCTGATCCTATACTTAGTGATTTTTACATTGGAAACTAAATACATAGGATCCTAGGCCCTAATCTATTACATGTTTTGTCTTCATCAAAACCCTATACAATGTTCCTTACAAATTCACATGTTTGAAAAGAGTTCAAGAAAAATGGTTAGATTTGAATTTTCATTCATTTTTTGCTCGATTCGAAAATTCATTAAAAATTAAAAAATTGAGTTGGAGCTTCTGTTGGGCTTGCAGAGAGAATCAATTTGATGTGAAATTTGTGCATTATGGTTAAGATTTTAAGGAAATCTGGTTTTCAATTTGAGAGACGGTCATGAAGTTTCTCATCGACTATGGTGTCGGTTATTTGATGGTATGATCTATTTTTTGTCATATTTTTATGAAAATTTAATGAAACATGGTGTTTAGTTGAACTGGACCAAAAATATTGGAATTGAGGCGAAAATTAAAGTTTTGAGAATTTTTTGCTAGGGTTGATATAGCAGCCATCAGCAAGCTAATGGTTGGAGGAGGAAGATGCAACAAAAAATAAATGAAAAATTATTTAATTAATCAAAAGACAAAAATACCCTAAAAAATAAGCATCTTGGAGACAATATTTCACTATATTGTGCTATAAGTCATTGGCTAAGGTTAGTAGTTGTATAGTAAAGTTTCAAACATTGGATACATTTGTGTAGAAAGGTTGAGCAATGATAAAATATAAATATCAAATTAGAAGTTTAGAGAAAAATAATAATTAAAATAAAATTATTATTTCTATAAACATTGTTGCACATGAATATAATATATGATATGTCACTTTAGTTATCATAAAGTTAACAAGAGATCAAAAGTTAATATTGTATCAAATATTTATAAATATTAATGATGTATAATATTGATTATGTGGAAATTATCTAAAATTTTGCATCTATATTTAATATATTGATAGAAAGAAAATTAACAAGAGAAATGTTAATATTGTATCAAATATTTATAAATATTAATGATCTATAATACATGATTATGTGGAAATTATTTAAGATTTTGCACCTATATTTAAATGTATTGATAGAAAGAAAAATGTGTCTTTTATACTTTATGAACATAATATATATAAATTAAAAAGAAAATTTAAATAATCATAAAACATGGTTTATAGTATAATAGAATAATTGATAGTAAATATTAATATGACATAAAACTAAGAATCATAAAAATAAGAATTTTGAGATGGTGAATTCATACAATACATGAATTATGCTGATTAGTAAAACAATTGAATAACGTGGAAAAATTAAATGATATATTAAAATATTCTTATAAAATAACGTGGAAAAATTGAAAGTTATGTTTAAAATGTTCTTATATATAAGACCTCTTTTTTTTTTTAATGAGCTTGGGAGTGTGGAAAGGAGGGGACAACAAATAATAGAAACTTGCGTGATCAAGGTTCAAACTCTGATTGTCACACGATCTGCACCGTTGAAACCAGTTGAGCTTCAAGACTCTTGGTGTTCTTATCAGACCTTTAGATGCTCCTATAAGCTTAAATATAAGATAGAGGTAAAAGAGTTTGAAAAACTTTATAACATATTTGATATTATATATAAGAGCATATGAATATTTATATAAGAATAACAATGTCGATAAAAATTAAAATTGGAGATTTAACTCAAACTAATGTATTTAATAAGGATATAAATAAATGTCTTAATTCCTTTTAGGAAAAAATATCATATTTTGTCTCTAAAATAGTGTGCATTAAGAAATAAATGCGATCAAAGAAATTGAAATTAAATGAATACTTAATCAATTTAATAATTTATGAAGACTAACAAATGTAACCAATTGTTAACATATAGTTCATATTGGTATATTACATAATGACTTAAAAATATGCGATCATAAGTATAGGTAGAAACATTGAACTAATGAGTTATACAATGATATGACGAACAAAATATCTCAAAAGATTTAGATAAATAACTAAATATATTTCATAATAGATCATCAATTATATTGATTTTAATATACAATATAAAAGTCTTAAAGTAATTTTTGATAATTCTGCAAATTATAACTGAAATATTATAATCATTTCAATAAAATAACAAAGTAGAATACAAAAGATATCCAATTAATTAAAAAATTACTAAATAAACTTTAACTTATATACTAAAATTTCAGTTATACCATTATACGTCAAATAATCAATATATTTTTATATATATTTCTTTCATTTCAAATTGTAATTTCTATAAACTTTCTATCTTTACAAGTATAAATATTATAAAATCATCATTAACATTTAAAATTATCAAATTACCATCAAAAAGTATAAACATAATTTTAGATTTTTCTAATTAAATTCTATTTTAATAAACATTAACATTGAAAGAAATATGAAAATCAAGATTTAAAATTTTGATTTATTTAATAATTCAAATTCTTAAGTTTTATGTTATAGTCACCAAGATATAAATTCATATTTAAATTAAGATTAAAAATAGTCAAAAAAGAAAGTAAAAGAATAATATTAAAATATTCTGAAATAAATTTAATTCATAACATTAACAACTATGTTTAAAAAAAAAAAAAAGAACACCCAATTCTTTTCAATTTTTGCATTACCAGCACGTGCAAAACATAAGTATTAACTTTAGAAGTTTAAGGGAAAAAATGCAACATTTATTAAATCACATGTGTAAGAGGTGTATTTGTTTTAACACATAGGAAAAACATAAAAAAAAATTATATTA
Source organism: Scutellaria baicalensis (assembly GCA_005771605.1). Classification (NCBI taxonomy): domain Eukaryota; kingdom Viridiplantae; phylum Streptophyta; class Magnoliopsida; order Lamiales; family Lamiaceae; genus Scutellaria; species Scutellaria baicalensis. The sequence continues at coordinate 11,012,615 of CM016729.1, forward strand.
TAAGGGGGTTTGACGCATTTTATCCAAGATCAATCTATTGAGTTGCAGATGACTTAACTGTAAATATTACGAGTTATTTAACAAATAAAATAGAAATAATTTTTCTTAGTTTTATGATAAAATAGGAATAATGTGATTCTAAAACGTGAGTAAACAATCAACAGATAATTTTTAACTAATAATTGAATGAACTTTGAAGAAATTATGGTATTAATAGACTTATATCCTAAAAATTAGTACTTAATATCTTCAAAAAAATGTATTTAAATAATAAATCATGTAGTTGTAATCTCCCACGTGCAACGCACGTGTGTTATACTAGTATATATATATATATGTGTTGAAATATTTGGATTCATGATGGTTCGAATAATCCCGTCGTAAACTAATACTTATCGAACAAAAGAGTTGAAATTAACAATAAAATCCACTCGTATTTAAATGTAATTCAAACACATCAGCTTTCCTGCTTTTCTATGCACTTGTGTTGTATATATATATTCAATGCTTACTAATGTATATATATAGATTTCTCATGCAACAATAAAACTAATTTAGTAACTAATTTCTCATTGCAAATATAAGACTGATATAACACCTCTTGCTAGCTCGATCTAGAAGTCGTTGTGAAGATGAGCTCTTAATTTATCCTACAACAATATAATTAGACAACAATATTGTTCAAAAAAAAAAAAAAAAAAAAAAACAGAAGCAATGTGATTTTTAAGTGGTTCTGGACTATTGAGTTGATTTTATGATTTCAATTAACAAAATAATTAGACATTTTTATTTTTTAGAATGACATTCATACATTTTGTATAATTAATTAATTTCAAACATTTCTTACTTGTATTATATTGATATTTAATCATTTCTTATTTATATTACATTGAAGTTGTTGAAAAAGGAAGCAATAAGAAGATGTCATGTCGAGAATATTACTCCTATAAGCTGCAAATTAATTTGGAATTCAAGACAATCAACCATTTTATTGTCAGGAAGACTACTCCAATAGTTTATTGTAGATATGTATATAAAATTGGAGACCACAATATTAAACTATTTCCGAAGTAACCAAGTAAATTTACGAGCAGAACTTTGTCAAGACATTGTGGACAGTGTTTCAAAGGAGAAATGAGTGCAAGTGAAGTTGGTAAAAGATTTGTTCTTCCTACAACATTCATTGGTGGTCCAAGAGACATGAGTCGTAGATCTCGATGCAATGACATTTATTAGTTTTGAAGACGAGATTCCACTTATTTGCTCAGAAGATCAATCAAGAAACCAATGCAAGCTTCTTGACAATCAGAAAACCCTAAACTGCGCCCCTTACTTATAACCGATCTAGCAATCAAAACTGAATGAAATAACACCAAGATTTAAGTGGTTCGGCTCTAACACTTGAGCCTACATCCACTGCAGCAAGAACGAGATCAATCCACTAAGAAACGAGTAAGAAATTACGAGTACAAAATCGTTCATGAACTTAAGAACCCTAATATCACTAAGCTCACTTGCACTCAGCTAAAACCGAAATCTAATGAATGAATCTTACTTCTAATTAGACCCCATTGTGCATGCTTATATAGAGGTTGAAAGCCCTCAACTAATTGAGAAAAACTAATGCTAACAAACAACTAATTTTTGTTACAAGAATTAAGCCTGCGCCGAATCCCTAATTCCCCAGCAACCGGTCCATGCAGAGCAGAAACCTTCAACCGCCCGATTCACCTAGGAATCCTCCGGTTCTCTGTGATTTGAACCCGGTTCCATACTCAGCAGGCTCTGCACGTGTCTGCACATGTGTCACATTGGATTTCCTGAGTTGACTTCACAATTCTCCACCTAGAACTCAGAAATCTCTCTCCTCTCTTGCTGCTATGTGTTGCTTCTTCTATTTCCTTTCCTTCACCTGTACTAGCTTCATACAATGATGAAACTTAGGTCCAGGTACCATCTTAGTTAACATATCCGCAGGGTTGTCCTTAGTGCTTATCTTCTTGGCTTCTCTATCACTCCTTTTTCTATCTCATCCCTCACAAAATGATACTTTACATCTATGTGTTTAGATCTCTCATGAAACACTTGATGCTTCACCAAATGCAATGCGCTTTGACTATCACATAAAATGGTAACTTTTTTCTGTCCTATCCCAAGGTCCTCAAGCATTTCTTGCAGCCAAATAGCTTCCTTAACTGCCTCAGTCATGGCCAAATATTCTACCTCAGTGGTGGACAAGGTAACTACTGGCTGTTGCAGTGACTTCCAGCTAATTGCAGTGCCAAATAGCTTGAAGATGTATCCTGTGAGAGACTTTCTTGTATCCTTATTCCCTGCAAAATCGGAATCTACAAAGCCTTCTAAATAATCAGTGAAGTTAGTCTGTTTTGTAAATCATAATCCCACATGTTTGGATCCATTTAAGTCTTAACATCCATTTAACTCATTCCCAGTGAGCTTTACCTGGATTAGTCATGAATCTACTAACACAGCTCATAGCATGGGCTAGATCAGGCCTTGCACAGACCATACAATACATCATGCTCCCTATACTACTAGCATATGGTACTCCATTTATGTATTTCACTTCATCTTCAGATTTTGGAGCTTGATCTTTAGTCAGTGTTAAGTTTGCAGTTAAAGGAGTAGTAACCGGTTTTGATAAGTGCATGCAAAATCTCTTAAGAACCTTACTTATGTAATCAGATTGATGTAAGAAAAGGCTGTGATCACTTCTTATTCTCTCTATATCCATGCCTAGGATTCTTTTGACTTCTCCTAAATCTTTCATGTCAAATTGACTGTTAAGTTTAGCCTTTAACTGATTTATCCTATCCATGTATTTGCTAGCAATTAACATGTCATCCACATAAAGAAGTAAATAAGTAATTACACTATTTTGTTCCTTTTCCATATAGACACAGCTGTCATGTTTGCACCTTATCAAACCTATACTAAGCATGAAAGTATCAAAACGTTTATACCATTGTCTTGGACTTTGTTTTAGTCCATAAAGTGACCTTTTAAGCATGCAAACTTTCTGTTCATTTCCAGGGAGAATAAAGCCCTCAGGCTGCTGCATATACAAGGTTTTGTCTAAATCTCCATGTAAGAATGCAGTCTTAACATCTAATTGATGCAGAAACATATCATATTGAGTAACTAAAGCAAGAAGAATTCTTATAGAGACATGTTTAACCACAGGAGAGAAAATCTCATCAAAATCAATACCTTCTCTTTGGGTGAATCTTTTAGCAACTAACCTTGCTTTGCACCTCACCTTTTTAGTGCCTATTACTTCAATCTTCCTTTTGAAGATCCACTTACTTCCAATCAGTCTGCAGCCTGGTGGTTTGTTTACCAGCAGCCAAGTCTTATTCTTTTCTAAGGATAAGAGTTCTTCATGTATTGCTTGCATCCATTTCTCCTTCTCCTTTGGATTGCAGCTTTGAAGTTGCTAGGCTCTTCATATTCTATGTCCTGTGCAATTGAAAGGGCATAAGATACAAAATCAGCTTGTCCATACCTGTTTGGAGGATGAATTTCTCTTTTTTCCCTGTCTCTTGCCAGATTATAGCCTGTGAGATCATCTCTTATTCTTGCTGTGTGTTCCTCATGAATCTTCTCTTGATCTTCTAAGTTATCAACACCTTCTTGAGGCTCAGAATTCTGTTGTCTTTCCATACTTTCAGAATCATAGTTACCCTGTAGATCCACCTGGACTTGAGTATCATTTCCAGGTTGTGATTCATCATGTTTGTATCCCATGATTGTTTCTCTAAAGGTTACATCTCTGCTTGCAAAGCATCTTTGGTGATTTGCTTCTAAACACCACAATTTATAACCTTTAATCCCCTTAGGATAGCCAATGAAGATGCATTTCACTGCTCTTGGATCCAGCTTGTCCTGCTTAATGTGTGCATAGCACAAACATCCAAAAACTTTAAGGAAATTATAGTTTGAAGGTTTGGAAATTATACAAAAATGCTCTCATAGACAAGGGTTTTTCATTGGCGTTGTCGTAGAGGTGAAGTCGTAGGGTAAAATTGAGGCCTAAGACAACGGTGGTGACTTGAGGTTGTCGTAGTTGCGTAGTCTTAGGTTAAAATTGAACCCTAAGACAACGCTTATGAAATGAGGTTGTCGTAGAGGCGTAGTTATTGTGCCCTAAGACAACGCTTATGATACGAGGTTGTCGTAGAGTCGTAGTCATCGTACCCTAAGACAACGATAACTTTTTCGCGTTGTCGTAATATCATAATAGCGTTGTTGTGGACTAAGTTAAATTTATAAATTTTCTTTTATTACATTTACATTATATGTAAAAATCTAAAAATTACTAAGGATATAATGTAAAAAGTGGAAAATTACTAAGGGTAAAAATTGAAATCAAATCCCCAAATTGAAAACCTAGATCCCTCCCTCCGCCCGCTGCCCCGCCGCCTCTAGCCCTCGCCCGACGCCCCGCTGCCTCCTCCCCTCCAGCCTTCACCCGACGCCCCGCTGCCTTCTCCCCTCCAGCCCTCGCCGCCGCCTCCTCCCCACGCCTCTGCAATCTCCCCGCCGCCTCCTCAGCAGTAATCGCCGCGCCGCTGCTGCCATCGGTTCTTAGCCCCTGCCAAGACCTCGCCGCGCCGCCGCTGCCAAGACCTCTCCACCGCCACCGCTGCCAAGACCTCTCCGTCGCCGTTGCTGCCAAGACCTCTCCGATCTGCCAGGTTTGTTTTTCCTCCTTTTTTTTCTAGGTTTTCTGCCAAATTGATACTAAAATGAGGTCTACCACAATTATCAATTTCATTGTTAAAAGTATGAATAATAATTATTGAAAACCTATCTGCTGTTGATGTTATTGGCTATGTCGTGGTCTTCATTTTTTGGCATTTTCAGTTCATTCAGATGATAGCTTATTGCCAGCAATAATTTAGTTAACTTTAGTTTGTCAACAGTTTTAGCCTTTAGGATTTCTTCACCTATGGATTTGCTTGGAATTTCTTGGCCATGTACTGTTCGAATTTTAAATATAGTTGGATTCTGGTTATGCTTCTTGTACCTTTTATTTCTAATTATGTGATTTTCTAGGTATAATTCAATGTTTCTTCTAAGTTTAGTACCTCAATCTTTTTTGAAGATCAGAAAAATTGTGATTTTGTCTGCATAGATGTGTGAGAAAAGTTTCAAGTCATTTTAATCTTTTTTGCAGTTCATAAAAAAGGAATTTTACTTTGTATAAAATAACAAAATGAAGGTGAGATTTGAACATAGAAACTCAATTTTCTAAGACCTTTTTGTTACATGCAATTTACGATTATTACATGCAATTTTTGTCTTTTTGTTACTATATATTTATTTTTCTAGTTACATATCCTTCCTTTCATGCAAATAAGCTCCCAAAATGTTTATCAAGATTTTAATTTCTTTTGAATTTTGTATTATAGAAATATTTATATTTAATCTTTAAATAACCGTTAGGATCAAACTAGCAAAGGGTGAGTACTTTTCCTTGTATACAATTGATCACAAAAGGTGTGTTTTCTACACGTGTCACTTATAGGATTCTTCTAAATTTGTAATTCAAATTGATAAAACTACTGACCTTGTGGGGTGATGTTCAATGTTTTCCCTTGCACACTTGATTTTACAGTATAATATGCTATTTTTATAAATTTTTAATTTTGTCTCGGAGATTCACCTACTTTAATTTTGTCTCTATAGTGTAATGATTGGAATAGCTGAACAGGTCTATTCAGTTCTCTTGTTGAGTTTCTTCTTCCTCGAGGTAAACTACCATTATTTTATTTTTACCTTTGTGTGCCATTAATTGCTAATTTCTCCATATATGATTAGGTGACCATTAGTTTGTTATTTGCAGGTATACATCGCGGGATTCATTCCCTTTATTGGGAAGGCCCTTAACTTATTGCTCCTCTCATGGATGTATGCTTATTATTGTTTTGAGTAAGTGGTGATTTCCATGCTCTAGTTTCTTATCTGATGAATGCTATATGGGCTAGGAAAATGATCACTAAAGTTATGTCTCAATTTTTAAGTTACAAATGGAACTATTCAGATCGTTATTTAAATATCTACCACTGATTGATATGGTAAATGTCTAAAGCTTTGAATTAGCATAAGTGATGTATCAGAGAGAAGTTAAACCTATTTATAACACTGAATCTGCATTGCAAGATAACAACGTTTAGTGTTGAAACAGTAGAGTAAGGTTTTCTTCTAATTTAATCACATTTTCAGATATGGTGATATTTTATATATTGACAGAATGTTGCCTTTATCTTTCCAGGAAGCCCATGTGTTCTAGCAGTATCCTTTTTCTCTCCCTTTGTTAGCTATGGTGTTATGGCTGTACTTTATCATTTAGTAAGTAAACGACCCCCCCCTTCTCTTTCTATATGTGCTTACAACATGATGTGTTTTTTGTTTGTAAATCTGTAATGCTATCTATTAGGTGATTTATTTATCTGAGCCCTGATTTGGTACAATTTTCTGTGTGGTATGTTTTTGAAAACTAATTTTGTAAGAGCTTATTTTGAAAGCTAACTATATGTATCTGTTACACCCATGAATAAATAATAAATTGATGCTCCCCATATTCTAACTATAGTTGGTTGAAATCCATGCATTTCAGGCAGGTTTTTTTTTTTTTAATCATTGTTTATTATTTTGTTACAGTTTTGTACTTTTCCTTGGGCAGTATTTCACTTTTCTGGTGTCTATCCTGATTGTTTATCTACTCTTTTCTTCTATTTTTAAGAATCTGAATAGCAATTATGATTTGGACTTGAAAAAACAGAGTTATTGTGATACTTAGTTCCCAATGAGCTGCTGTTGCATGAAGTGATTCCAATGGAGCAACCGAAGAGTACCTTTGCTGGTGAGTGAAGAGCCCCATTTCTATCATTTTTTATTTATTTGATGTCTAAATGGGAGCCACATTGTATGTGCACTTTGAGGAATACTTGTGTGTACTTTATCCTGAATCTCCATTATTTTTAATATGTGTTTGTGAACCGATAAAAGTCCACTCTGCTTAAACAATATTTTTGTGAAGTCATACTATGCTTATGCATTAGTAAATCTGTATAACTTTAACTTCAGGATACTAGACTTTTCTAATATTCAATAGTTTAGGATTTCCAAGAGTCTTTAATTATACATACATAAATATTCATATACAAGCATGATGCTACTGACAATGAGGATTGCACTTAAATTATTTTGCAAACTATGTAGCCTATTGCCATTTTATGATATATAGTTTGTATCTCTGTGCAACTGATTGAGTATCCGGGCAAATTCAAAGGCTTATAAAACAATATGATCTAAGAGAGAGAGAGAGAGAAAGAGATAGTTGAAACTAATGTGTGTGGACTTTCCACGTGCATTCTATTAACTCCAGTTGCTGCTTCACCATGAAAAGTGAAAACGTTCACTAACTTGTAGTTTCATCCATTAATTGATTAATCTATTAGCTATTTATTCTGGAAATATTATAAAATTTCTTATATGTTTTTTTGAATGTTATTATAAAAATATTCATTCAATCAACATATAATGTACATATTCACATAATATATGTAGAAAGATCATTTGTGTTTCATTTGTCAATGTCAAAAGCAATGTTACATTGTTGAGACTGTTGAACTCATAGTTTGACTACTTCATAGTAAATGCTGAAACTCAACTATATAACAACTTGATTATATAGAATATTAAGCGTAAAAGATGTTTGCATTATGCAATTATAGTTTAATCCATAAAAAATTGATGGTAGCCCATGTGTCTCTTTGCATGGTTTTCTTGCATTTTTCATAGCCCATTTGTCTATTCTTCTATTCCATTCACCTTCCTCACTTGAATTTCTATTTCTAAATTTCTATAATTCTTGTGTATTGTTTTCTGTAGGATTTGATTCGTTGGGGATCTCTGATGATTCTTGGAGATCATATTAGTAGCCATGGCTGCTGAAATTTCATTTGTGAGAAAGATGAAGCATGATGGATTCATGACTCTCTTGTAATCTGTTGCATGTGAATGGTTCTTGATGTTTTTGGATGAAGTATTGTAGTTTTGCTAGTGAAATTAGGATGCTTTGGATTTACTTTTGGCTTTATCATGTGATTAATGGATTTACAATGAACGGTTTTGATAAGTGCATGCAAAATCTCTTAAGAACCTTACTTATGTAATCAGATTGATGTAAGAAAAGGTTGTGATCACTTCTTATTCTCTCTATATCCATGCCTAGGATTCTTTTGGCTTCTCCTAAATCTTTCATGTCAAATTGACTGTTAAGTTTAGCCTTTAACTGATTTATCCTATCCATGTATTTGCTAGCAATTAACATGTCATCCACATAAAGAAGTAAATAAGTAATTACACTGTTTTGTTCCTTTTCCATATAGACACAGCTGTCATGTTTGCACCTTATCAAACCTATACTAAGCATGAAAGTATCAAAACGTCTATACCATTGTCTTGGACTTTGTTTTAATCCATAAAGTGACTTTTTAAGCATGCAAACTTTCTGTTCATTTTCAGGGAGAATAAAGCCCTCAGGCTGCTGCATATACAAGGTTTTGTCTAAATCTCCATGTAAGAATGCAATCTTAACATCTAATTGATGTAGAAACATATCATATTGAGTAACTAAAGCAAGAAGAATTCTTATAGGAACATGTTTAACCACATGAGAGAAAATCTCATCAAAATCAATACCTTCTCTCTGGGTGAATCCTTTAGCAACTAACCTTGCTTTGAACCTCACCTTTTTAGTGCCTATTATTTCAATCTTCCTTTTGAAGATCCACTTACTTCCAATCAGTCTGCAGCCTGGTGGTTTGTTTACCAGCAGCCAAGTCTTATTCTTTTCTAAGGATAAGAGTTCTTCATGTATTGCTTGCATCCATTTCTCCTTGTCCTTTGATTGGATTGCAGCTTTGAAGTTGCTAAGCTCTTGATATTCTATGTCTTGTGCAATTGAAAGGGCATAAGATACAAAATCAGCTTGTCCATACTTGTTTAGAGGATGAATTTCTCTTTTTTCCCTGTCTCTTGCCAGATTATAGCCTGTGAGATCATGTCTTATTCCTGCTGTGTGTTCCTCATGAATCTCCTCTTGATCTTCTAAGTTATCAACACCTTCTTGAGGCTCAGAAGTATGTTGTCTTTCCATACTTTCAGAATCATAGTGACCCTGCAGCTCCACCTGGACTTGAGTATCATTTCCAGGTTGTGATTCATCATGTTTGTATCCCATGATTGTTTCTCTAAAGGTTACATCTCTGCTTACAAAGCATCTTTGGTGATTTGCTTCTAAACACCACAATTTATAACCTTTAATTTGGATCCAGCTTGTCCTGCTTAATGTGAGCATTGCACAAACATCCAAAAACTTTAAGGAAATTATAGTTTGAAGGTTTGTCATACCATACCTCATCATCAGGAGATTTGAACTTTAGCACATAAGATGGACTCTTATTGATTAGTACTGCAGCTGTGGCAATGGCTTTACCCCAAAAACTCTTTGATAGATTAGCATCTGTCAGCATACATCTTACTCTTTCTAATAAGGTCCTATTCATTCTCTCAGCAATCCCGTTTTGTTGAGGTGTTGATACAACGGTCCTATGTCTAGTTATTCCCTTATCTTTGCAATAATCATGAAATTCTTGAGATAGATATTCCAAACCATTGTCTGTCCTAAGGTGTTTGATTTTCTTTCCTGGTTTATTTCAATCAGAGTAAACCATTCCTTGAATTTATCTAAGGCTTCATTCTTATACTTCAATATATATACCCACAATTTTCTAGAGAAGTCATCAATGAAGGTTAAGTGATACTTACCTCCACCATGTGTTTCTGTTCTGGCTGGCCCCCAGATATCAGAGTGTACATACTCTAAAATATCCTGCGTGTTATGCTGAGCATTAGGAAATGGAGCCTTCTTTGTCTTCCCCAGGATACATGGTTCACACTTCTCCAGTCTAGGGATCTGAGCTCCTCCTAGCAGGTTAGCCTTTGATAGAATCTGCAGGCCTTTATCTCCTAGGTGTTCCAATCTCTTATGGCAGAGATCAGCTTCTTCATTACTCATTATGGCAATACTTTCTCCAGTGACAGTTGATCCCACTAGAGTGTATAAGCCATTGGTCTTGATTCCTTTGATGATCACCTCAGAGCCTTTTATTATGAGCAGCTGATCACCTTGAGACTTGAACTCATAACCTGCATTGGTTAGTACATTTAAGGAAATTAGATTTCTTTTAAGATCAGGGATATACCTCACATTTGAGAGAATCTTGATCCTTCCATCATGTAACTTTAGCTTCACACTTCCAGTGTCTAATACTCTACATGATTGATCATTGGCAAGTAGTACCAAGCCTTCGTGTTCCATCTTGAGCTGACAGAACCATTCTTTGATAGGACACATATGGAATGAGCATCCTGAGTCAAGAACCCAATCAGCCTTTAATTGAGTGTTGGCAATACACAGCATGTCTGCACTATCATAGCCTTGCTCAGCTACTGCAGCCTGTTGATTGTTGGCTTGAGTCTTCTTGCGTTCTGGGCAATTCTTCTTCAAATGTCCAGGCTTGTGGCATTCATAGCACTTCCTTGTCTCTGTCTGCTCTTGGTTCCCCTTTTGATCTTGTTGAGCGACCTTCTTTTGATTCTTGTTCTTGTTGGAGTTATTCTTCTTGTTCCCTTTGAAATTTACACTCAAGCCTTCTCCTTGAGTTTAACTCTTAGTTTCAGAAGGTCCTGATATCATCTTAGTTCTGATTGACATCTGAATTACTTCTTCCAAGGTAAGAGGAGTGATTCTTCCATAGATGAGTGTATCTCTAAAGTGTTCCAGAGATTTAGGCAGTGAGTTTAGAAGAAGTAATGCCTTATCCTCATCCTTTTGTTGCTCACCTATGTTTTCCAAATCATCAACAATCTTGTTGAATTCACTCATCTTCTCCAAGATCTTCCTTTCCTCTTGAATCTTGAAGGAGATTAGTTTTTGTTTCAGATATAAACGATTGGCTAAAGTCTTTGTCATGTAGAGAGCATCCAGTTTCTTCCACATTGTATGTGTTGTGCTCTCTTTGCAGATTTCTCTAAGAGCAGTTCCACTCAGGCATAGTATTATGGCGCTTCTTGCTTTCTTGGCTATCTCGAGTCTCTTCTCAGCTCCTTCAAATGATGAAGATCCACCATCATCTTCAAGCAAGGCTCCTTCCCAGCCATTCTGAACCAGCAAAGCCTCCATTTTCACTTTCCATAAGTTGAAGTCTTCAATGCTTGAAAATTTCTCTATGTCGAGCTTCATTCTGGTCATCTCGTCGTTGATGCTTTCCACAGACGGCGCCACTTATTAGTTTTGAAGACGAGATTCCACTTATTTGCTCAGAAGACCAATCAAGAAACTAATGCAAGCTTCTTGACAATCAGAAAACCCTAAACTGCGCCCCTTACTTGTAACCGATCTAGCAATCAAAACTGAATGAAATAACACCAAGATTTAAGTGGTTCGGCTCTAACACTTGAGCCGACATCCACTGCAGCAAGAACGAGATCAATCCACTAAGAAACGAGTGAGAAATTACAAGTACAAAATCGCTCATAAACTTAAGAACCCTAATATCACTAAGCTCACTTGCACTCAGCTAAAACTGGAATCTAATGAATGAATCTTACTTCTAATTAGACCCCATTGTGCATGCTTATATAGAGGTTGAAAGCCCTCAACTAATTGAGAAAAACTAATGCTAACAAACAACTAATTTATGTTACAAGAATTAAGCCTGCGCCTAATCCCTAATTCCCCAGCAACCGGTCCATGTAGAGCAGAAACCTTCAACCGCCCGGTTCACCTAGGAATCCTCCGGTTCTCTGTGATTTGAACCTGGTTCCATACTCAGCAGGCTCTGCACGTGTCTGCACATGTGTCACATTGGATTTCCTGAGTTGTACTTCACAACATTAGTATAAAGATTTGGAAAATCTGATCTCTTTATCACAATGACTTGCAATCCTGAGTGGAAAGAAATACAAGAAAATTTATATGACAAGATCGTCCTGATTTGACTGCAAGAATTTTTTGTGTGAAATTTCAAGATTTGAAGGATCAAATACTAAAAAAGGAAAATTTCAAAGGTGTAATTACACATGTTCATGTGATTGAGTTCGAGGATTACTACATGCTCATATGCTTCTTATCTTGAAGGCTTAATATAAAATTAATACTCCAAATCAATTTGATAAGTTTGTCTGTGCCGAATTTCTTAACAAAGAGATGCATTTGGAATTACATGCATTGGTGGGAAAACATATAATACATGGACCATGTGTAGATAAGAATCCAAAAAATTCTTGCATGGAGAATAAGTGCAAATGTCATTATCCTCGACCATATTGTAAATACAAGGTAACAATGGATATCCAATTTACAAAAGGTTACATGGAGCTACAGTCCATGTTCGAAATGTAGACCTTGACAACCGATAGGTGGTACCTCCCAATAAATACCTATTATCCAGGTATAATCATCACATTACAATTCATTTATTTAATTTATTCCATGCATCTTTGTCATAAAAAATCATTTACCTAATTTATTTAATGAACTTTACTAATAACTAATAATATTATCTTACGATATTTTTTTTTTCAAATGCATCTAATGTCTAAGCCTCTAAAATAAACTTTTGAGTACATAAAATGTTATCTATTAAATTAATATTTTCCAGTATAAAGAGAAAGATTATATTATATTTGTTATTAAAATCATTTATAATCTAATTTATTTAATGAACTTTACTAATAATATTATCTTCCAATGTATATCTCTTATGCAGGTATAATTGTCATATTAATGTTGATATATGTCATATTCTCACATTCACGCTTCAAAATACCAATAAATTCAGATGAATCAAGTGAATGCTCAATTTGGAAACAAAGTGGTACAACACTAGAATTGATGCGTAAAGCAAAGTTGATTATATGGGATGAAACACCCATGGCAAAACGTTGTGCAATTGAGAATGTAGATTAAATTGCTTAAAGATGTGATGGGAAATAATGATGATTTTGGTGGAAAAGTGATGGAGGAGACTTCAGACATGTGTTACTAGTGTATCCAAATCAACAATCCAACAAACTATCTCTGCCAGTTTGGTTGAATCATATCTATGGCCAAAGATGACAAAGATTACTCTCACAAAAAAACATGAGATCAATGGAAGATCCAGCATTTAGTGAATTCTTAAAGCAGGACCGCAAGCAATAACAAAAAAAGAGGCATGAAGATTATCTCATTGAAGAAGACGATTAAAGAACTTATGTCCAAAAGAAAGAAAAAATTAAGGACCACAAGCAACAAAAACAAAGACAAAATATAGAGAAAATAAATTCTATTAAACGTAATCTTTTATTTTTTTTTTAATTTTTCTAGAATAGGTTTTTTTTTTTTTTTTAAGTTTCTTCATGATTTATATAACATTCAACTACTTCTTTTTTTTTTTTTTTTGAAAAAAGTTTGAGGATGAATATATATTTTTTCCGTTTTATGCATTGCTAATTGATTTATTTTCCAGAACTCAATCGATAAAATCATTTAATCATATTACTTGAGTTTTACTTTACTTAAGTTTAAATTAAACATTGAAATTTCTTGCTTTAATTTAGTTTGAGTTAAACATCAACCTATAACTATATGTTCGTCTACTTAAAAAACAATATTTAATGAATTGTTTATTTTAGTATATTATAACAAACAAAAGGCCAACAAATATTGGAAGGCAAAAACAATAGACAAATGACTATAAAATAAGATTGATACTTAAAAAAAGGCCTCCACATGCAATTAAAATAATGTATGTTAGGTTCTAAACCGTATATGGCTTTCATGCTGTCAACATGTCTTTACCTGCTTCCACCAATCCAGCATGGGATCATGCACTTAACATGAGTCCGGTGACTGTGATGGATTAATTGAGATTTATAGCTCGGCTCTGCATATCCGTGAAGATCCCCATTTGGATAGGTGGATTTGAGGAGAGATTTGAAATCCATCGGTAGTGTTTGGATAGATGTGAATTTGAAATCCATGGTTTTCATTTTGAGCTAATTTCGGAGTCAATTTAGTGGATTTCAAATCAACTCCAACTTGACACTCATTTCAAATCACTATATTTAAATGGAACACTTCTGCATGGACAAGCCAAGTATGATAGCATTCCAAGGAATGAGGTTAATTGCCTAATTGGTTGCTTTCTCTTGAATTTGTTGAAATACTTTGAATTTATCTAACCTTCCGAGTAGCACATTGATCATTGTACCCCAGAGAAACAATATTTTTTCCTCAGGCAAAAACTTGCGTACCCCCGGTGCATCGTACCCCCAAAGGTATTATTAGTTTGGTATTAGTTATATATTCATGAGGTATTATTGGTGTATTCATAAGGTATTACTTGAAGGTATTAGTGATATATTCATAAGGTATTAGTTGCATAATCATAAGGTATTACGTGCACAACTGAAATGTATGTTTTAGTGAAGGTATTATTCAAGATATTACTTGTTACATATTAAGATATTAATCATATTACTTATAGGTATTACAATAAGTGTTTGGTGGCACGGTGCCCCGGAGGTACGCAAGACCTACTCTTTTCCTCAAAGAAATCTCTAGCCAAATCAATCAACCCTTCCTTCACATAACCACTCAACATGATTATATGCTCCATGTTACCTCATTTCTATCGACCATCTTATCGAGAACACTTCGAGCATAATCAAGAGATGAGCTCATGCAGTAAAGTAAAACTAACTTAGTAGAAACAAGACAACTCATATTAAGGCCAGGTTTCAACATGTATTAAATTTGCAAGCAAATACTAAGTTAATTAGAAAACAAAAGTGTTGGAATACATGATAAATTAAGGTCAACACATTTGTACATAAATGTTTCATCTATATAACATAAAAATCACACAATCATAACATAAATGTCACAATTTGAAGCGAAAAATAAAAATAAACAATTTAACCCGGATTCGAATCGATCCGAACCCAGTTCGATTAGATGTGCACTCGGTACAAAGAAACCAACTCCCAATCAAATTACGAAAAGCTAATTTTTATTCACAAATGCTCCCGTGCACCAGGTGCACGGATCTGGATTGGTGCAATTGGGGCGACCCGATCCGGATCCGCGCACCTGGGTCACCTGGGTTTTTTTTTTCGCTTCAGTCTGTTACCTTTATGTTGTAAGGATATGACCTTTATGTTATATAAGTGTGACTTTTATATATAAATGTTATGACCTTTATGTTCAGTAACTTAGAAAAAAATGAAGATTTTCAGGTTTTTCGCTTCAGATTGAGACCTTTATGCTGTATTGTTGTGACCTTTATGTACAATACTTGTGACCTTTATGTACAAATATTTTGACCTTCAGAGTGTAAAATTCTTCCTTTTTTTCTAAGTTATTGTATATAAAGGTCATTACATTTATACATAAAGGTCACACTTATATAACATAAAGGTCACACATATACAACATAAATGTAACAGTTTGAAGCAAAAAAATAAAATTAAAAAAAAAAGTGCACGGATCCGGGTCAACCCGGACCCGACCCGAATTGTATGTGCACCAATTGCACAAGAGACTAAATCATTTTTATTTAAGTAATTTGGTGGGTGTATTTATTGTTTGTGGGCTCGTATCAGCCGACTCGACTACGGACAGGTTACAAGTCTAGTCCCCAATCACATAAGATCAATCAAAATAGATTAAAACAGGAAAACTTATGGACCTTAATGATGGTAATTAAGACATTGTAGGTATACTACCGAACACTAAATCATTTATAGTCTTGTATCCGTACGTTGCATATTATGTTATACATATATATATATAGTTAATTACGAATAATCATTCAAACTATACTCATGTTTTGCAATTAACTACTTAAATTTTTTTGCGGTTGCAACTAACCATTTTATATTTGCGTGAGTTGCAAATAACTATACTATCAGAACACCATTTTTCCGCCAAATTGAATCATGTACGAGACACACCCTCAACTTATAAAAGTGTCTCTGTCATTGGATTGAATGAATTTAGGGTCCATTTGGATGGGTGGATTTGAGGAGGGATTTGAAATCCATGGTAGCAAATCCACCGGTAGTGTTTGGATGGATGTGGATTTGAAATCCATGGTTTTCATTTTGAGCTAATTTTGGAGTCATTTTGGTGGATTTCAAATCCACTCAAACTTGAGAGGATTTGAAATCCACTCATTTCAAATCCTGAATTTCAAACCACTCATTTTTAGCTAATGTTTTTTTCCACCTTATAATATCATATATAATGTAATGATATATTATTTAACATAAATATTTTAGTACTTTTAATATGTATATTAATACAAAGTTAGATATTTTAAATTTAACTTTATGTCATTATACATAATTATATATATTTGATAATATTAAAAATCGAAATACATAAAATTATATACAAATGTATAGATTAACAAGCAAACTGGAAAATTCATATTCAAAATATAAGATAAATAAAAATGATCAATTCGAATAAACTTGTGCATCCATTAAATACTTAAAATTCGCAATACATTAAATTTAGTAGCACAAGAGGAAAGAATCATAAAATTACATTGTTAGGGGAAGATTTAAAAAATAAATTTATTATCTAAAAATAAGTTATTTGTATTGGAAACAATATAAATAAGTATTGAGATAAATAAACATTTGTATTTCATTAGTATTCATAACTACAAATAGACACATATTTTAATAAAATTTATGGTTCAATGATACACAACTCATTTAATCTAAATCCAACACAAGATTATATCAATTTATCAAGTACATACAATCTATCTTACTATTTATTTAAATAAAATAATTAAAAATTGTACTCAATCTAACATTAATAATTATAAATAGTTATGATAAAATTAATAAATCAAACATGTCATGCACTAAGAATGATATATGGAAATTACAATTTGTAAAACACAAAAACTTGTGTGAGATGGTTTCACGGATAATTTCCGTGAGACGGATCCTTTTTATCCATGGATCAAACCTATATCCGTTAATTTATATGTAAATTGGAAAGTTTGGGTGAGGGTCAACCCGTCTCATCTAACATGATCTGTGGGATGGTTTCACACAAAACTCACCCCTAAAACACAACCAAACAAATGACTCCTGTTCAATCCCTTGGACCACCCATTAACATAAAAAAAAAAAAAAAAGAATAAATAAATGTCAAATAAGAAGAATAATATATATATATATATAATTTCAATGAAGAATTAACATAAAAAAAAAGAATAAATAAATGTCAAATAAGAAGAATAATATATATATATATATATATAATTTCAATGAAGAAGTTGTTTAATTTGGAAAATGTTGACACACCTTACATTACAATCCCCTGTGATTGCTTTGTTTTTGTTAAATGTGGGAACTTATAATACTTTACAGTAGTATTAAGTTAAAAAACAAAAAAAGTCCGATTTTTAAGAAAAAAATCCATTTGTTATTAAATTTAATGACTTTTTGGTTTTACAAAGTTTAATGAGATATAATATTGATATTCTATAATGTCTATAGAAAATGTTTTCATGGCCACTATGAGAATCTTTATATATTTATCGTTTATGTTTATCTATGTATATAGTTTTATATAATATGTTATAAATTTGTAATTATTTTTGTATTTTATTTTTACTTTCATTAAAATAATAATAATATATAATAGTAATAATGATAATTATTATAATACCCAGAAATTAACAAAATAATATATATTGCATAATATTAACAAAACTAGTATTTTTGATATAGTCTCCTACCTACTCTAGTTAGCTTTTGAAATATTCTTTTGATATCAAAATTAAATTTCTAAGATATTTAAAGTTAATTTGCTCTGACTTATACATCCCTTGGGTACAAATCTTAGATCCATGCCTCAAATGTGTGGTGTTATATATGTACTCTTTAGGTATCACGTGTATACACGTAGATATTATTTTTCCATGTTAAGGCGTGATATTAAATATGTGGTGTTACATATGTACTTTTTAGACATCACACGTATACACTTATGTATTACTTTTCCATGTTAATGAGTGATATTAGATTAGATATATACTCTTAATGTATTACTTTATATTCAATGATAAGAGTTACTCTTCTGTACACCAATTGCACGGATCAGATCCGTGCAACCGGGCCGCCCGCGGGTTGAGCCGGCCCGCCTAGCCCGTGCCTCTTTACTTTTTTGCGTGTTTTGGTCGTTACCTTCATGTTATGTTAGTATTACCTTCGTGTTATGTTAGCGTAACCTCATTTCCAGATTTCATACCCTTAGTTTAAAACCATCGAACTAAAATAACACGAAGGTAACACTAATATAACATGAAGGTAACACTAACATAACATGAAGGTAACCCTAACATAACATGAATGTAAAAAACAATGTTAATCATACCTTCATATTATGTTAGTGTTACCTTCATGTTATGATAATGTTATCTTCATGTTATGATAATGTTAGGTAACACTAACATAATATGAAGGTATGACTGCTTGGAGCGAATCTTGGTGGGTTTGAGCGCACCTACCAGGCGTGTGGGGCGGGTTGACCTGGGTGCATGAATCTTAAATCCATGCACCAGTTACACAAAATATTTTACCCAATGATAGATATATACTCTTAATTTATTACTCTCTGTTCGATGATAGTTATTAGATATATACCTTCAGGTATTACATGTATACCGTTGAGGTATTACTCACATATTCACTAAAGGTATCGATTTTTTTGTTTTGTATGTAAGTAATACGTTAAGAGTATACGTGTGATATTTGAAGAGTATATATATATATATATATATATATATATCTAACAACATGCGATGATCAAATTGAGGACTCCGTGTCCTAGGGCACATAAGTTTCACTCTTAAAGTTAATTTGCACTAATGTAGAATGTTGATTAACATTAGAGTAAGTCTCCTGTAAATCAGGTGCATGGATCCCGGGTCGGATGGGTCAGGGGACCCGCTCCTCATTTTTTTTATTTTTTTTTCATGCACGGTTTTTTTAATTTTGCACCTACCAATAGGTTATGTTAGACCTACCTTGACGTTATGTTAGACATACCTTTAAGCTATGTTAAACCTACATTTCTGCCCAGATTTCATACATTTTCTTTTTTGCGCTTGATTTTTGAATTTTGACACCTACCGCTACGTTATGCTAGACCTACCTTTACGTTATGTTAGACCTATATTTATGTTATGTTAAGCCTACCATTCTGTCAAAATTTCATACTTTAATTTTTTTTTTTTAAAAACCTTAGGTTTGACACATGTACCATTATATTGTATTAAACATACCTTTATGTATAGTTAGACATACATTTGAGTGATGTTAGACCTACCTACATAAGGTAGATTTACCATAACACAAAGGTAGGTCTAACTATATATAAAGGTAGGTCTATTGGAGCGAATTTGGGTGAGTTTCAGCGCGAGTATCAGGTGCATGGGGTGCGTGAAACGTGCGTGTGAGCGCTTTTTTGGGCATTTTGACCAGGTCAATCTTGGTACATGAATCTAGTTTTGTGCAACCGACTCATATCAGTTTTTGCCAAATATAATTTTAAAATTAAATTTCCAAAAAATATTAGAATAAAAAAAATGTAATTACAAAATTATTTCTTCAAAGTTGCTTTAGTAGTTAATACTCTCCATGAGTCTCCACATATAATGTATATAAGGAGGGAAAAAAACAGAATTCAATTCTGAATTCTTGCAATCCAATGCATGTGAGCCTGTATTTAGATCTCGTGGGCGTGGCCATAATCAGATCTAGCCGCCTTCAATTCCTCACTCTCTTCGCGAATCAAAATCGGAGTCGAATTGTTATCGCGGGTACGTGTTTGAATTTCATGATTTGAGCTTCATTTCGATGGATCAATGGTGAATCAGTTGTTTGAATGCTGTTTGAGTCTGTTCGTTTCTTCTTTTTACACGTTTGATCATGCAAAATAGGGTTTTTGATTTGATTTGATTTTATTGATTGTTGCTGCAATTGCCATCGTGTTAAAGGCTTTGAGAGAATTATGATCTTGTTGTGTTGGAAATTGACGCTAATGTGTCCATTGATTGCGGATGTTCGTCGGTTTTTGTGTAACAGCTCATGCATGGATGCTTTTGGGTTTTTTTTTTTGATTGTCTTAGCTGCTGAACTGAATTAGTGGAAATGGTTATTGATGGGGCTTTTGTCGTGTTTTTGTTTTCAAAGATTAAGGTTTGATAGCCTGCCTGGGGGTTGGCTTGAGAAGAACGGGATGATAGAGTGCAGTGTTTGTCATTCCAAATTGGTTTCTCCATCCACAAAGGCTATCTCACGAGCTTATGATCGACACAGGAGCAAGGTATCGTCGAAGCAGCGGGTGCTTAACTTCTTATTAGTCGGTGGTGATTGTGTACTGGTTGGTTTCCAGGTATAATTTTCGTGTTTTTATCCTGTCAATTTTATACTAGTATGCAGTTTATTTCTTGAGGGAACATTGTTCATTCCATTAGTTTAGTTAATCTGGTTAGAAGACATTATATTTTTAGTTTTTTGTTGTTGTGTTAATACAAAGGTTACGAGTAGCAAATAATCTCAATCAATAAGTCAATAAGATGGAAAAGATAAATAGTGCTCCCGATCTCATATATGCCCATTTCTAGTAATCCGATTCAGATGCCTCTCTCTTGTTTTTATTTTTTGTAACACGAGATGCCTCTCTTGTCAGCCTGTCCACAATTGCTACTTCTCCTTTCTCTTCCACTCATTTTCATTCTCTTTTATTTCATCTTTATTTTTAGATACTCATCCATTCATGTCTTCGCTGATCAGTTTGGAAAGCCTCTGCTAACAACCTTAATCTCTGCTCTTGATTACCTCTGTAACACCTTCATGTTGTGCTTTAGTTTTGCTAGCAGTGTGGTGGGAACGGTGGATGAATATATATAGAATTACATTTCATTTGATATTGATCCAGTGGAACAATGTCTCAATTTTTCAAAACTGTAATATATGGATAAAAAGACAGAGAGACTAATGCAATGCTATTCAATTTCAATGCTTAATAGAATACCCAAGGCAAACTGGTTAAAGTAATGGAATTATGGAAGTAAGGGTCCTGTACTGATTTAACATCCCATTGGGTATCTGAATAGAGAAAACTTTTGAAAGTACAAAATTTCTGATACCCTACCGAACCAACCCAAAGACATGATGAGGGACAAAAAGATATAAAGTTTGGTAGTGTAGAACTTCTTCACAACTGTAACATTTTTATGACCTGGCATATTATAAACACACATATATGTATTTGTAGAGTTTCTAATTGTTTAACTGTAAGCATTATCACTTCCTGTTGTACTTTTGCTTATCTAGACACATAGAGTGTGAATGCATATCATTGACTCCGTTCTCATAAATGTCACTGAGCATTTTCTAATGTTGGATATTATCTTCTCCAGCCTGTTTTGGTTTATATGTCAAAAGTTGATGGCCGCTTCAAGTTTAGCCCTATTAGTGTCAACTTTTTGACAGAGGTCGCAAAAGTCCTGTTTGCAATTGCAATGCTTATATTCCAGGTAATTCTCCATTCAATCATTAGAAATATGAAATATGTTTCTAGATTTTTAAAGCAACATTCAAAAGGCAAAATGGAGTTGCAGTTATTTAGGTATATAACTAATATGAGAAAAGTGGAAAACCATATATAAAAATGTTGCTGCACACAACTTGTATGGTATGACAAATTAAAAGATGTGGGCATGACATTGCTTCTTTAAATTATATCTTTATAACTAACTCCAGTCTATCCCTCAGCCATATTCCCTGCACTCGAGTTATATTTTCTTTAATATTCCTATTGATGAAAATTCTTTATAAACTTTTCTGCCAATGTTTGCCCGTTCAGTCCTTTTAGTTCTTTTTAAAGTTTCCAACTGTCTTGAGACATTTTAATCTCTGTGCAGTATAGTACTGATTCGATCTATCAATGAATCTGAACCTGTTTCCTCCATCACAGTGGGGTGCATTCTCACTATCTGCACTTAATTAAATATCTTGCTATCTCATAATCTGGACCTCATTTTACTTTGTGTCTGTGAGATCTCTATGAATGAGAATGCATCTTTATTTTAGTTAGTGAGTTGCTTAGATGTGCCATAATATTGACAACTTAAGGTGTGGAACTTAAGAAAAATACAAGAACTGTCTCTAAAAGGGATTGCACTATGCTTGCAACTTTTAACAAAATTTAAGAATTCTACGTTGATTATAATTGGAAGGCTGTCTTCTGTTGCATTAAGTATTTCTCATTAGGAGATTGATAAATTTGTTCTGAAATTGAGGTTGACAAAGTGTAATGAGCCAAAACAGCGTATGCACTTTAATCTTTCTATTTGGTAGCACATGGGTTGTGTGTTTCTTTAATAAATTTTAGAAGATGGCACATTATTACAAAGCATATGATCATATTTCCATGTGCTGTCAGATAGCTAAACTGACTACTGATGTATATGCACCCTTGAGGATCCATTTCACATCTCTGGTATTTATAGAGTTGGGTCTTTCCCGCAGGCTAGGAGACAAAAGGCTGGTGAAAAGCCGCTTCTCTCAATATCTACATTCATTCAGGTGCATATTAGAAATCTGATCTTGTTTCAGAATTTGTTTTAAGGATCCTTCAACTTATATGACATGCAGTTATCAAATTTTCTATTATTTGTTTAAGTGTTTTTGTTCAAAACACTATTTTGGTGTTGCCCTTACCGTAATATTCCTTCTGATACTATCTTTTAACTTTTTTAATTTCTCGTTTTGTGATCTGATGTTGTTGAGATGTTGAAATGTGTGTGGCATACAGGTGGTGTGTTCATGTACAAAGGGAATAAGTATTACTGTATTTGTTGAAAGAGGAGAAAGTAAAATAGAAAATTTCTCTCTAGTATTGACATTTTTAATTTGCATATGCTAAAGGCATATAATTTATGATGATTTTATCTATTTATTTAGTATCTTGAGTTTATAGTTGGAATGTCGAGAAAAGATTTTGATTAATATGACTTAATTAAATCTGAAGTTTGATATCCTTAAGTGGATATTAAGTTTCCAGTTGCTATAGTCATATGAAGCCAAACATATATGATATCTGATGTTTCTCTTTATTCCTGCTGGGCTAGTGGTACCTTCTGATGATATAAAATATATACATACTTGCAGGCTGCTCGCAACAATACACTTCTTGCTGTTCCAGCCCTTCTTTATGCTATAAATAACTACCTAAAATTCATTATGCAGGTAAACTTCAGTTCTACTTGGTAATTTAGTTTATGTAGATTTACCTATATTATATTAACCTTGTTCAATTTGTTGGCTATTCAGAATGTCTTCATTTTACTGAACGTCATTTCACTATCCGAGCAATTGGATAATATTGGACCACAGTTTCTTGCTTGTTCCTCTATACTTCAGATAACTAATAACTCTGTGTTTATTGAATGTTTTCCAGCTATATTTCAACCCTGCAACAGTGAAAATGTTGAGCAATCTAAAGGTGTGTTTCTGATGTTATTTTTTTTTTCCTCAAAAAATATCTAATCTCTTATTTGGTGCTTACAATATGGCATTCAGTGCAATGTGGAAATTGGAATAACTAGACTGGAAAGAAACACTATCCACATTTCATTTTCTACCCCATGTCTGGAAAGCCTTATGTGTAGCATAAACTTTATTGACTACTATATATTTTTTATTAGGAGAATCTGCTCTTCCTAAAGATATATTACAAAAGCTGATAAATCTCATCACGAAAATACTTCAATTACCTACTTTTCTTTGGTCATTGTTCTTGAACATAGTCACGTAAAAAGTGCTTCTTAAAAAACTTACAATTCAGCCACCTCCTTAAAAGATTAATGCTTCCATCATGTCAATCTGCTAGTTTTCTTGACATGGCCACACTGCACAGTTTCTAGATATGTCATTTCTTATTAGCCAACTAATGCATCAGCATCTTTACTGGAAAGGACTAGCAAAGAGTGCTATCTTCTAAGTTCAAATTAGAAATTAAGTCATTTCTGTTGATGCTTTGTTTTGCTTTATTAATTTATTTTTGCTATTAACTCTGGGATACTTTACTATTTTACAGGTTTTGGTCATTGCTGTACTTTTGAAGTTGATTATGAGACGTAGATTTTCAGTAATTCAGGTTAGTTTCAATTATTAGCCTGCTAAGGTAGTACAGTTGGAATTTTTTTGGTTGCAAGATGCGCCAAGCAAGACAACAAATATTTTAATGTCCAATAACAAATACTTAATATGATGTTATATTGCAGTGGGAGGCTCTTGCGTTGTTGCTAATTGGGATTAGTATAAATCAACTTAAATCCTACCCGGAGGATACAACTGCTCTGGATCTTCCAGTCACAACTGTAGCATATGTGTACACATTGATATTTGTAAGTTGCTTCAGCCATCCCTGTTGATTGCATTAGTTATGTGCTCGGATATGTTTGACTATATTTATTTACTTATAGTTTGGTTCCTTTTGGCTTCTTCATTAAATTCGTTCTCTGCAATCAAAGCTCACTTTTGAACATTCGAATCAGGTGACTGTACCTTCTATGGCCTCAGTGTTCAATGAATATGCTCTGAAAAGTCAATACGACACCAGTATTTATCTTCAGGTGATAGATGTAGCAAGTTCTTGTTGTGTATTATCATTTAGAGTTTATGTTTTTAGCTCTTGTACTTATCTTATGACCCCTATTGGTGTTCCCCTTTCTGCAGTCTGGAAGACGCAAATAAGTTATACTCACTGAAAGGATAAATCTTAATTTAATTTACAACCTAAATTGTCACTTCTATAACAGTCATTTATTTGGTAATATGAGTGCTTGTCATTATAATTATGAGAATTGTCTTGTAGTTTACATATTTGGCATTATTACCTAGAAGTAAGATGAATTTGGTGTTAAGTCATTTGAATGAAAGGTGTTCTGGAGAATGATGTGGCCTCAAGCATTTGCTGGAGAGTGGAAAATTTATAAGTTATAGCAATGCAAGTTTAGAGTTTACCTGTTGGTGTATATGATCTTTTCCCGCAAGGCATCTTATGTCTCTTACATAGAAGTTCTGGCTGTGTGACATTTTTCCTGCAAATATGTTATTTGATCTGCAGAACTTCTTTTTATATGGATATGGAGCTATATTCAACTTTCTTGGAATTCTTGGATCTGTCATTTTTAAAGGTACAGGTGCAAATTTTGCTTCTCCGCCAATAAATTTACTTTCAACTATTGGAAGAATTTAATGGAAGCATCCTTGGAAGATGATGACATGGTTTTATGGTTTTAATTCTGTTTCATTGTCACTGGGTCATTGATTGGAGGGTTGCTCTTGCTTTAGTATGCATCTATTTGATCTTGCTATATATTTAAGAATGTCCCTTTAATGACACAGGTCCTAACAGTTTTGATATATTAGAAGGACATTCAAAAGCTACAATGCTTTTGATATGTAACAATGCGGCACAGGGAATTTTATCCTCCTTTTTCTTCAAATATGCTGGTAAGAGAATGATGTTGGAGCTCTGAGATCTGGAGATTTTATTTCGTTTCTTGGATTAATAATGCATCGACTTTCCTACCTTAGTTCCTTATCTTCAGCTGTAGCTCAATAATTAATGTTTTCTACCAAATGTTTTCACACGTCTTTTTTGTTATGCTACCAGATACAATTTTGAAGAAGTATTCGTCCACTGTTGCGACAATATTTACAGGCATAGCATCTGCTATTATGTTTGGCCATACCTTGACCATAAACTTTATGTTAGGGATTTCAATTGTTTTCATTTCAATGCACCAGGTACCATAAGTTACAGAAGTCTCTTATTTCATGTGTGTGTATTTAGACTAACCTCTTGTTTTTTATCTGTCAGTTCTTTTCACCTCTTTCAAAAGTTAAGGATGAGCAACAAACTGGCAAGCTTGAGATAGTGGATGTGCCGGATGATCATAGGTATGCATTTTTTATTACTAAAATAATCGGACTTTTTGTATAATGTTGATCTGGCATGCTTGCTTATGTGCAAGTTAGTATACTTTTTCAAGGTCTCATCTTTTGTTTGCTGTCATTGAGGCTTCAATAACATACCTAAGTTAGGATTGAACGTACCCTATATATCATTTTTCCTGGAATTGTCTTCGACATTCAGAACCTACATAATATCATACTGCACTAGCCTCGTGTCTTCGTTTCTTGATTATTGCAACTTTATTTTGGACAACCACTGCATCTTCTCTTCTCTTCTGTCTTTCCAGGTCTAGGGAGTTATCCTTCATAGATATGGCCGCTGGGGCTAATGAGGAGGTACATTCTGTTTCCACTCTTGAATATGCAATGTGCAATGTGTTCTTTCTTTCTTCCGAATGCTTTCTTACTTTCCTCGTTTAACTCTTTGCTTTCTCCAGGCTACTCATCGTGTGGCACCTGACGAAAGACAACCTCTTCTTCCCACCTAAACTTGCATTACTTCTCAAGTAAGTCAGCTGAAACTTTTAGTTATATCCTTCAATTAATTAGTAGTGTACTCCACAGCACTGAATATATCTGACCAATCGTTTTCTTTTCTGGACGAGTGAGCTCTTTTACCATTCACTCGTCGTTACGCTATATAAAAGATGGCTTCAACATCTGTTTTCTGAATTTACCCTTTGTTGCATTTCTTCACAGGCTTAGCCGTTTCTTGTGCGCAATCACTGGAACGTATAGAACAGAAGATAACGCAGTGTTTATTTGGAAAAAATAAATGCAATTAAAATTCATTGCCTCAAAGAACTTACTGTCATGTATCTTTTTGGCACATAGTGATTCTTCCTTGGAATAGTTTTGAAAAATACAGAGTTGGAAAATTCTAGCTTTTGAAGATATACGAGTATAAACTGCTGCATGGTTACAGTGTTAGATTATAATGTATTTTTAGGTCAATTGTAAGTTGATCCATTTTTTTACTCATGATATTTTTAAATGTTTAAATAGTTTTAGAGATTATGTTTAAACTTGTCTGGTTATAATGAGCTTTAAATCATCAGTCAAAGCTCTGAGTAATGTAAAATTTTAAGACAATTTTTATCTTTGTATTTATTGAGCTTCAATCAAGTTTTAAATCTTATCAAACGAACAAAAGGGGTTCAAATCGTTTTTAAGCTAATGAGCTTTTTAAAATCAATTTAAGTTGAATAATTTGATAACAAGTAGTTTGATTTGAAACTTGACTAAACTTAAGTTTCCTTGAAAACCAATTAATATATATTTCATGTATACTAAAAAATAACCACTAGAGCGTATCATTCTATAGTTATTTCATTTTTCCATTAATTTTTTTAATTTATAATTTTAATTTTTAGTTTCAATTCCATTATTTCATGATATAATAATAGTTGTTAATATTTTGAAATCTATGGACATTTTAGGTAAATATTTTGATATAGGAGTTGATTGTATTGACTAATTGATAATGATATGATGATTGAATGTTTTATTATTATATTTGATTTACATGCCAATCCATTTAAGAATTGATGTTTAATTTTAATTTAAGTTGTTGGCTAAAATTGGTTAACGATAATGAACGCTTTTTCATGAGTAGGTCTTGGGTGTCCCTGGGGCACGGATCCTAGATCCGTACCCCCAACCCGACCTGCTATCCTAGGGCTGTTTTTTTTCCTCTTCTTCTCCTCCCCAACCCGTTTTCTTCTCTCTACTCTTCTTCTCCTTTTCTTCTTCTTGTGCTTGTTCTTCTCTCCCTCGCGCTTCCTTTCCTCCTTTTCTTCTTCTTATTCTTATTTTGCTGCTGCTACTAAGTCGCTTCTTCTTCTTCTTCTTCTTCAAACATACGCGCAATAATGAATAATCATCTCGGGATTTGCAGAGTCATCTTCACCACTCTCCATTGTTGCCGTTCCACTCTCCTCCTCCCATTCTTCTTCTTCTTCTCATCTTCACAAATATAATCGAATGACGTCATTCATAAATCTGTTGTTTTCCGTGAAGGTGGGGTGAATAATTAGTTTTGTTAAGTTTATTTGCAAATAAAAATTTGAAGAAGATGATGATTTGCATAATATTTAAGGAAGAAGAAGAAGATGATGAATATCGTTGATATATTAAAATTTACATTTGTCGTGATACCTTAAGAGTATATATGTGATACCTTAAGAGTGTATATGTGATACCATAAAAGTATACACTAATACTTGATAATACGTAATACCTTAAAGTTGAATATGTAATACCTTATACAATACTCTAAGCATTAATACCTCAAAGGTAAATATGTAATACCCAAAGGTGCATAAGTAATACTTTAAAGGTAAATATAATATCTCAAAGGTGCATATGTAATACTTTATGTTTTAAGCTTAATACCATAAAGGTAAATGTGTAATACCTTAAGACTATACACATAATACCTGAAGAATGTGTATATATATATATATATAATATGTATCACTGAGTCATTTACCATGTAATCAGGTGTGCGTGGGTGAATACCAACTTACATGTGGGCGTGCGTGGAGGTGGCTCATGCGTCGGGTCAGCTCGATACACCCTTCAGGACAGGATACTATACAAAAGAGGGTTCTCATGGCCACTACTAAGGTGCCTGGACGAACAAGAAGCAAAATATACATTGAAGGAAGTACACGAAGGTATATGTGGAAATCATACGAGTGGGAGGCACTCGCATATAAAGTGATAAGGCAAGGGTACTTCTGGCCTATCCTGAAGAACGACGCAATAGGCTTTGCATGGAGATGCACCACAAACTCGGGCCTCGTCAGACGAACTCATGTCACTCATCAGCCCATGGCCATTTGCTAAATGGGGAATGGACCTCATCGGACCGTTACCCACAAGACGAGAAGGAGTAAGAATCGCTATCGTCGCAGTCGACTACTTTACAAAATGGGCAGAAGTAGAAGCTCTCGTGAAAATCACAGAGGCCGAGGTCATATAATTCACTTGGAAATCCATCATCTGTAGGTTCAAAATACCACATTCGCTGGTAACCGACAATGGAAAATAGTTTGACTCCCAGGGATTTTGGGAATTCTGCGAAGAATTGGAATAAAGAAAATGTTGTCAACTCCTTACCACCCACAAGGAAATAGGCAGTTCGAGGCAATCAACAAGATCATTAAACATATCCTCAAGACAAAGCTCGAAGGTATGAAAAGAACATGGGCTGGCGAGCTACAAGGAGTACTATGATCGTACAGGACCACAACAAGGAGCTCAACCGGGGAAACCCATTTCTCTTTAGCTTTTGGAACGGAAGCCATAATTCCAGTCAAGCTAGGAATGCCGACCTAGTGAGTGCAAAACTTTCAAGAAGATAACAATGAAGCATCACTCTTGTTAAGACTTGCCTGGTAGAAGAAAGGAGAATAGACGATGAGTTGAAAAACACCATCTACAAGCAAAGGAGCGAGAGATACTACAACTCCAAAGTCAAACCTTGAAAACTCAAAATAGGCGACCTGGTTCTAAGGAAAGTTCTGCAACATACAAAGGAGGCTAATGCTGGATCCCTCAACCCAACATGGGAAGGACCATACCACATCTCCAAAGTCCTCACAAAAGGAGCATTCGAGATCGAAGACATGAAAGGTCATACCCAACCAAAACCATGAAATGCTGAGCTGTTGAAGAAGTACTATCAGTAGAACAAACAATAAGGGACAAATGTTTCTTGAACTTTGCTCATTTCATTGTAAAATTTTCAACAATGAATAAAATCCCCTTTTTAGAGCAAATACCGAGTTCATCACAGGGGCTTGAGCTCGTTTCCACGACTCAACACTAGGGCCGGGCTGAATAGGGGCTCGGACCAACCGGACAGGGGCTTGAGCTCATTTCCAAGACTCAACGCCAGGGTCGGGCTAGATAGGGGCCTAATAAGTGTCAAAGTTGCTATAGTTTTGCGTACAATTATATGGTCAATTGAGGGCATTTGTGTACGTTTTTATGGCAATTTGGTTACTTTTGATATATTAGTTGCATTTGACAATTTTGTGCTAAGTTTCATGATTTTAGTGGAAAAAGTACAAATTTCAAGTGTGATTAAGGATCAGGGAAGGAATCGTGATGATCGAGAAAGAAACGGGGCCAAAAACGAGGAAAAACAGAGCTGTGCAGTGGCGCATGGACTATAGCAGTCACGCACGGTTAGGCCTGCAGTGGCGCACGACCATGCATGGATGATCAGATTAGGATGCAGTGGTGCATGGGCGGCCGTGTCATGGGACACGTCCATGCGCTGCCGCCGAAGGTGAGAGCAGCGGGGCACGGTCTGACCATACCGTAGTGCATGACCGTGCCCGGATGTCCAGATCAGTTTCGAACCTGATTTTGGATGAATTTTATCCGATTTCTTGACCTCCAAATTTCTCAAGAAGATATAAATACCCCATAATACTCCAGAGGATCATTCGGAGGGTAGGAATAATATTCATATAGGGAAAACACATATTCTGAGAGCATCTGAAGAGGAGAAGAAGACTTCAAAGATCAAGGAATCGAGAGATCATCGTTCATATAGAGGTTTTCTTTATCTTTCCTTTATTGTTGGATTAATTCAGTTTGATATGATATTTTCAATCTTGTCTATGAGTTTGTTGATATTCATGTCTAACTAGTTCTCCATGGGTTTCTAGGACTTGTTAGTAATCTGATTTGAATCTGATGAATCTTTGATTTCAATTCAATTTCTTGATACTTTATCCTATTGATGTGTTTATGGTTTGGTTGCTTGTTTGATTATTTGGCATATAATTGAGCATGTTTGAGTAATTAAATCAAAATTCGAGAGAGGAGATTTAATTATGGAAGAGTAAACACATGACATGTAGGATGCATTAGATCGAGAGATTAATGACTTATGTGATGAGATTTTCAATCCTATATGCTTTTGGGAGTTGTTTTGCTTTATTAGATTGAGTAGAGATACCTCTGGTAGCATAATAATCAACCGATTAACTGACTCGAGAGAGCTGTTAATTCGATATTTGTGATTGCTCATATAGGATAATTAATCATTTGAATTGGATTGGTAAAGTGATATCATGATGAGAATTAGATGAAAGCATGTTCTAGAACTTGTCTCAGTTATATTTGTTTGTCTTCGTGGATTTTATCTGTTTTTGTTTTAGTATAATTTATTTGAAATCTTTGATATTTGTTAGCCTAGATAAAATTAGGGGTTGAATTTGGGTAATTGATTATTCCTAGATAATAATCTCTGTGGGATCGACCTTGCTTACCGCGTCTACAATCTATACCGTACACTTGCGGTAGTAGCCTAAAGAAATTGGTGAACAGGGCCCGAACCAACAGGACAGGGCTTGAGCTCGTTTCCACGACTCAACGCCAGGGCTAGGCTGAATAGGGGCTCAGACCAACAGGACAGGGGCTTGAGCTCGTTTCTACCACTCAACGCCAGGGTCGGGCTAAATAGAGGGTCGAACCAACAGGACAGAGGCTTGAGCTCGTTTTCATGGCTCAACGCCAGGGGCAGGCTGAATAGGGGCCCGGACCAACAGGACAAGGACTAAAGCTCGCATTATAAACAAGGAGTCAACTCCAACAGGAAGCCCTCGAGCAAATGACCGCCCGATCACTACAAAAAAATGGGCAGAAATCACCGACACAAAGGTCATAAATTCAACAAAAACAAACATTGTTTCATCCGGATCAAAGACCGGGACCATCCACATTTCACATCGGCTAAAAGTGTCGGGCAGAAAAGGAAACAGTTCATAAAAAACCCTCAAGGGTAAAATCTCCATCAGTCGGGAACCTCTGGGCCTCGACAGAAACATTCACGGAGTCGCCACTCTGGACGTCGGCCGGCTCCTTTTGCTAAGCAGGGTTGGCCTCACCAGCTCCTGGAAGTCCTTGTGCACCCTCTCCAAACTAGGTCACCTCCATTAAGTCGTCCATTAGAGAATCTTCATCCCTCGACGAAACCTCGAAGACCTGAACAGGCGAGGCAGACATAACCTCATAAACCGGCGCAGCCTGAAGAAGATCAGAACCCTCAAGAAGGAAGTCCTTGAGATCCTTCAAAACAGCCTGGCACCTCTCCGGAAGGGGACACCTCTCCAACTCCTCGGTCACGCGGGCCTTGAACGGCCCCAAGTCCATCCCGTGAGCCGCAACTATCTTTGAACTATCCCGGAGAGCTGAAAAGTAGGGCATAAAATGATCATACCTATTCTCCAAGAAGCTTTTATACTTCCAGATAACCTGGTACTCGGGACAATAGCACCACGAGCAACCTCAAAGGCCTCCTAAGATGCCTTCAGTTGAGCCTTCAAAGCTTCTTGCTCCCCCATCAACCTGCTCTCTCTAAGGAAGGCATCGGACAACCCACTAACAGTCGGTCAGCCCGGCAGCTTGAGCCTCGACAAGAGCCTGCTTCGACGCATTCAATTCCTCGGTCAGGGATGCTTGGATCTTCTTGCTGTCCTTCAACTCCCTCCGAACAATCTTCAAGTCAGCCTTCACCCCCTTCATGCAATCAAGAGAGGCCATATTCGCTCCGGCCGCACGCCATGTAAAAACCTCAGCTTGAGCATGGAGGACCCGAGCACAATTCTCCAGGTTAGCAGCAGAAAGGTCATCGACATAGTGTTCGAGCTCATCCGTCCAAGCACGGATAGGGGTCTCAGCTGCCTTGTCAACACCATTAAAAAGCTCTCCAATCAACTCCCAAGAAGGAAAGAGAAACTCGACAAAAGGAATCATGAATGGAGGCAGTCTCCTCAACGCCTCCTCATAGAGGGTTATCTCGGGATCCCAACCACAAAAGCTGACCGGCCTACCCGAAGAAGGACCGGGCGACACCACAGGCAAACCTCTGTCCGAAGGATTCTGAGGCTGAAGAGGGAACGGGACGGGCAGAAGCTAGGCAAGCAGAAGACTTACCCACTTCTATAACCTCCTTAGGACGCTTCCTTGAAGGCACCGAGGGAGCAGAGGTAGCATCAGCACTAGTGGAAGGAACACGGCGATCAGAGGCTGCAGAGAGACGAGAAGAACTCCTGTCGACCTCAGCAGTTTGGACTATCAAGCATGAAACAGGATCCATGGTAGGAGGAGTGTCTGAAAAATAAAAAGAGGAAACTCAGAAATTCTATAAAGGAGAAAGAATCACGAAAGGGCAACAACACCTTACCCGGGGCTGGAGCACGAACAAAAAGAGGAACTAAAGCGATGTCACGTAAACGTTCGGGCATGAGTAGGATCAACACGTGCCGCTAAACAGCAGGAGCGCCAGCTATCTGTTCAAGTCCCCTACGAAACTCTTGCGTAATAAATAAGTTGCGAGGATTGTAGGCTACATGAAAACAAAACATTAAACAATCAAAAAAATTGAAAATGAAAGGAGAAAAAAAATGGAATACCATTAGGAGATCCAAAATCGGAGAAGTAAGGTTGGAGCTGGTCAGTATTCAGGACAAGACTACCCCAATCTCCTCTAACCCAGAACCACTTGCTGCGTCATTCCTTCACGGATGAAGAAATCCCAAGGATAGATGGAGGTCTCTTTTTATTAAGGGAAAGATAGTAAAACTGCTTATCAAACCCAGGAGAGGCCTTCAGGCCGAACAACCAATTCACCTTTGAAAAGGTCGACACGAGAAGACCGTAGGTCTGGAAAAGGATCAGCAGACCAATCAAGGCAGACCATCCATTTGGATGAATCTGAGCAGGAGCTAGCTGCCACTAGAGAAGGAATTTCGAAATAACAAGAGCAAGGGGAAATCTAAGGCCGGCCTCGATAGTCTTGGCACTAACGACAACAACCCCTATAGGAGGTCTGTTCATCATATCATCTTGATGAGGGACAACAAGAAGATTATTTTTCGGGAAAGGAAAATCATGGCATAACCGAGAGAACTCGGCAGCGGTAATGGAGGAATGAGAATTGGAAGCAGAAATGTTCACACCCCTAGCAGGAGAAACCTTAAAGGGAACAGGATTAGAAGGACCTGCCGCTTCTGACGTATGAAGGACAGGAGACTCGTAGTACATAACTAATTCTGAGGACGACGACATGGAAAGCGCGGTGTCATCGTACTCCCTAACATGGTCGGAATTAGAAGAAGATGACATTATAAAGGAAAAAGTTACCTGAAACTTTTGAAAGGAAGGTTGAAGACGACGATGGAAGGACGGGGAATAAAACAAATTCTCCACCCTACTTATAGGCACAACCCACGTCTTGTCCAAGACGCATGACCCAAGTCATGTCTCTTCAACTTCCCCAATGACAGGATGCTTACACGTTTAACGAAAGGACGGCTCGGATGAGTTAGCTTCTGCCGAAATTCACGCCATTTCGACATAACCTAAGGGGCTAATGTTACACCCTAAAATATATTCCAGGTCAAGGAACTTATCGAGCCGAGCTAAAGACAAAGTCAGAACGGTCAAGGACGCCCTAGCGAGGTGTCACAAGTAGCTCGAATAAAACTGTAAGCGCTATACAAATAGGTCCGAACAAAGCACTGCAAGAGCAGCTTGGTCGAAGGAGCTCGCACAAGGCAATGCGTAGAAGATCTCCTTTACAAGGAAATAATCTGATTTCTTACCATGTAAAATCATATAATCAAGGGATTTCTTTCTTGATACCCAAGAGTGTACCCTATGTATCTCTATAAATAGGGCCTCTAGGAACAAAGAAGGGGACTCCAGTTCACAAACTGTGAATTCATATGAGCGGAGACTCTCTCTCTCTCTAGAATTTCCATGACGATTTGGGTCTTTACGAGATCCGAATCTTAGTTATTTTTGCTCATATTGTACTAAAGTACGGGAGATTTACCTATCACATTATCAATACAGACTCTCTACCGACCTACTCACGGGGCGGTCAGACTCAGCCTAGAGCAATCTTTCTTGGGTAGGCTCCAGGTCTAGTGTCGTCTCTTTAATTCGATTTATTCCTTGTTTATTTGGTGTTGGACTGAGGAATTTTGTTCCGTACAATTTTCCAACGTAAACAAGTAGATCAGTTGGTAATTGTTGTTTGGAGATATTCAATAATGGAGACATGCTTTTCAATTTGTTGCAGTGTGTCGCTTCACATCCGGACACAAGAATGTTGTTTCTCAATGGTAAGTTTTTGAGGTGTATGAAGAGTATCATCTTTCCTACATCTATCTACAAACTATCATGTGCAAACTATTCACGGGCTTCTTCTTTTCTTCAAAGATATAGTTGAACATCCTACAAAAATACATAATTGACCCAATCCTTATTACTGGTTATTTAGTCTTAGAAGCCTAGATTGAGATTTTTTAACAGATTATGTCATTGGTTTAGCTTTATTAAACATTCTTTATGCTTTAAATATTAGATAATGCTGAGTGTGATGCACTACATGTAGCCCTCATGTCTCTGAATTATGATAACATGTGAAGAGTAAGTCCCAATTTGAAGTTCTGAAAATACATGTATTTTCCATATGATTTTGGTTATGTGTTCAATAAGGCCTAATACGATATATTTCAAGCGAACGGTGGCACCTACCCGATTTGAAAATCTTGTGTCTATCTCATTCACTGATGGAGTAGAGAGCAACAATGGTGATTAATATATGGGCTCCCATTAAGATGAACTTTCTCGGTTCTAAATATTCCATGCATTTTCGATAAAGTTTAAGTGATAAAATGCCATCAACTTATAAATTAAGGTAAAATATTTTGTGCAACTGCATGCACCCGGGTGAACCCGTCCCATGCGCCTCTCACGCGTGTTTTCATGCGTCCCAACGCGCTTCCACGCGTATGGTGGGTGCGCTGAAACCCACCAAAATTCGCTCCAAGTAGTCATACCTTTATTTTATGTTAGTGTTATCTTCATTGTTAGTGTTACCTTCATAACATGAAAGTATGATTAACATGGTTTTTTACCTTCATGTTATATTAGTGTTACCTTCATGTTATATTAGTGTTAGCTTTGTGTTATTTTAGTTCAATGTTTTTAAACTAAGGCTATGAAATCTGGAAATGAGGTCATGCTAACATAACACGAAGGTAATACTAACATAATATAAAAGTGTGATGAATAGGCTGAGGAAGTAACATGCAAAATGTAAAGGATTGGCAACGGGTCTTTTACATCGGTTGAAAAAGCATTGTGGTATAGGCATTGTAAAACGGATTTTGAAAGGCTAAGGGAAAAGCGCTATTTCACTTAAAAAAGCGTGACACGTGGACTAGCGCTCTCATTTCTTATTGGCTTATTGAAGTCGCGTGTGACTTAAAGAATCGTATTTGTGTTT
Source organism: Scutellaria baicalensis (assembly GCA_005771605.1). Classification (NCBI taxonomy): domain Eukaryota; kingdom Viridiplantae; phylum Streptophyta; class Magnoliopsida; order Lamiales; family Lamiaceae; genus Scutellaria; species Scutellaria baicalensis. Next base: position 11,049,099 of record CM016729.1, read on the forward strand.
TGGAATAGCGGTTAAGGAGGGTGAGCTTCGGCGAATCAGATTAGGACACGTGGCGGCGGTTGTGACAGTTATGTTGGATCGCGAGCTGAGCTAACAGATCAGAGCTTCGATTTTGGATTCAAGGGAGCAGATTCAATCACAGATATCTCACTCGTTTTTCAATGTTTTTGCTGATTTTTTTTTTCTATATAAAGCTGAGATGTAGCTCTTTCAAGGGAGTTAGATTAGAGTGAGAGTTATCAATTGTAGAGAGAGAAGCTAGAGTGAGAAGTAGCTCGAGTGTTCTAAGTTCTTGATTTGTAAACTTTTCAGTTTTGCTTTGCTTAAATAAGAAAGATCCCCCTGTTTGTTCCCGTGGATGTAGGCATTTGCCGAACCACGTAATTGATTGTGTGTTGTGGATTGTTTGAGTTTGATTACTCATTGGTGGAGCTAAAATCTATAGTTAGGGTTTTCAATCTTAAAGTAGGTTGTGTGTTCTTGGTTGATTGCAGGAGATTACATTGACAAAAAGTAATACTAACATAGCATGAAGGTCACAACCAAAATACGCGACAGATCTCAAATTTGTACACCTGGTGCACAGAAGAATCACTCATAAATTAATATGGTTTGGTATGCAAACACATTGCCTATGATTTATTAAGAATATTATGGACTATATTCTAGATTACGTACTCAGATCAATTAAATAGCACAAAAACTTTTATGCATCAGGTGCATGGATTCTAGATCCATGCACTTGACCCGACCCGCCCGTGTACGTGCGTCCCACACGCCCTCACGCCCTCCCACGCGCCTAGGTGTATGCGCTCAAATCCACTCAAATTCGCTCGTTAAGGATACATTTTAATTATGTTAAGGATACCTTTGAAATCCTGATTCCAGGTTACATACCACGTTATGTTAAGAATACCTTTTAGTTATGTTAAACATACATTTAGGTTATGTTAAGGATACATTTAGTTATGTTAAGAATACATTTTGGTTATATTAAGTATACATTTAGGTTATGTTAAGAATACTTTTAGATGATCTTAAGGATATTTTTGAAATCGTGATTCCAGATTCCTTTGAAATCCTGATTTGATACCCTTAGAATCGCTCCAGGTCACATACCTTTACATTATATTAATGATACCTTAGGTTATGTTAAGGATATCTTTATGTTATGTTAGAGATACATTTGTGTACAAAATGTGTAACATAACTATGTTATGGATAAGATATCTCTAACATAACATAAAAGTATCCTTAACATAACCTAAAGGTATGCCTGATGTAAAGTAAATGTATGAAATTTGGACATAAATGTATCCTTAACATAACCTAAAGGTATTCCTAAATATTACCTAAAGGTATTCTTAACATAACCTAAAGGTATGTCTAACTTAACGTAAATGTATGAAATCTGGGCATAAAAGTATCCTTAACATAACCTAAAGGTATTCTTACACATTATATAAATATATTCTTAACATAAGTAAAAGTCATAAACAAAATTTAAAAAAGTTAGCGCGAAAAAAAAAAAAAAGAGAAGCGGGTCGGGTAACCTGGATCCGATCCAATTGTATGGATCTAAGATTCATGTACCTAATGCACAAAAAACTTACTCATTAAATAGTTCACACCAAACATTTTCGATAATAATAATAATTATCATACAAAATTAACTGAGAGTCATCTATCATTTTCAAACCTAGTTTTCTTGAAAACTTTCACACTTTTAATGAGGTAGAATAGGATAGGACATGATGGAATCGGATCCGATAGGTATAGGTGTTGGGAGATATTTTCATTCATTTCATTTGTGCTGTTAGCGTAATTTTCAATTTATTTTATTTTTTGAGTGTTATTAATTTGAGAATATTATATTTCTCCGTTTTCCTTTCTTTTAGAATGGAAGTGCATTAATTAAGTTAAACATTTTCTTATTTCAGAAAAAAAAAATCTTTGACAAATATATTGCACGCAAATTTTTGTTTGGAATTTTTCATGAGGTCCAACCATGTACCTAATTTTGAGTCAAAAAGTACAATGAAACTTTTTAATCTTTTTAGAGAGTTTTATTTTTTTGGAAAGAGTATCCAAATTTTCCACATTTCAATACCTTTTTTTTTTTTTTCCCTAGGGTGAACCCTATCCACAACCCCAATAATTCTAAACATACCCCATTTATTAAACACACCCCAACTATAATAATCTATATATATATATATATATATATATATATATATAAAGAAGACCTTCAATAAAAATAACATAATTAATTTTCCCTCCTAAATTTACATACTATAATTGGAAAGAAGTTAGTTACAAGAATTAAAAAAAATTTAAAATCAAGAGATTTATACTTTAAAGGATTGTAGGGTCCTTTAGGTTGGACTATAGTCTATTAGTAGGTTATGTAGGTTATTTTTGTCTTTTTTTAAAAATATATTTTAGGTAAATCATAATCTTTAAATTAAATCATTTTTTCATTTAAAATTTTGTTTTAATCTATGATATATCAAATTTATCATTTTTGTATCTAGAATTTAATTGTTTCTTATATTTGTTATTCACAATTTTGATAACAAGTGGTGGAGTAAAAGTGAATGAGTGTATATTTAATGCATCTTAAATAAGAAATCATGATTTCAAATTAAATGATTTATTCAATAAAAATTTATGTTTAATATATGATCGATCAGTTTTATCACTTTTATTATAATTTGTTTACTGTAATTTTTTATTTTGTATTTTAATTTTAACGAGGCCATGAAACAATTTTAGGGATGTAGCTTTTTTTAACAAATCATAACTTCATATTAAATAATTTCTTCATCTAAAATTTGTTGTTAATGCATGATATATTAGATTTATCATTTTTTATGAATTCTAATTTTTTATTTACATTGCATCGTAAAAATAACAATGTATAAATTTGATATTTAAATTTTGGTGCATAATTATATTTAACACAATTAGAAATACAAAAACAAATGACTAAATTAAACTAAGATTAGGAAATTAAAATATAATTTTTAAAATACAAAGTTTTAGACTTATGGAGAAATTAATTATAATGAAAAACATATTGATATAATTTGTTGGTCCGAAATATCCTGGTAGTAGGCTTAGGGGGGGGGTGAATAAGCCTACTATATTTCCAAACTTTTCTTTTCCTTGGCTCAATTCTAGGATCAGTAACCTTTACTGATAAGAGTGGTTTGCAGAAGCTTATCTCTCATTGTAGAGACAAGTATAGGAGATGTGCAACTTAACTTAGAGTAATGCAAGTAAAGCAGTAAGCACACATAGACGCAAAGATATACAGAGGTTCGAAGGTGGAGTAATTCTTCTACATCCTCTCTGCCTCTTCTCAAGAGGGAACCTTTGTTAAGCTAGTTGTTTTATATAGACCTATCTACTACAACTCTCACTTAACAAGTAAGTAGCAAGCCTTCACAGAGCTACTTGCCTACTTTCCCCACTAATCCACACAGAATCCTAATCTACCCACCCAGGGTCCTCACTTTCTCTCCTAGAAAGTGGAAAACTCAGCAGGACTCTACTCCTCGCACTAAGTACTCCAAAACAGTCCTTTAGACGGAGTTTGTCTTCTTGTTCTTCAACTGGGTGCAGCAAGCTTGGCCTTCGTTTGTAGATTGATCTGCTGAAGCTTGCTGCTGGACTGACTGACTGAGCGTACGTCTTTTGGGGTGTGGAGTGTTCGAGCTTTTTCTTCCTTTTCTTCTGCTCTTCTGAACACTCTATTTTCTTCTATTTTAACTTCCCCCTCTTTCTTTGCTTTCTTCTCTATTGACCTGTTCTCTCTTCTTTTGCGCTTCTCTCTACAAGCTTGTATATTCCGTTGTGCTCGCTATTTTCTCTCTCTTGCACACTCACTTATTTTCGTCAGTCTTCTTCTTATTTATAGATTAGGAAATCTGCCCGTTGAAGGTAGGTAGGTTTCCTAATCTATAAATGTACTGCACTCCTGACACCTTCCAGCTTTTCACTTTTCACATGTCTTCTTCTGGTTGGCTCCTCTTCTCTTCTCTCTACCGGTAACTTCTTATGTCTACCGGTAACTTTGACTTTCTCCCCATGCATGCTTTGCAGCTTCTTCCTCTTGCTTCACTCTGGAGCTTCCTACTTTGGCTTGCTCCTTCAAGTGGCTTGAGGCTTCTGTAGCATACTGCCCTTTTAGTATGTTTTTGGCAAGGTCTTCCCAGGTAACTTCCTATCTCGCTGCATTCTGCTTTTGGGCAGGTCTCTTCCAGTAGCTTCCTGTAGTCATAAGTATCCTTATTAGTTTACCCGATTCTTTTTTACCATTCTCTTCAGTATCATTCCTTTAACACTTTCTCTGTTCTTTTAATCTTCTGCAGTAACTCTGTTGCAGTAATCTATCCTTAGATTGGTTATGCTTGTTAGTTACTTAAGGCTTTGTCTCATCAAAACTTACTTCAAATATTTCCAATAATTTCCCCCTTTTTGATGATGACAAAACCTTTGCAGAAGATCAAAAGAGTATTATCATTTTTAAGCACAGAAAACAGATGTAATATATATCAATATAAAGCATACTGTTTTCATTAAATCACATATAAGTCTAAAAAGAAAGGGCACAAGGAATGAGCATTTTTAAAGAACAGAAGTAATTTTATTTAGATAGAATATCTACAATACAACGCAGTAAGCACAATACAATAAATATCCTATCTAGATTTATTCTTCTTTCTTCTTGCTTTTTCCTTTCTTTCTTTTCCCCTTTTGCTTGCTGCTGGCACCTTTCTCTTCCTGCTTTCCTTCCCCCTCACTTGATGCAGGAACCTACTCCCAGTAGTTTCTTCTCTTCAGCTAGAGAGGAGAGCTGTTGGGAGGTGTGAGAGGTGATGCGAGTGAGAGAATGAATTCGTTTATTGGAGAACTAGTGAAGAAATAGAGAAGTTCAGACACCAGTAGCTTGCTGCCACCTTTCCTTCTCCTTCAATGTCCACTCATCCCTCCAACTATCCCTCCTTCTGATTCTCTTGCATCTAAAAAGAGAATTCACCTCATAGAAGGGATGAAATCTCCTCTTCTCCACCTTTGGAAGTCTTTTGATCTTTCATGACCCTTCGCAGTTTCTTCCCCCTTTTTGACATCATCAATGAGATGACGCTCTGGGGGTGTTGGAGAGGGGTCTCAACTCTACCCTCCTGCTTTGAAGAGAAGAGCTTAGGTACAGGTTCTTGAGAAGTGAGATGAGAGTTGAAGGTTAGAAGATAGAATCTTCTGAGAATGGCTTTCTTAACAAGTGTCAAGCGTGAGAGGTGAATATACGTGATTTGTGAGATGCTTGGTTGATTATTTGCAGAAAATGTGTTCTTTGGAAGGAATGAAGAGAAGGGTTTCCAACAATCGGGTTCCATGATGCATAGAGGATGAGAGAGAGATAGGATATTTATATGCTTAATGAAGAATAAGGAGTGCATGTATTTATAGAGTTTGAGATACTCCCTGTTGCAGTTAGATCTTCAAAGATCTCATTAACTACTTTACCATTTTCCAATAAAGTTGTTGGCAGTTTCCACAGCTTTTCCTTTTCCTGAGGTGCGTGTTCAACAACAGGTTTTCCACCCTTGGATTCTTCTGATCTTACGGCTAAAATCCTTTTAGGGTTCTTTAAAGGTAGTCTATTTCTGGAAAGGTGATCCACTTTTTATGTATGCACGTTACCAAAAAGATTTTTCAGTAACTGCTCTGATTTGTAACCTCCAAGTGATCCCTTTGTCCAGTGACCTGATGATAAGTCCTGATTTCTAGTAACTTAGTATCCAGTATATTGGTGTCTAGCATCCTGGTTTACAGCAACCTGGTGTTCAACGATCTAGTATTCAGCATCTTGGTGTTTAGCGTCCTGGTGCCCAACGACCTAGCTAGTGTTCAGCGATCTAGTATCTAGCATCTGGTATCTAGCATCCTGATATCTAGCGTCCTGTCATCCAGCGACCTAATTTCCAGTTAGCCTGGTATCTAGCATCCTGATATACAACCTCCTATTCTCCAGCGATCTAGTATCCAATGTCCTGGTGTCTAATGTACTTTTGTCAGAACTTTATATTGTTCCTTAATATCGATTAGTCCTTCTACCTTTTCTCATGACTTGATGACAAGTACTCTGATGTCTAATGACCTAGTATCCAGTAACTCGGTGTCTAGCGTCCTGGTGTACAGCGACCTGATGTTCAGCGACCTAGTATCCATCCATCTGGTGTCTAACGTCCAGATTTTCAGCATCCTGTTATCCAGCAACCTAGTTTCCGGCAACTTGGTGTCTAGCATCCTATATTCAGAGCTTTGTCATTTTGTCAATGGTTCCCCCTAAATTCAGTAAGTCTTTGTCAGAAGTACTTGCAAAATAAGTTTTCTCGTATAGGTACTCACACAAAGTATGAGTCCTTCATGGTTAATGTTTCTTTCAGGAGCTTAGACTTTCTTTACAGCCCATGGTTGTTGTAGAGAGAGTTTGACTCCTTCAAGACTTTTTAAAAAAAAAAATTGTGTGTGCAAGTGTTTTCTTACTGTATCTCCTTAAAATATAGAAAAGATAAAGTATGATACTAGTAAGGTAGACAATTTTCTTTTCCCTTTTGGAGTTGCTGTTCTGCTTGATTCCTTTAGGGAATGTCAGTTTGTTGCAGACATTTTCAGCATACCCGTATTTGGGTTTCTCCAAAGATTTGACTCTTTTGCCTCTGAATTACCTTGATTTGTGCTAAAAGTTCCCCCTTACTTTATGACTCTCTTACTTTAGAATGTAGGGTCATATTTAGCACTATTTCAGGTAACTTTGAGGTATGCATGAGAAGGTGAAGCATTCTAATATGGAAATAAACGTACAGGCTTCCCTTCTTATTTTCAAGTCAAGTGACAACAATTTTAAGCCTAATATCTTCACTGTCTGGAAGATTGTTTTCTTTGGCTTCTTTGATCGTTGGTATCTAATTACTTTATTTCCTTAATAGAATAAACATGAGCAAGACCAATAAATAAAAGCGCAAATTAGAACGAGGTACCTAGTCTTTACTTGCAAAGAGTAGATCCTCTTTCATCGTCTTGCTTCTTCCTGGTGAATGGTCTGATTGATGGAGTGGTCTTACTCCTTTGCTTGACATCCTCCATATCTTCTTCCAGGTTGCTTGGTTGCCAGTTGTTGTTTCAGTATGGTTCATACTTCTCAGCTTTACTTTGTATCAGCTTCTTCGTCATGCTCAACAACTAGCCTTTCTTGTTAATTTTTCTTTGTGTTGGTCTACTTTGTGATAGGCAGACATTTTCTCCTTTCCGCACCGCTACTTGCTTCGTAGTCCTTTCTTCGAGTAGCTTACTATTCACCATCTTCCTTCTTCTGAACAACTTTTCTTCACAACACAGCTTGATTTTCTGCATCCTTCATAACTGCTTATTGTCTTCACATAATAAAGATACTTATGACTACAGAAAGCTACTGGAAGAGACCTTGCCAAAAGCAGAATGCAGCGAGACAGGAAGCTACCTGGGAAGACCATGCCGAAAACATACTGCAAGGGCAGTATGCTACAGAAGCCTCAAGCCACCTGAAAGAGCAAGCCAAAGTAGAAAGCTCCAGAGTGAAGCAAGAGGAAGAAGCTGCAAAGCAGGCATGGGGAGAAAGTCAAAGTTACCAGTAAACACAAGAAGTTACCGGTAGAGAGAAGAGAAGAAGAGCCAACCAGAAGAAGACACGTGGAAAGTGAAAAGCTGGAAGGTGTCAGGAGTGCAGTACATTTATAGATTAGGAAACCTACCTACCTTCAACGGGCAGATTTCCTAATCTATAAATAAGAAGAAGACTGACGAAAATAAGTGAGTGTGCAAGAGAGAGAAAATAGCGAGCACAACAGAATATACAAGCTCGTAGAGAGAAGCGCAAAAGAAGAGAGAAGAGCTCAACAGAGAAGAAAGCGCAGAAAGAGGGGGAAGTTAAAATAAAAGAAAAGAGAGTGTTCAGAAGAGCAGAAGGAAAAAAAAAGAAAAATTTCTAACACTCCACACCCCAAAAGACGCACGCTCAGTCAGTCAGTCCAGCAGCTAGCTTCAGCAGATCAATCTGCAAATAAAGGCCAAGCTTGCTGCACCCAGTTGAAGAATAAGAAGACAAACTCCTTCTAAAGGACTGTCTTGGAGTACTCAGTACGAGGAGTAGAGTCCTGCTGAGTTTTCCACTTTCTAGGAGAGAAAGTGAGGACTCTGGGTGGGTAGATTAGGATCCTGTGTAGGTCAGTGGGGAAAGTAGGCAAGCAGTTGTGTGAAAGCTTGCTACTTACTTGTTAAGTGAGGGTTGTAATAGATAGGTTTATGTAAAGCAACTAGCTTAACAAAGGTTCCCTCTTGAGAAGAGACAGAGAGGATGTAGAAGGATTACTCCACCTTCGAACCTCTGTATATCCTTGTGTCAATGTGTGCTTACTGTTTTACTTGCATTACTCTAAGTTAAGTTGCACATCTCCTATACTTGGCTCTACAATGAGAGATAAGCTTCCGCAAACCACTCTGATCAGTAATCTCCCAAAAGGTTACTGATCCTAGAATTGAGCCAAGGAAAGAAAAGTTTGGAAATATAGTAGGCTTATTCACCCACCCCACCCCCTCTAAGCCTACTACCAGGTTATTTGGGACCAACATAATTGTTTGGTAATTTATATGTCAATACAAGTGGGTTCAATATTGAGTTATCTACGTTATTTGAATATATAACAATATATTTAGGTATTTATATCTTTTCTTAAACTATAAATAATTAAGTTGTTCATTAGATGGAAACTTTCAAATAAATTTATAATTGTGAATGTCAAAGAACATGCAACTTTGTTAATAAAATTAATCACATATTAAGCATGCATCAAAAAATACAATTATATATTTATCATGACACTTGTGTCTATATTATAAACTGCAACATGCATAACATATCTTTAGGAGTTAAAATATTTTTTTAATAATATCAATGATCGTTTTAACATCCATGACACAATAAATGTTTCTCATTACTAAATTTAATTTATTCTAATTTACAAAATTGATTGGTGTACAAAATTGGCGTCATTTTTTGACAATTTCATATTTCGAATATAGATTTTATAATTCATTGTTCAACAAAAATATAAATTTTTGCATTATTGTTTGCATTTTAAAAACATAATAATCTATATATATAAAAGTAGGGTTGTGTTTCTCCAGGTGTCGACAAGTGGCACTTTAAGAAAATGCCACATCAGCTCTTCCAAGCCTTCCAAAGAGATCACTTAGTCTTGCATTTCTTCTTCCCTCACCCACGTTCTTTTCTCATCTTCCACCTACCCCTTCCAGGCTTCCAGCGCTAACGGAAAAAAAGGGGCACTAAAAGTAATTGCAAGAACGGAAGAAAACGGTTTAAAGAAATGAAGAGTCTCCCTAATTTAAAGAGAGAGGAGAAAAATGAAGGGCAATAGGAAGAAAATAATAGCAGGACTGCTTGACGATGGCTGTTTTGTTCATAATCTTGATTTTCATTTTTTTTAGTTGCTCATAATATAGAATGAATTTTCAGGGGTTAGATAGTTTTGATTGGTTACAGGAGCTTCAGAATTTTGGTCTGCAATTTTTAGTCTCATTTACTGAATGCTTAAAACACTCAGTTCTATCCATATGGATTAGGGATTAGCTTCTTCTATGAATTTGTGAGTTGGTTCATAGCAGAAATCGATATTGGCACACTATTTTCTCTTACAATTTTATGTATGTTTTCATGGTAAGGGTTCGGGGTAGATTATTCGTGTCCTTCAATTGTCCAATTTCAAGGATGATTCAAGCCCCATTGCCAAGTGGTAAGTTCAAGTCGAACAAAGGAATCTCAATTTGTATATTTTATATTTTGGTCTTACAGAACACTCCCTCCCCTTAATTATGAAATTTCATACCTTTTCACTTGAGAAAAGTGAGTAGAAATAAATTATAATAATTATATTTATTTATGTTTTCCATTTCTATTTGTTACAAGTTGGGCTGAAGAATAATGATTGTTAATTCATGAAACATTGAGAGAAGGTGATCGAACATTTGGGGGCACACTTGAATTTCCAACAAAGAGGTGATGTTCTTCAATCAGCCAATTTCAATGATGGATCAAGCCATTGGCAAGTGGTAAGTTTTGGTATATCTTATGTATTGGTCTTTTATAACTCTTCGTCCACCTCGAGTATATAGAAAATTGAGTGTCTCCTATAGATAATAGGAGATTGTAATTGAAAAGTAAATTTATACAAGAATTCCCACAGGCTCTGCATATTCGAGACCAATATGTTGATGTTGCTATTATATTTTTTCCAACGATTCAATTTCAGCAGCTTATTCAATGAGATTCAGCTTTTATTCTTGAAATTGATATTTGATATCTCTATCTAATCTCTATCAATTATGCGTGGCCACATGTTGTTCTTTAATCAAATAGTTTTCCTCATTATTGTTAAGATTATACGTTGTGATGGCCACCAATAATTTACTATTTGTTTTAAAGATCGTCCTTAGGTTTGTTTCAATGGTGGGATCAGTTTCTTGGTTCTGGATGCATTAGGCACTCATTCAGTCAAAAGTACTATAGGAGGGTTGCTCAAGTAAGACTCTAGCTATATATATCCTTCCACCTCACAGTACTAAGTGTGGATTGATTTGATCTTTTTATATGCATTAAACTATTTTCTTAATTGTTGTGATTGTGTGGCCAAGCATGAGACAGACCATTTCTTCATTGTGTATTTGTTTGGAATCCTACAACCGAGCTATACTAACCATCTTGGAAGCTCTAAAGATGGAAGTATCACTCAGTGTTGAAGCTGGGACTGCATTTGTGGACTTCGAGTTTCTTGAGGAAGTGGGTTCACATTAACCAATTAATGTCTTTTGCTTTTATCGAATTCCAATTGATTGCAATAGCCGTTATAAACTGCTAGAAAACTTGATTGTCCATTCTTGTCAAGATCACATTCTTGGACATGACTTTCCCATCGACTTAATATCAATTCAAAAAAATAAACGAACTGATTCATTTATCAAAAAGTACCCTACATATACATACTGCACACTTGGACCAACTCTTTATTGTTTGATCTATATCTAATCTTCATTGCCAAGTAAGCAAATGAAAGATATCTGCAGGTGTAGGTTGCTTTCATGAACTTTTATTTATCAGAACTTGAAACCACTAATAGTAATTAAGAGGCTTCTTTGTAGACACTAAAAAGTTCCCATGTATAGCATTAGCAGGTGTGGCAACTGAGTATCTTCTCTTTGACACCGTAGAAGGAGGTCTTTTAGATATTAGCACCGTATTATTATTTTTTTATCCCTTTAACAATATGCAGGATCTTAGTATGAGTGTTGTAGCACTATGTAGCATGATTAAATGTTAAGCATTACCATGAATCATGATTAAATGTTATTACCATATTTAGAGAATCTCCAGCGCTTGGTGACTTGGTCTATACCCATCAATTATCGATCTATGAATCAGGGGCTTTATACATTATACATTACCTTTTAAGGTGCAAAAAATAGAACAGTAGAGAATATCAATCCTAATAAAGATAGATGCTAATAAAGTGGATTTATTATAATAAATTAGGAGACAATTGCTTAAATGCACCATGCATTACTGGTGTTTTATAATGTTATCATACGCTCGATGTCACTGCAATGCAATTGATGGTGGTCTAATGTTAAAAACTTTTAGAGGAAAAATGTATACATATTTAGAGGCATATTGGTTTAACTTTTAACTCCTTCATTTTTGCTTCCAAAGTTGTGCTTAATTTACCACCCATACATATGAGATAATGCATACATTATGATTGATTTTATTCTCTGTTTTCAGGACTCTAGGGCTTCGTCATTTTTCGTTCAGCGATCCTTTCTATAATATGTTGAGAAGTTTAGAGCTTTTCTTCACATGCTCGAGTGCATCCCATTTCTATTAGTAAGGTTGTAAAAGGTGCTCTATGAATACACCATATTTGATTAAATAGTGTACTAATCCAATTATGTTAGGATTCATAACATAATTCATTAAAGAACTTTGGGCTAAATGTGAGTCGATGGTCTTTCTCCAACCTAGAAATTGAATGAAAGACTAATCAAACTGTTCCTTTTCTTCTATTCAAAAAAATAATTAGCCAGGGGTATCGGGGAGATACTTCAAGCATCCTATTTGAATTGAAAATATGTCAAAATTGAAAATTTCTAAAAATTACAAACACACAGAATCTGATGTATTAATCATTTTCAGAATAAATTATCACGTACACTCTTTTTTTGTAACGCCCCATTTCTTAAAAATATAAAATCTTGCTTTGGCGTTACTTACTAAATAAATAAACTTTTTATATAATAATTAAGATAAATAAATTCAGAAATATCTGTGAAATATTATTCCATAAAAAGTTGTTACGAAACTCGAATTTTGGGAAAAATGCAGCGGAAACGATTACCGTGAAATTTGTTTCTTTCCTAACACACTTTTAATATTATCAAAGGAATGATAGAAATAATACATTTACATAATTAAACATATTTGGAATTTATAAAATAAAACTCTTTATTTAAAATCTTCTTTGACCTTGATAATATCGGCTACCGGCATGCTATATTCGCGTACCCTGTCCCAAACATTTAAACATATAGGGGTGAGTGCAAGAAAAATCACTCAGTGGGGTGGAAAGAGGAACACGTAAGCACATCAATTCAACCATCAAATAATCACTGCACATAACCATAATACATAATCATAACCTTACTCGGGTCTTTAAGCCCGACATGAATTTGGAGTTTTTAAGTCCAACATAAGTGGGCCATATTTGAAACCCTTGGGTAGCTAACCCGCCATGAAACCTGGAGTCTTTAAGTCCAGCGTGAAAAATGCCATCTTTGAAACCCTTCGGGTATTTAACCCGCCGTGAATGGAATTCCACCATGATCATTAACATTGTACATTCATCACATTATATTGGAAATAAACGCTGAAGGTCAACGTTCAAATCCTATAAAGGCACCATAATCACATATAGCACAATCGCATTTAATCATGTTCATTAAAATAAAGCAGTAAACAACAAGCATTTACCCCCACCTTGGATATTACTCGATCTTGTTCAAAAGTTCTTCCGTTCAGTAAGCGTTCCTACTCCTGTCTCTTGTTCGTTTCTCCTACAATTATTAGGAGTCGACTTAAGCTCTAACTTATATATCTATAAAATGTACATAAAGTATCAAATTCCTATGATACGATAATAACAAAAGATACTAGGATAAAAGTGTATTTAAATACACTAGGGTTTAAAGTGATCGTAACCATAAACTAAGGTTTTCTCGTGTGAAGCTTAAATCATCGTTTTCGTCAATTGGGGATTAAAACTGGTATCTATAACATGGTACAGTATAAGAATATACTTATCGTTAAAATCTGGGGTCATAATATAATTTATGTGAAGTTCTGGGGTTAAATGCAATTTTTGCATAAATCTGGGGTCATTGTGCATTATAACATAAATTCAGGGACTGGAATTAAATAGATAAAGATGCAGGGGTTAAATCATAAATAAGGCAAAGTTTAAATTTTCAAAGAAGCCAATCAAATTTCCAAAATAGACCTTTAACCTCCAATCCACACTTCCTCCCACTTCTTGTTGCCACTGCCACCGCTCGCCACCACCTTCACACCTGCCGGCGACGGGCCCGTCGCCGACACTCTCTCTGTCCGGTGCCGCCACCAACGGCGGTGCTCCCCCCCTTCACCCTAAACACACACAGCACAACACAACACACTCACACACGCAGCACACACTCATGCACAGCACGCACACACGCACGCACACACGCACAGCAGCGCCGCCGCCGGCGGTGGCGGTGCTGCACTCCCTACCCTCGTTCAGCAGCCAACCCAGCGGCAGTGACGACGGCAGCCGCCTTCCGTCGAATACACGCAGTGAAGGCGACGAGGCTTCGGTGGTAGTGGTGGTCGGCTGAACAAATCCGAGAAGGAGAGGTGGAAAGAGAAGTGTGTGTTCCTCCTTCCTTTTCCAAACCGATAGAGAAGAAGTATGAGAGAGAGAGAGAGAGATGGGATGGGGATGAGAGAAAGGACATGAGGTGAGGTGTCACCCATTTGGTAGGTGAGGTGGCGTTGGGTGATGATTCGTCCCCTTTTCCACACCAAGAAACGAACCGGATCTTAGATTACTAATTGAGTCGGGTTTGTATTTTCTTGAACCAAGATTTAATTAGATATTGCATTAAATTATTAAGTGTAATTATTATTTGATCGAGATTTTATTTTGTATACTGTTTACGGACCATTGAGTTCTCGTATAAAAAATTATCTATCGAATGCAACCTCATAAATTAAAATTGGATTAAACCATTTAACACCATTTAGTTGTGATTATTAACGATTTATTTTATCTCTTTCAACAACTTAAAATAGTCGTAATTAATAATTAACTTTAGATTATCATAATAGTGTATTGAATTATTTTATACGTAAACTCTATTGGCAGATTGATTTTTCGGACTTAACTCTAAACCTCCGAACTTTAAATTTCAGGAATTAACTTATTAAAATTCTCATGAGCTCTATTTACAGCTTAATTTTATTCGGGGTGTTACATTTTTACACTTATTTTAAAACAACTTCAAATGAAATAATTATGTCATGATCAATAAAAGCATCGATAAATTAAAATTTAAATAATTCGACTAAGTAAAAGTGGATATTAGATTGTTTTGATTACGATTTGTTTAGAACAAATTTTTAGTACAAAGTTCGTACATCGCACAGGTCCATACTCTAGTATTTAAAATGAGAAACAATAGAGATAAAATATCTAAATTCTTATTGATATATAATTTAGGTTACAATAATACTATCACATTATATTATTAAAAATTTTAAATTAATAAATTAAATTACAAACCTTACACGGGTATACTTCTAGTTATCATTTAAAAAGTTCTAACCACACCCCAATATATTCCAATACTACCCTTTCATTAAAAATCAAAAATGAAAAAGAAAGGAAAGAACTGAAGGGTTTAGGTTGTGAACCGTTCTTTCATCTCTTCCATTTTTCTGCCATGGCCGACGGTGAGCTCCTTTCATCTTCTCGTCCACCTTTCTGCCGATGGTGAGCTCGATCTCATTGTGGAGCTTTTTCTTTTTTTTTCCGGTTCTCGATCACCCACGCCCCTGCCCACTCAACGGCGGTAACTGTCGTGTCAGTGCCGCCGTTGAGGAACTCCGAGCAAAGTGATGAGGACAACTTTCGTCTCCTAGTCGATCTCGACCCCGGAGCACATGGCTAGGAGAATGTAGAAGACGACGAACCTGGCGTTTTGGAGGATCCAAACGAGGCCGCCGTTCTCCGCCACCTCTGCCGTGACCCTGTCGATGAGTTTGTCCTTGTTCGTCGCTTTGGGTATGGCTTGTTCGACTGGTTGTCGAACAAGATTGTGCTTGAAAATCTTAATTTTTTAGGTCTCGTTTTTTTTCCCTAGAATTGAAATATTAATCTTTTTTTAAATCATATCAATGGTGAAAGGAAAATATGGAATTTTGAGGATGGATGTAATGAAGGTTTTGAGTTTATGATTGCTATGGAGGTGTGAAGCTACCTCTTCGATGGAGGTTTGGGGAGTTGGAAAAAATGAAGGTGAAATATTCCAAAAAGAAAAAGATATTAATAAGGATAATTTAGTCTTTTAATATATATTTAATTTTCTTATAATTTAAATACGGTGTGTTTAGGAATTGATGGGTGGATAGAGTCACCCTTTTTTCTAATTGCAGATTATATAAGTGTTGGATGGATTCCACCAAATACAATACTCAATCCGTGTTAAAAACTGATCTTCTAATTTGGATGAGACAAAAAAATTACAACAAAACTTATATACCCTCGGGGCACGGATCCCAGCCTGACCCACACCCACCTCCAAGCCTGACCCGCACGTCCACCAGCCTGACCCACGCGCCCACATCTGAGCTGTGGTGCACCCACGCACACCAGATTTCATACTATATGATTCAGTGATAGGTGTTATATATGTACTCTATAGGTGTTATATATATGTTCTTTAGGTGTTATAGTTATATTATATGATTCAGTGATATGTGTGATATGTATACTCTATATAAGTTATATATATACTCTTTAGTTGTTATATGTATGTTCTTGATGTATCACATATATAGAAGATTTCATATTATGTCATTTAGTGATAGGTGTTATATATGTACTCTATAGGTGTTATATATATGTTCTTTAGGTGTTATAGTATTTTCATAACACCCGAAGGAACTGTATTTATTATATCTCATAGATGCATGTAATTTTATATCACCTATAGAGTATCTTTGTAATACATTTAGACTATTTTCATAACATTTGAAGGTTGTATTCATTATATCTTATAGATGCATGTGATCTTATATCACATATATAGTATCTTTGTAATACCTTTAGAATATTTTCACAACACCTGAAGTAATTGTGTTCATAACATTCCCTTATTTTTATTCATTAGACTCTGAATGAAAGCTCTTGTTCACTTGACACTATTAAGATATAAAGATATACATATAACAACTATAATTATTATCATATTTTTGATCACTCCATCACCTATAGTGATAGGTGTTATATATATACTCTATATGTGTTATATATATACTCTTTAGGTGTTACATGTATGTTCTTGAGGTATCACATATATAATGATAGATAGTGTTATATATATATTCTTTAGGTTTCTTGAGGTATCACATATATAGTGATAAGTGTTATATATATATATATATATATTCTATAGGTGTTATATATATACTCTTTAGGTGTTACAGGAATGGAATCTCTGATTTTGCAACCAAATGCAATGAAACTCTGAAGAGAAGTCATAGACTTAGTTTCAAATCCCAAATAATCAAATCCTTAATTTATCAGAAGAAGAAGAAGAAGAGAAGAGTAGAAGAAGAAGAGGAGAAAAAGAAGTGTTCTAACGTAAAAACAGTAATGAAATTGCACTCAAACAAAGGATCAATGCCCTAATTAATACCTAGAATGAAATTCAATCTGTGAATGAGAAATTTGAACGCATTAAAAATATGATCCACAAAATATCCAAAATCACATCCAACCAATTGTCATTCAAACTCAATGGACTTCATTGCAAACTCGACATATATCGCAGAACAGCAATTTGAAGCATACCCTTATACTGTTATCAATACCATTTCTTAGGTATTAATAATGGAAACTATCAAGTCAAACTGCTCCAGCTTAGAAACTAAATTGTTACAGCTGAAGAATATGTCATAGGCCAATGGCAGCAGCAACATAAAGACAATTTCAATATAAAATGCCAAACATTTGAAAGAAAAATCGAAAAAAAACAAACAACGAGGGCTTATATTCTAGTACTACATTTCAGCTCTCTCTCTCACACATACCATTTCACACACATATGTAGTACTTTTTTATGCTTTTCGAAGCTCTCTTATGTGGCTCTAGAGACCCACCCAAGCACAAATTTCATTCAATTCCTCCTCTTTTTCTAAATTTAATATGTCGAGGATGATGATCTCGGAGTGTGTCTCCTGGAGAAACTTCTTGACATCGTTGATGACGAGGTCGACGCTGCAGCTGAGGAGGATTCGCAGACGCGGCGGTCCTCTAGTACCCTGATGTCGAGAACGCGGGCGTCGGTGAGCAGCTGGTTGTAGATTGAGAGGGATTGGCATTGGGCGAAAGGTCTACTGACGAGGGGAATTCCGATTTTGTCGATGGTGGAATCGTGTGTGCCGGGCCATACAATCTGGTTGATCCGGGCTTTGTCTGGGTTGATCCCGGACATCCCGTTTTTTAGGTCGGTGGGGCGTCTATCCCAGCCTCAAGGAAGGCGTCACAACCGCCACCAAGCAGAAGAAGAAGATGAAGAAGAAGGAGTCGCCGTGGAGAGGAAGGAGAAAGAGAAAGAAAGGAGAAAAAAGAAGAAGATGAAGAAGAAGGAGCCGCCACGGAGAAGAATGAGAAAGAGAAAGAAAGGAGAAAAAAAATATTTATATATATAAAGTGGTTCGGGTCGGGTCGGGTCGAGGGCACGATCTAGGATACGTGCCCTGGGGGTACAGAAGTGTTACTCAAAAATTAAGTGGTTATAGAATTTTAGAGTATTTCACTTCTCACACTATTTAAGTGAGCATACCTGATCTCCTATGATCTTAAGCTAGTTCTAAAAAGGAATCGAAAAGAATGCTCAAGTCAATAAAGAAGCTTAAGAGAACAACATGCTTGAGGATACTGCACCAAGAAACAAGATATCGAAAATCCTGTATGGATCTTGATCGAGTAGTTAGAGTAACCCATTGCTACTGTAGTTGTTAGGATCAAAGTTTGTAATAGTTAGATTGTGATAATCAAATAAGTATTTTAACAAAGTTCCTCCTACTTGAAGGAGTAGAGTGGACATATATAAATTATTCAAATTTCGAACCATATACATCTATTGTATGCTACCTGCGTTATTTACCCATATTTGTCTGTTAGTATCTCTATAGCATACCACATTCTTCTTTTATAAACTTGGCCACATCACAATTTTCAAAAATAATTTTTTATTTCCTCTCTTAAAGCATTTCTTAGTCTACCTACTGCACAATATCCTACAACTTGATAACATGTGTAGTATGTTTTCTAGCATACCACATAACATACATGACTGATATCTTCTGAAGTGAAAATTATTAAAACTTTGAAGAGAGATATATTCATCACCTCTGAACCTCTTATCACTTATAATCAAGATTTCATTTAATTATTACTTAGAAATCACACTTGTTTTTAATTAGTTATTTTCTCAAACTATAATCACACTTTTCTTTCAAGTTTGACTTCTTAATTTTCAACCGGGTGTACAATCTTTTTATTGTTTATTCCATACCATAACCATAAGATTATGAAAGGACAATCTTTTGCCTGATTTTAATATATCTTAATACATGATAAAAACTTTAGAAAATATTCCAATGAGATTAGAAGAAGTATTTAATCTTCAATTCATTAATCAAGATTTATTATTATTATTATTATTATTATTATTATTATTATTATTATTATTATTATTATTAAGTTAATGACTAAGGGTTGGTTTGTTTATTCATGAGCGATCCCTTGGAATGCGTTTTTTTTTTTTCCAGTTATATGTTTTGCTTTAATTAACTGGTGGAATCAAATATGATTATATGTGTACCAAACACAACTAAAAGTGGGTCTGAAGTCAAACGAACAAAATTAGTAAAAGTGTAGTTAGTAATAAATAATATAATTTGATGCAATGCATTCATATAAAATATAGTAGAAAGTAATATATGGGAACCAACAAAAGCATATTTCAGAGAGAGTTAGTGGGCCATGTTTACTTCATGGGTTTAGGCTTGTGATAGGATTTAGTTTTCCTCAATTGAGGATTGTGAACATTATTCCACTAATCTTATATAGAGTACAATACAACAGAATATCCTATAAGCTAGGAAATAAATCAATCTAAATATATACAAGGAAATACAATCCCTTAATTATCTCTAACATCCCCCCTCAAGCGAAGCGGGTGCGGGCAAACGCAAAGCTTGGAACGAAATAACTCAAAGAGAGGCCGAGGAAGACTCTTTGTAAAAATATCTGCAATCTGAAGATGAGACGGAACAAACTGAGTGAACAAATGCTTAGCGGTGACAAGTTCACGAACAAAGTGGTAGTCAATGTCAATATGCTTCGCGCGCTTATGAGCCACCGGATTTTGGCTAAGGAACAAAGCACTCTTGTTGTCACAAAGCAAAGTTGGCGCAGAAGGTGGCAAAGCATGCAACTCACGAAGGAGAATAGTAACCCAAATGACCTCCGACACAGCATAGGCCATAGCACGGTATTCAGATTCACAGCTAGATCGGGAAACAGTGGGCTGTTTCTTCGCACTCCACGAAATAAGATTCGGACCAAGGAAAATAGAATACCCATATGTCGAGCGACGAGTATCCAAACATCGAGCCCAGTCAGCATCGGAATAAGCAAGTAGAGTAGAAGGTCCACGAGAGAAATCAAGACCATATTCAAGAGTACCCTTCACGTAGCGCAAAATACGCTTGACTGCCTGAAAATGATCAACGGTAGGAGAGGCTTGAAACTGACTCACAGTGTTCACAGCAAAGGACAGATCAGGCCGGGTAATAGTTAAGTACTGCAGAGCACCAACTAAGGATCGATATAGAGTCGGGTCCGAGAAAGGTGTGCCATCCACTCGAAGAGCTTCATCTGCAGCAAGAGGAGTAGAGACAGGCTTCGACTCAAGTAAATCAGCACGAAGAAGAACATCACGAGCATACTTAGACTGTCCCAAAAATAAACCAGAGTCTGTGTAGGAGACTTCAAGACCAAGTAAATAGTTCAAACGGCCAAGATCTTTGATGGCAAACTCTTTACTAATACGTGCAACAAGGCGAGAAACTAGAGTAGAGTCATTGCCAGTGATGATAATATCATCTACATACACCAAAAGATATAAAAGTAGGGATCCACGATAATAGATGAAAAGAGAAGTATCCGACTTACTTTCCACAAAACCCAAACCGATCAAAAAGGCACAAAAACGTTGAAACCAAGCTCGAGGAGCCTGCTTGAGACCATAGATGGCCTTGTTGAGACGACACACATAATCCGGCCGAAGAGGATCAGAGTAGCCAGGTGGTTGAGCCATATAGATCGGTTTAGAAAGAACACCATGCAAGAAGGCATTGTTGACATCAAGCTGATGAAGTGACCAACCATTCATGACTGCCAAGGCAAGAACAATGCGGACAGTAGAAGCCTTGACAACAGGATTGAAGGTGTGATCATAGTCAAACCCAGGAAGCTGAGAAAACCCTTGGGCTACCAAACGAGCCTTATAACGATCAATCGAGCCATTAGCCAGAAACTTAGTACGAAAGACCCATTTGGAACCGACAATATTCGCACCAGGAGGTCGAGGAACCAAGTCCCAAGTGTGATTGGCACGAAGTTCATCATCCATTGCACTGACCCAGTGCGGAGATTTAGCAGCAGATTTGAACCCCTTGGGTTCTTTAGTGGAGTGAAGAGTGGTAAGAAAAGCACTGTGAGCAATATGAGCAGTAGACGGCGGATACTTAGGCTTAAAAATCCCATCCTGAGAGCGCGTGTGCATGGAATGAGTAGGACGAGGAACAGGTGCGGAAGAAGCACAGAGAGATGGCGCAGGATCGGGGGGAGGCGGTGGAGATGCCTCAATAACTGAGTGATCATCCAAAGGAGCAGGAGGTATCGGCGGTGGAACTGTATCTGGACAAATGAAGCATGGAGAAGAATCTGGCTGAGACAGAGCAGGCACAGACTGTGGAGTGGCGGCAATAGTCGGATGAGGATCGATAAATGAGTCAAAGTCAAGCAGTTGAGCCGAAGATGAAGTAGGCGAAGTAGTGTATGCGAGACAGGCCTCATCAAACTGAGCATGACGACTGATGTATAACCGAAAGGTGATAGGATCAAGGCAACGAAAACCTTTGTGCATGGTACTGTATCCCAGAAAAACACAAGGAATCGACCGGGGAGAGAGCTTATTTTCTGCATAGTCACGAAGACAAGGATATACTCGGCATCCAAAAACATGAAAATTCTCATAAGCAGGTGGAGTAGAGAATAATAGCTCATATGGAGACTTCTGTTGAAGTATGGCAGAAGGGAGACGATTTATAATATATACAGCCGTAGTGAAAGCCTCAACCCAAAACTCCAAAGGAACAGAAGCATAAAACAACATTGAAAGGCCTGTTTCAGTGATGTGACGATGCTTTCGTTCTGCTCGACCATTTTGAGCAGGAGTATAAGGACAGGACATGGAGTGTATTATGCCACTTTTAAGAAACAAATTTTGCAGTTTGGAACTGGTAAACTCAGTACCCCCATCAAACTGAAAACGTTTAATGGTCCGCCCAAATTGATTTTCAATAAGAGTTTTAAAGTGAACAAAGACATCAAAAAATTCTGACTTCAACTTTAGAGGATAAAACCAAGAGAAGCGAGAGTAGTCATCGACAAATACGACATAATATCTAAAACCATCACAAGATTTAATTGGGGAAGGTCCCCATAAGTCACAATGTATAATATCCAAAACAGAAGTAGCACGTTTATGATTAGAGACAAAGGATAAACGCGTGCTCTTGGCTAACTGACAAGAAGAGCATACTGTAGGGTTCGGCAAAATAGAAGTAACTGACAACAATCCCAATTTATTCAACAGAGAAATAACATCATAATGGACATGTCCTAGACGACGATGCCATAAATCAAAAGAACCTCTAATTTTTCGAGACCGTAAAGCAGCAACCAGCCCCGCGTGTCCTCTGTCCAGAATATATAAGCCATTTTCTCGTCTACCCCGAGCCAAAGGGAACCCTGTCTCCCGATTCTGAATTTCAAACAGCTTATCAGTGAACACAACGTTAACTGGAAAATCAGTTGTCAATTTACTAACAGACAGTAAATTTTTGGTAATATGCGGCACAATCAGAATGTCCAACAAAGATAAATCAGAAGAAAGAGCCTGAGTACCCTTGTGAGTAATGGAGAGAGAATTACCATTTCCAACAACAACTTTGTCGTTACCCGAATAAGAGGAGACAGAATCCAATCCAGCAGATGAGTTGGTCATATGTGCAGAAGCCCCGGTGTTCACATACCAATCAGAGACAGAGGTATTGAGAGAACAATTTTGACGAAAAGATTCCGCAAGGTTTGCTTGAGAAGGTTGCTGCCGATAGCGATCTGGACAAAACATCGCATAGTGGCCATCATGGCGACATATTTGGCAACGCGGAGGGTTTCGCCCGCGACCACGTCCCCCTTGCTTTTGAGGAGGACGACTTCCAGAGTTTTGGGAAGGAGAGCCCCGCAACACATTCTGCCCGGAAGGGCCACCTGACGAACGACCACCAGAAGTGCGCTGAGGTCGCTGATTTGCAGCGAACGCTGCCTGAACAGAAGATAAGCCAGTGCTGCCGTCTATTGATTTTGTGAACAAATCATGCGCTTCTGCCTTAGATAGTAAATCTGGAAATGAAGGGAGGGGAACCAGATTAATTTGGGACGTAGCAAACGAGAGGAAATCCGGACCTAGGCCTCTGAGAAACCAATGAGACTTATCTGTCTCGGACAATATGCAACCCATAGAAGCGAGTTGATCAACCAGAGATTTGAAGTGAGTTCCAAAATCAAAAACGGAACGTGTGCCTTTTTTTATCAGTTGGAGTTCGTCTTTAAGACGTAACTCACGAGCTTTCGAAGAGCGGTTGAACGCCGTAGCCAATGTCGACTAGATTTCTACCGACGTGACACACCCGACGGCAACGGGCATGGTTTCTGCAGTGAGTGTTGACATCAAGAACACTCGAACAATCTGATCTCGAGAGACCCATGATACGTACTCCGGATTAGGCTTGGAGACGCCGGATTCAACGAGCATCGATGGGGGAGGAGGAGATGAGCCATCTACGTAGGGTAAGAATTTTTGCGTCGCGAGCAGAGGAAAAACCTGAGCATGCCAGACCAGATAATTCACGGAGGTTAACTTCACCGGGACCATATGAGTCATGGCCTGTAGGGAGAGTGTAGCGTCGAAGACAGACGTCTGCGAGAGGGAAGAGTCTCCAGCCATGAATTGTGTTGCGGCGATGTAAGGATAGAAAAGAAGGGTTTTCAGAACGTGTTTAGGCTGATACCATGTGATAGGATTTAGTTTTCCTCAATTGAGGATTGTGAACATTATTCCACTAATCTTATATAGAGTATAGGATACAACAGAATATCCTATAAGCTAGGAAATAAATCAATCTAAATATATACAAGGAAATACAATCCCTTAATTATCTCTAACAAGGCTGGATAGGGATTAAAATCCAGCCTAAACCCATGTTTACTTCATGGGTTTTAGAGTTTCTACTTGCTTGGTGGGTCTCAAATCATACAGAATTCATGGCTTTCGTTTCTTTCTTTGGGTTTTTTTTTATTGGCAATTTTTGAATGTCGTTAATCGTTGATATTAAATTCATCTGAACCTTAACTTCTTTTGCTTCTTCACTCATTTGTTTTTTGAAATCATCTATAACCGGAAATTATCAGAATCAAGAATGAGCACCCAGATGACAGAAATTGTATTGTAAATGACAGAGTTAAAGGTCGTCTTAAAGTTATTGGGGCTGGATTCCTCAAACAGGTTTGTCTTTTGAATTCTTAGTTGATGTGTAGCTGTCATTCTTAGTTGAATTCTTTAAAATCTCTAGTTACTTGTCCAGTTTTCCTTGATTTTTTGTTTTGCAAGTTGCCTTACTAATGGTTCATTCTAATGTTTGTTGATGCAGCATAAATGGAATGTATCAGTATTTCAGCAATGAAGAAGTGGTCTTGCATGTGCAGAATTTTATCGAAAAGTTCCCTGATGGAGACCCTGCTCAGCACCTCATAGAGGAGCTTCTGTTCCGTGCTGCCAAAAAGCTGGTAACCTTTAAGCTAAGTGTTAGAATAGATATTGATAGGGCTTTGTACATTGTATATGTCATGGGCTAGAGCCCAATATCATACTTGTTATACTCTATATAATGTATCTCATACATGGAATAATACAAGCAGTGATTGCCCTACAATCTTACATGGTATGTCATACTCTCAAACACCCTAATTTTTTTCCCCCGATGTCTTCCTCCCCAAGATTCAGCGATGGCACAGCGTCGGCGGCTTCTTCCGCCCCTGTCGACGTCAGTTCCTCCTTGGCGTCTTCCTCCTATACGCCGTCTCTCCCTGCTGATCCCCTCTTCTCCACCACGCCCCCTACCTTACCCAATCTCGGTCTCCTCAGCCCGTCGGGTCTTACGGCTTCTTCCCCTTCTGTGTCACCGCCGTTTCGGCCCCCTTACCATCCTGCTTTATCCCTCTCTAATATACGTTCTCACATATCTGAACCCTTGGATTTCACTAATTATCTGATTTGGCGTGAACTTTTTTTACCCATATTTCATGGGTATCAAGTGTATGATCACATTGATGGCACACCAGCACCACCACCTGGGTCGGCCGAGTTTGTGCAGTGGCGCCAGATTGACGCACTTGTCCTATCGTGGATTCAATCCACTGTATCAAAAGATATCTTGCATTCTATCATCTCTCCAGGCACTCCAATGACCGCCCGAACTGCATGGTTGAAGATCGAGAGTCTCTTTCGCGACCACGTTGAGAGTCGGATTGTCCAACTCCGACAGGAATTCTATAGTATCAAGAAGGGTGAACGCTCAATGCAGGAGTTCTTACTCAAATTGAAGGACCTCCATGATTGCCGTATCTCTGTTGGGGATACAGTTTCCTCACGTGATTTACTGTTGCAAATTGTTATGGGTCTCGGACCGGAGTACAACACGATCACTTCCATCTTCTCCACACAGCAGCCGTCTCCTACATTCAACCAGATGAAGTTTATGCTTTTGCTTGAAGAGGCCAAATTGACAGCGCAACGTGCGCCTGCCCCTATTCCACCGGATCAGGTTCTGCTTGCCCAGCAACATCCGTCTTCCAATCATGGTGAGTCTGGCGGTAGAGAGTCCCGTGGTACGGGACGTGGCCGAGGACGTAGCGGAGGCCGACAACAGCACATGTATCAACCTTTCCGGCCACGGCAGTCTTCATCACTCTCTATACTTGGGCCCGCGCCGAACCCTCAGATCACCGCACAACACTTTCAACATTCAGTTCAATGCTACAGGTGCGGTGGACTGGGCCATGTGCTCCGGAACTGCCCCTCTATCCCCAAATCCGATGGTGGTCAGCCGCAGCAGGCCTTCAATGCTGCTCCTCAGCCGATGATTCCCCCTCAAGCTTTTCATGCTTTCCCGCAGTCTGATCAACAATCCACGACCTCTTGGATATTTGATTCTGGAGCAACTGCACACATGACCAACGATGCAGGTATTCTCTCTACTGTTTCTCATTCTCCGATTTCCTCTGGGATTTGTGTTGGGAACGGCAGTATGCTACCTATAACCTGTTCTGGTAAAACTGTTCTTCGCTCTGCTTCGCGTAATTTTCCTTTAAATAATGTCCTCTGTTCTCCACATCTCACACATAATCTCTTATATGTGCGTCAATTTGTTACTGACAATAATTGTTTGATTGAATTTTCTCCTTCTGGTGTCTGTCTTAAGGATCAGCGAACGAAGACACCTCTACTCATCTCAAATAGCAAGACTGGTCTTTACACCTTCCCTGGAACCCAGCCCGCGTTTTCTCCTGCTGTTGCACTTGTCTCCCATACTGATCCAACTATATGGCATCGTCGTTTGGGTCATACGAGTCGTAGTGTCTTGTCTACACTCTCTAGTCGAAACCTTATACAGTGTTCCACAGTTGATTCCTGTTTATGTCATGCTTGTCAATTGGGGAAGAATACTCGTTTACCGTTTACTCGTTCTGTGTCATACACTAATAAGCCTTTTGAGTTAATACATTCTGATGTTTGGATGTCTCCTATTATCTCTGCATCTGGCTATCGTTATTTTCTGTCATTTTTGGATGATTTTACACACTATTGTTGGGTTTATCCTATGAAATCTAAGTCTGAGGCATCAACACATTTTTCCTCGTTTCTCGCTCTCATTAAAAATCAACATGACACTGTTATTAAAACCTTCCAATGCGATAATGGTACTGAGTTCACTAACCATATTTTTCAAAATATCTGTGTTCAGCAGGGTATCCAATTCCGTACATCATGTCAATACACCCCACAACAAAATGGCAAAGCTGAAAGGCTAAACCGCACCCTCACTAACATCATTCGGTCGCTTTTATTCCAAGCCTCGGTCCCCTTTTTTTTTTGGGTTGAAGCACTGTATACGGCGGTTCATGTCCTCAACTTACTCCCTACACCACTACTACGAAACCTCTCCCCGCATGAGAAACTCTACACCACTCCTCCGACTTATTCCCACCTCCGAGTTTTTGGATGTGCTTGCTATCCCAATCTTCGCGCCCAGGCTTCCCATAAACTTTCCCCCCGTTCTTCCCTCTGCATATTTATCGGCTATCCTCTACACCAAAAGGGCTATCGCTGTTATGATCTTTCCACTGGTCGGGTTATAACCAGTCGTCATGTCCTGTTTGACGAAAATACCTTCCCATATAGATATTCCGTTTCCTCGTCCCCGTCTACACCATCCCTCACACTTCTTAACCCAACTACATTACCCCTACCGGGACCATTACTCCCGCAGCCTCCAGATGACCCTACCCCTCGGCACATCTCCGCCGAACCACCCAGCTCCTCTCCGACCTCCCCCATAGTGACTCCCACTTCACCCGAACCGCCGGATACAGTACCCTCTCCCGAGTCATCATCCACAGCCCAACCCGTGCCTGAGTCCAGTCCGTCTTCGTCCGAGTCTAGTCCGTCGTCGTCCTCCTCTTCCTCTTCTCGTTCCACGTCTACCTCTCCATCGCCTAATCCTTCGCCTCGCCCCTCCCACCCCATGATTACGCGAGCAAAAGCAGGAATACATAAACCCAAATTGGTTTTTTCGTTACATACTGTTGCTACTAACACTCTTCCACAGGAACCCCGGACAGTGAAAGCAGCTATGGAAGATCCACTCTGGCGAGCAGCTATGCAGAATGAAATGGATGCCCTCGCCAAGAATAACACATGGAGTTTAGTTCCACGGCCCCCTGGTGTGAATGTTGTTGGCTCTAAATGGGTTTTTAAAACCAAACAGAAGGCGGATGGTTCCTTGGATAAATGCAAGGCTCGTCTCGTCGCTCAAGGGTATAATCAACGCCCTGGCATAGATTGTGGTGCGACATATAGTCCTGTTGTTCGTCCTGCCACCATTCGGACGATACTCTCACTTGCTTTATCAAAGCATTGGCCTCTACATCAGTTGGATGTGAAGAACGCCTTTCTTCACGGGAATTTATCTGAACAGGTCTACCTTCGCCAGCCACCAGGTTTTGTTATTTCTACTACTCCTGATTATGTATGTCGCCTACATAAGGCTTTATACGGCCTGAAACAAGCTCCTCGAGCCTGGTATCTTCGGTTCATGCAGTTTATTTGTAAGAAGGGGTTTCTGAATAGTCGATCGGATAGTTCTGTCTTTATCTATCGTTCTGGTTCTAATACTGTTATATTACTGCTCTATGTCGACGACATTATCTTGACAGCATCCTCATCTGCTCTGCTCAAGTCGGTCATTACATTGCTGAAATCCGAGTTTGCTATATCCGACATGGGTCCTCTACGTTATTTTTTGGGCATCTCTGTTCAACGCTCTTCTACAGGTCTATTCTTGTCTCAGGGGAAATATTTGCGCACTCTGCTTGAGAAATTCAACATGTCCACCGCCAATCCTGCTTCTACTCCTGTCGACTCGCGGGCCAAACTCTCGGCTACTGATGGCGATCCTCTTCCCGATTCTACCTTGTATCGGAGCTTAGTTGGTGCCTTACAGTATTTGACTTTCACACGTCCAGACATTGCTTTTGCAGTTCAGCAAGTTTGTCTCTTCATGCATGCTCCTCGCACTTCTCACTTTCAGGCCATCAAAAGAATATTGAGATACTTACAGGGGACACTTGATCATGGTTTATTATTGCGGCCCGACTCATCTGACAAAATGACTGTATACTCTGATGCTGATTGGGCTAGGTGTCCTGACACTCGGCGATCTACATCTGGATATTGTGTTTTTATTGGCTCCAATCTAGTTTCGTGGTCTTCCAAACGTCCGCATACGGTCTCCCGATCCAGCGCCGAAGCCGAATATCGAGCCGTGGCGAATTCGGTCTCTGAGGCTTGCTCCATCCACTCTCTTCTTCGGGAATTACAGTTCCCAGTTTCGGCAACTCTTGTTTTCTGTGATAATGTCAGTGCAGTTTTCCTCTCGGGTAATCCGGTTCAGACGCAACGAACAAAACATGTGGAGATCGATTTGCATTTCGTAAGGGAACGGGTTGCGGCAGGTGCTATTCGAGTGTTGCATGTTCCATCCTCTAGCCAATTTGCTGATATTATGACCAAGGGCTTGCCTAATGCTTTGTTTGAGGAGTTTCGCTCCAATCTCAACGTCCGACCCCCTCCCGTTGAGATTGCGGGGGGCTGTTAGAATAGATATTGATAGGGCTTTGTACATTGTATATGTCATGGGCTAGAGCCCAATATCATACTTGTTATACTCTATATAATGTATCTCATACATGGAATAATACAAGCAGTGATTGCCCTACAATCTTACACTAAGCAAAACAAAATTAGATAACTGATAAAGCATGCATGGGTCAACTCAATTTTATAAACATCATACTAAACCAAGAGCCTAATTAATCTGTATATCTCATTTACACTTGCTTAAGTTGTTAGCACTTGGTAGATGGTGTTCTAACTGCAAGTTAGTACTCATTACATGCCCCACATGTCGTAGCTGTTGAGTTAATAATAATTTGCTTAATAATCAGTTGTTCTCTCATAATGTTAGTTCAACATGATTATGAAGCTTATGATATTTACTAGCACACCTTTCTGCCTGCATTGCTTCACATTTCCCAGTTTTGAGGTGCATGGGAAACTGTGCTGCAATGCATTTCATTCCCAAATAAAATCTTAAGAGCATGGGCATTAGTTAACAAAAATTTTGTTAAGAGGGTGGGGCCCACGTGAACAAACATCAATTTAAAAACAAACACTTTTTAAAAACACACCTCTACATTACTTAACAAAAAAATACAATCATTATATGTGGGTCCCATCATCAACTAACTTTTTTCTTAATATATATCAAATAAAATGATTTTGTAATTATAATTTTTTTAATTATATCAATAATTTTAAACCTAAATCAATTTTAATCAATTAAATAATTATATAAATATAAATATATATATTTACATTAGTCTCAATTCGTATATAACATGAAATTTAAGGGAAATTTTGAATTTATCAATTCATGTAATAATAATAATACGTTGAAATATATTTGAAATATAAATGTAATATTAATATTTAATTGTCCCCAAACCGTCTTCATATGTGTTCTACTAAATCCGCTCGAAGTTGGTGATGTATTTGATTATCACGTAGCTCGGAATTCCTTTGAAGATATTCTTGAAATTTTTCGTGTGATCTTGTAGGTTCATCACGTTCATCGTTTTTCCTTAAACAATCGTATTTTCAAATCCTCCGAAGAGGGAAAAGCCTTGACAAACGTCGCCCATTCTGGATAGATTCCATCTGTTAAATATTATCCCATTTTGTTCTTTAAAATTTATCTAATATGTTAACTACAATTTAGGTTGTAAACAAATCGATCCGGTTCGAATGTCACGATATTCTATTCCTATAATTCGAAAATATGAACTTGGAATTCTTGTTTTTTTTTTCTTTCAAAAATCTGTTTATTTTCAATTAATAAAGTGAAATTCGAACATTCATCAAGTCTTTGCATCAACTGCCACCAATTCATAAACAAAAGATTGCAAATTAACATCCAAAAAACCTAAATATTTATCAATTGTACATGGCTGTGAATTGAGACCCGCAGAGTAAATGAGAAGTAAAAAATTTATATGTATCATGTGTGTATGTAAATATCATTTATTAAATTAATATTTTAATATTTTTAAATATTATATATTTAAACTATCTCAATATATTCGCGAGTACTCGAATCTAATACGGTTATATTCATATTCGTATTCGAATAATATTCAAATCTAAAAAGTTTATTATTTGGATTCTTATTCGCAATTTCAAAATTTGAATCACTGTATTCCAAATCGAATATTGAATTGAAAAATTCAATTCTTTTACATGCCTAACTATATAATGCTGTCTAGATCACAATCAACATTACATGCTCTATATTTATTTTAGCCTGTTCCTAGCATAAGAACACTTGTCCTACACTTGCAAATAACTTAAACAAATTAATACTAACTTATTGTAATCTATTTTAGGACCCATGATTAACTTCATTTATTTGAAATTAATTTATAATTTTCTTTTAAGAATATTCTGATAATTAAAATTATTCGTGTTATATTTCAGGTGTCATTCATATAAATAAATCAATTTATTCGTTATTTAATATGATCATTTTAACTTAATTTCTAGACATAGGTTAATTAGGTTCAATTCGGTCACCTAGATAAAATTAGGTGGTTAACATCGTTCTAATTCACTAGTCTCTGTGGGATCGAAATTAAATTAGAAATAAAATCAAAACAATGCAAATCAAGTCAAAAAGAAAAATAAACATATGCATGCATGTTGAAACAAACAATAAATATCATTTGGTGAAACATTAAAAATACTATTAAAATACCACATAATACAAATTATACTAACTCTTCCTATCTCCTTAAATTTTTGTTCATACTATGAACAAAAATGAAATTTGTTCATACCTTTGAACAAATTTGAATTTTGTTCAAACAACTAACACAAAAAATACAAATTTATTATTATAATAATCAACTTTTCTCTCTTTCTCTCTCCTCAATAATTGTTTATTATTACTTTTTCAGAACATGGTCCACACCTTTATAACACCAATAAAAACACACACATATTAACTCCTTACATTACTTAACAAAATTTTGTTTTTATTAATCACAAAATTTTGTTTACTAATGCTCATGCTCTTACTCTCCTTTCTTCAATTAATTCACTCAGACTGTTGCTTGATTTTGACCCATATACATGTTTTAGGGATGGATTTTCATGAGCTTCTGGACATTCCACAAGGTGACGTCACTGTTATGGTGGTATCCCTTGAAGGAAGAATTTTGAAGTCATCAGGGAAGTACCTTTGATCATTCTTGCATGTTTTCAGAGCTGGAATTTGATGGTTTGATCATCCCCTGGTAAGTGTTGCAAGAACATTTAAGAAGTTGTTTTAGAGGATTGATTATTCATCAATCATCAAATGCCTTTGCTCATCATCGTCATGTCAAGAAATCTGGTCATCTTCAAAGCTCGTAAATCGGCATAGGAAATTTTTGTAGTTGCTGCTGCTGCTGTAAACTTATTTTTTCAATCTTTTTTCCTTTTGAGTTTTTGGTAAAGATGGAGAGCCTTCTCATTCGTTTGTTCTTCATTGGGGGGTTAGTAGCTTTGAGCTTATTAGACATCTGCCTTACCTTCCTTTAAGGTGAAATGTGGCAAGTGGATTTCCAAATTAATTTTAGAAAAGTATTTATATCCCAAAGCATGCATGTGGAAATTTCTCTTTTCAAGTTTAGAAATCATCAAAACTTGTGGAAACAAAAGGTTTATAAGGCTATAACCACTCCATTAAATAAATGTATGTGCATCTAAAAATATTTTAAGTGATATGTTTGAAAAATGGGATTGACTCAAAGTTAATTCCTAATAGATGCATGCATGTTGAAATCTATGGTACCAGACTTGTCTAATGTGATTTATTTCTTTATTATTATGGTGTGTGATTGGAGATAGATGTATAATGAGTTAGGAAGAAAAATCAGAATTTGGTATCGAAGTTTGTGGCATGTTATCAAATCTAACTTTTGTTTAACTAAAAGGGATATTTGGAAATCACTTTGGCCATAGTTCATTTGATCTTTTACTTTCTTCATTTTTATCTTTGTTATTTTTGAAACAATCTTTTGAGCTTTACTTTAAATTTGAGGGCAAACAGGTAATCTCACACTTTTAATACATTCTAATCTAAATACCAAACAACATTTTATAAACAAACCAACTTTACCAAACCTACAAACAACCATACCAAACAAATATTTAAACTAAACCCACAATATAACATACATACCAAACAATCAAATCACTACTTTTTTATCCTTGATAAACAGTACAATCCCACATTTTTTATCAATCAAAACAATCTCACCCATCAAAGTAAACGGGCCTTAGTCTCCTGTGCAATTGGTGCACATACAATTCGGGTTGGGTCCGGGTCGACCCGGATCCACGCACTTTTATTTATTTTTTTAATTTTATTTTTTCGCTTCAGGTTGTTACCTTTATGTTATATGCATGTGACCTTTATTTTATATAAGTGTGACCTTTATGTATAAATATAATAACCTTATATACTCTAACTTAGAAAAAAATGAAGAATTTTAGCAAAATTTGTACATATTTACGTTTATGTAATATTAGATGCACATATATTCATCCTTAAAATGCACTGAATTTTGAAAAGTTCAATTTTTTTTTTAAATTATGGATTATAAAGGTCATAATATTTGTACATAAAAGTTACAAGAATTGTACATAAAGGCTACAACAATACAACATAAAGGTCTTAATTTGAAACGAAAAGGCCTGAAAATCTTCATTTTTTCCAATGATGAAAATATCGATATCGTATGTCGTATCGCAACTTTGATTTTACGGATATATCAATGGATATATCGATATCGCATATCGATATCGTAAAAATTTGAAAAAACAACGAAATCTTATTAAAATTCTGGAAATTTAATATGAAATTTTAAGGATTATTTTTACACTTCATTACACATATATTCCACTCAAAATCACATTAAAATAATATATTTAAAACTAACATATATATAATAAACATTATAAATACTGTTTTTCAAATAAAAACTGATAATATATTACATAATACAATGACAAAATTACTAAAATTGCATCACACAATACACTAGTACCAAAAGGATGACCTATGAGGTTCAAACATAGTAGATGGAATGTCATCTTGATCCAAGCAGTACTGATATCAACTCATCACATTAGAGTACTTATTAATATAGTTATGCACATGTCATTCATAAGTTGTTCTATCTCGTCCAACTACTTCACCATGAATTGGATAGTGTACACTAATCCATCATATTGTTGATACTCATTTTGATTTTCATATGACATTTGAGGAGGTGGGTGATGAAAAACATTTCGAGTACTCCAACCAAATTGTGAACTTTCAAAGGTATCAGCAACATATGAATCTTGAGACATATCACTATATTCATTGCTACCCATATTCATGGAATCAAAACTAACTGAAATTCGTTCAATATCAATAGATGAACTTTCTTATTGATTCCAAGCACGTCTTCTAGTGTATTCTTTTCCAATAGCCCCTATCCCTGGACCTCCTTCTTGCTTCTATGATCCATATCTTGTGTTGCATGACTAAACTCGGTCTCACCAGTGAATGGACTCAATAACACTTGATTTGAAACATAATCCTCTTGATTATATTCATCATTCCCACCATCATCATTGTCATCATCATTTCCACAATCACTATTTCCACTATTTCCTCCATCAGTAGAGCTATTTGATTTTGAAGTAGAAGATGTATGGTCAACTTCTTGTTGTAACACTTTATCAACATCAATGCCATAATCACGAGCCATAGCAGCTACTTTTGGATCAGGGTTTCCTTCATTGTCATCTAAGTGTGCTATAAATATGGATATGAAAGATTGATGTGAGAAGAGAATATATCCCTTCCACTATCAAACAAAATACACTATACAAAGTAAAAAAAAAAAATCACATAGTTCAATTTTTTGAATCAAAATCGCTCATTTTGATATACATGCAATATTTTGCGATATATCCACGATATTTCCCAATTTCCATCCAATTTTGTACTACACTGAACCGATATCGAAATCGATATCGATATTTTGCGATATTTTGCGACATATCCGTGATACCCAGGAAAAAAAACATTAACACTCAATATCCGTATCCGCGATATATCCGCGATATTTCACTGATATTTTCATCCTTGTTTTTTCCTAAGTTACTGAACATAAAGGTCATAACATTTATATATAAAGGTCACATTTATATAATGTAAATGTCACATCCTTACAACATAAATGTAACAGCTTGAAGCGAAAAAAAAAATCTTGATACGCGGATTCGGGTCGAATCACCCCAGTTGCATCAATCCAGATCCGTAGCATTTGCCTTTCACAAAATAATAATTATATTTTTACTTTACACACACAAAAGCAACAAAGTCCCAATATTCAACCCCAAATTAAGGGGTAAGAAAAGTTCCACTTTATGCGGCTGGTGGAAGCCCTCTTAATTAAAAAAATCTAATAAATTAGTATCTTTTTTTTCTTTATAATAATAAAAATAACAAAATATTTAATTTATAGTTACAATTCCCACTCTTTAATTATGTTCGACTTTATTGTTTTCTTTTGTGATATACAAGTTATGTTGGTATTTGGGAATAAAACCAAGGGAACTGAGATACGATTATAAAGGCACATATTAAAACTTGTCCAAGTTTGATCCAAGCATAATTTGCCAATTTTGGCCAAAAAATAAATAAAATAAGAGTTACTCTCCTGTGCACCAGTTGTATGGGCCGCGTGTTGGGCTGGGCTGGCCAGCCCAACCCACGCATCTTTACTTTTTTCGCGTGTTTTGGTCGTTACCTTCATGTTATGTTAGTGTTACCTTCGTGTTATGTTAAAGTTACCTTCACGTTATGTTAATGTGATCTCATCTCCAAATTTTATACCCTTAGTTTAAAACCACTGAACTAAAATAATATGAAGGTAACACTAACATAACATGAAGGTAACCCTAACATAACGTGAGGGTCACTCTAATATAACATGAAAGTATGATTAATATTGTTTTTTACCTTCGTGTTATGTTAATGTTACTTTCATGGTAGAGGGTAACCCTAATATAACATGAAGGTAACCCTAACATAACATGAGAGTATGACTGCCTGGAGCGAATTTTGATCGGTTTGAGTGCACCTACAAGGTGTGTGTGGGCACGTGAGAGTGCGTTGGGGTGCATGAAAACTCGCGTCAGAGGCGGGCGGGGTGGGTCAACCTGGGTGCATGGATCTACAAAATATTTTGCCATAAAATAAACCTATATAAGGAGCAGTATTTATCTATTTACACCTCCAAATGCACTTAAAACATGCTCAAGGCGGAGCCAGTATGGCTGCACCCCAAAAATCTTACAAATCACGTAAATATAATAAGTTCTACAAATATGAAAATAAATAAAATATAGTCAAATTGGTGTTATGGCTATTTTTCTACTCAAATGTAGGGAGTTCAAATCCTGCCACCTGTTTATTTCATATGTACATGTCTTTTCTAGTTATTTTATGATATAATTTAATTCCTTTTTTTAATTTTTTTGTTGTTGTTTCTTGATGAAATTTTAGTAGTAGTCTTGTATTTAATTAGTTTTCGTAATATTCTTTTGAATTGTACTAATAAGATATAAGTAGTTAATAATTTTATCTTTTATAATATTTCTTTTTAAATGTTTCTTGATAAAATTTTAGTAGTAATCCTACATTTAATTATGTTTTGTAACATTTCGTTTTAGTTGTCTTTATAAAATACTGAGAAGGACTTGGGTGCCCCCGGGGCACGGATCCTGGATCTGTGTCCCCAACCCAACCCGCATCCTATATATATATATTTTTTCTTTTTTTTCCCTTAATTTCCAAAATCTGCGCGCCCTACCTTTCTCTTCTTTCTCGGCCTTCTTCATCTGCGCAGCCATACCTTTCTCCTTCTTCATCTACTTTCATCTGCGCCTCTTTCTCCTGCGGAAATCAGCGTTCTTCTTCTTTCTCCTTCCTCATCTGCTTCCATCTGTGGTCTTTCTCCGGGGGAAAATCAACAATTATCTTGCAGCGGCGCTGCTACTCCCACGGAACAATGTCGTTTTGAGCCTCAGTTTTGCCGCCATGAGTATGAGTTTGAGTTCAGATTCTTCTCCTTCTTAATATGCTTCCATTTGCTTCTATCTGTGGCACCGATTATCCATATGCTTCTTCTTTCTCCATCTCTTTCTTCTCTTAAGGCATGGATTCTCCATTGCTGCTGCTTTTCCATTGTTGCTGCTTTTCATCTTTTTCCATCTCCATTGCTGATGCTTCTTCATCTTCTTTCATCCCTATCTTTACGCTTTCTTATTATTCTTCAACCTTTGTCATAGAGATATACATAGAAGAATTACCAATTGTGACTACAGATCTTGCTTCCAACATACCACTAGATGATTTGCAGAAATATTTCGAGGAGAAGATAATGAAAATCGAGATATATTATGTAATACCACAGAAGCTTTCACGTAATACCTTAAAAGTATTTATGTAATACCTGAAAATGACTTATCTAATAACTGAAAATTGAGTATCAAATACCTTAAATGTAAATATAAATATGTAATACCTTATATAAAAATGTAATACCTAAAACATATTTTATGTAATACTTTAAGAATAAATATATAATATCTTAAACTATAAACAGTAATACCTTCAACCTGAATATGTAATACATTATACTCAAATATATAGTACCCCAAAGGTGCATATGTAATACCTTATGCATTAAGTTTAATACCATAAAGATAAATGTGTAATACCTTAAGAATATACACGTAATACCTTAAGAGCATATGTATATAATACCAATCACTGAATGAAATCTGGTGCGCGCGGGTACGCACATGCTCAGGTGAGGGCGGGTGGGCGCGTATGGAGACGGCCCACGCGCCGGGTCGGGTTAGATCCGTGCCCCAGGGGCACACAAGTTTTTGCCTAAAATATATTAGCTACCAATTCTTTATCTTTTGGTTGATATAATGAGTTACAAACCATTGTTCTTTATATAGTTGGTTCACTAATCTTATAATTTTTTATGATGAATAATTTTATTTCCATATTTTTAGAAAG
The DNA here is from genome assembly GCA_005771605.1 of Scutellaria baicalensis. Lineage (NCBI taxonomy): Eukaryota > Viridiplantae > Streptophyta > Magnoliopsida > Lamiales > Lamiaceae > Scutellaria > Scutellaria baicalensis. The sequence continues at coordinate 11,086,981 of CM016729.1, forward strand.
AAAATGAACTCAGTAAAATAAATATTTTAAAGTAGCTAAATAATGGTTCTTGTATAATAAAATTTTCAAAGAGAAATAAACAAACTAAAATAATCACACTTGTTTTCTTTTTCTTATAAACATGAGTTGTATAGATTTAAATATTAAATAGTATTTCATTTTTTATATAGTTTTGATTATTTATTGTACCCTCATGATTCAAATCCTGGATCTATCACTGAACATGATATCTCTTTATTCATTTATCAAAATTCTATGTTGATTTTGTTTGAAGTTTATATTTCTGGAGTTGAAATTTCATTATGTTGGTCCCAATATAAGGCTGGTAGTAGGCTTAGAGGGGGGTGAATAAGCCTACTATAATTTCAAACTTTTTCTTTTTGCTTGACTTAATTCTAGGATCAGTAACCTTTTGGGAGGTTACTGATCTGAGTGGTTTGCGGAAGCTTATCTCTCATTGTAGAGCCAAGTATAGGAGATGTGCAACTTAACTTAGTAGTAACGCAAGTAAAACAGTAAGCACACATAGACACAAGGATATATAGAGGTTCGAAGGTGGAGTAATCCATCTATATCCTTGTTGCCTCTTCTCAAGAGGGAACCTTTGTTAAGCTAGTTGATTTACATAGACCTATCTATTACAACTCACGCTTAACAAGCAAGTAGCAAGCCTTCACACAGCTGCTTGCTTACTTCCCCACTGACCCACACAGGATCCTAATCTACCCACCCAGGGTCCTCACTTTCTCTCCTAGAAAGTGGAAAACTCAGCAGGCCTCTACTCCTCGCACTGAGTACTCCAAGACAGTCCTTTAGAAGGAGTTTGTATTCTTCTTCTTCAACTGGGTGCAACAAGCTTGGCCTTCGTTTGCAGATTGATCTACTGAAGCTTGCTGCCGGACTGACTGACTGAGCGTGCGTCTTTTGGGGTGTGGAGTGTTCGAGCTTTTCTTCTTTTCTTCTACTCTTCTGAACACTCTCTTTTCTTCTATTTTAACTTCCCCCTCTTTCTGCGCTTTCTTCTCTATTGAGCTCCTCTCTCTTCTTTTAGCGCTTCTCTCTACGAGCTTGAATATTTTGTTGTGGTCGTTCTCTTCTCTCTTACACTTTCTTGTCAGTCTTCTTCTTCTTTATAGGTTAGGAAATCTGCCTGTTGAAGGTAGGTAGGTTCCCTAATCTATAAATGCACTGCACTCCTGACACCTTTCAGCCTTTTGCTTTCCACGTGTCTTCTTCTGGTTGGCTTCTCTTCTCTTCTCTCTACCGGTAACTTCTTATGTCTACCGGTAACTTTGACTTTTCTCTCCATCCTGCTTTGCAGCTTCTTCCTCTTTCTTCACTCTGGAGCTTCCTTCTCTAGCTTGCTCCTTCAGGTGGCTTGAGGCTTTTGTAGCATACTGCCCTTGAAGTATGCTTTCGGTATGATCTTCCAGGTAGCTGCCTGTCTCGCTGCATTCTGCTTTGGCGAGGTCTTCCAGTAGCTTCCTGCAGTCATAAGTATCCTTATCATTTTACTCGATTCTTTTTCAACCATTCTCTTCAGTATCATTCCTTTGACACTTTCTCTATTCTTTTAATCTTCTGCAGTAACTCTATTACAGTAACCTATCCTAAGATTGATTATGCTTGTTAGAGTTACTTAAGGCTTTGTTTCATCAAAACTTACTTCAAATGTTTCCAACACATTACACACAATTAAAATTCATTTTCCCAGAATATTTATTTAGAGATAAAAAATGATTTTTTTGATTATTTAAGAATGTTTCATTCGATTTTTTTAATGTTTTATCTTTCTACTTTTGATTTCAGTTCTTTGTTTAAAAATAATTATTTCTTACTCCACTTACCTTTTTTTTTTTAAACAAAACCATTTAGGATGAAAGGATTAGATCCTCTAACTTTGTATTTCTCATATACAAACTTAAGTTTTACGATCAAGAAACCAAAATAAAATGAGTAACACCCGAAAGTGAAATTTTACATCCAAGAAACCTATACAAAATAAGCAACAAACAACCCTAATCAGTAAAATCTGAAACTTGACATTTGTGAAGTATGGACAATCACATAACCTTTCAAACTTTTACAAAAGATAAATTAGAGAAAAAAGCAAAAAGAAAAAAAAATTGTAGCACCATGTAAAGAAATTAAGTGTTTAGTTTTGACTGAGACAAAAGTCAATTATGTAATATGTAATTAGAGTACCCCTTTTCTCACATTATTTAAGTGAGCTAGTTTAAGTAAGACAGGTTGCTGAGCTGAAGACATCGAAAATTCTCTAAGGCATAAAGGTCACTGCAACAACCTCTAAAGGTTACTCTACAACAACATAAAGTATCAGAGGTACTATGTCACTGACGATTCTCAAGATTCCTCAGACATCAAGTCAAATCAATAGCAAAGAATGTTGTTGAGTTACCAATAAATACATCAAGAGAAATAACTTATCAAAACACGCCAAGTGGGCAAGAAAGTCAGTCGCATTTAATGAAGTGTACTATGAAGATCAAATGCATTAAATGCTGAAGATTTGTCTCACTTCAACGAGCAGATTTCTCAAGGCTATAAATAGAAGACGAGTTCGACTGAAACAACAAATGAAACTCTGAGATTTCTACGCGATCAAAAGCTCAAGGCTATCAACTCTCAAACCTTACGAAAGTTTCAGTCACTCAGTCTAGCATCAATCATTAATAGAGTAACCTACACTTAAAGATCTTAAGCTTGCTGCTCTCAGTTGAAGAAGATTCAATCTATCCTTTTATTATATATTGTTTGGAGTTCTTAGTGCTAGGAATAGTTTCCTGTTAAACTTTCACTTTCTGTAGAAGAAAGTAAGGATCCTGTGTGGGTCAGACGTTGGTCGAGTATACAAGTAACCTGTGTGGGAAGTTTGCTACTCTTTGTTAAGTAAGTGTTGTAATAGCTAGAGCTGTGTAAACAAACAATTAATCTTAACAAAGTTCCCACTGTGTGAAGAGGTAGAGAGGACGTAGAAGGGTTACTCTACCTTTGAACCTCTGTATATCGTTGCTTACTTATCTTGCCCTTATATCCAGTCTATCTGCATATCTCTCTAAAGCATCATATATCATTTACATTGAAAAGAACATCTTTCAATACTTGTGTTTTCAAAAAGATTACATAAAAGAATTTCCGCTGCATAAAACTCTAAAGTTCAAACTGTTCAGTAACATTTCTCAGAAAGGTCACTGCAGTATCTTCTGTGCAGTAAGCTCTCTAGCAACCTGTACAGTAACCAGAACTTAACATATTTGGAGAAAAGTTTGAAAATTTGAGTATGTTTATTAACCCCCCCTAAACCTACTACCACTTAGGACCAACACACCACAACCCAACTTAGGAGGACTAAGACACTACCATAACTTTATATGCTCAAAATATTTTTTTAGAAGGAATAAAAAATCATTAAAAAAGTTTTAGTATAAAAACTTAGCGAAAGACTTAATTATGAAAACACTAGCTTTTTTAAAAAAAAAATCGTAAAAGATAAACATGCAACCATCTGACTTGTGTCTTACCCATATTTGTAAGTCAAAACCTAGATATATTAAAATCATATGAAAATCTTATATAAACAGTTAAACCAACTGGAAGTCTCAAAAGACATTAAGCATTATCAATTTTATACACGTTAACTTAAATTAAAACATATGCTTCTAAGAACATCATGAGAAGATTTTAAAGGTAACATCATGAGACTCCTCCGGAGATGAAGCCCAGTGGGATAACAATACTCTCTCATAGTTTGGAGCAATTAAATTATTAAGCACATACTACATGTCAACCAGACACTCTCACCGCTGGACCGTGAACATAACATTAGACCAAGGTCACATAACATTTAGGAATGTGGAAACTCTCACCCACTATACCTTGCTTCATAAATTAGGCGCTCTCGCCCTTAAGGTCGTCGCCCGGTGTGAAGCTGTTAGGAAATAAATGAGTATGTTTTGATGAGACAAAAATCGTATAAAAGCAACCTTCAGTAATCTGCATAATCTATCTCTATATCTTATAAGGTTAGTGCAGGAAGGTCACTATAGAAAGATGCTTCAGAGAATGCTTCAAAGAAAGGACACTGCCGAAAATGATGAAGAAGACTGGTACACTAAAAGGACACTGCTTACTGCAGGAAACTACCTGGAAGAGACCACATCAAGCATACTACAAAGCAGAAACCTACAGAAGCTTCAGTTACTTGACAAAGAAAGTTCGAGGAGAAAGCTAAAAGTTACCAGTAGAAAGAAAAGGATTGGAGTCAATCAAATGAAGACACGTGTAAAGTACAAAGCTAATGCGTATCAAAGAAGAGCGACCGCATTAAATGAAACCGTACTATGAGGATCAGAAAAAGTACTGTGAGGATCAGCGCATTAAATGTTGGGAACCTGCCACACTTCAACGGGTAGATTTCCTAATCTATAAATAGAAGAGACTGAAGACTGAAGAAGAGAGAGCAGAGTGAATAAAGAGCAGGAAAAGGGAGGAGAAGATGAGAAGAGTGAGTATGGAAGAGAAGGAGGCTCAAACACTCTGAACAAGAGAAACGCTAGATTGTTCAGTCATTCAGTCCTGCAGCAAGCTATAGCAGAGTAACCTGCAAAAGAAGCCAAACCTTGCTCCATCTAGTTGAAGAAAAAGGTAAGGACTATCTTTGGAGTGCTTAGTGCTAAGATTAGATTCCTGCTAAGTTTTTCACTTTCTAAAGAAAAAAGTAACGATCCTGTGTGGGTCAGTTGGAAGAGTAGGCAAGTATCTGTGTGAAGGCTTGCTACTCATTTGTTAAATCTGTGTTGTAATAGCTAGGGCTATGTAATTCAACAAGATTAACAAAGTTCCCTCATGAGAAGAGGCAGAGAGAATGTAGAAGGAATACTCCGCCTTCGAACCTCTATATATCTATGTGCTTGTTTCATGCTTATCTACCTAACTGCATATCCAGATCAAAAACATATCTCCCATACTGGTGTTTTCAGTAGAAGAAAGATTATCTGCTACACAACTCTCAAGACTACAAAGTAACCTCCCAAAAGGTTACTGCATTTAACTCGGCAAGTTCAAAGCAAGTTGCTTCAGTGAAGCAAGTTGTGAAGCTGAAAGCTCACCCTTGAACTTACCCGTTTTGGAGTAAAAAGTTTTGAAAGAATTCGGTAGGTTTATTCACCCCCCAAACCTACTGCTACTTGGGACCAACAACTGGTATCAGAACGGGTTGGAATAAAAACCAACTTGCACTGGTAATTTTTCTAGATCCCGTCTTTGAAAACACCTCTCTCTCTCTCTTTCAAACTCACATCATGGATATGTATGATCAGAAGATTTCTATGTTTTCATAGAAAAGTATGACTGATGTGAAGATAGCAGCTGCTGAGATTAAGGCTCTATCAAAATGTCATCCGAGAAGAACTCCACTTGAAAGGATGATAGAGAAGCAAGTCGTGCTCAGGGAGCAAGCTGCTGAGGAAGCCGATACGGAGCAAGCTGGCCTTGTGGAACAAACTGGAATCTCTGGACAACAACCGCAAACAGACAGCAACCCTGAAGGAGAGTGCTGAATAAGACACGGTCATGCTATACGAATTCAGTAGGTTTATTCACCCCCCTCTAAACCTACTGCTACTTGGGACCAACAAAAACCCTACCGGTTATAGCTACGGTGCTTCCAACCATAGATTTTCATACATGTCTTACTACTTTCATTATCAACACGTAGCAGCAGTAGAAGTTACTCACTTTTGAGATTTGACATGAAGCGGGGATAGCTACTGAAGTATTCGGTCGTCTTGTACTTAACTCGGTATATTCATTGACCTTTAGTCTTTGATCAAATCTCGATTATATCATACACATACATACATATTCATCTTCATATGTTACTTAGTTAACATATTATTCGATGTTCATTAATGTGTCTTAATTTAAGCATAATATTATTAAGTCATTTCATGCACGACTATATAACTTAATAAACTTATCATTCATGGCACATATATATGTATATCATAAAATATAACAAATAAGTTCATAAGACTTTAAAAGCATTCTTTAAATCATGCATCAAGTAATACTTTAAAGAAAACATATTTAAAGTTTATGAATTCATAAAACTCTCGTTCATTACATTTAAGACTTAATTGATTCATCACCTCACACCTAAGATCACATTTGTCTTCTTAAATTAAGTTTCAAAATATGGTTAAAATCTCAATTTTAATTATAGATATGTTTTGATTTAAAAGCTAGTAACTTTTAGATAGGAATACACTCATTAACATAACAAATTTCATAATTAAACAAATCAAGTAAAATTCATAAAAATAATCATGCATTTACATAATACCTCTAAGTTAGTCATGCTAAAATAGTAGATATAAATTAAAATCACAGAAGTTTTAATAATTAACTTATCAGCTGGACTCCTGTGAGACCGTCTCATGTGCGACGGCACTCGATCACGGTCGTGCGCTGGGACACGGTCGACCGTGCGCGGGAACACATACTTATAGCACAAAAAGACATACTTATAGACAAAATTCACATACTTATCTCGACCGTGTCCCAGGACACGACCGTGCGCCACAGATTGCTCTTAGTTTTCACGCGAGGCACGGTCTGTCCCAGGGCACGGTCGTGGGCGAGAAAAAAAATCACATGCTTATAGTGAAAAATCACATACTTATTATTGAAAAAGACATACTTATACACTGCAGTCGCGCACGATCGTGTCTTGGGGCACGGTCGACCGTGCGCTAGTGCCGTCACATGTGAGACGGTTGCATATGAGTATTTGTGTTAACTTATTATACCTATAAATTGTTTGGAAAGTACTCTAAATCAGCCTGACTTATAAAATTCACCATAAATTATATCGTAATTAAACCTTCTGAAATTAATAATTTATACTTACAACATCAAGTATTGAAACATAGTACAAACAGTTTTGAAAAATGATTATTCAACAATTTTCCAAAATTATTCTTTTAAAGTCCAAAACTGTAGAATTTCAACTCGAAACTGGACATGTTTGAAAAATCATTATAATTTATACACTACTTTAAAAATTACCAAGTTTTAAACATAAACTCATAACTTCATGTACAATGAAATACTAAAACAGTTTTGAAAATCATGAATGACCGAATTTATAAAATTATTTTTCTAGGGTCTAAAATTGCAGAATTTAAATTTGAAACTGACTAACTTTGAAAATTCATTATAATTCATATTCCAAAACTCACTAAATTTTTAACCTTATGCAATATAACATACTAGAACAATTTTGAAAAATGTTCATTGACGGATTTTATATAAATAATTTTCTAGGGTCTGAAACTGCACATTTCAACTTAAAATTGGACTATCTTTGAAATTAATTCATTATAATTCATAAACTACTCCAAACATTACCAAAACTTACCATACCCTGAAGACTTCATTTAGAATAACATACTATAACATTTTTTAGAAACTCTAAGCATATGATTTTATAAAATTTGTAAAAGTGGACTGCAATTTTTCAAGTTTTTCACAAGTTGATTAGATCCACTTATTTCTTTGATTAAAAGATATATTTGTCTTTTATGACTCTATTAACCTCAAGAAAATCACCATAACTCAATTTAATACACATGCAATAAGTTTAGGCAAGATAATCAAACATGCAAAGGCTAAATCAACATGCAATTGCACAATCAACACTCAAAGATCACATATTTTGAAGATCAACCACTTAGAACAAGGTAGTTAACAAATTTCTTCACAGTTCTTCTTGGATCTTACATGCAATAAGTTTTGGTAAGAGAATCAAACATGCAAAGCTTAACTCAACATGTATTTGCTCAATCAACACTCAAAATGACATAATTTTCAAGATCAACCACATAAACAAGATATTGAATAAACAAGATATTGAACAATTTTCTACACATTTGTAGGGAATAACATCCCTGGATCATACATGAATTTCAAAATTAGGAACCTAAGCATTCTCCTAAAGAAAAGATTGGTGAGGATTAGCCAAGGATACCTCTTGAATGCACAAACAATGAGTTCTTTGAAATGTTGCTCGAAGGAAGTGTATAGCGTGAGTTAAAATCTTCTTTTTCTTTGGAAGGATCTTTCTCCTCTACTTAATGTTCAAATTTGCAACTTGTTTGAAGGTGGGAATGAAGGTTTTTTTTTTTTTTTTTTTTTGTAATGAAGAAAAGAAGGGGTAAAGGGAATGATGATTAATGGTATTGAAACTTGTGGTGATTCGATGGAGGTATGGAGATGGAGGGTTGCTTCATCTAATGTGACACAAAGGAGTTTGAGATCATGATTATAATATTTTGAATATTGATGTAATTGTTACCTATGATATCTAATTCATATAGACTTAATCAAATAGGTGTAGGGAATAAAATATAATGTCACACATAAATAAGATGACATGTAAATTTTAAGGACATGACTTGAAATTAATTTGTACATCTTTAAATTAAAGTCTTCATAATATTTTGATCATCTAATTATGCATGAATGTTTGTTGAATATTATACATCATATGAGTCACATAATGTATTGCACATAAAACTATATAATATAAATAGGGAGGATTTCCAAAGTACCCAATTTTTAGGAAGTGACTTTTTTACCTAATTTGGGCAGTGAAATGTCCATAATACCCTCAATTTTAGTTATATTTACATAAAAAAAGTTCAGAAAATATACTGGACTCGAGTCCAGGAAACTTGACTCGAGTCTATGAAACTCGACTCGAGTCTAGGAAACTCAACTCGAGTTCAGGAAACTTAACTCGAGTCAACTTTTTAGATAAGGTGAACATGTCGTGAACAGTACATAATATAATATCGTGTTCACGAAATGCAGCAAGGTTCAACATGTCGTGAACACGGAATATAATATTGTGTTCACGATATGCAGAAAGGTTCAACATGTCCTAAACACGGCATATCATATCATGTTCACGATATGCTGATATGCTAATATACAATATCGGAGGTATTTCCACTTTATGTAAATATAAACTTAAGTTGATGACATTATTGACATTTCGGCCTCAAATTGGGTAAAAAAGTAATTTCCCATAAAAATGGATAAACAAGTTCCTTAACATGTCAAATTAGGTAATGAGAGGTATTTTCACGTATAAATATGACATTACTATAATTGAATACATTAGCCATGCTTCATTTACTAATAAATTAAAAATTAATATGTATTCAACTTATCATTTTTTTCTTTTGTTCATTGCTATACCCGTGTGTGTCAAGTGCATCACGATTAAAACGATCTCTTCGGGTAGCTATCCTGCAAGACTTTTTATACTTAAAGAAACATTATCATATTTCTTTTTGATAAAACATTAACATATTTATTTTTGATAAAACATAAAGCTCGCCGTAGAGGTTATTTACAATGAACTATTTCAAACATGAAATTACAAATAAAACATGCTATGCAATTTTTCTTAAAATGCGGTGTTACATTTGCGTTTGTACAACAATATTAGCAAGATGATATAATTGATATCCTTCGCGATGAATACGAAGAAATTCTCAAAGTTAAAAACCCTCTCAAGCTCAACAAATGTTTTTAAGATCAAATGTTGATACTTCAAACTTCCTCAATAATTCTACCGCAAAATATAAACAACAACGAGAACCTCCATTCTAAGCACAAGTATTGAATACCTAAAAATTTACAAAAATTCAACCACTTAACAATGATACTTAACTCAACAAAAATATAGTCCATTCACTTTGCTAAAACACATCAAAGTCATTTTTTTTTACCGCAATTGACCTCTTGAACGATCAAATTTTAAAAATAAGATTTCCTTAAGAGTTAGAGTGACTCTCTGATCTGAGATCTGTGCAATCGAGCCGAGCGCGGGTTTTTTGCATGTTTTGGTCGTGACATTCATGTTATGTTAATGTTACCTTCATATTATGTTAGTGTTACCTTCGTGTTATGTTAGCGTGACCTCATTTCCGGATTTCATACCCTCAATTTAAAATCATTGAACTAAAATAACACAAAGGTAACACTAATTTAACATGAATGTAACACTAACATAACATGAATGTAATACTAACATAACATGAAGGTAAAAAACAATGTTAATCATACCTTCATATTATGTTAGACTGACCTTCACGTTATGTTAGTGTTACCTTCATGAAGATAACACTAACATAACATGAAGGTATGACTACCTAGAGCGAATTTTGGTGGGTTTGAGCGAACCCATCAGGCGCGTGGGAGTGTGTGAGAGCGTGTGGGGGGGGGGGGGGTCGACCCGGGTGCATGGATCCTAAATCCATGCACAAGTTGCACAAAATATTTCGCCTAAGAGTTAATGTATAATAGTATAGTTCGTTATATTGATACAAATGAATGGGTTCAAATCAAATTATTCTTAGAAGAATCACTCTCTTGTACAGCAGTTGCACGGATCTGAGATCCGTGCAATCGGGCCGTGCGCGGGCTAGCGCATACTGGCCCAGCTAGCGCCTCTTTACATTTTTGTGTGTTTTGCTCGTTACCTTGATGTTATGTTAGTGTTACATTTGTGTTATATTAGTGTTACCTTCATGTTATATTAGTGTGGCCTTCATTTCCAGATTTTTATACCCTCAGTTCAAAAACATTGAACTAAAATAACACGATGGTCAAACTAACATAACATGAAAGTCACGCTAATATAACATGAATGACACACTAACATAACATGAAGGTAAAAGACAATGTTAATCATACCTTCATGTTATATTAGACTGGCCTTTATGTTATGTTAGTGTGAACTTCATGTTATGTTAGTGTTACCTTTATGAAGTTAACGCTAACATAACATGAAGATAACACTAACATAACATGAAGATAACACTATTTGGAGCGAATTTTGGTGGACTTGAGCGTGCCCGCCAGACGCGTGGGAGCGCGTTGACCGCTCTTGGGGACGCATTGGTCAACGCGTTGATCGATTGCACATGCACCCGTGTGCACATAATATTTTGCCTACTTAGAAACGAGTTGAAATATTCTATGAAATTTTTTGTTTTTTCCATAATCAAAGGATTTGGTTATAACTTTTAAAAACTCTGAGTATCTTTGATAATTTGATCAAATCTTGATCAGAAAAGTAAAAAATTCCAGGTAAATATAGACTTAAAATATTAATCTTTTTAAGTATAAAGAACTAAAAAACAAATGGTAAGACTAAAAAAATAATCGTTTTAAATGTAGAAAACTAAAAGGGTGACAAGCCCAAAATAGCCTATTTACTAAAATATGGAATAAAAAGAGCCCAAATTAAGTTGAAATGTCATTTATAACCTAAAGACTATAACTAATGCACAAAATAGCCATGATATGTATAAAGTAGCTTATTTCTGAATCCATAGTAAAATGCAGAGAATCCACAGTAATAAATTGGCAGAAATGACAGTAAATTGGAGAATCTTGTCAAATTGGAGAATCTTGCCAGAAAAATTGCAGCAATCTTTTGACTAAAATGTAGGAAAAAATAGGAAGATTTTCGTGTCACTCTCATTTTCTCATTTCAAATACATGAGTGAAAAATCAATTTCGTCTTTCTTCCAAACGTCTCAAATTTGAAGCTTTCGAATTCAGGCTGCCATTTCTTCCAAGCTGCCATTTCTTCTCTGAAGATTGAATTCAAGCTTGTTCAACCCTAAAATTTTCATGTAAGTAATTTTTTTTTTTTGGGAAGACTGAATTTTTTCGAATTTGAAGCCTCATTATTTTCGAATTTCAGCCGTCAAAAGCTTCGGATTTCAAGAGTCTTCATGGATATAGAGGTATTTTAGAAATTTTGCTAATGTTGGTTTGAATTTATAGATGAAAGTATGCTATTTGGTTTTAATCTGAAGCTCACATAGTTTGTTTGAATTTGTACATGTAAAGTATGTTATTTAATGCTATTTCATGGGCTAGGCGAAAACAAAAAATTAAGTGTTGAAATGAAAAAATAAATTTGACATAGGGTTACACGAAAATATGTTGAAGGGCTACACGAAAATGTTGAAGGTTACACGAAAATATTGTATAGAGTTACACGAAAATCTTAAGTATTAGATTATGGACTTTGGGAAAAGACAAAAAATTATTAGTTAAATTTTACGTAAAAAAATCAATGTAGGGTTACACGAAAATGCATATAGGGCTACACGAAAATGATATAGGGATACACGAAAATTTGCAAAATGACAAGAAAATAAAGTAAAAAGTAGGCGCAGCTTTTTTCTAGACCCCTAACCCACCCACCCCATCACACAATCCCACTACCCACCCTAAAAGCGGCCCCGCTAAACCCACCCACCCCATCCCACAATCCCACTAAATTAATAATAAAAAATTAGTATAATGTTAAGGAGATAATTTAGTTTAAATACTGTTGTAATTAAATTATCTAATTATGTGGCTGCACATATTAATTTAGGGTTACACGAAAAAAATGAAGTTTTAAATTATGAATTATACGAAAACATAAAAAAAAAATTAAACTTCAATTGTATGTAAAAATGTTGACCTAGGGTTACACGAAAATGCATTAAGGGCTACACGCAAATAAGTTGAGTTACACGAAATTTATTTGCAGTGTTACACGAAAATATGAAAATAAGTCGAGATTAATATTTTAAATATGTTGCCAAACTTGAAAATAATATAAATTAATAATACTACGAATTGTAATTGTTATTTCCTATATTTTCATAATATACGGCGTGAGTGGGAGTGGGTTCGCATTGAGTGTCAGCGTCAGGAAGCGTATATTAATGGATATGCACGACTTAGTGTACTGGGTGAGATCCATAGGGAGTTGAGTTTAGTGGATGCTGATTGTGTATCAGAGTTTTTGGATACATCTTTTGGTCACTTTTTGATGTGGCGAACCGATGTGGAGACATGCAATATGTTATTGCACGTCCTGCTCAGTCGTTAGGTTCGACTCAAGGATGGCTTACCGAATGTTATATATTTTTTGATTGGTGATGATCGTATCTGTCGATTCTCCACTAGAGAGTTTTTTCTTGTCACTGGACTGAGATTTGGAGACTCCGAGTTCAATCCAGCTGAGGTCCACGGCCCTCCTTCGTATGGTGTGTACCTTCGGTTCTCTCAATTAGGCAGTCATCGCATTACCATACGCGATCTTCGAGCTAGATTTCTTGCAGGGGAGTTCCGTGACAGTCGTCAGGATTCGATAAAGATTGCGAAGATCCTCATCTTTTATTGTATCATCCTCGGTCATGATATACTGAAGACGTACGTAAATGATTGGATATGGACTTTGGTTGAGCAGCCTGGTGCTTGGGAGACGTTTCCATGGGGCAAGTTCAGTTATCTCAACCTCATGCGCCACATGGATAATTTGCCTGAACGCATACCTCGTCCGTCTGGCCGCAGACCTTACACATACCATTTTTATGGGTTTTCCACTGCTTTACTTGTGAGTAAAGATGACATACCAGATCAATATAATTATATGTTACGTTTCATTCATGATTTATTCGTCTTATTATGTCCTTTGTGTCATTCTAGATATGGGCGTACAAGGCTATCCCGGTTACTGGCACTTTCGCTGGCTTTCGCCTGGACACACGCCACCCATTTCCTCGTTGCCTGAGGTGGTCGATCAGGAGGTCTGAGATTGATGTGTCTCGTACGCTAGATGGTCAGGTCAGTTTTATTTCATGCTATATTTCATATCATATACCCCTCTCTTGCGATGTTTAATTAAATTATTTAGGCATATGATAGGTTGTATGTTTTTGACGCTTTGCCTGAAATTATTGAGGGAATCTATGGCATGAGACGCATCCTTGCGTATGCCATGTATATGTATTCAGCTGATCTGGAGATGGTTGGTCCGTCATAGTAGTAAAATACTACTTGGTCAGCATTTAGTTAACTTATTGTAACTATAACTTATTGTATAAAAATAACATGCTTAATCGATAAGAAATGATTAACAAAATTTAGAAAATCACTCCAAATGGTCTACAGCTATAGTGTCTACATCTGTGTAATTACGATACACTGATAGTGCCTGAAACCTTCTACATCCGTCGACCCCTTGAAATGAAATGTATGACCTCCGTGGCCACTCGTCGGATATGCCGCCCTCAACTGCAAGTAACGCATATGACCCACAATTATTATTGTCCTCTTGCTTGTAGCACAAGGTGTCATCTAACATGTCCAGCGGAAACTCGTCTACTACTCGTCGCACCTTGAATTTCCTTGCTGCGCACAGTTCATAGTATCCAGAATACTCCAACAGTCGAGGCAAGATACGATGTAGTGGCAAGGTCTGTCTGCTGCGGAGATCCCTCAATTCTGGAGTGTGCTTATGGCTCAGACTGTCACAAAGGATGACTCTCGGATATTGAAAATTAAGAAGCTTATTTTCGAATAACCCTAATTTTTTAGGGTTATTCGAAAATTATTTAATTAATTTTTGAATACACATATTTTTTGGAAAAATATTGAAAATTTTATTCGAAAATTATCACACTAATTTTCGAATAACCCTAATTTTACAGGTTATTCGAAAATTATGGGGTTAATTTTCGAATAACCCTAAAAAATTAGGGTTATTCGAAAATTATCCCCTTAATTTTCGAATAACCCTAATTTTTTAAGGTTATTCGAAATTAAAGGGATTATTTTTGAATAATGTTAATTTTAAGGGTTATTCGAAATTAAAGGGATTATTTTCGAATAACCCTAAAAAATTAGGGTTATTCGAAATTTATCCTCTTAATTTTCGAATTTTTTGGGTTATTCAAAAATTATTTAATTAATTTTTGAATAAACATATTTTTTGGAAAAATATTGAAATTTTTATTGGTCAGCATTTACCACACTAATTTTCGAATAACCTGAAAAATTAGGGTTATTTGAAAATTAGTGTGGTAATTTTCGAATAAAAATTTCAAGATTTTTCCAAAAAGTGTTTATTAAAAGTATCACTTATATTAGTCACTAAACTCAACACATGTCATTTTAACTTATAGCCACTAAAACATGCTTAATCTCAAAAATAAACCTAATACATGCTTAATCTCAAAATAACAATCACACTAATACATGCTTCAATCTAAAAACAAAAAAACATTAACACTAATACATACTTAAATCTAACGAGATTATACATTTATACATGCTTCAATTAACTTACTTGATCAGCCATTCTTGCTTATAGTCACAATCTACCAAGGAACAAATCTCCGAAGCTCTATAATTTGTCCAAAGGTGTGAAAGTTTTTGGATTTATGAGTATGGAGGTAAAACAATGTTGGGGTGTATTTTGGATGAATGGTGTGGTTGTGATGAAGTGGGGTGAAGTAGGGGTGAAATTAATAGGGTGGGTGGGGTGGGTGGGGTGGTTTGTTGTGGAATGATGAGGTTAGTAAATGCAGTCAACAATGCTATGTAATTTGTGTTAACAATTGTTGTATTTTTTGGATATTAAGTTATAAGTTGTGGTATTATTGGATATTATGTTATATATCCGGATTATAATTTACTTTTATTATAATGAATGTGTTATTTTAGGCCGTGCTATTTTTTTTTAAATACACACAAGTTTTTTTTTAAATACACAAAAGATTACATTCTACTCGTTATGTTCGAGTCTAAGGCACCTTGCCCTGAGCGTAAAGTAATTCTGCTCCTCGAATTTTCAACACTGGAAGGGATGCGCTTCTCTTTTGGTTGACCAGCTTGTTTTGGTTTGTCGGGAGAGAGACAAACCATTTACATTGTCTCTTCGGAAACCCTCCAATCAGCTGGGTCGGGCACAGGAAGCACTTCACCTTCCCACATACCCCTCAAAGTTGTAGTCCAGTAGCACTGATGCACGTATTTGGTTATTGATTCCTTCGCATAACTAGTAAAATACATTTTTTAGGTCCAAGTTTGGTTGTAAAGATGTCAACTAAGTAGATAAGCACAAATAGGGTACCTGATTGCAACACATGCATGAGAACATGGAATCAAGTCAAATTGGAAAACCAGACACGTGCAAGAATTGTTCGAGAGGTCAACTGTGAAATTTTTATTTTCATTCATGATCTTGAATTTATGGCGTGAAAGCTTACTGACTTGCATGAGTCGCCCAGCGGTCATTGCATCTTGAAGTCTTTCATGCACCGACTTAGTTAGCATATTTTCTCGTTCATCTGCAGCAGATCTTATTTCGTAGAACCATTTTTCCATAACGCGACGGGCAGATTCAAGAAATGAACAAACAGGGAGGTTTCTCGCCCATACTAAACGATGGTTCCATGACTCAGCTGCGTTCGAGGTCATGAAATTAAATCTTAGACAGAACACTTTACACACGACCATCTTTCCTCACCGGCCCTTTTTAAGGCATTGATTGCGCCGACATAGTTTGACGCACCTAGAGTGTCCATGTACCTAAATGTTAAAAAAAGAGGAAAGTTGTGTGGATTTTGGGCATGATGTAATTCTATGACCAAGTGAATAAAGCAGATCATAAATTTACTAAACGGTTGAAAACGTACCTCTCGAAATCATTTGGATGATAACAATACGCTGCCAACTTGAAGAGGCCAACTAGATGTTTTCCGTACTTGACCAAATTTTGTTGCAAATGGTAACAACATAATCCGTGTGAAGCGTCGGGAAAAACTTTCGAAACGGCATTCGTGATGCTGACATGTTGATCGGAGACAACTAGAAGTTGGTCAGGGCACCCATATGCGTCACGAACATGCATTAAGAACCAAGTCCACGTTTCATCATTCTTTACACTGCCAACAGCTGTTGCTAATCGGAAAATCTGATCATTTCCATCTTTGGTAACCGCTACGAACCCTATCCCTTTATACTGCCCTTTCAGGTGACAGCCATCCACAACTATAACAGGCCTTGAATAACCTTTAAATCCTTGAATAGAAGCAGCTAATGCGAAGAACACATATTTAAACTTCCCGTCATTGTCTGTCTCCAATGCGGTGTAAGACCCCGGATTTGCATCCTTCAACACCTCCAGGTAAGATGGGAGCATCGAAAACGTCTTTTTTGGATCCCCATAAGCCGCGGTCATAGCATGTTGTTTTGCCATCAAGGCCTTTCTATAACTGACCTGTAAACCATGACAACTTTTCATTTCATTAATAATGTCGCGAGCATTGAGTGTGGCATTCTCCGTCCGTAGTGTATCAACAAAACACCCTCCAATAAGAGATGCTGGAAGGCGACCTGTGGCACTGGTGGTTAGGTCCAGCGAACAGGTATGTGGGAGAATAATATTGGAAATATTCCAAAGGCCATACTTTTCATGAGCATGCATAATGAAGGGGCAGGTTTGAACGACACACTTAACATACCACCGACTCTTAGAGGATCTCTCAACTTTGTAAGCAACTTGATTTTCCAGATGGTACATACCAACTGCTTTCTTCAATTCAACCTTGCTGCCAAAACATGAACCTTTTTAGAGAGTTGGAATGTCACTTGATTTGCCAACTTGATTTGCCATATTCTTATGACTTGGAATGTCACTGCATATTTCGTCAACAGAACCAGTGGCCGTCTCAGGGATAAACCACCAACGTTCTAAGGCACTAACACTCGACGCTCGGTGACTGCTTTCTGTGTGAGGTTGTGGCTCATTATTTTTAGGGTTCTTGCGTCCAATATAGGTCATAAATTCATCACGCTCCTGAACTTGCTCCTCATCCAACAACACTGCATCCTCTGCATCCAACTCGAAATCAGTATCTCTATGAGCACCGTCAGAGTCCTGCGGTTCTTCGTTGTTCATATCTACAAACAATACTGTAATCATTAGAATATAACATATTTTAATGAATAATGAGGAAATACAATCTTAAACTTAATAAATATTCAAAAAGGTACATCCTTACCGTTATGAAATTCATTTTGTTCCGGCTGCTGATTATATTGATCTTCAGAAATATAATCGATTGAAGACTTGTTTAAGTCAATGAAGTTAAATCCCAATTCTGATGTATGATCAACCCGACCACTTGATGATGATGGCCAGTATGCCAAATTCTCAGTCGGTATACCCCATTTGCCACAAAAATCTTGGTCCTTTTGTAGCCCAAGTGGAACAGAGGAAGAATCACCGGATGTCTCCTCAGTATACGAGGATCCAACATTAAATATTCCAAAACTTTAGGTATCATTCACGGCGCTGCTATTACCTCCCATCAACAAACCTTGATCTGATGCTCGAGCATTTATACTTTTAAGGGTAACAAATACAATGAGAACGTCATCTATCATAGACAATACGCTTCTCAAATCTAAATCATTCTTTATTTTCTTTCTTGTCACCCTACCATTAATCTCGACTAACGAATGGATTGTATATCCCCACCAATCCTGAGCACACACAACAAAATCAATTTTTTCAAACAGCTCCTGATAAGTAATTCTTTCAAGTTTAATCACTTGTCTTGAACCACTCTTGTATTCTAACCCTTCCCAATATCCACCGAACCATACTACAACAGTCACAAGACTCATCTTTGCACTACAAAAAAAAAGTATATATTACAAACATAAATGATTTATTTTTTTTCTTCTCCTTTACTTCAAAAAAAAGAGAAGGTGAAGAAATTAATTGTAATACTATATCCAGCCATCTATAAGACTATATATAGTTGGTGGGAAGGTAATGGAAATAAAGCTTGCATTTTTCAATAATTGATAATAAATATGTTGTTACTTACTTGCCTCAATTAATTGACACCATTTATAATTTTACACTTATTAAAAACTACACATCATTTCTTATTGCAAAATCAAAATGATCATGTCCATTGACCGCAAAATATAAAGTAAATTCCCAATTTTGAAACTATTTCCTTAAATGAAGTTTACTATTTTTTTGAATATTATTTATAAGGTCATTGGAAGTAAATAAGCAAGGGTGACAATCCCAAAATAGCAAATTAAAAGTATAATATTAAAACATGTTGACTTCACTTTTTCTCAATATTAATAATGGTCCTATTAAATAAACATAAATAATGTAAAGTTTGTCAGCTTCAATGTACATCTTTAGGTCACAGCTTTGCAACCTTCACAAACAACATCAAACATTTTCGTGTAACCCTAAAATTAGAGGTTACACGAAAATAACCTAGGGTTACACGAAAACATGAACTTTCAAATTATGGAATTTATGAAAACATAAAAATTAAGGGGCAACACGAAAAGCACCATCACACATTTTCGTGTAACCCCTATATTTATGGGTCAAACGAAAATGACATAATGTTACATGAAAATTCATCTTGTGTGGAATTTTATAGAATTTTCGTATTTTCATTATATAAATTCCATGCATTTTTTAGCATCTTCTAATATCGTAAAAATACGAATTTCACCAAGACTACCTTAATATATTTTCAATTTACATGTAACATATACTATAAAAAATAACAAACTATAACAAAGCTTGCACGAAAATTGAAATACGAAAACTAACCGTTAAGGTATTCAAAGAAAACAAAAGCTCGTGTAGATTTGCCTAGGATGTAAGGTGAGATTTAATAAGTTACATAAACATTGCAAATGTAAGTTATGTTAACCACCTATTTATACAAAATTTGATCATTCATGTGCACATGTGATACTACTATATTTCACTTTAGTGCACTTTATATGCATTTGCATTGAGAACACTTTACATCACATCAAATAATGTTTGTCATTTATAAACTATATAAAAAATTAATATCAATTAATTTTTACACATTTTGACAAGTGAAAATACATGCTATAAATTATGCCACAAAAAATAACCCCAAAAAGTAAGAAAAAAGTAAGTTGAATGTGGATTTTCATTACCTTTTTCATTATGTTTTTAAATGTCATGCTACACGATAATATCTCATTATTAGTCAAAAGTTAATTTTTTAAAAGAATCCTGCAACAGACAATAGCAACAGACAAGATTGACTAAAAATTTGGCCAACTGACTTTTATTTACTTTATGTTAAATCAATGACTATTTTAGATAAATATTATAGTTATTTGGTTATAACGTGAATATGAATTTAGTTGGGGTCATTTTTTACATAAATTATACTGAAGGTGCTAAATTGAGGTATTTCCACAAACTAAAACCTAAATGATGCAAAGTACTTATTTTGCTTATCAATGTGTTGTCCTAAGATACAAAGTTCCATGAGAGAAAGTGGTTGGCTGTCTTTATCTAAAAGTGATATCAAAATTTCGCTTGTCACTTTAAGGAAGCAAACTTAAAATGTCAAACTGATCTCATCATACTTTTTGTCCAAATTCGTTTCATCTTTTTCTTCTTTTTTTTTCTTCCTATTCTTATTCCAATTATGTTCTTTAATGACATTGAACGATCAACACAAGAATATGTGGGCCCATCTTCAGTTTTATTCTCCTCTATTGTTTATTCAATAAGACTGCTTTTAATGATTATGCAAAACAAGACTTCTCTTTTTCTCTTAATATAAGTTCAATTTGTGTTGTTTTAAAGTGTCTGGACTTGTTTTCTTTTCAAAGATTAACTAAATTTCACAAAACAAATTGACAGTTTTTTCATAAAAATAGATGATTTTTGTTATCAATTACAGATTTAAATGAAAAATATAAGATACTCTGGGTTGATAATGTAAAGATGACTATATTTATAAATGACCCTTTATATTTTGTTGTGTGTAATAAGAAAGAACTGTAAGAAAAGAAGTGGTAAGAACAGTAGAGTAGTAAAGAGAGAACAGTAGAGTAGTAAAGAGAGAACAATTGTAGAATTACAGCTTTACTCATCATTATTGAGAGTCACAAGGCATCTGGGAATTTGTCTCAGCCGTTCAGTTTTTTCACAGATATTTTTCAATCATCTTTGAACCTTTATATTTCTACTTTGAGCTTGAAATATCATTTCTTATGAGTATTTTGGGGTTTCTTTTCTCTTTAAAAGAATCTGTTTTTATCAGAACCTGTTCTTGTGTTTGAATCACTCTGTTTCTAAGATTAGTTAAAGTTTTGGGTCTTTTAGCTGAAACCCTTTTGTGAGAACTTCAACTTTTTTCATGGTTGACTGGTTTTGCAAGTAATTTTAAATTGTGTTTCCAAAACTCCATAGTAATACTCATTGAATAAAGATGATGAATTGGAGGGGTTTTTGGACAAAGAATACATTGGTGGGACTTGGGTTGGGACAGTTTCTCTCTCTTCTGGTGACTTCAACTGGATTCTCATCTTCTGAGCTGGCTAAAAGAGGTTCTTTTTTTCTCTGCTTTTTGCAATATGAATATTGATGATCATGTTATTGATCTGTTATAGCTTATTAAAGTTGTTTATTTTCTTCTGAGATTTCTTGGTTTTGAGTTGTGGGCTTCTGTTTGATTCATTTTTGTGATGAAGTGCACTATTATGCCTTTGCTTTTCTGGTATATATGTCTTTATCATCAAATTTTGTATGTTTACTTCGAAGTAGTGTGTTTTAGCAGTACTTATTTTCTAATCTGATATATAATTTCATTTCTTTTAACCATAGGAATTAATGCACCAACTTCTCAGTCTTTCTTGAACTATGTACTCTTGGCCTTGGTGTATGGAAGCATTATGCTCTATAGAAGGCAACCTCTCAAGGTCAGTTTTTATGGATGAGTACTGTCCAAAGCCAGCTAAACATCATATGTGTTCTTTGTTTTTGCTCCAGATAATATCGTAGATAGAAGGATTTAACAGAGTTGTCGAATTCGTTTCCCTATTTAGTTCTTTTTTGGACTGGGGAAAGACTAGTTTTATGAATCTGAGACCAAGATTTCAATTCTTGAAATCGAGTTGCGAATGAGAAACTTGTAAAGTGAGAGTGTGCTTGAACAAGGAGTAGCTATTGCTCTAAGGATAGAAAAGCTTAAGAGTTCGGATTTGTTTCATTGTTGACTCCACTTTCAATATACAGCAGCTTATATGCTTTTCATGGCAAAAAAATACGCCTTTTGAAACATAGGTTGTTAAATTATTCATTCTGGAGTGTAGGAAACATACATGGATTCGAAGTTTTACATACGGGGGATCTTGTGCTTGGTCATTAACGATTTTGGGCTTTGTCCTCAATTTTGAAGATAAAGTTTAATAGGCTTTTCATGGTCGGTAAGTAATTGACATAGCAACTGATATGTTGCTTTCTCTCAGACAACCTTTTCCCATTGTAGTGTGTTGAACAAGTGATTTTACTGTGCTAACAGTTCAATAATCATGATTGAGAAAATAGTTACGTGTTCTTGATTATTTCAAATTTAAGGATCATTATTCATTTCCATTTAGTTTTGAACAAGTTTCAGTATGTTTGCTCTTCGTTAACCGTATATTACTTCAACATTGGACCATGTATTGTTGCATATGTCTACTATAGTATAATCTTGTACATGCTTAGTACTATGAATGAATTTCTCATAATATTTTGTTCGACTCCTTTCCTGTGTAAACAGTCAAAATGGTATTATTATGTCTTGCTTGGAATTGTTGACGTGGAAGCCAATTTTCTTGGTAAGTTCTATCAATATTTTCTCTATCCATTTTTATTTTCTGGCAACACTTGTTTTAAGTAATGATATAGAAGACTAATTTGAGTACCTTTTGACACTTCAGTGGTGAAAGCATATCAGTATACGTCAATAACAAGTGTGATGCTGCTCGACTGTTGGACAATACCATGTGTTCTGTTTCTAACGTGGTTCTTTCTAAAAACTAAATATCATTTCAAAAAGTATCTTGGTGTAGCAACATGCGTTGCTGGTCTTGTGGTCGTTGTTTTCTCTGATGTGCATTCTGCAGATAGAACAAGTAAGTTATATTCTTCAATGTGGGTCGAATTTTTTTTTTTTTTTAATTTAAACATTTCTCTAACACCTCTTATACATTTTGTTGTTTTAGGCGGTAGCAACCCTATCAAAGGCGATGTGCTTGTTCTTGCGGGGGCCACACTTTACGGTGTTAGCAACGTCAGTGAGGTTAGTAGTTTTTCGAAAACTTTTTTATCCTCTGTATTAGGAAGTTGTCACTATGGAATTGAATAGGGTTTTTTCTGCTTCGTATATTTTTCCTTTTCTTTCACTGCTCATACGACGCAATGTTCTTTGTCTTGTTTTCTGTCTTCAATGTTTACTCTTTCTTGGTTTAATACGCATTGTTCTTTTTTCTTCACTTTTCTAAGTGATTTGACTCTTTCTAGTACTTCCTCTTGCTATTGTTTTCTTTCCTTTGTTCTACTTTCAAAGCCAATTTTTAGCCACACATTGTTGATTATATTTTCGTGGGCCAATGCATTTCAATCATCATATAATTTTTCAGTTTACATTTTTTCCCCCTTCACTTCAGAGTATAGAATGTAAATATTATTGTCATGTTGTTGTTGTATACAGGAGTATTTCGTTAAGAGTGCTGATCGGGTCGAGCTTATGGCTTTCTTGGGCACATTTGGAGCGATTATCAGTGCTTTCCAAATGTATCCTCTTTCCTCTATTTTATATAGCTTCTTCTTTACTGATTTAACTGCATTTTGTTCTAATAGCTCATTCTATTCTTTAAATATGTACTTCAGAATCATCCTCGAACGTGATGAACTCAAATCTATTCACTGGAATGCAGGAGCGGTACTCTCTCTCTCTCTCTCTCTCTCTCTCTCTCTCTCTCTCTCTCTCACTCACACACACACACACACACACACACGAGGGGTGGCCGAGCATTTGTATGGATGTTAGGCAGGTCACAGCAGAAGATGAGACCTTTTTTACGAGACCATTCATGAATTATAACTAAAGAGTTGAAAAAGAAAAAAGACTCGGTTTTTAGTTGACAAAAATATGCTTTCTATTGAAAAAAACATAACATTAGTTTTTCCGATGCCTTTTCTTGTTTTATCTTTTCCCTGAAGCTTTTCTTACAGAATGCAATCAATTGTGTAATTATTGGCAAATATCAAATTTGAACTATCGTTTATACTAATTTTGCTGCTAATTTCGTGGTGCAGACGTTTCCTTTTGTTGGATTTTCTGTTGCCATGTTTCTCTTTTACTCTGGAGTCCCCATCTTACTAAAGGTATAATTTATTTTGTAGTATTTTCAGTTTAAAAGAAATTCAAGTTATAGTTCTAGTTATATAAACAACTATTATGGTTCTTATTTTTCGGAAAAAAACACTAGACAAACTTGTCTGCTTATCTTTTGTTTAGGATGCAATGTTTTTTATGAATAAACTTCTTTTATATCATTTTGCAGATCAGTGGATCTACAATGCTGAATTTGTCGCTCCTAACCTCGGATATGTGGGCCGTTTTAATTCGAATATTCGCTTACCATGAAAAGGTCAGAAGAACACTATTACTGAAAAAAAAAAAAAACAGATTGCGAAATTTCATCTTTTTATGAAAGAATTTGTGGTTCTACAAATCTAATGTCGAGACATCACTCTTCAGGTCGATTGGATGTACTTCGTAGCTTTTGCCGTTGTCACTCTAGGGCTTATTGTCTATTCAGGGTATGTGATATTTCATCACACTTATTTTGAGCTGAAATATAAGCTCGACCAAGTTGAAGTCAAGCTGTTATAGTTGTTATTATTCGACTTCTCTATTGATGACGATTGAACGAATTACAGGGGCGATAAAACGGATCAGAACAGGGCTGAGGTTGCTGATGAGGAGATTGAGCATAGCAAGCGCTTCGATGAGGAGGCTGGTATAGGTCAACCAGATCGTAAAGATGATTCTGGAAGCTCCAAAAACGGATACGGACATGCTAGAAAACACGATGTTGGTTCGAGTAGTGGTGCAGAAGTCGGGGCCGAGTCAAAAAATAAGGGAATAAGGATGGAATCAGAAGGGAAGAAGTTGTGATTCTGTAATTTTGTAGCAGATAGATATTCTTGCATGCTTCTACCATGAAGATGATCAAGGCATTGCCATTGTTGAATATTTTAAAGCATGGAATGGAAGATGATTGGAAATTATTCCTAGTTTTTTTTTTTTTTCAATTACTAAAGTTGGAAATTAATAAGCTAAAAGGGCTAACTGTAATTTTTTATTAAATCCAAACTATACTTGATTTGATATTATTTTTGTATAAATTTTGAGGTGTTCTACTTTTCTATATGATTTTTGAATCCTAATGATTTACACAAAAACTTTTATGCATGAGGGGCATGGATCCTAGATCCATGCACCTAATCAGACCCATGGGTATACGAGCTTCTAAGGACGCGCTCCCACGCGCTTGAGTGGATGCACTCAAATTCGTTCGTTAAGGATACATTTTAGTTACGTTAAGAATACCTTACAGTTATGTTAAGGATACCTTTGAAATCCTAATTTCAGGTTACATACTACGTTATGTTAAGAATACCTTTCAGTTATGTTAAGCATATCTTTAGGTTATGTTAAGGATACCTTTAGTTATGTTAAGAATACCTTTTGGCTATATTAAGCATATATTTAGGTTATGTTAAGAATACATTTAGGTGATGTTAAGGATACCTTTGAAATCGTGATTTCAGGTTCCTTTGAAATCCTGATTTGATATCCTTAGAATTCGCTCCAGGTCACATACATTTAAGTTATATTAAGGATACTTTTAGGTTATGTTAAAGATACTTTTATGTTATGTTAGAGATACATTTGTGTACAAAATGTGTAACACAACTACTATGTTATGGATAAGGTATTTCTAACTTAACAAAAAAGTATCCTTAACATAACCTAAAGGTATGTCTTACGTAAAATAAATGTATGAAATTTGGACATAAAGGTATCCTTAACATAACCTAAGGGTATGTCTAACTTAATGTAAATGTATGAAATTTGGGCATAAAAGTATCCTTAACATAACCTAAAAGTATTCTTACACATTACATAAAGGTATCTTTAACATAAATAAAAGTCATGACCAAAATTTAAAAAAGTTAGCGCGAAAAAAAAAAGAAAAAAGAGAAGCGGGTCGGGTAACCCGAATCCGACCCGGTTGGATCCATGCACCTATGCACAAGAGACTTACTCAATGATTTATTTGTGACGTGTGTGGGGTTATGACTAACCAGTCCGATACGATACGATAAAAAACATCATCTAATGTTTATTAAGGATAATAACATTATTTAATTTTTGAGATTTTATCTATCTAGCCTGAAAGATAATCTATCTATCAATACCAGTTATAAAAGATGAATCTTATTAATCCATAATCTATCTATAAATACCGGTTATAAAAAATGAATCTTATCAATCCAGAAAGATTGGAAATTATCAATAGATTAGAAATTATCGATTTAAGATATATTCTTTCACGGTTTATCAATCCACAGTTTGAAAGATTGGAAATTATCGATTTAAGATATCAGAATAAAGAGTAAGTCTTTTGTGCATCAGGTGCATGGATCTTAGATCCATGCAAACGGGTCGGATCCGGGTTACCCGACCCGCTTCTTTTTTCTTTTTTTCCGCGCTAACTTTTTTAAATTTTGGTCATGACTTTTATTTATGTTAATGATACCTTTATGTAATGTGTAAGAATACATTTAGGTTATGTTAAGAATACTTTTATACCCAGATTTCATACATTTACGTTAAATTAGACATACCTTTAGGTTATGTTAAAGATATCTTTATGCCCAAATTTCATACATTTACTTTACGTCAGACATACCTTTAGGTTATGTTAAGGATACATTTATGTTATGTTAGAAATACCTTATCCATAACATAGTTGTGTTACACATTTTGTACACAAAGATATCTTTAACATAACATAAAAGTATCATTAATATAACCTAAAGGTATCCTTAACATAACGTAAATGTATGTGACCTGGAGCGAATTCTAAGGGTATCAAATCAGGATTTCAAAGGAATTTGGAATCACGATTTCAAAGATATCCTTAACATCACCTAAAGGTAATCTTAACATAACCTAAATGTATGCTTAATATAACCAAAATGTATTCTTAACATAACTAAAGATATCTTTAACATAACCTAAAGGTATGTTTAACATAACTAAAAAGTATTCTTAACATAACGTGGTATGTAACCTGGAATTAGGATTTCAAAGATATCCTTAACATAACTAAAAGGTATCCTTAACATAACTAAAATGTATCATTAACGAGCAAATTTGAGCGCATCTGCCCAGGCACGTGGGAGCGCGTGAGGACGCGTGGGACGCGTGTGGAAGCGCTTACACGCGAGGGTCGGGTCAGGTGCATGGATCTAGGATCCATGCACTTGATGCATAAAAGTTTTTGTGCAGAATAAAATGTCGTTAATATATTCTTTCACAGTTATCTTTTTTCTCTCTCTGAGTTGATGTGGTTCTCAAATCATACTTACCTAAATATCACATCCTAATAAAAAATAAGAAAAACACTTTTTTTTTTATTAATTATTAAATGCGATAAAATATCTAATTAAATACAAAATTTACTGGGTTTTATATACTTTCAATGTACATTTCAATTTAATTACTATTATATATATATTTATTTATTTAAATGATATCAATCAATATAAAATATTATCACACAAATAATTTTTCGATATCACAATTATTACTATACACTAAGTGCATTGGTCATGACACATGCAATCCGGGTCATATGACCCGGAAGGTAAAAATCATGCTCAGAATACGCTGGAACGCGCCCCCAAATTGCGCTCAAACCCTAATTTCGCTCTATGACCTTTTAGTTATTTCGCCTAACCTTTTAGTTATATTCGCCTAACATTTTGTCATGTTCACATAACCTTTATGGTATATCCACATAACCTTTCTATTCTGGTAGTTTAATATTTTATAGAGTAAGATAAATATATATTACCTTTTAAACCTTTATGTTATAATAACTTAACTTTAACGTTATATTAATATAACTTTTATATTAGAATAATATAACCTTTATATTTTTCAAAGGTTATATCAATATAACATAAAGGTTAAGTTATAACAATATAAAAGTTTTCAGTTATATTACATGATTGAAATATATAATTTTAAGGTTTTAATACCTTTTAAACCTTTAAGTTGTAATAATGTAACATTTACGCATAATAATATTAACCTTTATGTTATATTAACACAACCTTTATGTTGTTCTTTAAGTACATAAAGGTTATGATATTCATATATAAAAGTTACGTCAACATAACATAAATGTTAGATTATCATAACGTAAAGGTTTTCAGCTATATTAACTTACATTTTATAATGAAAAAAGTCTAAGTATATTAACTTAAAGGTTATGATATTTGTACAAAAAGGTTATACTCATATAACATAAATCATATACTTGTATAACATAAAGGTTATCACATAAATTAAAAAATGAAAATAAATTTGGTGTGGATCCGGGTCGGATCCGACCCGACCCAACCCGACCCGCGGGCGCCCAGTTGCATGGATCTAGATTCATGTAAATGGTGCATAAGAACAATACTCTTTCGATATATATTTTCAGCAAAATAATTATCGTCAAGTTATTAATATTATATAAAATACAATATTGCAAAATATTGCATAAGTAAATAACGAAAGAAATGTAAATATATCAATATTATCATGTTCTTATTTATCGATATACATTATTGAATGAAAATTAATATTCAAAATATCAATATTAATTGCGGATAGTTGATAGATATTATTGGGACAAAAACTAATATCACAAAATGTCAATATATATATTGATACAATATCACAAAATATCATCGAGTCGAATAAAAATAGCAATAAAACTATCAAATCATCGTATCGGATAAGTCAAAACCTTGGTTCTCAAATCATCAAAGATCCTACATACCTATTATCCATCAAATATCGTACGATAGTAATTAGATTGAAATTTGAATTGGAAGTATATAAAAACCAATCAATTTCGTATTTAGTTAGATATTTTATCGAATATAATATTTAATAGAGTGACACTTGTGTGCCCTAGGGGCATTGTGCCCCCAGAATATTAATCATCATATAGTGCTACATATATACTACATAGGTATCATATATATATATATATATATATATATATATAGGTATCACATGTATACTCTTATATATATATGATACCTGTAGAGTATATTTATAATACCAAAATATATAACGACTATAAAGTATATATATATAACACCTGAAGAGCATATATATAACACCTAGATCCGTACCCCTATGTGCTCCAGGGTATATAAGTTTTTTCCTATTTAATAAAGGATAATAATAAATAAAAAAATAAATATTTATTTTCTTATTTTTATCTACTTGGATGTGATATCCATGTGAGCATGATTTGATAACCACACCAGCTTAAACAGAGAAAATCCATCAAAGATCCTACGATAGTAATTAGATTGAAATGTGAATTGGAATTATATAAAAACCAATCAATTTCGTATTTAGTTAGATATTTTTATCGAATATAATATTTAATAAAGGATAATAATTAATAAAAGAAATAAATATTTGTTTTTCTTATTTTTATCTACTTGGGATGTGATATGCAAGTAAGTATGATTTGACATATACACCAGCTTAGACAGAGAAACTCCATCAAAGATCTTACGATAGTAATTAGATTGAAATGTGAATTGGAAGTATATAAAAACAAGTCAATATCGTATTTAGTTAGATATTTTTTCGAATATAATATTTAATAAAACATAATAATTAATAACAGAAATAAATATTTGTTTTTCTTATTTTTATCTACATGAGATGTGATATTCAAGTAAGCATGATTTGATAGTCACATCAGCTAAGACAAATAAAAAGATAACGACCTGATGTTAACGATTTTTCATTTTGATATTTTAAATTGATAGTTTTCAATCTTTCAAACTCTAGATTGATAAGATTCATCTTTCATAACCCGCATTGATAGATATGTTATATTTCGGGCCTACGTTGATAAAATCTCTTTATTTCAAACTAGTCCAACACAGGACTCTTACTCTTCTTAAAAGAGTGTTAAACACTAGCAGGTACAATGGCCTTTGCTAGGTACTCCTAACACAATCTAAAAAGATAAGGGATAAATGACTTTTCTTCAACGTTCTGTGCAGCAAGTTCTGGTAAGAGTTAAGCTCAGAAAGGTAACTGACTTGCTGCTTTAGATTGAGTGACAGAACTTGAATAGCTTGAGAGTGTATGCTTGAAAGCTTGCTTGATCGTGTAGAATAATTCAATTCAGTTGCACTCTATCTTCTATTTATAGATGAGAAATATGTCCGTTGAAGAGTAGTAGGTTCCCTGCATTAAATGTGCCGATTTTGAGGTACAGGTCTGCTGATCTTCATAGTACTTTGCATTTAATGCGCCACAACAGACTTGTCCTTGTGCCTTGCATTGTTGTCTTCACTTTGATTGACTCGAATTTTGATTGTTCCTCCTATTAACATAGTAAGTTTGTGAATTCGAGGTGATCTTAATTAGTACGAGGTTGTTGTCTCTTCCTTTTGTCGAGATAGACTTGATATTGACCTTCAGGCTAGCGTGCAGCAACCTTTGTTCTTTGCAGAGACCTTTGGTGCTTGCTGGAGTGACCTTGCTGAAATACTTTTAAATTTAAAAATTAAGTACAAGGTTGCTCCTAGTCTAGCAAGCTCTAAAGTTTCTGTCTTATCAAAACCAATACAATTCCTAACAGACATCTCATTTGAAGTGGTTGTCCAATGTCTTTTGCAAGGCTACTACAGTTTTGGTCATGGTTGTCATGAACCCTGCAACATTGTCAGCCTCCTTATGGACCTGCTTGCTGATCCGAGCAGCAAACTTGGTGAAAGAGCATCCCAGCTTCCTCATAGCTTTCACGATCTCCTCCTCAGTACCTTGAGCAAAGCCTCCTGGTTGTTGGGACTTCAGAGTAGGTACTTTGCCTTTCCCACTCTCAGAAGGTTCCCCCTCAGCATCAGCAACCTTCAATGCTTGGCCATCAGCATCACTTCCATCATCACCATCATCCTCATAATCAGAGCTCTTGTTGCTTGAAGAGGTAGAGCTGCTACTCTCTAATTCATCACCGGAAGGCTCCTTCGGATTCTCTGCAGTTTGGGTTACTGTTAGGTCAAGTGCAGAATCCTCGGGAATAAGAGTTGGTTTGGGAAATTCTGCTTCTTCTCCTCCTTGCCCACCATCCTCCTCTGCTGGGGCAGCTTCCTTCTCAACATGTTATTCTCCCTTAGCAGCTTCATCCATCTCAACCTCAACCGTTCATGCCTCCTTATCTACTCTGTCACCGTCTCAGCATCCATCGGTTGCTCTGCCACAGTTGTTGGATCTGTTGCAACTATAGCATTCTCGCAGACTCGGAGAACCATTAAGGCCAGGTCGGCTAGGATGGTCTCGCCGTCATCTCCAGCATCCTTATCCTTCTCCACCAGATCCAACAAGTCCTCAACCTACAAGACAGAGTTAGGAACAACAACCAAGGCTGGAGCTTCCTCACCTTCGTTCTCCACGTCCTCCATCTCCTCGTCTACTACTTCGGTGCCTCCAGAAGTGACTTGCACTCCTTCATTGGCAGGTGGAACCACTCCTCAACTATTATTAGGTCTGGAGAGTGACCATAATCCAGGTTCTCCCCCTCCTCCAAGGTTTCTCCAACCTCTAATACCCAGTGGCTCACCCTTCGAAGGGAGATCAACTAGAGGGACCTCATTTGATGATCCTTCACAAATCTGGAGTTGCCTCAGAGGTGGGCGACCTCTCCTTTCTCTTAGGCTCATCTTCTTCGCAATCTTTAGCATCAGCTCCAGAGCAGTATCCTCGCCTAAAATTGCAATCTGTTT
This sequence comes from Scutellaria baicalensis, assembly GCA_005771605.1. NCBI lineage: Eukaryota > Viridiplantae > Streptophyta > Magnoliopsida > Lamiales > Lamiaceae > Scutellaria > Scutellaria baicalensis. Next base: position 11,118,854 of record CM016729.1, read on the forward strand.
CTCCGCGAAGGCAACATCATCTCCAACCCTTACCTCATCGGCTGCTGGATCAAGTGTCTTCGCTGCAGGCTCCTCATCAACAGGACCAAACTATACAGTCTCAAGAATCCCTTTACCTTTGGAAGAAGGTTCAGGTGGAGTAGGTAGAGAAAGGACCTCTTCAGCAGTATTCTTCTGTCCAGACTTCCTGATAGCAACTAGCTCTGCCTTTGCCTGGGCCGCTTCGTAGAATTCCTACCACTTCCTCCTTCTGATGGAGTTGAGGAACCTCTTCTCCAACATATCAGTGAGCTGGAGTTGCCAATTTAGTTGACTGCCCACTCCTCCTCACTCTTCAACTCAGCCCACTGGAGAAGATCTTCGCACGACAGGTGCCTGTAGTTCCACCAAGTTGTGAACTTGTCCACTAACTTGGCGAAGTCAGCCTTCACATTCTCAATGTCCACCACTACCTCTACCTCCTCTGCCTCGGTAGGTACATTCTCATCTCCTATATCTGCAGGTTCCTTGATGACAGCAACCTCAGGAAGGGTTGCAAAATTACCTTAGCAATGATTGTCACCATCTCTGGAGTTTCATCCCCCTCCTCATAGACTATCTGCTTCTTTCTCAGGGCCCTCTTGGTAGTAGGAGGGACTTGCTTGAGAAACTTGTACTGAGACACAGGAGTCACACTAGTAGCCTTCTTGGCGAGGGAATCTAGAGGTACATCACGTTCCTCCTCGCTTGATACATTCTCCTCTCCTGCATCATTTGGCTCCAAAAGCACCAAGGCAGATAGCTTTTCAAGCTTCTTGGGGACGGTCCTGGCAGACTTCTTGGTGTACACCTTCCCTAAGCCGATGTATTTTCCCTTCTAGATGGGTTTGCCCTCAGAGACATCAAAGTTTAGAGAAGCCAGGAGAGTGTTCAAGATCAACCCATAGCTTCTCTTCCCCATAGACTTCTGGATCTCCTCGCCCAACCGGGTCATCACATACTTAGCCCAGTTCACCTTCTCTTTGTTCATTATTGCCATCATCATCCTGAACCGGAGGTTGGTGCACTTGGCAGCAGATGCCATAAAGGAGTTCAAATTCGAATTTGAAGACCTTCTTGTTGCAGCTCATCGACATCCCTGTAGCATCCTTTCGGCTGGTGAACAACTTCCATACGTCTTCAAGGCTCTCCTCACCGTAGGTGAGGAGGTTGTTGGGCTCCATCCCACTGTTGGTATCCCGAAGACCGACACTAGTTGCTTATCATCTATCTTGTAGATGGTTTTATCAGCTTTGAAGGCGATATGTGCCATTGGAGAGAACCTTGGTGTTCTCATACATCAGGGCCACCAACTCCTCATCATATCTGCCCACGAAGTTGGTGTAGAGGTCCATTATGCCTGAGGCTCCTAGGCAGTCGATAAACTTCTGACTGGTTTATGTGCCTACACTTTCTGCTTCACAACAGTCAATCAGGATCCTGGTGTCCACGAGACAACCATCGATAACAGCAGCTTGAGTTTTGGGTGTCATTTCAGTAAAAAAGAAATAGAAAGGGTTAGTGTTTGAGTAAAGTTTGCAGAGAGAATAATGAAATCATGAGTTGCAGAGATAAAGATAGAAAGAATTCGAGTTTGCTTAGTATGTTTGTGTTAAGAGACTGTTTGATCTCCGGCAGTTATGATCAACATCAAATCTTTCCTACAATAGCAATGTGATCCTGCGGTCGAGATTTAAATTCCAGGTGAAAGGTCGCTCGATCCAACTGCTGAGGTTACTTTGACGGGGTACTTTGTGTTAATAGGATACTTAAGGTATCTATTTGGAAATAGACTACCGAACTTCTCCTAAAAAGGTGGTCCACATTTAATATGCCCACGTCGATGAGTGACATTAAATTCCCGCTCAAGTATCATTCTATTTTTAAGGTAGCTCTCTTATAATCCTCAGAGGAATAAATGTTTCTCCATAAATGTTGTGTCCTAACAGCATCTTTCTGTCCAACATCCTTCCTGTAACTTCTAGTCCAATAACCTATTAGTAACCTGCAAAATACTTAGATAAATTTTGTTAAATTTTCACGGCAAGTATTAATAAGACTTTCTCCCTGGATATAGTAACCTTTAAGAACTAATCTTAATTATCCCTAATTCACTTCTTAGGAATGAATACCTGGATTCACACAATGGTTTGGTGAATATATCAACAACCTGTTGGTCTATATGAATTTTCTCAAGACTCATATCCTTTTTTTCCACATGATCTCTTATGAAATGGTGTCTTATATTGATGTGCTTAGTCCTTGAGTGAAAAATTGTATTGTGCGTGATTTCTATAGCGGTTGTGTTGTTGCACATGATTCGAGTTTCTTTCTCTGAGATACCATAATCCATAAGTTGTTGTTGTATCCAAAGTATTTGCGCGCAACAGCTTCCTGCAGCAACATACTCTTCTTCTGCTGTAGAGGTTTCTATCGACGTTTGTTTCCTGCAAAACCATGATATTAGTCTATTTCTTAGAAACTGACAAGTACCACTTGTACTCTACTTATCGATCTTGCAACCTGCAAAGTCAGAGTCTTAGTAGCCTAGCATCTTGAAACCTCTTTCTTTAGGATATCATAATCCAATATCCTCCCTTCAAGTATCTTATTTTCCTTTTTACGGTTGTCATGTGGGATTCCTTTGAAGCAAATTGACATCTTATGAACATCTCGATAGCAAATATTATATTTGGTCTGCTTGTAGAAGATACAGTAAGGATCCTATCAGCCTCCTGTATGTAGTAACATCTACTTTTTTCAACTTTCATCCTTGTCAATGCTGATAGAAGTTGGCATTGGTATGCTTACAGAGCTTCATTTTTCCATCTGGAACTTCTAGATCAATTCCTTGGTGTATTTTATCTGACTGATGAAGGTGCCTTGATTGATCTATTTAACTTGAAGTCCTAAGAAGAAACTGAGTTATCTCATCATGCTCATTTCGAATTTCTTTTGCATCAATATGGAAAACTTCTTGTATATCTCTTTGTTGGTCGATCCAAAGATGATGTCATCCACATATATCTGTACCAATAGGGTACTGTCTCCGTCATGTATCCTAAATAGAGTTTAGTCTACCGTTCCCTTCTTGAAGCCATTCTCTAGTAGATATTGAGATAGAGTATTATACCATGCTCTTGGAGCTTGCTTCAATCCATATAAAGCTTTCTTGAGTTTGTAAACCTTCTTCTCAGGTTCATCTTCAAAACTTGGAGGTTGCTCCACATAAACCTCATCTACCAGTAATACATTAAGAAATGCACTTTTCACATCCATTTGATATACAACGAGGTCTTTATGTGCAACATAGGCTAAGAATATTCTGATTGCCTCAAGTCTTGCTACAAATGCAAATGTCTCATTAAAGTCAATTCATTCTTCCTAGCAGTAACCTTTGGCAACTAATCTGGCTTTGTTTCTCACTACCTGTCGTGATTCATCTAGTTTGTTTTTAAACACCCACTTGGTTCCTATCACGCTCTGATGGCTTGGTCTATGTACTAATTTCCAAACTTGATTTCTCTCAAAGCCGTTTAACTCTTCTTGCATTATTTAAATCCAGTTACTATCTTCAACAGCTTCGTCAATCGATTTTGGTTCAACTTGTGACATGAAGCAAGCAAACATAGCTTCATGTGATCTAGACAGCCTGGTTCTCACATCAGTACTAGGATCACCAATAATCAGATTATTAGGATGGTTTCTCAACCAGGTTTTGTCAGCTTCTAGCTCTGTTGTAGGTTACTGGTCAGTATCATTTGTTTCAGCTTCCAGCTCTAGTGTTTGACCAGCGTCCTTTTCTTGTGCTTGATCAACATCCTAAGATACTTGTTTATCTTGACTTGGTACAATATCCTTGTATGTTTCATCATCTTCTTCGATTCTTAGTGGTTGAGGTACATCAACATAGGTAATCTTGTTATCCTTAATCTGAAGATTTGATGTTTGCTTTTCTAGCTGATCCATACTAGAGGAATCACAGTGAGGCTCTTCAAATATGACATGTATGGATTCCTCAACTACCAGAGTCCTTTTGTTGAAGATCCTGAACACTTTGCTTAGTGAGGAGTATCCTAAGAATATTCATTCATCTAATTTTGCATTGAAGGTTTTTAGATATTCTTTTTCATTGTTTAGAATGTCGCACCTGCAACCAAAGATATGAAAATAATATATATTTGGTGTATATCCATACCACAGTTCAAAGAAGTTGTATTTAAATCTTTAACGATTAAGCATCTGTTTTGGGTGTAGCAGGCCATGTTGGTTGCTTCAGCCCAAAATCTCTTGAGTATCTCTACTTCAGCTAGCATTATCCTTGCAGCTTCCTTGAGAGTTCTATTTCTTCTTTATGTTACTCCATTTTGTTGTGGTGTCTTTGCGGCTGAATATTGGTGTCTGATTACATTCTATATGCAGTATCCTTCTATGAATTTTTTTGTGGAGTTTGTTCATCTATCCGATCTGATTTTCATGATAATTAGGCCCTTCTCATTTTGAATTCTCTTCATAAATTTTGGTAGTTTGTTCTGAGTGTCTAATTTCTTGGCCATGAAGATTGTCCATGTGAATCTTGAATAGTCATCGCTATCACCAATGAATACTTCTTACCATTGATATTGATTGGTTTGATTGGTCCAACATAACATAAAAGTATGTCTAATATAATATAAATGTATGAATAATATTACGTAAAGGTATGTGTACAAAATGTGCCGAAGTTGAGTTTTTTTTTTTATTAGTTAAAAGTATAAAATCTATGCATAAAGGTATAGCTAACACAACTTAAATGTATCTCTAGCATAATGTAAAGGTATGTCTAACATAACTTAAAGGTAATGACCAATTTCAAAAAGAAGCATGAAAAAAAAAAGGTTCGAGCTCCCCAAATCCGACCCGAGTGCATGGATCTAAGATTTATGCACCTGATTCACAAGAGAGTTACTCTAGGTAGAAATATTGAACTAATGAGTTATACAATAATATGGTGAAAAACATATCTCAAAAGATTTTTATAAATTACTAAATCCATTTCATAATGGATCAGCAATAATATTCATCTTAATATACAAATGTAAACAATTTAAAGTAATTTTTGATAATCTTGAAAATTATAATCGAAATATTCACGTAATTAAAAATAATAATAATAAAGTAGAATAAAAAAAAGGTTCAAGTAATTAAAAAATGACTAAACAAATTAACTTATGTACTAAATTTTCAGTTATACCATCATACGTCAAATAATCTAGATCTTTTTATCTTTATTTCTATCATTTCAAATTGTAATTTCGATAATTTTTTTATCTTTACAACTATAAATATTAAAAATTATCATTAACGTTTAAAATTATCAAATTAATATTAAAAATTATATACATAATTTTAGGTTTTTCTAATTAAATCATGTTTTTTAAACATAAACGTTGAAAGAAATATGAAAATTAAGATATAAAATTTTAATTTATTTAGTAATTCAAATTCTAAATTTTTATCTTATAGTTACGAAGAGATAAATTCATATTTAAATTAAGGTTGAAAATAATTAAAAAGAAAGTAAAAGAATAATATTAAATATTCTGAAATTGGTATAAAATTATAAATGTAATTCATAGCATTAACAATTGTTGTAAATAAAAAAACACCCAAAATTTCAATTTTTGGACTACCAACATGTGCAAAACATAGCTGGTAACTTTAAAGTTTAGGGAAACATATAATATTTATTAAATCACATGTGTAAGTGGTGTATTTGTTTTAACACAGAGGGAAAACACAAAGAATTTTTATATCATAAAGAGGTTTGACGTATTTTATCCAAAATAAATTTATTGAGTTGAAGATAATTTAAACTAGAAATATTATCAGTTACTTAACAAATAAAATGGAAATAATTTTCATTAATTTAATTATAATAAAATAGGAATAAAAGATGTTTCTAAAATGTGAGTAAACAATTCAATAGATAAATTTTAACTAATAATTGATTGAACTTTGAAGACATTATTGTTATTAATGAAATTATTATATATTCTTATATTTTAAAAATTTGTAATTTATATCTTCAAAAAAGATGTTTAATGATAAATCATGTAAATATAATTTCTCACATGTATATATATATACATATATATATGTATATATATACACACACAAGTACAAAGCACGTGTGTCACACGAGGATGATGAATTTTTCAAATCAAAAATAATGAAATTACTATTAAGACCTTAAATAATAATCTTTTATAAGAATATATAATCTCTATTAAATTAGAGTCCTAATTTAATAAAGTTCTAGTCATAATAAATTATTTAAATATGAAAATATTAAATTACTATTATAATCTTAAATATAATATTTAATAAGGATAATTAGACAATTCATATTTTATAAGAAACACTCGTACTTTTATATAAGTGTATGTATGTATGCATAATATATAGGACGATACTTATATACCCCATCCAACGCGTGATGTTATATATATACTCTTCAGGTATCACGTGTATATTCTTAATGTATTACTTTCCATGTGAAAAGCGTGATATACTCTCTAGGTATTACTTTCCATGTTAAATGAGTATTACTTTCCATGTTAAAGGATAGGTATTATTTTCCATGTTAAATAGGTATTACTTTCCATGTTAAATGATATATATTTCTTTCCATGTTAAATAGGTATTACTTTCCATGTTAAATACTTCAATGATAGGTATTTGATATATACTTTTCAGGTATCATATGTATAACCTTAAAGTATTACTTGTATAGTGTATTGTACTCTTTAAATTTCGAATCTTAAAATTTCAAATGCAAATTTTCATCATCATCTTCTTCGAATTTTTCTGCAAGTAATCTCATATGACTGCAATAATTTCTTTTAAATGTCTTGAAACATTGTAATAGAATTGTAATTTGTAATTAACCATCTAAATCTACAAGAATGAAAAATATGAGAAAAAAGAAATCATTAACATGGAATCATGATTTGAAGAAAACACCATAAAATAAGAGCCCTAAATTTGTAATTGTGTGGATCATATGAACAAATTCAGACAAAAGTGTTCACATTTTGACGAATTTCAAATTTGAGATGAAGAAATAAGAAAGAAAGAGGAAAAAGACCAAGAAAAGGAAGAAGAAGATGTAAAAAGAAGTAGAAGAAGAAGACAAAAGAAATGAATAGTATGATAAAATATTATATATAGGAATGGGTTGGGGGCACATAAGTGTCGCCCACACACACATATATATACGAGTATCAGCACGTACATCACATGTGGATGATGAATTTTTTAAATCAAAAATATTATATTACTATAATCTTAAATAATAATGTTGAGGAAATACCCCAAATTACCACCAAATATATAAGCTTACAACTATTATACCATGTACTATAAATTTTTTACTTTTCTACCACAAAATATAAGATGTGTTACTTTTCTACCACAATTAGACCAAGTCAATGCACGCAATCATTATTCAATGAATGAGAAAATTACTTTTTTACTTTTTTACATATTTACATATTTACAATTATTTTTAAATTTTCACTCAAATTTGACCGAGTCCAACTTCACAAATTTGGAATTATTTTTTTTCTGAATTTTTGTACTTTACAAATTGATTTGAACTATCATTCACGAGACGAACAGTAATTTCAAAATTCATCTATTTAATGACTGATGAAGATTCATTTGTAAATTATTTCCCCTATAGTTGCAAAAGTTAAAGGATTATAAGAGAAAAAAAAGTGGATCGACTTCTCAAGTAAGCTTATTTTAATTTTGTGTTTTGTAATTATTTCCGTAATAATTTTTCCCTAACCCTAAACTAGTTAAAATAAATTAGCCGTGTAATAGATTTAGGGTATGCCCTGTAATTTTGGGTTAGCTGTGTAACTAGATTTAGCGTAGCCGTGTAAAAATTAGGGTTAGCCGTGTAAAAATTATAGTTAGCCGACTTACAAAATTAGGGTTAGACGTGTAAAAATTAGGGTTAGCCGAGTAACTAGTTTAGGGTTAGCCGAGTTAGCCGTGGTCCAAAATTAGGGTTAGCCGAGTAACTAGTGTAGGTTAGCCGTGTAAAAACTAAGGTTTAGCCGAATAACACCCTTAGGGCTAGCCGAGTAAAAAATTAAAGTTAGCCGAATAACATCTTTTAGGGTTAGACAATTAAAATTCTTTGGTTTAGCCGAGTAACATGTTTTAGCTTTAGCTGATTGACATTCTTAGGGTTAGCCGAGTAACAATGTTAAAGTTAGCTGAGTCACATGTTTTAGGGTTAGCCGAGTAATAATTACGGTTTAGCCGAATAACACCCTTAGGGCTAGCCGAGTAAAAAATGAAATTTAGCCGAGTAACATCTTTTAGGGTTAGCCGAGTTAGTTATTTAGGGTTAGCCGAGTCTCTAGCAGAGTCTCTCCTTAGGGTTAGCCGTGTATCTCCTTTGGGTTAGCCGAGTCTCTCCGTTGGGGGTTAGCCGAGTCTCTCCGTTGGGGTTAGCCGAGTCTCTCCATTGGGGGTTAGCCGAGTCTCTCCGTTGGGGTTAGCCGAGTCTCTCCATTGGGGGTTGGCCGAGTCTTTCCGTTGGGGTTAGCCGAGTCTCTCCGTTGGGGTTAGCCGAGTCTCTCCATTGGGGGTTAGCCGAGTCTCTCCGTTGGTGTTAGCCGAGTCTCTCCATTGGGGGTTAGCCGAGTCTCTCCTTAGGGTTAGTCGTGTATCTCCTTAGGGTTAGCCGAGTCACCTGTTGAAACCTTGAGTCACTCGTTCAACCATGAAGAGAAATTTGCTTAATAAATCCAATTCCATTTGTTTTTCAGATTAATAAAAAAGAAATGTCTTTCTTGATTGCGGTTTGGTTTGGAGGCCATTGGGAAGGTATTCAATATGTCAATGGTTCTCAATAGTTGATTTATCTTCAAAGACTTAGTTATTGAGATTTATTGAACTCCATTCATGGAATCATTTGTGCTAATATGAATTGTTGGGGATATTTGACTCATTCACTGATCGAAAATAATGGAAGATTGAAGAAGATAAAGATCAAGAATGATGCCGATTTGGAACGGGTTTTCTATACGAATAATTCTTTTTTGATGGTTTTTGTTTCGTTGAAGAGTATGGTTGTTGGATTATCAGCAGGCTTGTCTTATCCCCAACAACAAGGTTCACAGGTAGATGAAGAAGGCAGTCAAAGTTTTGGTCCTACTGGACATGAATTCGAAACTTCAAATGTTCCCATTGGACTTCAGAACGACGAAGAATTTTGTTCGAAATGTGCAAATCTGTCTCCAGCCTTCGGCCCGCAAATTTACACGTGATTGGGATCGCCTCAAGAGCCCATATCTGTTGACAAAACATACAATATTAAATAATTAGACACAACCATGAAAAAAATTGTATAACCAACATCAATTTCAAATGGAGAGAAGCATACCAGTAGAACTGTCGAGAAACCATAAAAGTGATAATGAGGCACAGTATCTCGCTGGGGCATGTTTGTCGGGAGATTATCCATATATCGTAACAGGGTCCTGTACGAAATCTTGCCCATGGAAAAGTCTCTCATAAGTCGTCGTGCTCGACCAGCACCCAAATCCAAGGCTTAACAATGTTGGAACCGACGGATCGCCGGCTCTATGCAATTAATTAATCGGGTTCCATGCTAGATATAACAAACGCAGCGGAATAAAAGAGTTATACCTTTTGATCAATCTAGAAGAAAACGAGCCAAAATTGATCTTTCGTAACCTTAGACCTCTTTGATCTTATGATGTATTCCTACAGCCTTTCTCGAACGTTGTGTGGCCAACGATCCTTCGAGAAGTCTCAATTCTGCTCTCTTTCTCACTATCACGTGTTTTCTGTGATCTGTGTATATAAGGCGCTGATGAAAAAAAAGGTTATAAATAGGCTACACCAGGGACCTAGAGGAGGAATTGGGTTGGGCCTCCTGATGAGCTTAAGTATCCTGTGATCGGCCCGAACACATAAATTAAACCCATCAATAATAATTCAGTCCACTAAAGAATTGTTATTGAACTACCGTCCCAATCCCATATATAATATGGGCTCCTTCTTATTATGTGCACGTTTATCTCCCTGTGTTTAAGATATCGAATGTCCGTTAATTAAATAAGTTACTGACAACTTAATTAATTAACATCTAATTCCAAGAGTAGTACCACTCAACTTTATTATAATGTCGGATTAAATCCACCTACAGGGTTTACATGATAATCCTTATGAGCTCCTCAAGGGGACATCATCATCCTAAATAATTAGGACACAGATTCCTTCTATAATCAACAGTACACCATATAGACAATACTGTTTCCCAATTCACCGAGTTTATTGATTTAATAAATAAATCTCACTCATTGGCAAATTAAAGAAACAAATATTGTGTATACGTGGCTGTTATTATATAGGGATTAAGAGAACGCACAACCATAATAACAGAGGTCTTGTTCTATTATATAGTCAGTATAAAACAAACAACCTCAAATGGTCCTACTCAATACACACAAAGTATACTAGTGTAGTTTTATAGTCAAGACAGACTAATACCAAACTACACTACAACCATTCCGATGATTTGTCCAAATTCATCTTGGTTGTGAGCTACTATTTATAATTTATAAGAAACTGATAACAAGATCTTCTGTGTGGCATCACACACCAAGTTATCTATAATATAAATTAATTGGACATTGCATAAACATATATAACAAATATAAAATGCAAACATGTGACCAAAGTGATTGATTTTCATTGCATAAAAGATGTTCATACAAAAGCTAGGCTTATAGTATACATCCTAACAAACAACAGACTGTATCGGGTCGACGCCAAGTAATATGCACTCCAATATCAGGATCTTTGCAATCTTGTGCGTGTCTTGGGCACTGTCTGAAAATTCTCCAGCCTTGAATCTAGATAGGATCTCAGCCATAGTCACGCGTGACGAAGCCGCGTGAACTCTATAGTATAGAGTGCCCTCAGCTGGCTGGTGATCTCCACACGGGTCAAATTCAGAATCACCAAACTGTAACCCAGTGATCAACGCAAACTCTCTCTTCGAAAAACTGCAAAGACAACGGTCTCGGTCAATATGGAACCATCTCTCATCTGCAGGACGAGAGTCACCACGCACCTCACGTGTCACTAGGACATGTAGAAAAACCTTACATGACTCTCTATCAGTGTCCCATACCAGAAAGTGTCCCAAAGGGGAAATTTTCATTTTACGTCCACTTAAAACGCTACTGTCCATTTTACGTCCATTTATTTTTAGGGTTTCACATTTAGTCCAATTACAATCAAAATCGATCAATTTTGGTCAATTGGGGGTGATTGCATCTCAATCGCCCCCAATTTTGAATTTTTGATAAGCCACATCAGCTGCCACGTGTGTTCCGATAAGCCACGTCAGCTGCCACATGTGCTTCGATAAGCAACGTCAGCTGCCACGTGTGCTCCGATAAGCCACATCAGCTGAATTCAACCGGAAAATCAATCTCCGGCGGTCAAAGGATCAAAATTGGTCGATTTTGATTGTAATTGGACTAAATGTGAAACCCTAAAAATAAATGGACGTAAAATGGACAGTAACGTTTTAAGTGGACGTAAAATGAAATTTTCTCTGTCCCAAAGCCGTCCCTATGAAGGCATGTAGACACTGACGTCCTAAGTGGCGCAATTGTGCTTTGATAACATCAAGGACACTAAGACGAACATATCCGGTTATGTAGATAGCGCGTCTCTATAGATTCTCACGAGCCCAAACCAACTACATGCACAATAATTGAATATGGAACCGGTATTATTGAAAAATAATAAAGAAATGGTAAACAATTTAATTGATATTTCACTAAACAGATTTGTTAATATATTTAATTTAAATACAAACCATTTATTAAATAATATTTTCTTAATGAAATAAAAACGCACGGGGGTGCAAGGGGGGCGCGCGCGCAGACGGGGGCACCTTGCGCGCGGCGTGCCTGGCCAAGACGGGGAAAGGGCACGCGTGCTGCCGAGGCCGGGCCTGGGCACGCGCGCTTGGCCGAGGCCGCGGAGTGAGCACGCGCGTGTTGCCAAGGCTAGGGAGCGGGCGCACGCTGCCGAGGCCGGGGAGCTGGCGCGACCGAGTAACTCATGTCAAGGGTTAGCCGAGTGACATGGGTGTTGACCGAGTAACCATGTCACTCGGCTAACCCTTGGAGTGAGTTACTCGGTCGACGCCCATTTCTCTCGGCTAACCCTTAACTCGATCACCACACACCGAGTTACTCGGTCACCACACACCAAGTAACTCGGTCACCACACACCGAGTAACTCGGTCACCACACAACATCACTCGGCTAGTGTGTTATCAAATTCAAACTCGACTACTATCCAACGACTCACATTCACAAAGCTAATTGCATACATTGAAACGAATTATAAAAAATCAACGAACAACAAATCACATTATATGATTAACATAAACCGCACACTTTATACTATTAACATAAATGGCAAAAAATAACTGAGATTTTAAAAACTCACTTGGTCACCCATTACAATCCTACAAGAAAATCGAGCCTTCCTCTACAAATTTGAGAGCACAAAGTTGATGTATTCGAAGTATGGTGAAAGAAATTTACTGCGTGTAGAAGAAAGGGAAGAAAAAGAAGGGAATAAATTTTGAAGAAAAAAGTGAAGTGAATCAGGTAGCTATGTATTTAATTTTACCGATTTGGTGTGAATCGGGTAGTTGCAATTTATTTTATCAATTCAAAATGCAACAATCTTTAAATATAATAAAATGTAATATTTTTTTAATAAAAACAAAATTGCCGATGATATGGTAGATATATGGCAGGTTAACTTTTTCAAAGTCTCAAAATTCAAGATTCCCTGACACACCTCACTTTTTCAGAAAATGTGGTATATCGGTATAATATGTTATATTTTGTGGTAGTTTTGGATAAGAGTTTATGTTGAGTGGTATATTTGTATTGACTTATATGAATTAGGCTAGTTTGGGATGTGCTCTCAATAATGTTTTATAAGGATATACAATCTATATTAAATTAAACAACAAAACTTATATACCCCCGGGGCACGAATCTTAGATCCGTGCCCCCAACCCGACCCGATCCTCCCGTACCTGGCCCGGCCCACCCGCCTGGACCCGACTCGGCTGGGTTAAATAAATAGTTTTTTTTGAATTTTTTTCACCTTTCTCTTTCTTCTTCTCTCGCGCGGGGTGGTTTGCTACAGTTTTTTTTGTTCATTCTCTTCTCTTCTTCTTCGATCTGCAGTTTGTTCGTGCTGATATTACGTTTATATTGCTTGTATATTTGAAGATTTTTGGTGGTTCTCGACTTTGCGTAGGTAGGTGTTACAATCTGTAATTTTTTTGTTTTTTGTTTTTTTGTTCTTATTTATGTAATCGGTTCGTTTTCGATTTTGTGTTCTGTATGTTGTTAGTGGTTTGTGATTGGTCGACATTGCACGTATATTGTTTGTTTTTTTTTTGAAGTATTTGGTTTTTCCGAGTTTGTGCATGTATGTGTTTGTACTCTGTTTTTTTTTCTTTTCTGTTCTTCTTCATGTAATCGTGTGTTTTGGTGTTTATTTTTGTTCTTGATGTTTGTGTTTTCTATTGTTTGGGGTTTAATATACTTCTAGGGTTTTGATTTCTTTAGTTTTGTGTTCCTGATTTTTGTTTATTTTGTTCCTGATGTTTGAATGTTTCTGTTTTTGTTTATGTGAGTTTGTTACGATAATGAAGAGGAAGTCTATTTTGTTGGATTCTTCAATCTCTAAGAAGAGGTCTAAGGAGGAGATCTTGGGTAATCTGAAAAAAGATCTTGAAAGGAAGAAGACAGTGCAAAAAGATGATATTTGTGGGAAGAAGGTGCAGGGTGATGGCGGGTAAAATTTGTTTATGTTTTGTATGAATTGTAGTAGTTGTATATTTACATGAGTTTAAGGTATTACATGAATACTGTTATGGTGTTATATGTTTTTAATGTAAGGTGTTACATTTGTATTTGTATTTTTTGTTTTGTTTTTTGAGGTATCATATTAGTATACTTCAGGTGTCATTTATGAATAGTTAAGGTGTTATAGATGTATCTTTTATTCTTGAAGTTATAGATGTTATTAATATTATTTTGTTTTTTGTAGAAGTAAAAAACAATTGATTGATGCTGGGAAGAAATCAAGGAAGTCTCCTGTAATTGTTGTTAGAAGGTATTTATTTTGTTTAGTTTTGATGTTTTGTGGGGTTGTAAGATGAATTTGTTGTTTAGGTGTTATATATATGTATAATATTTAGGTGTCATATATAAACATTTAAGGTGTTATATGTATCTTAAATGTTATATAGTATGCATTAGTTTTCTATTTAATTCAATGATGTATTTACTTAATTTTTTTTTTTTTTTTTTGTAGTTCTCCAAGAACTAAATCTAATTCTGTGAAGAATAATGTTGTTGGTGTTCCTGTTGAAGTTGATGAGACTCCTTCAAAGTAAGTTTATTTTTTTGTAAATTAGAAGAGAACTCTTTATGTATGACCTTCTATGTAAGTCTATTCTATATCAGTTTATTCTTACATGACTTTTGATATTGTTCTTGTTTTTTTGAAGAGAAAAGAAAAAATCTGCAGTTGGGGAGAAATTATGAAAGGCTTCTTTAGTTCATGGTGCAAGGTATTTACAAGAAGTGATTTTTTGTTATTTTGGTGTTATAAGTGTTTTCTTGAGGTGATAAATATACACAGTTAAGGTGTTTTCTTATATATATTACATTAATCTGTTTAAGGTGATCTATTTATATTTACTGAATTATATCATATTTAATATGTAATATTCATTATCTGTTATCTATTTAATTCAATTATATTTGTGTTTTTGTAGTCCTTCGAAAACTAAAATGAAAACTGTGGGGAAGGGAATTGTTGATTCGTTCAGGGTGACGTGATTTCTTCAAAGTAAGTTATTTTATTAGTATTTTTATTCTGTGATTTATATGGTATATTGTGTATAATTTTTTTAATATGTATTTGTTTTTTGTTTTTTGTTAATTTTTGCAGTGTGACTACACAATGTAGGCCGAAAGGTTTATATGAGTTTATTCAATCTTTAACTGCTCGACAGAGGGAAGATGTTATATATATTGGGTTTGGTGGTTTATTATTTTTGAATTTTACAAAGTGTGATTTGAAAATGATGAGGTGGTTTGTAGATAGCTTTAATCTGTCTAGTAGGATGTTAAGTATTGATTTTTTTTCGTCGTTTCTCTGTGACACTATGATGTGTTTATGCTTCCTCGACATGAGGGTCGTAATGTGTCAGTGTTTGGTAGGGGTGATGAGAGTTCTCCTCTTTTTACTACGTACAATGAACTGTATGGTATTACTCCTAGGTCAGCTTTAAGATCAATTTTTGATGTTATCACTCGATTGGCAGACGGTGGAGATGATTTCAAAAGATTTTTTGTTTTGTATGCCATGTGTTCATTTTTAACACCATCATGTAATAGACTTTTGAGTACTGTTGTTTTTAAATCTTTGGAGGATGTGAATGGTATTTTGAAATTGGATTGGTGTTCTTATGTGTTGGATAGGTTGTGTGAATCAGTGAATTGTACAAACAAGGAAGTATGAGGTATATTAGTGGCTGTGTAGTTCTACTGCAGTTGTATTTCCAGAGGTTGAAGTGGAAGGGTGTTGCAGAGCCTAGATCTTTACCTCTCATTCAGAATTTGACTAATGAGAAGATGTTGAAGAGATGTAAAGAGGAAGAGTGAGGCTGGAAAGTATGGCGAGTGAGAGTTGATTCTGAATATGTATCCGGTTTCATGCAAGGGTAAAGTGGTTGGAGTTAATTTGGCTGGTGATTTTGGTGATCAAGCTGAAGTTGGTGAGGGAAGTCATACTGTGTTTGAGAAGAAGTTTGCACGCAAATGTATAAAGTTTGACCTGCCGGATGGGGAACTTGATGATGAAACAATAAAGAGTATTGCAAAAGATGTAAGTGTTTTTTTTTTTTTATTGTTTTATGTGTATATGCTTTGAAGTGTTATATATATATATATATACCTTATAGGTGTCATAAATATGATCATTGGGTGTCATATATATCACTAGTGTACCTTAGTGGTATCATATCTGAGCTTTTCAAGTATTATTAGTTTACATTACAGGTTGTCAGTCCCAAAACGGTGGTAGTAGGCTTAGAGGGGGGGGGGTGAATAAGCCTACTCAATTTTCAAACTTTTATTCTTTTTTTAGTGGCTTAGGTCGAGAGGCAGTAACCTTTTGGGAGGTTACTTATCAGAGATATATTGTGGAAGCTTCCTCTCATTTAAAGACCAAATATGGAAGACATGCATCTAACAATAGATATGCAGATAGAATAGAGAGCATACACAAAAGCATAGATATACAAATGTTCGAAGGTGGAGTAACCCTTCTACATCCTCTCTGCCTCTTCTCAAGAGGCAACATTTGTTAAGCTTTGTTGATTTACATAGCCCTATCTATTACAACACTCACTTAACAAGTAAGTAGCAAGTCTACACATAGCTACTCACAGCTGCTTGCCTACTCTTCTAACTGACCCACACAAGATCCTATCTGACCCCTTAGGATCCTTTCTTTCTCCTCCAGAAAGCGGATAACTTATCAGGATCCTAGTCCTTACTAAGCACTTCAAGACAGTCCTTAAAAGGTTTGTCTTGTTCTTCTTCTGGATGCAGCAAGTTTTGATTTCTTTTGCACGTTGCTCTGTTGTAGCTTGCTGCTCGACTAGTTGACTGAGTATGCGTTTCTGGGGTATAGAGTGTTTGAGCTTTTTTTCTCTTCTTTTATCTTTTATACACTTTTTTCTCTCTTCTTCTTTTCTACATGTCCTTCCCCCTCTTTTCTACACTTTCTATCTCTGCGAGTTTTTCTCTATGCTCTATTGAGCTCGTCTCTTCTCATTTTCTCGCACTCGCCTTTTTCACGCTTCACTCTCTTCTTCTTCAGTCTTCCTTCTATTTATAGATTAGGAAATTTGCCCGTTGAAGGTAGGTAGTTCCATCATTAAATGTGTCGCACTCCTTCTGATACACGCCAGCTTTTGCTTTCCACGTGTCTTCATTTGATTGACTTCTTTCTTCTTCTCTCTACTGTTAACTTTTGACTTCCTTCCCATGTCTACTTTGTAGCTCTCTTCCTACCCTTGCTCTTAAGTGGCTTGAGGCTTCTATAGCTTGCTCATTCGCAGTATGCTTCGGCATGGTCTCTTCCAGTTAGCTTAAGTCTTTGGTAGCTTGTTATTTTGAAGTATGCTCTGGTACAGTCTCTTCTAGGTAGCTTTTTGCAGTAAGCAGTATCCTTTTAGTTAACCAGATTCCTTTCACCATTCTCTTCAGTATCCTTCTTCTGAGGCTTTCTCTATCGTATCTTTCTGCAGTAACCTCGTTGCAGTAACCTTACAAGATAGGTTATGCTTATGGAATGAGGGTTACTATTCTTATGGTTTTGTCTCATCAAAACATACTTCAATATGTCTTACACATGTCTTATATGTTTGTCTTTAAGGTGTGAGTAGTGTATCTTATATATTTGTTTATTTTTTTAGTGTATCATTATTGATATACTGAAGTGATACATGTTTTATTTTTTTTCATTATTAATGAAACAATAAAGAGTATTGCAAAAGATGCAAGTGTTTTTTTTTTTTTATTGTTTATATGTTTATGCTTTGAAGTGTTATATATATATATATATATATACCTTATAGGTGTCATATATACGATCATTGGGTGTCATATATATCTCTAGTGTACCTTAGTGGTATCATATATGAGCTCTTCAAGTATTATTAGTTTACATTATAGGTGTTATATTTTTGTCTTTCAGGTGTGAGTAGTGTATGTTATAGGTTTTTTTATTTTTTTAGTGTATCATTATTGATATACTGAAGTGATACATGTTTTATTTTTTTCATTATTAATGAAACAATAAAGGCTATTGCAAAAGATGTAAGTGTTTTTATTTTTATTGTTTATGTTTTTATGCTTTGAAGTGTTATATATATACCTTATAGGTGTCATATATATGATCATTGGGTGTCATATATATCTCTAGTGTACCTTAGTGGTATCATATATGAGCTCTTCAGGTATTATTAGTTTACATTATATGTGTTATATCTAATTCATACATTGCAGATATTATATTTTTTATAACTGACAAATATGCATATATTTTTGTTGTGTTGATAGGAGATCCATAAAACATTTCTTTCTGTTGGTCCCAAGTGGTAGTAGGCTTAGGGAGGGGGTGAATAAGCCTACTCAAAATTTTCAAACTTTTCTTCAAAAATTCACTCAGGCAGTTAGTCAAAGAACTTAATGTCCTGAAGGTTACTGCTTGAGCAGTTACCTTGACTGAGCTTTAAGCAAAGAGAGTTTTATGCACAGTGGAAATACTTTTAAAACAAAGCTTCTTTTCTGAAAACCGTTGATATGCTTATGAGAGATATGCAGATAAAGAAAGCAGATAAGCAATAACAAGAATAAGATCAACAGAAAGTAATATAACAACAAACACAACGGTTTATAGAGATTCAAGGGTGGAATAATCCCTATACGTCATCTCTTCTCCTTCTCAAGGAGGAATTTTGTTAGGTCAAACGGTTTATTTACACAAGTCTCGCTTAGACAACCTAAACCTAACAAGAACTGTCAGTCTCTCCCACATAGAGTTACTCCACAGTGACCAAACTCAACTAGCCCACACAGAGCTCTTGTTCTTCAACTAAGAACGTAAATACTTATCAGGAACAGCCTCCGATCAAGCAACTCCTTAACAGTCTAAATAAAAATAAAGATTTCTTCAACAACACAAGCAGCAAGCTTAGGAACGATAAGCTCTCTAAGCTAAAGATAACTTGTTGCTAGACTGGACTTGAAACTTCTAAAGATTTGTAAGTGTTTTGCGTGTGATAGCTTGAGTGTGTTTGTTACAAGAGTTTCAGGTGTGTTTCAAGTGTCGGTCTTCTGGTATTTATAGGTGATTTGAATTTTGTCTGTTAGAGAGAGAGACCCTTCTTTGCAGCTTACATAGAGTAACATGACATCTTCTGATTTGTTCGTACAATGGTTGTTGAGAGTGTACATATCTGTTGTGCAATCGCCATCCTTAGTCTGACATTTCTTCAGACTTCCTTTTTGCTTTTGATACGTGATATCACTTGATTGCTTGAAAATGCGGTTGTGTCTAACGTAAACCTCATACACGACTTTCGAGATAACTGCTACTTAACAGGTTGCTGATGCTTCAGTTGACTTTAGCTTACTTTGTCCATCTAGCAGTTAGCAAACTCAGCATCCTCGGGCAGTGTGCATCCAGTATCCTTTTCAAGCAGCCTGCTACAGATATGTATTCTTATATTATTTTTACGGTTTTATGCAGCAAGGTCTTCATGCTCCAATCTTGATTTTCATGCCTCCTGATCCTATACTTAGAGATTTTACAATAGAATCTAAATACATAGGATCCTAGGCCCTAGTCTATTACATGTTTTGTCTTTCATCAAAATCTTATACAATGTTCTTTACAATTTCCCCCTTTTTGATGATGACAAAACTTCATTTAAAAGGATCAAAGACTTTATCAGATTTTATATAAGAAAATGAGCTTATAGACAGATCAGCAAGATATATATGTAACAGAAAGATTTCAGATCAAGAGATTTAGCATAAGTTCACGAGTAGTGAGCTTTTTCAGATCAAAATAGATACTTTTATTGAGTTAATAAATCAAGGAGATATCTGAGCACAATATTCAAAACAATCAAGCAATCAGGATATATGTGAGCAAAAAGCAGGAAGGTTTAGGGTATCTTTAACCAGAAGGCTCTCTTTCTTTCTTTCCTCGAACCCTTCCACCAGTTGAGGATAGACTCTTGGTAGGTTGGCTCCATCAGCTTTTTCATCTCAGAGGACTCCTCGTACCTCAACCAGAAATCTTCACAAAATTTGTAATTTTTTCCCCTCTGTTCATTCTACCTTTTCGTTTCATCTAGATTGGAAGTACTCCTCTGCTAGCTAAATCCTTGAAGCATTTGAGCCCTTCACGATGAGTTTTACCTTTGATAAGTGTGGACTCTTTGCATAACTTGATGTAGTACTTCAAGTATTATGTTTGTTTAAAGTTGTTGATCTGCACAAAGGATGGACTATGAGTAGTAGGCAGATCGATTTCAGGAAGCTCCCATACTTGGAATCTGGAACTCCTAGAGTCTGGACTTCTATCCAAGAACATGCGAAGTGAGTCTGGTGCATTCTTTTCATCTGTAGCAAGAGCTTCTAGGTCAGGTTGCTTCTAAGGAAGAAAAATATTTGAGAGGCTTGTCTTTGCCATTTCCTTAATATGATCATCTGACGCTGTGAATAACTCTTCTTCAACTCCCCTTCTTTTCTCTTCCCTTTCTTCTATTCCTCTACGAAGACCAAGATGCACTCCTGAAATAGCTTCTGATTTTCTCTTGGATGAACTGCTATCTTAGTGTCCTCTGGAGCTTCCTCAATGGCCTTCTCCATCGCCTCCTGAATCCTTCCTAGGTAGAATAGTTAGCTGCCTGCAAGATGAAGGATCATGCTGTCTTTTCTGCTCGATCCTCTTATTCGCCTCTTCTCCCTTTTTGTTATCATCAAAGTCCGAGCCTACTCCAAACTTTAATATTGAATGCATACTGGTTCAAAGGTCAGTATGATCCTCTAAAGTTTGTTTCTGTTCAAACTGAGAGTTGTTGATCTTTTCAAGGGAAGTGGTCACAAATTGTTGCTCCAACTCGATTTCTATTAGCTTGTTCCCTTGGGAGTTGAGTTGTTCATTCATGCTTTTGATGGTGTCAACAAGGTTATAAGATGGGGTTATGGAGTTGATGGACCTTTGAAGCTTTGTCAAGGTTGCATTGAGTGTTTCAATTAGGAATGAAGCTTTAAATCGATCCTTCTTTGCTTCAGTTCGCATTTGCCAGCTTGCTTTACTTAATGATTTGCCAATTTCCCCTACTACCTTGAAGACGTCGTCAATGGATTTTTGCTCATTATCCTGCACAGAAAGAGAAGGGGTGAGAGGTTTGGATTTTTCGGCTCCAGTTGCATCCTTTTCGCTGGATGTACCATCATCGCTGCTGGAGCTGGACATAAACTCATCAGTATCTGCTCCATCACAAGCCGATACCTCCTCATCATCAGTTGATGGTTCATCCTGAGGGACATCTCCCTTCTAGGCCTGCAACTTCGGCGTCTCTTCAACTACTATATGTTTCATCGAAGTCTCTGGCAGAGAGATCTCCTCAACAGTAGGCTCATTTGGAGCAACCTCTTCAGCAGTAGACTCATTTTGAACAGTCTGTTCTGCTGGATTCTTATCAACAGTAGGCTCTATGTTACCAGTGATTGTTTTTCTAGATGGCATGTGCTAACGTATGTTGCAGTGAGCTCGATCAGCTACTTATATCAGGAACCTTTCGATAGGGACCTTTCCTAGCGTTCTTTCCTGATTTTTAAGCTTTTTGTTTTCTAATCTTCTTGGCTTCCCCTTAAGTTGTAGAACACTTTAACAAATATTTATTAGAAGAGTTAGCTTAATTTGATAATTCTAATTCATTTTTTAGAAATGAAAATCTTGATTCACAGAGAGGTTTTGTGAATATGTCAGCTAGTTGCTGATCAGTATGAATTTTCTCCAGAGAGATGTTCTTCTTCTCCACATGATCTCTGATGAAGTGATGTCTGATGTCGATGTGTTTGGTTCTCGAGTGGAAAACTGGATTGTGCGTTATTGCACTTGTGTTGTCACACATGATCGGAGTATCTTCTCGATAATGTCGTAATCTCGAAGTTGTTGCTGAATCCATAAGATTTGTGCACATTAGCTTCCTGCAGCAACATATTCAGCTTCGGCAGTGGAGGTGGCTATTGAAGTTTGCTTCCTGCAGAACCAAGATACTAGGCGATTCCTTAGCATTTGGCAAGTTTCGCTGGTGTTTTTTCTATCAATTTTACAACCTGCAAAATCAGAGTCAGTATACCCAATTAGTTTGATTCCTCCTTCTTTAGGATACCACAAGCTACTTCTTGGGTTTCTTTTAGGTATCTTATTATTCTCTTAGCCGCTATGAGGTGGGACTCCTTAGGAGCGACTTGATATCTTGCACACATTCCAACTGCAAACATGATGTTTGGCCTGCTCGCATTAAGGTAGAACAGTGACCCAATTAATCTTCTGTATTTTGTGATGTCAACTGTTTTTCCTCCTTCGTCTTTATCCAGACTTCCTGAAGTTGTCATTGGAATGCTTACTATACTGGCATTCTCCATTCCAAATTTTTTGATCAGCTTCTTGGTATATTTCATGTGATTTATGAAGGTTCCTTGACCAAACTGTCTGACTTGCAATCCAAGGAAGAAGCTTAGTTCTCCCATCATACTTATCTCAAACTTAGATTGCATTAGGTTGGAAAACTTTCTGTATAGCTCTTTGTTGGTTGATCCAAAAATGATGTCATCCACATAAATCTGAACAAGCAGGATGTTGTCTTCATCCTGGATTCTAAATAGGGTTTTATCCACCTTGCCCTTCTTGAATCCATTTCCAGCAGGTATTTTGACAAGGTGTCATACCATGCTCTTGGCGCCTGCTTTAGTTCATAACGAGCTTTTCTTAATCTATACACCAACCTATCAGCATTTTCTTCAAAACCGGGTGGATGTTCAACATAAACTTCTTCTACCAGCATTCCATATAAGAAGGCACTCCTTATATCCATTTGATACACCGTGAGATTCTTATGCGCTGCGTTAGATAGAAAGATTCTGATCGCTTCAAGTCTGGCTACTAGAGCAAAAGTTTCATCAAATTAAATGCCCTCTTCCTGGCAGTATCCTTTTGCCACTAGCCTGGCTTTGTTCCTTACAACATGTCCTTCTTCATCTAGCTTATTCTTGAATACCCACTTAGTTCCAATAACTCCTTCATGAGTAGGTCTGGGAACCAGGTACCAAACTTGGTTCCTCTCAAATCCATTCAACTCTTCTTGCATGGCTTGGACCCAGTTGATATCTTGTAGAGCTTCTTTTGGATGCTTTGGTTCTATGTTTGATATGAACCATGCAAACATTGCTTCGTATAGGTTTGCTCTACTCGTTTTTCCTCCAGAAGTATAATCTCCAATGATCAGGTCTCTGGGGTGATCTCTTAGCCATCTTCTTCTTGTTTCATCAGCTTGCTGAGGTTCCCCTTCTGTTGGGTTCTGGTTCAAATCTGCAGGCTGATCATCTTGAGGTTCCTAGTTGTTTTCAGGTTCCTGTATCTGAGTAGGTACCTACATGTTAGGAACATGTATAGCCTGGGATGGTGGCATTCCATCCATATTTTGAAGATTTGGTAACTGCACATCAATATACTCAACGTGTTTGTTGTTGATGTGAGTTTTGTCCAACTCTTCTTAGAGTTCCTCAATATCAACCTTACAGCAATGTGATTCATCAAAGACCACATGTACAGATTCCTCTACAACAAGTGTTCTCTTGTTGAAGATTCCGAAGGCTTTGCTTACTGGTGAATACCCTAGGAATATCCCTTCATCAGATTTGGCATCGAAGGTTTTGAGATACTCCTTTCCAAAGATGTGAAAATAGTCAACACAGAGAGAGTAACCATACCATAGCTCGTAGGGAGTCTTGTTTAGATCCTTGTTTATCAGGCATTTGTTCTGTGTGTAGCATGTTGTGTTGGTTGTTTCTGCCCAAAACCTCTTTGGCAACTCAGCTTCGGCTAACATTGTTCTTGTGGCTTCCTTCAGAGTCCTATTTCATCTTTCAGCAACCCCATTTTGCTGAGGTGTCCTGGCTGCTGAGTATTTGTGCCTGATTCCATTGTTTGAAAAATAGTCTTCTATGAATTTGTTGGTAAATTCAGTTCTCCTATTTGTTCTGATCTTCACTATGCTCAGGCTCTTCTCAGTTTGTAGCTTCCTCAGGAACTCTGGTAGACGTTGCTGAGTATCTGATTTCTTTGCAAGGAAGATCGTCCAAGTGAACCTTGAGTAGTCATCTACTACTACTAAAGTGTATTTCTTCCCAGATATGCTAATTGGATCAATTGGTCCAAAGAGATCCATGTGTAGCATATCCAGTATCCTTTCTGTAGAACAAAGGGTTTTATTTTTGAAAGAGCTCTTTACTTGTTTTCCTTTCTGACACGCTCCACAAACAACTTCTTTTTTGTAAACCATGTCAGTTAGCCCTCTGACGAGTCCTTTTCTAGCCAGCTTATTCATGGTTTTGAAGTTCAGATGGCTCATTCTCTTGTGCCACGTCCAGCTAGCTTCAGGAGTTCCTTTAGCAATGAAACATGTAGCAGTAGTTGCTGAGTCCCAATCAGTAATATAAATGTTTCCTTTCCTCATTCCCAATGAGCTTGACTTCCTGAGTCCTGTTGTCCTTGATAAGACACTTGTTGAGATTAAACTCCACACAGTAACCTTTGTCACAGAATTGACTTATGCTCAGGAGATTGTATTTCTAGCCTTCTACATGGGAGACTTCTTTGATGCAGATATTTCCTCTAATTAGGTCACCAGTGCCCTTTGTGCTTCCTTTTGAGTTATCTCCAAATATGACTTTAGGTCCTTTGGAAGCTTTAAAGTTGATAAGGCTCTTCTGGTTCCGTGTCATATGTTTTGAGTAGCCACTATCAATGTATCATATTTTCTTGCTGCTTCCTGCTACTAGTTCCTGCAAACAAAGAGAAATCACTTCCTTTTAGGTACCCATACAAGTACGGGTCATTTCTTGTTAGTTTCTGTTTTCCTCTTAGGAACTCATACTTTCTTTATAACAATATTTTTGTTATAACTCTTATGGGTTCCTGAAATTTAACCAGTATTCTTGGAATACTGCATATGTGATTTGTGTGTGAGTGTTTTCTTCTTCTTCCACCTAGAAACATAGGTTCTATCAGATTTAGACACATAGGTCTGTGGCAGATGGGGAGTGTAGCAATAAAATTTCGTGTCTGCAATATATAAACACAAAATAAAGTGATGCAAATTAAATATATTTTGAATTAAAACAAAGTGGATGCAAATCTCTATGGATTCCTATGATTCTTCTCTTCAAATTGATACGGATCTTGAAGTTGAATATTTGACTGGATCTTCAACAATGATTTTGGAATCCTCCATGAAGAACGTCTTGAATGTGTAAAGAATGTCTTGAATTTTGACTTGACAACGTTGATGAGAGGGGTTTAGCACCTTGATCTCTGATCGAACACCGTTTTTTGTGACTTTCTACGAAGAACTCCTCGAACCTCGGAGAGAGAAACTCTTGAGTCTTGAAATCTTGAACTCTTGTCTTCCTTGAATCTTGAGCTCTTGAATTCTTGAATTGTCTTGTGTGTTGAACTTATGAAAACAGACTCATATTTATAGGTGTATGATATGAATCATTTCCATATATGGTTTATGGAGGATGCAATCTGATTGGTCATCCATGATTTAAAAATATATTTTCCGTAATCAAAATATGTGATTTTATTACCAAATTTGGTATATCACCTCCATATTTGTAGGATTTAATCTTGATTCCCAAGCAACTAGATTTGAACACATGTCACCATTTGATTGGTCAAGAATATATATTAAAATATCAATTATTTATCTATTTATTTAGGAATTAATTTAATTTAAATTCCTAAATACAAATAGAAAAATGATTTCTAATACACTACTTACATGTGGCATCATTTGATAGGCTGACAAAATTTGACTATCTACAGGGAGTATGAGACCTTTTGCTTTTTCTCGACTGCTGTCTATGATCCCTGTTTCCAGCATACTTAGGTCGCTAAAGCCAGCTTCTGATAGACTTATTGTCATAGGTACTTGAAAACGGTCTCTTTCCCTTTCCATCAAAGCTTCCTGCATTTCTGCTTGCAGTTCCCGTTAAATTAGGTAATTCATTTTGATGAGGAATCACTGCAGGCACAAATGTAGGTGCCTTTGAGGTGCTGCCTTTTGAGGTGGAAGCTTCTCCACAATAGCCTATATCAGCATGATCCTTTAGACTTCTTTGGATTTTTAGCATAGCATCCAAGTCTTTTGAGGATTTATTGAAGGTATTTATAGTTTCGGTGAGAACCTTCTTCTCATATATCAGTTTAGTGACTTGCAGATTAAGCTTACTAACTTCAGCTTTGAGGTACCTGCATGCTTGGCTTTTTGACTTTTCTATGACAAGTAGTCTTTCTAGCGAATCATGCTCTCTCTTAAGCTGTATATTTTCTAGTTTCAGCTTCTCGTGAGTTGAGGTAATCTGCTCGAAATCACTCATAATTTGTTTGAAAGCACAAATTAATCATGTTTAGCCTTTCGTTAATTTTAATAGGAGGGTTAAGATATATTACCTCATCTTCTGATTCCTCGTTTTTGGCCATGAGACAGATTAAAGCTTCTTCGTCTGAAGATGAATCCTCTGAGTCACTGTCAGTAGTTAATTCTTCCTTCTTGGATGCCTTCTCAGGTGTAGTTGTCTGAGAGGATTCTGCCTCACCGATCAGTGCCCTTAGCCTCTAGTGTTCTTGTCTCTTTCTTTCTTGTCTCACCTTTCGTTCATCCTCTGGATATCAGTGGACTTCTGGATGTGGGCATTCCATGGCATAGTGATCTGGCTTCCTGCAATTGTAGCAAAGGTCGGTAGCTTTGGAACTTAACTAGGTGACTGCCCACTAGTTCCAGTTTCATTTCGCTTCTTCCTGAAGCCATCTGTTTGTGAGTTTCTTCTTATGAACTTTTGAAATTTCTTCAGGAGCAACGTCATGTCATATTCAGTAGTGGCCTCCAGGGTGGCTATTTGATCTTTAGACTTCCTAGCTTCCTGAGGTTGTCTTGTCTATTTCTTCAGTTTCCATTTTTCTTCTGTTGATGTCGAACTCAAAGGCTTTAAGATCTGAGAAGAGATCGAATGTGCTCATAGACTTTAAGTCCATAGACACTCTCATGGTTGTTGTCTTGCTATCCCACTCAACAGGAAGGGCCTTCAGCACCTTCATGTTTTTCTCTTTTTCAGTGTAGATCTTGTCTAGGGACTCGAGCTTATTGATGATGGTTATTAACCTTAGATCCATTTGCTCTAAGGATTCTCTAGGCATAATTTCAAACAGCTCAAACTTCTGAGTAGCTGATGTAGAGACCTTGTTTTCCTTCGTGAGCTTGGTGCCTTCGCATATTTGCTTAAGCTTTTCCCATATTTCTTTAGCAGTTCCGCAAGTTTTTACCTTGCTGAAGGTTCCTTTATCGAGAGTGAGGAATAGTGCGTTCTTTGCTACGTTGTCAAGGTTTGCTCTCCTTCTTTCTTCAACGGTCCCTTCTTCTCTAGGTTTCTCCAGAACAGCTGGATGTGGGATTTCTCCTGTATCTCTTTGTCTATCAGCTGTTTCATCTACGGCCCTGGCAAACAATGGGTTAACTTTTGTAATCCTTGGTGAACCTTCAGTGATGACATACCACATTTCATCATGCATGGCCGACAGATGTGCCTGCATGTGAATTTTCCAATAATCATATTCTTCAATGGAGAACATAGGTACTTTATGAGAATCCATATTTGGTATGCTTATGATAAAAACAAGGGTTTTCAGAAAAAAGGGATCAAGGATTAATCAGTTAGATCGAACGTTTAATCCAACCTGCTCTGATACCACTTTTTGATCCTAAGTGGTAGTAGGCTGAGAGGGGGGGTGAATAAGTCTACTCAAAATTTTCAAACTTTTCTTCAAAAAGTTATCAGGCAGTTCGTCAAAGAACTTATTGTCCTAAAGGTTACTGCTTGAGCAGTTACCTTGAATGAGCTTTAAGCAAATAGAGTTTTATGCACAGCGGAGATACTTTTAAAACAAAGCTTCTTTTCTGAAAACTGTTGATATGCTTATGAGAGATATGCAGATAAAGAAAGCAGATAAGCAATAACAAGAATAAGATCAACAAAAAGCAATATAACAATAAACACAGCGGTTTATAGAGGTTCAAGGGTGGAGTAATCCCTCTACGTCCCCTCTTCTCCTTTTCAATGATGAACTTTGTTAGGTCAAATAGTTGATTTACACAAGTCACGCTTAGACAACCTGAACCTAACAAGAACTGTCAGTCTCTCCCACACAGGGTTACTGCACAGTGACCAAACTCAACTAGCCTACACAGAGCTCTTGTTCTTCTACTAAGAACATAAATACGTAATCAGGAACAACCTCCGATCAAGCAACTCCTTAACAGTCTAAAGAAAAAAGAAAGATTTCTTCAACAACACAGACAGCAAGCTTAGGAACGATGAGCTCTCTAAGCTAAAGATAGCTTGCTGCTATACTGGACTTGAAACTTCTAAAGATTTGTAAGTGTTTGGCGTGTGATAACTTGAGTGCGTCTATTGCAAGAGTTTCAGGTGCGTTTCAAGTGCCGGTCTTCTAGTATTTATAGGTGATTTGAATTTTTTCCCTTAGAGAGAGAGACCCTTCTTTGCAGCTTACATAGAGTAACATGGCATCTTTTGATTTGTTCGTACAATGGTTGTTGAGAGTGTATGTATCTGTTACTGCAATCGCCATCCCTAGTCTGACATTTCTTAGGACTTCCTTTTTACTTTTGATACGTGGCATCACTTGATTTGTTGAAAATGTTGTTGTGTCTAATGTAAACCTCATACACGACTTTCGAGGTAACTACTACTTAACAGGTTGCTGATGCTTCCTGATGCTTCAGTTGACTTCAGCTTACTTTGTCCATCTAGCAGTTAGCAAACTCGGCATCCTCGGGCAATGTGCATCCAGTATCCTTTTCAAGCAGCCTGCTGCAGATATGTATTCTTATATTATTTTTACGGTTTTATGCAACAAGGTCTTCATGCTCCAATCTTGATCTTCAAGCCTCCTGATCTTATACTTAGAGATTTTACAATAGAATCTAAATACATAGGATCATAGGCCCTAGTCTATTACATGTTTTTTCTTTCATCAAAATTTTATACAATGTTCCTTACACTTTCATACCAAAGAGACATTTCAATTGTATCAAATTACCATATGCAAAAGTTGTTGAACATGAAAAAAAAAAAATTGAAGAGAAACAAGTTAATAGCTCAACACCTGATATGAGTGATTCCCAAAAATTCTTTTCTGATGAGAAATTGCACAAATATATCGATTAAGTGGTTGCAAATTTCATGCTAATGAAGAAGTTGGCATCAGAAATGCCATCATTTGAACTTTTATCTCCAGAGTGTTTTGTGCATGAAAAAATTCTCACACCTGAAGTGAAGCTTGGTGCAGATAAGGATGATGTTGGTGATGAGTTATCTGACAATTATATTCCTTCAGAAAAAGAGTTGAGTGATGTAATGATGTCTGTTGGTTCGAAGAGTAAGATTGTTGAAGAGGATGTTTGTTCTGGTTTTTGGACAATCAAAGATGAAGTGTGCTATATGTCTGATTTTTTGATTTTTTCAAAGAAGTTTATAAATGTATTGGATCAATAGCACAAAGAGGTTGTCAACTATTGTTTTTATGAAGATGCTGTTATTGGCATGGGCTCATAAGTTTAACTTTTTTTTTTTTTTTTGTATTTTAGTAATTTTTATTTATTTTATTATATTAGGTAGTGGAGTTAATACATATTTAAAGAACCTCTGTTATATTATATTGAAGGTTTGAAGGTGTCGTATATATAACATTGAGGTATTACATGTATGTTTATTAGGTATCACTTTTTATAATTTTTTTTTTTAGGGATGAGATATTGTTCAAGAAATGGTATTTCTATATTGTACCAAGAGAAGATATGGTTTCGTTACTTTCAAAAACTCAAATATACAATACCATAATCTCAGCATGGTGTCTCATGGTGAATGCTAATGAAGATTTTGAGATGAATAGGAGTCGATTTGTGTTCAACTTGGAACATATCTTTTATGTGTATTTATATTTATTTGTTTTATTTGTTTATGTAATTATAACTTTTCTTTGTTTTAGAATTGCTTGGATAAAATGATGAATGAGGTGGGTGAAGTGAAGACAATGCAAGAGGGATGTTAGTTAGTTGGAGAACATGGCTAGCATCTAATAAAAGCAATGCTCTTCATTCTGTTGAAATGCTAATTTGTTTTGGAGGTTATAATTATTCTTATGATTAATGTTATTGTAGTTAATTTTATGTTTTGATGTTTATTTTTTGTTTATGGAAATTGCAGATATTCATTCCATTTGTTTTTTAGAATCACTATGTTGTCGTTGTGTTTAACATGGTGGATAAAAAGTTTCAGTACCTTGACAACAGAGTATATGATAATGAAGATGAAGATTTTTTCAAAGTTGCTGAATTGTTGGTAAATTTCATATGTTTTTTGTTCTTTGTAGACATCATAAATATGTTTTTAGGTGTGATATATGTCATCTTCAGGTATTACTAGTGTATCTTATCGGTATGATACATATGGTCTTCGGATATCACTAGTGTACATTTTAGGTGTCATATATGTCTTTCAGGTGACAGTAGATTAGCTTATAGGTATCATGTATATGATCTCTGGGTATGACTAGTGTATCTCCTAGGTGTCATAATATGTGTTTCAGGTATGACAAGTGTACCTTATAGGTGTATATGATCATTGGATGTCATATATAACACTAGTGTATCTTAGAGGTATCATATATATATATGCTTTTTCAGGTATCGGTGTAATACCTTATAGGTGTCTTGTATAAGATCTTTGGGTATTATGTAGGTATCTACTGACTACCTATTAGGTATTGTTATACATAACTTATGAATATATTTAATATGTTTTTTGTTTTTGTGAATAATTTTTCAGATAAAGCAAATGCTGATATTATTAGCTGAAGAAAAACATGAGAAGGCTGAAGAGTTGGCTATGTACCCATTCGAAAATGTTGCATTTAAATGGCAGACCACAAATGTTGATTCAGATTGTGGTGTGTATATGATGCATGACATAAGCATTTTGATGATGTTCCATATACATCTCCAGATTTGACAAAGGTATTTTTGTTTTTGTATTTTATTTATTTTTGATATCATATTATCATGATTTCTGTTTAATGTTTCTTTAATTTTTCTAGGCTGGTATAAGACGACTTCTTAGAGCTGAACTTTGTGTAACTATTGTTCTATCAAAGATTAACGAGGCCAGGGATGATGTGTTGAGAAATTTTTTTAACTTTTATCAACAGAAACCCGAGATGAAGATGAAGTTGGCTGAAGAAAAAAAGAAGGAAGCAATAGGAAAAAATGTGAATTTGAAGAAGAAATTGCAGGGTGTTCTATGGACATATAGGTCTCGTATTAAAAGAGCAGGAAAGTAAAGGATTATTTGGTTTGTGGATAATATTTGTTTTAGTTTAAAACATTGATGTAGTTAGTTGGGGTTCAGAAATATTTGTTTTTAGTTTAAATGTTACAAGATTATAACTATGCTGAAGTTTGCACATGTTTTGTGACTGTAGGGATGATGACTGTTTTATGGTGTTGGTAACTATTATCATAGGTGTTCTATATATTTCTTTTTTTTTTTTCAATATTATTTCTATTTATTTGTTTATATATATGAAAAGTATTAAGGTATATATTCTTTCTGTGACAGGTATTAATTCAATTATGAAAAGTATTATATGAATTACTATTAAGGTATATATTCTACCTCTTAACAGAATTACATTATGTAAATGAAATTTATGAGATTCAATTATGGTGTTATATATATATATATATATATATATATGCTAAAAGTGTTATATAATGATTTTGTTATTATATAGCAGTTTAATTAATTTTTATGAATTTTAGAAATCAAGATATTAATCTGTAAAATATCATATAGAGGTATTTAAATTACTGCAATGTGTTGGAGGTTATACATATAATATTACATAACTTATAGGTGTTATAAATGTTCCTTTCAAGTGTTAGGCATATAACCTTTAGGTATTACATATTTTATTTCTTTTGTTAGGTAGTAATTCAATTATGAAAAGTAGTATATAAATTACTGTTTACGGTATTACGGAAATACAATTATAGTGGTACATATATATGCTAAAAGTGTTATATAATGATTTTGTCATTATGTAGCAGTTAAATTAATTTTTATGAATTTTAGAAATCAGGATATTAATTTGCAAAACAATATATAGAGGGATTTAAAAGACTGAAATCAAATGTTGAAAGTTTTGCGTGGTCTGTAATCTGCAAGAAAACACAATAAAAACAAAATCAGAGTACACAGTGTTGTCTATGATGTCAACAACACCAGCATAACATGCAGCGGAATAATAACACAAAAATCAAGAGACAAAGATTTATCCACGAGTATACAAATACTCGTGGACTGCCTTCAGGGCAAAAACTCCTTTATTATATGATCGTTGCAGTACAAGGAGATAGAGTAATCTCAAGATAAGATTCTCTTTACAAGCGTTCAATACGTCTTTTGTGAATGGCTAAGAAACTTATAGACGTATGCAAAGACTAACAAAAGTTCACAAAAATCCTTATCTTTACTAAAAAGTCACGAGCATGCAAACTCTATGACATAGAGAAAAGAAGACAGGGCGGTGTCGTCTATGGTGTGAACAACACTGGCATGACACTGACAGACTCGAAATATTGAAGCTCTTCTTGTGCATCTTGATCTTCAGTCTTCTCATCCTATTTATAGACTCCACATGATTCTTCAAACTTGCACCACACTCCAGCAGAGATCTCTCAAATCCAATCATATCAAAACCTAACAAAACAAACACACAAAGATATAATCTTCTTTCCTTAAATATAAAACAATTTTGTTAAGAATTATTTGTTTCTTGAAAAGAAAGATATATGAGATTAGAATCAAATCTTAATAGATAAATCTAATATCATCAAGAAATCAAATCAAATCAATTCAATGATTTAGGAAAAGATTGAAAAAGGAAAAATAAATTAATGTTGGAAAATCCAACACTAACAAATGTGTTGAAGGTTATGCATAACATGTTACATAACTTATAGGTGTTATAAATGTTCCTTCCAAGTGTTGCGCATATAACCTTTAGGTATTACATATTTTATTTCAGGTGTTATGTTATTCAAATATAATAGGTTCATTCCTTCAAGGTAATGCATCAACGCCTTATAGTTATTTCATATACATTTTTGGTATAAAATGACGAAAAATGTATAAATTATATGTAAAAATATTGATTTTGTTATAGACTGGCTTATGGAGCTACTAGCTCTCTGCAAGTGAAGGTATTTTTGCTTACCTAATTCTTTTATATGTTATCCAGAAGCTCTTACTTAATAGGTGTTATATGATATCATTTAGAGTATTACGTGAATAATATATAGGTGTTACACCATTCAGGTGTTATATATATATATATATTACTATGCTATTATGCATTAACAAACTCAACATACATGAAAGAAGAAAATCTTTAAAGCAAAATTAAATCATTTCATAACATTATAGCATTCACGAGGATAAAAGAAAACTAAAACAACCTAACATTAGGAGTTTTTGAGTCAAACTCCTTTGTTATTGTAAAAGTTGCAGTAGATTCTTTGGTCTTCTTATTTCTTTCAAAATGACTTTTAGCCTTTTGTCTTCGTCCTTTGGTCATTGAATGGGCTGGATCACGAACAACATTCGATTGAGATGATGTTTCAGATTGTTGTGGGGGCAATGTAGGAGATATTAGTTGATTAATATCATGAACATCCCTTTCGTAACTTTCTTCAATAATTCGTCTTGCTTCCTCATTTTCTTGACATTTCAACACAAGATTGTAATACTTTCTTGACATGTTGTGTCGCCAAGGAATACTGCTAGACACCTTGTCAGTTGTTGTTGTCAAACTCTTAAATTTGTCAAAAACTTCTGATTTTGCAAACTTTGTCCATCTCTTTTTAACATAAGCATCAAGTATACTTTGTATGGAGTTTTTATGCATGACTCTCAAACAATGGTAACATAACATACCATATTCTTCAAATTTCTTACAAGTACATGTTGTAAGCATCATTTCAGAATCAAATATCACTTGATGCATTGAACTTTTTCCATCATCAGATGACACATTGTAAATCATTGTGTTTTGTTCAAACATCTGAAGTGTAGACATGCTTGAAATGCATTTGAACAATTCTTGTTCAAAATCTTTGAATACAGGAAGTGTGTAGACCGTTGAAAGATGTTTTAGCATACCTATCATTGTTAGAGTAGATTTAGGATTTATACCTCTATGATTGGAAGAGAAAAATTCATAACACCTTAATAAATTATTTATAATACCTATAGAGACAAACATAAACACCTTTGACATATTTTCATATTGGAAGACAACAATTCATAACACCTTGATTAACTGTGCATAATACATATAGAGACAATCAGAAACACCTTTCACATATTTTCATATTAGAGGAGAAATATTCATAACACCTGAATTAACTGTGCATAATACCTATAGAGACAATCAGAACACCTTTCACATATTTTCATATTATAAGAGAAATATTCATAACACCTTAATTAATTGTGCATAATACCTATAGAGATAATCAGAAACATCTTTCACATATTTTTTTATTGGAAGTAAAAAATTTATAACACCTTAATTAACCGTGTGTAGTACAAATAAAGGCAATCAGAAACACCTTTCATATATTTTTATATTAGAAGAGAAAATATCATAACACCTTAATTAACTGTGTGTAATACCTATAGAGACAATTCGAAACACCTTTAGTGAATAATTGTAACACCTATATAGACAATAAATAACATACCTATCATTGGTAGAGTAGATTCAGGATTAGACCTCGATGATTGGAATTCATCATCTTGCTCCTTGAGTCTTCATGGTTTAATAGTCTCCTTGAAATATTTGTAAAAATCAGTCAAACTTGTTGTTTTTCTAACATGGAACCCAATGGCATTGTTCGTGCTTTCACTCCTTTGGGATGATAGGATTCCCATTGAAAAGTATTCTTTGTTCAATGTTGTGCACCACTTTTCTTTCAAACTGAATCGTGTGAACCAAAAGTGATTCTCCAGACCGTATTTTGATATCATATCTCTCCAACAATATTCAAATTCAGTCTCATTTTCACACCCTGATAAGCATTTGTTGAACGATGTTTTAAACGAGTTATCTGAGTTTAATTGAGCAAATCTACTTATAGCATTTTGTTGTAAATGTCATAAGCAAAGTCTATGTCTTGTTTCAGGAAACACCTGCACACATATAAAATAAGGTGTTACGATATATAAGATAAGGTATTACAATATACTATATAAGGTATCACAATATATAATATGAGGTGTTAAGTGTGTTAGAAAAACACATTTTCTATTGCTTTTGAGATAGCTAAATCCTAGTCTGTGAACAATATCGTTGGACATTTTCAGGACATTGATTTCTTAAATACTTCAAAGAGTCAATCAAAAGTTTCTGTTTGTTCATTGGACAAAAAAGCACAACCAAACATCACATTCCTTCTATGGTGATTAATTCCAACAAAAGGAGAACAAACTAAGTTGTGTTTGTTTGTCCTATAGGTTGTATCGAAAACCAAGACATCTCCAAATAATTCATAATCTTCTTTCATCATTGAATCTCTCCAATATATGTTAGTTAACCTGCCATCATCATCCAATTGGACCCTGTAAAAGAAGTCCCCTTCACTAGCTTGTTGTTCTTGTAGCATGTTTATCATTGTTTGTGCATCCCCACCTTCAATAGCTTTCATTTTGAATCTATGTACAAAATCCATATGGTCTTTTTTCGTGTGGCCTAGACTTTCCTCGTCACCAGCTTCATTAACCATATACTGAAAGGAATTCGTTGCGCTCAGTCCTTAAGACACCATTTGCTCAATTGTTTTTCCTTTTTCCTCATCTATTTTTCTTTCTGAACGGTGAAGATGGTTCCATTCGGATCTTGTTAATGGATGATTATGGATCATGACATGGTCTACAACTTCAAATAAACATTCATCATTCAGTTTCACCCTCATCAAGGCATTGCAATTTGTTCTCGTGATAGCCCTTTTTTTTTAGTGTTCTTTGTTGAAGTGTCTTGTCTTTTGAGACCAGCTGCAGAGCACATGAATAATTTACCTATTTTTATAGGTATTTCATCTGTGGAGTACCTCGTAGTTAATTTGCAAACTGAAAATCCTATGAGACGAGCATGCTTGCAGTAGAGCTCGTACATGTCATCGATACTGTTTTTTGTTAATCCTATCAAAGATCCACTTAAATCAACTGGCTCTGTGATGTTATATGCAATTGAAAATTTTATAACACCTTTATAAATTGTATATAATACCTAAAGAGACAATCAGAATTACAATTGTTATTTTTTGATACTCGAACAAAAAAATTCATAATACCTTAACAAAGTATCTATACTACCTATAGAGACAATTAGAAACATCTTTGTCATATTTTTATATTTGAAAGGACTAAATTCATAACACATGAATAAAGTGTGTATAATACCTAAGACAATTAGAAACAACTTTGTTTTTTTATGGTACTACCACAATAAAATTCATAACACCTTGATAAATTATCTTACAATTGTTATTTTTTGATACTAGAACAAAAAAATTCATAATACCCTAACAAAGTATCTATACTACCTATAGAGACAATTAGAAACATCTTTGTCATATTTTTATATTTGAAAGGATTAAATTCATAACACATGAATAAAGTGTGTATAATACCTAAGACAATTAGAAACAACTTTGATAAAATTCATAACACCTTGATAAATTATCTGTAATACCTATAGAGACAATTAGAAACATCTTTCACATATTTTCATACTGGAAGATTAAAATTTATATCACCTTAATTAACTGTGTATAGTACAAATAAAGACAATCAAAAACACCTTAATATTTCTCTTAATATTATATCATATACATGCAAGTAATATTATAACACCTTTAATGAATAATCGTAACACCTTTAGAGACAATAAATAACACCATTGTAATATTTTTCATACATAACATTTTCAAACGTTTTTATGTGCAATACACTGTGATTGAAAGCTTAATGGTATTATAACAGCAACGCTTATTATACCTTGTCTAGTCAGAGTATTCAAAGATGTTGATTGAACATTTTCTGCATCTTCTCCACTACTTAAAACCCTTTCTATAGTCTCTGATTCTTGGTCTAAGATTATAATTTATGTACCAGGATTATTTGTATTCACTTCTTCATCGTTTGTATGCTCCATTCTCTATAGCTTTAGAAGATGAAATTTGAAATTCTAAAACCCTAGATGTATTTAAAAAAAAAAAAAAAAGAAATTAGGATGTGAGAAGAGAAGATA
Source organism: Scutellaria baicalensis (assembly GCA_005771605.1). Taxonomy (NCBI): domain Eukaryota; kingdom Viridiplantae; phylum Streptophyta; class Magnoliopsida; order Lamiales; family Lamiaceae; genus Scutellaria; species Scutellaria baicalensis. The sequence continues at coordinate 11,156,348 of CM016729.1, forward strand.
GTCTTCGAGTAGCTTTAGTTCACACAATATAATCTTTGAGAAGAATCAAAAATTGGAGCAGAAAAGAGAAGAAGAATCGCGCAGAAAAATAGAAAAAAGAACGGAGGCGCAGAAAGAACCCACAGCTGAGAAGAAACTGAAAAAAACAATTATTTATGCAGGGCGGTGCGGGGCGGATCGGCGGTGCAGGTCGGGGGCACGGATCCAAGTCCGTGCACTGGATCCGTGCCCCAGGGGTACATAAGTGCTTCTCTAAATTAAATTCAATTCAATTTTTTATAATAAATTAGAGTCTTACTCATAATAGAATTCTATATGATTCTGGTTTAGAATTTCAATGTAAAATTATTTAAATATAAAAATCATAAATTACTATTATAACCTAATAATGATATATTAGACAATCCATATTTTGTATAAAATATTTATACTGTTATATATGTAATAAATATCTATAACACTATATAAGTATGGATGTTTTATCCATTTTTTGTAATGCCAAATTTAACCCTCATGATTAAATTTAATTGATGTGAAATAGAGTCTTAATTAAATAAAACTCTTTGTTGAGGATAGTAATGTAATTTAATATTTATTTATTTTTCTAGAGTCCTTTACATTTACAACTCTTCTAGAATTTTTTTACATGAATTGATTATTTTTCTACTATAACATTTTAAATTTGAGACTAAAATTAGTTTCATATTAATATATATTTAAAGATATTTTCAATGATATATTAAAAGTTTAGAAAAAAAGTTCTACTTTAAATTTAATATTTTTATTAAAGCATTGTACTATTAGAAGTCAGGGATAATTTTAATTTTGGTTTAATATGTAAGACAATTTCATTTTTTTGACAACTAAGTATTTGTTTTTCAATTTTGGTCCTCTATGTTTCAATTTTTTTCAATTTCAGTCATTTTTTTTTTTGTCTAAATTTTCAAAACTGCTGACGTAGCTACCAAAATTGGAGGTAAAATATAATTAAAGTTATATAAGAATTAGTAAGTTTGAATTACCAAAATCAAAAGGAAATAAAATTAAATAACCATGAAGATTAGACTTTGGTTCAAATAATCTGTCAAACTAAAATTATTCTTCTATAAAATTCTAAATTTGAGACTAAAATTAGTTTGATCATATTAATATATATTTAAAGAGCTTTTCAATGATATATTAAAAGCTTATGAAAACAAAGTTATAGTATAAATTTAATATTTTTATTAAAATACTATACTATTAGAAGTTAGAGATAATTTCAATTTTGGTTTTATATGTAAGACAATTTCCATTTTTTTGACAATTAAGTATTCGTTTTTCAATTTTGGTACTTTATGTTTTAGGTTTTTTCAATTTCAGTCATTTTTTTGTTTAAGTTTTCAAAACTGCAGACGTAGCTATCAAAATTGGTGGCAAAATATAATTAACTTTATATAAGAATTAGTAAGTTTAAATTATCAAAATCAAAAGGAAAATAACCATGGAGATTTATTTGGAAGACATAGAGATTTTGGTCCAAATAATTTATCAAACTAAGTATTATAGGTACATGAACTTTGGAATTTTATAATACCATTTTTTATAATAACAATTTGTGCAAAAAGGTTGAGCAATGATAAAATATAAATATCAAATTGGATGTTTAAAGAAAAATAATAATTAAAATAAAATTGTTATTTCTATAAACATTGTTACACATGAATATAATATATGATGTCACTTTAGTTATCATAAAATGAACAAGAGACCAAACATTAATATTGTACCAAATATTTATAAATATTAATGATCTATAATTGATTGTGTGGAAATTATCTAAAATTTTGCATCTATATTTAGTTTTGAACCGATCTATAATATTAATCATGTAATTGAACCCAAATCGCCTAATTTAGCTCAAATTACATGTGAATCGCACGTGGTGTCCAACTTGACGTCATATCCAATTTTCAGGGTATTCAAATATCTAAAATTTATTTAATTTTGGATTTAAAATAAAAAAAAAGCTAAAAAAATTGGAAAATATGAAATTTCCCCAAATCTCTTACACCCTAATTCCAAAAGCCCAAATCCCACTTATGACATCTTCTACTTGGTCGGACAGACACAATTCGGAAATGAAGCTACGACGATGGTGACATCATTATGGGCTTCAATATGATTGTGGGGTGGAATGGTCACTCTTCCAACTGGTCTTGGAGGGTGGACGGAGGAGATTTGAATTTGGAAGCTGCAGCGATGGTGGTTGTGGTGGATCTGAAGATGGTGATGGTGGTGGTGGTGATGAAAATCAGAGGAGAAGACGATGGTGGGAGATGATGAAGATCAGACAAGGGCTTCAAGGTGTTGAGATCGATGGGAAGCAGAAAAAATGGTGATGGTGGATCGAAGGATGGTGGTAACGAATCTAAGGATGGCGATTGTGGTGGCGGTGATGAAGATTAGAGAAAAATGAGGCAGAAGATGATGTTGATTATGGTGGTGATGGTGGTGGATCGGAGGTGACGATGACAGTGCGGTGAGGAAGATGATGAGAGATGATGAAGTTCATAATTGATGATGATTTTTTTTTCCCAATTTGGTTAAGATTTGTGAAGCTCGAAAACATAAAATCCTAAATTGTCAGCCCAAATATCAAAGTCCATTTTTACTAAATGACCAAAGTTACTTGGCAATTTAAGTAATAAAGTCTATATGTAATGCAAAACATTAAAAATTGTGGGAAAAACATCAAAAAAGTTTATAAATTTACACTACAAACACTTGCAAAACATAGTTGTTAACTTTAACAATGTAGGGGAAAATATGAAACAATTATTAATCACATGTGTAAGTAGTGTATTTTCCTTTAAGGGAAAACACAGAATATTTATATCAATTAATTTGAAGATGACTTACACTATAAATATTATTAGTTAATAAATAAAATAGACATAACTTTCTTTATTTCATGATATAATAGAAATAAGATGTTTTTAAAAGCATGACTAAACAATTTGATTTATAATTTTAAATATTTTTTATTGAAATTTAAAGAAATTATTGTAACTAATAAAATTCTTATATCTTAAAAAATGGTATTTATTGTCTTCAAAAGAATAATATTTATAAATAAATCATATAAATAAAATATCTCACGTGCAGCGCACGTATTGTTATACTAGTGTATATATATATATATATATATATATATATATATATATAGGTAATAGATTTTGGATTTGGCACAAGTTGAATTGCTGAAAAATATGAAAAAGAAAGTAACAACATTATTATCATTATGGCTTTGTAATGAGATTTTTGTGTGAGAAGAAAATTAAGTTACATTCCGGAAATTATTCGAAGCTCAGATTAAAAACAAGATGAACTATTGCATCAAAATGTGTCGTCGTTGGATCTATCAAGAGTCTTCAATTTTTTTCGCCTTGACCTCGGAAACAAGAGCTGCTGGATCTGTTTATCTGCAGCACACTCTGAAGTAGCCTGCAAAACGCACGTACAGGGAATACAAATAAGAAAATCAAGTGTTGTCGATGACATCGGGTGGGGATGTAGACGAGTCGAGTCAAGTCAACACACTGCTAGGAGTTTGACAGGCTTTATAAACTCGAGCTCATCTTGATTACTTGTATAAATATTTATAGTTCAATTAAAAGACACTAACATGATTGAATTTCTGACTATATCGAAACCAGTTGATTGAATATTTTCAAACATATACGATATGTAAATGTAATAGATATAGCAAGTATTAGCAAAGCTTCAGACAAGAAACCCCTAAAATGATCCACATAAGAATTGAAATCACAATCAGGAAGTGAACCTCTGCTTAATAAATTTCTTACTAACCCGGGTTTTGAAGGAAAAACGATGTGTTCGTACTTCTGTTCCTGAAGAAATTCTAACATCCATGCCAAGGCTGTCAACTCCAATTAAATTAGCTCCCTACAAAGGATAAGTCATACAGCTGTTAATATGTGCTATTTGAGATCGATGTTACATTGTTATGATTGCATCATCAATTTTAACAGCAAAATAATTCCAGATGTTCACCACTCTTTTATCTTTTCTGAGAAGGAAGTTAGAACTCAGAAGCAATATTAATATGATTCATCTCTTGATCTTATCCAGTATGTCATCAAACTAAATTTTGGTGATTAAAAAATTAACCAATCCAATTAAAAATCAAAATGTACAAGAGGTACAAATGGGAATTGACGGTACAGCTTTTGCAAGAGTGTTTCATGTACAATTTGGACTTTTTAACAGCTAGGTGAGTTGGAGGTAATTTAAAAAGATTAGAAGGATTATATGTATATTTAAAAAAGAAACTCAAACATTAGGTAAGTTCCAATAACTATTTCAGTTGTTTGATATAAATGAATAACGATGAGCAGTGCAGTTAATGTTGGTATGTAATGGTACTTGAATAGACATAGGGTTACCTCAGCATGGAGCCCTTTCTTTTTGCAAAGAGCTTTAAGTGCAACACTGCACCTAGTTCCTGTTTGACCAAAGCGTTCTAGAATTGATGGAAGCGAATGCACAAGAACATCAGGCTCAGCATACTGAAAATCATGTACACCAACTATTGACTGCAAAAGAACCATGGCAGAAATCAATGACAAACCACGATTATAGTGAGCAGATTCATGTATAACAAGATCATTTCTGAACCACAAGAGGGAGGGAGAGAACATAAAATAAGTGAGGCAGCATTGGTGAACAAATCTGGTTTCCAGAAAATCGTTGGGAACAAGCCACTATAAATACAATACAAAAAGGAGATAGCTATGGATTATAATAGAAACATGATTATACATGCCTGAACACCATAGACCGAGAATAGCTCTATTTTTGTGATATCCAATCGATAAAAAGTTGATCTACCCCATCTTCCATCATCCTTCGAACTAGAGGTCACAATATCTCCATCTGAGGAAACCAACTTTGGAGGAACTAAAAGATAGAATAAAGCTGGTAAATTAACTATGAAACATCGAATTCAGATTTAAAATAAAAAAACGTAAACAAGATAAACCTGATACACGTAGATTCTATATTTGATGTCTAATTTTCATAAACAAAATGATGAATCATAGAACTGTCTGTGATCTAGAAAACCATAAGGCTGTTGTGCATTGGTTTTTATTATCACACACAAACCGCACACACACACACAAAGTACAAAATTATATATTGACTATCAAAGGGGCTAAGCAGTTGCATATCTTCTTATGTTGTTATTTTTTCTTTTTCATATAACTCATGGCTGTCCATATCATCTTATATGCAAGTTATATAGTGAATGAAATATTAATCTATGATGATATAATACTGTTTTAAAAGGTATAATATAAATCATGTTAAGTCTTCTATGATGTCCTGTATTGAATATATCTCTGTTAACAAATAAACTCAAGAGGAGAAGAAAACTGGAACTTCAACGCAGTTATGGAGGATATTACGCTCATGCAATCACCTTTTCGGTCTGAAGTATCATCCTCACTCTCCTCATCATTGAAGAGCCGTCGGAGGTATATCTCTTCATCAATGAATGTAGGCTTGAGGTACCCCCAAAGAGCAACACCATTTGATGGATGATTCATCAATTTAGTATGTTCCACATCAATAGCCTGGAAAATGTAAAGAGGCACGCCCCATAAGGAGACAGTATTCACACAGAGAGCATATCAAGCTGTATCATATTCCCATCTTTTTCTTACTTCAAAAATATCTAGCTTAAGAAAGTGATGCCTATAGAAACCTAAAGACTCATCTCAGTGATGCCTATAGAAACCTAAACACTCATCTCACTTAATTGTCAGATAAGTAAATACCAGAACAAGTCCAAGCACTTCACAAGGGTCAGTGTTCATGCTTCAGATAAGAAATTAATGGGCAAGAAATACATTTCACTAAATATGTGGTCTTCATTTATGTGTAAGTGGCTTTAGCTTATCCTACAGATTATTGAATGCTGAAGTGCATAGTAACAACTCATATGTTGTAGCAAAGCATTGAGACTTAAATGAATCAGCATGCTTTTATTTTCAACATTAGAAACTCATAAATGTCTTACATAAAGTGAAAAGCAAATTTTGGTTGTAATGACTCGATAAAAGCTCTGATTTCTGTTTTAATACAATATAAAGCTCAAATTTTCTAACATCTAAGAGATAAATTAGAAGTTCAATTAATTTAGGCTCCATTTGGATAGAGTGATTTGAAATTTAAAATTTGAAATGACCGGATTTCAAATCCACTGATGTTGGAGTGAATTTGAAATCCACCCATTTTGCTCAAAAGATAATTAAAAATGAAATCAATGGATTTCAATTCTGCATCTATCTAAACATCAATTATGGATTTATTAAGAGAAATTTCAAATCCCTTCTCAAATCCCTGCATCCAAATCAAGCCTTATTAAATATTGCCTCACAAAAAGCAGATCAATTGGATTCACTACATGCCAAATATGTGACCTCAATGTGATCCTAGTTCCAGAACTCCTTTTTTCCCAGGAAGAGAATCATATTTTAAAAGTATTTACCCAAAATTTCTATAATGCCCACATGATTACCCAAATGATGTCATGTGTGATTGAATAGGTTAAACCAACAAATACATGGACGGATTAAGTAATAATTGATGCCTGATTTAAAATGTTGTACCTTGTTCAGTTGACCAAATTAAAGGTTGTATTTTGTAAATATGGAATTATTTGTTTTGGACAGAGGGAGTAGTTCTTTGACTATAAGATCTGAATTAGTTTTCAACTTCTTTCTAAATTTGAATATTTTATACTTTAAATATGAAGTTCTACATATACTACATAACATAGTGCTATAACTTATGATATTAACTATAAACATGCAACTATTTTAAACTATATGGCAAGGTATGTAGTCACAATAAGTTAGATTTCATTTCTTTCTTTTTTTTGGGTGTCTTCTAGTCTTCAAATATGAAATTCTATTGAGTTAAATTGATTTAATGTTATGGTAAATTATATATAATTTGGAGTGTACCAGAACCACTAGGTTGTGACTAGAAGACAGAATCTTCAAATATGAAATTCTTTCTGCATAAAGTGGTTAGGTTGAAGCTGATGTGTTACATTTTACAGACAGAATCTATAGTGCATGTTAGCAAGGCACATAGCTAAAATCCATGAGAATACATACATAATTTAGCAAGAATCTTATTGATATTCGCTAAGATTTCATCTCTTCAATTGACCCAGTTACAGTTCTTACCTTACCAATTCATCTTCATTCTCTACTGCAAAACCACAATCTTGATTTACACGATTCTATAATCTACAAAAAATTTAGACTCCACATTTAAGTGAAAGTAGACTGTAGATATGTGTTGTGCCTTTAACCACAGAAGCTTTCAATTTGTAACTTCGTTATCTTAAGGAATTTGAACCCATCAAAAACCATGCTAAATTTTGCTTCATATTCATAAAGCAGCAGAAACATTATTTATTATTCACTTCAAGCATATATTGTAATCATATGTTACATACTGATGGTGGCTTTTTCATCACCACAAATAATTAAGTCAAAAAAGTCAAGCAATTTGGTTACATAAGGATGAAAGAAAAAAATTCAGCTAATCAAAAGCTCAAATTTTGTTTATATTGTCTGTTGAGCAAGATGGGATCTCATTCATGCTAAAGTTGAATCAGGTAAGTTTTAAGCATTTATTGCTCCTCAGGCAAGTTTTAAGCATTTTTAATGGCAGATTGGATCGAAAACTTTACCACTTAGAAGGGAAGAAAGGGAAGGGAAAAAAATAACCTTTGTCACGCACTTGGCGAAGTAAACTGGATGAGTCCAGGTGGAATCCTCAGGCATTCCCCAATCAGTCCAGATGTCTGTCTTGCTGCGGTCCTCAACCTGATAGAGAAAGGGTATAATTTTTAAGAGAAGATTATTTGATGAACTAGTATTATAAGCATTTGACACAAGATGATAGAAGTTTTCTCACTTCATAAAAGTCATCAGCCAAAAACACATCGTCTCCAGTGTCAAGGTCCAAGATGTTATCGTCATAAATATCCATCTTCCTGCTCTCATAATGAGAGATGTCCATTCCAATCAAAGCGGTCTAAGGGCATATAGAATAACAACTGTCAGTACATAATCGAAAAAAACTAACTTTACATAATCACCAGAACTAATATGCATTGTGCTATGTATGTCACTAACTGATGGTTATATACATATATGGAATTGATAAGGAACCAATGTTAGGTTTCTTATGAAACCAAAGTCAACAAAAAGTTTTAAGGGTACATCAATTTGGGACCAGATTATAAGTAATTTAAACTCCCTTCATCACATACAATTTATATGTTAACTACTTAACTAGTAATATCACTCTATGCTTTAAATACAACAAATAAGCAACTTATAGCAATAGGATATGGTCTAACAAAATATAATTACCATATTTCAAGTTAACAAGGTTGGCGAAACTTCAACTTTATGAAAGAATTATACTTCCTACAGTCCCCCAATTAAGAGAAGATGAGAAAAAAAAGAGCATAAGTGCTAAGCCTACATTAGAGCCTCACCACAGGATTACTTGCTCCATGGTCTTGCAAGATGTTATGACCATCATAAACCTCAAAAAATATATCTGAAAATAAGTGAAAATTTTACATAGGGAGAATTATAAGCATCACAACATCAAAGTAACTGTAAAAAATTGATGTTCATGAGAAAAAAATAGCAGACGTTATTGAAGTGGAAATGCCAACCTCCAAAATCATCAATAACATACTCAAATTCAGCCCATGTTATTTGTTCATGTGGCTCAGTGTGGACACTGCTAGGGAATATCAATGACGCCTTGTTGTTAGCCTAAGTGGAAGACAAAGAACACATTATCCTGACTAAATATGTCAAGTACACCGATGTAACCCAGGAATTTTGGATGTAATAAGATTGAAAGGATACCTCTACAGCAGTCCTTGCAATCTCAGCCGAGGTAAGCACTGTATCACGGACATGGCCATGGTCTCTCAATTCTTCAAGTGGATGATACCCGTTATAAGTAGCATAACTAGATGAGTCAGGAACTGAATCTGAGTAATCCGCAGCTACTGAAACTTGTGAAATGCAAAGATCGTGCCTCTTTAGCAACCAGTGAAATCGTTCAGTTCCAAAGAACAGATTCTCCCTACTGAAACTGCATATTCATCAGAACTATTTCAGAAGGAGAATGTTATGCAGCATACACAAACAAGGAAAGAAAAAGGAACTCTTAAGTCATGTTTGGATATCAGGAAGAGAAGTATATTGGTAATGTGTAGTTGGAAGGGAAGCCATACTCTTATAAAAGAAAGTTAATCGTGTATATACCAGCACTCAGCCCAGCAAATGTATAGGATTACATGTGAGGACCAAATGGCAGCAAATCTTGCACTCTCTATTATCACATAAGTAGAGCAAGATACTAACATATTATTAAACCTCACTCACTATTTTTCAAGAAAGACTTTATTGTAAATCTCACGTTATACTTATGTCACTAACAACATTTCCAAATTGAAGCCTTGATTTCCCCTTACCAACTCTCTGTGACAGAATTTTTTTTCTTTAATCTCACAAGAAGAAAGTAGAATAAGTAATATTACAGAAATGGGGCACAAATGTTCACAGAGTGAAACCATGAGATAGAGATGATGATGATGGCTGCACCTCAAGCCTGAATACTGAGGAACTCTTTGAAGCTCAAATGGCGACTTAATTGAACTTCCGGACAACACACATGATGATGTACAATTCATGGGTTCAACATTACATCTAAGGCAGTAGAAGCAGCCTGAACCACCTACAAGAGCAAATGCAATAAGAGTTTCAAAAAATAAGTTCAAATTTTAGAAGATTTACACAGCATGGCAAATAACAAGGAAGGTACAGAAATATCTAATGCATCTTTAAGAACACTATATCTCCATTTAAATTTAATAATGAGTTCCTCAAAATAGGCACTAAAACCTTTACATCTTTAAAACAATCATGCAAAAGCAGTTCATGGAAACAAAAGACTCTTCAAAACAATCATGCAAATTTCTTCTCCAACTGTTTCTGCACAAATCACATACAAATAGAATGAACACATAATAAATCATAATACAACAACAACGCCCAGCAATTAAACAATAAAGAGATGGATTATATCTCAAAAATCGAAAGAATCGCTTCTTGTCAGACCATCTGTTGACTTAAAAATAAGGTCGAACAAATTGGGAAAACGTTCTCAACCAAAAAGGGGCCAAACACAAATGTTCATCACAAATGAAAACTGCAACAAAATACTTCAGCAAATTCCCATACAGCAAATACGTCTGATTTCAATAAATCAAAAAACTTATTGAGTGCAATATCTCTACACCCCAAACTGAGCGTATGAAATCGATGAAGGCGAAGAAGGGGATGGAGGAAAAACAATAAATTACTCATAAATTCACAAAAAAAAAAAAAAAAGGACATTGATTACATACAAAAAGTGAAAGGAAAAGGGCATTGATTGAGAGAAAAATTACCGAGTGAGAGAGAGGAGGAAGAAGGTGGTGGTGCAGCTGAAACAAGCATGGATCGAAGGATGAAGAGAGAGAAAGAGATATAGAGAAGATGAAGAGGAGCCGCAAGAGAGAGAGAGTGAGTGTCGTATATGTGGGAGCTGTCGCAATCTCTCTCCCCTCCTTTGTCACTTCTAACTTGCAATTACTTCCACTGACTTCTGCAAACCCAGAGAGAAGAGAGAGAAAGAGAAGAGAGAGAGTGTGTATTGACCTACACGTGCTCTCATATATAAATCTAAATAAAATCTATTTAATAAATATTACGATAAATCTAATTTATTTGTATATTATTAATAATTTACATTTAATATATGATCATATTTTCCTAAGTATCATTTTGTCCCCTCTAAAGGTGGTTTGATACCGTATACCACATCGAAATCGTTATACCGTATATCATATCAAAAATTCTGACTCCGTAAAAGTTTGTATTGATATTCGGTATATCAAAAATTCTGACTTCGTAAAAGTTTGTATTGATATTAATTATTATGTAGGAGAGTTCAGTATACCAAAAATCGGTATATCAAAAATTTGACATCACACTTATCATAAACATCATATCGGCATTTGGGTATGCCAAAAAAATTGATATACCAAAAATACTAAATGAAAATTTTTACCAAAGTTTTTATAAAGTGAAAATACTATCGTATAAAACTTCAATATACTGATGTACTTGAATGAAAAAGATTATTTTTGTCAATTTAGTAATGTAAAAATGTATATTATTTAATTAATATTAGTATTCTCAATATTTTGGTATGTATCAAAAAAATTCAAATTGCATATGGTCACAGTACCAAAATTTTTGATGTGCGGTCATGTCATATCAAAATTTTCTATAATTTTGATTAATTTTCGGTATAGTATATCAGCATTTCGATATTTTTCTCAACCCTAGTTACCTCAACATTCAAAGTGTCACGATTTTGATTATAGATTTTTATTTCATCTAGAAAACCAATTAACTTAATGATATTTACTTATAGAGTAAGTCTCTTGTGAATCAGGTGCATGGATCTTAGATCCATGCACCCGGGTCGGATCCGGGTCAGGGGGACCGCACCCTCTTTTTTTTTTTTTTCGCTCATGATTTTTGAAAAAAATCACATACCAATAGTATATGTTAGACATACCTTTACGTTATGTTAGACATACCTTTAAGCTATGTTAAACATATCAGTTCTGCCCAGATTTCATGCCTTGTCTTTTTTTGGCTTGATTTTTGAATTTTGGCACATACCACTACGTTATGTTAGACATACCTTTACGTTGTGTTAGACATACCTTTATGCATACTTAAACATACCTTTATATATGTTAGACATACCTTTATATATAGTTAAGCATACATTTATACATATTAGACATACCTTTGTATATAGTTAGACCTACCTACACATGGTTGGTCTAACTATACACAAAGGTTGGTTTAACTATACACAAAGGTTGGTCTATTTGAGCGAATTTTGGATGAGCTTCAGGATAGGTCTTCAGCGCGTGGGAGCGCGTGCATGCGCGTGGGAGGCGCGTTTTGGGCGCGTGAACGGGTCGGGTCAGGTGCATGGATCTTAGATCCATGCACCTGACTCATAAAAGTTTTTGCCTTACTTATATCATATGCACATGAGGTTAATAATTTTTTCAAAGTATTATAAATGTTGTTTTTTCATTTTTGTGTGGGTAATATTACCCTAGGACGTAGACGATCATATATAGCATATACCATAGGCGATTCGCATAAGTCAACTATATACTCTCAATTAAATATACACAGTATAATGTATTTAATTGATATTTTATGAGTACATAATATTTAATGAAACACAAAATAAATCAATAAAAAGGTGATGAATTAATTGTAGAAGGACAAAAGTTCTCTCAAGGGTGTTGTGACAATTTGACGGTCCTTTAATGTAATCTTAGTATTTTATTATCTTTATTACATATTTTATTATATTTATTACATGTTGATTAACCATGTCATTTATGTATATGATTTATATTAATTATTTTCAAACTATTGAATGACAGGAATACACAATTAAAATTATGTGAAAAAAAATGTTTTCTTGTCTTCTATAATTTTGTCTGATTTGATTTTGTTTTCTTTAGTCTTTTATGTAATTATGTTTTAGAAAACGTCATTTTTTGTTGAGTTGGTCTCTTGTGAGACTGTCTCACATGCGACCAAATTCAAGTATGTCTTTTATAGGTATAAGTATGTGTTTTTCAACTATAAGTATGTGTTTTATAAGTATATTTTTACAGGTATAAACATGAGTTTTAAAAGTATGTCTTTTACACTCATAAGTATGTCTTTTTCAGCTATAAGTATGTGATCTGGAATTCCGTCGCATGTGCGACGGTTGCACGCGAGTTTTGTTGTTTTTTGTTTCACTCCCTACAGCAAGAGGTAAATCTTCTTGCACAAAAACTTACGTGAGACGGTCTTATGGATGATTTTCATGAGACGGATCCTCTCTACCTATGATTCAAACCTATTTCCATTATTTTATATGTAAATTATGAAGTATGAGTATTGGATTGACCCGTCTCATATAACATGATTTGTGAGACGGTTTCATATAAGACATGACTCATGCCCTTAATTTTATTATTGAGTAAACTGTATTTGATGGTTAAATTATTAAATAATCCTCAAGGTCTGTGAAAATTACAATCATTGATAAGTCTTCAAATATAAAAAAACTAAAAAGTCACACAATGTCTCAATTGGTTTCTATGAGTAATATCATACTGTATTGTCATCTTTTAAATTTTAGAAGGTCATATTAACAATTAATCGTTGAAGGAAAAACTTGCAGTAAAAAAAAAAGACAAAAAAATATTATTTGTTGTAAGTTTGTAACAAGTACGTGAACAAAAAAACAATGAATATTTTTAAATACCGAGGACTTTTATAAGAAAACAAATTGTGAAAAAAATAGATAATAAAAATATCCCATGAGGCGAACTTAAAGAAAGAATAAAGAGTTACTCTCTTGTGCACCAGTTGCACGGATCTTAAGATTCGTTTAACTGGGCCGTGTACGGGCCGCGTGCGGGCTGGGCTGGCCCGCCTAGCCCGCGCCTCTTTACTTTTTTCGTGTGTTTTGGTCGTTACCTTCACGTTATGTTAGTGTTACCTTCATGTTATGTTAGAGTTAGCTTCGCGTTATGTTAATGTGACTCCATCTCCAGATTTCATACCCTTAGTTTAAAATCACTGAACTAAAATAACACGAAGGTAACACTAATATAACATGAAGGTAACACTAACATAACATGACAGTAACATTAACATAACATGAAGGTAAAAAACAATGTTAATCATATTTTTATGTTATGTTAGAGTGACTCTCACGTTATGTTAGGGTTACCTTCATGTTATTTTAGTGTTACCCTCATGAGGGTAACCCTAACATAACATGAAGGTAACTCTAACATAACATGAAGGTAACATGAGGGTAACTCTAACATAACATGAAGGTAACTCTATCATAACATGAAGGTAACCCTAACATAACATGAGGGTATGACTGTCTGGAGCGAATCTTAGTGGGTTTGAGCGCACCCACCAGGCGCGTGAGAGCGCGTTGGGGCACGTGAAAACACGCCCTAGATCCATGCACCAGTTGCACAAAATATTTTGTCAAGAATAATTGTTTTCCTCTTAAAATCACATCATTTACTTTATTTGTTTTTATATTTTCTCTACTAAAAAAGTAGGTTTTTCGTGCCACATCACCACCACGTCGTTGACACCTCAAAAGTAAAAAAAATCTACTTTTAAACAAATAATTCATCAACCCTTCTACCCAAAAAATAACTATTCATTGGTTCCCCACTCAAATCACTCAATATATCTATATTAGTTTACCTCTTTTTTTTTTTTATAATAATACAAATTCATAATATTTAAAATGACATGATTAATTTTTAAATTTTAAATATGTATTTAGTTTAGTAAAACATAAAATGAAATTGAACAATATATTATTATATTTATTGGAAAAAAATTATGAAAAAAAACAATACATTTATGAAAATTACAAAATGACAACATAATTGTTGAAAGATAAATTAAAAATATTTATGAGAATGTGTATTTTCTCCGGAATTGGAAGAACGAAATCAATTCACCCAAAAATCTTTATCCATTTTACTCAAAGAGATGTAAAAGATTTTGTAGAAATTGATATTTGAAATTTGAAGAAGTGATCAAAATTGCTAAATTATAGGGTAGTTCTATAGTACACCACCAGACTCTCCACTCATTTTTAGTCATCAGATTTGAGATCATTAAAGTCAAAGTCAACTATGATCTCAAATCTAATGACTGAAAATGATGGAGAGTCTGGTGTATTAATACACCCGGTGTACTACAGAAGGACCCTAAATTATATCATGTATTTATAGTAGAATAATTCTTTTTTTTTTTTTTAAGTTTCTGTTGGAGAAATAGTCGTTGTATAACGGCTAAAGAACAAGCAACAAATATGTGCAGAAGAATGAGAGAAAATAACAAATAAATTAAAGAAAAAAAAAACATTTCTTTTACCGAATTGAAAACGCCGTTGCTATTTCTTTTCTGAAACACGCATTTACTGCATTATAATCGTAATCTATTGCATCATATATTTAACTTATCTATATAGAGGATATCCTGTGAAAAATAACTGAAATAAATTATCTACTTATTAAATAATTACTATTTTAAGAAACTTATTGATTGCTTTCATATTATATTTATTGTAAGAAACTCAATACAAATAAATAAATACAAATAAACCTATTTATTATATTTTAAGAAACTCAATACAAATACAAATAAATAAACCTATTTATTGTATTTTAAGAAATTCAATACAAATAAATAAATATTTAATTTAAGAAATCAGTTATGATACTCAATTTCGTATTTATTGTATATAAATTTCAAATAAAAAAATAAATAGATAAATAAGATGAAATAAGGGATTATATATTTATTATCTCTCATCTTATTTTTAAGTACTTATTTTAAAGGGTAAATTACAAAAAACAACTCCACATATCGACTTTTTTCAAATTACAACCTAATCTTTTTTTTTTTTTTTCAGATTGCCACCCAATCTTTCTGTGGTTTTGTCGATTGCAAATTTTCCTGTGAAATGGAGATTATTTTGTTCACTTTGCAACCTAAACTTTGTTGATGTTTTTTTATCTAATTGCAACCTGAACTTTTTGTTTTTATCAGATTGCAACCAAGAATGAAAATTTTGATTCCAGTGGAAATATAAGTTACTTAAATTCACGGAAATATCGTGAAAATATCGATATCGATGGAAATATGAGTACATATATTTATTGTTATTTTTCCTATATTTACCAATATATTCTGATATTTTCTCAACATTTATTGATATTCCATCGATTTTTTACCGATGTTACATATATTTCACCAATTTTGACCAATATTTCCTTGATATTTATTTTATGAATATCGATCACACTTATATAACATAAATGTCACACTCATATATATATATATAACATAAATGTATCAGTGTGAAGCGAAAAAAAATCATGATTTGCGATTGGACAAAAAAATTAAAGTTTGGGTTGCAATTGGATTAAGAGAAAAAGTTTGGATTGCAAAGTGAAAAAAATTAATTCATTTGCCGGAAAAATGACCGGAAATTTTGCAATCGGCAAAACCACAGAAAGATTGGGTGTCAATCATAAAAAAAAAACAGATTAAGTTGCAATTTTTAAAAAGTCGATAGCTGGGGTTTTTTTTTTTTTTGTAATTTACCTTTTTTTAAATCAATTTTAAATATATAATATATAAAATCAATCATTATTTAATGATCTTAAATTTAATATTCATATAAAATTTATCAAACTGAAATATGGAAATGTATGTGTGTGGGCTTCAATGATTTTTCATTTTTAAACGTTTTTATGATATATATTATTAATTTATTATAAATTGATATTAAAATGTAGAAATAAAAAAAATATTATAGATGTACCTAATAGATTACACATATAAAACATATCAAATAGAAAAAATTAGATTAAAATTATTATTGCAAGTTAACCAACTTATTCATTTGAAATATACAAATATTTTATTTTATCTTTCTTATTTTATATGTATTTGTTGTCAAATTTCATTTATATTTATATTCTGATTAATTGAGGTGACATAAGGGATTGGACAGGGGTAATTTTTCTGGTTTTTCACAAATTAAAATTTCATCATTCTTAGTCCCTGATATATTGACTTATCAATCTTATATATTATTCATAAATTTTTTTATTCAAAATGTGTAGATTAAGTCCAATTTTGAATTGTTTCATTTAAATATATAGTAAGAGAGATTTTAATGTATTTGATAAGCTGATATGATTTTTTATTTGATTTAGAATAAATGAGTTATATGTGACGTTGAACCAAAAAAATTGTTAAAATACGTGTGTATTTATAGTTATAAATGTCAATAAAATATAAATTTATTTATCTCAATACTTAAATCATAACGTTTCTAATACATATAACTTATTTTTTAGATATTAAATTTATTTTTTAAAATTTCACTACCCATGTAATGTCCTGACACTATTTTTTTATTTGTTTGTTTAATCCATAGATTAATATATTACTTTATATATTTCAAATTTCTAATATTTTCGAATATAATTATTTATAATGGCATAAATTTAAAGTTAAAATACCTAGCTTTATACTAATACAAATTAAAAAAGTATCAATATATTTTTGTTAAAATAATAATCATTACATTTTATATAAATGTCTCATTTATTAAATATTTCTATTAATAACTTTCATTTTACATTTATTAATAAAAAATATTAATATTTATAACTTTTAATTTTATATTTATTGTATAGGAGCTCAATATATATATATATGTATAAATATATATATATATATATTTCTATACTATAATAATAGATGAAAAGTTGGAGATATTTACAGAAATACTATTTTCACCACAAAAAGTGTCACATCAACAATTGTTTCTTCTTCTTTTTATTTGTATCTTTTATTATATAATCCTTTCAATTTATAATATAAATACATTATCAGTTTATTCTTATTTTATTAATATTGATTAAATTAATTTTTTTTGAATAATTTCTTAAATACCAACAATAGCTAGCTATTGTCCAAACAATAACATCAATAATAAATATTAATTTGTTTAGGGATGATTGATATCATATTTAATATAAATTAATAAATAAGTATAACACTCTTAAAGTTGACTGTATATACATAAATGTATATAAATCATATGTATTTAGTGTGAAATTATATGTCATCCTAAGTATTTTTTAAATTAATATTTGTAAGTGTCACGTCAACAAATTTTTTCTGTATATAAATCATATGTATTTAGTGTGAAATTATATGTCATCCTAAGTATTTTTTAAATTAATATTTGTAAGTGTCATGTCAACAAATTTTTTTATTTGCATTTTTTACTATTTAATCCATTTGATTTAATAATATAAATATTGTATAAGTTTATCTCATTTTATTGATCTTAATTAAATTAATTTTTATTGAAAAATTTCTTAAATACCAACAACAGATATCCAAACAATGATTTCAATAAATATTAATTTGCATGGGGTTAATTTATATCATCTTTAATATAAATTAATAAATAAATATAACACTATTGAAAATGTGTGTATATACATATATGTGTATATATATAATATCTATTTAGTCTGAATTATATGTATTCCATGATATCCTATCTTTAATAAACAAAAATCATAAAACTCGCAGAACTCCAGAGCTGCCCCTAGCAGAAGTGTCGAGGTAGCATTGGATGACAGATGTGAAGCTTTATGCGCTCGGAACAGAGGATCATAGTCTAGGAGAAGGATGATAAGCATGAAGCAAGGCCTCGCTGACGTGGCCAAAAAAGACAAAAGAAATATCTCCCTGCATAACAGAAAATGGAAGAATTTAGAAGGGAGAAGGTGTACCTTAGGCTACAAAAGGAGTATTGGGAAGAAAATGAATAATGGGTTGGCTTGAGCAACAAGGAAGTCTAGGGGTAAAAGTCAGAAATACCCTCCTTGATAAAGGGAAACCATATAAATAGGGAAATGTATGTATTCTGAAAGGGCCTTCAACACACTTTTAGATAACATTTATGTATTTTCTCTCTTCTTAAAAGGAAAGGAAAGAGGGGTAACTTTTCAGTTTTCTTTTGTGGTGAATTATATGGCAATTGTTCTTGAGCTTTATTGAGATTGGGTGTATCTTCCACTGCATTGTATTCTTCATTTGGGGTGTTTGCTAGACTGCAACATCAATGGCGCAGTCTGTGGGAAATATTAGGTAGGAGAAGTGAGTCTCCTTCTTCTCATTCTTGTTTTCTGCGTTTTTTTACTTGTCGATTGGGGAAGTGTATTTCTGCTTTTTGCTTTTATCCTATTAGGTAGCTCAGCGAGTTAGGTGGGAAGAGTGTGTTAATGGCGGAGCGTTTGATTCGGGATTTGGGGAGGGAGTTCCATGAGGTGGGAGAGCCGGAGGCTTCAGGGGTAGCGGGGGGAAAAAGTTGAGAGGGAGAGACAAGGGGGGAATACGAGAATGGGGGGAAGGGGAAGTGAAGGAGAGGTCGGTGGAGCAGAGAGGGCAGACTACTCAGGGAGTGTGGACTTTCACCCTGAGCAATTGGACAGTTTCATTCATTCTGCTGTGCAAAAGGCCTTAGGCAAAGCTGTGATGGAAAAGGACAAAGAAGAAGGTACAGGTGAGAGACAAAGACCTGCAGAAGTGGAGAATCCAAGGATCCCAGCGCCAAGATCGCATCTACATCAACAGGAGTTTCCCCTCGAACATAGTGCAGAAAGTCACCCTCTGCAATGGAAGTCGGACATCCATGTAGCCTCATCAGTAGAGATTTTTGAAGGGGATGGAAGAGATGCACCGGGAGATTCAACAGCTGCGACAGAAAATGGGTGGCACAAGTCAGATTCAAGTGCCGATGGGGAGCCCCTTTACCGTAGTCGTAAGAATGGATGAGTTACCGGCAAATTTCAAGCCATTATCCTTTGAGTATGATGGAACTACTGATCCATATATGACCACCTCTTACGTTTCGAGAATGTAGCCCTCCTCCACCAATACACGGATGGGGTCAAATGCCGAGTGTTTTTAACTACTCTTACGTAATCAGCGCATAGATGGTTTGGGCAGTTGGCGGAGAACAACATTTGTTCTTTCCATGACTTCAGCTCTGCATTTTTGCATCAGTTTGCCAGCACCTGACGCCAAAGGAAGACTTCCCAGTCTCTGTTCACCTTGAAGCAGGGAGTGGAAGAATCTCTGCGTGGCGTTCATTAAACATTTTAACACAGCAGCTCTAGAAGTTCCTTCTGCCACAACAGAGGTCAAGATCAGTGCTCTGGTCTAGGGGTTGAAGGAGGGAGATTTGTTCCGTTCCTTAGCAAAAAGACCAGCCACCTCGTTTGAAGAGGTCCTTGCTCGCATAGATAAGTTCATCAATCTGGAGGATGTGAGTCGAGCTAAGAGAGCAGAGCAATCGATGTCTAGAGATTTGAATGCGCGAAGGCCGACAGGGCCTCGAATGGAAGGAGGAAGACGGGAAGAGGAGGTTGGCAGAGGTGACTACAACAAATATACTCCGCTCAAGGCCACCTTAGCTAGAGTGTTCCAACTCTCAGAGAAGACAGCTCCATTTAGGTTTCCACCTAACAGAGCTCATGCTCCAACACGACCCATGGGGCGATACTTTTGCCTATTCCACTACGAGTATGGACATGACATTAATGAGTGCCGACATCTGAAGAATGAGATAGAACGGCTTGTCAGAGCAGGAGTATTAAAGGGATTTGAGGACAAAGGCTGAGGTTAGATCAATAACCATGAGAAAATGAATGAGAGGCCAGATGTGAGAGAAACCCCACAGAATAAAGAAAGAAGAGAAGAAGAACGAGATCTACCTCCACCACCAAAAAAGGGTTTCATCAACATGATTGCTGGGGGCCCGTAGGGGGGAGACTCAAATAGAGCTAGGAAATCTGCTCTGAGGTATCCACAGGGCTGGCACAGCCAGCATATGGAGGTGTCTGACATCCAACCCTCACCTGATGTTGTATTCGGGGCTGCAGATGAAGTCCCCATATTGAAACCTCACAATGATTCTTTAGTGGTGACAGCAGAAATAACTGGGTATTATGTAGCGAGGGTGTTTGTGGATACAGGCAGTTCTGCCGACATCATATACAAGGAGTGTTTTGAGAGGATGAATATTAAAACCCAGATCCGGCCAGTAAACACTACCTTGTATAGATTCACCGAGGAGCAGTTCACCCTCTGGGGGCAGTAACTTTACATGTGTTAGTTGGAGAATGGGCACAGTAGAAATGATTAATGATGAATTTCCTAATAGTAGACGCACCATCTGCATATAATGTGATATTTGGGCAACCAATACTAAATGAACTAAAGGCGGTGGTCTCCACCTACTATATGAAGGTTAAGTTCCCCACTTCTTCCGGTATCAGAGAGTTAAGGGCGAATCAAATCCACTCTCGGAAATGTTATGTCGAATCCATAAGAGTGGCGCATAAGTGGGCTCTGCCCGTAGCAGACAGAGTAGCAGATGAAAATCTGGGAATGAAAAGATAGAGAATCGAAAGAGATGAGGAGGAGCATGGGAGAATGACAGTAGAAGAAGAAATTTCCTTAGTGGAATTATACTCGGGGAAAGAAGTATTTTGTACAAGAATAGGTGCAGGGATTCAGGAGGCAGAGAAGGCAGAACTGGTAGAATGCCTTAGGAGGAACGCTGACTTGTTTGCATTCCAAGCCGCTGATATGACAGGGGTCAAACCAGAAGTGGCCATACACAATCTAAATGTTTGCCCAAATATTCGGCCTATCAAGTAGAAATTGTGGAACTTTGGAGCAGAAAAAGATAAGATTATACGGGCAGAAGTGCAGAAGTTATTGGACTCGGGACATGTGGTGTCGGTGCAATTCCCGGAATGGCTATCTAACGTCGTGTTATTACCCAAGGCTAATAAGAAATGACGCATGTGCATTGACTTCAGAGATCTGAACAAAGCATGTCCCAAAGACTACTACCCTCTGCCGTGTATTGATCAACTCGTGGATTCTACGTCTGGGTGTGAACGTCTGACCTTGATGGATGCATATCAAGGATATCATCAAATCCAATTAGATCTAGCAGACATGAAGAGGGTTTGTTTTATCACTGCGGGAGACACATATGGGTACGTCAGAATGCCTTTTGGGTTGAAGAACGCTGGAGCCACCTATCAACGCATGGTCGATAAACTGTTTAAACCCATGATAGGCTGAAACATGGAGGTCTATGTGGATGATATGGTTGTGAAAAGTAGAAGGGCATAACAGCATATTGCAGATCTCGAAGAAGCCTTTGAAATCATACGGGGAAGTGAAATGAAATTAAATCCGGAAAAATGTAGTTTTGGAGTGATATTGGGAAAGTTTCTGGGATTTATGGTTACAAAAGAAGGGATAGAGGTCAACCTGGAAAAGGTAAGAGCCATGATGGATATGACACCACAAAAAAACGTAAAAGAGGTGCAGAGGTTGTTAGGAAGGATAATAGCGCTGAGCAAATTTGTTTCAAAATCAGCAGATAAGAGTTATCCATTCTTCAAAATCTTAAGGAAAGGATGCAGGTTCCAGTGGACAGAAGAGTGTGATCAAGCTTTTGAGGACCTGAAAAAATATTTGGCTGGCCTACCTCTGCTATCCAAACCAGAAAAGGATGAGACACTGTACGTATATATCTCTGTGGGAGAGATAGTCGTTAGTGCAGTTCTGCTAAAGGAAGCAGGACAACAGCAGATGCCCGTATACTATGTTAGTCATATGTTGCAAGGATCGGAAGCCAGATATGCAGAGATTGAGAAAGGCGGTTTAGCTGTCATCATCACGACTAGGAAGCTCTGACCTTATTTTCTATCGTATAAGATCATTGTTCGCACCAATTACCCATTAACTCAGACCATGGGAAGAGCAGACACTTCTGGTAGAATGGTCAAATGGGCCAGAGAATTGGGAGCATATGATGTGGAATTTGAACCACGTAAGACAATCAAAGCACAAGCTCTAGCTGATTTTATACAAGAATCCAGAACCCTGCCGGAGGTGGATAAAACATGGAAGATCTTCGTGGATGGCTCGGCGACCAAGAATGGCTGTGGGGTAGGTGTGTTGGTAGAGTGTCCAGATGGGCAGAACATGCAGTATGTCATACGACTGAATTACTCAGTATCCAACAATGAGGCCGAGTATGAAGCATTAATTCGTGGGATGAACATTGTAAGGGAGGTCGGTGGAGATGACCTTGTTGCCCACACTGACTCACAGCTTGTGTTCCAGCAACATGGTGGGTCGTATGGAGTTAAGAAAGAATCGTTGTTCAAATATTTGGAAGAGATTACCAGGATAAAGTCTTCATTTGTAAAGTTCGAGCTAAAACAGATCCCCAGGGCTGAAAACATCCAAACGGATTACTTGGCAAAGATTGATAGCTCATATCCTCTACTACAACTAAGAAAAATAACTTTGTTGGTGGCGGAAAAGCAAAACATGGGTCTAGAGGTAGCAGAGCTGGAGAAAACAACAGATTGGACGACTCTAATAATAAATGAGCTAAAGGGAGTAGGGACGTCTGAAAACCAAGGGCAGAAAAGGGAGATCTTTAAATATTGTCTCATTGGAGGACAGCTTTTTCGGCGTTCCTTTACACAAGCATATTTGCGGTGTTTAGGCAGAGATGAGGGTGTATATGTGCTACAGGAAATGCATGAGGGTTGCGGTGATGATCATGTGGGTTCCAGAACTCTGGCAAGAAAAGCACTACGGGTAGGGTACTTCTGGCTAGAGGTGTCAAAACGGGTCAAGCCCGTTGGGCTAGCCCGCCCCGCCATACATAAAAGGTGGGTTGGGCCGGATATTCAAAGGCCCGTAAAATAGCGGGCCTAAACGGGCTGGCCCATTTGGGCCGCGGGCTAGGGCGGGGCGGGGCGGGGCGGGGCGGGCTGGTCCACTATTTAATTTTTTTTAATTATTAAAAATATTAAATTCATAAATAATAAAATTAAAATAAGATAGCCTAGGTTAAATTAAAAACCCATCATCCAAAAAATAAAAGAAAATCTGCTCAGCCTCCCCCCCAACAGAAAACACGCAAACTTTCTTCCAAATTTCCAATCCACAAACAACTCGACGTCGGCACCGGAGGCTTTCTTGATTTCACAGAGCTTTGAGAACACAGAGGTTTTCCAAGAGTCAATATCTACTCTATATTCTGCGGGAGAAGGCGGTGGAGGAGTGTGGTGGAAGGGGGCAGAAGGAGTTAAGAGAGAGGGTCCGAGGGATATGGTGTTGGCGGTATTTTCTCTGAAATTTTAACCCCAACCGTTTCAGCATCAAAAGAAAAACAAACTCCTAGAATTATTATGCCTTTGGACCCATAAAGCCACCCTATCTTGTTCCAGCCGTTTGCTGGTCTATTTGGCTTGAGAGGAACAATAGGATTTTCAAGGATACAAAAGAATCTTTAGAGGATTTATGGTGTAGGGTTAATTCTAGAGTTAGGACCTGGGCTTCCATTTACAGAGTTTTTAAAGGTTTTTGTATCTCTGACTTTATGAGGGATTTGGGATTAGAGGTGTAAGGGTGTGAGGTTTGGTCCTTGTTGGTTGTTGGCCTTTTAGCTTGTATAGTCTTGGGTCTCTCGAGTGTTGTAACATTTGTGAGGGATCTCTCATCCCTCCATCTTTCTTTCCTTTAGTAATAATACAATTATGCTTTCTTCTCAAAAAATATAAAGCCACTCTATCTTCATTGCTTAGAAAATTATATCACTTGCTGTATTTTCCCTACAGAACTGTGTCCCCCTTGCTTTCTGTTACCGTTTCTTTCTATTTTGGCTATATAACTCTGTCCCTTGTTGTTTATTTTGTATGCTTCATGTACATGATTTTTAAAATTTTTTTTTCTGTGTACATGGGCAACAAACCCCCTTATGGCATTCCAACATTTTTTATATTGTTGATATCTTGATGAAAATGTTTTACTAATTTATACAGCTCTATCCTGTCATATTGAAACTTCCCATGACTTATATATTGTTGTTTTTTATGAGTGCTTTGTTGTCTAATTTCCATTTTATTTTCCTTAGTTATAAGAGAGTTTGATTTTATTTGTTGAATTAGAGTTGTTTTTTTATGATAACAGATATAACATGGAGTCTACTACGATTAATCAAAGTATCAACTTGGATGATAGTGAAGATCAAATTGGAAATGTTAATGTTCATGATAAAGTGATCGAGAACACTAGAGAGCGTTCTGATGTTTGGAATTATTTTATCAAGAAAGAGATTGGTAAAGATGCAGTTTGTCAATGTAAGGGATGCAATAAAACATATAAAAGTGGAGGTAAGAAATATGGGACTTCTACATTGAGAAGACATATGGAAAGTTGCAAGAAGTTGAAGTTTCATGATGTAGGACAAATGTTTGTTGATCATGATGGAAAATTAAAGAACAAAAAAATAAATCCAAAAGTTGTATGTGAGTTACTAGCATCTGCAGTTGTTCAACATGATCTTCCATTTTCATTTGTTGAGTATGAAGGTATTAGAGCTTATCAGAGGTATGTAAATCCCACTCTTGCATGCATTTCAAGAAACACTCTTGTAAATGATATTAACCAAGTATATTTGAAGGAGAAAGCAAAACTGAAGAAGATTTTGGCTAATATTCATCATAGAGTGTGTTTAACTTCAGATGTGTGGACTGCATGTACAAGTGAGGGTTATATTTGTTTGACTGCTCATTTTGTTGATGAAGATTGGAAGTTGAATAGCAAAATCCTTAATTTTGATCATATGCCTCCTCCACACTCCGGAGTTGAATTGGCTGCAAAAATAATTGGCTTTTTGCAGGAATGGGGGATTGAGAAAAAAGTTTTCTCTTTAACATTGGATAATGCAACAAGTAATGACAGTATGCAATCTATTTTGAAAGACCAACTCTCTTTGAATGATAGTTTGTTGTGTAGTGGTGAATTTTTTCATGTTCGTTGTTCGGCTCATATATTGAATCTCATTGTTCATGATGGTTTAAGATTGTGTACTTCTGCTTTGGATAAGATTTGAGATTCGGTGAAGTATGTGAAGGGTTCAGAGGGTAGGATGAAAAAATTTGAAGAATGTATGGCATCAATTGGTGACATTGATACTAGTGTTGGCTTGAGGTTGGATGTTTGCACTCGATGGAATTCAACATATTTGATGTTAGAGAGTGCACTTAAGTACAAAAAGGTTTTTGCTTCACTTTCTTTGTATGATAGGAATTATAAATGGTGTCCTTCAAATGAAGAATGGATAAGAGGTGAAAAATTATGTGAATTTCTTGAGCCATTTTATGAAATGACAAACTTGATTTCTGGTTCTTCTTATCCTACATCAAATTTGTATTTTATGCAAGTTTGGAAGATTGAAACTTTGTTGAAGGACAACTTGGCCAATGAGGATTTGATGATAAGTAATATGTGTGGAATTATGCTTCAAAAGTTTGACAAATATTGGAGAGAATATAGTAGAGTGCTTGCATTTGGGGCTATTCTTGACCCTCGGATAAAACTTCAAATGTTAGAGTATTTTTATTCTAGAGTTGAGAGTGATTTCACTAAATGTCAAGAGAAGATGACGCACATAAAAGACAAATTGTATAAGTTGTTTGAGGAATACGCGATTCGTAGCAACTCAAATTCTTTATCACAATCCTTGTCTTCTTCGTCCTCTACACCAAATCAAAGTGGAAGAGCTAAAACAAAGGGCAAACGACTTTATGATGTAAGTAATATTTTAATTTAGTTACTTGATTTGATTATGATGATTTGATTATTAATTTGTGATAATTTGCAATAATGTATTCGATTAATGTAGGAGATTATGGCTTTTGAGAGCCAATCTATTACGAGTGCTGGAAAATCTCAATTGGATATGTATTTGGAGGAGCCAAAACTTGAATTTTCCTATTTTGAAGATTTGGATGTCTTGGAGTATTGGAAGGATAAGATGAATCGATATCCTGACCTTGCATTGATGGCATGTGATGTTTTAGCTATTCCAATAACCACTGTTGCATCAGAGTCTGCTTTTTTTATTGGTGCTCGTGTGCTTACCAAGTATAGAAGTTGCTTGCTTCCGGAAAAATTTCAAACTCTTATTTGCACTCGTAATTGGTTGCATGGGTTCATACCTAGTAATGGTAAGTGATCATATTTTAGAGATATTTTAAATATGTTCTTATTTTATATTTTAATATATTTTGTTATTATGTTTTTCGCTATATCTTTGGTTATTTTGTTTGTAGATGGTGAAAATCCAAGTATTAAGACAACTTTTTCGAGTGAAGCGTCCAATATCATAGAGAATATTGATGAAGAACAAGAAAATGAAGATGATTTTGATGATGTAATGGTTGATGAACTCTAGCTTTTAAGATATTTGTGTTTTATTTGTCATGCACTTATATTTTGTGAACTTTTTATATCTATGTTGGACTTTGGATTGTTGATTATGGACTTATTACCTATGGTTGATGTGATGAATGTTACATTTTAATTTGTGAACACTTTACATTATTTAGTAGTTATATAAAATGTACTCATATATAAATATAATGGACAAATGGTTCAAAAAAATGTCAAAAAAAGGTGGGTTGGCCCGCCCAACCCATAACCCACCGGTGGGTTGGGTTGGGTTGGGATTTGAAGACCCGCCATATAAAAAGCCCACCCCGCCCCGCCAAATGATGGGTTAAGGTGGGTTGTGGGCCAGCCCACCCCGCCGGCCCGTTTTGACACCTCTACTTCTGGCCAACAATGGGGGCAGATGCCAAGGAAATGGTCCAGAAATGTCGAAGTTGCCAAATACATGGCCCATTAATCCACAGCCCGGTGGAAGAAATGGGAAGGATGACCTCTTCGTGTCCTTTTGCTCAATGGGGAATCGACTTGGTAGGTCTGCTGCCAATATCCAAGGGGTAGAAAAAATTTCTGGTAGTCGCTGTAGACTATTTCACAAAATGGGTAGAAGCTGAGCCTTTGGGAAAGATCGATGAGCAGAATATTATCAAGTTCTTATGGAAGCAGATCTACTGCCGGTATGGAGTGCCCCGAATCTTGGTCTCTGATAACAGTACACAGTTTTATGGAAAAAAGATAAAAGCATAGTGTGAGGAGATAAAGATCACCCAAAGGTTTGCAGCGGTAGCTCATCCTCAAGCTAATGGCCAAGCAGAAGTCACGAATAGGACCATCCTTAATGGGTTAAAGACCAGGGTAGAGACCCTTAAAAATAGCTGGGCAGAAGAGTTAGATTCGGTTTTATGGGCATATAGGACAACACCCAGGGCAGCCACCGACATGTCACCCTTCAACCTAGTGTACGGGGTCAATGCGGTCATCCCGACAGAAGTGGGAATGGAAACTCACAGAATAATGACATTAGATGAGAGGCAAAATGAGAGCCTAATGAGGGAGGATCTAGATCTGTTGGAAGAGGAAAGAGAGGCAGCATGGTTGAGGATTGAAAAATTCAAGAGTAGAGTCAAGACAGCTTACGATAAAACAGTAAGGCTGCGACACTTCAACAAAGGGGATCTGGTCTTAAGGAGGGCTGACACCTTGTAACCTAAAGGGAAGTTAGAGCCGAACTGGGAAGGCCCATATATAGTATCAGAAGTATTAAAGGGAGGCGCGTACCGTTTAGTAATGGAAGAAGGAAAGGAAGTGGCCCGACCTTGGAACATCTGCAACCTTAAAAAATACTATGCCTGAAGAAGAAGAAAGACAAGTAAGAAATATTCCTGAGTATTTAATCCTTGTACATCTGTCCTAGAAAGTAGCCGCCCTGGCAGAGGTAGACCTCGGGTCTGACAAGACATCTGGCTAGTGTCGGTGGGGCCAAAGATAAATCTGCCCTAGAAAGCAGCCGTCCTGGCAGAGGTAGACCTCCGAGTCTGACAAGACCTCTGGCTAGGGTTGGTGGGGCCAAAGATAAATCTGCTCTAGAAAGCAGTCGTCCTGGCAGAGGTAGACCTCCGGGTCTGACAACACCTCTGCTGAGGGTCGGTGGGGCCAAATAATAATCTGCCCTAGAAAGCAGCCGCCTCTGAATAATCTGCCCTAGAAAGCAGCCGCCCTGGCAAAGGTAGACCTCCGGGTCTGACAACACCTCTGCTGAGGGTCGGTGGGACTAAAGAATAATCTGCCCTAGAAAGCAGCCGTCCTGACAGAGGTAGACCTCCGGGTCTGACAACATCTCTGCTGAGGGTTGGTGGGGCCAAAGAATAATCTACCCTAGAAAGCAGCCGCTCTGGCAGAGGTAGACCTCTGGGTCTGACAACACCTCTACTGAGGGTCGGTGGGGCCAAAGAATAATCTGCCTTTAAAACGGCCACCCTGGAACACCTCTGTCCAGGGCTGAGTGGGCCAAAGAATAAATTTACTCTATTAAAAGTAAGAGTAGTTGGTTTGAGCGATGTTATGGTGCTAACTCATCATGATCTACCTTATCTTTACAGGAAGTAAAAGGATGAAAGCATCAACAAGGATGACAATGAAAGGATGGGGAAGAGCTTTTTAGGTTTATAAGTTGGGCATACAAGAAAAAGAAAGTGAAATGTTCTATGGAAAACTTTATCTATGAGTTAATTTTTAGCAATTATTATCTCTACCTGATCCCTTTCTTCTCTTTTTTATATGTCCATTTATATATGTGATTCATATTTTTTAGTATGGATAGAAGTAGGAAAAACTCCGAAGTTTAAAGCATGCAACAACACCAAAACAAAATAGCAAACATGATTAGGATAACCGCACATGAGATATGAAACTAACATATGGCATTTATAGCAGAAGTATAGCGAACAAATTCCTAACAAGTATTGTTCACGAAATTAGGAAAAGAAAGTAAATACATTGTTTGAGTGAGCATGGTAAAAGAAATAAAAGTGTGCAGAGCATCATGAAATAAAAGTGTTTAAGCAAGCATTGTAAAAGAAATTGTTCAGACAATTAGAGGTAAATCTTCGGAGGGAGGAGCTTCGCTTATGGGACCAGAAGTAGCTGGAGGATCTGCAGTGGACATCCCCACCTGCACTTCTGGAAGAGACTTAGAAGAAGCATCGATGAGGGGCATGGTCTCGGAAGAATCCCCGCTTAGCACTATTAAATCCACTACATTATGCGCAGGGCTCGGAGAAGGAGGGACATGCAGAGATGGCGCGGGCAGAAGAGGGAACTTGCAAGACGCAGGATCAACAGGCGTGAATGCTTCAGTAGGAGCAGAGCATAGCTTGGCATACATCCTTTGGATCACCAGCAGCCACCAAGGAGAATCCAGATCATCCAAGGGATCACCCTCAAAATAAGGGGAAGCCGGCATGTCATCCAAAGGCCCATTGAAATCGAAGGCGCCTGTGAAGCCCTGATACTGAGCTTACTTCTGAGCTGCATCAAACCTGAAGCTATAATAATAGCCAATATGCGGGCAGAAGTCAGCTAGAGAGCTTGTACTCTTGAGATAGGCATCCTTCAGACCAGTTATCATATCTTCTAAAAAGCTCTGCCCTGCCGCCATCATGTGCAGATTCCTCTTACAAGCCTCTATTCCCTCTAAAAACTTCCGAACCCCATACTCCCTACAACGGGTTTTCTCCTCAGAAGCTTTCTTCTTCCAAAACTCCACCTCCTGCCTAGTCTGGCCCCTCTCACGTTGTAACTCTTTAATCATCTTCTCTTGTTCCACCAGCTTGAATTTCAGTTTGGATATCTCATTATCTTTCTCTACAAGAGCAGGAGTCGGGTCAACAAAGGACGCCGCTCTCACCTGAAGTTTGCTAAAATGAATTAAGCCTTGCAATGTAGAAGAAGAAATAAAAAAGAATTCTAGCAATAGTTCAAAAGATTAGGAATGAAAGGAGGCTATAAAGTACATTCAAAACATAATGAGCCCCCATGCAGAGCTCGTTCTCTGTTGAAAGTCGATTAAGGGTATAAGTGTCGGCTGGAGTCAAACAAAGCTGGAGGAACTGGCGAGACTCTTCGGTAGAAAGTTCCAAGAGAGATTTCGGGAGTTCAAGAGTAAAGACATCATTAGAGGACGTCCTTACCCGACTCGACCGAGAACGATCTCTTGGAGGCTGATTAAGCTCAGTCCCACCCCTGGTAGGAGATTGAAGACGTGGCCGACGTGCATCTGAGGCTGGCTCTACATAACTCAAAGGACGTTTACCTCTATGGCTGCGAGAACTATCAGGAGCAGAGGTGGTTGTATGATGTTCTTGTGTAGAAGCGTCGCCTGAGTGAGGTTATGCTATAGGGCTGGATTCTCGGCGAGGAAGGCGCCTTTTCCATGCGTGCTCTGCATGGCAAAAGGTGTACAATATATAAACAAGATTAACAGAAAGAAATAAATAAGCGAAAAGAAAGAAATGACAGAAGAAGAAGAATACCAAAGGTGGATGGGTAAGAAGTCTCTCCAGAACAGAGGCCAAAATAGGACAAAATAGAGAGGGCTGCTCAACTAAACTAACTATATCAAAAGAACCTACTTTATGTACAGAGGCATTCAACTCCTCAATTATTGAGCGGTCAGAGGAGGGACAGCTGAAATAAAATTCTTTCTTTATTAAAGGTTTAGTATACACCCATGCACCAGCTGGAAAATCCCAAGCATTAGCACCAGAAATAAAAAAATAATCCTCCTTCCAGTGCTTATCTCGACTCTGGGGCTTACCCAAGAAATGAACTAAACCTCTGGGGTCAGCGGTGACATAGAAGAAGGGGGGCTTATACTTCAAAGTAAAATTAGAAAAGAAGAGTTCGGTAGTAGGATTCTCACCATTGCCTTTCAAAATTATGAAGAAGCCAAACATTAGACGAAGAGCAGAAGGCGTAAATTGATTTAGGGGAACTTGGTAGAAGAAAGATAATTTACAAAGATATGGGTTTATAGGAAAGCGAACCCCCGCCCTTAGCTGAGCAGTCCAGAAGGCAAGTTTACGCCCGGATAAAAAATTTGGCCTGTGGTGACCAGCAGGACAGTATATACAAAACTCCTGTGGGATATCAAAGGCTAAGCAGAGAGTATCAACACGGTCAGGGGTGAAAGAAGAACGATGGCTGACGTAATCAAAGTTTGGGTCAGATGCGTTGTAGCTCATAGGATCTGCACTAGAGGCAAAAAGCTCCTCATCAGGAAGAGAGCTGTCCTTTGATGGAGTAGAGGTGGATTGGTCACTAGGTAGAGGAAGAACGGAATGGGAGGTTCCCTCAGGCACTCGAACATCGGAAGAGTTAGTCTCATGGTCCGTGGAAGCCATGGATAGTATGAAGGATGAAGGGAGAAAGATTACGCTAAAAACACCAAGTTTTTCAACTTCACCAACAAACTAGAACCCAACAAATATGGCCACAAGATCCCCCAGTTTATAGCTACTAAATCACCCAGTATATAGGCACTGCATATAAATCAGACATAAAACAAGAAAAGGTTAGAAATGACCTCTTCTCGCCATGGTAAACCAAATGAACGCAAAGGAAGAATATGAAGAAAAGATTCATCGGAAAAACTCCAACAGCTTCTACAGTATGACCACTGTAAAAATCGCCGGAGAAGAAGAAGAAGTTGCAGGAAGGAAAAGTGAAAAGTGAGAGTGAATAGGGAAAATTAGCTCTCTGATCGAGAGAGAATACAAGAAGTGTTGCAGTCGACCAGTTCTGCCAAACCAGATCTGCTTGACCGCACCAGGGGGAGTAGCTAAGGGGAAAATTAGCTCTCTGATCGGGAGAAAATGCAAGAAATGCTGCAGCCAACCAGCTCTGCCAAACCAAATCTGCTCGACCGCACCAGGGGGAGTAGCTAAAGGGAAAATTAGTTCTCTGATCGAGATTGAATACAAGAAGTGCTGCAGTCGACCGGTTCTGCCAAACCAAATCTGCTCGACCGCACCAAGGGGAGTAGCTAAGGGGAAAATTAGCTACTCTGATCGGGAGAAAATGCAAGAAATGCTGCAGCCGACCAGCTCTGTCAAACCAGATCTGCTCGACCGTACCAAGGGGAGTAGCTAAGGGGAAAATTAGCTCTCTGATCGAGAGAGAATACAAGAAGTGCTGCAGTCGACCAGTTCTGCCAAACCAAATCTGCTCGACCGCACCAGGGGGAGTAGTTAAGGGGAAAATTAGCTCTCTGATCGGGAGAGAATACAAGAAGTACTGCAGTCGACCAGTTCTGCCAAACCAGATCTACTTGACCGCACCAGGGGGAGTAGCTAAGGGGAAAATTAGCTCTCTGATCGAGAGAGAATACAAGAAGTGTTGTAGTCGACCAGTTCTGCCAAACCAGATCTGCTCGACCGCACCAGGGGGAGTAGCTGATGTGGGTAGGACAAGAATATAAAGGCTCGAGACACACCATTATTCCAGGATATCCTATCTTTTATAAACAAAAATCATAAAACTCGCAGAACTCCAGAGCTACCCCTAGCAGAAGTGCCGAGGTAGCATTGGATGACAGAGGTGAAGCTTTATGCGCTCGGAACAGAGGATCATAGTCTAGGAGAAGGATGATAAGCATGAAGGCCTCGCTGACATGAAACAAAAAGGAGTACTGGGAAGAAAAGGAATAATGGGTTGGCTTGAGCAACAAGGAAGTCTAGGGGTAAAAGTCAGAATACCCTCCTTGATAAAGGGAAACCATATAAATAGGGAAATGTATGTATTCTGAAAGGGCCTTCAACACACTTTTAGATAACACTTATGTATTTTCTCTTTTCTTGAAAGGAAAGGAAAGAGGGGTAACTTTTCAGTTTTCTTTGGTGGTGAATTATATGGCAATTGTTCTTGAGCTTTACTGAGATTGGGTGTATCTTCTACTACATTGTATTCTTCATTTGGGGTGTTTGCTAGACTGCAACATCAAAGATAGCTATCCTACAAGACTTTTAGACTTAAAGAAACATTAGCTCATTTATTATATATAAATCTTATAACTTTTGAATGGTAAAAAAATACATTATAAACCATAAATTATTTAAAAGAATTAAACTAATATGCAAAAATATGTTATGCAAGGTTTTTCTGAAAATGGGGTGTTACAATACATCTCACCAATCCTTCAGGATTCGACCTTACTCACCACTATCACAAATTTCTGATTTAGAGTAAGTATTTGTATTTGTTGGTTTCGACACCCATCAGGTTGAACTTCTCGCCTTAGCTCAGGACCGGCCTTGGTGAGGTTCAAACAAAAATATGATTGTTTATTGTTGAAAATAGTTGAAAATACGAATTTATCCTATCATAGAAGGGCAAATGTTGAGAATATACTACACGTGAAAATCATGACGGCCCATTCTCGTTGGAAAATATTGTCGAATGTTGCAAAGTAAACAATTGTGGTTGGAAATGAAAAAGACTAGAGAGAAAAATTTAAAAAAACTCACAATATATATTGGAAAATGAATTTACCTCGTTTTTTTATTTTTGTCTAATTACAGAGTTTTGTTACTAAGAGGAATAAATATAAACAAACAAATTATCATGGTCGAATATTCGTTTCAAGAAAATGTTGTATTTTTGCATATTGCATCATGAAAAAAAAGTTCAAAAGAATCTATATATATATATATATATATATATATAGGCAAAAACTTTTATATACCGATCCGTGCAACCGGGTCGACCCGCTCACACGCCCCAAAACGTGCTCACGCGCATCCCACGCTTCTGCACGCGCTCCCACGCGCCTGAAACTCGCGCTGAGGCTCACCAAAAATTCACTCCAATAGACCTACCTTTATGTATAGTTAGACATACCTTTGTGTTATGTTAAACATATCTTATGTAGGTAGGTCTAACTATATACAAATGTATGTCTAACATATACAAAGGTATGTCTAACTATATACAAAGGTATGTCTAACATATATAAATGTATGTCTAACTATATACAAAGGTATGTCTAACACAACGTAAAAGTATGTCTAACATAACGTAATAATAGGTGCCAAAATTCAAAAATTAAGGGCAAAAAACATAAGGTATGAAATCTGGGCCGAATGATATGTTTAATATAGCTTAAAGGTATGTCTAGCATAACTTATTGGTACGTGAACATTTTCAAAAATCATGCGCAAAAAAAAAAAAAGGAGCGGTCCCCCCTGACCCGGATCGGACCCGGGTGCATGGATCTGATTCACAAGAGACTCACTCACATATATATATATATATATATATATATATAAGACCTTCAATAAAAATAGCAATAACTAATTTTCCCTCCCAAATTAAACTACTATAAATGGAATGAAAGTAGTTATAAGAAATTAAATAAATTAAAAATAAAAAGATTTATACTTTTAAGAGTTGTGGGGTCCAGTAAGTTAGGCTATACCTATAAGTAGGTATATTACAAAATATATTTTATCCTTTTTCTCTATTTCATATAAATTATGTTGGAAATATTAGAAGAATATTTTGATGAGACAAATCCTTAAAGTAACTCTAATAAGCATAATCAATCTTAGGATATGTTACTGCAATAAAGTTACTGCAGAAGATTAAAATAAATAAAGAAAGTGTCAAAAGGAAGGATATTGAAGAGAATGGTTGAAAAGAATCTGGTAAACTAACAAGGATACTTATGACTACAGGAAACTACTGGAAGAGACCTCGCCAAAGCAGAATACAACGAGACAGGAAGCTACTTGAGAAGACCATATCGAAAGCATACTGCAGGAGCAGCATGATACAGACGCCTCAAGCCACCTGAAGGAGCAAGCCAGAGAATGAAGTTCTAGAGTGAAGCAAGAGGAGGAAGCTGCAAAACAGGCATGAGGAGAAAAGTCAAAGTTACCAGTACACACAAGAAGTTAACGGTAGAGAGAAGAGAAGATGAGTCAATCAGAAGAAGACACGTGGGAAGCGAAAAGCTGGCGTGTGTCAGGAGTGCGGCACATCAATGATGGAAATATATCTACCTTCAACGGGCAGATTTCATAACCTATAAAGAGGAGGACTGAAGACTGAAGCGGTGGGTGTGAGAGAGAGCGCAAGGGCGCAAGAGAGAAGAAAACGAGCACATCAGAATATACAAGCTCGCAGAGAGAAGCGCAAAAGAAGAGAGAATAGCTCATCGGAGAGAAGGCTTAAAAGAGAGAAGCGCAGAAAGAGGGGGAAGTTCAGAGAAGAAAAGAGTGTTCAATCAGAGGAGAAGAAAAGAAGAAAAACTCGAACACTCTACACCCCAAGAAGGCGCACACCCAGCCAGTGAAGTTCAGCAGCAAGCTTCAGCAGTACAATCTGCAAATGAAAGCCAAGTTTGCTGCACCTAGTTGAAGAAAAAGAAGACTAACCTTTCTAAAAGGGAGGTCTTGGAGTACTCAGTGCGAGGAGTAAAGTCCTGCTGAGTTTATCACTTTCTAGGAGAGAAAGTGAAGACCCTGGGTGGGTAGATTAGGATCTTGTATGGGTCAGTGTGGAAAGTAGGCAAACATCTGTGTGAAGGCTTGCTACTTACTTGTTAAGGGTAGGTTGTAATAGATAGGTCTATGTAAATCAACCAGCTTAACAAAGGTTCCCTCCTGAGAGGAGGAAGAGAGGACGTAGAAGGATTACTCCACCTTCGAACCTCTATACATGCCTGCATCTTTATCTACTTACTACATTACATGTATTCTCTCTGATAAGCTGCACATCTTTTACTCGACTCTGAAATAGACTTCCGCACCCACTCTAATCAGTAACCTCCCAAAAGGTTACTGATATTAGAAATGAACCGATAGAAGAAAAAGAAAAATCTGAAGATAAGGTAGGCTTATTCACCCCCCTTCCCCCTCTAAGCCTACCTATATCAGTTTTGGGGCCAACAAGTGGTATCAGAGCGGGTTGGACTAAAGCATCCACCAGCTAATCTATCTGATACCAACAAGTGGTATCAGAGTCGGTGGATTATTCATCCTTGCTCAATGGTCAATCTGATACCAACAAGTGGTATCAGAGCAGATGGATGAAACAAAAGATCTAATCGATCTATCCAGATCCCATCTGTGAAGAAGCTCTCTTCAGAAAATCTCTCTCTCTCTCTCTCTCTCTCTCTCTCTCTCTCTCCCCCTCACATCAAAGATCACCTCATTTCCTTTTTAAAAGGAATTGATTGATATGAAGACAACAAACAGCTAAAAGATAGAAAATCAAGCTGGGTTGTAAAGAAAAGTTGTTCTTGAGGGGGAACAGCAAGCTACCGAATGAAGGACTGCGAAGAAGGAAGCCATACACAAGGAGCAAAGTCCCTACTCATCACGGAGCAGACCAATATGGAGCTGATCAACAAAGAAGATATGTTGCAACGGACAGACAAGTAACCATGGAGGAAAATGCTGAGGATGTCAAACAAAGGAGTAAGAAGGGAAGCTCACTCCAATTTCCAGACAGAAACAAGAATGAAAGAGGACCTACTCTTTTTAAAGGAACAACAATGACCAGGTACCTCATTTTAATCCTACACTCTTTAATTCTGGTCTTAATCATGTTTATTCTGTTAAGGAACTCAAGTGACTAGTTTCAAACGTCCAAGAAGCCAAAGAAAAAAATCTTCAAAAGTGAAGATATTATGCTTAAAATTATTGTCACTTGAAATTGAGAAAGAAGCATGCATGTTTATTCCCATATTATAATGTTTCACCTTCTCATGAAAACCTTAAAGTAACCTGAAATAGTACTGTTAGTGACCCTACATTTTAAGAGAGAAGACCACAAAGTAAGGGGAACCTCCAGTACAAATCAAGGAAACTTTGTAGGCAAAAAGGTTAATATCCTTGGAGTAACACAAATATATGTATGCTGTAAAAAGTCTACAATAACACTGAGAAAATCAAGCAGAACAGCAACTCCAGAAAGGGGAAAGAATTTTGTCTACTTTACTTGTATCATGCTTTACCTTTCTATATTCTAGATAGATACAGTAATAAAACTCCTGCACACACTATCACTGTTTGCTCTTTAAAAGTCTTGAAGGAGCCAAAACTCTCTTGACAGCAACCATGGGCTGTAAAGAAAGCCTTAGCTTCTGAAAGAAGCTTAACCCAGAAGGACTCATACTCGTGTGAGCACTTATACAAGCATATTTGTTTTGCAGGTACCTCTGACAAAGGGCTACTGAATTTAGGGAGAATCAATGACAAAATGACAAACTCTGATTATAGGATGCTGAACATCCGGTTGCTGGATACTAGGTCATGGGATAACAGGACGCTGTACACCAAGATGCTAGGCATCGAGCTACTGGATGCTAAGCTACTAGATATCAGAACACTTGTCATCAAGTCAGTAGAAAAAGTAGAAGGACTCATCAAGGAAAAAGATAAATTCTGACGAAAGGACGCTAGACACCAGGACAATAGACACTAGGTCGTTGGATAGCAGGACGCTAGACATCAGGATGCTAGATACCAGGGGCTGGATACTAGATCGCTGAACACTAGGTCGCTGGGCAACAGGACGCTAAACACCAGGTTGCTGGACACTAGATCGCTGAACACTAGGTCGTTGGGTATCAGGATGCTAGACACCAATATACTGGATACTAGATTACTAGACATCAGAGCTTATCAACATGTCACTGCAAAAAGAGATCACTTGACGGTTACAATATAAAGCAGTTATCGAAAATTTTCTCGGTAACGTGCGAACATAAAAAGTGGATCACCTTTCCAGAAATAGACTACCTTTTCAGCACCTTAGAAGAATTCCAATCGTGCGATCAGAAGAATCCAGAGATGGAGATCCAGCAGTTGACCACGTCATCTCATACAAAGGAGAAAAGACATAAAGCTGTGGAAACTGTCAACACCTTTATTGGAAACCGGCGAAGCAGTCAATGAGATCTTTGAAGATCCAACTGCAACAGGGAGTATCTCTAACCCTATATATACATGCACTCCTTTTTCTTCATAAAGCATATAGATATCCTCTCTCTCTTTCTCTCTCTCTCTTTCTCTCTTATCCTCTATGCTTCATGGAACCCGATTGTTGGAAACCCTTCTCTTCATTCTTTCCAAAGAACACATTTTCTACAAATAATCAACCAAGCACACTCTAAATCACGTATATTCACCTCTCACACTTGACATTTGCAAAACAAGTCTTTCTCAGAAGACTTGATCTTCAAGCGTTCATTTCTCACCTCAAATTCGAGGGTGCCTGAGGACTTGCTCCAAAGATTCCTCTTGAAGTCTGGACGTTGAATTGGAGGAATCCCTCTCCAGTGACCCCTGAGCCTTAGCTCATTTTTTATGATGTCAAAAAGGGGAAAGAACTGTGAAGGATTCAGGAAGATCAAAAGTCTTCCTAAGGTGAAGAACAGAAGAGGCAAGCCCATCCACTGTGTGAGCTTTCTTCTTTGACCTAGAAGAATTGAAAAATGGGGTCAGACACAGGAGTTGGAGAAAATAGTACAAAGAAGCGAGGGTGTAACAAGCTACTGCACCCAGACTTCTCTGCTCTTTCACCGACTCTTGAGTATAAACCTCAGTTCTTTCTTCTAGCGACCTCTTCACCTCCCTAAATTCTCCTCCATGATCAAAAGAGGAAAATCAAATAGGAGCAAGCCTCGCGCACTAGAGGAATGAGCGAGAAAGAAGCTCACAAGAAGCTAAAGGGGAAAAGAAAGAAAGGAAAGAGCAAGAAGAAAAGAAGAATGAATCTAGATATGATGTTTATTGTACTCTGCTTACTGCATTGTTAATGTACATGTTTTATCTAAATAAAATGTCTTGTGTTCTTCAAAAAGCTCATTCCTTGTGCCCTTTCTTTTAGACTAATATGTGATTTGTGTATGAAAGTAGTATGCTCTATATTGCCATATTTATATCTGCTTTCTGTGCTTGAGAGGTAATATTCTTTTGATCTTTTGTAAAGGTTTTGTCGTCATCAAAAAGGGGGAAATTGTTGGAAATATTAGAAGAATGTTTTGATGAGACAAATCCTTAAAGTAACTCTAATAAGCATAACCAATCTTATGATAGGTTACTGCAATAGAGTTACTGCAGAAGATTAAAAGAAATAAAGAAAGTGTCAAAAGGAAGGATACTGAAGAGAATGGTTGAAAAGAATTTGGTAAACTAACAAGAATACTTATGACTACAGGAAGCTACTGGAAGAGACCTCGCCAAAGCAGAATACAGTGAGACATGAAGCTACTTGAGAAGACCATACCGAAAGCATACTGCAGGAGCAGCATGCTACAGAAGCCTCAAGCCACCTGAAGGAGCAAGCCAGAGAATGAAGCAAGAGGAGGAAGCTGCAAAGCAGGCATGGGGAGAAAAGTCAAAGTTACCGGTAGACACAAGAAGTTACCGATAGAGAGAAGAGAAGATGAGTCAATCAGAAGAAGATATGTGGGAAGCGAAAAGCTGGCGTGTGTCAGAAGTGCGGCGCATCAATGATGGAAATCTATCTACCTTCAACGAGCAGATTTCATAACCTATAAAGAGGAGGACTGAAGACTGAAGCGGTGGGCGTGAGAGAGAGCGCAAGGGCGTAAGAGAGAAGAAAGCGAGCACATCAGAATATACAAGCTCACAGAGAGAAGCGCAAAAGAAGAGAGAAGAGCTCATCAGAGAGAAGGCTTAAAAGAGAGAAGCCCAGAAAGAGGGGGAAGTTCAGGAAAGAAAAGAGTGTTCAATCAGAGCAGAAGAAAAGAAGAAAAGCTCGAACACTCTACACCCAAGAAGACGCCTACCCAGCCAGTGAAGTTCAGCAGCAAGCTTCAGTAATACAATCTGCAAATGAAAGCCAAGCTTACTGCACCCAGTTGAAGAAGAAGAAGACTAACCTTTCTAAAAGGGAGGTCTTGGAGTACTCAGTGCGAGGAGTAAAGTCCTGCTGAGTTTACCACTTTCTAGGAGAGAAAGTGAAGACCCTGGGTGGGTAGATTAGGATCCTGTGTTGGTCAGTGTGGAAAGTAGGCAAGCATCTGTGTGAAGACTTGCTACTTATTTGTTAAGGGTGGGTTGTAATAGATAGGTCTATGTAAATCAACCAGCTTAACAAAGGTACCCTCCTGAGAGGAGGAAGAGAGGACGTAGAAGGATTACTCCACCTTCGAACCTCTATACATGTCTACGTCTTTATCTGCTTACTACATTACATGTATTCTCTCTGATAAGCTGCACATCTTCTACTCGGCTCTGAAATAGACTTCCGCACCCACTCTGATCAGTAACCTCCCAAAAGGTTACTGATATTAGTAATGAACCGATAGAAGAAAAAGAAAAATCTGAAGATAAGTTAGGCTTATTCACCCCCCTCTAAGCCTACCTACAGCAGTTTTGGGACCAACAAATTATAATCTTTAAATTAATTATTTTTTATTTTAAATTTGTTTTAGTTTACGAAAAATATAAATTTTATATTTACATTTTGGTGCAAAATTGTATTTAACAAGATGAATACAAAGATAAATGACTAAATAAGCTATAGATTAGGAAATTAAAAAAATAATTTTTAAAATAAAAAGTCTTAGATTGTTTGAGAAATTAATAACAATGGAAAACATTTTGGTATAGTTGTTTTCTATATTTGCCTATACGAATGGGTTGAATATTGAATTAGCTATGTTAATAAATACATATCAAGATCTTTTAGTTATTTGATGAGATTTATATCTTTTCTTTAAAGATATCTATAATTGTGAATGCAAAAGAATTATTTACTAACACATTTGTTAATAAGTAGGAATCAACAAATAAAATAATATATTAAGAGTAGGTCTCTTGTGAATCAGGTGCATGGATCTATGGATCTAAGATCCATGCACCCGGGTCAAATCCGGGTCGGGGGGACCACACCTTTTTTTTTTTTCGCACATGATTTTTTGAAAAAAATCACATACCAATAGGTTATGTTAGACATACATTTACGTTATGTTAGACATACCTTTTAGCTATGTTAAACATACCAGTTCTGCCCAAATTTCATGTCTTGTCTTTATTTTGCTTGATTTTTGAATTTTGGCACATGCCACTACGTTATGTTAGACATACCTTTACGTTGTGTTAGACATACCTTTATGTATACTTAGACATACCTTTGTATATGTTAGACATACCTTTATATATAGTTAAACATACCTTTATATATGTTAGACATACCTTTGTATATAGTTAGACCTACCTACACATTGTTGGTCTAACTATACACAAAGGTTGGTTTAACTATACACAAATGTTGGTCTATTGGAACGAATTTTGGGTGAGCTTCAGCACAAGTATTCAGGCGTGTGGAAGCGCGTTTTGGGCGCGTGAACGGGTTGACCCGGTTGCACGGATCCCAGATCTGTGCAACCAGTGCATAAAAGTTTTTGCCATATATTAATCATAATACTTATATCTATATTAATTTGTAACATGCACAACATATCTTTATGAAGTAACTTATTTTTTAGATATCAATTATCGTTTACAATAAATGTTTTTCAGTACTAAATTTGATTCAATTTATTTTAATTTACAATATTAATGGGTATATGTATAAAATTGATGTTTATTTAACAACATCATGTTTCAATATAGAATTTAAAATTCATTGTTAAACATATATATATATATTTATATATATTGTTTGCATTTTAAAATTATAATATTATTTAAGATGTGACACATTAAAGATAAAGAATTAAATTCTTATTAATATATAATTTAGGTTAAAATAATATTATTATATTATAGTATTAGAAATTTTAAAACTAATCAATTGTATATTACAAACCGTGCATCGTACGGGTATATTTCTAGTATATATAATAAGAGAATCATTGGAAGAATTTACAAGAATGTCATTTTCCCTCCCAAAAGAGTCACATCAATAAGTAATAAATATAAATTCTAAAAAATAATATTTTTTTCAAGAAAACTAATCATATCATTTAACACTCTTTTCAATGTTATATATTTTTACTATTTATATTTATTATTATTATTAACATTATTGATATTATTATTATCATCATCATTATCAATTATTATTTTTATTAATTACTATTATTATCATCATCTTTAACAATAATATAATTTTTTTAATTATTATTACTATTTTTATTTAATTCTTTAAAGAACATAATCATTTAAGCACAGAAAGCAGATTTATGATATAACAAGATAGCATACTGCTTTCATTAAATCATATATAAGTCTAAAAGAAAGGTCACAAGGAGTGAGCTTTAGAGAACATAAGACATTTTATATAGATGAAACATTTACAATATAACTCAGTAAGCAAAGTACAATGTAAATATTCTATCTAGACTCATTCTTCTTTCTCTTGCCTTTTCCTTTCTTTCTTTTCCCCTTTTGCTTGCTGCTGGCTTCTTTCTTCTCCAGTTTTTCCCTCTTTTGGGTACATGGTCCAGCTTTTCCTCTTTGATTGTGGAGATGAGCGGAAAAAGGTGAAGAGGCTTCTTCGGAAAAGAGAAGGGAGGTTTACACCCATGGGGAAGTTGAGGTAGCAGAGAAGTCTAGGCGCAGTAGCTTGTTGCAGCCTTTCATCCTTCTCCTAACCTCACCAACTCTTCTGTCTATCCCCTCCTTCTCAATTCCTTAGATGCAGAATTCATCCAGCACCTGGAAGGGCTGACATCTTCTCTTCTCCACCTCTGGAAGACTTTTGATCTTCCATGGTCCTTCGCAGTTTATTCCCCCTTTTTTGACATCATCATTGAGCTGAAGCTCTAGGGTTAGTGGAGAGGGATCCTTCCACTCTATCTCCGGTTTCTAAGAGGAGAACCTGGGTGCAAGCCCTTTGGAATTGAGGTGAGGGTAGTAAGCTAGAAGATCGAGTCTTCTGAGAAAGACTTGCTTAGAAAGTGTCAAGCGTGAGAGGTGACTTTTCGTGATTTGAGGTGTGTTTGGTTGATTATTTGCAGAGAATGTGCTTCTAAGAAGGAATGGTGATAATGGTTTCTAACAATTTGGTGTCATGTTGTAACAAGGATAAGAGAAGGTTTATGAATGAAAATGAAGAACGAGGAGTGCATGTATTTATAGAGTTTGAAATACTCTCTGTTTTAGATGTTTCATGAGATCCTGCGGTTAGGTTTATCTTCTTAAATATCTCATTAACAGCTCTGCCGGTTCCCAATAAAGTTGTTGGCAGTTTCCACATATTTATTTCTTTTCTCCTCTGCATGAGGTGATTGCTTGAGTGTTTGGTCAACACTTGATTCACAACCCTTAGATTTTCTGGATCGCACGGCTGATATTCAAGGTTTTGAAAAAGGTGGTCCACTTTTCATGCACGCACGTTACCGTTTGCTTTGGTAACCGCTGAGTTTGGTGAGATGTAACCCACCAATGACCTTCTTTCCAGTGACTTGATGACAAGTACTCTAAAGTCTAGTAACCTGGTATCTAGTAGCTAAGTGTCTGGCGTCCTGGTTTGCAGCGACCTGATGTTCAGTGACCTAGTATACATCTGACCGCGCTGTCGTGACGCGATAAAATTAAATAAATATCCTTCCTAACCTATCTAACTAGTAGATAGGGCAAGTCGGAGTCGATCCCACGAGGAATGACAATTCAATTGTGTTTACCTATGTCTAAATTCAATGAAACAAGAAATATGGGGGTTATCAGATTGATTTATAATTAAACTAAAAATTACTAAAAATGTAGAAAACAAACTAAACAGAAATCAGATGATAAAAAGCATTCCAGTTAACAGATCAGTTATCCCCCAATATCGATTACGCCTTAATCAATGTTACCCCCTCTCTCAGTTTATCATGGAATTATCACCCCTAATCTAACAACAAGCTCTGTTAAATCGAATCGTCTCTTATGATTAGTTAAATTAGGATAAGATCACTAATTAACCCTATTCAATTGAACAACCTAGAATAAGCTCTCTAGATTTAATTCATTGAACGCATTAATAACCAAGACGATAGGGTGAACTAGACTCCAAATACGTAAGCTCGATTTGATAATCTAGGATTGTGCTACCCTAGAGATGCGCGACCCCTAGTTTACTACCAATGAAAATTAAACCACAACAATTAGGATTCATGATTTAAAGTTCTAGCAATC
Organism: Scutellaria baicalensis; assembly: GCA_005771605.1. Classification (NCBI taxonomy): domain Eukaryota; kingdom Viridiplantae; phylum Streptophyta; class Magnoliopsida; order Lamiales; family Lamiaceae; genus Scutellaria; species Scutellaria baicalensis. The sequence continues at coordinate 11,201,181 of CM016729.1, forward strand.
AACTATCAAATACTTAACCTAGGTGGCCAATCCAAATCAAGCATTAATAATTGAAAACATTCATCACAGATAACACAATCAATTCCAATCAAAACATCGATAGGGAGAAACGAAATTAATTAAAACATAAAACGATAATTGGGTTCAAACATCCCTGCTAACCGGAATAGAGAAACTAGCCGATCGTCATCTCGATCGAATCCACAAAAGTTGTTGTCAAATCCATCAAAGCAAAACTAAAATAAAACAAAGTAAAAGAAGTGTATAAAATTTCTCTCTCCAATCTCTCCAAGTTCTTCTCTGCGTGAATGATTCTCCCCAAGAGTGTGACTTGGGGATTAAGTAGGGTTGAAATGGGCCTTCATAAGCCCATTTACTTCCTTCACTCCATTTGGGCTTCTTTTAGTTACCGGGCCTTCTCTTTTGCTCTTCATTATGTTTGGGCCTCTGTCCAATGATCTCCAAAACACTTCAAATATTCCTACATTAATCAAGAAAATAACATATGAAGTATTTCGAGTTCAACAACGCAAATAGGTATGAAAACAATGCATTCAATCGAATAAAAGATAATAAGAATACAATTAAGTCACCAATTAAATGCATATAATTTCTACCTATCAACATCTATCTGGTGTCTAGCATCCTGATTTTCAGCATCCAGTTATCCAACGACCTAGTATCCGGCATTCTGGTGTCTAGCGTCCTGTAGTTAGAGCTTTGTCATATCGTCAATGATTCACCCTGAATTCAGTAGTCTATTGTCTGAGGGTGAGTTGACCTTCTTTTGAGTTTTCAGATTAATGTGGTAATCACATCTTGCTTCTGTTGTTTATAGGTTGCTCCTTGGTGTCTGCTTACTGTTGAAGGTTCCTGCAGAACGAATATCCTTACATAGGTATCTATATGAGTATAGGTCCTTATGGGTTAGCTTTCTTTTTTAGGAATTCAAACTTTTCTTACATCAGATAGTTGCTGTAGAGACATTTTGCTTCCATCAAGATTTTTGTTAAAAGAAAAAAAATGTGTGTGCAGGTGTTTTACTTACCGTATCTCTTTAGAGTATGAACTCCTTTAGGTATAGAAAAGACAATATAAGATACCAGTAAGGTTGACAGTTTTCTTTCCTTTTATGGGTTGTTGTTCTACTTGGTTTCCTCAGGGAATGTTAGGTTGTTGCAGACATTTTATAGCATATCCATAACCTTTGAGTTTTCTTCAAGGATTTAACTCTTTTGCTTGCTGAGTTACCTTGATTTATACTAGAAGTTCCCCCTTACTTTATGATTATCTCTTTTGAGATGTAGGGTCACTTTCAGTACAACCTTAGGTACTTCTGAGGTTTCTGTATGAGTAGGTGAAGCATCCTCTTTGAAATTTTAACATACAGGCTTCCCTATCTCATTTTCAAATCAAGTGACCAAAATTTTCAAGCCTGTTATCTTCAGTTCTCTGAAGATTCTTTCATTTGGCTTTCTTGGACGTTGGTTCTCATGTGATCACTTGAGTTTCTTAACAAGATAGAGATAATCGAGACCAAAACATAAGAGCAAATTAGAACGAGGTACCTGGTCATCGTTATTCTTTTCTTGAGAGTTGGTTTAAGGAGTAGATCCTCTTCCATCACTTGCTTCCTTCTGGAGGATGGTCTGATTGATGGAGTGAGCTTCTCTTCTTACACTTCTTCGCTTAACTTCTTTGTTATCTCCTTCAAGGTTACTTGCTTGCTCATCGTTGTTGTCTGGTGATTCCAGAATCGTCTATGCTCCTAGCTTTGCTTTGTGCTAGTTTCCTTTTCTTGCTCAGGATCCTGCTTCACGTGTTGGTCTGCTCTTCATTTGGTAAAAGCTTGCTCCTTATGCACAGCTTCCTGCTTAGTAGCCTGTTCTTTGAGCATAACTTGCTGTTCATCAGCTTCCTGCTCCTGATCAGTTTTTCTTCACATCTCAGCTAGTTCTTCAAGTTTCTTCGCGGTTGCTTGTTATCTTCACATCAATTACACTTTCACAAGAAGGACTTATGATGTTTCAGATCGTGTGTCTATGATGTTAGGGGGGAGAGATAGAGATGTTTATCAAGGATTGGATCTGGATAGATCCATTAGATCTTACATATCATCCAACTTGCTCTGAAACCACTTGTTGGTATCAGATAACATTTGTTGGATGTTTTATCCATCCTGCTCTGATACCACTTGTTGATCCCCAAAACAATGGTAGTAGGCTTAGATGGGGGGAGGGGGTGAATAAGCCTACTGTAATTTCAAACTTTTCTTATCTTTCCAAGGCTTCGGTCGAGAGGCAGTAACCTTTTGGGAGGTTACTGATCAGAGTTGTTTTGTGAAAGCTTCCTCTCATTCAAAGACCAAATATGGAAGACATGCATCTTATCATAATCTATGCAGGTAGAGTAGTAAGCATAAATGAACGCATAGATATACAGAGGTTCGAAGGTGGAGTAATCCTTCTACATCCTCTCTGCCTCTTCTCAAGAGGGAACATTTGTTAAATCTGTTGGTTTATGTAGCTCTATCTATTACAACACATATTTAACAAGTAAGTAGCAAGCCTACACAGCTGCTTGCCTACTCTCCTAACTGACCCACACAGGATCCTACCCAACCCACTCAGGGTCCTCACTTTCTTCTTCAGAAAGTGGACAACTTAGCATGACTCTATTCCTCGCACTAAGTACTCCTAGACAGTCCTTAAAAGGTTTGACTTCTTCTTCTTCAACTGGATGCAGCAAGCTTAGGCTTCTTTTGCAGGTTGAACTATTGTTGCTTCCTGCCTGGACTGTGTGACTGATTATGCGTTTCTGGGCATAGAGTGTTTGAGTTTTCTTCTCTCTTTTTATATTTTGTACACTCTTTTCTTCTTCTATTCTGTATGCTCTTCCCCCTTTTCTACGCTTTCTCTTATGAGCTTTCCGTGTGCGAGCTTTTCTTGTTGCTCCATTGTACTCACATCTTCTCTCTTTTGCTCATGCGCACTCTCTCACACCTTCTCAGTCTTTAGTCTTCTTCTATTTATAGAATAGGAAATCTGCCCGTTAAAGGTAGGTAGATTTCCATCATTGAATGCGCCACACTCCTTCTGACACACGCCAACTTTTCGCTTTCCACGTGTCTCCTTCTGATTGGCTCTTCTTCTCTTCTCTCTACCGGTAACTTCTAGCTTCCTTCCATACTTGCTTTGTAGCTCTCTTCCTAGTCTTGCTCTTAGGTGGTTTGAGCCTTCTGTAGCTCGCTCCTTTGCAGTCTGCTTCAGCATGGTCTATTCCAGGTAGCTTCTTGTCAGGTAGCTTGAGTCTTCGGTAGCTTGCTGCTTTGCAGTATGCCTTAAGCATAGTTTCTTCCAGGTAGCTTCCTGTAGTAAGCAGTATCCTAATTAGTCTACCAGATTCCTTTTACCATCTCTTTAGCATCCTTCTTCAGAAGCTTTTCTATGTCTTATCTTTCTGCAGTAACCTCGTTGCAGTAACCTTTCCTAAGATTGATTATGCTTATAGAATTTAAGGTTACTTCCTTAAGGTTTTGTCTCATCAAAACATACTTAAATGTTTCCAACACTATACTTATTTAATCTCTAAAATTATTATCATTCTCAAATTTAAAGTTAAAGACACTTTAAGATATTTTGTAATTTTGAAAAAATGTTGTATATATGTAAATATTTCAAAATTTATATTGTTGATTGATCAATTTTGACCAACACCAAATATCATTAGCTTATAAAGTTATTTATCTAAGTCAAGAAAAAAAATTCAACAAAAAGATATAAATAAATAGAATGTAAGTTTTCAAAAAAATTAATTTTTTTTAGATTACATAATGTTTAGATTTTGAAATACTTTTTGTAATTATGAGAAATGTTGTATGTAAATAAATATTTCAAAACTTATATTGTTAATTGGTCACTTTTAGTTAAGTCAGAAAATCAATAACTTATTAAATTATTTATCAAATCATGAAAAAAATTCAATGAAAAACAAAAACAAATAGAATGTAAGTTTTCAAGTTGTTAGTTCTTTTTTATATTTTTTGTTAACTAAAATTACTTAATCTTTATAATTATTCATATTATCAATTTTAAAGTTAAATAATATATTTTCTATATTTAGAAATTTCGTTCATAAATATATATTTACTGTTAAATGATCATTTTTAACTGACTTCATTATTTACTTATCAAATTATCTATCGAACCAACGACCATGAATTTTTTTAAAAGACGAATAAATCGAATATAAACTTTCAATTTCGTTGTTTAGATATTTATAAATTTTGTATTCCAACCATTTAATACTGTCAAATATAATGTAGAATGACATATTCAATTTGTGTTATTTGAACTCAAAATAACACGTCTAAAAATAAAATGAATGCACAATAAAGTTTGAAAGCCACATGAGAGATAAGGGTCAACCAAATTCTTCTTTCTTCGATTAAAACTCTACTTAATTTACCCATAAGGTTTATTTAAATAATAAAATACAACTTTAAAAATCAATAGAGATATGAAAAATATATTTCTATATTATACACAATGGAATAATAAAAGATATATATATATATAAATAACTTTTTAATAAAACTATTAAAATAAATAATAAACTGCGCGATGCGCTAGTGAAATACTAGTATATATAATAACAAGGGGTAATTCTACTATACACCAATGATATTAATACACCAACATTTTTTACTGTAGTAATTTTACACAAGGTAACTTTTGTCTTTTGAGTTGTGACTATGGGTTGGATTGGGCCTGCTTAATTGGGCCACTTTGAATTAATTTTTTCACTTCATTATATATTGGACCATTGTTGAGATCATAAATTTTAAATAATGTATTTAAAATATATTAAAGGAAAATAAAATATATATTCAAAATATATAAATTTATGTTAAAATATATAAATTTCATGAAATAAAATATTAGTTAATAGATTATATATTCTAAATAATTGAAATTAGGAAGAAAGAATTTGTGGTTGATTAAATAATATGATATTAATTTTGCTAGTAAATTTAATTGAAGTAGAATGAAATTATAGTTGTAGGATCTTTATTTGAATCTTGATTTTTTTTTATAATTGCTTATTTAGATTTTTTTTGATTTTGTTTATTTGGTTCCATATTTAGGTTAATTTAAATCAGTTATCTGAATTTGATCACCTAATTATAAAATTAGAAAATTTTGATTTTGTTAATTGGTTTTATATTTAGATTAATAAAAATCAATTCTCTCAATTCGGTCGCATAGATAAAATTAGGTAATTTAATTAGACAATTAACTAGGTTTTAATATGCTAATCTCTTTGGGATCGTTCGTGCTCATCCTATCTATAGTTGACACCATATTAACTATAGATATGGCGAGCAAAATCGATCCCATAAAGACTAGTGAATTATATAGTTTGGTATGACCCAATCATTGTAAATGCAATACTAAAAATATTTATATCCATTGAATTATATTATCTATAATATTGAATATAAGAATTTAAAATATAAATAATAATATAGTTACTCGAAATTGTATATATTTACATATTAATAATCTTAATAACACCATTCATATAATATTTAATTAATACTTAATAATAATAATAATAATAATAATAATAATAATAATAATAATAATAATAATAATAATAAATTTATTTTTCACTTATATCTATAGTAATATCTTTATTAGTAAAAGTTCATTTAGTTAATAATACATATATATGTGTATATATATTTAAAAAATAGAAAATAATAATTAATATGGACATTTAATGTTGGATCAATGTATGAGTGACATGTGACATTTTGGTCTTTCTTTTTTGTTTTTATAAAAATGAGGACATTTATATTAAAATTCTTAATAAATATGTAAAGAAAAAAAATCGAATATGGGTCTCAAATGATTCGTAATCACGTGATGCATAATACGAGAGGATTTGATTATGGTTTTATGATCATTATTGACGGTTAAATACAATAATGAGAAAATGTAGATTGTAAAATTAGACCATTTGAGGGGAATATTTGAAATCTACTGTTGTAACTTTTTAAGAAAAGGTAAAAATAGTAAAATATAAATGAATTGTGAGGATCTAATGATTCAAGATCTAATTACTAAAATCTATCATTGGTGTACTATAGAATGACTCAATAACAAGACCATTGGAAAAAATAACAAGTTTGTCATTTTCCCTCCTAAAAATGTCACATCAAGTTTTTGGTTAATAAAATTTTTTTGAAAATTAATGATATTGTGAAGAAATCAATTAGTTAACACTCTTTTCAATATAATAATAATAATAATAATAATAATAATAATTATTATTATTATAATAATAATAATAATAATTATTATTATTATTATTATAATTATTATTATTATTATTATTATTATTATTTGTGTTCTCGTTTACAAAGTTGTACAATGTTGAACAATAGTTCTAACTATAATTACTTAAATCTAAAATTATTTTAAATCTCATTCTCAATTTAAAGTTAAAGAAATTTTAAGATACTTTTTTGTAATTTTGAAAAGTATTGTATATAAGTAAATATTTTAAAATTTATATTGTTAATTGGTCACTTTTACCCAACTTGAAAAATTATTAACTTATCAAATTATTTATTAAGTCATGAAAAAAAATTAAACAAATAGTATGTAAGCATTCAAATTTTTTAATTTTTTTATGTGTTAAGTTTATCTACTTAATGTAATAATGTCTAGCATTATTCTTATTATATATCAATTTTATAGTTAAACAAGTTTTAAGATACTTTTTGTAAATAAAAATTGTATATAAATAATTATGAAAAATATTGTATATAAATAAATTTTTCAAAACTTATATTATTAATTTGTCACTTTTAACTAACTCTGAAAATTATTGACTTAATAAATTATTTATCAAGCCATTAAAAAAACTGATCAAAAAAAGCTTTCAAGTGGTTAATTTTTTTTGTTAATTAAAATTACTTAATATTTATATTTATTCTTATTATCAATTTTAAGTTAAACAAAATTAATTTTTTTTATAATTATGAGTAATAAACATTTCAAAACTTATAGTATTAGATGATCACTTTTAACTAACTTCATCATTTACTTGTTAAATTATCTATTAAGTCAACCACCACAATTTATTTTCAAATTACCACTACAAGAAAAAAGCTCATAGACAAGGGTTTTTTAACCCTTGTCGTAGTAAAAAAAAACCCTTGTCGTAGGTGGTGTTGTCGTAGAGTCAGAAAAATTTCGCTCATAGACAAGGGTTTTAAACCGTTGTCGTAGACCTCTACGACAACGGCATGACAACGGTTAAAAACCGTTGTCATAGGTTGGCAGTTTTAAGATATGCGCTCATAGACAACGGTTTTTAACCGTTGTCGTATATCCTTACGACAACGGTTAAAAACCGTTGTCCTACCATTGTCTTTGACTCTACCACAACGGTTTTTAACCGTTGTCGTAGACACTTACGACAACGGTTGAAAACCGTTGTCCCGCTGTTGTCTTTGACTCAAAGACAACGGTTTTTGGTTTTTAACCGTTGTCGTAGACATTTAAGACAACAGTTTAATTCAGTCAAAACCGTTGTCTTTTTAGCGTTGTCTTTTACTTTTGCATTTTACTATTATTATATATTGGTTGATATTCTAAATATACAAAAATTAAAATTCAACAAAATATACAAAATCAAAATATAGTCATATCAAATTAAAATATTTATCTAATAGTTCATAAAACAAATATTCATTGTAAATCCATTAATCACATGGTAAAGCCAAAAGTAAATCCAAAGTATCCTAATTTCACTAGCAAAACTACAATACTTCATCCAAAAATATCAATAACCATTTACATGTACAATGCTAAGAACCCTTTACATCAAGAACCATCCAAAAACATCAAGAAGCCATGGCTACAAATATGATCTCCAAAAATCATCGGAGATCCCCAACTAATCAAATCCTAAAATGTTTTTCTCTCCACCGTTATCTGTACATCATATTCACAAAAAACAAACAATCTAGTCACAAAATAGAATCATTTGAAACAAAACAAATAATCAGATGACCAACAATGGGGAAGCAACATAGACAAATCATCAATATAGTCATTTGACATGAGATGATTTCACAAAATCATCAAACTATAAACTGAAAATCATCAATCACATTGTCGTACGAGTGAATCACGTAGCAAGAAGATTATATATTATCTAAATTGTGAGATATACATTTTAACAATAAAAAACTAACACACAATTTGAATTTTAGTTTCATAATTAATGACATATAAATTGCTTTCCATATACATATATAGCTTACATATATGTATATATGAAACATGTGATGAAGTAAATCAAGTAAAAAGAAAAGGGAAAAGATAGGAAAACACACCAAAAATGAAGAGAGAGAAAGCAATGATGAGTGGTTTGCCAATTCCTCCAATTTCAGCAGCAAAAATGGCAACCAAACACCCTAATCCTCCACCTAGTATATGTACAATCAAAGTGTACAATCATCCATTCACTAGGAATCCATTTAAGGGGCTGACATATAAACAAAAAACAACAAATGCATGATAGAATCTGAAATAAGGTATATATCAGAATTCATTGTCTAACTTCATAGCTGGGGGTCAAACATGTGGTACTAAATATTTAAGATAGGAATTAAGATATTTCAGGTATGAAATACATAGTATGCTTAGAGTTAGGATGTCAATTAAATAGAAACTAACAGATAATACAAAAAATAACATCTTACGAATAAGAAACCACAAAGCATAAGTAACCTTTTATTCATGAAAAATAACATCTTACGAATAAGAAACCACAAAGCATAAGTAACCTTTTATTCATGAGAATCAGTACTGCAATTGAGTGCAAAATAACACATTGATCAACAGAGATAATGGTTATGCAATTCAGAAACTAAAATTAAGAAATGCTAATCATTCACTGCCACTTAAAAGAATAGCTAGATTGTATCTCCAAGTATGAATGAATATGCAGACATCCAGATAAGGAGCACTCACTCAAGCAACAACAACAAAAAAGTGTCGACTGTGAAACACTCGAACACGTGCTTCAACAATGTGCTTACATTTACAATTGCAAGCAGTCCTCTATCGAATAAGCAAATGATCCTAAAAAACTAAAAGAACACTCCAAATCCCGTCAAACCAAGCCCAATTTCTGACACAATACCAAGCAAAATTTTGATCAAAAGCTTGCAAATATCTCCAAGCTATCATTATTTAAATACTATTTCTATATAGCTTACATATCCAAAGCGAAACAACATGGGAATGAGGATCAAGTCACGTATTATATAAACAATCCATGATAGCTTAGCAGAGTTATGTAGAATCAAACAACAAATCAATTCATTCATTTATGATCACTGGAAACAACATTTGGTGTTTATTAACCAATTTCTTATAATTCTTCATAAATAATTTGCCCACCAACACACACAAGAATAACAAAATTAAAAGTGTAATCAACTCACTTTTCCGATCATTCATTTCGAAGCCCACCATTTTTGTCCAATTCAATACAACGTTCTGAGATTTCTCAGTTGAAACTGGAATCCAAAATCCTGCAAAGTAAAATATACAATCATGATTCACGACACGATAAACAAATGAAGAAACACACAGTTAGACGGCGAGGGCAGCAACTGGGGCAGCGGCGGCGATGAGAGAGAGGGGGCAGCGGCGATGATGAGAGAGAGAAGGGGAAACAACAACAAGGGGATGATCGAGAGATAGCTAGGGTTTTAAAGTGTGAGGAATTGATGCTGCGAAGAAGAAGATGAAGTTGGGCTGCATGGAGTTGCATGGAAGATGTGTTTGAAATTCTGTTTTGTTAGTTGTAAAATCGCATTTTTCATTCGTTTTGCGTTTCAATTAGTTGTGTTGTCAAACAGCGTCGTTTCATATAGCTATAAGACGCCGTCGTTTTTTACATGTAATGCGTGTGTGCGTGGCATCTATATCTAGCCATGCATGCGTATGAGATGAATAACAGAAAATATTCGATTAATTCTCTCTCCTCTCCCCTTAGATCTTTCTCTCTCGTCTTCTTCACGTGAACACTCGCGTATCTTAGCTGTGTTCATAACATTTTGGCCTTAGAGCCTGTCGCGATTATCATTTTTTCACAAAGGATGGCAGTAAAAAATCATGGACAATGTATTGATGCTTTGGAGTCGCAGGTGTCGGAACTCCTGGCAGGGCAATCGGCGGTGTTACAGGCGTAATCGCAGGTGGAAGCAAAGCTTGAATCCAAATTGGAGAGTTTGGGCGACATGTTAAGAACTCAGATTATTAATGTGATGAAAGAGCACCAAGCATCTCCAAGTAGCACAGATAGATTTCTTAGTCCTTCGGGAGGGAGCTTAATTGCTCAATTCAATAAGTTGAGGCAGAATGGATCGGTGTAGGCTTATATACATGAGTTTGAGGAGCTGAAAGCTATTTTGAAAGAGAATCACAAAGGGTTTACTAATGAGTATTTCATAGAAAGCTTTATTGGAGGACTTAAGGAAGAGATTGGTAGATTGGTGGCTATGCAGAAACCTACCACTTTGCTTGCTGCAACTCAATTAGCCACTCAATCAGAAGAGATTGTGAATCTCTTGTCTAAGAACCAAAGGACTTTTTCTAAGCCAGCTGCTGCTGTAGTAGGAATGGGTAATGGCAGAGTTGAACCTATTGCTTAGAAACCAAAATATCCACCTATCAAACGATTAACACCAGAGGAAATGATAGCTAGAAGAGAGAAGAACTTATGCTTTAACTGTGATGAGATCTTCCACATAGGGCATAAATGCAAGAAACTCTACCTTATATTGTCTGAAGATGGAGAGGAGGAATCCCTGGAGGCAATGGATCTGGAAGAAATCACAATTGATTATAAAGAGCCACATGTTTCTCTTAATGAAGTGGTGGGGTATTCACATGTAGACACTATTAAGTTGTTGGGAAAGGCTTCCAATCAGGAATTGATCATATTATTGGATTCTGGTAGCACACATAGTTTCCTTCATCCCTCTACAGCTGAAAGACTGGGTTGCATCATTGAGCTTACTACTCCTATGAGTGTTATTGTGGCAGATGGCAATCGAATAGAGTGTAACTCTAAGTGTCCTCAGTTCGAATGGGAGATGGGGGAGTGTAAATTCATAACTCCTGTGAGATTATTGCAGTTAGGAGGATGTGACATGGCTATTGGGGTTGATTTACTAAGAACTAGGACAAATCACCTTGGATTTCAAGGAGCATACAGTGCAATTTTATGTGAAAGGAAAGGTAGTGAAATTACAAGGGATTCAGCCAGAGATTAGGATGAGTATGATCACCATGGACTAAATTCAGAAAGTGGTGCAGAAGGATAAGCAATCATTGGAAGCTTATTTGTGTGTGATCACTTCCCAAGATGCTGAGGCAAAGAATGATGAACCAACAGAGATCTCACCACTTATTAAAGAATTTGAGCAAGTCTTTGAAGTACCTAAAGAGATTCCTCCCACTCAAAGTATGGATCATAAAATTCCACTCAAGCCAGAGACATCTCCTATCAAACAACAAGCCTACAGGTATCCCTTACTGCAGAGACAGGAGATTGAGAAGCTTGTGAAGGAAATGCTTGACTCTGGAGTAATACGGCCAAGCAGTAGCCCCTATTCATTACCTGTGTGGTTGGTTAAAAAGAAGGATGGTAGTTGGAGGTTTTGTGTGGATTACAGGAGGCTTAATGCTCTCACTGTCAAAGATAGTTATCCTATACCTCTTATAGATGATTTGTTGGATGAACTTCATGGAGCTAAAGTCTTCTCTAAGATAGATCTTAGAGCTGGATATCATCAAATCAGAGTGCATGAGGGTGATATTCACAAAACCGTTTTTATCACATCTTCTGGATTGTATGAATTTGTGGTGATGCCTTTTGGTCTCACTAATGCTCCAGCCACTTTTCAATCTGTCATGAATAGAGTATTCTCCAACTTCTTGAGGGACTCTGTTCTTGTCTTCTTTGATGATATACTGATTTATAGCAAGACCATGGAGGAACATTTGGATCACCTAAGGGTTGTATTCACCACCTTACTTCAAAATAGCTTGTTTGCTTAACGATTTAAATGTGTTTTTGGGCAAACTGAAGTGGAGTATTTGGGGCATGTCATCAGTGATCAAGGAGTGAGAGCTGATGCTGACAATATTAGGTCTATGATCCAGTGGCCCCAACCAAAATCAGTGAAGGCACTAAGGGGATTTCTTGGTCTTACTGGATATTACAGGAAATTCACAAGGAATTATGGCCTTATTGCCAAACCACTCACTGATCTCACCAAGAAAGGCAAATTCCAATGGAGTGATATAGCTGAAGAGGCTTTCATTGCTTTGAAACAAGCCATGACTTCCGCTCCTATTTTGCAGCTACCAGATTTCACTAAGCCTTTTGTGGTGGAGACAGATGCTTGCTATCATGGCTTAGGGGCAGTTCTTATGCAAGATCACCATCCTTTAGCCTTTCTCAGCAAAGCTTTAGGTCTGAAGAATTTGGGGTTATCTATCTGAGAAGGAATTCTTGGCTATCATATTGGCAGTGCAGAAATAGAGAGCATACTTATTACATTCACCCTTCATTATTAAGACTAATCAGAGAAGTCTTACATACCTCTTGGAACAGAAGATCTCTACCCCTTTGCAGCACAAGTATCTCACCAAACTCCTTGGCTTTGACTACAGTATTGAATACAAGAAAGTGATTGAAAACAAAGCTGCTGATGCCTTATCTAGAAGAGATGAAGAAGTCTTGGGCTGCTTATTGATTACTTCTATTCAGCCTTTGTGGGTGGAGGAACTTATTAAGAGCTATCAAGGGGATCCTGATATATTGAATACCATTGCTGAGTGTAGTACTCGTCCTTACAATGTCTCCTTCTACAACTATACTAATGGATTGCTTAGGTACAAGGGGAAGCTATTGGTGGGGAATGATCCTAATCTGAGGTCTCAGATTATCACTTACATGCATAGCTCAAGTGTTGGGGGACATTCTGGGATTAATGCTACATACCAAAGGATTGCTTCTGTTTTTTGGTGGTCGGAAATGAGACAACAAATTCATCAATTTGTGAGAGAATGCCATATCTGCCTGGTAAGTAAACATGAGCATGTGCCAAGTCCAGGGTTATTGCAGCCCTTACCTATTCCTACACAGGCTTGGACTCAGATTTCCATGGATTTTATTGAACAATTGCCTCAATCCAAGGGGAAGGATATTATTTGGGTAGTGGTGGATCGATTTACCAAGTATAGCCATTTCATAGCCTTGGCACATCCCTTATCCGCTTCTAACTTGGCATCCCTCTTCTTGGACACCATTTATAAGTTGCATGGCCTTCCTGCAGGGGTGGTTTCAGATCGCAATAAAATCTTCACAAGTAAATTTTGGCAACACCTCTTGAAACTCATTGGAGTGGATCAGTTGTTGAGTACAACTTACCACCCGCAAACTGATGGTCAAACGGAGCGTGTCAATCAATGTTTAGAAACCTATCTCAGGTGCATGTGTGGTACTAAGCCCAAGCCCAAGCAATGGTTTCGCTAGCTGCCTCTTGCTGAGTTTTCGTATAATACCTCCTTTCATACCTCTTTGGGGATCAGTCCTTTCGAAGCTTTGTATGGGATAAGACCCACGCCCATACCCGGGGGTCCCTATGTTACTACTAATGTTGAGGGGGTCACTGAGCTCCTTCTTGATAAGCAACTCGCTCTACAACATATCAAGGATTCTCTCCGCAAAGCACAAGAACGGATGAAACTATATGCGGATAAGAATCGTGTAGCTCGTACTTTTCAGGTGGGCGATTGGGTCTATTTGAAGCTGAAACCTTACCGCCAAAAGACCCTACATAACAGTCCAATGTGGAAGTTGAGCCCTAAGTATGCTGGTCCATTTCAGGTCTTGGCTAAGGTGGGCTTGGCTGCTTATAAACTCTCCCTTCCAAGCTCTGCCAAGATCCACCCAGTTTTCCACGTTTCCCTTCTCAAGAAGAAAGTGGGACCTGTCACACTTGTTTCTGCTACACTACCTGAATTTGATTCCGAGGGGAAAGTTCTTCTTAAACCTCTGAAGATCCTCGCCCGACGATTGGTGAAACGGGGTAACCTTCATGCCAATCAGCTGCTGGTTTCGTGGGCTCATCTACCCGACGAGGAGGCCACGTGGGAGTATTATGATGATTTGGCGGTGTGATTTCCAGTTCGTGTCTTGAGGACAAGACTTGTGCGGAGGAGGGGAGTAATGTGAGGAATCGATGCTGCGAAGAAGAAGATATATGAAGTTGGGCTGCATGGAGTTGCATGGAAGATGTGTTTGAATGTTTTGTTAGTTGTAAAATCGCGTTTTTCATTTGTTTTGCGTTTCTATTAGTTGTGTTGTCAAACGGCGTCGTTTCATATAGTTGTAAGATGCCGTCGTTTTTTACATGTATTGTGTGTGTGCGTGGCATCTATATCTAGACATGCATGCGTATGAGATGAATAACAGAAAATATTCGATTAATTCTCTCTCCTCTCCCCTTAGATCTTTCTCTCTCGTCTTCTTCACGTGAACACTTGCGTATCTTAGCTGTGTTCATAACATAAAGCAGCGGTGACAATGAGAGACAAAGGGAAAGCGGCGGCGTGGAGAGGAGGAGGAGATAGCTAGGGAGAAGAAGAACAGACAGAGAAGCTCGAGAATTAGATGGAATTTCGGAGGAATTTGCTCGGAAAAATCAGAAAAACATTTCAATTTACATTTTCCAATGTTTGAATTCGATGGAGTCCAGGCTTACCAATGTTTGCCAATGTCTGAATTCGACGGAGCCGGCGCTGCAGGGATGGGTACGAGCAGCTGGAGGGAATGCGCGCGGCGAGGCGGCTAGAGGGGATGCGCGCGGCGAGATGGCTGGAGGGGATGTGCACGGCGAGGCGGCTGGAGGGGATGGGTGCGAGTGGCTAGAGGGGATGGGTGCGCAGCGATGCAAGAGCTGAGAGGAGAGGTGGCTATAGGCGACTTGGGTGCGCACGGTGAGACGACCGAGACATGGGTGTGCGAGGTGGGGCTAGAGGCGGCGGGAGAGGCTGTGGAGGCGTGGGGAGGAGGCGGCGGTGAGGGCTGGAGGCGGCGAGGGTTGGAAGGGAGGAGGGAGCGGGGCGTCGGGCGAGGGCTGGAGGTGGCGGAGGCGACGGTTGGAGGCGGCGGGGCAGCGGGTGGAGGGAGGGATCTAGGGTTTCAATTTGGGGATTTGTATTTCAATTTTTACCCTATGTAATTTTCCACTTTTTACATTATATATCCTTAGTAGTTTTTAAATTTTTACATATATAATGTAAATGTAATAAAAGAAAATTTATAAATTTTAACTTAGTATACAACAACGCTATTATGATATTACGACAACGCTAAAAATTTACCGTTGTGTTAGGGTACGATGACTACGTCTCTACGACAACCTCGTATTATAAGCGTTGTCTTAGGGCACAATAACTACACTGATAACTTC
This sequence comes from Scutellaria baicalensis, assembly GCA_005771605.1. Taxonomy (NCBI): domain Eukaryota; kingdom Viridiplantae; phylum Streptophyta; class Magnoliopsida; order Lamiales; family Lamiaceae; genus Scutellaria; species Scutellaria baicalensis. The sequence continues at coordinate 11,216,761 of CM016729.1, forward strand.
GTTATTTGATGCATTTTGGGTTTAATTTCATATCATTTTGTGTTGAAAAACATGCAATAGTGAGATTTTATTTAGATTTCATTATCTTTTTAAGATTTCACGTTTTTGCTTGATTTGAAAGGAATTTGATAGGTTTTAGCACAAAATGAAAGTCCAATGGAATTTTACGCCAAGTTGCAGTCGAGATAGGGAGTCGATAAAGCGCAGTTATGGAAAAAAATCATATCTCGAGCTCTAGAAGTCTAAATTCAATGTTTCTTGTCTTGTTAGAAATCTAAGAGAAAGTTCTACAACTTTCATGTTGGAAGGTTTCATCAATTCTGCATTCAAGAGAGCAGAATAGTACAAGAAGTTGAAAGTCGTGCAAGAATGTCCTGATTTTTGTCTTCATAGGGCTTGAGTAAATTGGGTATAACTTGGTGTACAAAACAGATATTGGGCTGAAATTAATGGCATCGGATAGCTAACGTGAAGGGTTACAACTTTCATGAAGAAGTCGAAGCCCAATTCTGAGCGTAAAAGGGCCGAATCGAGGATGAAAGCCGGGATTCTGGGCCACCCGGGTCACTTGGCCGGGTCTGTGGTCAAGTTGTGGGTTTTTAGGCCTGTTTGGACTCCTATTTGGATACAACTTGCTCCAAGTCCGATTTTTACCTACTTAGATACAAATTAGGACTGGGGAAAAAGAAGATTGAGAGATACGAAGATACACAAAGATCTATACACATCAAAAATTCATACACATCTTGAGAGCAAGGAAGAAAGCAAGAAATTGAAGATTCAAGAGTCAAGAGGAGCAACCAACAATCACAAATTCAATAAGCGTTTCTTTGATTTTATTTCTAGTTTTGATCATGTCGTTTTGTAATTTATTTTTCTTTACGAACATGATTTTTGGCTAGGGGTCTCGTGATCTTAGGGCACGAGAGTAGTTCTATGGATTTCTTGTTGAATATTTAGTTTTAATCTTTCCTCTAATCCATGATATTTTATTCATGCTTCCTTGTGCTTATTCTATGTATGAGTTCTGGCCAAATTTATGCATGCTCTAATTAATTAGATTGAGATCGAGAGATGATATCTGATTATAGATTTGGGAATACATGACTCAATTAAATTGCCTGGATCGAGAGATTGGTAAATAATTGGGGTGAGAATACGAGGGCTGGAGGCGGCGAGGGATGGAAGGGAGGAGGGAGCGGGGCGTCGGGCGAGGGCTGGAGGCGGCGGAGGCGACGGCTGGAGGCGGCGGGGCAGCGGGTGGAGGGAGGGATCTAGGGTTTCAATTTGGGGATTTGTATTTCAATTTTTACCCTATGAAATTTTCCACTTTTTACATTATATATCCTTAGTAGTTTTTAAATTTTTACATATATAATGTAAATGTAATAAAAGAAAATTTATAAATTTTAACTTAGTATACAACAACGCTATTATGATATTACGACAACGCTAAAAATTTACCGTTGTGTTAGGGTACGATGACTACGTCTCTACGACAACCTCGTATTATAAGCGTTGTCTTAGGGCACAATAACTACACCTCTACGACAACCTCATATCATAAGTGTTGTCTTAGGTTCAATTTTAACCTAAGACTACGCATCTACGACAACCTCAAGTCACCACTGTTGTCTTAGGCCTCAATTTTACCTTACGACTTCACCTCTACGACAACGCCAATGAAAAACCTTTGTCTATGAGAGCATTTTTGTACTCTATGACAATGGTTTTATCTAAGACAACGCCAATTTAAGCTACGACAAGAGTTTTTTGATAAAACACATGTCTTAGGGGTGTAGTCTATGAGAAAATTTCTTGTAGTGTACAGACAAATAAATAGAATATAAGCTGCTTTCAAGTTTGTTGTTTAAGTTAATTGTAAATTTTGTATTACAACCTTTTAATATTATCAAATATAATAATAATAATAATAATAATAATAATAATAATAATAATAATAATAATAATAATAATAATAATAATAATAAAATTAATTATTTGTTGTTGATGATTGTTGTTCATTGCTCAACAATAATTTAATTCTTTTTTTAATATGTTTACTTAAATTACTGAATGCCTAGAACCATTCTCACTATCAAGTGTAAAATTTAAGATATTTTTTTTTGTGATTATAAGAAATAATATAATATAAATAAATATCGAGTTTTATATTGTGTAATTTGTTACTTTTAACCAACTACAACAATTATTAGCTTATCAAATTATTTATCGTGCCATGAAATAATATCTCCAACGATAGAAAAAAATTAGAATCTAAGCTTTCAATTTTTATTTTTATTTTCTGTGAACTTTAGTTACTTAATGTGTAGAATTATTCTTATTATTAATTTTGTAATTAAAAAACTATTAAGATATTTTTGTAGTTGAGAAATGTTGTACATAAATAAATATTAAAAACTTATATTGTTAATTGATCATTTTTAACTAGCTCCAAAATTATTGGGTTATCAACTTATTTATTAAACCATGAAAAATATTCAACAAAATACAAAAATAAATAGGATGCAATTAATTTTTTGATTTTATTTTTTTGGTTAACATAATTACGTAATGTATAGAATTATTATTCAATTAAAAAGTTCACAGAAATTTAAATATACCTTTTGTAATTGTGAGAAATGTTGTATATAAATAAATATTTTAAAATTTAAATTGTTAATTGATCACTTATAACTAACTCCAAAATTCAATTGTGATATTCAAATTATCTAACGAGTTATAAAACAAATTCTATAAAAGAAAAACAAAATAGATTGTAACCTTTCAAGTTCATTGTTTAAGTTACTTATAAATTTTATATTGCTACTTTTTAGTATTATCAAATATAATTTCGACTGACATATACAATTTGTTTTATTTGCATTTAGAAGATGATGTCCCCAAAGTCCTAAAATACACACAAGAGATGGGGGGTGAATTCAGCCAAATTCTATTTTCTTTGTTTACCTAAAGAATTTTTCAAATTATAAAAAATAAAAATTTAAAATTCAATAAAAATATATATGAAAACTATATTTTTATATTATACAAAATCTGAAATAATAAAGATATATGAAAAACTTTTTTATATAATGATGTTAATATATTATTACAAACTGTATACATTACCAAAATAAATAATAAACCACGCTAAATAATAAACCACGCATGGTGCCGGTGAATTACTATTTCATGTTGGAAGAAGAATGCTGAAATTTAAAAAACCAAAAAGTGAATGTTGAGTTGGGCCCGGCCCATCTAACTATTGGGCGAAGGAACTGCGGCCCGTTATCCTTCCACTACTGCAAAGAGAGAGAAGTTTATCGTGGGCAATGAGGACCAGCCACGTTAGAAGTTGGGCCATCCCAAGGCCCAAGGACCAATCACTTTAAAGCCCCCACTGGGTCACAAGCCCACGTCACTGCCCCAGCTACAGTGATGGCCTTTTCTCTATTCATATACTTATTTCATAAGCTGTTTCATACTGAGATATAGAAAAATATTAAAACGTCCATAGCAGACGGTTCTTAATATGACTATATCGCTGACATATAATGATTAAATTTCTCGTTATATGAAAAATGAAATAAATTGATATACTGAATATTTGAATGGTGGACACATATTAATGTACCCATGGTAGGTAGGGTAGTAAGATTGTCGAGATACAATACGATTACTTCTTTTTTATAAATTATCATAAGAAATGGATGCATGGATAATAATATTTATGTGAATTATATCGAATATGATATATGTTAATAATAAACAGCAAATAATGTGATTTAATAGATGCAATATGAATTATTCTTTCCTAGTATTAAAAAAAAAAAAAAAGGGATTGATAGTATTTTTATTCTGTGGTATTTCTAATTTCAAATTCACAAAAAAATTCAGAAGACCAGAATCCGATTCAAAAATTCAAGTACGTACTTCAATTTTTTCTACAATTAGTTGAATAGCAAATCAACTATGGTACCTGAAAATTGACATATGATTTATTTAAATTATCTCAATAATTGGGATATTTAAATCAAAAACATCAATTTAAAGTTGTGAGATATAACAAAAGTGCAGAATGAAAGAACATACATATAAACTCATATTTATCTGCTTTGAGTGCTTTGCGTTGAAATCGATTCTATTAAAAAAAATCAAATGTTACTATGTCAATTATTCTAAATTGTTGTGTTATATATATATATATATATGTATGTATATATATCTGCAAAAGTTTCAAGAACGTGAGCAGAACGCTCACTTTGAAGCAAAGCAAAGTATTCTAAGGCATGGAAGATCACGAGGTTCAGACAACACTTTTGATTTCAGAATATATAATTTGTTAATTAGTTTCTTTTATTTTAGAAATATATAATACAAAAATTATATATATATATATATATATAATGCTAGCACATTTATGTGGGAAGATTGTCAATAAAATCTCTATATGAATTAGTAATAAAGTTTTATGTACTTAAAATAACCAAGTTATGCAGTAATACAATCCACATAAAAAAAAATTCATTTATAGTTCTGTCAATTTTGGACAGAAAGTTCGTAGAATTTATCAGATTATTATTTCAAACATTTAATATCTACTTTACGAGTCGTGAAACTTGATGTGTGATTTAAAAACTGAAGAGAGGTAAAATAACCTATCTTTTTTTTTTTTCTCTAAAAATATTTAAAGAGTTACAATTCTATTCATTGGGTGCACCATACAATCCCAATAGACCTAGGTTGACCCGGACCTATGCATTTTTTTTATATACTTTAGATGTGTGATATGTATGTTTAACATTATGACCTTTATATACAATTATGATGACCCATACATGATACTTTTACTTCAAAAGTTTTCCTGCATCATGTGTGTGACTTATATGTTATATTAGTGTGACATTTATTTACTGTAACTTAGAAAAAATGGAAGAAATTTAACAATTTTTGTACATATATATCTTTATGTGATATTACTTTTACATTGATGTGATGTTAGTTGCATCTTTTACATTTACATAGTTATATCTTTATGTAATACCACTAACATTACATAAATATACAAGTAATATCATATAAATGTATGTTATTCCAAAAATGTGCTAATTTTTTTCCTGAAAATATAATTTTTTTAAATTGCAGAATATAAAAGTTATCATATTTATAAATAACGTTCATACCAATACAATATGAAAATCACAACCAGAAATGAAATTTTCTTATCAAAAAAAGGAGTTTCACAAAAAACTTGAGAAAAAAAAAATTCATGGGAAATTAGCAAGAAAAGGACAAGAACAAATTGGGAAAAAAAAAAACAAAACAAGGAGACGAAATCTAAGGCATCTGCAAATTTGGGTGAGAGAAGTTTGGGAGAGTGGGATTTAGGACCCACGTTTGCCAATTTAATGAGTATACAAAACTATTTATTACACAAATTTGACTTCTTTTTTTAAATCTCTCAAAAGAAGACAAAGGGCACTAAAACAACTTCATTCTTTATTTATACCTTTTCTTCCTTGATTGCTTATACCTTTTTGCTTGCCAAGAAATCTTGCATTCATACCGTTGAAATTCTCCCATCTTTAACACGTTTCTTTTTCCCCTTTAACACATCTTTCCAAGATTTTTGTTTGAGTGGCTCAATCCTTCAAAACAGTAAGTTTTTTGTGTTTTCTGATGTTCCTCGGACATGATTTTGCACTGTTTTTGATGTTTTCTGAAATGGGGTTTCTTTATTCAATCATAAAAGTGTATCCAAAAGTGAAGGTGAAGGCAGAGAGAGAAGAAGCCGATCAGTATGATTATGAGAAGAGTTCTTTGCAGTCTTTGAAGGCTTTCGAGTGGCTATCTTTGCACAATTTCTCTTCTTCAGGTCTTTTCTTTTAACTATTCTCCCAATGTTATTTTATTGGCTTTCTCGATTGTTGCTTTTCTTGAAGAAAACCCTTGTTTCCTGGGCCTGTTTTTTTGTGAAACCATGATTTGTTGTGTTTAGTGTTTCTATTATTTTTCAAGAGGGGTTTTTGTATTTTGGTGGATTGATTCTGTTTTCCCTCTTATAGACTGATCATCTGGTGTAATTTTTGATTAAAAAACCAGTTTGAATGTCTCTATTTCCCAATCTTGTGATCTTCTATGATGGTTTACACCTGTGTCCTGTAAGATTCTAGTGATTCTGTGATCTTCTTGCTCGAATGGGAACAAAGATTGATTCTTACATAAATTGGCTAGATACAAAGACCTTTATCTAGGCTCGGATCCATGGTCTTGCTCTTTTCTACTGGATCTTGAATTCCTTTTTTGTTCTTATTTGAAAGTAGTTTACATGTTGCTATGACACATAAGAACGAGTTGAATGATCCACCAATCTCGACAACCCCATTTTGAAGCTTGAAAACCATTTGCTTTTCTTTAATCTGGATGAACTCTGTATACCATGTTCACTTCATAGAGTCACGTTGTCGAGCCTTTGATTTGGAGGCTCGTTTAGAGGCCATTTGAAGTTTTGGAACCATCATAATGAATGCTATTTCTGAGGTGTTTGTCGAATAAAAAGCCTGATACTACTTGCTGTTTTTTGTTGATTAGTCCAATGGTAAATCATATAAGCGTTTGTTTGGATGTGCAGATGATCACACAGGATCCGTTGTGAGAATTCCTCGCGCTTATACACCAAAATCACCAACTCCTAGCTATCTCACATCCAAAGGTTTGATATTTACTCATTCTATCTCTTACAAAAGCATCATTCTGAATGATTTTTAACAAAACAATTATATTTTGAAGAAACCAACAAAAAGAAAGCAGCCATAGAGGAGAACCAAATAAATGTCAGAGCAAATTCAGCCCCACGGCCACGTGCTGTCTTATCAAGTCCAGGTAACTCGCATAGCTTAATACCTTATATGCATACAGATTTCTTCGTTTATGAGTTTCTCAATGACTATTAGTTTCTGATTGTGATGTTCGTGTGTCCTACTTAGTTTGGTGTTTGCTGCCAGGTCATAGACATTAATACACAGTGGTTTTAACTATCAAATGTTAGAAGTTTACCCTTCCTCTCAACCATGAAGTATTGTTTTGAGAATACATACTTCTTCAATTGTAGTCGTAGAAAACGTCTCTTCAACCATGCCATAAGAGAGACAATGTGCATCTTTTCTATTCGCTTAATGAGACTTTTCATCTTAAATTCTTCTTTCATCTACTCATCAAACAGTTTTTTCTTTTTGAGCTCATAACTTAGTGAAGGGAAGTAATTTTGCCATCTGAACTATTGCACAATATTTGGACTTCACAATCTCTCTTTTAAATTTTAAGTTAAATAAAAAGAGTCCTTACTTTTTTTGTTTGTAACTTTTTTCTGCTCAAACTTAAATAAATCCGTTTCTTTTCTATATTTCTCAAACTATATAGAAAAACCCTAGCATTTTTTGTTTACCTCTTAAACTTTAAGTTAAACTAAAAAAAGGCTCTTTCCTTTCTTTATGTTTTAAATTAAACTAAAACACACCCTTCTAAACTAAAACAAGTGCTCTCTTTTCTATCTTTTTACATTAAACTAAGAACATTTTTGCATTTTATTTTTCTCTCTTAAACACTAAGTTAACCTTAAAAAACCATTTCTCATCAACATAATTAAACTAAAAATACTCTTCAAACTGATAAAAAGCTCTTTCTTTTCTATGTTTTTTAAATAAATCTAAAAATTCTCTTGATTTTTTTTTTTTTTTGAATCTCATTTTTTCTCCTTCCTGATCTTAAAGTTTTAAGTTAATCAAAAAATGTCCTTTATTTTCTAGTTTTTTTTCCTCATAAAATTTTAGTTAAACCAAAAAAGTCCCTTTCTAACTTTTCTATATATATATATATTAAATTATACTAGAAAATACTCTTGCATTTTTTTATCTCGTAAATGTTTAACTTATATTATTAAATGCCCTTTGTTTCCTCTATTTTAACTGAAAATACCCATCTAAACTGAACCAAAAGCTCTTTGTTTCTGATGTTTTTAATTAAAGTAAAAACATCCTTCCTTTTTTTTTTTTCTTTTAAAATCTCGATTAAAAGTTTAAGTTAAGCTAAAAATGACCTTTTTTTAAAACTTAAACTAAAAAACGCAAACGTGAATATTTTGTTTCTCTCTTAAAATTTTAGTGATACTTAGAAATCCATTTTTTCTTTCTACACTTTGTAAATCACACTAAAGCACCCTACTGAACTAAAACAGAAAAAAACACTTTCTTTGCTATGTTTTTTAATAGCTAAACTAAAAACATTCTTGCATTTTTTGTTTCTCTTGAAATTCAAGTTAAAGTAAAAAAGACCATTTCTCTTTTATATTTCTTAAAATAAAAAACATTCTTCTAAACATGAAATAAAAAAACATTCTTCTAACATAAAAACACTATGTCAATTTTTTTATCTTTTAAAATTGAAGTTAAACAAATAATGAACCTTTCTTTTCAATTTATTTTGAACTAAAATAAATTCCTCTCTTTTCTATAAACTTCTCCCTCTTAAAACTTATGTTAAACTAAATAACACCCTTGCCTTTTTTGTTTTATGTCTTAAAATTTAGGTTGAATTGAAAATATCTTTTCTTTTCACAAAGTCCTTTTCAAAACATTTTTGAATTCTTTTTTCTCTCTTTAAGTTAAACTACAAAACATCCTTTCTTTTCTATAAATCTGTTAGTAAACTACAAAACACCCTTCCTTGGAGTACAACTGTAGTCCCTTCTCTTTTTCTAAATTTTTATGGGTCATATTTCCCACCCCACAGGGATTTTTATTTTACGTATTTATTTAAAAACTTTTAATTATGCAATAAAAGTTATCTGAATTTGACACAATGGACATGTAATAAGATATGCAATCTATCTTGAATGTATTTTCTTCTTGAGTCTGAGTTTCAGAATTTCTTAGGATTTTTTTATTTTATATATTATATATATTTTTCATAATATGTTAATAATTTAACTAAACAGTTAAAATATGATTGATAGTTAAGTTGATTTACCTAGACTAAGAAGACCTATTTATGAAATTCTACATATTGATATTGACAACAATGAAATTTATAGTACGAGAAAAATCAGGCTAGCTTGCTCATATCGAAAAGTATCCTCCTCGTCAATGATGTGAGGATAACCAAATATGCATATATTTGCATAATCAATGTGTTTACTATCAATATATCATGCTCTTGTTGGGCACCCTACTATTGACATCTCTCTCTTACATTTCACACAGAGAATGACGAAATTATCCGGACGAGAACAAAGGCAAGACGACAACTTTTTTCAAGTCTAAAAAGTCGTGAGTCATCTCAGAACAGACATACGCAATGTAAGATTTTCCCAAAATCTGCAGCCGTTGAGAGTTTTGCACATAGTCAAGGACATTACAACGAATCAGCTGAACCCAAAAATGATGCTGGAACAAAAGGCCAAGCAACAGCACCCGTTGGTTCAAGAATTAGATTAGGGGGACTTTGGAAAAAGACTACCTCATCATCGATCCAGAGCTAAGGTTTTCGACGAACTTGGAACTTGTATAAATATGGTTTCTTCCAAGCAATGCAGTAGTATCGGGAAAAAAAAAGGGTTTTTGAACTGAGTAGTATCAAAAAAACAGATAGGTTGTGTACTTTTGGGAACTGCAGAATTTTTTTTTTTTTTTTTTTTTTATGCTTAGCAAACTAGTATTGATCCCATGTGATGGACGGGCACAAAAAATTTACTATCTTAATATTTTAATACATAAATGTTGAAAATAATAAATAATAAAATTCTCTCGAGTAATTTCAATATAATTATTACTTGTGTGATCCGAGGGTCTCAAGGGGTGGTCGAGGAAGGTTGGCCACACCCACTCGGCATGTACCCAAGTGGTCGGCGGGTGGTCCGGTAGGCTCCGACGGTCCGGTAGGGCCGTCCGGCGAGGTCGACGGGTCGGGGGCATCTTAGCCCGACGTGCACAGGAAGATCGTGGGAGTTCGAATTTCAGGATGATGTGGCTGATTGTCGATGGGTTGTCTGATTGGAGTGGGTTGTGTCTATGTTGACCGAGATATGTGGGATATCGTCGAGGAGAACGAGGCTTCTCCTTGTTGAACTTCCTCACCATGGAGTTGAATTTATTGGACAACATAGCCACGTTTTATCCTTCGGTGATTTCCTCCAATGGTTCATCATCGTCCTTAGATTCTTCATTGTCTTGAGCTTGTAAGGCTATATTTTTAGTCTTATAGCCCGCTTCTAGTTGACTTTGGAGATTGAGCTCAAATGTTTAAAGAATATTTTGAAGTGTATCAAAGTTCATCACCTTAAGATTGTGGACCTCCTCAATGGCAAATACTTTGATATTGAACCTTGGTGGTAGTGTATGAATGGCCTTTGACACGAGTTTCTTGCGTCCAATTGGTTCTTCAAGCATTTGGGCTTGATTCGAGATGTCCCGGAGCCTCTCAAAGTAGGTTCCTATATCTTCATTCTCCTTCATGCGCATATTCTCAAATTTGGACATAATGAGATGCAACTTGGTCTCACGAACACATTTTGCACCTTCCAAATGTTTTTTGAGAGTATCCCAAGCATCCTTGGCATGTGATGCGTTTTGTATCAATCGGAAAAACCTTGTACTCCATTGTTTCGAATATGACATTGATAGCTTTTTCATTGTAATTAGCATTGTGGATCTCATCGATTGTCCATTCGCTTTGAGGTTTAGGAACAAGTTCACCATGTACCTCCTTTATAGGGGAATTATAACCCTCCAAAACTGCTGTCCAAGCACGTGCATCAGTGGACTTGATCTTCGAACGTACACGAATCTTCCAATATGCATAGTTGGAGTCATCCAAAATTGGAAGACGTCCAAAGTTAGGATTGCAATAGTCCGTGTCCTGCATGGCTAGATCCACCACTTAGTATGTCAAGTGATGGCTTTGATACCACGTGAAAGTTCAATGTGGATCTGTAAAACAAAAATAAAACAATCAAAGTACACGGTGTTGACAACACCAGCGTAACACACAACGGAAAAAGATCGAAAACAAAAGATGCAGAACATAAACGATATATCCACGAGTATACAAATACTCGTGGAATGCCTTAATGGCGAAAACTCCTTTATTGATCTTTCTGGTGTATACAAGGAGATTGAAAAACCTCTAGAAGAGATTCTTCCGTACAAAGACATAATACGTCCTTAGAACCTATCTAACGAACTTAGGGACGTATACAAAACCTCACAATTGATTACTCTAAGTACCTATACTAAAAAATCAAGAGTATGCGAACTCTATGACAATAGAAGAAAAGAGCTGTTGCCTTTAGTGTGACCAACACAAAACATGACATAAGTGTACTACTAGACTTAAGACTGCTTGAACTCTCGATTTCAGTGTACAACGATCTTCACCAGGCTTCTCCTATTTATAGAGCTCGTAGTACACTGTGTAGACTCCACATCCCATGATCTTGGAGTACTCCATGATCTCACGTAATGATGGAGTGGACTTGTTCTCCTTGAATTCTTCATGTATTGACTTGATCAATCTTTCCTTCATGTTCTCTTAATCTCACGTGTTTGACTTCTTCAAATTCACATGTTTGATCTTTAATAATCACGTTCCATCCTATCAAGAAGAAAGAAATAACAACTTCCCCAAACTTAGGAATAGTTGTTAGTGAAGATAGGATCCACATTTGAAAACACGTGAGTTAAAGAGATTAAATCTCTAAGAGAGATAAATCAAATCTTTTTCAAATCTCATCAAATCTAAACATTATCCAACAAATCTAATTTGATTTAGAATACAATAAGAAAAAGGAAAAATTAATTAATTGTTGAAAAATCCAACACTAACATGGTTCACATACAATTCGGTTCAGGTCCAGGTAGACCCGGATCCGCGCACTTTTTTTCTTTTTTTTTAATTTTATTTTTTCATTTCAGGCTGTTACCTTTATGTTATATGCGTGTGACCTTTATGTTATATAAGTGTGACCTTTATGTATAAATGTAATGAAGACCTTTATATACTCTAACTTAGAAAAAAAGGAAGAATTTTAGCAAAATTTGTATATATTTATCTTTATATAATATTTGCTAATGCGCTAAATTTTAAAAATTTCTATTTTTTTACAAAGTTATGGACCATAAAGGTCATAATATTTGTACATAAAGGTCACGAGAATTGTACATAAAGGTCACAACAATACAACATAAAGGTTTCAATCTGAAGCGAAAAAACCTGAAAATCTTCATTTTTTCCTAAGTTACTAAACATAAAAGTCATAACATTTATATATAAAGGTCATACTTATATAACGTAAAGGTCACATCCTTACAACGTAAAGGTAACAACCTGAAGCGGAAAAAAAAAAAGGAAAACCCAGGTGCGCGGATCTGGGTCGAGTCACCCCAGTTGCACCAATCCAAATCCGTGCACCTGGTGCACAGTAGCATTTGCACTCTGATTCATGTCCATAAAACTCTGATTCAGTTTCCCACCACCTTCATTCTCTTTTAATTCTCTAATTCAGTTTCCCACCACCTTCATTCTCTTTTAATTTAGGCGTTTATATTTCTAGTAATTCTTTCAATTTCCCACCTCATTCATTCTCGTTGAGACGTTTACTAGAAATATGTATTTGTCTAGTAATTCATTTCTCAATTCTTTGTTTTAGTGGCGTGTGTATTTGTGTAGTAATTTCTTTCTCAATTATTTGGTTTAGTGTCCAACATGACTGGAGTTGATCAAGGAAGAAATGAGATTATTCTAATACCTTCGGAATCTCGAGAGCAATCAATTATTTCTGATGGAACTGACAACACCACAACTACTAGTAATATTAATCTGAATTTACACATACAACAAATTCAACTTTGTCTTCATGATCTTATGTTTATTTATATACTAGATTTTGACCCGTGCGTTGCATGGACATCATAATTCACCTATATGCATGATGGTTGAGGCTCGTCCATTCCGCTAGGGCTTCATATATAATTTGTCTAAATTATATTTCCTATGTAATCTCGTTTTATGTGGTTGTCATTCAATACATGTGTTATTGTGTTTAATTATATTACCCTATAATGTTCTAGATGATCACAAAAACTCATGTGGTACGGCCTCAAGGTAAAAACTCATGTGGGACGGTCTCACGGATAGTTTCCGTAAGACGGATCTTTATTACCCATGAATTGGACCCATATCCATAAATTTTCATATGAATTGTTAAGTGTGGATTATTGGTTTACCCGTTTCACGGAAAAAGATTCGTTGGGCGGTCTCACACAAGACCTACTCCTAGATGATTAGTCGTATATCCAACATTGTCTAATAAATTTCTTGGGTACAATTACGAATATACATTATTGACTACATACTACATTGTAAAAGAAAGCTTTTTCATTGTCAGTCTCCCTACCTTTCATTACATTTATTTCACTTGCAAATCGAATGAATACATGTTTTCAATTTATTTACTATTTTAGTAAAAAGTAATTATTTATATTTATTATATTCTATTTGATAACAAAAAGGGTAACACTATTCATACCGATTCTTTGTGGATTTACTACTTAATTGTATGAATAGTTTGATACGCATTTACCATTTTACCACAGTATGGTAATAAAAAAAGGACAACAGTTTTTCTCATTGCAAAAATGGAACAACCAAAATAAAATGTAAATTTTAGGAAAAAACTTAAAGTTATAAGCTTACAATTTAGTCGATATGCCATTTTTATTTTCATTCTCCATAACTACAATATTTCCCATCATTCATGTGTATAGATATGAATGTAAGGAGTTACTCTATGTTATCTTTATTTTATTAATATCATTGCATGATTTATATTTAAGAAAAAGAAAAGGACAAAAAAACTTTAAATTTACAATGCATTTCTCTTGAAATGATTTAGCAAAGATCTGTAATCATTGTTGTCAAAATCCATCAGCGCTCCAGCAAGTAAACATTTAATAGCAAAAACACATAAAATTTTCATCATATAGCAGAAAATCGACACCCATTATATAACTTTATTCTACTACTTTCCAAGAGCTCTCACAACATTGATGTTTTTCAAATATCACCACTTTACACAAAATGGATGCAAATGAATGAGAGAAACTATTATATAAAATTCATCTTAATATATGGTAAACTGAAAATGAATTTTCAATAATCGAATACATCTAAGTTATACTTCATTTGCATATGCATCTCTTCCCTTCATTTTTCTGTCAACTTCAAACATTTCCAGTGGATTCATTCAAAGAAAACATGGGACTAGGTGACCTCCCAACATAACCTGCAACAATATTGATGTTATCACCTCCATAATTGGAAAATGTGCAACCACATGTAAAGATTGGTATTGAATGAGACTATGTTAACATCCATTTAGATGCAATAGTGGCAACACATTCATGCATTCAATTTTAACTTGAAAACCTTCAAAAAAAGTTCAACCAAGTAAATCATTGAAGAACTTTTCTCAACCAAATAAATAACATGAACTTATTATTTACCTACGAAAATCAACTAAGATTGTCTCTATGATATGATCACTTCTTATCAATACCATTCAAGTACCTCCAAAAAATTTGTACCGATATAAAATGATTTGCAACGATTCCATACACATAATTGTGCTAAAAGGTCAACATTACCAATTATATGTTAACATTTGACAGCAGGTTTCGTTTTATGTGGTTGGAGATCACTACTCTCCGCAAGAAACATGGGGATAACATTCGATGGATCTATAAATGCCCAAATAGCATACTTCCAGGAAAATGCTAGCTTATGCTGAAAAAATGATAAGTGATATAATATACTATATACAAAGAAGAGAATATGAACATAATGTGTGATCACATTGAAACTCTAACATTCATCTTATAATATTCTTACAACCATCTGTCAATAAATTATGACAATGATAGCATTATACCTTGAGCTTATAGAAATTACTAAATTATACATGTAGAAATTAGAATATTTAATATAGCTAAGAAATGGGAAAAGAACAAATTAACTGAAATGCAACCTAAAGAAGTTAAGCTTGTTAACTTGACACCAAGCTTGAACTCTTTACCATGTTCTAGAATTTGATGAGTCACTCCATCTTTATCCATGAATTTTTCCAAATTTATGCTCGTGTAATACCTCAAGTTGTGCAACTACCTTCTTGTATCATCTTTTAGAAACGATGGATTGAAGTTAATATGAAAAAAATCAGAATTAGACGAACAAATAATGATAGCTAATATCTGATGAACTCTCCACATAATGCCACATAATGCAAGTGCTTCATGATTTCAAATAAACGAATGAAAACATAACACCAAATCTATTAGTCCTTCAGAAAACGCACAATAGCACACCTCATATTTAAATTACATACCATAATCTCAACTAAGAACACTCACATTCAGTTTCTTCTAAAACACAATCGAGATTTCCTCACTATAATAGTGATATCTAATTAAAATTAATGGTTTGGAACAAATAGACTATATATTGTGAACATTCTAAGGTAGGGAACATCTGGTACCAATAGATTTAATCCATAAAATAAGTCAATTGCACATCATTGGGTTGCACTTTCTAACTCGAAGCCCATTGATATTCCTTTCTCTCTAGCTAATTAAGAGAATTTATTATTTAAAGGGATAACGAAAATAAAAATCAGTTCACACTCTCTTAAGTGGAGGAGGGCATAGAGAAAAGATTGAAATTTTTAAGAGTGAAATTAATGAAATAAAGGAGATGATTAAAAGAAAGACTATGCATGCAAAATCACAGAATAAATCTGTCTTTTAAAGTTGTCATTAGAAGTTGAAAACTATTTCAAAATATGGTATGTGTGTCTCCATTCAATATTGTTTCTACCTTTCAGTTCTCGTACATATCAAATATATAGTTTATATCAATCTCTCCTCCTAAATCATAAAATCACATACATATATATATATATATATATATATATCAATTTTGAGTCATGTTAAATAAAGAGTAACCGAATTTATAAATTTCATATAATATATCAATTTTACACAGCCAAAAAAATTCCCCCTACCTAAGGAAATGGTAGAGGAAAAAATGTAAATCTACAATAATACCATGAAGTAGGTGGGAAAAATGAAAGAATAGATTTGCATGGTGGATATGAGCCTAAACGGTGTATTAGATCCTACACCTGAATATGAGCTTAAATATGGGTTTGAAGTGAGAGAATATTTAACTACACACGTGTCATAATTTGATACACCCAGTGTACTCCATCAGGTGTTGGATTGAATAAACCGAGGCTAAACGATGTTAGGTTCAGCTGAAAGCGCTGCAGCTATGTGTGAAGAATTTGTGTGAATTTCAAGAAAATGGCAAATTTTCTTCTCAATTTCAAGAAAATGGCAAATTAGGAAACATAAGGCATACAATTTTTTACATGCCTTTTTTTTTTTTTTACATCAAGCTATTGCTTTGCTGTGTTTGACACTTCGCCTAAATTTGCCTGAAAATATCAAGAGAGTTATTTGAAAGACCTATAACTTTTAACATTCTCCCTATGAATAAATATTTTGTTTCTATTCTTCTTTAAATGTACTGGAATTTAAATTCCTAGTAGCATTAGATTTCCAGTACTACCAACTATGCTACTCCAATAATCATAATCTGAATATAAGCGAATTTAAACTTAAAACAAAGCACAAAATTTCTAAAAAAGCATAATAAATGTTTACCTGCCAGTTTGCTTGAACATATCAAGCATGTTGGTCTGATAGCATGATCCATATATAGCTTCCACGGTGACACCAATACCACTATGCGGCATTGCAAAAATGTTAATGACTTGCACAAACTCCCCCAACATCAGACTCATCATTTCCATCGGCACTCCAGCCTTTCCAAAATAGATAATGAAAACTCAGTCAAATACTTAAAGATTGATGGTTTTGAGATGACGAATAAAATCTGAGAGAATGCTTATTATTAACTCATCAATACGGAACCAAAAGAGAGTAGTCAACAAAATCAAATGAAAAGACTAACATTCTTCATTTTCTTGACAGTGATACAACTAACACCAGGTATAGCTTTTATTCCAAGCTTTAGCATTGCTTTCGACTGTATTTTCCACCCCTGCTTTGACTTACCACTTGCATCCCCATCTTGATGTCCTCCACATACAAATTCACCAGGAAATAACCCACCTCATGCTTACATATACACTTGATGATAAATCATTTACCAATCATTTCTAACCTCATTCACTACTAGGAAATCACTCAAATTCCAACGGAACAATTCTGTTGGAATTTTGTGAAATACCGTTGGAATTTTACAAAATTCTGTTGGAATTCTTCATTCCAACGGAAGTGGACCGTCGGAAAAAGGGGCGTTGGAATTTAAATTCCGACGGAAATTCCAACGGAAAAACGATTCCAACGGAATATTCCAACTGTACTTTTTTGTTGGAATATACAATCACAAAAAAAATTCCAACATTATTCCAACGACGTTGAATTCCGTTGGAAATTCTATTGGAAATTATAAAAATTCCAACGGAATTTCCAACAGCGTTGAATTCTGTTGGAAATTTCGTTGGAAATTCCAACGGTTATTATTTCCGTTGGAATTTCTGTTGGAATTTGATTGTTTTCTAGTAGTGATTGCCACAAAATGATCACAATACTAAATATTGAACAACACAATTTATTCAAAAGAACGCCAAAAATATAGACTACAACCATAAAAAAGGGCCTCGAATAGCAAACTGCAGAAGCTAACCTTCCTAACTTCCAAACCCATTTGCTCCGTTGATCAATTGGAATCACCATGAATATCAGAAGTAATCCCAAAACCCTGAAACAAACATGAAAACAAAATCTCAACAAAAACCCAGAAAAATCGCAAACACACAAACAGACAGGAAAACAATTACGAACCCCAGTGGTTTGCGAAACGGGAGGAAGAGGAATGAAGCGAGAATGTAATGCGATAAAATGGATGGAACCTAACCACAACATCAGTGCGAGAAGAGTGTGGTGAAACAATCCCAGGGAGCCCTTGAACTCCGCCGCGGCCGGAGGCTGTTGCTCTGAAGGTTTCGCAGCCTTACATCGCCGTTAGCGTCAGGCGCCATTGAAGGAGCAGGAAGCGATGAGAGAGAGAAGCAAGCGGAGTGAGAAGAGGAGAAAACGTGTGAAACAGTAGAGGGTGGGAGGACAGGTGTCAACTTTATGTTTCTCCTCAGGTGCTGACGTAGTGGCTCCACACTACTCCAAAATATTGATGTGGTAGCGTCTGGACAATCAGACCTTTCTTTTAATAGTATAGATTTAGGTACTACCAAAAGGAAAGGACGTGGTGTACCTCAGGACTTTTAGTTCAAAGAAAAGGCGATTTCTTTTAATAGTATAGATTTAGGTACTACCAAAAGGAAAGGACGTGGTGTAACCTCAGGACTTTCAGTTCAAAGAAAAGGTGATGGACTGAAAAGTTGAACATAGTTATTCATCGAGAACGTAATCGCATTGTCGGTCAGAACAGAATTCCATGGATTTTAAGATAGAACATGCACCACTCCAATATCCGAATTCCATGGATTTTAAGATAGAACATGCACCACTCCAATATCCTTTTTGGAAGGACATCCCAGTGGATAACAAGAGGAAGATGTGGCTCAGGATGAAGGTAACTGTTTTAGAACATGATATTGTAATTTATATAATGTTTTGGGTCAATTACAGTGACTTTTGTTTAAGTATTGTTGTATATTGCTCCTACAGCAAAAATTCAATATCAAAGAGGATATTCAAAGAAAAGTTAAGTTAGTAGTTTCATGAAATAAAATATAGAACTGCGTTTTATTTGCTTTAAAGAAAATTTAAGTTAGTAGTTTCATGAAATAAAATGAGGATGGAGGAAAAAAAAAATAGCAATTTTGTGGTTGTGGTTTTCCAACGTGCTTCTCGAGTAAAGAAAAGAAGGAAAACATTTTGACTATGGTATAGACTCTGATCATGATCGTTGAAGATGAGGTGCAAATCTATATAGAATTCGAAATGAGATTTTCCATATCCTATTCTATATAGAATCTGGAAAGAGATTTTTCCATATCCTATTCTATTTCAAAAGTACTTTTTTCCATATATAATATAATTTGGGATGAGTATAAGGTTTTTCAAATCTAGATTTCTTCTCTTCCTTATCTATGGCTATATAAAATTTTACAGGAGGAACTTGTTAGATTGCAAACCGAACCAACTGAAGATGGCCGGTGAGGATGGAGCATTTGTCAAGGTTCTTGGGGGAAGAGAAGACTAATATGCATGCGGTGGGGAAAGAATTAACCTAGAACTACAAAAAGAAAATGAAGAAATAAAGAAGCAAAATGAAGAGATGACTTCATGATTGGATTCCCTTGAAGCCCAAGTTAGCAACCAAGAAGGTCATATACAAACACAAGTTAAAGCTCTTTTGAAAGCTAAACTTCCATCGATACTTCATAGTTTAAGCAAATCTAGTCAATATATCTTTTCTTTATTGTTCTTTTCAATTAATTATTTGCACTTTATATTACTTGTAACATACATTCCAAAAGCACACTTTCTTGAGGCCAAGGGATGGACAACTTGAGAAATATATAGTTATATATAGTTCGTTTTAGGGTTTTTTTTTTTTTTTTTTTTTTGTTCATTGTTAGATTTGTTATTGCTTTATTAAGAGTTAGACTTGTTTGTTTTAATGTTAATTGTACTTTTATTTTTAGGTAATTATGTTGTTGAACACTTTACTCTTTGAAATATAGTTATAAAGTCTAGTTTTTAATGGTTGCAAATTTTAAGCTAGAAATCTTTATTTATCAATTGATTAGACTATTATGATATAGCAAAACATAAATTAATATTTATTTGATATTTTATATAATTGTATATATTTTGCAAATTATTAGTGATGACTAAATATTCTATAATATTTGTAAATTTGTGGCAACATGTGATATATTTTAGTCACAAGTATTTTAAGATGACCACATAATTAATTTTTTGAGGGATAAATTCTTGTGACAACTATTGAAGTTTAGTGATAAATATTACATGTAACTAAAGACAATGTTTTACTGTCAACATTATATGTCACTATATTTGAATTTAAGTGACATCATATTATTGTCACTACAGTTTATTATTTTAGTGACGACTAAATGTTATTCTCTGTGACGAGTACATAGTGTCACTAACATTCATTATATTAATGACAAAACTTATATGTGACTATACTTAAATATTGGTGACAACTGTTATTATGTCATTGTAGTCCATTATTTTAGTGATGAGATTTGCTCGTCACTAATGTGAATGGTTTCAGTGACGACATTTTACATGTTGCTATATCACTTTAGTGACAACTAATATATGTGACTATTTCATATTGCATTAGTGACAACAATGGTTTGTAACTAAAAATTGAAGTTATTGTGACGACTATGTATAGATGATTCATGACTAAAACTTTTTGTGTCACATTTTATAGTCACAACCTTATGACGATGCACATTTTCATCACTAACAATTTATAGTGACAACATGAGTACATATAGTGACAAAAAATATTGTCACTAGAACTCATTTTTCCTGTAGTACATAAAACTAAATTTTATAAATTAATGCAAAATAAGAATTATATTTATTAAGAATTTTTCAAAAGTAAACATCAACAATCTTCTCTTCACAAATTAATACATCGAGGGCACAGTAAGAAAAAAATAAAAAATTAGAAATAAAAAATGAATTTAGTATTTCATTATTATTGTAGCGTGAACTTCAATATGATATGAACAGTGATAAAATATTTTACTTTATACTATATTAGCTAAAGTCTCGTGTATCACAAAAAGCTAGAGTCTTCAATTCTTCTTCATTCTTGGACAGAAATCCCAGATTCTCAGGCCCACCACCGTCAGATTCTCCTGCGACAACACCTCCCATGATTCTGCCTACATGTCTGTAAGAAAAGGGAGGGAAAGGTCTCACCCCAACCACCACAGAACTCCGCCCCCAGCTGCTGGAGACCCCGGTGTCCTCCCCGTCGTTAGTCTGAGACAGTGGCTGGACAATCCTGAGAGAAGAGTGGATGCTCTTGAGTGGATGTACAAAAAGCCCAGTGGGCCTTGGAATTCAAGGGCTCATTCCACCCTACCCTCCTGAGTAATATCATAACCATACAACTTCTTGATATGTGGTATATGGTACTATTTTTTGATACAAAAATTTGTTTTTTTCCTCAATTACTTTTTTCCTTAAAAAATGGTATCATATGCCATATGAGGTTGTGTGATTATGGTATTATCCATGAGGGTAGGGTGGAATGAGTCGAATTCAGGACTCATTAGTACACCCAGAAAAGAAATGACAGAAGTGTCATTAATCCTATAAAAGAAAGTATAAATTACAATACGAAGAATATTGAGCAACAAGTCACAAACACACAAAACACATGTATCTATGTACTATCCATACACGCTAGTAAGAGAGGAAAAAGTTGTTCTCGTTAATGCCACGCAGACCTCATCGAAAAAACGAACGCACCCATTAGTATGACAATTTACATAAATTAAATTTATTTAAATCAATTTTTAAATATTTTTTATATTGAAATTTATATAAATTAAATTTATTTAAATCAATTTTTAAAATATTTTTTATATTGAAAATTATATATATCATTTTGTATGATATCTATCATCGAGTTGATATTAAATTAGTGTAAGATTCATGTGTCACACGAATATTTTTTAATAGCACTAATTAAAAAAATAAAAAATTATTATTTATTTATCATTAATTCTTATTTTAATTAGTATGTAAATTAAACTTAGATAATATGTAAAAAAATCAATTATCATTTTATGCAAATATAACAATCAATTAACTTCAATTAAAATATTTTACCTAAAATTTCATTGGCAACCATTATCATCAACATTTTGGTTTTCATTTATTAACTTTTTTTTAAATATTTTAATTATAGTAAATTAGAAATGTAAAGTGAATTAATTGTAATTGAAATTAAAAACTAAATTAAAATTTTGATTGAAAAATATGATTAACCAGATGACGACATGTGTCCCTCTTGATTATTCCTTCAGTATGAATACATATAGATTTAAATTTAATCGTGCAATTTTTTTAATAATCATTTAATATTATTGCAAACATCAACTTAAGTTAAAATATTCATAAGTTACAATTTCATTATCATCATAATTATTGACATTTTGTTATTCATTTATTATAATCTCATTAAATACTCTATTATAATAAATTATAAGTATTAAATTAATTAATTAAAAATGAAATTATAATTAAATTAAGAATATGATTAACCAAAGAGTGACATGTGTCACTTTTGGTTATTCCTTTAGTAAGGATATAAATATAGATTATAGTTAAATGGTTTTAAATTTATTAGAATTTGAATTGTGTATCGTCTGATATGATTTTTAATTCTACAATAGGTATTTGAAAAATATTATGACTATTTTAAATGGGACGTTAGATTTAGAAAAATTATTTTGGAGTAATATAAATAAAATATCAATACTCTTTTTACTCATTACAAATAACTTATAGAGCATATATTTGCATATATTTCTAAGGCAATTGGTACAGAATATCAATTAGTAAATTAGTCAAATATGTATGATGGAAACAAGAAATATTTAGAAATTGTCAACTAGATTAAATTGAAATAACTTTGAAGAACTGTATTATTTTTCATGATTACAAAATTTAATCAATAAATAATAACACTTCATGAAATTTATTTATTGCATCACATAGATGACTAATAAGGGTGAAATATTATCAAAAATGGATTATAACATATAATAACATCACAATTGTGCACTCATTATGAATAAGTTATTGAACATAGATTTGCATAAATTATTTCTAGTTTAGTTCTGAGAAATACTATTACTAAAGTAGTCTGGTAATGTATGATGAAATAATTTTGAAGAACTATATTGTGTTTCATGATCCATGTTTGTATATATATTATCCTATGACTATAACACATAATTAATGTGCAGAAATGCATAAACCATGCAACAATAATGACACCAAAATTAGAAAAAAATATTACATTATAATCACACTGTGAATAAGAAAACCAAGCATGTTACAATAACCTCACAACAAGAATACAAATTCACTCCCAAATTTGACAATTTAAAAACAAAACGAAAGAGAGAGTACTCCTAATTAATTATCAGACAAGAGTCTGATAGTTGATAGAGCCTCATTATTCTAAACAAATTAACCAACATACACTTATAAGAATGTGTAGAAGAGAAAAATAGGAGTTTTGATCAATTTTTTCGATCCTAAAGAATCCCCGGAATAAGAGATCCCCCGAGCAGCCCTCCTTTTTTATTACTTAATCCCCCGAGGGTACTTCCTAGCCCAGCACTCAATTCCCCATTTCCAAAATATGGGATGCCGATATTAGCAGTCAATCCCCCGAGCCCTCCAGCTGCAGCTCCAGAAATGCTCTCTTGTAAAAGATGGCGCGTCGCTTCAGCTTCTTGACTGATGGCTATGATCAACAAAACCATCACCAAAATGCATGCATATTTGCTCTTCATGTTCTTCCCCATTCTTAATTCTTGATCGATCTGCTAATATATATAAATAAATTTGTATGAATTAATTGTAAGAATTATTGATAATTTATGGCATATTTATAGTCACTAGAAGTTGACAAAGATGGTTGGCTTGCTAATTAATTATTCTTCTTTCATGTACAATTATTAATTATCTTTTTAACCAAATAACTTATTGACAATTCTCGTTCTTAACTTTTCGAGCCCTTAATTTTATCCTTCAGATTTCTGAAACTTTCAAAGAATGATTATATTGAGTTCTAATCACTAATTTCTGGCTATTCAATCAAATAACCTTAAAAGTAAAATTGCAAGGCCAAAATCTATCTAGCTAAATAGCTCGAATTTAGAGCAATTAAATTAGCCCAAATATTTTATTCTTGAAATTTAAAAGATAAATTATAAACCCTTAAAGTTAATAACTGAAAGTGCCAATACGATGAGTTATTGAGTTAAAATGATAATAATTAATTTTTTTGTTTATTAATTACTGGGAAATTAATAGCTGTATTTGATTTGATTCACAATTAGAGAGGCAGAATCATGTGCGCCCACTAATTTCACGCTGATTTTAAGTCATCACATGGACTAATTGAGTAAGAAAACATAATAAATTCTTTTGTTTATTAATTATTAGGAAATTAATAGTTGTTTTGATTTGATTCACATAATTAATTAAAGAGGCAGAATTATGTTAGGAGATAATTCTTTGATATGCATAAGTTTGTTTTATTAGGTAACCCTAACATAACACGAAAGTAACACTAACATAACGTGAAAGTAACGAACAAAACACGCAAAAAAAGTAAAGAGGCATGGGCTGGATAAAAATCCATATCACAAAATGTCGATATTAAATCACATACAATATCACAAAACATGATAAAGTATCCACATTTGCGTAATTTGACGCCACATCAGCTCATAGAAAAAAAAAGTAAAAAAAAGATAACGTCGTTACATAAAATCTTGACGTTGTTTCATTCTGATATCTTAATTTAATAGTTTTCAATCTTTTAAACCCCGAATTGAAAAGATTTATCTTTTCATAACTCACATTGATTAGATAACTTATCTTTTGGGTTGGATCGATAAAATCCCTAAATTACTTTTTGTTTATTAATTATTAGGAAGTTAATAGCTGTTTTGATTTGATTCACATAAATAATTAAAGAGGAAGAATCATGTTAGGAGATAGTTTTTTGATGATAAAAACTTTTATACACCGGTTGCACGAATCTGGGATCCGTGCAACCGAGTCGACCCACTCACGCGCCCCAAAACTCGCTCCAACGTGCGTCCTATGCGCCTGAGATTCGTGCTGAAGCTCACCCAAAATTCGTTCCAATAGACCTACCTTTATGTATAGTTAGACATACATTTGTGTTATGTTAAACATACCTTATGTAGGTAGGTCTAACTATATCTAACATATACAAATGTATGTCTAACTATATACAAAGGTATGTCTAACACAACGTAAAAGTATGTCTAATATAACGTAGTGGTAGGTGCCAAAATTCAAAAATTAAGGGCAAAAAAGATAAGGTATGAAATCTAGGTTGAATTGTATGTTTAACATAGGTTAAAGGTATGTCCATAATGTAAAGGTATATCTAACATAACCTATTGGTACATGAACATTTTCCTAAATCATGCGTGAAAAAAAAAAAAAAAAAAGGAGCGGTTCCCCCCGACCCAGATCCGACCTCAAATCCATACACCTGATTCACAAGAGACTCACACTTTTTTGATATACAAAAATTGTTTATTGGGCATAAACTTGCACGTTCCTCTTTATGTGCGTCCACTAATATCTCATTCATTTTAAGTCATCACAAGAAGTTTTGGAATATAATTTAACATTTCTTTAAGTTTTATCACTAATAAATCATTTACTACCTCTATCCCAAAATAATTGTTATTTTATATGTTTTCACAAGGATTAAGAAAATTGATAACATGATGGATCTATTCTCATTAAATTATAATTAATATGAAATTCTTTTACCACAATTTTTTTATACAACGTGGAAAGAGTACGCAAATTATAATTAACTTTTGAAAAAAACGTGAATTTAGGTCAATTATAATTAACTTTTGAAAAAAACGTGAATTTAGGTCAATTTCATCTCAAGTAGTCAAATTGGATCGAAATCACACGTAAAACCACATGTGCACTAATATTAGAATGAATGGGGGAAAACAATAGCAATTTTACCTTGAACAAGTTCGGATTTCTTTGCAGAAACATAACGGAAGAAACTAATGTGCAGATTTTTGAAACATTGAGTATCAATTATGTTACTCGCAAAAACATGTCTACCTAAAGTAAAATTAGGGTATACTTTAAGTACCAATAATGTATTTTACATAAAAAGTCTGATCCTATTTGATATATATGTTATAAATTTAGCATGTGTGTAGATGATAATAATATATATTATGCTTAAAGCTCAAGAAAACTGTGAATAACAAATTGTACCTTATTAAGCTAAATTATTTCATATATCCACGAAAAATTTAGCAAACAATACTATAATTTTCTACTGTAAGAATAAATAATGTTTCCCTCATGAATGCAAAGAAAATATGAATTAATACTTCATTATTATTGTAGCGTAAACTTAATTATGATATGTACAATGATAAAAATATTTTACTTTATACTGTACTTTTATGGTTTAAAATTTATTAGAATTTGAAATGTGTATCATCTGATATGATATTTTCTACAATAGGTATTTGAAAATAAAATTTATATAACTATTTTTAATGGGATGTTCAATTTAGAAAAAATATTATTTTTGAGTAATATCAATACACTTTTTATGCTCATTACAAATAAGTTACTTAACATATAGTTGTATACATTTCTAGGCCAATTGTGACATAATATTATTAATGGGAAAAACTCAATTTTAGTCCCCTTAAGGGCTACTGTCCGATTTTGGTCCCGTTAAAATTATGTTTTCAATTTTAGTCTTGTTAAAGTGGAAATTGACCAATTACAGACCTTTTTCCGCCAGAATTTCGATTTGACCATTTATAGACCTTTTTACCGCCAGAATTTCGATTTTCCTACAGGTCTCCAACGAGTGCAACACACTCGCCCCCAATCTGAATTTTCGACGAACTAGTGCTGATGTGTAAATTTCTGCCAATGTGGCATTTCTTTTCATATTACAAATAATTCCACATCATATTTGTCCAAAATTAAAAAAAAATGAAAACAAAAAATACAATTTTAAAAAATCAAAAAATGAATCTAAAATTTAAAACATAAAACAAAAAAACAGATTTTAGAAGGGGAAAGAGGATTGAATGGTATTGCCCCAAACTCAACCAAAAGCAAGAACCCTAATTCTCATTGGAACCCTAATTAGAATGGTATGACTCATCCATCTCTCTTTCTTAACCCCATCTCCCTCCCTTCATCCATCTCTCTCTCTCAATAGACCTTCGAACCCTTCACAAAAATTGCTTTCTCAATTCCTCAGTGATCGTACATAATTTTACGAGATTGATTTCTTTCGTCGGAGAATCGAAGGAGAACGGAAGGATTTTGGCAGCGAGCGGTGGCTACCGGATTCTGCCATTGCTTTCATCACTTCTCATGAAAGTGAGAGATTTAAGTATACCAAAGAAAAATTGTCCTGTTTTGTAACGTATTGCTTAAGAATTCAAAGAAAATGGATTTGATGAAGTTTGAATTTAAGCCGACGATAGTGGAAGCCTTAAAATAAGGGAGATTAGGGTTGAGAATCGCAGTAGCGAAATTTCTCGATCTCATTGCAACAAATTTGATCATAGTTTTATCGCGATTTGGGGACTCAGTTTCAAGTGAATTCACAATGATTTGAGGGTTTTCAAGTTCACTATTAAGCGATTTTGGGTTTCCTCTATTGATTTCGATTTGGTGATTTTTTTTTTTTTTGATTTATAGATTTTATATTTATTTTATGATTTATTAAACTTCAATTTTTGGTTTTCATTTTTTAATTTCTGTAAAATTTGATGTGGAATTACTTGTAATATGAAAAGAAATGCCACATGGGCAAAAATTTACCGTTCGGTAATTCGGTAAAACCGAAATTTTAAGCATTTAAAAAAATGCCAAATTTCTAATTTTCGACACTTTTTTTTTTCCTATTGATAGATTTTTCACTGAAACATGCATCACAAGTTCACACTTTCGAAATATGTCCACAAAAAGTACAATAAATCCACAAATTTACACAACAATAAAACATAAAGTTCAATATAGTTCAATAAAGTTCAATAAAATTCCTGAAATTCATAAAAGACCGATTTAGATAATTTAAGTTGAGAGGGAATATAAAAATAAAATAAAATAAATAATGTAAATTGTTAGGTTTTCGGTAAAAAAAGAATTACCGTTCAGTTTTTACCGAACCGAACATCGAATTTCTAAATTTTAAAAAATCGAATACCAAATCGAATTTTTTCGGTTCGGTTCGGTTTTGTTCAATCGGTTTACCGAATTTATGCCTACCCATAATGTTCGCTTTAACGGGACTAAATTTGAAATCGCTATTTTAACGAGATCAAAATCGAACACTTGCCTTTTAAGGGGACTAAAATTGAATTTTTCCCGATATCAATTAGTAAAGTAGTCAATATATATATATATATATATATATATATATATATGATTGAAACAAGAAATGTTTTGAAATCGTGAATTATATGAGAAGTAAAATAAATTTAAATAACATTGAAGAACTGTACAGTTGTCGTAGGTACTTAAGGCAACGGTTAAAAACCGTTGTCTATGAGCGAAATTTGAGACCCCCTACGACAACGATGGCTACGACAAGGCTGTATTTTGACCTACGACAACGGTTAAAAACCGTTGTCGTTGTGCGAAAATCTTGTATACATGTATTATTTTCATGATTACCTATATACATACATATCATATATATTTAACAATTACCCCTCAAAATAGAAATGACAAAATTTTCCCACCCATTTTTACCTCCCAAATTTAGAAATAAAATTATTTATTATTAATAGTTTATGAACTAAAAATTATTAGTACATGAAACATGATTTATATATATGGTAATAATATCATATAGGCAAAAACTTATATAACACTTGGGCACATTGGGGCACGGGTCTAGGTGTTATACACATGCTCTTCAGGTGTTATATATATACTCTTATGGTGTTACGTTTCTTGGCGTTACACATATACTCTACAGGTATCACATGTATATAAGAGTATACATGTGATATATCTAAATTATATACATGTGATACCTATAGAGTATATATGTAATATCATATGATGGTCAAGTTGGGGACACCGAGCCCTTGGGGTACACAAGTGTTGCTTTATCATGTATGATATTGTTAAAATTTTGAAGATTATAGTTTATATATAGTGTACCCACACACACACATAATTTAGGTGATGGGTTTGGTGATAGTTTCCAATTCAATTTTTGTTGTTGGTTGAATTATTTATGAAGATGGATTAAGACAGTTTGATTGTTGTATGGTTACCAATCCACTTTTGGTGTATGTTGAACCATATTTTGGAATCCATATTTGAATGCTATTGGTAGTCTTGTGCAATATTTCTCCTCATGTATCCATATTATAGTGTTTATGAATTCAAGATACAATAACATAGGGAAATTACCTGCTATAATTTTGAAATTAACAGATTAGATAGATTGCAAACTACGAAGAAGGTATAGGGTCAATGTACCAAGATATACATCCATAAACCTTGCATTCCTAATACCAAACTAAAAGTCTAGCTAGAATTCTAACATCCAGTGTTAAAAGTCAGTATAATTTACACCTTAATCCACACAAGGCAAAATATCAAAATAAAATTCTAGCCATAATTCTAACACCCATGGTTGGAAGTTCAAAATACAAGGCACCTCTAAAATAGAAAATAAGTTTGGTTTCCACTGTCCAACATCTACGTCGTTTTGGTTTTCTTTTGCAGCTGTGAAAGAGTCACAAACTTCTTCCCATCACTTGTAGGTCCTCTTGGCCTTGTTGTTGGCTATCCGCATTGAAGTTCCTCGTACATTGAAGGAACTAGGGTTTGAGATTGTTGTTTTGGAATGGCTAGCAGCTTGGACCACAGTTTCATGGGTCTGTGGCAGATTAACATGCACATCCTAGTGTAACAAAATATAATCAAGACTTAATAGTTGCATAATCCATTCTGTTAACTTCAAAGATGGAAAAGGTTCATAGTTACATCATTATCCAATCCAAATTGGGCCTGAGCAACACTCTAAATTGGGACTGCATTAAAATCTTGGTTTTCCTGTCAATTTGA
This sequence comes from Scutellaria baicalensis, assembly GCA_005771605.1. Lineage (NCBI taxonomy): Eukaryota > Viridiplantae > Streptophyta > Magnoliopsida > Lamiales > Lamiaceae > Scutellaria > Scutellaria baicalensis. The sequence continues at coordinate 11,246,799 of CM016729.1, forward strand.
CATATAGTTTGTCACAGCTTACCACAAACAAATTTCAGAAAAAATACCCCAACATTAAAGTTCATCAAAAATGTCATACATCAACTGTTCCATGTGCACTTACAAACACCTTATAGTATGAGTTCACAGTTATTACCAATACTTATCCAACCTTTTCAGTATGAGTTCAAAGTTATGAGTTCACACCTATTACCAACACTTATCCAATCACATTTTGAGTTTACTAAACAAGCTATGAATTGATAACACTTATTACCAACACCAAACCAGATACCATGCCAGCCTTTAAACACTTACATCATACACATCATCTAATGCCTCAGTAGATTTTTCATCTTCCTGCCCAGCATCTTCATTTATATCCTCAGCAGATTCAACTTTTTCTTGCAACTTTCAAAATTAAGAGACCTCTTAAAAAACATGGTTTCAAATTACAGTAGTAAATCAAAGTTCACCAGTGCTTTCCCAGAGCCTCTCCTTGAAGTTTCAGGATGATCAAGGTTCATTTGAGGACAGGTCCCCACATTGTGGCCATTCCCTTTGCAAATGGTACACAAGTAGGATTTTTGTTGCCTTTTCCGTCTTTGCAAACCCTTGGTTTTTTTCCCTTTCTCAGTGCAAAATCAACATTCCTTCTTCTCTTAGGAGGTCTACCAACTCCTCTAGTTATTGTTGGTGGAAGAGGTGGTGCCAATCCAGTTTCGTCCCATAAGGCCTGTCCATTAATCCCTCTCACACTAGACTCATACACCATCTTATAGATATCCATTGTGTATTGCAGGTCTACATAATCTTCTGAATTAGCATTTTCATTATAGATAACACACAAAGCATGCTTACAAGGCACCCCACTGAGACCCCACATCCTACAACTGCACTCCCATTTATCAAGGTCAACAGTGTATTGACTCCCATCACAACATGTTATCTGATAATGCATCCTGTCACCTTTGATTGATATGCAATCACTCACCCTCTCATCTGTCTTCTGGATAATCTTTGCAATTCTTAGGCATATAATTCCATATCACTTCTTTTTTGCCCTTTCTTTACCGAAGTTCAGTCTTTTTATCACCCATTCCGTAATCCACTCAAGCATAGATACAATTGGAAGTTCCCTTGCTTCAAGAATGCACTTATTAAACACTTCACACCCATTGTTTAATAGCATGTCACACTTAGGGAATTCTGAACAATCCAGTTTACCATATTCCTTTTCTGGATCACCCAAATAATTTTCAGTGCCCTTCTCTTTGCTCTATAAGCAACATCCCTACTCACACTACATCCAATCTCCTCAATTATGTCCTGCCTAAACCCCTGCACCCTCCTTTTTGGATCACTAATGAATTTCTTCATGTTCCTCTCACTCAACCATTTACTTTTCACATTTTTCACATTCCTAGTTGTTGGACAAGTATGCTTATCATACACAAGTCTAACCCCAAAGGTATCCTCTTCAGCCACTTTCAACAAGTTCACCTTCCAGTTACAACTACTGGTAGCACACCTTGTATGACATCTAGTAGGATCATGCTCTTAGTAGATTTCAGAGTTTTATGTGTTTCTAAAGCATATGAATCAACAACTTTTTTAAATTCTGCATTAGTACTAAAAGTTAATCCCACAGTAAAAACAGGATCATAAATACACTCATGGTTGAAAATAGGAAAAGATGGTTGCCAATCCTCACTATCAGAATCTCTGTATTCATCAAAATTTACCCCAGCATGAACTATATCCTCATCACTTTCAATGCCCTCACCCTCTGCCCCATCTCTTCCAGGCTTAGTACCCTCTACCCCATCTCATTTTTCTCGATGTTGGAATTTGTACGGTACAGAAGAGATGGCGTGAATAACAAGAATGTATTGATAATGTGAGAGGTAAATCAAGAATGGAAAACAGGAGTTTTGATCAGTTTTTTCGATCCTAAAGAATCCCCGGAATAAGAATTAAAAAATTGTATATTCTTTTGTTTTTTTAGTTATTAGGAAATTAATAGCTGTCTTGATTTGATTCACATAACTAATTAAAGAGGCAAAATCATGTTAGGAGATAATTCATTCATATACATAAATTGTTTATTGGGCACAAACTTGCACGTTAATTCCACTTCATGTGCGTCCACTAATATTACATTCATTTAAGTCATCATAAGAAGTAATCTATATATATAAATAAGATTTATCAATTTTCCGTCCTAAAATTACATACTTATGAATGGAAAGAAAACTACAAGTATTAAAAAGATCAAAAAATGAAAAAAAATTAAGCTTTTAAGAATTACGGGGCCCTCTAGGTTGGACTATGACGTATAGGTAGACTTATGTAAATTTTTTTTTTGTCTTTCTTTTCTATTTTATATAAATCATAATTTTTTAAATTAACGTCGAATAACCAAAAAAATCCAAAAAAATTTCAGTTTTTTTTTGCTATTTTGGCATTCTTTCATTTTTGTCAACTTATCAATAGTTTTAAAAATTACTTATAATTTTAGGCAAGGCAAAATATTTTGTGCACCCGGGTGCATGTGCAATCGGTCAACACGTTAACCAACGCGTCTCCATGCGTTTGGTGGGCTCAGTCAAGCCCACCAAAATTCGCTTCAGATAGTGTTACTTTCATGTTATGTTAGTGTGACCTTCATGTTATATTAGTGTTACCTTAACACTACATAACATGAAGGTCACACTATCATAACATGAAGGTCAGTCTAACATAATATGAATGTATGATTAACATTGTCTTACCTTCATGTTATGTTAGTGTGACATTCATGTTATGTTAGTGTGACATTCATGTTATGTTAGTCTGACCATCATGTTATTTTAGTTCAATTAATGTTTTTGAATTAAGAGTATAAAATTTGGAAATGAAAGTCACACTAACATAATACAAAGGTAACACTAACATAACATAAAGGTAACGACCAAAACACGTGAAAAAGTAAATAGGTGCGGGCTCCTGGGTCAGTCCGCGCGCGGTTCGGTGGCCGGATCTCAGATCCGTGCAACTGATGTACAGGAGCGTGACTCTTTAGACAAATCAAGTTTTAAGTCAAAATTAAATTACATGATTAGTATGTGGTAGCCACGTTAGCTTACTTCTAGTACACATCATTAAGATATTAACCATAATCAATGTCTTTTCATGATATTTGTCAAACAATATTTGACAACTAAAAAAAAAAATCCTCATCATTATTACCTCTTGACCAAACCAAAAAAAAAAAAAACCCTCTTCTAGTTTCCTCAATTTCTTCTCTCAAACTGCATTATTAGGTACTACCCTTTCCTGCATAATCTTCTCTTCTTGATTTCTTAGTCCTCATAATAATCGGAACCTAAGAGAGAGAATGCAAAATGTCTTCTGTTTTCTTGACCACCCTTTGACTTTTCGTAATATTCGACATACTCCTGGAATCTTATAAGCGTTAAAGATGAGAAGGGTTCTTTTTAGATCTTCTCATAATTGTGTATTAATTATTGATATAAAAAAGTGGAAAAACATGGATTAAAGTTCTTGGAAGCTGTACTTATGAGCATTTATAGTACTGAAAGAATTTCGATTGCCTTCTTCTTATAATCTGTATGACTGGAATGCTACGAAATGTAGCCCATTCGGTGATAATATAGTTATTCTTGAGCTTAAATAGATGCCCAAATGTTGTTACTTTTGACAGTTTAAAAAATAAAATAAAACAATGCCTTCAACTTAAGCAGCGGAAGAGAAAGTATGTTTAGATGTAAAAGAAGAAGCATACATTAGAGGTTACTATTCTTTTTAATTCTTTATCAACAAATTAGTTATGATGTCATAGAAAAAAATGAAACGATTGACATGAAGTACATTATAAGGAAGCAAATCTTTCATATATATATATATATCCTTCACTTTTTTTAACTAGGCTAGTCTTCCCACTTCAACCATTCCACTCAATATTACTTGTTCAATTCCTACAACATCAGGTACTTCCAGAAACAGGGCATCACCATGACTTAATTACCAAATTGTGACCAGCATTTCTTTCTTCTTCGTTTTCCAGCTGCTGGTTCAACTTATTGAGATCACAATGGCGGAGAAGTGGTCGAGCTGTTGAAGGCCAGCGTGCAAAATGCAGAAGTTGGTGTGGTGAAGGAGGATGGGATAGAGCGGACCAGATGTTTGTGGTTTAGACAAGTCCGGGGCGGGTAGGTGAATGACCGGACATAGCCATGCACGAAAGATCATCTCCAACAGTGTACATGATTTTACTGTTAATCTTACACTATTTTATGTAATAAACGTCAATGATCTCCAACAGTTTGGTTTTTTTTTTTTTTTGCAAAAAAAAAGAATATTCCATAATATTCTTTATTAATTAACTTTTTTAACATTTTATTATTAATATTCATCATTATTGTTAAATAATCTTTTTTTTTTATTATCTTAAAAGTGTAAACAAATTTATATATGTTTAAATCTGATTTCATATAACATTTTAACTAATTTCTTGTTATTTACATTAATTAAGTCTTATACAAGAGTTTAAATTATATAAAAACAATTTAACATAAAAATTTAAGTCACTAAATCAATATCAACAATATTACAATAATAAAATATATCTTTGATATCTGGTGGTGGCATTATTGTTGCTTCCACAATTAGAGCATCAAGATTTCGTTCATCTTCAATAAATTTTTATAAAAGGTACCTAATAAGGATATGAATAAATTTTTATAATATATGTATCTAATTTTATAATATTCAATAAGGATATGAGTATGTACAAATATTTTAGTCAATTCATTTCAGATATATGTTCATCCTCTAATTTAGATATATTCTCATACTTTATAATATTCATAACTTTCAATATGTATTCAATATAAATATATTCATAATAGTTCAGATATATCCACATCCTTAATAATTCTTATAATATAATATTCAATATGTATTCAATATGCATATCAATGTATCTCGTAAATCTAGTTATATATATCTCCATCTTTAATAATTTCTATAATATTTAATATCGATATTGTACAAATATTTTCATAAATTTAGTTCAGATATATCACAGCCTTAATAATTTCTAATGTAGTTTAATGTTATTAGGAAAATTATTGTATTTTTTAATTTATCAATAATTTATTGTTTTCATTATTTTATACAAATTTTATATCAAAAGCACTTTAATGTTTAGATATTATATATATATATATATCTTATTAATATGTATGATTTTGTACTGTATTTTAAAATTTATGATAAAAATCAAATAATTTTAGTAGCAGTTAATATAAAAATAAAGAAAGAAAATGAATAAAAAGTAAAAATAATGAAAAAGAAACTAAAAAACAAAATAAAATAAGAAAAGAAAACGAATAAAAAGAAAAAGAAATAATGAAAAGAAAAAAATAAAATAAGTTGACACATGACGTTGACGTATGGAAACTTGCGCAAAAGTGACGGTTGAGAGAAGTTTAGGCCAAACTTCAGATCGCTGTTAGAGAAGGAAAGCACGGGCTATCACAAATTGATAGCGCGTTGTTGGAGATGCTCTTAACTACCTTCAAAATTTTCTTGGAACCACCTCAACAAATATTTTGACAACTTATGATGGAGAGGGTTTTTTTTTTCACAGAAACTCGCGTGAGCGGTCTCACAGAGTGTTTTCGTGAGACGTATCCTTTTAACCTATGAATCAAACTCATTTCCAATAATTTATATGTGAATTGTGAAATGTGAGTTATGGGTTGACCCGTCTCACGGAACATGATCCGGAGACAAGACTTACTCCTTTTTGTTTGGTCAAGAAGAAATTATGAAGAGTTTTTTTTTTAAGATTGTATAACAAATATAGTGAAAAAACATTAATCATCATGGTTAATATCTTGATGGTGTGTATTAGAAGTAAGCTTACGGGCAGCCACATATTAGTTATGTAATTTAATTTTGACTCAAAACTTGATTTGCCTAAAATCACATCTAATTTTTAAAATCATGGATAAATTGACCAAAAAAAATAACAAAAATATGAAAAGCTTTGAATTTTTTTTTGGCTATCTGACCTTAAATTAAATAGTTTTTTCATTTTAAATTTTCTTTTAATCTATGATATATCAAATTAATTAATCATTTTTATTTAGAGTTTAATTGTTCCTTTTATTTTGTATTAATAATTTTGATAAGAAGTGGGGTCGGAGTGAACAGGTGTAAACCTAATGCAAATTAAATGAGAAATCATGATTTCATAGTTTAATAATTAATTCATTGAGAATTTGTGTTTATTGTATAATTGATTAGTTTTACTATTTATATTTGTAAATTTTTAATTGTCATTTTTATTTTGTATTTTAATTTTAGTAAAACCATGGATACAATTTTAGGGATGTAGGTTTTATTTAACAAATTATAATTTCAAATTAAAAAATTTGTTCATCTAAAATTTGTTGTTTATGCAATCAAATTTGTCATTTTCATGAATTTTAATATTTTATTTACATTACATTGTAGATATGATAAAATATAAATTTGATATTTAAATTTTAGTGCATAATTAAAATTTTAGTGAATTTTAATACCTTCATGTTATGTTAGGGTTACCTTCATGTAATGTTAGTGTTATCTTCATGTAATGTTAGTGTTACCTTCATGTTATGTTAGTGTTACCTTCATGAACGTAACACTAACATAACATGAAGGTAAGTCTAACATAACATGAAGGTATAATTAACATTGTTTTTTACCTTCCTATTATGTTAATGTTACTTTCATGTTATGTTAGTGTTACCTTCATGTTATATTAGTGTTACCTTCGTATTATTTTAGTTCAATAGTTTTAAACTAAGAGTATGAAATCTGGAGACGGGGTCACATTAACATAACGCGAAGGTAACCCTAACATAACACGAAGGTAACACTAACATAACGTGAAGGTAACAACCATAACACGTGAAAAAAGTAAAGAGGCGTGGATTGGGCGGGCCAGGTCAGCCCACACGCGACCCAGTTGCACGGTGAGATCCGTGTAACTGGTGCACAGGAGATTAACTCTTTAATAATTAATTCATTGAGAATTTGTGTTTATTGTATGATTGATTAGTTTTACTATTTATATTTGTAAATTTTTAATTGTCATTTTTATTTTGTATTTTAATTTTAGTAAAACCATGGATACAATTTTAGGGATGTAGGTTTTATTTAACAAATTATAATTTCAAATTAAATAATTTGTTCATCTAAAATTTGTTGTTTATGCAATCAAATTTGTCGTTTTCATGAATTTTAATATTTTATTTACATTACACTGTAGATATAATAAAATATAAATTGTCTAAAATAAGGCAATTTCGCTTCTCCTACTGAAATTACCCTAAATTTTTTATTATTTAAACTTAAAAGATAAAATTGTCAACCCAAATAGTTAAAAATTGGAAGTTTCATCTACAATAACTTATTGAGTAAAAAAGATAATAAATTCGTTTATTAATTAATTATTAGGATATTAATAGTTGTATTTGATTTGATTCACAATTAAAGAGGCGGAATCATGTGCGCCCACTAATTTCACACTCATTTTAAGTCATCACATGAAGTAATTGAGTAAAAATAAATATTTGTCCGATATATATTATTGTAAAGATATCGATATTGATAGATATTATTGGATAAAAATCAATATCACAAAATGTCGATATTATATGAGATACAATATCACAAACACGATAAAATATATATTCATGTTAACATGATTTGACAGCCACATCTGCTCAAACAAAAAAAGTAAACGTCGTTACAGAAAACTTTAACGATGTTTTATTCTGATATTTTAATTTGATAGGTTTTAATCTTTGAAGTTTGGATCGATAAAATCCCTAAAAAAATTATTTATTAATTATTAGGAAGTTAATAGCTGTTTTGATTTGATTCACATAATTAATTAAACAGGCAGAATCATGTTAGGAGATAATTGTTTGATATACAGAAATTGTTAATTAGGCATAAACTTGCACGTTCCTCTTCATGTGCTTCCACTAATATCACATTCATTTTAAGTCATCACAAGGAGTAATTAATTTTCGAATATAATTTAGCACTTCTTTAAGTGGTATCACTAAATAAAGGCAAAAACTTTTACGAGTCAGGTGCATGGATCTAAGATCCATGCACCTGACCCGACCCGTTCACGCGCCCAAAACGCGTCCAAAACGCGCCTCCCACGCGTATGCACGCGCTCCCACGCGCTGAAGACATGTCCTGAAGCTCATCCAAAATTCACTCAAATAGACCAACCTTTGTGTATAGTTAAACCAACATTTGTGTATAGTTAGACCAACCATGTGTAGGTAGGTCTAACTATATACAAAGGTATGTCTAACATGTATGAAGGTATGCTTAACTATATATAAAGATATGTCTAACATATACAAAGGTATGTTTAAGTATACATAAAGGTATGTCTAACACAATGTAAAAGTATGTCTAACATAACGTAGTGGTATGTGCCAAAATTCAAAAATCAAGCCAAAAAAAGACAAGGCATGAAATCTGGGCAGAACTGGTATGTTTAACATAGCTTAAAGGTATGTCTAACATAATGTAAAGGTATGTCTAACATATACTATTGGTATGTGATTTTTTTCAAAAATCATGAGCCAAAAAAAAAAAAGAGGGTGCGGTCCCCCTGACCCGGATCCGACACCTGATTCACAAGAGACTTACTCCTAAATAAATCATGGCAAAAACTTATATGCCCCTGGGGCACATAGGGGCACGGATCTAGGTGTTATATACATGCTCTTCAGGTGTTATATATATACTCTAGAGGTGTTATGTTTCTTGGTGTTATAAATATACCCTACAATTATCATATGTATATAAGAGTATTTATGTGATACCAGAATAATATATACATGATACCTGTAGGGTATATATTTAACAATATATGATGATTAATTTGGGGCACCATGCCCCTGGGGCACACAAGTGATACTCATAAATCATTTACTGCCTCTATCTTAAAATAAATGTTGTTGGCAAAATCTTGTGTGCTCCTGGGGCACGGATCTAAGATCCATGCCCCCGACCCGACCCGGCACCTGAGCTGGTGTGCACCCACGCACTCCAAATTCCATGCAGTGAGAGATAGTTATTTATATATACTCTTAAGTTATTACGTGTACACTCTTAAGGTATTACACACTTATCTTTAAGATATTCATGAACGTAAAACATAAGGTATTACACATGGACCTTTGAGGTATTACATATTTACCATTGAAATATTATGCACCTTTGAGTTATTACATATGTGAGTGTAAAGTATTACATATTCAGCTTTAAGGTATTACTATGCACCTTTGAGGTATTATATATTTGAGTATAAGATATTATATATTCAATTTTAAGGTATTAATTACTACTTGACCTTTAAGGTATTACTGCTTCTAATTTAAGGTATTACAAATTTATCTTTAAAGTACTATTACATAAAATATGTTTAAGGTATTACATTTTTATGTATATGATATTACATACTTTATGCTTAGATTTAAGGTATACTCACTTTTCAGGTATTACATAAATACCTTTAAGGTATTATGTGTATGCTTTTGTGGTATTACGTGTATACTTACATTACAAGATATTATGTGAATATGCATATGCATATTAATTCTTGTACTGATAATTTCAACAAAACAAACATTATCATTTTTCACGATTTGCAGTAGAGAGTCAATTACAGAAATAACTTTTTGATTCTATCAATTTGCAAAGGGGTTAACCATGCAGATTTGGTTATGCATCATCTTCTGTTAAACAGTGGGAGGCTGGTTCAATCGTCTTTTTCCTTACTCTCAGTTTCAACGACAATATCCAGACAACATTCACAACATCAATTGTTTATCACACATAAAAATTGAAAAGAAGAAGATAATATAAGAATTGAGGAGAAGAAGAAGAAGGAGAAGGAGAAGAAGAAGATTCGTCACACATAATAATGGAAAAAGAAGAAGATAATATAAGAATTCAGAAGAAGAAGAAGAAGAGGCGATAGCTAGGGCAAAAAACAGAGTTGAAATATATATATATATATATATATACACAAGTGTAGATGGTCTTGGAGCGGGTTGGGGCACGTGGGCACACAAGTACTTCTCAATGTTGTTTTATAGGTTTTCACAAGGATTAAGGAAGTTGATAAAATGACGGATCTATTCTTATTAAATTATAATTAATGTGGAAGTAGATTTTGGGTAAATTACAAAATTCAAGCTAAACTATGATCACTTTTGCACTTGGGTAGCCGAACTTTGAAAGTTTACTGTATAACCACTAACCTTTGCGAATTTACTACATGAAAGCCAAAATGTCATCATCGGTGGAATATGCTTCGAGTATTCTTTCACCGCCAGTGAATATTCTAAGCATATTCGGAGCATATTCCACGGGAAATAACATTTTTGCGGTCTTGTGGTAAATTTGCAAAGATTTGCAGTTATACAGTAAACTTTCAAAGTTCGGCTATCTAAGTGCAAAAGTGGTTATAATTTGGCTTGAATTTTGTAATTTCCCCCGATTGTTTTAGACAACGTTGTAAGAGTAAGTTTTCGGACATTAAGTTTTGAAAAATCATGAATTTAGGTCAATTTCATCCCAAATCGTCAAATTCGATCGAAATCGCACGTAAAACCACGTCTGCACCTATTTTCGTTCTTTTGTCTCCATTTACTGATTTGACTAGAACTTTTACATAAAACTAGCATTTCACCCACACGATGCGTGGTTTATTATTTATTCTAATAGTTATATTAAAAGTTATTTATATATCTTTTATTAATCCAAATGTGGTATGATATAGAAATATATTTACTATATCTTTATTAATTTTTAAAGTTATATTTTATTATTTAAAAATAATTATTGTGTAAAATAGTTTTAGTTGAAGAAAGTAGAATTTGGTTGGCCCTATCTCTCGTGTGTTTTTCGAACTTTCCTGTGTATTCGCTTTCTTGAGACGTGTTATTTTAAATTCTAATAACACAAATTAATATGTTATTCTACATTATATTTGACAGTATTAAAAGACTGGAATACAAAATTATAAATAATCTAAACAACGAAATTGAAAACATACATTCTATTTATTTGTTTTTTGAAAAAAAAAATTATGGTCGTTGACTCGATAGATAATTTGATAAGTCAATAATGAAGTTAGTTAAAAATGACCATTTAACAGTATAAGTTTTGAATCTTTATTTATGTACAAAATTTATCATAATTACAAAAACTATATTAAAATTTATTTTAACTTCAAAATTGATAATATGAATAATTATAAACATTAAGTAACTTTAGTTTAAAAAAAAGGAAGAAAAAGATTAACAACTTGAAATATTACATTCTATTTGTTTTTGTTTTTCATTGAATTTTTCTCATGGCTTGATAGATAATTTAATAAGTCAATGATTTTCGGAATTAGTTAAAAGTGACAAATTAACAATATAAGTCTTGAAATATTTATTTATATACAACATTCTCATAATTACAAAAAGTATTTTAGAATATATTTAACTTTAAAACTGATAATATGAATCATTATAAACATTAAGTAGTTAAAGTTAGCAAAAAAAAAATGAAATTTAATATTTTGAAACTTATGAAAAGTATTTTAGAATATATTTATCTTCAAATGATTTTTGGAATTGGTGAAACTTGATCAATCAACAATATAAATTCTGAAATATTTGCTTATATACAAATTTTTTTCAAAATTACAAAAATATCTTAAAATTTCTTTAATTTTAAATGAGAATGTGAATAATTTTAAACATTAAGTAATGATAGTTAATACAAAAGAATTAAATTATTGTTCCACATTAAACATTATTCACCAACAACAACAACACAACAAATAATAATAATAATAATAATAATAATAATAATAATAATAATAATAATAATAATAATAATAATAATAATAATAATAATAATAATAATCTATAATAATAATAATGATAATACTATTAATTAATTAATAATAGTAATGATAATGAATATAATAATAATAACAATAATAATAATTATAATAACAATAATAATAATAATAATAATAATGCTGGAGAGGGGTCCCTAGCTCTATCCCCCTGCCTTGAAGAGAGGAACTTGGGTGTAAGTTCTTGACATGTGAGATATGAGTTGAAAGCTAGAAGATCAACTCTTCCGAGAAGGTTTTGTTTAGCGAATGTCAAGCGTGAGAGGTGATTATATGCGTTTCGAGGTGTGCTTGGTTGATTATTTGTAGAGAATGTGTCATTTGGAAGGGATGAAGAGAAGGGTTTCCACAATCGGGTTCCATGATGAACATAATTATGAGAGAGAGGATATCTTTTTATGCTTAATGAAGAATAAGAGTGCATGCATTTATAGGGATAGAGATACTCCCTGTTGCAGTTGGATCTTCCGAGATCTCATTAACTGCTCCGCTAGTTTCCAATAAAGGTGTTGACAGTTTCCACAACTTTATATCTTTTCTCCTTTGTTTGAGATGACGTGGTCAACTGCTGGATCTCCACCTTTGGATTTTTCTGATCGCATGGCTGGAATTCTTTTAGGGTTTTGAAAAGGTAGTCTATTTCTGGAAAAGGTGATATCCTTTAAATGTACGCACGTTACCAAGAAATATTTCCTCAATAACTGCTTTTGACTTGTAACATCCAAGAGATCCCTTTATCCAGTGACTTGATGATAAATCATGATGTCAAGTAACCTAGTATCCATTTCATTGGTGTCTAGCATCCTGATACCCAGCGACCTGATGTTCAGCGATCTAGTGTCCAGCATCCTGGTATTTAACGTCCTGGTGCCCAGCGACCTAGTGTTCAGCAATCTAGTATCCAAACCCTGGTATCTAGCATCCTGATATCTAGCGTCCTGCCATCCAACGACCTAATCTCCAGTTAGCCTGGTATCTAGCATCCTGATGTCCAGCATCCTACTATTAGCGACCTAGTATCCAATGTCCTGGTGTTTAGCGTTCTTTCGTCAGAATTTATCTTTTTCTTTGAATCCTTCTACCATTTCTATTGACTTAATGACAAGTGCTCTGATTCCTAGTAGCTTATCATCTAGTAGCTTGGTGTCGAGTGTCATGGTGTACAACGTCCTGTTATCCATGACCTCGTATCTAGCAACCTGATGTTCAACATCCTATTTTCAGAGTTTGTCACTTTGTCAATTGTTCCCCCTAAATTTATTATCATTTTGTCAAAGGTACATGCAAAAAGTTTTCTCGTATAGGTACTCACACAAAGTATGAGTCCTTCACTGTTAAGGTTTCTTTCAGGAGCTTAGACTATCTTTACAGCCCATGGTTGCTGTAGAGAGAGTTTTTGGCTCCTTCAAGATTAATAACGAGCAAAAAGTGATATTGTGTGCAGGTGTTTGTTTTACTGTATCTCTTCAGAGTGTTAACTCTTTTAGGTATGGAAGAGATTTGCAGAGATAACAGTAAGATAAATGAAATTTTTAAAATTTTTTTTTATATTGTTATGTTGTTCTGCTTAAGATTCGGTTTGTTGCAGACTTTTTACAGCATACCCATGTTGGGTTATTCCAAGGATTTTAACCTTTTGCCTTCAAAGTTTCCTTGATTAGTACTAGAAGTTCCCCCTTACTTCATGGTCTTCTGTTTTAAGATGTGGGGTCACTAACAATACTATTCCAGGTTACTTTGAGTTTGCATGAGAAGGCAAAGCATAATAATATGAAAATAAACATACAGACTTCCTTCTCATTTTTTAAGGTCAAGTGACAACATTTAAAAGTTTCATTATCTTATAGTTTAGTCACTTGAGTTCCTTAACAAAATAAACATTATTATGACCAACGTTTAAGAGTATAAAGCAGGAACGAGGTACCTTGGTCATTGCTATTATTTTGAAAGAGTAGGTCCTCTTTCTCCCTTTTTTTTTTTTTTTTTTGTTCCTGTCTGGAGCTTGGAGTGAGCTTCTTCTTCTTACTCTATTGCTTGACATCCTCAGCATTTTCTTCCATGGTTGCTTGCTTGTTGATTTCAGCTTCTTCTGTATGCTTAGCAGCATGTCTTTTTTATTGTTCAGCTCCATGTTGGTCTTCTTCGTGATAGGTAAGGACTTTGCTCTTTGTGCATGACTTCTTTCTTCACAGTCCTTCCTTCGGTAGCTTGTTGTTCCCCCTCAGAAACAAATTTTCTTCACAACACAGCTTGATTTTCTACATCTTGTAGTTGTTTGTTGTCTTCACATCAATCATATCCTTTTAGAGCAAAAGACGGTGAAAATGATCTCTGATGTGAGGGTGAGAGAGAGAGAGAGGCTTTTTCACAGATGGGATCTGGATAGATCGATTAGATCTTTTATTCATCCATCTGCTCGTATACCATTGTTGGTATCAGATTGACCAGTAAGCTTTGGATGAATGATCCATCTGCTTTGATACCACTTGTTGGTATCAGATTGATTAGCTGATGGATGATCCAACCTGTTCTGATACCACTTGTTGGTCCCAAAACTGCTGTAGGTAGGCTTAGAGAGGAGGGGGGAGGGTGAATAAGCCTACCTTCTTTTCAAACTTTTCTTCTAACTCTTTCAGCTCACTTCTAATATCAGTAACCTTTTGGGAGGTTCCTGATTAGAGTGATTTGCGGAAGCTTAATACTGAGCCGAGTAGAAGATGTGCAGCTTATTAGAGAGAATACATGTAATGCAGTAGGCAGATAAAGACGCAAGCATGTATAGAAGTTCGAAGGTGGAGTAATCCTTCTACGTCCTCTCTTCCTCCACACAGGAGGGAACCTTTGTTAAGCTGGTTGATTTACATAGACCTATCTATTACAACCCATCATTAACAAGTAGGTAGCAAGCCTTCACACAGATGCTTGCCTAGTTTCCCTGATCCACACAGGATCCTACTCTACCCACCCAGGGTCCTCACTTTCTCTCCTATAAAGTGTTAAACTCAGCAGGACATTACTCCTCGCACTGAGTACTCCGAGATAACCTTTTAGAGAGGTTTATCTCCTTCTTCTTCAATTGGGTGCAGCAAGCTTGACCTTCGTATGCAAACTGATTCTGCTGACTGGTAGACTGGGTGTACGTCTTCTTGGGGTGTGGAGTGTTTGAGCTCTTCTTCTTTTCGTTTGCTCTGTGTGAACACTCTCTTCTTCTCTGGACTTCCCCCTTTTTCTGCGCTTCTTTCTTTTAAGCTCTTCTCTCTTCTTTTACGCTTCTTTATGTGAGCTTCGATATTCTGAGGTGCTCACTTCTTCTCTTTTCAACGCACTTGTGTTTCTCTCTCACACACGTCTTTAGTCTTCCCTCTTTATAGGGTATGAAATCTGCTCGTTGAAGGTAGATAGATTTCCATCAGTTTTGCACCGCATTCCTGACACACTTCAGCTTCTTCTAGTTGGCTCCTCTTTCTTCTCTCTACCGGTAACATCTTGTGTCTACCGGTAACTTTGACTGTTCTCCCATGCCCGCTTTGCAGCTTCCTCCTCTAGCTTCACTCTGGAGCTTCCTTCTCTGGCTTGCTCCTTCAGGTGGCTTGAGGCTTCTGTAGTATACTGCTCCCTGCAGTAGTATGCTTTCGGCATGGTCTTCTAAGGTAGCTTCCTGTCCCGCGGCATGCTTCTTTGGCGGGATCTCTTCCAGGAGCTTCGTGTTAGTCAATAGTATCCTTATTAGTTCATCTGATTCGTTTTAACCATTCTCTTCAGTATCCTTCCATTGACACTTTCTCTATTTCTTTTAATCTTCTGTAGTAACTCTATTGCAGTAACCTATCCTAAGATTGGTTATGCATTTATAGAGTTACTCAAGGTTTTGTCTCATCAAAACATTCTACAAATATATCCAACAGAAGGCTTGCTACTTACTTGTTAAGTAAGGGTTGTAATAGAGAGGGCTATATAAATCAACTAGCTTAACAAATATTATCTCTTGAGAAGAGGCAGAGAGGATGTAGAAGGATTACTCCACCTTCGAACCTCTGTATATCCGTGCATCTATCTATGCTTACAGATCTATATAAACATCCTATATGGGATGCATGTCCTGTATAATTGGTCTTTACAGGAGAGGAAGCTTCCTCAATAAACTCTGATCAGTAACCTCCCAAAAGGTTACCGACTTCTGATCAAGGCCTCCTGAAAAGAAGAAAAGTTTAAAATTAGGAGTAGCCTTATTCACCCCTCCCCTCTAAGCCTACTTCCACCATATTTGGGACCAACATCATCTCTGATGGCTTTCTTCAGAATGGGTCAACTGATGAGTCTTCCATCCATAACTTGAGCAAGTTCGAGTGTCATTTGTGTAGTGAGTGAAAGAAGGTTTCTACAACAAACAAGAAAAGTACAAAGAGATTGCGTAGGTTACTTCTTGTAGAAAACTTGAGAGTTAAGGAAATATGAGAGCGTAAAGGTTTTTGAATTGGTGTGAAGTTCATATAAATATGAAAACTCCCTGTATTTTGATCAACGACTCAGATTTGCTCAGGATTTGAACGGCTTAACATCCCGCGGTTGAGGTTCCTGGCATTTAATGCACTGATTTTCTTTCTGACTTTTCAAAGATCTTTAGGGACTTATTTGAAAAATAGTCGTCTTTTTGTTGGGTAACTGGTCCGGATTTGATGCGTCACATCTTGGGATTGACAGTTATTTCCGAACATGCACTTCGTGGGTTCCTTTGTGATGATTACTTTATTAGATTTGCGTGTGCTTATTTGTTCTTCAGTGAGCTGAGTCAGCAGTCTACATTTAAAATTTTTAATCAGGGACCTTCTTTAGTAACCCTTTTTCCCGCCCTTTTTCAACTTTCAGCAATAGCTTCCTTGCTTCCCCCTGTGCTGTAGGATGCTTTACAAAAATGAAATAATCAGGAGAATTTCAGCTTAATTTAATAATTCCTAATTCATTCATCAGAAAAGAAAATCTAGATTCACAGAGAGGTTTTGTGAAAATGTCGGCTAGTTGCTGGTCAGTGTGGATTTTCTCCAGTGAGATGTCTTTCTTCTCCACATGATCTCTGATGAAGTGATGTCTGATGTCGATATGTTTAGTTCTTGAGTGGAAAACTGGATTGTGAGTGATTGCAGTAATAATTGTGTTGTCACACATGATGAGAGTCTCCTTTTCAGTTATGTCGTAATCCCGAAGTTGTTGTTGGATCCATAAAATTTGTGCACAGCAGCTTCCTGCAGCAACATATTCAGCTTCGGCTGTAGAGGTGGCTATGGAAGTTTGCTTCCTGCAAAACCAGGATACTAGGCGATTCCCCAGTACTTGACAGGTTCCGCTGGTGCTCTTCCTATCAATTTTGCAACCTGCAAAATCAGAATCAACATACCCAATTTGTTTGATTCCTCCTTCTTTGGGGTACCACAAGCCTACTTCTTGGGTTCCCTTTAGGTATCTGATAATCCTTTTAGCCACCGTGAGGTGGGATTCCTTGGGAGCTACTTGATATCTCGCACACATTCCAACTGCAAGCATAATGTCTGGCCTGCTTGCAGTAAGGTGGAGCAGTGACCCAATTAGTTTTCTGTATTTTGTGATGTCAACTGTTTTTCCTCTTTGGTCTTTATCCAGGCTTCCTGTCGTTGGCATTGGAATGCTTACTGTACTGGAGTTCTCCATTCCAAACTTCTTGATCAGTTCCTTTGTATACTTCATCTGATTTATGAAGGTTCCTTGATCAAGCTGCCTGACTTACGATCCAAGGAAAAAGCTTAATTCTCCCATCATACTCATCTCAAACTTGGATTGCATTAGATTGGAGAACTTTCTGCATAGCTCTTTATTGGTTGATCCAAAGATGATGTCATCACATAGATCTGGACAAGCAAGATACTATCTTCATCCTGCATTCTAAATAGGGTTTTATCCACCTTGCCCTTCCTGAATCCATTATCCAACAGGTATTCTGACAGAGTGTCATACCATGCTCTTGGCGCCTGCTTCAGTCCATAAAGAGCTTTTCTCAATCTATACACCAACTTATCAACATTTTTTTCGAAGCCGAGTGGCTATTCAACATAAACTTCTTCTACCAACATTCCATTTAGGAAAACGCTCTTTACATCTATTTGATACACCGTGAGATTCTTGTGCGCTGCGTAAGCTAGAAAGATTCTGATAGCTTCAAGTCTGGCTACTGTAGCAAAATTTTCATCAAAATCAATGCCCTCTTCCTGATAATATCCTTTTGCCACTAGCCTAGCCTTGTTCCTTACAACTTGTCCTTCTTCATCTAGCTTATTCTTAAATACCCACTTAGTTCCTCTTACACCTTGATGGGTAGGTCCAGGAACCAAGTACCAAACTTAGTTTCTTTCAAATCCGTTCAACTCTTCTTGCATGGCTTGAACCCAGTTGGTATCTTGTAGAGCTTCCTCAGGGTGCTTTGGTTCTACATGAGATATGAAGCAAGCAAACATGGCTTCATAAGGGTTTGATCCTCTAGTCCTTACTCCAGAGGTGAAGTCTTCTATAATCAAATCTCTGGGGTGATCTTTGAGCCATCTTCTTCTTACTTCATCAGTTTGCTGAGGTTATTCTTCTGTTAGATTCTGGTTTATATCTATAGGTTGATCTTCGTGAGGTTCCTGATTATTCTCAGGTTCCTGAATCTGAGAAGATACCTGCAAGTTAGGAACATGTATAATCTGGGATGGTGGTGTTCCATCCATATTTTGAAGATTTGGTAACTGCACATCAATATACTCAACATGATTGTTGTTGATGTGAGTTTTGTCCAATTCTTCTTGAAGTTCCTCAATGTCAGACTTACTGCAATGTGGTTCATCAAAAACCACATGTACAGATTCCTCTACAACAAGTATTTTCTTGTTGAAGATTCTGAAGGCTTTGCTTACCGATGAGTACCCTAGGAATACCCCTTCATCTGATTTGGCATCGAAGGTCTTAAGGTACTCCTTTCCATTGTTAAGCACGAAGCATCTGCATCCAAAGATGTGAAAAAAGTCAATACAAGGAGAGTAACCATACCACAACTCATAGGGAGTCTTGTTCAAATCCTTGTTGATTAGGCATTTGTTCTGTGTGTAGCATGTTGTGTTGGTTGCTTCTGCCCAAAACCTCTTTGGTAGTTCAGCCTCGACTAACATTGTTCTTGTGACTTCCTTCAGAGTCCTATTTCGTCTTTCAACAACTCCATTTTACTGAGGTGTTCTGGTTACTGAGTATTCATGTGTGATTCCATTGTTTGAGCAGTAGGCTTCTATGAATTTGTTGGTAAATTCAGTTCTCCTATCTGTTCTGATCTTTACTATGCTCAGGCTCTTCTTGGTTTGTAGCCTTCTCAGGAACTCTGGTAGACGTTGCTGAGTATCCGATTTCTTTGCAAAGAAGATCGTCCAAGTGAACCTTGAGTAGTCATCTACTACTACTAAGGTATATTTCTTCCCAGATATGCTGATTGGATCAATTGGTCCAAAAAGATCCATGTGTAGCATGTCTAGTATCCTCTCTGTAGAGCGAAGGGTCTTGTTTTTGAAAGAGTTCTTTACTTGTTTCTCTTTCTGACATGCTCCACAGACAGCTTCCTTTTTTATAAATGTTAGGTAGCCCTCTGACCAGTCATTTCCTTGCTAGCTTATTCATGGTTTTGAAGTTCAGGTGGCTCATCCTCTTGTGCCACAGCCACCTAGCTTCAGGAGTTCCTTTGACAATGAAACAAGTAGCAGTAGTTACTAATTCCCAATCAGCAACATATATGTTTCCCTTCCTTGTTCTAGTGAGTTTGACTTTCCGAGTCTTGGTGTCTTTAATCAGGCACTTGTTGAGGTTAAACTCTACACAGTATCATTTGTCACAGAATTAACTTATACACAGGAGGTTGTACTTCAAGCCCTCTACATGAGATACTTCTTTGATGCAGATGTTTCCTCAAATTAGGTCACCAGTGTCTTTTGTACTTCCTTTGGAATTGTCTCCAAATATGACTTTAGGTCTTTTGGAAGCTTTGAAGTTGATAAGGCTCTTCTGGTTCCCTGTCATGTGTCTTGAGCAGCCGCTGTCAATGTGCCATATTTGTTTGCTGCTTCCTGTCACAAGTTCCTGCAATCAAAGAGAAATCACTTCCTTTTAGGTACCCATACAAGTACGGGTCCTTTCTTGTTAGTCTCTATTTTCCTTTTAGGAACCCATATTTGTTTTATAACAATCTTTTTGTTATAACTCTTGTTGGCTCTTGAAAGTTTTCCAGTATCTTTAGAATACTGCGTGTGTGCTTTGTGTGCAAGTGTTTTCTTCCTCTGCCACTTAGGAACATAGGTTCCATTAGTTTTAGGTTTGTAGGTTTGTGGCAGATAGGGAGCTTGAGACCTTTTACCCTTTCTAGGCTGCTATCTGTGATTCCTGCTTCCAGCATACTTAGGTTGTTGGAGCCAGCTTCTGACAGACTTACTGCTGTGGGAGGTCTCTTTCTCTTTCCATCTAAGCTTCCTCCACTTCTGCTTACAGTTCTCCCTAAGTAAGGTAATTCATTTGATGGGGAATAACTGCAGGCACAAATGTAGGTGCCTTTGAGGTGCTGGCTGTTGAGGTGGAAGCTTCTCCACAATAGCCTATGCCAGCATGATCCTTTAGACTTCTTTGGATTTTTAGCATAACATCCAAGTCTTTAGAGGATTTATGGAAGGTATTGATTGTTTCGGTGAGAACCTTCTTTTCGTGTATCAGCTTAGTGACTTACAGATTGAGCTTAGTGACTTCAGCGTTGAGGTCACTGCATGCTTGGCTTTTTGATTTTTCTATGGTAAGTAGCCTTTCTAGCGAAGCATGCTCTCTCTTAAGCTTTATATTTTCTAGCTTCAGCTCCTCATGAGTTGAGGTAATCTGCTTGAAGTCACTCATAATTTTTTTGAAAGCACAAATCATGTTCAGCCTTTCGTCAATTTGAATAGGAAGGTTAAGATATATTACCTCATCCTCTGGTTCTTCGTTTTTGGCCATGAGACAGATTAGAGCTTCTTCATCTGAAGATGAATCCTCCGAATCACTGTCAGTTGTTGACTCTTCTTTCTTGAGTGTCTTATCAGGTGTAGCTGCCTGAGACATTTCTACCTCATCGATCAGTGCCCTTAGCCTCTGGCGCTCATGTCTTTTTCTCTCATGTCTTATTTTTCGTTCATCTTTTGGATATCGGTGGACTTCTGGGTGTGGGCGCTCCCTGGCATAATGACTTGGCTTCCTGCAGTTGTAGCATAGGTCAGTAGCTTTGATATTTGACTGGGGTGACTGCCCACTTGATCCAGTATCACTTCGCTTCTTCCTGAAGCCTTCTGTTCGTGGGTTATTTCTTATGAACATTTGGAACTTCTTCAGGAGTAGTGTCATGTCTTCCTCTATGGTGGCCTCCAAGGTGGCTATCTGATCTTTAGACTTCCTAGCTTCCTGAGGCTGTCTTGCAGTTAGTACAGTAACCTTTGAGTTGCTTCCTTCAGTTTCCATCTTTCTTCTGTTGATGTCGAACTCAAAGGCTTTGAGATCTGAGAAGAGATCGAAGGTGCTCATAGATTTTAAATCCATCGACACTCTCATGGCTATTGTCTTGCTATCCCACTCAGCAGGAAGGGCCCTCAACACCTTCATGTGTTTCTCCTTCTGAGTGTAGATCTTGTCCAGGGACTCAAGCTCATTGATGATGGTTGTAAACCTTAGATCCATTTGTTCTAGGGTTTCTCCAGGTATCATCTCAAACAGTTCAAACTTCTGAGTAGCTGTGGAAACTTTGTTCTCCTTTGTGAGCTAGGTGCCTTCGCATATTTGCTCAAGCTTTTCCCAGATTTCTTTAGCAGTTCTGCAAGTTTTCACCTTGCTGAAAGTTCCTTTGTCGAGAGTGAGGAATAGTGTGTTCTTTACTACGTTGTCAAGGTTTGCTCGCCTCTTCTCGTCAGCAGTCCATTCTTCTCTAGGTTTTTCTAGAACATCTAGATGTGGGATGACTCCTGCATCTCCTTGTCTATCAGTCGCTTCATCAACGGCCCCGACAAATAATGGGCTTACTTTTGTGATCCTTCAGTAATGACATACCACATCTTATCATGCATGGCCGACAGATGTGCCTGTATGCAAATTTTCCAATCATCATATTCTTCAATGAAGAACATGGGCACTTTATGAGAATCCATGTCTTGGTATGCTTATGAATTTTAAAACAAAGAGGGTTTTTAGGAACCAGGGATCAGGGATTGATCAGTTTTAATCCAACATGCTCTGATACCACTTGTTGGTCCCAAATGGTAGTAGGCTTAGAGAGGGAGTGAATAATCCTACTCAATTTTCAAACTTTTTTCTTTTTAAAACCAAATGATAAGTCACTCAGGCATATTGCTAAAGAGCTTAATGTCCTGAAGGTTATTATTTAGACAGTTACCTTTAGTGAGCTTGGAGAAAATGAGTTTTATGCACAGCGGAAAATCTTTTTAACCAAGTTTCTTTTTTGAAAACGATCGTGATGCTTATGAGAGATATGCAACAGTTTAAACCATATAAGCAACAACAAGAATAAGAACAGCAGTAAGCAAGCTCATAAATAAACACAACGGTTTATAGAGATTCAAGGGTGGAGTAATCTCTTTACGTCCTCTCTACTCCTTCTCAAAAAGGAACTTTGTTAGGTCAAACGGTTGATTTAAACAAGTCTCGCTTAAACAAGCTAAACCTAACAAGAATTGTCAGTCTTTCGCACACAGGGTTACTACACAGTGACCAAACTCAATTAGCCCACACAGAGCTCTTGTTCTTCTACTAAGAACGTAAATACTTGATCAGAAACAACCTCTGATCAAACAACTCCTAATAGTCTAAAGAAAATAAAGGGTTTTCTTCAACAACACAGACAACAAGCTTTAGAACGATCAACTCTTTAAGCTATGGATAACTTGCTGCTAGACTGGACTTGAAACTTCTAAAGATTTGTAAGTATATTGCGTTTGATAGCTTGAGTGTTTTTATCGTAAGAGTTTCAAGTATGTTTCAAGTGCCGATCATCTTCTATTTATAGGTAATGAGAATTCTGCCCGTTGGAGAGCTTTCTTCTCGCAGCATATTCGAGGCGATGTAGCTTTTTCTTCTGATTAATCTGTACATAGTTGTTGTAATTGTACGTCTCTGTTGCTGCAATCACCATGCTTCAGTCTAACATTCCTTCAGACTTCCTTTTTGTTTTATTACGTGGCTTCTTCTGATTGGTTAAATTTGTGATTGTGCCTAACGTAAACCTCGTATACGGTTCTTGAGGTAACTGCTACTTAACAGTTTGCTGATGCTTCCTAATGCTTCAGTTGACTTCAGCTTACTTTATCCATTGAGTAGTTTAGCAAGCTCTGCATCCTTGTGCAGTGAGCATCCAACATCTTTTTCAAGCAGCCTGCTGCAGAGATTTATACTTAGATCATTTTATATGCAGCAAGGTCTTCATGCTCCAGTCTTGATCTTCAAGCCTCCTGATCCTATACTTAGAGATTTTACAATAGAATCTAAATACATAGGATCTTGGGCCCTAGTCTATTACACGTTTTGTCTTTCATCAAAATCTATACAATGTTCCTTACAGAGTGTAGAACAGGCATCTACAGAGCTTGCTATTCAACAAAGAGTATATTGCAGGGCAGTAACCCAGAGACTTATGAAAAGTGGAGTTTTATATGCACAGCGGAAATATTTTAAAACAAGTGCGTTTTCTGAAAGATAGGTTTGTGCAGAATGTAAAGACAAAGATATGATCAACAACAAAGCAGTAAACAAATATATATATATATATATATATATATATATATATATATATGAGACAGTTCTTAAGAAACAGAAACAACAAACAACGATATATAGAAGTTCGAGGGTGGAGTAATCTCTCTACTCCTTCTCAAGGAGGAACTTTGTTAAGTATGGTTTGATTTACAAAGAAACGACTTCTACATACACTTAACAAGAATTGTTAGCTTTTTTCCCACATAGGATAGCTGCACAATGAAAAAAAAAAAAAGGCAGATTCCCCACACAGAGCACTTGTTTTTCTACAATGAACGTAAACATTTGATCAGGAACAGTCTCTGATAAGTGTCGTTTTTACTATATTTTTTACGTATGTTTATGTGTTCATTTGAGCATGTTTATGTACGTTTCTATAGTAATTTTGATACTTTTGGTGTATTAGTTGCATTTGATGATTTTGTTAGTTTTGTTTTTAGTGTAAAAATCGCACGTTTCAGCTTACATGCGCAGTTGTGGATGAAATGATATATCTCAAGATCTAGAAATCCGAATTGGAAGATATTAATTTTATTGAAAAGCTAAGTAAGAGATCTACAAATTTGAAGTTGAACACTTTTCCCAATTCATTCTCCAAGAAAGCAAAATATTAATAAAAGACTTAAGTTGTTCGTTCGCTTCTTCACCATGTCAATACTTTAGTATTTTGATCATAACTTTCTCTAAAAAACTGTTATTGAAATGAAATATTTGTGGAATTGAAAAGCTAACTTCAAGGCCTACAACTCTAATGAAGATCTTAATGTCATATTCGGTTTTGAGCACCAACGCACAGTCATATCTTGGGACACGGTCATGTCCCACTGCGCAGAAAGACCAGTTCTGGTGCACGGTTGACCGTGTCCTGGGACACGGTTGTGTCCGAGAGACTCCTATTTCACCCCAAACTCAATTGTTGATGTATCTAACACTCTTAAACCATATAGGAGACCTCCAAAATGCTATATATACCCAAATTTGTCCCCAAAATTGGGAGAGGATTAGGGAGGATCATCATTAGGGTAGGAAAAACATTCATAGAGAGAAAACACAAATTCTAAAAGCATCCATGAGGAAATAAGAAGGAGAATTTGAAGATCGAGAATCACGACATCGTTGTCTTAGATTTTTTCTTTACACTTTTCTACTTTTTATTGGATTTCAGTTTTGATATGATGTTATCAATTTTGTCTATGAATTTGATTGATATCATGTCTGGCTAGATTTTCGTAGGTTTCTAGGATATGTGAGTAGTTCGATTCAAACTTTGATGGATCCTTGACTTTAATTTAATTTCTTGATTTTTGGATCCTAGTCATGTGTTTATGGTTTGATTGCTTGTTTGATTAGAAGCCCCTGATTGAGCATGTTTAAGTAATTAAGTTGAAATTCGAGAGAGGAGATTTAATTACGGAAGAGTAAACACATGACATATATACAGCATGAGATCGAGAGAAAAATGACATATGTGATGAGATTTTCAATCCTAGGTGCTTTTAGGAGTTGTTTTGCTTTATCAGATTGAGTAGAGATACCTCTGGTAGCATAATAATCAACCAGTTAAATAACTCGAGAGAGCTTTTAATTTGATATTCGTGATTACTCATATATGATTAATAATCAATGAAATTGGATTGATCAAGGTGACATTGAGGGGAGAATCGGAAGAAAGCATGTTCTAGAACCTGTCTTAGACTATTTGTTTGATCTTGTGAATTTTAAGTGCATTTTAGTTAGCATAATTAATCTGATATCTTTTGGATTTGATAACTTAGATAAAATTGGGGGTAGAATTTAGGTAATCGATTAATTCTAACAGTAGTCTTTGTGGGATCGACCTTCCTTGCCGTGTCTACGATCTACACCATACACTTACACGAGTAGCTTAAAGAATTAGGTGAACAGTCTCCGATCAAGTGACTCCTAATAGTCTAAAGAAAGTAAAGAATAAGATTTTTCAACAAGGGAGCGGCAACCTTTTGAGAAGATAGCTTCTGAAACAGAGTATGCTTGCTGCAATTAGACTGGACTTGAAACTTTTAGGAAATGAAGGATTGATTCGATTGAGAGATTTTGTTCTTGTTTGTGTGAGTTTCAGGTGCATTTCCAGTCCAGTCCACGTCTTCTCCTATTTATAGACGTGAAAAATCTGTTCGTTGAAGTGAGCATCCTCCTCTGCAGTGAGCTTCGTGGTGCAGTGTCCTCGCTTGATTGGATCGTACATGATTTTGTTGCAATCGTGCACCACTACTACTGCGGACGCCATTCCAGTCTGTAATATGTCCTCTCGTCCTTTTGATTCCTCCAGCTAGCGCTTTATTATTGGATCGTACGTGAATGTTTCTAATGGCAACTCAGAGTGCTCAATCCAAGGTAACTGCTTGCTGGAGTTGGTTACTGCTATTTTTTATCTTGTCTGGAGAGCTTCCTATTTTATAGATTCCTTCTGAAAGTTGCTGCAGCATTTCCATACTTAGCCAATTCTGCAGTTTGTTCAGCAGTCTCCTTTAGAGTAACCTTCCAGGCTCCTTCCAGTCGCCTGCTGCAGTAACCTATACTTAGTCAATTGTTGATCTTTTACAGCAGCAACGTCTTTATCCTTTCTTCAAGCTTTGATCTTCAATCTTCAAGCTTCCTGGGTCTAATCTAAGCATTTACAAATCAAACTAAATACAAAGGATCCTAAGCCCTATCTATTTCATGTTTTGTCCTCATCAAAATCTATACAATGTTCCTTACAATTTTCCCCTTTTTGATGATGACAAAACTCCTTTAAGATGATCAAAGACTTGACACTTTATTAAGGTTAAGGAAGAAACAACTTAAAAAGAAAAACATAGAAAGAACAAGTTCACGAGTAGTGAACTTTGATAACAGAACTTCAATTTTATTGAGATAATAAGCAGATTATACAGAGATAAGGAGAAAAGATAGATAAGAAGATAAGAAGAAACAATAGGCAAACATTTAGATCTTCAGCCAGGAGGCTCTCTTCCTCTTTTGGATTCTTGATAGGTTGGCTCTAGCGTCCTCTTCATATCTGAGCTATCATCGTATCTTAGCAAGAAATCTTCACAAAACAGAATGATCTCCCCCTTGTTCATTTGGCTTCGAAGCCTCAATTGAATGTAGAGTCCACGCTTGCTGGCTAGCTCCCTGAATCGTTGAAGTCCTTCCCTATTGGTTTTTTCTCCGATCAGGGTAGATTCTTGCGCAGCTTCATGTAGTACTCTAGATACTCTGCCCGTTTGTGGTTCTCGATCTTCAGTTAGGAAGGATTTGAGTCGATTGGCATATCGAATTCAGGGTTGGAATCTTGAGCTACAGACATCGGAGCTCCCATCTAAGAACATAATCAGGGATTCTGACATCTCTTTTTCATTTTCCTGTAGGGTAAGGTCGGGTTGCTTCTGAGCTGGGTAAAGTCTTGAAAGATTCTCATTGGTAGACTTTTCAATAGCCTCATCCATTTCTTTGTACATATCAGTAGTCTTCCTTCTCTTTTCTTCCCTTTCTTTATGACCCTTCCTGAGTCCCGGATGAATGGTTCTTGAGATAACTTCTGATTTTCTTTTTAAGTTGTTGTCTTAGTGACCTCGGGATCCTCATCTGCTACCTCCATCTCCTTCAAAATCTCTTCTCGGTACAACAGCGAGCTGTTTGCACGTTGAAGGATACTGCTTCCTCTGCTGCTGCTGCTACTGCTGCTACTGCTGCTGCTCAATCCTCTTTACTTCTTCCCCCTTTTTGTCATCAGCACCCTAGCCCACTGCATATCTGAGCATGGAATGCATACTTTAAAGGAACCCAGTATGCTCCTTCAGCGTTTGACCCTGGTTGAACTGCTAGTCATCAATTGTTTAGAGGGTGGAAGCAATGATCTTCTGCTCAGTTTCTATGGAAATCAGCTTCTTTTCATAAGAGTTGACTTTTTCCATTAGTTGTTTCACCACCTCAGCTATTGATTCGCCGGTTGCTGGAAGTCTGGCATTAATCGTCATCTAAAGTTTGGACAAGGTGACATTGAGAGCATCCATGAAGATTTTAGCCTTCACATGATCTTCTTTGCATCCAGTCTCATCTTCTTACTGGCTTTCCATAAAGACTTTCCAATAGCCTCAATAACTTTGAAAACGTCAGATATCGACTTCTTAGAATCTTACAACGAAGAATAAGAAGTTAGTTGGTTGGATTTTTCGGCTCCATTATCACCCTGTTCGCTGGGTGTGCCATCATCCTGTGAGACCGTCTCATGGATCCCCTTCCATGAGACGAATCTATTTGACCCACAATTTAAATCCATAACCAAAAGCCCAATCCAAAGCCAAGCCCCATCTACCTAATTTGAGCCCAAACCCACCTAATCTTGAGTGAAGTCGTCGCACCGTCACACAAGGAAGTTGTTGCACTATTACTCTGTTGTAGAACTAGTAATTAGTGCCTCCTTTTCAACTCCACGAACGACGGTGACAAAACGGGCCTCACTCGAACCCCAGCCGGGCCCTCTTCGTTCGGGCCTTCGTTTGAACCGGAGTGGAGAAACAGAGCTGCTCTTTCGCTGTCTCGGGCTTCCCCTCCGCCGAGGGCCAAGTAGCAGAGGAGTGTGGCCAGAGAACAGGGTGCTTGTTCTCTTCTCCATAAGTCTTCATTGTAGGGTTTTGAAGTGAACAAGGTGTGAGTGATTAAAGGTGAAGTGTATGGTGTTATTGACGAGGGTGGTTGGGAAAAAGAGTGAAGCGCATTTATAAAAGTGTAGATGAGGTCGCCATTAATGAGGGGTGAGTGAAATGTAGAAATATAATCAGTGTTTACCATGCGGCGCGATTTTCTCCACGTGGATCATTTTTTTGATATAATTATTATTTTGGTATCATTTATAACATATTTGGTACTAATTATGTTTTGTATCGGAAATCGATTTCCGATACCACTGATTTTTTGTCTGTCTCTCTCACTTGTTGTGTCACCACGCTGTCCCCCTCTATCTCGCTCACCGTCGTCGTATTGCAGCGCCCTCTCTCACTCGCTCATCGCCGTCGCTGTCTCTCTCTCACTCGCTCGCCGCTTCCTTGTCCTCATTGTAGAGGTTTTCTCTATCAGGTAAATTGAGTTTTGAGGATCCTTTCGAACTCTCTCTCTCTCGGAAACAAGAACTAATACTACTTGTAAAAGTATGAATAATATGTATTAAATATACATAAATAACCGATCCTTCTGCCCTATATTTCTCCCAGGTAAATTGAGTTCTCAGGATCCTTTTAAACAATCCAATAATAACCGATGCAACTTGTAGTCTAGGTGTTAGATAGAAAGCTTATCTGGTAGGTGGAGTTTCTGACCACTCTTTGAACTTGTTATCTCTTTGAATAAATGGTTTGCCTTGAATATTCCAAGTTTCCAGCTCCAACTTTAATGCAGATCAAGTTAATCATTAAATATTTGTTGATTATCTTTACTTATTTCATAAAATAATGTGTATAATTTGTTGGTTGCTACAGTGAAAATTGTTGATTGATTTGGCATCCCTTTTCTATTGTCTAAATTAAATTTTCTTTTGTTAGTTGATTCTTTATAGATTAGTCTTTAACTCACAGAGAAGTTTGTTGGCTCTTGTTGTGAGATTTTGCTAACATTGACAACATTGATGTTAAAAGCGACACTAATACCTTTGACGAGGAGAATAGTTTCAGATTTTGGTGAAGGGATTGAGGTAGAAAGTATTTGAAGGAAGTCGAATTTGGGAGAGAAATTCCAGGCACTTGAATGTTTGCTAGCATCTAATTTTAGCTTGGGGTTAGAAAGGGTAGGTTATAATACAGGTCATAGTTTTGCGAAAATATGAAAGTTCCAAACCTAAGTTTCTCTTCCTTTATAAGTAAGGAAGAAAATAAAGTACTCAACTGTATTTAATGAAGCGTACTACGAAGATCTAAAGAATTAAATGCCGAAGATTTGCTTATCTTCAACGGACATATTTTTTATCCTATAAATAGAAGAAGCTGAAGACAAAGAAGAGAGTTGGATGGATGGCTAGCCGGCCGAGGGGGGACGGCAGAAAAGAGCCAGAAGTTGAGGGGGAAAAGGATTGAAAGATCCTAAAGATATGCACGATCAAAGTACAAGACCCTTAGCCATATAGCAAAGTAGCAAGCTACAACAGAGTAATATGCAGTCACACGTTTAAGCTTGCTGCACCAAGTTGAAAAAAAATGTAAACACATCTTTTATAAGATTGTAGTTAGGAGTGCTTAGTGTTAGGTTGAGTTTCCTGCTAAGCTTTTCACTCTTTGCAGAAAAGAGTAAGGATTCTGTGTGGATCAGTGGTTGGGTAGGCAAGTAACCTGTGTGGTAGAAGCTTGCTACACCTTTGTTAAGTCTGGATTGTCTAAATCAAACAGATTATTCCTTCTTCAGAAGAGGTAGAGAGGACGTAGAAGGGTTACTCCACCTTTAAGCCTCTCTATATCGTTGTGTGCTATTTTTTATTTGTTTTACATATCTGTATATCTACATATCTAACCAAGAATCATACTACACTTGCATCAAAATCTGATTTCCATATCTTGTATTTTCATAAAACTATTTTCCGTTGCACAAAAACTCTAAGTTCAAACTGCCTAGTAACCTTCAAGAAAGGTTACTGCAATATCATTTAGTAGTAAGCTTCTTAGCTACCTACATAGTGAGCTGAACTATATATCTTTGGAGAAAAGTTTGAAGGTTCTCACCCCTCTAAACCTTCTGCCACTTGGACCAACAGTTACTTTGTTTGTTGAAATTCTATCACTACCAATTCTGTTGTGCAAATACTCTTAAGTGTTTTGTTACTGCACATGATCATTGCTGCAAGCTGAACACATAATAGAGCTAGTTTGCTACAAGTATTGATAACTTGCAGCAAAATTGTTTCATAGAGTTGAAAAATGGAAAAAAAGATAGAGGTTCATTCATCTAAGGTCAATGAACACCTTTGATCTCTTCTTCGGTCTGAAAGCATTCATGTTTGATATCAATTGGAGAGAGAAGGACATGGATGAAGTTTGCAGTACAATTACTGCACTTGCTGCAAGAACGACAAAGGAAGCAACTGCTGAAACCAACACTGCACGTGTAGCAGGCCCAAAAGAGGGAGCTGATGAAGACATCGCACTGCTACTAAAGAAGTTCATGAAGAACGATAAAGGACAGGGAGGATAGTTTAGAAAGAAACTCCCATGCAGCAGCAACAGCTAATGCAGCAATAACAAGATATAGCAGAAACTAAAGACCTGTGCTACAACTACAGGCAGTAGGTCACTATGCTAGAAACTGCTCTCATCCACCTGTCTATCAATATCCATCGGAGGAGAGAGCACAAAGGAAATAAATGAGCATGAACGAGAAGCAAAGGCTTAGAGGACTACTGGTGGAACCAGAGAAAGCCAAAGAGACTGCGACATCAACATCTGAGGGAAATGAAGGATCATCCTCAGATTCAAACTTTGAAGACTCCCATCTAAGGATGAAGCAATGATGTGCTTCATGGCTAATGAAAAGAAAGATATTGAAGAAGAAAAGGTACATCTAGAGCCTAAATCTCTTTAAGTCTGATGATATGAAGTTAGATAGTTTTGCTAGACAGCTATTAAGTGATTTCGAAGGGTTGAATACTGATAATGAAAAGCTCAAAACGAAAAACTCACTTAAAAAACAAGAACTCTTGAAATTGCAAGAATAGAAGTATGATTATGAAGTGTTAAAAGACTTCAATGATAAGTTGTCAAAGGAAATTATTGAGCTAAAGAATAAAAATAGGGTGCTTGAAATTGATATAATCAAACTCAAATTCACTATAAACCTTTTCAGTAAGATTTTTTTTTTTTTGTGCAAATGGTGCATGGATCCAGATCCATGCATGCACTCGGATCGACCCGCCCCATGCGCCTCTCACGAGCTCCCACACGCCTGGTGGGTGCGTATAAATCCACCAAGATTCGCTCCAGGCACTCATACCTTCATGTTATGTTAGTGTTACTTTCATGTTATGTTAGTGTTAACTTCATGAAGAACCGATATGTATTTTCGCTTCAAGGGGACTCAAATTGAGTTTTTCCCGATATTAATTAATAAAATAGACAAAATATGTATGATGAAAACAAGAAATATTTAGAAAACGTAAATTATATGAGAAAAAAATTAAATTAAAATAATGTTGAAGAACCATATTATTTTCATGATTACCAATATATATATATATATATATATATATATGATATATTATTTTTATTAATGTGTGTACATACATATATAACAATTACCCCTCAAAATAGAAATGACAAAATTTTCTCTCCCATTTTTACCTCGCAAAATTAGAAATAAAATTATTTATTATTTTATAGTTTATGAATTAAAAATTTTTAATATATTAAACATGATTTATATATATATATATATATATATATGGTACGGTAATAATATCATCTATGATATTGAGAAATTTTTTAAGATTATAATCTATATTTTGTGTAACCCACCGAATATATATGATTTTAAATGTACAAACTAAGTCAAAAATATATATATCATTTTAAAAATGGAAAAAAAATTATATTTATATATAAAAAATATTTAAATTCATATTATTTACATCATAATATTATATTATATTAATAAATCTTCATTATTAACCACGAATGATGGAAAGTCATTGCTATTCATTAGAGTGATTATGTTATTAATTTTTTTCCATGTGATATAAAAAAAAATATATGACGAAATTTCATTGCCATCTATATATAAATTATAAACACTGAATTTTGCATAATCTATACATATACTGATATACATGATATAAAAATTATTTTTTATGCATACGAAAACTAAGAACAAAAAGTTTGATCATATTAGATGATCTGCCACAAATTGAAAATGATATGCATAGTAATTTGATTGAGATATGTATTGAAAGTATATAAAAATTAGTAAATTTTCTATTTAATTAATTAGAAATTCTATCAAATATAATAACTAATAAAATAAATGGGTATTTTGTTTTTCTTATTTTATGTAGGTGGTAATATTTGATATCCACAAGCACAATAATTGACAGCCACATCAGGCTACCTAACATTCATTATATATATTAGTGACAAAACTTATATGTGACTATACTTAAATATTGGTGACAACTGTTATTATCTTATTGTAGTCCATTATTTTAGTGATGAGATTTGCACGTCACTAATGTGAATGGTTTCAGTGACGATATTTTATACATGTTGCTATATCATCACACTTTAGTGACAACTAGTGTATGTTACTATTCTGTATTGCATTAGTGACAACAATGGTTTGTAACTAAAAATTGAAGTTATTGTGACGACTATATAGATGATTCATGACTAAAACTTTTAGTGTCACATTTTATAGTCACAACCTTGTGACGATGCACATTTTCATCACTAACAATTTATAGTGACAACATGAGTACATATAGTGACAAAAAATATTGTCACTAGAACTCATTTTTCTTGTAGTACATAAAATTATATTTTATAAATTAATGCAAAATAAGAATTATATTTATTAAGAATTTTTCAAAAGTAAACATCAACAATCTTCTCTTCACAAATTAATACATCGAGGACACAGTAAGAAAAAAATAAAAAATAAAAAATAAAAAATGAATTTAGTATTTCATTATTATTGTAGCGTGAACTTCAATATGATATGAATAATGATAAAATATTTCAATTTATATTATACTAGTGTAAGTCCCGTGTATCACACGGGTATTTAAATATTAATTAAAAAGTTTGAAAATTGTTGTTTTAAAATAAATTTTATTATTATTATTTTTCATTAATTTATAATTTAGTTAGTATGTAATTTGAATTTAATTATACAAAAAAATTAATTATTATTTAATGTAATTACAAATATCAGCTTTACTTAATACATTTGCCTAAAATTTCATAATTTATAATCAATCATAATTATTAGCATTTTGCTATTTAATTGTTATTATCTCATTAAATGCATTATTACAATAAATTATAAATATTAATTGAATTGATTTAAAATTAAATTATAATTAACCAGAAGGTGACATGTGTCAGTACTCTTGGTTATTCATTTAGTATAGATACTAGCATAAATCCCGTGTATTACACAGTTTACATAAATTAAATTTACTTAAATCAATTTTTAAATATTTTTTATATTGAAAATTATATATATCATTTTGTATGATATGTATCATCGAGTTGATATTAAATTAGTGTAAGATTCATGTGTCACACGAATATTTTTTAATAGTACTAATTAAACAAATTAAAAACTATTATTTATTTATTATTAATTCTTAATTTAATTAGTATGTAAATTAAACTTAGATAATATGTAAAAAAATCAATTTCTCATTTTATGCAAATATAACAATCAATTAACTTCAATTAAAATATTTTACCTAAAATTTCATTGGCAACCATTATCATCAACATTTTGGTTTTAATTTATTATTATTTTTAAATATTTTAATTATAATAAATTAGAAATGTAAAAGTGAATTAATTGTAATTGAAATTAAAATTTTGATTGAGAAATATGATTAACCAGATGGCGACATGTGTCCCTCTTGATTATTCATTCAGTATGAATACATATAGATTGAAATTTAATCGTCCATTTTTTTTAATAATCATTTAATATAAATGCAAACATCAAAATTAAGTTAAAATATTCATAAGTTACAATTTCATTACCGTCATAATTATTGACATTTTGTTATTCATTACCATCATAATTATTGACATTTTGTTATTCATTTATTATAATCTCATTAAATACTCTATTATAATAAATTATAAGTATTAAATTAATTAATTAAAAATGAATTAAAAATGAAATTATAATTAAATTAAGATTATGATTAACCAAAGAGTGACATGTGTCACTCTTGGTTATTCCTTTAGTAAGAATATACATATAAATATAGATTATAGTTTAATGGTTTTAAATTTATTAGAATTTGAATTGTGTATCGTCAGATATGATTTTTAATTCTACGTACAATAGGTATTTGAAAAAAATTATGACTATTTTAAATGGGACGTTAGATTTAGAAAAATTATTTTGGAGTAATAGAAATAAAATATCAATACTCTTTTTACTGTAATAAGTTATAGAGCATATATTTCTAAGCCAATTGGTACAGAATATCAATTAGTAAATTAGTGATCAAATATGTATGATGGAAACAAGAAATATTTAGAAATCGTCAACTAGATTAAATTGAAATAACTTTGAAGAATTGTATTATTTTTCATGATTGCAAAATTTAATCAAAAAATAATAACACTTGAAATTTTTTTTTTGCATCACATAGATGACTAATATTAAGGGTGAAATATTATCAAAAATGGATTATAACATATAATAACATCACAATTGTGCACTCATTATGAATAAGTTATTGAACATAGATTTGCATAAATTATTTGTACTTTAGTTCTGAGAAATACTATAATTACTAAAGTAGTCTGATAATGTATGATGAAATAACAAAGAACTATATTGTGTTTCATGATCCATGTTTGTATATATATTATACAAACATGACCCAAAATTAGAAAAAAATATTACATTATAATCACACTGTGAATAAGAAAACCATCCATGTTACAATACCCTCACAAGAAGATCGAATACAAATTCACTCTCAAATTTGACAATTTAAAAACAAAACGAAATAGAGACTCCTAATTAATTATCAGACAAGGAGTCTGATAGTTGATATATAGAGCCTCATTATTCTAAACAAATTAACCAACATACACTTATAAGATAATCAAACAATCAACATATAAATGTGTAGAAGAGAAAAATATGAGTTTTGATCAGTTTTTTCGATCCTAAAGAATCCCCGGAAAGAATTCCCCCAAGCAGCCCTCCGTTTCTATTACTAATTAATCCCCCGAGCCCTCCAGCTCCAGCTCCAGGCAGCTCTTGTAAAAGATGTCGCGACGCTTCAGCTTCTTGACTGATGACTATGATCAACAAAACCATCATCAAAATGCATGCATATTTGCTCTTCATGTTCTTCCCCATTCTTAATTCTTGATCTGCTTATATATATAAATAAATTTGTGTGAATTGTAAGAATTATGAACAATTAATGGCATATTTATAGTCACTAGAAGAAGTTGACGAAGATAGTTGGCTAGCTAACAAATTAATTGTTTCTTCCATGTACAATTATTAATTTATCTTCTTAACCAATAACTTATTGACAATTCTTGTTCTTAACTTTTCGAGCTCTTAATTTTATCCTTTAGATTTCTGAAACTTTTAAAATTTAGGCTAATTTTAGCTAGAATGATTATATTGAGTTCTAATCACTAATTAATCTGGGCTATTCAATTAAATAACCTTAAAAGTAATCAAGAACATTAAAACATAGTAAAAGGAAAAAAAAAAGCTCTTGATATTAAATTTTAGCAACAAATATTAATTAAAGAGGCAGAATTATGTTAGTAGATAATTCTTTGATATACATAAGTTGTTTATTAGGTACAAGCTTGCACGTTCCTCTTCATCCACTAGTGCCACATTCATTTTAAGTCAATTGAGTAACAAATATAATAAATTGTTGGGATTTTATCGATTCAAAACTCGAAAGATAAGTGACCTATCAATGCGGGTTACGAAAGATAAATTTTATCAATGTAGGTTTGAAAGGTTGAAACAATCAAGTTAGATACGAGAATGAAAGCCATGAACATATTCTGTGACGGTGTTATATTTTCTTTTTTCTCTAGCCTGATGTGGCTGTCCATTATTGTGCTTGTGGATATCAAATACCACCTACATAAAAATAAGGAAAACAAAATATCCATTTATTTTATTAGTTATTATATTTGATAGAATTTCTAATTAATTAAATAGAAAATTTATTGATTTTTATATACTTTCAATACATATCTCAATCAAATTACTATTATAAACAATGTCAATAAACTCAAAATATTATCACGCAAATATTTGTTCGATATATATATTATCAACAAAAATTAAATATCGCAAAATTATTGATATTATATATGATACAATATTGTAAAACATTGATATTGATTATAGACTTTCGATATATATGATTGGGCAAAAATTAATATCTAAGAAAATGTAAATATATCAATATTATCATGCTGATATTTATTCGATATATATTATTGAACAAAATTTAATATTGCAAAGATATGATATTGATAGATATTATTGGATAAAAATCCATATCACAAAATGTCGATATTAAATCACATACAATATCACAATACGTGATAAAATATCCGCAATTTGACAAAACATCAGCTCACAGAAAAAAAAAAAAGATAACATCGTTACATAAAATCTTGACGTTATTTCATACTGATATTTTAATTTAATAGTTTTCAATCTTAGAAACCTCGAATTGATAAAATTTATTTTTTCATAACTCACATTAATAGATAACTTATCTTCCGGGTTGGATCGATAAAATCTCTAAATTTCTTTTTGTTTATTAATTATAAGGAAGGTAATAGCTGTTTTGATTTGATTCACATAATTAATTAAAGAGGTTAGAATCATGTTAGGAGATAGTTTTTTGATATACAGAAATTGTTTATTGGGCATAAACTTGCACGTTCCTCTTTATGTGCGTCCACTAATATCACATTCATTTTAAGTCATCACAAGAAGTTTTGGAATATAATTTAACACTTCTTTAAGTTTTATCACAAAACAATCATGAGTAGGTCTTATGTGAGACTGTCTCACGGATCTTCTTGTGTGAGACGGGTCAACCCATAACCCACCCTTAACAATTCATATTGAAATTTGTGAAAATGGATTCAACACATGGGTAATAAGGATCCGTCTCACGGAAACTATCCGTGAGACCGTCTCACATGAGTTTTTGTGAACAATCATTTACTTCCTCTATCCCAAAAATAATTGTTATTTTTTAGGTTTTCACAAGGATTAAGAAAATTGATAACATGACGGATCTATTCTCATTAAATTATAATTAATGTGAAAAAAAATTACCATAATTTTTTTATACCACGTGGAAAGAGTACGCAAATTATAATTAACTTTTGAAAAAACATGAATTTAGGTTAATTTCATCTCAAGTAGTCAAATTGGATCGAAATCGCATGTAAAACCACCTGTGCACTAATATTAGAATGAATGGGGGAAAACAATAGCAATTTTACCTTGAAAAAATTAGGATTTCATTCACAGAAACTTAACAGAAGGTAACTAATATGCGGATTTTTAAAACATTGAGTATCAATTATGTTACTCGAAAAACATGGCATGTGTGTATTTTACCTAAAGTAGGTTATACTTTAAGTACCAATAATGTATTTTACCTAAAAAATCTGATCCTATTTGATATATATGTTATAAATTTAGCATGTGTGTATAGACATGTTGATCCAGTTAGGCGGTTCCGGTTCCGGTTCGGAATCACCGGTTCCGGTTTTCGAAATGACCGAATCGGAACCGAACCGAGGAGAGGGGAAAGCCAGTTCCGGTTCCGAAACCACCGATTCAACCAGAACCGCCGGTTTAGGCCGGTTTTTTTTAATTTTTTTTTAATCACCAATTTTGATTTTTAATACTTGATTTCGACTAAATTAATCTTTTAGAATACAAAATAGAAAATCTAACAAATAATAATTAAGTGAACAAACTTTTGATAAAAATTTGGAAAATTACAACTTGAGTTTACATAAAAAAGTTTATTTGATTTATAAGATTCTATCTATTACAAATTCACATAAATAAATTTTATCTATTACAAGTTTTCAATTCTATCTACAAATTTGTAAATAAAAGATTGGGAAGGGGAAAAACAAATTGAAAGAGCTTGAGTTTGATTATAATTTTGGAATTGAAATTCATTTCCAAATTTATAATGAAATTGCCTACATATCCTTAATTTATAAAATTAAGGAATAAAAGCTCACGTAGTTCTCTTACCTCAACTTACCCGCCGGTCCAATAGTTATAATCTTCGAAGTTGGTTGGTGTGCCTCCGCCGGAGGATGATGTGTTTGAGTCGTAGCCAAACAAATCGGGACCATCATCTTCCAATGTTGCTTCGTTATGTAGATGTTGTGAACGTCTTTTGGCTTTGCACCAATCTTCAAGGAGCATAAGGTTTTGCACATTCTCAATGGCCAAGTTTGCACGTCTCGGAGCCAATGCGTGGCCCACAATACTAAATGCATGTTCAACCGAAACCGTCGAGGCGGGACTTGCAAAAAGTTCCTTAGCAATAATGGTTAAAATAGGATATATGGTGGTCCTTCGTGACCGCCACTTCAATAAATCTATTGGGTTGTCAAAAGCAATTGATTCAAAAGTGCTACTTAAATAATTATCTAATTCTTGCGAAGGGTTACTTCTACCTCTTTTTTGTGTTCTAATGTCGTAAAAGTTATAGATTGAATAAGGCCGGTCCAAAGTGAGATGAAGAAGATGAAGAACTACTAGATCCTGAATTTTCACTAACACTTACATTTTCACTAGATTCACTACTATGTATTGTTTTGTATTCTTTAAATAAATCAACCAAATATCCTTTAGCTCTAGCAACTACTTCCCTAGGATTAGACACGTATTCTATTTCATCATAATCATTTAGAAGTCCATTTGGAAACAAGACATTATAATACATAGTTAATTATTCTTCTAGCTCATCTTCTCTAATCCTAGGATATAATAATTTAGCACATAAAAATAGGGGGGTATTTCATGAAAATATTTTAACCATTTTGATCTCATCAAAATAAGTACATGGCTCAAAGAATCATAATCAACAAAAGCATGAAAAATTAAAGCAACTTTAACACATTGATCTAATGCTATAGGAGAAGTAGCAGGATAATAACATCCACTAATGCCCTTAGTTGCTTGTTCAAAAACCTTTAACATTTCTAACAATTGTGTGCAAGAATCCCAACAATCACTATGTAACATAACTTCATGAGCATTCTCCTCCAACAAAAAAACACATAAAATTTCTCTATAATCATAAGTATCTTGAAGCATATAATATGTTGAGTTCCACCTTGTCTCAACATCTCTAACAAATTTTCTAAATTCCATACCATTATCCTTACAAAACCTAGCTCATTGTTTACGTCTAGCAACGGAAGAAGTTATATAATTAATTGCTTTCCTAATTTTCACTAATTCTTTCTCTACAACTTTTAAACCATCTTGAACACACAAGTTAAAAACGTGAGCCATGCAACGGGTATGGAAAAATACACCTTGTATTGGAGGTGTACAAAATTCAACAAGGGTAGGTATGCTAGAGGTATTACTTGACGCATTATCAAAGGCTACGAAAAATATTTTAGTTAAAATCTTATAATCATTTAAAACTTTAATAATTACTTGAGCAATATAAAATCCGGTTGCGGATTCTTGAAATGATACAAAAGCAATTAAACGTTTTTGATGATTCCATGCACTATCAATCCAATGACAAGTAATACCCATATAATTATTAAATTTGAAAGGATCCTTCCAACAATCACAACAAATAGTAAATTTTGTTTTAAGTTGAGCTAACTCTTCTATTTATTCATATTTAAATTTCATAACTCTTTTAGCCATATCACGTGTTTGAGTGTTCCTAAATATAACTTTAGCAGGCGGTTGCAAATACGTATTAATATGTTCTTGATATGTCATCGCATGGATATCCTAGTGGAAGATGTTTCATGGCAATCAAATCACAGTTTCCTTTCCTACATTCTAATTGACTAAATTTAAAAGTTAAAGAATCCATACCTAGTGACGAGCCAGACGATCCTCGTAGTTGCGTTTGAGACCGGTCCAATCCCATCTTGTCCGGATGCTTCTTCAAGATATGGTTGGTGAAAGTTCCATATCCCCCTCCATGCTTGAACTTGTATTTGTTCGAATAATGGTTGCAAGACACAATGTAGTCGATGTTTGAATTAGGAACTGACTCCTTCTTTAAGTGGACGGAGAAAATGTCACTTCGAAGTGATGATACGACTCTAGTTGAAGTGGTTTGACTAGGGGAATCACTTCCTTCTTGTGCACTTTCTTGTTTTGTAGGAGGAGGCGACATCTCATCTTCACTTCCCGCCAAGACGGGATGGATATCGGCCCCCAAATCAATATCATCGCCCAAAAGCTCGTCGATGTAAGTATCATCATCTCGTGTGAATTGAGGAGGGGGCATGAGACTTTTACCCTTCCCACGAGATGAAGATCCTCTTCGAGGCATGATGATACTTATGTAGGAGTAGAAATGTAACAATTGCAAGAAATAGTAGAAATGTACAATAGAGCAAGAGAGACAGGTGTGGAAAATCACCATCTTTCAACCCCTATTTATAGACTTCCAAAAGTAAAAAATAAAAAATAAAAATTTGGACGCTCCGGTTCGAACCGTCGGTTCCGGTTCGGTTCGAACCGCCGGTTCGTTCCGGTTTGTCCATCTGGGCCGTTGATCTCCAACGGCCCATAGATCTGAGTCGTCCATTTCGAATTTTTTAAAAACCACCAGTTCGGTTCCTGTTCGGTTCGGCGGTTTCCAACGTTTACTTCTCCCGAGCCGTCGATCTCCAACGACTATATTAGATTCTACGAGAGCCGTCCACGTGGCAGATAGCAAAAAAAAAAAAAAGGGAAAACCGGCGGTTTGGAACTGCCGGTTTGGTGGTTCAGAAAATCGCGAACCGTAACCTAACCGGATATATCCGATTTTCGGTTACGGTTCAGAACCAGAACCGGGTCAACGGTTCGTCGAACCGTTGACCGTCGGTTCGAACCGGCCCGGTTCAGCGGTTTGTGTCTATGTGTGTAGATGATAATAATATCTATTATGCTTAAAGTTCAAGAGAATCGTGAAAAACAAATTGTACCTTATTAAGCTAAATTATTTCATATATCCACGAAAAATTTAGCAAACAATACTATAATTTTCTACCGTAAGAATAAATAATGTTTCCCTCATGATTGCAAATAAAATATGAATTAAAATTTCATTATTATTGTAGCGTAAACTTAATTATGATATGTACAATGATAAACATATTTTACTTTATACTGTACTTTATTTTAAATTTATTCTGATATGATTTTTTCTACAATAGGTATTTGAAAATAAAATTTGTATAACTATTTTTAATGGGATCTTAAATTTAGAAAAAAATATCATTTTTGAGTAATATACAAAAATATCAATACACTTTTTATGCTCATTACAAATAAGTTATTGAACATATATTTGTATACATTTCTAGGGCAATTGTGACATAATATTATTAATGGGAAAAACTGAATTTTAGTCCCCTTAAGGGCTACTGTCCGATTTTGGTCCCGTTAAAATTGTGTTTTCAATTTTAGACTCGTTAAAATGGAAATTGACCAATTACGTACAGACCTTTTTCCTCCAGAATTTCGATTTTCCTGTAGGTCTTCGACGAGTGCAACACACTCACCCCAAATCTGAATTTTCGACGAACTAGTGTTGATGTGTAAATTTCTGCCCATGTGGCATTTCTTTTCATATTACAAATAATTCCACATTACATTTGTCCAAAATTTTAAAAAAATGAAAACAAAAAAAAAAAAAAAACATATTTTAGAAGGGGAAAGAGGATTGAATGGTATTGCCCCAAACTCAACCAAAAGCAAGAACCCTAATTCTCATTTGAACCCTAATTCGAATGGTATGACTCCTCCATCTCTCTTTCCTAACCCCATCTCCCTCCCTTCCTCCGTCTCTCTCTCTCTCAATATACCTTCGAACCCTTCACAAAAATTGCTTCTCAATTCCTCAGTGATCGTGCAGAATTTTATGAGATTGATTTCTTTCGTCGAAGAATCGAAGGAGAACGGAAGGATTTTGGCAGTGAGCGGTGTTCACCTAATTCTTTAATCTACTCCCACAAGTGTACGTTGTAGATCGTAGACACGTCAAACAAGGTCGATCCCACAGAGACTATTGTTAGAATTAATTGATTACCTAAATTCTACCCTTAATTTTATCTAAGTATCAAATTTAAAAGATGTCAGATTAATTATAATAACTAAAATGCAATTAAAATTCACAGGATCTAACAAATATTCTAAGATAGGTTCTAGAACATGCTTTCATCCGATTCTCCCCTCAACGTCACCTTGATCAATCCAATTTCAGAGATTAATAATCCTATATGAGCAATCATGAATATCAAATTAAAAGCTCTCACGAGTCAATTTAATCGGTTGATTATTATACTATCAGAGATATCTCTACTCAATCTGATATAACACAACAACTCCCAAAAGCACCTAAGATTGAAAATCTCATCACATATGTTATTTATCTCTCGATCTCATGCTGCATATATGTCGTGTGTTTACTCTTCCATAATTAAATCTCCTCTCTCGAATTTTGACTTAATTACTTAAACATGCTCAATTACCGATCGAATAATCAAACAAACAATCAAACCATAAACACATCAATAGGATCGAGAAATCAAGAATTTGAATTAAAACCAAAGATCCATCAAGGTTTGAATCGAACTACTTACATATCCTAGAAACCTACGAAAATCTAGCCAGACATAATATTAATCAAATTCATAGACAAAGATGACAACATCATATCAAAACCGAAATCCAACAAAAAGTAGAAGAGTATAAAGAAAAATTATAAAACGACAAACTCGTGATTCTCGATCTTCGAATTCCCCTTCGTATCTTTTCCTGGATGCTCTCAGAATTAGTGTTTTCTCTCTATGAATGCTTGTGTCTTGATTTTTGGAATTGTTGGGGTATATATCTCTTCCTAGGAGTCTTAGAGGTCAAGAAATCGGATAAAAATCATCCAAAAATCGAGTTTTAGATGAATTAGGACACCCGGGCACAGTCGTGCCCCACCAGACTCTCGCTCTCTAGCCGCGCACGACCGTGTCCCCCTGACATAGAACATGTACTCAACAATTAACCTCAATCATTCCCTACAATGAATTATACAACACTCCCCCAGGACACGGTCGACCGTGCGCCAATGTTTTTTTGATTTTTTTCTTTAACGAATTAAAAAAAATAAATGAACATCCTAATATATATATTGGGTTGCCTCCCAATTAGCACTAAGTTTAACGTCTTCAGCCGGACGTGATAAGAAAAACTTACCTCTTATAGGTCCATCAAGTAGTACACACACTTTGTCGTCTCCTTATTTCCACTTCCATAGTATAGTTTGATGTGTTAGACATTGACAGCGAACGTGGTCCCATCCTTTGCTAACTGTTCTACATATCCCGGATCGAACACCTTTTTGACCCAAAATGGTCCGGACCATCTTGACTTCAACTTACCGGGGAATAAATGGAGTCTAGAGTTGAACAACAATACAAGATCTTCCGGATTGAATGTCTTTCGTTGGATCATCTTGTCATGAAAGTGTTACATCCGTTTCTTGTAGATTCGGGCATTCTCGTATGCATCGTTACGGAATTCATCCATGTCCAAGAGATTTCAAATTCACACCGAACTTGACCGTGAATAGTCTAAATTTAGTGCTCATGTTGCCCAATATACCTTATACTCCAATTCGACCGGGAGGTGGCAAGATGTCCCAAAAACAAGTTGGCACGGGGACATGCCAATAGGCGTTTTATATGTCATTCGATATGCCCACAG
The DNA here is from genome assembly GCA_005771605.1 of Scutellaria baicalensis. Classification (NCBI taxonomy): domain Eukaryota; kingdom Viridiplantae; phylum Streptophyta; class Magnoliopsida; order Lamiales; family Lamiaceae; genus Scutellaria; species Scutellaria baicalensis. The sequence continues at coordinate 11,291,320 of CM016729.1, forward strand.
TGAATCATCAAGATGAATTGACTAATCCTTGTGATTCACACTCACCGTCTTTTCCATGATTGTTTTTATCTCCCGATTGGACACCTCCGCTAATCCATTGGCTTGTGGATGGTATGACAACGTCATCTTGTGTCTAACTCCATACTTTTCCTATAACCTAGGAAAATTTTTGTTGTGGAAGTGTTTTCCCCCATCACTAACAATTGCTTTAGGTGTCCCGAATCTAATGAAGATGTTTTTCTTCATAAATTGTAGAACCACTTTAGCATCATTAGTTTTGGTGGGAATGACTTATATCCACTTGGAAACATAGTCAACCACTAGAAAGATGTAATTGTAGCCATTGGACGGAGGAAACAGTCCCATGAAGTCTATGCCCCACACATCAAAAATTTCGATTTCAAGAATATTTGTGAGGGGCATTTCATGTCTTTGAGATATGTTTCCCGTCCTTTGACAACGATCACAACCCGCAACAAAGTTATAACAATCTTTAAATAAGGTAGGCTAATAAAAACCTGATTGTAGAACTTTGATAGTCGTCTTCTTTCCACTATGGTGCCCACCTACGGGTGATGAGTGACACATTCCCATGATGTCGTCCCACTCCTCCATTGGTACACATCTTCTGATAAGCGAATCTGCACATCTCCTAAACAAATATGGATCATCCCACATATAAACATTTATATAATGAAGAAACTTCTTCTTATGATACCCATCTATATCTGGTGGAAGAACTCCTTTTGCTAGGTAATTGACGATGTCTGCATATCATGGCACCGGTGCATCATTAATGACAAGTATGTACTCATCGGGGAATTTCTCCTTGATTTCCCCGTTTACCTCAATTTCTGGATTTTCAAGTCTCGAAAGATGGTCCGCCACCACGTTCTCGCATTCCTTCCGGTCCTTGATTTCCACATTAAATTCCTGCAAAAGCAAAATCCAACGAATTAATCGAGGTTTAGTATCTTTTTTTCAGAAAGATAACGAATTGATGCATCATCAGTATAAACTATTGTTTTTTTGCCAATCAAATATGATCTAAATTTATCAAACGCAAAAAAGACCGCCAACATCTCTTTTTCTGTGGTGGTATAATTTTGTTGCGCCTCGTCTAATGTTCGACTTGCTTAATAAATTGGCCTCAACAACTTGTCTCTCATTTGTCCTAGCAGCACCCCAACCGCGTAATCACTAGCATCGCACATCAACTCAAATGGTTGTGACCAATCTGGAGTGATCAAGATTGGTCCACTTATCAACGCTTTTTTTAGAGTTGCAAATGTTTCGTGACATTCATCTATGAATTTGAACTCTGCCTCCTTTTCCAACAGATGACTTAATGACTTGGATATCTTTGAAAAATCTTTTATGAACCTTCGGTAGAATCCTGCATGTCCAAGGAAACTTCGGATAACTTTCTCCGTCTTCGATGGTGGTAGCTTATCGATTGCCACTATCTTAGCTCTATCTACTTCGAGTCCTGCGGCTGATATGCGGTGACCAAGTACAATTCCTTCTTTAACCATAAAGTAAAACTTCTCCCAATTTAGAACTAAATTGGTCTCCTCGCATCGCTGCAACACTCTAGCTAAATTAGCCAAACAGGAATCGAATAAAGTTCCAAAAACAGAAAAATCATCCATAAAAACTTCCATAATATTCTCAATCAAATCATGAAAATTTGCCATCATGCATCTTTGAAAAGTGGTTGGGGCATTACATAACCCAAATGACATGTAAAAGTCGTTTTCTCTTAGTCCTCCGGTGCAATTGTAATTTGATTGTAACTGGAATATCCATCAAGAAAACAATAATAATCATACCCCTCAAGTCTATCTAGCATTTGATCAATGAAAGGAAGAGGGAAGTGATCTTTCGGGTTGCGGTATTTAATTTTCGATAATCAATACACACCTACCACCTTGTTACCATTCGAGTTGCTATGAGCTCTTCGTTCTCGTTTTTCACCACTGTCATTCCTCCTTTCTTTGGCACCACTTGTACCGGGCAGACCCAATTGCTGTCCGAGATGGGATATATGATCCCGACATCTAACCACTTCAACACTTATTTCTTGACCACTTCCTGCATAATTGAAGCCTTCGTTGGTTTTGGATTGAAGGTTTATAAGTCTCTTCCATCCTGATTTTGTGCATCACGATGGCTGAACTTATTCCCTTCAAATCCGCTATAGACCAACCGATTGCCGATTTGTGTTCCCTCAAAACACATAATAATTTTTCAATTTGAACAGAGTTTAAATAAGAGGAAACGATTACCGGATATGCATTATTATTACCAAAAAATGCATATTGAAGATGGTCGGGTAGTGGCTCTTGAGTTCCGGAGCAGGGGCGTTCAACTTATCTTTTTTTTTTGTTCCTTTACCCGTACGTGTTCAGTGCATCACGATTAACTTGATCTTCTCGAGTAGCTATCTTACAAGACTTTTTTATACTTAAAGAAACATTAGTGGATTTCTTCTTGATAAAACATAAAGCTTGCCGTAGAGGTTATCAATAAATTATTACAAACATGAATTTATAAATATATATATATATTTAAACATGAATTTCTATATATATATATATATATATATATATATGCTATGCAATTTTTTTTGAACATAGGGTATTACAGATGCACTTTTCTTAAACCCTTCGGGTGTAGTGTAGTTAGGTTTTGGTTTGTGTTGTTGTGTTTGTTTAGACGTCCCAACGAAGCTCGAGTTCATATACATCGAGGGATCGACGATTTGTTTGTGGAAGTCTGTATTTCTTGTACAATTTTAAAGCTTCCTTTTAATCGATTTTTGCTCATGAGAGCACTGCACAAGCGTAAGCTTGTGTTGAAAATTTTGTTTCTATGTTTCATATGCTCTTTGTTATTGCCGCTCTTTATAATTCTCTGATCTTTTCTACGAAGTGTTTCAACACCTTGTATCATATTTGTGATCTAACATTCTATTTATTTTCTTAAATAAAATTGGCCCTCAAATCCTTCCAGTTCGTAAAGAATGTGTGTTCACTGGAACACCTCTCCAAGGAATGTTCTTACGTACTCATAATTAATGTACGTAGTTGAAAAAGTCCTTAAATTCGGCCGCAAATAATTTTTCCTTAAAATTGCTTCATTAATTAGGAATTAAATTAATATATAATATTCAATAATTGAAAGAAACTAATTAAATATGACTTCTATAATTATAGGGAAATAAAATAAGTCTTCTTCGATATACATTCATTATGAATTGTTTATTGTGTACAAACTTGAAATATCCACTTTATGCATGGGCGACAACTAATGTTAATATCAGATTTGGTATCCGAAATTCGAGATTATTTAAGTTTTGATATCTAAATGTATCAAGTCATCATAGGTAGTTCACAAGTTAAGTAAAAGTGATCAGCGTCAACCTTAACAACAACAAAATAAAAATAATATTATTAATTACACCATATATGCGAAAAACATTACAAATATATATATATATATATATATATATATATATATATCAAAGCACACGAGAAGAATACAAACCATCACTCGCAAATCTCACGACAACATGAAAAGTCCTAACCAAAACACAAGCTCTTGTAGGTCAAATTTAAGCTGGATCGCATCGCATGGTCATATCAAATAGTTACACTGGTCAATGATGAATAGCCATGTAACTATTACTCCCTCCGTCCCAGTATTTTTAGCCTACTTGCCATTTTCGTCCGTCCCACTTAAATCTGCCAGCCTCAAAATGGTAAAGAAAATTTTACTCTCTTAGCCCTCAATTTCTTTCATTTTACAACTTTTGCACTCAAAAAGTTGGTTTCAATTACAAAATTGCCACTCAAAAATATTAAAATAACACATCCAATCAAAGTCAACAGCTTTTTCTTAATATGTGTGCCGGTCAAAGTAGGCTAGAATTGGTGGGATGGAGGGAGTATTAGATTGATAACGGCCATAAAAGGTGTGTTACAGTAAATGGAGCCTTATTATTTGAAAGAAAATGAACATTACTTACTGGAAAATGAAGTAACTTGTAAAAGAAAAGGTATTAAGGTTGAGAAGTTAGGGTTTTCAATGGTGCTTCTTCCCATTTTGCATCCCACCCACGACAGACGCAGTCCCCTTCATAAATAGGTTGCTGAATATGCCCAAAGATTGACGGTCTGTTTGTAGAAGGTGGCGCGTGGCTTCAGTTTCTTGAATGCTGATGGTTATCATCATCAACAAAACCATCACCAAAATGAATGCATACTTGTTGTTCTTGCCCATTCTTAATTTCTGACCTATTGATAAATAAAAATCAAGTATTCTTTAAACGTGATTTTGATGGTGTATGGTGTATGGTGGAGAACAAGTAATCGCATATTTATAGTTAGCACTTGAGAGAGTTCGGGGTCAAATAAAATCTTCTAATTAATTAGGAAATTAATAATTGATTTATAGCCGCCACTAATATTATTATATATACACAGATTCATTTCTATATAAAGTTATCGCAAAAACTTATTTTTTCATATATTCTAAAGAGATCGAAATCCACATAATGAGAGTACATTAATCTAAATAAGATAATTCTTTTTCCCGTTAAGAGTTGTTTTTTTTCATTACTTAATATACACTATTTTTTCACAAAAACTTTTATGCATCAGGTGCATGGATCTTAACCCGACCCGCGCATCTACGCTCTCCCACGCGCCCTCACGCGCTCTCACGCGCCTGGGTGGATGTGCTCAAATCCATCCAAATTCGCTCCAGGTCACATACCTTTACGTTATGTTAAGCATACCTTTTAGTTATGTTAAGGATACCTTTTAGTTATGTTAAGGATAACTTTGAAACCCTGATTCCAGGTTACATACCAGGCTAAGTTAAGAATACATTTTGATTATGTTAAGCATACCTTTAGGTTATGTTAAGGATACATTTGAAATCCTGAATTTAGGTTATATGCTTATACATTATGTTCAAGATACATTTAGGTGATATTAGGGATACCTTTATGTGATGTTAACAATACCTTTTGAAATCCTGATTTGATACCCTTAAAATTCGCTCCAAGTCACATACCTTTACGGTATATTAAGGATACCTTTAGGTTATGTTAGGGATACATTTATGTTATGTTAGAGATATCTTTGTGTACAAAATGTGTAACACAACCATGTTATGGATAAGGTATCTCTAACATAATATAAGTGTATCTTTAACATAACTTAAAGCTATGTCTGACATAACATAAATGTATGAAATTTGGGTATAAAGGTATCTTTAACATAACCTAAAGGTATCAATAAACATTACCTAAAGGTATCCCTAACATAACCAAAAGGTATGCCTAACGTAACGTAAATGTATGAAATTTGGGCATAAAAGTATCCTTAACATAACCTAAAGGTATTCTTAAACATTACATAAAGGTATCCTTAACATAAGTAAAAGTCATGACAAAAATTCAAAAAAGATAGCGCGAAAAAAAAATAAAAATAGAGAAACGGGTTGGGTAACTCGGATTTGACCCGGTTGCATGGATCTGAGATCCATGCAATTGATGCACACATTACTTACTCCTATTTTTTTTCCATCTATGTCAATTAATATTAATATAGTAATCATATTTTTTCTTTAGCAAAAACTTTTATGCACCGGTTGCATGGATCTGGGATCCATGCAACCGGATCGACTCCTTCACGCTTCTAAAACGCACTTCCACACGCCTCCTCACGCCTGCACATGATCCCACGTGCCTGAACACTTGTGCTGAAGCTCACTCAAAATTCGCTCCAATAGACCAACATTTGTGTATAGTTAAACCAACCTTTGTGTATAGTTAGACCAACCATGTGTAGGTAGGTCTAACTATATACAAATGTATGTCTAACATATATAAATGTATGTTTAACTATATACAAAGGTATGTCTAACATATATAAAGGTATGTCTAAGTATACATAAAGATATGTTTAACACAACGTAAAGGTATGTCTAACATAACATAGTGCTATGTGCCAAAATTCAAAAATCAAGCCAAAAAAAGACAAGGCATGAAATCACTACAAGAAAATCGCTGATAGACAATGGTTAAAAACCATTATCGTAGGCCATAAAGCAGCGTTGTCGTAGCCATGGTTGTCGTAGGGGTCAGCAAATTTTCGCTCATAGACAACGGTTTTTAACCGTTGTCTTAGACCCCTACGACAACGGTTGTGACGCACATAGACAATGGTTTTTAACCGTTGCTATAGGGTTGTTGTTCCAAAGAAGTGTTGTCTTCTCTATCTACGACAACGCTTTGACAACAGTTTTAAGCCGTTGTCGTAGAAGCCAACGACAACGGTTTTTAACCGTTGTCCCGCCATTGTCGTAGATAGATTAGACAATGCTTTTACAACGGTTTTTGACCGTTGTTGTATAGACCTATGACAACGGTACAAAACCGTTGTCAAAGTGTTGTCATAGCTAAGAAAGACAACGCTTTGACAACGGTTTTTTGCCGTTGTCATAGATGCTTACGACAATGGGTTTTAATCGTTGTCCCGCCGTTGTCGTAGATCAATTACACAACGACTTCTGTTTTATTTTGACCGTTGTTGTAGATACTTATGACAACAGTTTTAAACCATTTTTGTAGGTTAATTTTACCGTTGTTGTAGACCCTTACGACAACAGTCGTAATTTATTTCAGCGTTGTCTTGTACAAGTTATATTTATTACAGTCTAATAAAAATTCAGATATATAGAATAAGACATTCAACTCAAAATAGTAATACCAAATTCATCTAATACTTCATACAACAAATATTCATCTAAGAGTTCATAACAAAAATTTAACGTCAAAATAGACAAGTAGTTATCACCCACAAGGTTATCATAAGTTAATTAAAACAAGTAACATACATTCCTCCCATAAAGAGAACCAATGAAAAATGAGTATATGATTCAATCCTCTCATCAACTAAGTCTCCCATTACCTAATATTCATAAATATGTTCTTGAACACGTTCCGCCCACTCCTTACGCACTTCATTGATATCCCCTTCAGTGTATTTCTCTTCAATAAACTGTTAAACACAAATTATACATTATATTTACATTGAATGAATATATACATTTCTAATAAAACGTTCAAGATTAACATGTAAGAAATTTTATAATCTTCCCAATGACTGCATCGAACTAATCTTCTCAAAGGGATCACTCTCAACTATTTGCTTCATGTATTTCATCACATAAAACCCACATTGGAATGCATCAGGTTGTTTAGGAGCCTACATGTATTTGAATCCAATCATTATGGTTTTCCTTCGAAGCAACATGAGATAAAGTGATTACATACCTTTATTATTGTCCACATAGGTTTCTTCCTCCCTTTCCTCGTTTTGACTGCACTAAACATCTTCAAGGCCCTTCAGAAGTGATATAAGTAGTATAATTTAACTACAATCGTGTATAAATTAAAGAACTGTATAAAAAGATAGATATGATAATAGTAAAAAACATCGATTAAACTTACAACTCAACAACTTGTTTCCAAACTCCATCATGAATACCACTATAAAGAGGGTCCAACATTCCAACTTCCTCCTTGTGAGGATCAATAAGAGTAAGGATCCAATGAGCACTACATATATACACACATGCACAATTGTAATGTATCTAATGTTAAAGCAAAATCAATGTTCAAGTTAATCCAAATGATTTCAAATTCATACTTACCCCACATTACATGGAACTAACACAATCTGATCGATCAAGGTACCATCCAGTCCATTTGCCAAATCACGTGCTCTTTGTTCCATTGCATCATGAAGTGTTTTGTTATCCCTTTTCGTGCATGGAACATGACCAATATTCCATGGATCAACAAATTTGAATCTGTTCAGCCCACTTAAGCTCCTAATCTTATCATATAAGTGTTTGTACATGAAAAAATTCACAATCCACATTTGATATAAAAAAACAATAAAATAAATTACCAAAAAATTCATTATTTATTTACCATATGTAGACAACAATACATGTGTAGGAGATTGGTTGCAATTGGCAAAAAGGCTCGACGTCCTCAATTTGTACATAAAGGGTACGCTCACTTCCAAACACACCTTTATCAAGTGGTATCATGATATTGCCTTTACCTTCAAGAGAAGCCTTGCAATAACAATATACCATGCGTAATGGTGTTAGAATGGTCGAGAAATCCATCATGGGCTTCTTTTCTGTCTTCCTTTTCTTTTTTGGTTTCTAATGTAAATAATGAATAATAAATAATACAAACTCCAATGAAATAATGAATAATGAATAATACATATTAAATAATGAAAACTGTACCTCCTCTTGCAACTTCATAAGATGCATCGGCCATGCAACATGAGATCCAACTGCATCACCAATACTCAAGCACTCGTGTGTTGGAATGGGCAAAGGAGCATTTTCATCCACTGCTTCATCTATCGAAACTCTCATGCAATTTTCAGGCATTTGCATTCCATGAATCTCCTCATGCGACCCATTGACTTTCACAATCATGCTGTAAGCAGCAATATTTGTGCCTGACTCCAAACTTAATGCGACAAGTTTTCCCTACAACAAACAGTTAACGTTAAATAATCACTATAAACAACCAGTTATAATTGGGTATGAACAACATATGTTATTAAAATGAAGCACCTGCAAATTACCAGTGTGTTCAACCAATTGTATATCCTCCTCCTCTAAGTTGCAGACATCAGGTGGATAGTGTACTGGAGTGGGACTATTGATCGATGGTCTATTTCTAGCCTAAACCGCAAGTGTACGGTGTCAACTAGATAGGGCGAGCAAGGTCGATCCCACAGAGACTAGTGAATTAGAACGATGTTAACTACCTAAGTAATTTACCTAATTTTATTTAGGTGACTGAATTAAGAGAATTTAATCTAATTAACCTATGTCTAGAAACAAATAAATCCAATAAAAATATCAAACAAGAAAATTAAGATTCAAACAAGGATCCTAAGAGAACGATTTCATTCTACTTCAATCAAGTTTACTAATCTAGCGAAAATCAACCTCAAATCCAATTATTTTATGTGAGCAATCAAGATTGTAGATTAATCTCTCTCTCGAGCAACTTAACCCGTTGATTGATTATTAATGTCTGTATCTCTATCTCGCAGTTAATAACCAACTCCTAAAAGCTCCTAAGATCGTATTCTCACCCCAATTATTTACTAATCTCTCGATCCAGACAATTTAATTGAGTCATGCATTCCCAAATCCATAATCAGATATCATCTCTCGATCTCAATCCAATTAATTAGAGCATGCATAAATTTAATCAGGATTCACATATGGGATAAGTACAAGAAAGCATGAATAAAATATCATGGATTAGAGGAAAGATTAAAACTAAATATTCAACAAGAAATCCATAGAACTACCCTCGTGTACAAAGATCACGAGATCCTTAGCCAAAATTCATGTTCGTAAAGCAAAATAAATTACAAAACGACATGATCAAAACTAGAAATAAAATCAAAGAAAAGCTTATTGAGTTTGTGATTGTTGGTTACCCCTCTTGACTCTTGAATCTTCAATTCCTTGCTTTCTTCCTTGCTCTCAAGATGTGGATGATTGCTTCCTTTTTTGGATGTGTATGGATCTTTTTATATTTTCCACAAATCTTCTTTTTCCCCAAATCCTAATTTGTATCTAAGTAGGTAAAAATCGGACTTGGAGCAAGTTTTATCCAAATAGGAGTCCAAATAGGCCTAAAAACCCGCAACTAGACCACCGACCCGGCCAAGTGACCCGGGTGGCCCAGACTCCCAGCTTTCAGCCTCGATTTGGCCCTCTTAAACTCATAATTGGGTTTCGACTTCTTCATAAAAGTTGTAGCCTTTCAGGTTAGCTATCCGATGTCACTAATTTCAGTCCAATATCAGTTTTGTACACCAAGTTATAGCCAATTTACTCAAGCCCTGTCAAGACGAAAATCAGGACATTCTTGCACGACTTTCAACTTCTTGTACTATTCTGCTCTCTTGAAGGAACAATTGATGAAAACTTCCAACATGAAAGTTGTAGAAATCCCTCTTATCATTCTAAAAAGACAAGAAACATTGAATTTGGACTTCTAGAGCTCGAGATATGATTTCCCCCATAACTGCGCTTTATCGACTCCCTATCTCGACTCCAACTTGGAGTTAAATTCCATTGGACTTTCATTTTGTGCTAAAACCTATCAAATTCCTTTCAAATCAACCAAAAATGTGAAATCTTAAAAAGATAATAAAATCTAAATAAAATCTCACAATTGCATGCTTTTCAACACAAAATGATATGAAATTAAGCCCCAAAATGCATCAAATAACGATGTTATCAACTATTTGCATGTTCAGGCTGGACTTCATCAGTAAAACCAGGTTTACACTTCACAGAACAACTACCTTTCTCATCAGCATCAACACCAGGGCCAATGAACTTGACCAGAGCAGCTTCCAATCTTGTAATGCGTTCATCTTGTTCAACATTTTTCTTTCTTTCTTCATTCAACTCACGTTGTTGGAAGTCATAGAGCCCATCTCTTTTTGATTTAATTCCTCCAGGAGCTTTATAATAACTTCGCGATGTGATATGACCTCCAACACCTCTCAAGTGTCCATGATGTTCTTCAGAACCAAGTACTTCTTCAAGGATGGTGTTTTTCTTTCCCTCAAAACTCAAACTTCCTTCTTTCTTCTTGGAAATAAATTCATCCTAATATTTAAATATGAAAAAAGATTAATTATGAATTATTATATATATATGAACATAACATTTATAGCAAGTATATGTATGTGTAGAAAAAATATCTGAAAGTTGGCTTACAATCTTAGAAACTTTTTCTTTCAAGGCCTCTCCTTCACAATTGTCGTCCTTAGTCTTTCGTGCTTCAACCCAAAGCGTAGTTTGATTGATTTCAGGATCTTCTGTTAAGATATGAGGTTGCATAAAAAAATATCAATTCATATTCAATCATGTGACATATATTCTTATTTGGCATACAATAATAACACAGATAAGAGTAACTTACATGAGTCTCTGCATATTGGGCATATCCCAATCGAGATAAATGATACGGATATACGTACTTAGCTCTCATTTCCTTATTCTCAGTCCTCAATTTCTAGAAAACAAATGGGAACATGAAACCTTAGAATACATAATTTAGGCAACACAAAATAAATAACAATATACCTTGAAGTCATCAGACAATCGGCTTATCACGAAAGAACTCCAATCTCGTGCCTCAATACATGGATATTGGGCAGGTGGTGTGTTCAAATCAGGCGTGCCTATCCTCTTATAAACAAACTCATTACTGAGTTTGGTCTTAAATTGACGCCATTTAAGATTAGCTGAGACAAGGCATCCCCCCTCCATTTTGTATCAACATTAAAACACAACTATAAAATGCATGAAAGATCATATTAGAACTTATAATATAGGTATAAGAAACTAGTAAATCATATAATGGGTGGGCGGGGATGGGTGGGCGTGGGACAGCGGCGGGGGTGATCTCACGGGGGTGGGTGCGATGAGCGACGGTGTGGGGATGGGTGGGCGTGGGACAGCGGCGGTGGTGATCTCACCAACGGCGAGAGCTAAGGTTCCAAATAATTTTGACACATTCAAGGGTAAATAATTTAGGGATTTTGACTTTGGGGGTAATTTGTCTAACTAGGTAATTAAATTTTACATGTAATTCACATATAGTAAAAATAAATAAAAAATCAAGTTTTTTAGTCTACGACAACGCTTTGACAAGGTTATGACAACGCTATAAATTTGCCGTTGTCTTAGGGATATATGATTACACCTCAACGACAACCTCATATAGTACCTGTTGTTTTAGGGATCAACGACTACATATCTACAACAACCTCGTATCACGACAACCTCGTATCATTAGCGTTGTCATAGGGTTCATTTTATACCTAAGACTATACCACTACGACAACGTCATGTCACCAGCGTTGTCCTAGGGCTAAAATTTATCCTACGACTATGCCTCTACGACAATGCCCAAAAACTGCCGTTGTCTATGAGCGGATTTTTGTGCCCTAAGACAATACCTAAGACAACGGTTTCGTCTACGACAACGCTTAATTTGGCTACGACAATGGTTTTTTCAAACCTTCATATATATATGATAAGATCAACATTAAAACTTCATATATGATTCTAATATGTATTGCATGATGATTGATTAATATAAACGCTTGAATGATATCTATAGGATCTTGTTAATATATGCGTTTAAGACAAAATGTTCACATTAAATTACTAATGATTATGCTTTAGGTTAAATAAGCTAATATAAGGTACAAAAGATCATGTTATATCGAATAAGAAACTAAATAGTTAAGTGTGTTGAGTGCAGTTAAGAGGGTCGGTGAATCTAGGAGCGATCCTCGAACCATCAACTTTAAAGGGGTAACTTCTACACTCTACTATGCATTGATAATTAAATTAGTATGTTATGTAAGAAAATCTACAGCTGAAGCTCCGTAGCTATAACTAATAGTTGCTTCACTATCGGGCGACGACCATATGGGCGAGAATGTCTGGTCTACGAAATTAAGGTTTAGTGGGCGAGCGACTCCCACATTCATTTATGTTATGTATGGTACAGGGTGAGCGTGTCCGAAGGACATGTAGTATGTGGTTAGTAGTTTAATTGCTTCAATATATATTGGAGAGTACATTTATCCCAGTGGGATCCCTCTCCAGAGGAGTCTCATGATTCTACTTTTAATATTTTCAGGTTCGACATATGATGACGTGGACGTGTAGCATGACAGACTAACTTTCCATCACCCCTTTAATGTTAAAGTACCAAAACAATACTTACTTTTGAGAATAATACTATATTTTGTATATGTAAATTATGATAAATGATGGGTCTGGTCTTATATTCTAGTATAATATGTGTGTTCTGTTATATGGTCTCACATAGGAATATGTTTGAACATTTTACCTAGAAATGGGGGCGAGACACGAGTTTTAGAAGTAATTATGTTATGTTTAAAGAAAATATCTCGTGTTTTCATTTTAGTTTTCCCATGTACATTATCTTCTAAATTCTTTATTTATACTAAGTAAGTAAAGGGTGACGACATATTCTTATTTAATGGGGATTGTGGCGCCATAACTTTTAATCATTTGTCATAATAAATAATAAACTGTGCATGGCAGGGTGTAATGCTAGCAAAAATATATTTGTATTGAATGGTAGTTCTATCAATATTATACATTTTTCATGTGTATTAAATAAAAAGTATAAAAAAACTAAGTTTTTATTGAAAATAAAAAAGGGTAGGTCGACCCACCTACCTTGCTGGCTAGCTTGCCCTGCCACGGGCTTACCTATCTGTTAGATTCGTAAATGTCAAGCCCAATCCTCCATTCTGGCAGTGCGGGCTAGCCCAACGAGTCCATTCCATTTTAACAACTTTAGATCTCAAGAGGTCTATGTCACAATTTTTAAACTCATCAATTTATAAGAAACTCGAAATTTGATTTGTGGTCGGAATACAGGACAAAACAATATATTAACCAATGTAGTTATAAAAAAAAAAGACACATTTCATAATTTGTAAACAACATGTGAACTCTACTCTCAATTTATTGGTTTATTATTCAATATATCAATTACTTCGATATCATAATTCATTTATTTCATTTCATTTATCTTAATTTTGAAAAGACTTTTGAATCTAAAAATAACTTAAAAAAACTTCAAAGACACTAATAATAAAAGATACACTTCTTATACTCAATCCTTACGCATTGCACCTTAAAAAAACTTTAAAAAGTAGGTCTTGCGTACCTCCGGGGCACCGTGCCCCCAAACATTTATTGTAATATCTTTAAGTAATATGATTAATATCTTAACATGTAACAAATAATACCTTGAATAATACCTTCACTAAAACATATGTTTCAGTTATACACGTAACTTATGAATATGCAACTAATACCTTATAAGTACATCACCAATACATTCAAGGATATACCACTAATACCTTATGAATACACCAATAATACATCATGAGTATATAACTAATACCAAACTAATAATACCTTTGGGGATACGGTGCACCGAGGGTACGCAAGTTTTTGCCAACTTTAAATGCACTAATAATGTAAGATGCACGTTTTATACTCAATCTCGTGCATCGCATGGGTGCATTGCTAGTCTATATCTATAATATAATAATAGTAAGGAAGTTGAAAATAATTACATCTTTACCCTTTTTTCTCATAAAAATGTCAAATAAAAAAAAAAAATTATTTTCAATTTTTTATTACTTGATCTATTTGTTTTAATAATATAATTAATTATTGTATTTTTTTGTCTTTAAAATTTTAATTATTTTATCAATTTTATTTGATATTATATAATTATTGTATTAGTTTATTGTTAATCTATGGACCTTAATTAAATTACTTTTATTGAATTTAATTTCTTAACAACCAATAATACATATTGTCCATACAATTATCTCAATAATATATATTAATTTGTTTAGGTATATTTGATATCATATTTAATATTATAAGTTAATAAATAAATGTGACACTGCTTGTGTAGTATGAATATATATGTCATCTTAATATCATTCAACATTTTACGAAGATTATTAATATATACCAATATATTTTATTGATGAAGATATTATTAATCGCACAAGTATAAATAGGGAAAAACTCTCTTTTGGTCCTGTTGAAAGGCCACTGTCCGATTTTGGTCCCATTAAAATCGAAAAACCAAAATTAGTCCAGTTAAGTTAAAATGTGTCCAATTTCAGTCCTTTCACCACCAGAAAAACAATTTCCGGCAATTCTCCACCGAGTGCGATGCACTCGCCCCCAGTCCGAAATTTCCAACTATCTTGTGCTGATGTGGAATTATGGAGTCCATGTGGCATTTCTTTTACATTAAAATAATTTCCAACTAATGCCACATCATTAAATTAATTTCCAACTATTGATACAAATAAAATTAATTCAAAACTAGAAACGAAAAAATTAAGATCCTAAAATCATAAAACCACTAAATCTAAATCACAAACCCTAAAATCCTAAAATCAAATTTTAAGAAACCAAATTAACATTCTAATATGAAATTATATGTCATCCTAATATCATTCAACATTTTACGATGATTATTAATATATACCAATATATCTTATTGATGAAAATATTATTGATCGCACAAGTATAAATATCATAGAATCTGTGAAATGCTAAATATCTTTATATCGTATAATCATATTATCAATATTGTGTAACACTAAATATAATTTAATATATAGTTACATAAATTCAGATTTTTTAATTGTTAGATATATTTATATCTTTAAAATACTTATTATTAATGAAATTATTATATATCAGATCGTGCAACGCACGAGGACTATCACTTGTTCAAATGTAAAATAGTCTAGAAAGAGGTAATTTGTTGTTGTTGTTGTTATGAATTAAAAATGACTAACATTTGTGGGCGAACATAAAGACAAAACGTGCAAGTTTGTACCCAATAAACAATTAATAAAGTATAAATCAGAATGAATAAATTAATTATTTCCAAGTTAATGGGTAAGTCTAACTTGTTGTAAGTAATTGAAATGATTTAAAATGAATATACATAACATTAATTAGTGGCCTCACATGAAAGACGAACGTGCAAGCTTGTAGTTAATAAACGGTTCATAATGTACATAAAAAAGGATAAATAATTTCCTAAGAACTAATTAAGTCAGATCTGGACTCTATAAAAAATTGAGATAAATACCAATTATTACTAATTAATAATTAAGAAAAATTGTTTTGCAAGGAACTTTGTCAAGCAAGTACTAATTATCCTGGTGACTATAAATATATCATTAATGGTTCTCAATTGATACAAATAATAATAAGAGATCGGGAATTGAGATCAATGGGGAAGAACATGAGCAAGCATTGGTGCATTTTGATGATGGTTTTGTTGATGATCATTGCAATCATCAACATTCAAGAAACTGAAGCCACGCGTCACCTTTTGCAAACGACGGATGCACGTCGATCTTTAATAAATTGGAACCTCATTCCCAAAGGGGTAAAAGCTAACATTGCAGCGAACATAGCGAAGGCGTTTCCCAAGGGGATCGAAACCACTGGTGCATAGCCAGCCGGCCGGTGGGAAAACATTTTGGTTTGTTTTCAATAAGGATGGAGGCTCTATTTTCCTTCATTGTGTGATATCATGGTTGCATGCTCATTCATCAATCAGCTTAGCTGTTTGATATGATCATGTTATCCAACTTTGAATTATTTATGCCCCACAAGCTTCTTGTTTCATTGGTTAATTTGGAGCTGGGATCTTTTAATTTTCATGTTGCGAGTCATCATCAATTTTTATTCTTCTTGCATTGATGTGTGCTTTCATATATTTTCTGCAATGTAATGCTTTTCTTATATATGAAGAATCACCATATCATATAATATAATATTTTATTCTCTTTTCCATATTTTTTATTTGTTCGTTTTCTTTTTATCTACGCACACATATATCATCTCTGTAGGCTTTAGGGTACTCATACCTAGTATTTCTTGTTGATCTGTATAATGATGTTCAAATGAATTAGATGTCCTCATGATGCAAAAATTATTGAGAAAACTATGACATATATAATGGAAGTGCAATATAGCATCTAATTCATGAATCACAAAAACCTCAACTGCAATAGTCAATGATGACTTAGAATGCAAATATATATTCTTTATGCAACCTCAAAACTATACTGGTTGACCCATCAATGATGGTCTATGTTTTCCAATAGATTTGAACAAGAAAATCATCTATCATCCCATTTGACGTTCCCAGCGTTAACAATATATCCCTTCGTTGTCTTCTACACCAACAATATTGAGATTGGCTTTTTGGATGTCCATCTCGCGATGAATCAAGTCCAACTCAGGAACCTCGACGGTACATCCTTTTGCGAATTATGTCTCTTATGATAATTTCTCTTACGCTCACAAATGTTTTTTGACGGCTATTAATAAACACAATGAGCCAAAGTTTTTTTTTCAGGCAGTTAAAGTCCCTCAGTGGCAAGAAGCAATGAAGAGAGAAGTTGATGCTTTAGAGGCAAATGCAGCTTGGGAATTAGTGCAGCTGCCCCCAGGAAAACGTGTTATAGATTCAAAATGGGTCTACAAAATAAAATACAAACCCAATGGAGAAGTTGATCGCTACAAGTCTCGACTCGTGGCAAAAGGCTTCACGTAAATTGAGGGAATTGATTTCCATGAAATGTTGGCAAAAGGGTCCAGTTGTAGATACGCTTCAATATCGGCGTTTAATTGGGCGGCTTCTTTACCTCACTGTGACGAGGCCAGACATACAATATGCCACACACATTTTGAGCCAATTTATTTCGTCACCTCGTCAGTCCCATATGGATGCTGCATTGAGAGTTCTACACTATCTCAAGGGGACGGCTGGGTAAGGTATATTTCTTCCAGCCAATGGAGATTTGTCATTAGAAGCATATTGTGATTCAAGTAAAGCCGACTTCACTTTTTTGTGTCAATCAAGCCATAAGCGTACAAAACATGTGGAAATGGATTGTTATTTTGTTCGAGAGAGAGTTGAGTCTTAGGATATTGAACCTGAAAAGATCTCCACTTCCGAACAACTAGCAGATGTTCTCACTAAAGCACTTGGGTCCGACAAACTTCGATATCTTGTTGGCAAGTTGGGGGTTCGAGATCTTCACCTTCCAACTTGAGGGGGAGTGTTGGAAACTACTATTCTGCCTATCATCACGGTGATACTCTGCAATTCTTGATTTTTGTATTTTTGGTACATATTATAACAGTAGAATGAAATATCCTTGATTAGAGTTTTGTTCCTTATTTTTGTAATCTTCCTTATAAATATTTAAGGGATCACACCCCCTTTTCTCAATATACTGAAAACTTCATTCACCGTCTCTGTGTCAATTTTATCATGCATTGATGTATGCTTTCATATATTTTCTGCAATGTAATGCTTTTCTTATATATCAAGAATCACCATATCATATAATATAATATTGTTAAGAAAATACACCAAATGATCTCAACACTTAAGAACTCCACCACCAATTCTTGAAGCTTGCAAAGAAACTCAAAGAAGACAAACAAGAACAAGCACTCAAAGGATTTATGTGGTTTGGCTTTAAAGCACTCAAAGGATTTATGTGGTTTGGCTTTAATCCCTACATCCACGGGAACAAACGGGAAGGGAAGATTTATTCAAAACAAAAGAAAAACAATACAATACTCTCCTGCAAATCTGCAGTACAAACTCTCAAAATGAATGAACTCACTCACTTCTCACAAGAATATCTCTCCAAGCTATCTATGTCAATCTAAACTAAACACATCCCTTTATAGCCATATATATAGGCTTTACAATGCACTTGAAATCAGATCGAACGGATAAGAATCGAGCTCTGTAGAAGATCTTGAAGTTCGCATCTTTCGCACTCTGTTTTCCTTCTCCAGCAAATCCCAACCGAATTAACTACCATTCCAGACACGTGTCGACTTTCTTTTCATCCGCAAGAATCAGCCACATAAGCAAAGCTCAAACACGTTTCCATAAGTGAAAACCGACTCTTAGGAGAGAGAAGGAAATCAACTCTAGTTCAAATGAGAAACTTGCCTTTATAAGTAAGAAATGCGCTTTTAGTCTTTCACAACGCTTTGAATAGTCCAACCTTCCACGACGCTTATTTCCAATTTAACAACGCTTATAAAAACGTTGTCTTTTTTCCTTTACCAAAATTCTATGATTTTATGTGAACTTAAGATCAGCTCACATCTTCAGGTTTCAGCCATATACTTCACAATCTCCACCTTATGGCTAAACCTCCCAAGCAGCCTTAACTTCCAGCTACTTGACTGAGCTTGTTCCTCATTTTCTCCTCAAACCAACAAGTTTCAAGCACAAGTCAAACTTTGCTGCAGGTAAGGCCTTAGTGAACACATCTGCAGGGTTCTCTTCAGTGGCAATTTTGATGACTTTAACTTCACCTTGCTCCACCTTATCCTGACGTAGTTGAGCTTAACATCTATATGTTTGGTCCTCTCATGATAGCTGTAATGTTTAGTCAGATGTATGGCACTATAATGTCACAATGTATAGGAACAATTTTCTGCCTCAACCCAAACTCTTTTAGGATCCCCTTGAGCCATATTGCCTCCTTCACAGCCTCAGTGATAGCCACAAATTCTGCCTCTGTAGTTGAAAGAGCCACTATGGATTGATGCATAGCTTTCCAACTCACAGATGTGCCAAATAGAGTGAACACATAACCGGATAAAGACTTCCTTGTGTCCAAGTTAACTGCAAAATCTTCATCCACATAGCCCTCTATAGGTGCTGCTAACTCTGAAACCTTTCTGAAACTTAAGTCATTGTCCACTGAGCAATTCAAGTACCTCATCACCCCCTTGACAGCTTCCTAATGATCTTGCCCTGGATTTGACATAAACCTGCTAATCACACTCATAGCAAAGGCAAGATCTGGCCTGCAACACACCATTGCATACATTAAGCTTCCAACAGCACTAGCATATGGAACATTAACCATTCTATCCACTTCTTCTTGTGTGTGAGGTTTTTATTCCTTGGATAGCTTGATACTTTGGCTTATAGGTACACTTGCAACTTTAGCTTGATTTATTTGATACCTAATCAAAACCTTCTTCAAGTAATCAACCAATTCCAGAAATGCTTCACCAATCTTCTCATCTCTGATTATGTCCATCCTAAGCATTCTCTTTGCTGCTCCAAGGTCTTTCATTTCAAATTCTGTCTTAAGCATAAACTTCACTTCAAGCAAAGATTCATTAGAAGTACTAGCAAGCAACATATCATCAACATACAATAAAAGATAAGTATGAGAATTACTGTCATGCTTTAAGTAAACACAATGATCAAAGTTGCTTCTAGAGAAACCTGCCTTAATCATGAAATGATCAAACCTGAGATACCATTGCCTTGGTGATTACTTGAGACCATACAGAGATTTCCTGAGCAAGCAAGCTTTTTTCTCCCTGTCATTGACATGAAGACCCTCTGGAATGACCATATAAATCCTCTCCTTTAGCTGTCCATGGAGAAGAGATGTTGTGACATCCATTTGATGAAGATACATATTGAATTGAGCTACCATGGCCAGCAATATCCTTATAGAGCAATGCTTAACCACAGGTGAGAATATCTTAGTGTAATCCACTCCTTCTTTCTGAGTAAATCCCTTTGCCACCAACCTAGCTTTGAACCTAATTTTATTGCCCTTTGTTACCTCCACTTTCCTCCTAAAGATCCACTTATAGCTAACAAGCTTTTGTTTCTGAGGTTTATCAACAATCTCCCAGGTTTCATTCTTGTCTAGAGAATTCAATTCCTCTTGAATGGCTACAAGCCATTGCTCTTTCTGAGATCCAGTGATAGCTTGCTTGTAGGTGGCAGGCTCAGCACTCTCAAGTTCTTAAGCAGTAAGAAGAGTAAATGAAACTGTATCAGCATGACCAAACCTTTCTGGAGGTCTGATTGTCCACCTTGATCTATCCCTTACCAGCTGATAGTTAGCTAACTGGTTATCCCCATCATCATGGTCTGATTCTTCAATCTCATCTTCTCCCTCTGAGTTGGAGCTTCCTTCCATATTCTGATTGATGACAAGAGGCTCCACCTCAAACTGAGATCCCTGGACAGATGATGAAGCTGATGTGATGTCTTGCTCCTCCTTTTTCAGTGGCATTTTGCTTTCATCAAACACAACATCTTTGCTAATCAAACACTTTTGGTACTCCTTCTCAAAACACCATAACTTGTAGCCTTTAACACCTTTTGTATATCCCAGAAAAACACATTTAAGAGCTCTATGTTCTAACTTGTCCTTAGATACATGTGCATAAGACATGCAGCCAAAGACTCTCAAGTTGCTATAATTTGTAGGAGCTCCACTCCACTTTTCCTCAGGTGTCTTGAAGTCAATGGCTGATGAGGGACTCCTATTGATCAAATACACTGCAGTAGTCACCGCTTCACCCCAAAAAGAGTTAGGTAAACCAGAACTTATAAGCAAGCACCTTACCTTGTTCAAGATAGTTTGGTTCATTCTTTCAGCAAGGCCATTTGTTGTGGTGTGCCTGGGACAATCTTGTGCCTCAAGATCCCTCTCTCTCTGCAAAAATCATTGAATTCCTCAGAGGTAAACTCCAAGACATTATCTGTTCTGAGACATTTAAGCTTCTTCCCAGATGTGTTCTCAACCTCATAAAGCCACTCTTTGAAGGTGCTGAAAGCTTGATCCTTTGATTTCAGAATGTAGATCCATACCTTCCTTAAGTAATCATCAATCAATGGTCCCTCCACTTCATGTTTGAGTCCTTGAAGGCCCCCAAAGATCTGAATGTACATACTCCAATGGTCCCTTAGAGAAGTGTTGTCCTTTCTTGAATGACAGCTTCTTGTTCTTTCCAAGAACACATGAATCACAGAAATCCAACTTGCTTATCTTGTCTCTTCCAAATACCTGTTGCTTAGCAAGTTCCAAAAGACACTTTTCACTCATATGCCCCAGCCTCCTTTGCCACAGTAGTGTTGTATCCACCTCCTGAGCTGAATTGACATTACCAACACAGACTCTCCTGTCTCCTTTAGATACTGTGAGTGCTCCAGCTTCTGAGTGGAATTTGTACCCTTGAGTATCTAGCATCCCTAGTGATATTAGGTTCGTCTTTAACTCTGGTACATACCTAACATTTTGAAGGATCCTGATTACCCCGTCAAACATCTTAAGTGCCACAGAACCAGTTCCCTTCACTTTACAACTGAAATCATTGCCTAGGATGACAATTCCTCCATCTGCCAAATTTAGTTCTTGGAAGGAATCCTTGATGGGAGTCATGTGAAATTAACACCCTGAGTCCAAGATCCATTCAGCATTTACCTTGGTAGATGTAATGGCTAGAACTTCAGCTGACTCATAGCCTGAATTTGAATATGTTGCTTCTGCAGTTTGATTAGCTTGATTGGATTGAGCATTTCCCTTGTTCTTCAGAAACTACTTGTACTTGAGACAATCCTTCTTGTGATGTCCAGGTTTGTGGCAATAAAAGCATCTGTTTAACTCCACATCATCATTTGAATTCTGATTGGAGTCAGACTTCTTTTGTTCTTGATTCTGTTTAAGTGGCTTCTTGTGAAACTTCTTCTTGCCTTGCTTGATTGCTAATCCTTCAGCTATAGGCTTTGACTTACTCTCTGAATACATGGAGAGTTCTTTGGTTTTCAGAGCAACCACTACTTCCTCCAATGTTAGATCATGCTGCCTCCCATATATAATAGAATCTATAAAATGTTCATAGTTCCTAGGAAGTGTGCTTAGCAACATTAGAGCTTTATCTTCCTCCATTAGACTGACTTCTATATCTTCAAGGTCTTCAAGAACCTTGCTGAATTCCTCCAACTGATCCAAGATGGATTTGTCTTCAGTCATCTTGTAAGCATAGAATCTCTTCTTCATATACATCCAATTTGCATTGGTTTTCACCATGTATAGACTCTCTAACTTGTTCCAAACTGCCATAGTTGTTTGCTCTTTTACCACTTCCCTTAGTACCTTGTCCCCCAGACTCAAGATAAGAGTATTGTGGGCTTTTTCAAGAATTTGATGCTTCTCCTCCACTCTCATGGATTCAGGAAAAGCTTCATCCCCAAAAAGTGCCATAGTTAGACCTTGCTGTACCAGAAGTGCCTTCATCTTGATCCTCCATAAACCGAAATCCCCTTTACCATTGAAGCGCTCAATGTCAAACTGTGTGGTGGCCATTCTTCACCTTCTTCCCAAAGACGGCGACAAATTGTTAAGAAAATACATCAAATGATCTCAACACTTAAGAACTACACCACCAATTCTTGAGGCTTGCAAAGAAACTCAAAGAAAACAAAGAAGAACAAACACTCAAAGGATTAACGGGGTTCGACTTTAATGTCTACATACACGGGAACAAACAGGGAGGGAAGATTTATTCAAAACGAAAGAAAAACAATACAATACTCTCCTGCAAATCTGCAGCACAAACTCTCAAAATGAATGAACTCACTCACTTCTCACAAGAATATCTCTCAAAGCTATCTATGTCAATCTAAACTAAAAACATCCCTTTATAGCCATATATATAGGCCTTACAATGCACTTGAAATCAGATCGAACGGATAAGAATCGAGCTTTGTAGAAGATCTTGAAGTTCGCATCTTTCGCACTCTGTTTTCCTTCTCCAGCAAATCCCAACCGAATTAACTACCATTCCAGACACGTGTCAACTTTCTTTTCATCCGCAAGAATCAGCCACATAAGCAAAGCTCAAACACGTTTCCATAAGTGAAAACCGACTCTTAGGAGAGAGAAGGAAAGCAACTCTAGTTCAAATGAGAAACTTGCCTTTATAAGTAAGAAACGCGCTTTTAGTCTTTCATAACGCTTTTAACAGTCCAACCTTCCACAACGCTTAATTCCAATTTAACAACGCTTATAAAAACGTTGTCGTTTTTCCTTTACCAAAATTCTATGATTTTATGTGAACTTAAGATCAGCTCACATCTCCAGGTTTCAGCCATATACTTCACAAATATTGTATTCTCTTTTCCATATTTTTAATTTGTTTGTTTTCTTTTTGTCTATGCACACATATATCATCTCTGTAGGCTCTAGGGTACTCATACCTAGTATTTCATGTTGATCTATAATCTTTCACTTACATATTGATGCAGCGGCGGTATAGATTAACCATCACACCTTCTATAATATGTTGATTCAATGAAGAATACAGACAACCCTAATTAAAATTTCATAATCAATCAATCTGTATAATGATGTTCAAATGAATTCGATGTCCTTATGATGCAAAAACTATTGAGAAAACTATGACATAATGGATGTGCAATATAGCATCTAATTCGTGAATCACAAAAAACTCAACTGCAATAGTGAATGATGATTTAGAATGCAAATATATATTCTTTATGCAACCTCAAAACTATACTGGTTTACCCATTAATGATGGTCTATGTTTTCCTACAGATTTGAACAAGAAAAGCATCTATCTTCCCATTTGACGTTTCCAGCGTTAACAATATATCCCTTCGTTGTCTTCTACACCAGCAATATTGAGATTGGCATTTTGGAAGTCCATCTCGCGATGAATCAAGTCCAACACAAACGAGATACGTTAAACTCAATGTGTGCCTTATCAACCGCCAAAAATACCTTTCCACTATTGCCACTCTCAATCCAACTACACCCACGTTGCTTCTTCACACCCTTCTCTTTCATTCGAGCCCACATGCTATAAGCTTTTTCTCTCATCCCGTTTGCTAGATACAATTCAGCTAGAATCATATAAACACCCGAGTTGAAAGGCTCTAAGTGCAATATCTTCTCTCCAGCAATCTCAGCCATTGCCATGTTCTTGTGCACTCTACAGGAAGAGCTCCCCAAACACTGGCATGAACTTCTAGTCCGTCTCTGTTCATTTCATTCAAAAGATCCATCACTTCATGAGCCGGTTGATCCATCAATGGTGGTCTATGTTTCCAATAGATTTGAACAATAAAACCATCTTTCTCCCCATTTGACGTTTCCCACTTTATAAACAATATATCACTTCGTTTACCTTTCAATATTACTATTGTAACACCCGTTTTTAAGAAAACTTGCATTGCATATTTAACAAAATTACATTTACCTTTCAATTATAAATGATTTAAATGAGCTCTTAAGTTATATAATGTTTTGATTTACGTATTACATTATACTTGACGATTTTAAAGATTTTATGACCTAACTTATCTTCCGAGATTTTAAAGGCTTTTTGTAGGATTGCTCACGGAGGAAACCGAGCTTGATCTCAACTAACTCGACAATTATGGATGAAAGTAAAAAGATAAGATGTACATAAATTTAAATGATGAAAAATGACATTATCTTTGGATGCTATGCTTGCTTGTTTGTGGCATGATTGCTATGATGAATAATTATGATCTTTATATGTTATGCTATGTGATAAAATATTTTACTTAAAATGTATTTATGCATCATAATGTATATAAACATATGTTCTTTTAATTAGAGTGAATGATATAAATAATTTGAGTCCCATTATAAGGAATTTTTTTTAGTAAATGTATTTTTATATAATTTATGTTATGGCAGTATTATTCTCTTAATCTGTTCAGTATATATGAATAACTATACATATATATATATATATATGTATAAAATATATAATACAAAATAATAAAGGAAAATAAATAAATAACAAATAGAAAATAGCGGAAATAATTGGACAAACAAATATACACAAATGCATGGGAGAGTGGCTAAGCATGCATGCATGACACCTCCTACTACATGACTAAGGTTATATTAGCACAGCTCCTACTTCATCTTACACATCCTACTAACCTTCTACAGAATGTCATAAGAGAGGACCTTTATACATCTTTTACACAAGAAAAAGACAGACGACACTTTCAGACTTGAGCCTGGTAGGAGAAAATAAGAAAGCAAACAATACACAATACACCTATTTTCTTTTCTTTCAACTTTGAAGGTATTTTGGTTTAAGACTTCTTATTTCTACTTTCAATTCTGATGTTTTCTTACTTGTAACATATATTAAGAAATTTCAAGGATGTTACAAGATAGGATGCTTCTATATTACAGTTCCATTTTGTGTTCTGCTTCTCTGTTCAGAAATATTCTTATAGGTTAAGGAATCGATTTAGACTAAACCCTTTTAACACAATATAGTATATGAAATTTAGAACATGTATGTTAAATTTGAGAATATTCGGAGTTAATCTCAATTTAATATGAATTTTAAACATGACCCTATTTTGCAGAATGTTTGTTATGTTTTTAGGTCTGATCAGACAATTATCGTGAACTGTACCCTTCTATATTATGTATGATATTCAACTATGTTTTACAAACTGTTCTTAAATACATGCAGAAATTTAGTATGCAATTTTTGGAGTCTTGTATGATTTATGATTAATTGTACAATATAACCTGTTTTCTGAAAAAATAGTGACATGTTTTCTATCTGTTTATAAATTTTTTATATAATTTTAGAAAGTTTATTCATATGTTATATTATACTATGTTGTGGAAATAGATTTTAGGAAGATAATATAGTTTACCTCATGAAATTTGGAGCACAATTATATTTATAAGAAATTTTACAAGAAACTCTGTTTTCAGCCTATGTTACGCACTGTTTTCATCCAACTTTTAAATTTCATATGTAATTATTTGAATCATATTTAAAATTTAACATTTTATATGTTACAAATGAACATGTTTTCTGCCTTCTGTGAAAATATGAGAAATTTTTATAAATCCTATAAGGCATGATGAATTTTTCATTCAAGGCTAGTTTCTAGCTGAAATTGAAATGGAAAACTAGTTAGATGAATGATTTTTAAT
This sequence comes from Scutellaria baicalensis, assembly GCA_005771605.1. Classification (NCBI taxonomy): domain Eukaryota; kingdom Viridiplantae; phylum Streptophyta; class Magnoliopsida; order Lamiales; family Lamiaceae; genus Scutellaria; species Scutellaria baicalensis. The sequence continues at coordinate 11,317,896 of CM016729.1, forward strand.
TCTTTGTACAAGAAGTTAAAATATATGAATTTTAGGTATGTTACACTAAAAGAAGATATGTGATCATATGAATAATATTGTGATTTTAGGAATTATATATGAATTATTAAAATTATTACATCTTTATATGTCATTTTAGGTCAAAATTTTGCTAGTTTAAGTGTCTAAAGCTTATATTATAAGTATATTGGTTTCTTTTATATGCTAATCTTGTTTAAATGACTTATATATATATATATATATATATAACACTATATAAGTATGGATGTTTTGTACATTTTTCATGTAATGCCAAATTTAACCCTCATAATTAAATTTAATTGATGTGAAATAGAGTTCTATTTAAATAAAACTCTTTATTAAGAATAGTAATGTAATTTAATGTTTATTTATTTTTCTAGAATCCTTTACTTTTACAACTCTTCTAGAAATTTTTTTTACATGAATTGATTATTTTTCTTCTATAACATTTTAAATTTGAGACTAAAATTAGTTTCATATTGATATATATTTAAAGAGCCTTTCAACGGTATAAAAGTTTATGAAAAAAACGTTATACTATGAATTTAATATTTTTTTATTAAAATATTGTACTATTAGAAGTTAGGGATAATTTCAATTTTGGTTTTATATGTGAGATAATTTCCATTTTTATCTTATGTTTATTAAGTATTCATTTTCAATGTTGGTCATCTATGTTTTCATATTTTTCAATTTCAGTCTTTTTTTTTTATATATTTTCAAAATTGTTGACGTAGATACCAAAATTGAAGATAAAATATAATTATTTTTATATAATAATCAGTAAGTTTGAATTACCAAAATTAAAAGGAAATAAAATTAAATAACCATGGAGATTAGACTTTGGTTCAAATAATCTATCAAACTAAAATTATTCTTCTATAACATCCAAAATTTGAGACTAAAATTAGTTTCATATTAATATATATTTAAAGAGCTTTTCAATGATATATTAAAAGCTTATGGAAAAAAAGTTATACTATAAATTTAATAATTTTATTAAACTATTGTACTATTAGAAGTTAGGAATATTTCAATATAATTTTATATGTAAGACAATTTCCATTTTTTGTACGATTAAGTATTCGTTTTTGGTCCTCTATGTTTTAATTTTTTTCAATTTTAGTCATTTTTTTGTCTAAATTTTCAGGACTGCTGACGTAGCTTTCAAAATTGGAGGTAAAAATACAATTATCTTTATGTTAGAATCAGTAAGTTTGAATTACCAAAATCAAGAGGAAATAAAATTAAATAACCATGGAGAATTATTTGGAAGACATAGAGACTTAGGTTTAAATAATCTATCAAACTAAAATTAATTGTTATAGGTACCTGAACTTTGGAATTTTATAATATCATCACCAACCATTGAGAATGATACTAATCGGCAACCAAATGTTGTCGACGGTATAATTCCACTTAAGATATTTATTTCGAAGGGTATTTTTATTTTCAAAGTATTGGGGTAGAGACTGTAAGTTTGAAAAGTTTATAGAACTCACAATATTTCTTATTATACTTGAAATTCTCAAAATCATGCTTTCAATTCGAAAATAAACAAGAGAAATTGAGCCATTTGATTACGATTTAGAGGGAATTTGGTTTTCAACTTGAGGGACAATTATGAAGTTTTTCGACGACTATGATGGGGATTATTTGATGTTATTGGTGTGTTTTTTGTCATATTTTTATGAAAAGTTAATGAATTGATGTGTCGTTGAATATTTCCCGAAAACATAGGAATTGAGAAGAAAATGAGAGTTTTTGAGGTTTTTTCGTTAGGGGTGATGTGGCAGCCATCAGCGAGCACCAAATATAATTGAGAAATTAATTAATCAAAAGACAAAATATATACCCTCAAGAATAAGCATCTTCTGGACAATATTTCACTGTGTCGGTCTATAAGTATCATTTGCAAATGTTGGCAATGGTAAAGTTCCAAAATTCTAATAATTTGTGTAAAAGGGTTATAGTTTGGGGTGATTTTTGTTATTTACCTTATTTTTCTGTAATAACAAATTATAAATTCACATGTACGAAAAGAGTTCAAGAAAAATGGTTAGATTTGAATTTTCATTAATTTTTTGTTTGGTTCGAAAATTCTTTAAGAATAAAAAAATTGAATATTCAAGTAATTAAAAAATTACTAAATAAACTTTACCTTGTCTACTAAATTTTCAGTCATACCATTATACGTCAAATAATCTATGTATTTTTATCTTTATTTCTTTCGTTTCAAATTGTAATTTCTGTAAACTTTCTATCTTTACAACTATAAATATTATAAAATCATCATTTAACGTTTAAAATTATTAAATTACAATTAAAAAGTATAAATATAATTTCAAGTTTTTCTAATTAAATTCCATTTTAATAAACATAAACGTTGAAAGAAATATGAAAACCAAGATTTTAAATTTTGTGTGGCTTATAGAGAGAATTAATTAATTTGCCGTGAATTTTGTATGTTTTAGTTAAAATTTGGTTTTCAACTTAACTAAGGTACTTGAAGTTTGAAACTTTATAATATTACCACAAAACTTTATGAATGATACTAATAGGACGTCAAATGTTGTCGGCGGTGGAAAATCCCCCCCGTAGATATTTATTATGAAGGGTATTTTAACCTTTTAAAAGTATTCGGGTGGAGGTTGTGATTTTGCAAAGTTCATAAAAAGGGAAACTATCAATTTTCGTCTTGTAAATTAGGCTCTTTCCAGTTTTGGTGGAAACTATTGAATTCATCCAATTTGAATCCGATTTTGACTGGAATATTTTCCGGACTGACGTGGCCATCGGATTTGCGTTCGTGGCTTGAAAACAGAAATCCCCAATTCTTAGAGGTAAAATATATGTCCAGTTGAATTTAACCCAAAACATAGGGATTGACACGAATATTGGAGTTTTGAAGGTTATTTGACCCAAAATATAGGGATTGAGACAAAAATTGGAGTTGAAGGTCTTTCATTAGTGACCATGTGGTGGCCATCCACAAGCTGATGTTGGAAGAGAAAGATAAAAGAAAAGGTAACAATCTAATTTGACTACTAACTATAACTAATCTAAAATTAGTTAAAAGATAAGGTAACTATCTAATTTGACTACCAATTATATTTTTCTTGTTTGATCTTCTTCTCTGTCTTACTCTTCTTCCTTCTTGACTTGTTTAATAAATGTATACCTTGTATCATCTTCTTCACCGCTGGATACATGGATGCATACCTTGTTTTTTGTGTTCTTGATTCTTCTTCTTTTCTTTGGTTCATCATTTGGTGGAGTGTCCACTGTTGTTGTCAATGATGTGGTTACACAATTTCCATCTTTTCTATGGCTTCAACAATTGCGTTCAATCTTCCTCCTTAAACTTTTGTGTTGTAGTTTAGGGCAATCAGAATATGGACCTTACTTGCTCCTTGTAAGATAAACCATCTGTGATGTTCAGATATGTTTTGACCCTGTGTATGTATTTTTAATTTGAAAAACAATAAAAATGTAGTGACTAAAATGAGGACATGAGAAAATGATTGTCACTCTATGTATATTTGTTTTATTTTTTAATGAAGACCTTATTAAAAAATAAAATTGTTACCAGCTTTTCAATGGATCTCAAGTAATCTTCTACTGAGCATCCAACATATACTGCTGCCGTGTCACCAAACATTGTCATTGTAGCTTCAAGATGATTTTGTATCACCTTTAGTTTGACTACATACCTACAACAATGAATTTATATAAAGTATAGCGATTTATCATTACTCATCTTATTTTGTAATTTATTATTCTAATTTTCTACCTTGGTATTGTTTGAACTGGGTCATCATTGCACTTTCTACATATTGTATTTCCATCATATTTTGGTGCTGATGTTGTGCAATTTTTTGCATTCATTGTACCATATTTTTGTTTCATTTTCTATCTTGTCCACAAGTCCAGTGAAATAATAATATTAATACTGCATTTAGGAAAAAAATGTTTTATAATGAAGACACGATGTATACATGTACCTTGAATATAAATTATAGTCACATCAATTGCCACGTGTGCGCCGATAAGCCACATCAGTTACCACGTGTGCTCCGATAAGTCACGTCAGCTGAACTCAGCCAGAAAATCGATCTTTAGCAGCCAAAGGACCAAAATTGGTCGATTTTGTTTGTAATTGGACTAAATGTGAAACCCTAAAAATAAATAGACGTAAAATGCACAGTAGCGTTTTAAGTGGACGTAAAATGAAATTTTCCCATTGTATTGATTTTGCCTTTTCTCCGATTTGTATAAGTTTTATGGACAAATATGTTTTTGTTGACATGTTTGTCGTGTTCTGTCTTGTAGTGTAACTCTTATTAGAGAACCACATATAAAAAAAAGTCTTAATATAAGCAATATAAACAGATATGTTACGCATATTGCTGCCAAACAAAAGTAGTGGATGAGTTTAATTGATACATAAATAAATAAAGAAAAAGACAAAAGGTGTTTTAAAGTATATCATTGTTTGTCTCTCAACACAAGAAAAAGAAATAAAGAAAAGTAGTGATGAGTGAGAAAAAGTAAAATGAAAAAAGACAAAGATGCATAACACAATGCATGGATGTACATGTGTGTTCGAAATCGACCCCACCCCACTCTAGACCCTTAAATCCTAGCAGACATGTAGCAGAATAGCCAATGGGAAGTCCACAACACATCCTTATACTGCAAGAAATTCTCTCATAAACTACACCCCTAAGACATGTGTTTTTTTAAAATACCATTGTCGAAGAGTGCAAAAATATTTACGATTTTGACTGAATTAAACAGTTGTCTTAAATATCTATGACAACGGTTAAAAACTGTTGTGGTAGCATTAAAGACAACAGTGGGACAACGGTTTTCAACCATTGTCGTAAGTGTCTACGACAACGGTTAAAAACCGTTGTGGTAGAGTCAAAGACAACGGCTGGACAACGGTTAAAAACCGTTGTCTATGAGCGCATATCTCAAAACTACCCACCTACGACAATGGTTTTTAATCATTGTCACGCCGTTGTCGTGGAGGTCTACGATGAGAGAAAAGTTTCAGACCCTACGACAGCACCATCTACGACAAGGGTTGAAGCAGGCTACGACAAGGGTTTTTAACCCTTGTCTATGAGCTTTTTTCTTGTAGTGTTTATAAATGACGTTGTTTTCCCTGTCCAAGGCTTAGAAGTGGTAAGTGTGTGCATGACAGCGATGATGTTGAAAATGAAACGATCCCTAATTCCTTTCACGAAAACAAAAACTATAAATTCCTTACAACTCCCACACTCACCTCTTTTACTGAATGAGTAATAACTAAGAAAACACACTTTCTTTATCTGTCTCCCTCATTACACACTCCCCATTCCAGGGTTTTCTTTTTTAGTCTTCTTTCCAGCTTGGGTTGAAGAGAGGGAGAGAGAGAGAGAGAGAAATGGGGAGAGGGAAAGTACAGTTGAAGAGGATAGAGAACAAGATTAACAGGCAGGTGACTTTCTCCAAGTGGAGAGGTGGGCTGTTGATGAAAGCTCATGAGGATGATGTAAATTGTAAATATTATCAGTTACTTATAGGGATGGCAAAATCGACCCGACCAGTGGGGACCCGACCTGACCCGTGGAGTTTGGGGCAAGGCAGGCCCGACCCATTCTTGAAACGGGGCGGGGCAGACCTGCCCCGCCCCACCCCGAATAATATTAATATATATATATATATATTAAAATAATTGGTAAGTGAAACCCTACTATTTCTTTCTCTTTTTCACCTACCAGCAGCACAAGCACACATTCTCTCTTTCCCACTTTCTTTCCCACTCTCTTACTCTCTTACACCACCGTTGCTGCCGCCGTCGCCGGCTCCACCCCTGCCGCTGTTGCTGCCATCGTCACCGGCTCCGCTCCTGCCGCCGTTGAACTCCAACACTGAGGAAAAGATGAGAAATCTCTTCTTTATATATTAATGGTTGAAGTGATTTTTTTTTCTTTCAATTAGAAATGGGGGAAATGCAGATTAAAGAAAAACTGTCAAGTGGGTTTGTTAATTGAGAATTTTGATTGTCAAGTGAGTTTCTTTCAATTTTGTTAATCAATGTTACTGATTCAAGAAAACTGGAACAAAATTTGATCTGATTTTTTTTTCTGAGTAATTAAGTTTTGCACAAATTTTTTTTCTGAGTAATTAAACTGGAAGTGCTATTTTGTATATATTTCTTATTATTATTAATAAAATCTTAGTGTTTTAACTATTAAGAAAATAGCTTTGAGTTTAAAATTGCATGAGATTTATTGGAATTCTAAGTTTAGATTTAAGAAAAACTGCATGTAATGGCTGCAGTATATTCAAATGAAAATTCGTGAGTAACTGGATACTTGTAATTGAGTTATGGACTAACAACTTTTATACTGTATTACAATATATTTATTTGTGTCATTGATGTATTATTTGACAGATGTGGCCAAAACAAGGCATAATTTAGATAATTTGTATGACTGATTAATCCAACACTAATCACAATGCTTGGTATAACTAAAATTTGTTAACACTCGTATCAATTTGACATTATAGGTTAATAGTAATACTTAAGTATCTAGTGTTTCTTTTTTCAATAACTATATTTAATTTTTAGACACATCAATTGACTTAAATTTCCTTGTTGTTTGAGTGAAGTTTGATAAATGAGTCAAGATATGGATAGTGATGGAGAGACTCATTCAATAAGTCAAGATATTGAGATTTTATCATTTGAATCACGATCATCTACTCCCTTTGGATCTCCACCTACGCCTACTTCTCCATCCCTAGATTTGCCAAGCCTAGATAATCTTCCAACTTCAAGTGAGAATATCGATGATCATACTAGTAAGGATGTGGCCGTGGAAAGAGGAACATCTGGAAGAGTGTTCTCTAAAATTTGGACTCATTATGATAAAGTGGAGGTAGATGGAAAACGCAAGGCCAAGTGCAAGTATTGTGAGAAGTTATTGTTAGGTGACCCGAAACAAAGAACTAGTCACTTGACGAAGCATTGCGAAAGATGCCCTAGGAGAAAAATGACAGACATAAAACAACAAGTTTTGAAAGCAAACTTCAATAAGGACAAATTCGAGGTTTCTCCATTCAATTTTGATCAAGAAGTTTCTCGTAAAGAACTAGCAAGAATGATCATCATGTATGAGTATCCTCTTAAGATGATAGAGCACCATGGGTTTAAGAATTTTGTGAAGAGTTTGAATCCATGCTTCAAGATAGTAACAAGAAACACATTGAAGAGTGACTGTATGAAGATTTATGAGCAGTTGAAGGAGGCCACAATGTCTCTTTTTGAGAAGAATGAAAGTCGAGTGGCAGTCACTACAGATATGTGGACATCTTCTCATCAAAAGAAAGGATTTATGGCTATAACAACACACTACATTGACAATAATTGCAGACTACAAAGTCGAATCATCAGGTATCATTATTTGTTTTGATTTTATTAATTGTTTTGTAGGTTTATTTTCATTAATATAACTAATCAAATTAACTGTTTTGATTTTATTGTAAGTTAATTTTGTAGGTTTGTTTATGTGCCAAGTCCACATACAAGTGAAGCTCTAGGTGATGCATTAGTTGAATGCTTTTTGGATTGGAATATAGATCGAAAATTATCCACTATAACGATGGATAATTGTTCGACTAATGATGCAATGGTTGAATTGCTTTTGGAGAAGCTTCCATTGGATTCTCTTTTGCTTGGTGGTAAGTTAGTCCATATGCAGTGTTGTGCCCAAGTATTGAATCTAATTGTGAAGGATGGTTTGGAAGTCATTGGGGAGGTAATTGAAAAAGTGAGAGATAGTGTATCGTACTGGTCGGGGACACCTAAAAGGTGGGAAAAGTTTGAAGAGACGGCTCGTGAACTTCGCATTCCTCTTGGTAAGAAACTCATATTGGATTGTAAAACTCGTTGGAACTCAACTTATTTGATGCTACAAACAACTTTAGATTACAAAGATGTCTTCTTTCGGTTGAAACATCGTGATCCAAAGTATAAGCATTTACCAAGTGAATTTGAGTGGAGCTTGACTGAAGAAATTTGCAGTAGGCTAAAATTGTTTTACACTGCAACTGAACTTTTCTCAGGCACTAAATATCCTACTGCAAATTTATATTTTCCAAAGATTTGTGAGATTAAGGTTGTTTTGAAACAATGCCTTTCTTGTGGAATTGAGGTTGTTGAAACTATGTCTTCAAGTATGATTGCAAAGTTTGACAAATATTGGTTAGTTGCACATGGAATTATGGGGTGGCAGTTGTCCTTGATCCTAGGTATAAGTTGGTTTTACTCGAGTATTACTTTCCAAAAATTTATCTTCATGAATCCGAGTATGAGGTGGAGAAGATCCTTATTTTGTGTCGTGAATTGCTTAAACAATATGAAGATAATGAGAAGAAGAAAGGTGATGGTGATGTGAGTAGTCTTATGATGGAGACCAGTGCTACTATTGATAATTCACTTAGTGAGTTTGACTTGTATGCTTCTAGAAAGAAAAGAAAACCTTTGATATCGGAGTTGGATTTACAATTAGATGAGGATGTTTTACAACGAACCGTTGATTTTGATGTCTTGTCTTGGTGGAAGACAAACAGAGGTAAATATCCCATTTTAAGTCAAATTGCAAAAGACATTTTAGCGATTCCGGTCTCTACGGTTGCTTCAGAATCTGCTTTTAGCACAAGTGGTCGATTGGTTAGTCCTCATCGTAGTAGACTTCACCATAAGACTGTTGAGGCTTTGATGTGTGCACAGAATTGGATAATATCAGAGAAAGGTAAATATTTTATTAATATATAGATTAATTTTAATATCAAATAATTTAATGTAATTTGTACTTAAATGTGGAATTTTATGTAGATCATTCCGATGGAGCATACATGTCGGTTTTTTATGACTCGGATGATGAGAAGAGTGACCTTGAGGTAAGATAGTTTTATTTATCAAGTTACTTTTATCTTTATAAATTCTTAAAAAATATATTGCTTTATTCAAATTTGATTCTTTATTATTGTAGGTTTAATTTTGAGAAAGATTTGTCATGGAGGTTATGACTTGGTGAATGGTGATCCTAGAAGATGTAGTTCTTAAATCAAGTCATCAAGACATTTTTATGTTTTAATTGTCTATTTTAGCAATTTATAAACTTTGAACAAATGAATATTTGATGAGTGTTTGTTTTATGTTTTATGTTTTTATGTTATGATTTGACAATAATGAGTTGAACATTTTATTTGTGAAGTTAATGATTTAATTAAGTGTTTCTCAAATTATTCATGTTTTATTTGTAAATTGTCATTTAATATTTTTTTAATTTTTTTAATGGACGGGGCGGGGCGGGGCGGCGCGGCGCGGCGTGGCGCGGCGGGTAGTAGACACGGGACGGGCCTGGGTAGTTAACTACCCTCCCCGACCTGCCCCATTGCCATCCCTAGTTACTTAAGAAATATAGTAGAAATAATTTCCTTTAATTATGACAAAGTACGAATAAGATGTTTCTAAAATGTAAGTAAATAATTTTATTGATAATTTTTAATTGATTAAACTTTAAATAAATTATGTTAATTAATGAAATTCTTATATTATAAAAAACAAGTACGTCATGTTTTAGAAAAATAAGTATTTAATAATAAATTATGTAATTATAATATTTCACGTGCAACGCACGTGTTGTTATACTAGTGTGTGTGTGTGTATATATATATATATATATATGATAAGATCAACATTAAAACTTCATATATGATTCTAATATGTATTGCATGATGTATATAAACGCTTGAATGATGTCTATAGGATCTTGTTAATATATGCGTTTAAGCCCAAATGTTCACCTTAAATTACTAATGATTGTACTTTAGGTTAAATAAGCTAATATAAGGTACAAAAGATCATGTTATATCGCATAAGAAACTAAACAGTTAAGTGTGTTGAGTGCAGTTGAGACGGTCGGTGAATCCAGGAGCGATCCTCGAACCATCAACTTTAAAGTGGGTAACTTCTACACTCTATTATGCGTTGATAATTAAATTAGTAAGCTATGTAAGAAAATCTACAGCTGAAGCTCCGTAGCTATAGCCGGTAATTGCTTGACTATCCCACATTCATTTATGTTATGTATGGTACAGGGTGAGCGTGCCCGAAGGACATGTAGTATGTGGTTAGTAGTTAAATTGCTTCAATATATATTAGAGAGTATAGTTATCCCAGTGGGATCCCTCTCCAGAGGTGTCTCATGATTCTATTTTTAATATTTTCAGGTTCGACATATGATGATGTGGACGTGTAGCAGGCCGGATTGACTTTCCATCACCCCTTTAATGTTGAAGTACCAAAACAATACTTACTTTTGAGAATAATGCTATATTTTGTATATGTAAATTATGATAGATGATGGGTCTGGTCTTATATTCTGGTATAATATGTGTGTGAGTCGAGCTTTGCATTATTGAATGTGAGTGAGGGTAGAAGTGAGGAGCTTTCCTGTGGGTTTCCTGAGGGTTTTGGGTGAAGGGGTTTGTGGGTTCTTCGATCTCTAAGTGAGATCATATTCTAGGGCTTGTTCTTGAGTCTCTATGACTCTGTGAGAGTGTCCCTTCTTTCCCACTGGTCCTTGTGTTCAATTGGTGTAGGCTCAAGGGTGTCTGAGCCATTGTTGACCACGAGGTCCTCCCAAGAAAACCAAGTTATAAGAGAATCAGGCAATCAATATATATATATATATATATATATATATATATATATAATATGAGTAGAAGAGAAAAATAGGAGCTTTGATCAGTTTTTTCAACCGGCAAGTATATCCAAATCAAGGTCGAGGTCGAGCAGCCCTCCTTTCTGTGCAGGCTCTTGTAAAAGGTGGCATGTCGCTTCAGCTTCTTGACTAATGTCTATGATCAACAAAACCATCATCATCAAAATGCATGCATATTTAATGCTCTTTGAGTATATAACTAATATCAAACTAATAATACCTTTGGGGGTACGGTGCACCGAGGGTACGCAAGTTTTTGCCAACTTTAAATGCACTAATAATGTAAGATGCACGTTTTATACTCAATCTCGTGCATTGCATTGGTGCATTGCTAGTCTATATCTATATCTATAATCTATAATATAATAATAGTAAGGAAGTTGAAAATAATTACATCTTTACCCTTTTTTCTCCTAAAAATGTCAAATAAATAAAAAAAATTACTTTCAATTTTTTATTACTTGATCCATTTGTTTTAATAATGTAATTAATTATTATATTTTTTTTGTATTTTAAATTTTAATTATTTTATCAATTTTATTTGATATTATATAATTATTGTATTAGTTTATTGTTAATCTATGGACCTTAATTAAATTACTTTTATTGAATTTAATTTCTTAACTACCAATAATACATATTGTCCATACAATTATCTCAATAATATATATTAATTTGTTTAGGTATATTTGATATCATATTTAATATTATAAGTTAATAAATAAATGTGACACAACTTGTGTGTTATGAAATTATATGTCATCTTAATATCATTCAACATTTTACGAAGATTATTAATATATACCAATATATTTTATTGATGAAGATATTATTAATCGCACAAGTATAAATAGGGAAAAACTCTCTTTTGGTCCTGTTGAAAGGCCACTGTCCGATTTTGGTCCCATTAAAATCGAAAAACCAAAATTAGTCCAGTTAAGTTAAAATGTGTCCAATTTCAGTCCTTTCACCACCAGAAAAACAATTTCCGGCAATTCTCCACCGAGTGCGATGCACTCGCCCCTAGTCCGAAATTTCCAACTATCTTGTGCTGATGTGGAATTATGGAGTCCATGTGGCATTTCTTTTACATTAAAATAATTTCCAACTAATGCCACATCATTAAATTAATTTCCAACTATTGATACAAATAAAATTAATTCAAAACTAGAAACGAAAAAATTAAGATCCTAAAATCATAAAACCACTAAATCTAAATCACAAACCCTAAAATCCTAAAATCAAATTTTAAGAAACCAAATTAACATTCTAATATGAAATTATATGTCATCCTAATATCATTCAACATTTTACGATGATTATTAGTATATACCAATATATCTTATTGATGAAAATATTATTGATTGCACAAGTATAAATATCATAGAATCTGTGAAATGCTAAATATCTTTATATCGTATAATCATATTATCAATATTGTGTAACACTAAATATAATTTAATATATAGTTACATAAATTCAGATTTTTTAATTGTTAGATATATTTATATCTTTAAAATACTTATTATTAATGAAATTATTATATATCAGATCGTGCAACGCACGAGGACTATCACTTGTTCAAATGTAAAATAGTCTAGAAAGAGGTAATTTGTTGTTGTTGTTGTTATGAATTAAAAAATGACTAACATTTGTGGGCGAACATAAAGACAAAACGTGCAAGTTTGTACCCAATAAACAATTAATAAAGTATAAATCAGAATGAATAAATTAATTATTTCCAAGTTAATGGGTAAGTCTAACTTGTTGTAAGTAATTGAAATGATTTAAAATGAATATACATAACATTAATTAGTGGCCTCACATGAAAGACGAACGTGCAAGCTTGTAGTTAATAAACGGTTCATAATGTACATAAAAAAGGATAAATAATTTCCTAAGAACTAATTAAGTCAGATCTGGACTCTATAAAAAATTGAGATAAATACCAATTATTACTAATTAATAATTAAGAAAAATTGTTTTGCAAGGAACTTTGTCAAGCAAGTACTAATTATCCTGGTGACTATAAATATATCATTAATGGTTCTCAATTGATACAAATAATAATAAGAGATCGGGAATTGAGATCAATGGGGAAGAACATGAGCAAGCATTGGTGCATTTTGATGATGGTTTTGTTGATGATCATTGCAATCATCAACATTCAAGAAACTGAAGCCACGCGTCACCTTTTGCAAACGACGGATGCACGTCGATCTTTAATAAATTGGAACCTCATTCCCAAAGGGGTAAAAGCTAACATTGCAGCGAACATAGCGAAGGCGTTTCCCAAGGGGATCGAAACCACTGGTGCATAGCCAGCCGGCCGGTGGGAAAACATTTTGGTTTGTTTTCAATAAGGATGGAGGCTCTATTTTCCTTCATTGTGTGATATCATGGTTGCATGCTCATTCATCAATCAGCTTAGCTGTTTGATATGATCATGTTATCCAACTTTGAATTATTTATGCCCCACAAGCTTCTTGTTTCATTGGTTAATTTGGAGCTGGGATCTTTTAATTTTCATGTTGCGAGTCATCATCAATTTTTATTCTTCTTGCATTGATGTGTGCTTTCATATATTTTCTGCAATGTAATGCTTTTCTTATATATCAAGAATCACCATATCGTATAATATAATATTTTATTCTCTTTTCCATATTTTTTATTAGTTCGTTTTCTTTTTATCTACGCACACATATATCATCTCTGTAGGCTTTAGGGTACTCATACCTAGTATTTCTTGTTGATCTGTATAATGATGTTCAAATGAATTAGATGTCCTCATGATGCAAAAATTATTGAGAAAACTATGACATATATAATGGAAGTGCAATATAGCATCTAATTCATGAATCACAAAAACCTCAACTGCAATAGTCAATGATGACTTAGAATGCAAATATATATTCTTTATACAACCTCAAAACTATACTGGTTGACCCATCAATGATGGTCTATGTTTTCCAATAGATTTGAACAAGAAAATCATCTATCATCCCATTTGACGTTCCCAGCGTTAACAATATATCCCTTCGTTGTCTTCTACACCAACAATATTGAGATTGGCATTTTGGATGTCCATCTCGCGATGAATCAAGTCCAACACAAATGAGATGCGTTTAAACTCAATGTGCGCCTTATCTCCCGCCAAAAATACCTTTCCACTATTGCCACACTCAATCCAACTACACCCAGGTTGCTTCTTCACACCCTTCTCTTTCATTCGAGCCCACATGCAATAAGCTTTTTCTCTCATCCCGTTTGCTAGATATATTTCAGCTAGAATCATATACACACCCGAGTTGAAAGGCTCTAAGTGCAATATCTTCTCTCCTGCAATCTCAGCCATTGCCATGTTCTTGTGCACCCTACATGCTCCAAGAAGAGCTCCCCAAACACTGGCATGAACTTCTAGTCCGTCTCTGTTCATTTCATTCAAAAGGTTCATTGCTTCATGAACCGGTTGATCCATCAATGGTGGTCTATGTTTCCTATAGATTTGAACAAGAAAACCATATGTCTTCCCATTTGACATTTCCGGCTTTAACAATATATCACTTCGTTTACCTTTCAATATTACTATTGTAACACCCGTTTTTAAGAAAACTTGCATTGCATATTTAACAAAATTACTTTTACCTTTCAATTATAAATGATTTAAATGAGCTCTTAAGTTATATAAACTTATGATTTACGTATTACATAATACTTGACGATTTTAAAGATTTTATGACGTAACATATCTTCCGAGATTTTAAAGGCTTTTTGCAGGATTGCTCACGGAGGAAACCGAGCTTGATCTCAACTAACTCAACAATTATGGATGAAAGTAAGAAGATAAGATGTAGATAAGTTTAAATGATGAAAAATGACATTATCTTTGGATGCTATGCTTGCTCGTTTATGGCATGATTACTCGGGTTTTATGATAAATAATTATAATCTTTATATGTTATGCTATGTGATAAAATATTTTACTTGAAATGTATTTATGCATCATAATGTATATAAAAATATGTTCTTTTAAATAGAATGAATGATATAAATAATTCGAGTCCCATTATAAGGAAATTTATTTAGTAAATGTATTTTTATATAATTTATGCTATGTAGTATTATTCTCTTAATCTCTTCAGTATATATGAATAACTATACATAAGTATATATATGTATAAAATATAATACAAAATAATAAAGGAAAATAAATAAATAAACAAATAGAAAATAGAGGAAATAATTAGACAAACAAATATATACACAAATGCATGGGAGAGTGGCTAAGCATGCATGCATGACACCTCCTACTACATGACTAAGCTTATATTAGCACAGCTCCTACTTCACTCTTACACCTCTTGCTTCATCTTACACATCCTACTTCACATATATACACTATACTAACCTTCTACAGAATGTCATAAGAGAGGACGTTTATACATCTTTTACACAAGAAAAAGACAGACAACAGTTTCAGACTTGAGCTTGGTAGGAGAAAATAAGAAAGCAATCAAAACACAATACACCTATTTTCTTTTCTTTCAACTTTGAAGGTATTTTGATTTAAGACTTCTTATTTCTACTTTCAATTCTGATGTTTTCTTACTTGTAACATATATTAAGAAATTTCAAGGATGTTATTTTTCTTTAGATGGGGATTTGTTGTTTATAAATTTCATGAATGAAACAAGATAGGATGCTTCTATATTACAGTTCCATTTTGTGTTCTGCTTCTCTGTTCAGAAATATTCTTATAGGTTAAGGAATCGATTTAGACTAAACCCTTTTAACACAATATAGTATATGAAATTTAGAACATGTATGTTAAATTTGAGAATATTCGGAATTAATCTCAATTTGATATGAATTTTAAACATGAACTATTTTGCAGAATGTTTGTTATGTTTTTAGGTCTGATCAGACAATCATCGTGAACTGTACCCTTCGATATTATGTATGATATTCTACTGTGTTTTACAAACTGTTCTTAGATACATGCAGAAATTTAGTATGCAATTTTTGGAGTCTTGTATGATTTATGATTAATTGTACAATATAACATGTGTTCTGAAAAAATAGTGACATGTTTTCTATCTGTTTATAAAATTTGTATATAATTGTAGAAAGCTTATTCATATATTATATTATACTATGTTGTGGAAATAGATTTTAGGAAGATAATATAGTTTACGTCATGAAATTTGGAGCACAATTATATTTATAAGAAATTTTACAAGAAACTCTGACTGTTTTCCGCCAACTTTTAAATTTCATATGTAATTATTTGAATCATATTTATAATTTAACGTTTTATATGCCTTCTATGAAAATATGAGAAATTTTCATAAATCCTATAATACATGATGAATTTTTTATTCAAGGCTGGTTTCTAGCTGAAATTGAAGTGGAAAACTAGTTAGATGAATGATTTTTAATTCTTTGCACAAGAAGTTAAAATCTATGAATTTTAGGTATTTATACTAAAAGAAGATATGTGATCATGTGAATAATATTGTGATTTTAGGAATTATATATGAATTATTAAAATTATTACATCTTGATATGTCATTTTAGGTCAAAAATTTGCTAGTTTAAGTGTCTAAAGCTTATGTTATAAGTATATTGGTTTCTTTTATATGCTAATCATGTTTAAATGACATATATATATATATATATATATATATATATATATATGATATGATCAACATTAAAACTTCATATATGAATCTAATATGTATTGCATGATGTATGATTAATATAAATGCTTGAATGATATCTATAGGATCTTGTTAATATATGCGTTTAAGACAAAATGTTCACATTAAATTACTAATGATTGTGCTTTAGGTTAAATAAGCTAATATAAGGTAAAAAAGATCATGTTATATCGCATAAGAAATTAAATAGTTAAGTGTGTTGAGTGCAGTTGAGAGGGTCGGTGAATCCAGCAGCGATCCTCGAACCATCAACTTTAAAGTGGGTAACTTCTACACTCTACTATACGTTGATAATTAAATTAGTATGTTATGTAAGAAATCTACAGCTGAAGCTCCGTAGCTATAACCAGTAGTTGCTTCACTATCGGGCGATGACCATAAGGGCGAGAATATCTGGTCTATGAAATCAAGGTTTAGTGGGCGAGCGATTCCCACATTCATTTATGTTATGTATGGTACAGGGTGAGCATGCCCGAAGGACATGTAGTATGTGGTTAGTAGTTTAATTGCTTCAATATATATTAGAGAGTACAGTTATCCCAGTGGGATCCCTCTCCAGAGGTGTCTCATGATTCTACTTTTAATATTTTCAGGTTCGACATATGATGATGTAGACGTGTAGCAGGCCGGATTGACTTTCCATTACCCCTTTAATGTTAAAGTACCAAAACAATACTTACTTTTGAGAATAATGCTTATTTTGTATATGTAAATTATGATAAATTATGGGTCTGGTCTTATATATTCTAGTATAATATGTGTGTTTTGTTATATGGTCTCACATAGGAATATGTTTGAACATTTTACCTAAAAATGTGGGTGAGACACGAGTTTTAGAAGTAATTATGTTATGTTTAAAAAAATATCTCGTGTTTTCGTTTTAGTTTTCCCATGTACATTATCTTCTGAATTCTTTAGTTATACTAAGTAAAGGGTGACGACCTATTCCTGTTTAATGGGGATTGGGGCGCCACAACTATTAATCATTTGTCATAATAAATAATAAATTGTGCATGGCAGGGTGTACTGCTAGCAAAAATATATTTGTATTGAATGGTAATTCTATCAATATTATACATTTTTCATGTGTATTAAATAAAAAGTATAAAAAAACTAAGTTTTATCGAAAATAAAAAAGGATGGGTCGACCCACCTTGCTTGCGGGCGAGCTTGCCCTGCCACGGGCCTACCTATCTGTCGGATTCATAAATGTCAAGCCCAATCCTCCATTCTGGCAGTGCGGGCTAGCCCAACGAGTCCATTCCATTTGACAACTTTAGATCTCAAGAGGTCTATGTCACAATTTTTAAACTCATCAATTTATAAGAAACTCGAAATTTGATTTGTGGTCGGAATACTGGACAAAACAATATATTAACCAATTTAGTTATAAAAAAAAAACACATTTCATAATTTTAAATAACATGTGAACTCTACTCTCAATTTATTGTTTTATTATTCAATACATCAATTACTTCGATATCATAATTCACTTATTTCATTTCATTTATCTTATTTTTGAAGAGACTTTTGAATCTAAATATAACTTAAAAAAACTTCAAAGACACTAATAATAAAAGATACACTTCTTATGCTCAATCCTCACGCATTGCACCTTAAAAAAAGCTTTAAAGAGTAGGTCTTGCGTACCTCCGGGGCACTGTGCCGCCAAACATTTATTGTAATCTCTTTAAGTAATATGATTAATACCTTAACATGTAACAAATAATACCTTCACTAAAACATATGTTTCAGTTATACACGTAACCTTATGAATATGCAACTAATACCTTATGAATATATCACCAATACATTCAAGGATATACCACTAATACCTTATGAATACACCAATAATACATCATGAGTATATAACTAATACCAACCTAATAATACCTTTGGGGTACATAAGTTTTTGCCAACTTTAAATGCACTAATAATGTAAGATGCACGTTTTATACTCAATCTCGTGCATCGCATGGGTGCATCGCTAGTCTATATCTATAATATAATAATAGTAAGGAAGTTGAAAATAATTACATCTTTACCCTTTTTTCTCCTAAAAATTATAAATAAGTAAAAAAAATATTTTCCATTTTTATTACATGATCTATTTGTTTTAATAATATAATTAATTATTGTATTTTTTTGTCTTTAAAATTTTAATTATTTTATCAATTTTATTTGATATTATATAATTATTGTATTAGTTTATTGTTAATCTATGGACCTTAATTAAATTACTTTTATTGAATTTAATTTCTTAACTACCAATAATACACATTGTCCATAAAATTATCTCAATAAAATATATTAATTTGTTTAGGTATATTTGATATCATATTTAATATTATAAGTTAATAAATAAATGTAACACTGCTTCTGTAGTATGAAATTATATGTCATCTTAATATCATTCAACATTTTACGATGATTATTAATATATATATACCAATATATTTTATTGATGAAGATATTATTAATCGAATAAGTATAAATAGGGAAAAACTCTCTTCTGGTCCTGTTGAAAGACCACTGTCCGATTTTGGTCCCATTAAAACCAAAATTAGTCCAGTTAAGTCAAAATGTGAACATTTTCAGTCCTTTCACCACCAGAAAAACGATTTTTCGGCAATTCTCCGGCGAGTGCGATGCACTCGCCTCCAATCCGAAATTTCCAACTATCTCGTACTGATGTGGAATTATGGAGTCCATGTGGCATTTCTTTTACACTAAAATAATTTCCATCTAATGCCACATCATCATTAAATTAATTTCCAACTATTGATACAAATTAAATTAATTCAAAACTAGAAACGAAAAAATTAAAATCATAAAATCATAAAACCACTAAATCAAAATCACAAACCCTAAAATCCTAAAATCAAATTTTAAGAAACCAAATTAAAATAAATCTAAAACGAAAAAGAATATGAACAACACACATCTTCATCATCATCTTCCTCATCGATGCAACTTCCTCTTCCACCGGATACACTTCATCATCATCTTCATCATCAAGGGGCAAAACACAATGAAGAAGAATCAAAAAAAAAAAAAAAACAAACAAACAATACAAAAAGGAATCCTGCAAAACAGGAAAAAAGAAAAAAAACCCATTTTGAACACCTTCATCTTCATCATCAAGTGACAAAACAGAATGGAGAAGAATCAAAAAAAAAAAAAAAAGATACAAAATGGAAGGCTTCAAAAATGATGTGGTGTGGGTTTTCCCAATCAACAAAATAGAGAGATGTAATAGAAAATATAAGGATAGAGAGAGAAAATCATTTGGTAGAAGAGGATAAAAAATGGATAACTTGGATGAGAAGTCCTCATCCTTACAATTTATACTACATTATGAGGGTATGATAGTCATTTACTTCCTATAAACCCTAATTGAAAAAAGATTTATGGCTCATTGGGTCTATGCTTCATTAAGCCCAACATCATTCCTTGAACTCTCTCGTCTGACCTCTTCTACGTCTGACGTCTTCCACATCATCACATCTGACTTTTTCAATGTTATCACGTCTGCCACGTCTGCCAAGTCAGTTATGGCTCTCCACTTCTGCAAAGAGATATTGTTCATCAATGGCTTTAAGCTACTATTGTCTTCCCACATCAGCTACTCCCCCTGGTGCGATTGAGCAGATCTGGTGTGGCATAGCTGGTCAATTGCAACACTTGTGAACTTCTTCTCGAGCAGAGAGCTAATTTACCCATTAGCTACTCCCCCTGGTGCGATTAAGCAGATCTGGTCTGGCAGAGCTGGTCAATTGCAGCACTTGTAAACTTTTTCTCGAGCAGAGAGCTAATTTCCCCATTAGCTACTCCCCCTGGTGCGATTGAGCAGATCTGGTGTGGCAGAGCTGGTGAATTGCAGCACTTGTGAAACACTTCTCGAGCAGAGAGCTAATTTCCCCATTAGCTACTCCCCTTGGTGCAATTGAGCAGATCTGGTCTGGCAGAGCTGGTCAATTGCAACACTTGTAAACTTCTTTTCGAGCAGAGAACTAATTTTCCCATTAGTTACTCCCCCTGGTGCGATTGAGCAGAACTGGTGTGGCAGAGCTGGTCAATTGCAGCACTTGTGAAACACTTCTCGAGCAGAGAGCTAATTTCCCCATTAGCTACTCTCCCTTGTGCAATTGATCAGATCTGGTCTGGCAGAACTGGTCAATTGCAGCACTTGTAAACTTCTTCTCGAGCAGAGAGCTAATTTCCCCATTAGCTACTCCCCTGGTGCGATTGAGCAGATCTGGTGTGGCAGAGCTGGTCAATTGCAGCACTTGTGAAACACTTCTCGAGCAAAGAGCTAATTTCCCCATTAGCTACTCCCCCTGGTGCAATTGAGCAGATCTGGTCTGGCAGAATTGGTCAATTGCAGCACTTGTAAACTTCTTCTCGAGCAGAGAGCTAATTTCCCCATTAGCTACTCCCCTGGTGCGATTGAGTAGATCTGGTGTGGCAGAGCTGGTCTATTAGCAGACCTCATCCTTAGACAGGTCACGTCTTCTGGCAGATCTCATCTCCAGTTGGATCACGTCTTCTGGCAGACCTCGTCCTTAGACGGGTCACATCTTCTGGCAGACCTCATCTCCAATTGGATCACGTCTATTGGCAGACCTCGTCCTTAGACGGGTCACGTCTTCTGGCAGACCTCATTTATTGGCAGACCTCGTCCTTAGACGGGTCACGTCTTCTGGCAGACCTCATCTCCAATTGGATCACGTCTATTGGCAAACCTCATCCTTAGACGGGGTCAAGTCTTCTGGCAGACCTCATATCCAATTGGATCACGTATATTGGCAGACCTCATCCTTAGACGGGTCACGTCTTCTAGCAGACCTCGTACTTAGACGGGTCACGTCTTCTGGCAGACCTCATCTCCAATTGGATCATGTCTTCTGGCAGACCTTGTCTATTGGCAGACCTCATCCTTAGACGTGTCACTTTTTCTGGCAGACCTTGTCTATTGGCAGACCTCGTCCTTAGACGGGTCACGTCTTCTGGCAGATCTCATCTCCAATTGGATCACGTCTTCTGGCAGATCTCATCTTTCGTCAGATCTTTTCTTCATTGGACATATGATTTCTTCCTATAGAAATGACGTCTTCCGCCAGAGGTGACTTCCTACGCCAGAGATGACGTCTTCCTCCAGAGATGACGTCTTCCGCTGGAGATGACGTCTTCCCCCAGAGATGACTTCCTACGCCAGAGATGATGACTTCCGCTGGAGATGACTTCTTTCGCCTGAGATGACGTCTTCCGCTGGAGATGACATCTTTCTGTAGAGATGACGTCTTCCGCCAGAAATGACGTCTTTCACTGAAGATGATGTCTTTCGCCAGAGGTGACTTCCTACGCCAGAAATGATGTCTTCTGCTGGAGATGACGTCTTCCTCCAGAGATGTCGTCTTCCGCTGGAGATGACGTCTTCCGCCAGAGATGACTTCTTACGCCAGAGATGACGTCTTCCGCTGGAGATGACTTCTTTCGCCTGAGATGACGTCTTCCTCCAAAGATGACGTCTTCCACTGGAGATGACGTCTTCCGCCAGAGGTGACTTCCTACGCCAGAGATGACATCTTTCGCTGGAGATGACGTCTTCCTCCAGAGATGACGTCTTCCGCAGAGATGTCGTCTTCTGCTAGAGCTTTCTAGAGTAGATTTGTCTTCAGGTCCCACCTTTGCGGGTCAGAGGATTACGCAGACCCGGAGATCTGGTCTCTGCCCGGAAGACTGCTTTCTAGGGCGAATTTGAATTTGACCCCACCATCCCAAGTCAGAGGTGGATCAGACCCGGAGGCCTGCCTCTGCCTGGGAGGCTGCTTTCTAGGTGGATTTGTCTTCAGGTCCCACCTTTTCGAGTCAGAGGATTACACAGACCCGGAGATCTGTCCTCTGCCCGAAAGGCTGCTTTCTAGGGCAAATTTGAATTTGACCCCACCGTCTCAAGTCAGAGGTAGATCAGACCCGGAGGCCTACCTCTGCCTGGGAGGCTGCTTTCTAGGCTAAATTTGTCTTCATGCCCCACCTTTTCGAGTCAGAGGATTACGCAAACCCGGAGATCTGGCCTCTGCTCGAAAGGCTACTTTCTAGGGCAAATTTGAATGAGCAGATCGGAATTAATTGAGCAGAACTATTTTTTCTGAGGCATATATGATATTGTGATTTGATAAGCAGATATGATATAAGAGCTGATTTTGGCAGATCTGATTATTGTGTTAGATCCAAGCAGATTCTCTGGGGTAAAACTGATTATCCATATCTGACAAGCTGATTCAATTTCCATATCCGATAATATATTTTATTTTATTTTTCTTAGATAATGTTTTTTTCCAACGACGGAACTGATAATTAACAGATCTGACTTAATTACAGAACTGATTTCCCAACCACAGTAATAACTAGCAGATCCGATGATTAGCAGATCTCCCAACTGCAGAACTGATAATTAGCAGTTTAACTGCAGATTTGATTTAATCACAGCGCGTAGCGGTTTAATTACAGATTTGATTTAATCGTAGCTCTGATTCTCCAACAGCCAAATATCGGCAGATTTGATTTTCCAAGATCTGATTTAATCGCAGCGATTTAATTGCATATCTGATTTAATCGCAGCTCAGATTTTCCAACAGCCAAATATTAGCAGATCTGATTTAATCGCAGCGGTTTAATAACTAGCAGATCCGATGATTAGCAGATCTCCCAACTGCAGAACTGATAATTAGCAGTTTAACTGCAGATCTGATTTAATCACAGCGCGTAGCGGTTTAATTACAGATTTGATTTAATCGTAGCTCTGATTCTCCAACAGCCAAATATCGGCAGATTTGATTTTCCAAGATCTGATTTAATCGCAGCTCTGATTTTCCAACAGCCAAATATTAGCAGATCTGATTTAATCGCAGCGGTTTAATAACTAGCAGATCCGATGATTAGCAGATCTCCCAACTACAGAACTGATAATTAGCAGTTTAACTGCAGATCTGATTTAATCACAGCGCGTAGCGGTTTAATTACAGATTTGATTTAATCGTAGCTCTGATTCTCCAACAGCCAAATATCAGCAGATTTGATTTTCCAAGATCTGATTTAATCGCAGCGGTTTAATTGCAGATCTGATTTAATCGCAGCTCTGATTTTCCAACAGCCAAATATTAGCAGATGTGATTTAATAGCAGCTCTGATTTTCCAACAGCCAAATATTAGCACATCTGATTTAATCGCAGCTCTGATTTTCCAACAGCCAAATATTAGCACATCTGATTTAATCGCAGCTCTGTTTTTCCAACAGCCAAATATTAGCAGATCTGATTTAATCGCAGCTCTGTTTTTCCAACAACCAAATATTAGCAGATCTGTTTTAATCGCATCTCTGTTTTTCCAACAGCCAAATATTAGCAGATCTGTTTTAATCGCAGATCTGATTTTCCATCCGCAATAATATTAGGCAGATCCAATTTGGAACAGATGATCAGCAGACCTCCGCATATCTGATCTTGTAACATCTGATATATAAATTTGTTGTGGCAAATTAATTCTAATAAAAATAAATCATGCTCAGTTAATTTCGATAAAAATAACTCATGAGAACAACACACTTTATCATATCTGAATTCTGCTTGATAAATATTACAAAACAGCGTGAATTTTGGTGAGGTATGCTTCGAAAGAGAACAAATTCAATACACAAATCATACATTCCATATACAAAGCAGATGATCCTGAATCCACAATTTCCAGATGTATAAAATAATGGTCTAAACTTTTATACAAACTTATTTCAAATAAAATAAAAATGCAGGTGAGAGGAGAATAAATGATAAGGATAATCCAATCAACACAAAATTTCATTGGGACATTTCAAACACTTTGTCTGTAAACTCTTAAAAAATCATCATCCAGCAAAATTAAGAACCCATCATCCAAAACACATCAGGTTCCTTTAGATTTATTTGATATAAAAAGTCATGGCTATGGTTTTCACACTATGGAGATACAACCCATTTCAAATATATTGAAAATTTCTCATCAAAGTGCGAATTCCAAACATAAATAAAAATAAAATAAGAAATTTAGAATTTCTTCCCCTTAATAATGACACCTATGCAGCTTCAGCAAAGTTGCAGACAGTCTTGAAGCTTTGGAGGATATGGAAACAAACCGAGTTCGAAATGCCAAACCCAGGAAAGGAAAGCAGCAAATCGAAAATATTCTCAATCAACAAAGGATATGGAACACCAGATCTGCTCCATAAGCCCTTCCTTCTTCACCTTCGCAAAGGTGCTTTTTCCCAGGAGCCTCCCCATTTCGTACATTCCGAAGATGACCCGCGTGTTTCGGGCGGCGCCGTTCAGCAAGTGGTGGTTATGTGTGGCTGGGGAAACAGACTTTGATATAAGGGGTAAAAGAAAATGAGATGTTGTTGCTTCTCCCAAATTAAATTAAAGCAAAATAGAGATGGTGAGTGAAAATGGAAGGATCCCGTCATGAAGGAGAGAGTTGAGGTTTCTACTCAATCCCCATCATTCCAACAAAACCAGATTAGTAGGCCGGAATAGAAATTGATCGGAACAAGGGAATGTGAAGGAGAAGGAGACTCACTTCTCACCTCACATTTCCCATAGACAGCGCCATTGATGTGGTGTGGGTTTTCCCAATCAACAAAATAGAGAGATATAATAGAAAATATAAGGATAGAGAGAGAAAATCATTCGGTAGAAGAGGATAAAAAATGGATAACTTGGATGAGAACTCCTCATCCTTACAATTTATACTACATTATGAGGGTATGATAGTCATTTACTTCCTATAAACCCTAATTGAATAAAGATTTATGGCCCATTGGGTCTATGCTTCATTAAGCCCAACATCATTCCTTGGACTCTCTCGTCTGACCTCTTCTACGTCTGACGTCTTCCACGTCATCACATCTGACTTTTTCAATGTTATCACGTCTGCCACGTCTGCCAAGTCAGTTATGGCTCTCCACTTCTGCAAAGAGATATTGTTCATCAATGGCTTTAAGCTACTATTGTGTTCCCACATCAAAAAAAAAAAAAAGAAAAAAGAAACCCATTTAGAAGAAAAAGAAACCCATTTCGAAGAAAAAGACACCCATTTCAAACAAACCCATTTCGAAAAAAAGACACAAAAAAGTGTTGAGCAGCGAGATAACGAAGTTGTTGAAGAACAACATACGACCAAGCTCACACACCTTAGGATTAGATTTTTTGATTTTGTTTAATTGGTTAATTTGGAGCTGGGATCTTTTAATTTTCATGTTGCGAGTCATCATCAATTTTTATTCTTCTTGCATTGATGTGTGCTTTCATATATTTTCTGCAATGTAACGCTTTTCTTATATATCAAGAATCACCATATAATATAATATTTTATTCTCTTTTCGATATTTTTATTTGTTCGTTTTCTTTTTATCTACGCACACATATATCATCTCTGTAGGCTTTAGGGTACTCATACCTAGTATTTCTTATTGATCTGTATAATGATGTTCAAATGAATTAGAAGTTCTTATGATGCAAAAATTATTGAGAAAACTATGACATAATGGATGTGCAATATAGCATCTAATTCATGAATCACAAAAACCTCAACTGCAATAGTCAATGATGACTTAGAATGCAAATATATATTCTTTATGCAACCTCAAAACTATACTGGTTGACCCATCAATGGTGGTCTATGTTTTCCTACAGATTTGAACAAGAAAACCATCTATCTTTCCATTTGACGTTTCCAGCGTTAACAATATATCCCTTCGTTGTCTTCTACACCAACAATATTGAGATTGGCATTTTGGATGTCCATCTCGCGATGAATCAAGTCCAACACAAATGAGATACGTTTAAACTCAATGTGTAACTTATCTCCCGCCAAAAATACCTTTCCACTATTGCCACACTCAATCCAACGACACCCAAGTTGCTTCTTCACACCCTTCTCTTTCATTCGAGCCCACATGCTATAAGCTTTTTATCTCATCCCGTTTGCTAGATACATTTCAGCTAGAATCATATACACACCCAAGTTGAAAGGCTCTAAGTGCAATATCTTCTCTCTTGCAATCTCAGCTATTGCCATGTTCTTGTGCACTCTACAAGCTCCAAAAAGAGCTTCTCAAACACTGGCATGAACTTCTAGTCCCTCTCTGTTCATTTCATTCAAAAGATCCATCGCTTCATGAACCGGTTGATCCATCAATGGTGGTCTATGTTTCCTATAGATTTGAACAAGAAAACCATCTGTCTTCCCATTTGACATTTCCGGCTTTAACAATGTATCACTTCGTTTACCTTTCAATATTACTACTGTAACACCCGTTTTTAAGAAAACTTGCATTGCATATTTAACAAAATTACTTTTACCTTTCAATTATAAATGATTTAAATGAGCTATTAAGTTATATAAAGTTATGATTTACATATTACATTATACTTGATGATTTTAAAGATTTTATGACCTAACATATCTTCCGAGATTTTAAAGGCTTTTTGTAGGATTGCTCACGGAGGTAAAAAATCAAGGTAGGAAAGTTGAAGGATGGAGGAAAGAATTCTAAAAAACAGCAGGCACACAAAGTTGTTCATGTTGACGGGAATTCTTCAAGTGACTTGAGTCTTTTGCAGGGATTCACCATGGAGCAATTAGCACAGTTGAGGAATCTTCTGAACAACAATATTGGCACCAGCAAAGCCTCTTCGGAACCCTCTGTAAACATGGCTGGTAAGATCAATTTAAATGCATCGTGGGTAATAGATTCCGGAGCCACGAAACATATTACACACGATGAAGGTTTCCTAAAATCCGTGATCCATTCAAATATCAAAACACCAGTTAAAATTCCTAATGGGGAAAGAATGTCTGTTCAGAGCATTGGGAATGTTGATTTACCTAAAGGCTTGAATGTTGAACGTGTTTTACATGTACCAGATTTTCAGTGTAATCTGCTCTCGGTCAGCCGAGTCACAAAGGATCTCAATTATGTTATGACTTTCTTTCCCGGCTTTTGTACTCTGCAGGACTTAGTTTCGAGGAACCTGATTGGAGTGGGTAGAGATCGTGGTGATCTATATTTTCTAGAACCAGTGGATGGTGATCGAAGAGTCTTCTCAGCAACTGTTGATCCCGAAATTTGGCATAGAAGATTGGGTCATGCCTCCAGAATGAAGGTGCAAAGTATTTGTTCCTTTAATAAAGCTTTGAATAATTTTTGTGAGCCTTGCATGAGAGCAAAACAAACAAGAACTCCTTTTCCTTTAAGTTCTATTCAGTCCACTAGGTGTTTTGATTTAATACACTGTGACATTTGGGGTGGATATAAAACTGCCTCATTTATAGGAGCACACTACTTCCTTACCATTGTTGATGATTATAGTCGAGGGGTTTGGGTTTATTTGATGAAATTGAAATCTAAAGCTAGCCAATATTTGCAATTGTTTTGCAATATGGTGAAAACCTAGTTTGGTAAACTTGTGAAGCGAATTCGGACTGATAATGGGGGGGGGGGGGGGGGGGAATTTCAATCGCATGAAATGATGAATTATTATGCGAGGTGTGGAATTATCCTTGAGACGTCTTGCGTCCATACGCCACAACAAAATGGAGTTGTGGAACGTAAGCATAGATACATTTGGGAAATTGCTAGAGCTTTACGCTTTCAAGCTGAGTTGCCTGTTGATTTTTGGGGAGAATGTGTATTAACTGCAGTTTATATAATAAATGGACTCCCTTCAAAGCTTTTGCAGAATCGTACTCCTTACGAAATCCTAATAAACAAGAATCTGACTATGGACATATGAGAGTTTTTTGTTGTCTTGTGTATGCTAAGAATACTAAAAAAGGGGGAGATAAACTTGAAGAAAGGGGGAGGTCATGCATTTTTGTAGGATATCCGCATGGGCAGAAAGACTACAAGGTATATGACATTAGGAACAATAAAATATATACCTCACGTGATGTGAGGTTCTTTGAGAATATCTTTCCTTATGGGTCTGAAATTGATAAGATTCGGGATCAGCGGAACAAAGAATGGGATACTTTCATTGACTTGGATGATACCCACGATATGGCGCAAGTCGAAGAAGATAGT
The DNA here is from genome assembly GCA_005771605.1 of Scutellaria baicalensis. Classification (NCBI taxonomy): domain Eukaryota; kingdom Viridiplantae; phylum Streptophyta; class Magnoliopsida; order Lamiales; family Lamiaceae; genus Scutellaria; species Scutellaria baicalensis. The sequence continues at coordinate 11,346,542 of CM016729.1, forward strand.
GGAGGTGAGGAATCAAATAAAGTCGATATTCCTGAAGAAAATAATGATCAGGCTGTGACACAAAACACACGTCAAAGTAGAAGAATTAGACAACAACCAAACCATTTTCAAAGATATGAGGTTGATTTACCACCGTCTATAGACCACACGCAGCCCACGTCCAACTCAGGAACCTCGACGGTACATCATTTTGCGAATTATGTCTCTTATGATAATTTCTCTTACGCTCACAAATGTTTTTTGACGGCTATTAATAAACAAAATGAGCCAAAGTTTTTTTTTCAAGCAGTTAAAGTCCCTCAGTGGCAATAAGCAATGAAGAGAGAAGTTGATGCTTTAGAGGCAAATGCAACTTGGGAATTAGTGCAGCTGCCCCCAGGCAAACGTGCTATAGATTCAAAATGGGTCTACAAAATAAAATACAAACCCAATGGAGAAGTTGATCGCTACAAGGCTCGACTCGTGGCAAAAGGCTTCATGTAAATTGAGGGAATTGATTTCCATGAAATGTTGGCAAAAGGGTCCAGTTGTAGATACGCTTCAATATCGGCGTTTAATTGGGCGGCTTCTTTACCTCACTGTGACGAGGCCAGACATACAATATGCCACAAACATTTTGAGCCAATTTGTTTCGTCACCTCGTCAGTCCCACATGGATGCTGCATTGAGAGTTCTACACTATCTCAAGGGGACGGCTGGGTAAGGTATATTTCTTCCAGCCAATGGAGAATTGTCATTAGAAGCATATTGTGATTCAAGTAAAGCCGACTTCACTTTTTTGTGTCAATCAAGCCATAAGCGTACAAAACATGTGGAAATGGATTGTTATTTTGTTCGAGAGAGAGTTGAGTCTAAGGATATTGAACCTCAAAAGATCTCCACTTCCGAACAACTAGCAGATGTTCTCACTAATGCACTTTGGTCCGACAGACTTCGATATCTCGTTGGCAAGTTGGGGGTTCGAGATCTTCACCTTCCAACTTGAGGGGGAGTGTTGGAAACTATTATTCTACCTATCATCACGGAGATAATCTGCAATTCTTGATTTTTGTATTTTTGGTACATATTATAATAGTAGAATGAAATATCCTTGATTAGAGTTTTGTTCCTTATTTTTGTAATCTTCCTTGTAAATATTTAAGGGATCACACCCCCTTTTCTCAATATACTGAAAACTTCATTCACCATCTCTGTGTCAATTTTATCATGCATTGATGTGTGCTTTCATATATTTTCTGCAATGTAATGCTTTTCTTATATATCAAGAATCACCATATCATATAATATAATATTGTTAAGAAAATACACCAAATGATCTCAACACTTAAGAACTCCACCACCAATTCTTGAAGCTTGCAAAGAAACTCAAAGAAGACAAACAAGAACAAGCACTCAAAGGAATTATGTGGTTTGGCTTTAAAGCACTCAAAGGATTTATGTGGTTTGGCTTTAATCCCTACATCCACGGGAACAAACGGGGAGGGAAGATTTATTCAAAACAAAAAAAAAACAATAAAATACTCTCCTGCAAATCTGCTGTACAAACTCTCAAAATGAATGAACTCACTCACTTCTCACAAGAATATCTCTCCAAGCTATCTATGTCAATCTAAACTAAATACATCCCTTTATAGCCATATATATAGGCTTTACAATGCACTTGAAATCAGATCGAACGGATAAGAATCGAGCTCTGTAGAAGATCTTGAAGTTCGCATCTTTCGCACTCTGTTTTCCTTCTCCAGCAAATCCCAATCGAATTAACTACCATTCCAGACATGTGTCGACTTTCTTTTCATCCGCAAGAATCAGCCACATAAGCAAAGCTCAAACACGTTTCCATAAGTGAAAACGACTCTTAGGAGAGAGAAGGAAATCAACTCTAGTTCAAATGAGAAACTTGCCTTTATAAGTAAGAAACGCGCTTTTAGTCTTTCACAACGCTTTGAATAGTCCAACCTTCCACGACGCTTATTTCCAATTTAACAACGCTTATAAAAACGTTGTCTTTTTTCCTTTACCAAAATTCTATGATTTTATGTGAACTTAAGATCAGCTCACATCTTCAGGTTTCAGCCATATACTTCACAATCTCCACCTTATGGCTAAACCTCCCAAGCAGCCCTAACTTCCAGCTCCTTGACTGAGCTTGTTCCTCATTTTCTCCTCAAACCAACAAGTTTCAAGCACAACTCAAACTTTGCTGCAGGTAAGGCCTTAGTGAACACATCTGCAGGGTTCTCTTTAGTGGCAATTTTGATGACTTTAACTTCACCTTGCTCCACCTTATCCCTGACGTAATTGAGCTTAACATCTATATGTTTGGTCCTCTCATGATAGCTGTAATGTTTAGTCAGATGTATGGCACTATAATGTCACAATGTATAGCAACAATTTTCTGCCTCAACCCAAACTCTTTTAGGATCCCCTTGAGCCATATTGCCTCCTTCACAGCCTCAGTGATAGCCACAAATTCTGCCTCTGTAGTTGAAAGAGCCACTATGGATTGATGCATAGCTTTCCAACTCACAGATGTGCCAAATAGAGTGAACACATAACAGGATAAAGACTTCCTTGTGTCCAAGTTAACTGCAAAATCTTCGTCCACATAGCCCTCTATAGGTGCTGCTAACTCTGAAACCTTTCTGAAACTTAAGTCATTGTCCACTGAGCCATTCAAGTACCTCATCACCCCCTTGACAGCTTCCTAATGATCTTGCCCTGGATTTGACATAAACCTGCTAATCACACTCATAGCAAAGGCAAGATCTGGCCTGCAACACACCATTGCATACATTAAACTTCCAACAGCACTAGCATATGGAACCTTAACCATTCTGTCCACTTCTTCTTGTGTGTGAGGTTTTTATTCCTTGGATAGCTTGATACTTTGGCTTATAGGTACACTTGCAACTTTAGCTTGATTTATTTGATACCTAATCAAAACCTTCTTCAAGTAATCAACCAATTCCAGAAATGCTTCACTAATCTTCTCATCTCTGATTATGTCCATCCTAAGCATTCTCTTTGCTGCTCCAAGGTCTTTCATTTCAAATTCTGTCTTAAGCATAAACTTCACTTCAAGCAAAGATTCATTAGAAGTACTAGCAAGCAACATATCATCAACATACAATAAAAGATAAGTATGAGAATTACTGTCATGCTTTAAGTAAACACAATGATCAAACTTGCTTCTAGAGAAACCTGCCTTAATCATGAAATGATCAAACCTGAGATACCATTGCCTTGGTAATTACTTGAGACCATACAGAGATTTCCTGAGCAAGCAAGCTTTTTTCTCCCTGACATTGACATGAAGACCCTCTGGAATCACCATATAAATCCTCTCCTTTAGCTGTCCATTTGATGAAGATACATATTGAATTGAGCTACCATGGCCAGCAATATCCTTATAGAGCAATGCTTAACCACAGGTGAGAATATCTTAGTGTAATCCACTCCTTCTTTCTGAGTAAATCCCTTTGCCACCAACCTAGCTTTGAACCTAATTTTATTGCCCTTTGTTACCTCCACTTTCCTCCTAAAGATCCACTTACAGCTAACAAGCTTTTACTTCTGAGGTTTATCAACAATCTCCCAGGTTTCATTCTTGTCTAGAGAATTCAATTCCTCTTGAATGGCTACAAGCCATTGCTCTTTCTGAGATCCAGTGATAGCTTGCTTGTAGGTGGCAGGCTCAGCACTCTCAAGTTCTTAAGCAGTAAGAAGAGTAAATGAAACTGTATCAGCATGACCAAACCTTTCTGGAGGTCTGATTGTCCACCTTGATCTATCCCTTACCAGCTGATAGTTAGCTAACTGGTTATCCCCATCATCATGGTCTGATTCTTCAGTCTCATCTTCTCCCTCTGAGTTGGAGGTTCTTTCCATATTCTGATTGATGACAAGAGGCTCCACCTCAAACTGAGATCCCTGGACAGATGATGAAGCTGATGTGATGTCTTGCTCCTTCTTTTTCAGTGGCATTTTGCTTTCATCAAACACAACATCTTTGCTAATCAAACACTTTTGGTACTCCTTCTCAAAACACCATAACTTATAGCCTTTAACACCTTTTGTATATCCCAGAAAAACACATTTAAGAGCTCTATGTTCTAACTTGTCCTTAGATACATGTGCATAAGACATGCAGCCAAAGACTCTCAAGTTGCTATAATTTGTAGGAGCTCCACTCCACTTTTCCTCATGTGTCTTGAAGTCAATAGCTGATGAGGGACTCCTATTGATCAAATACATTGCAGTAGTCACCGCTTCACCCCAAAAAGAGTTAGGTAAACCAGAACTTATAAGCAAGCACCTTACCTTGTTCAAGATAGTTTGGTTCATTCTTTCAGCAAGGCCATTTGTTGTGGTGTGCCTGGGACAATCTTGTGCCTCAAGATCCCTCTCTCTCTGCAAAAACCATTGAATTCCTCAGAGGTAAACTCCAAGACATTATCTGTTCTGAGACATTTGAGCTTCTTCCCAGATGTGTTCTCAACCTCATAAAGCCTCTCTTTGAAGGTGCTGAAAGCTTGATCCTTTGATTTTAGAATGTAGATCCATACCTTCCTTAAGTAATCATCAATCAATGGTCCCTCCACTTCATGTTTGAGTCCTTGAAGGCCCCCAAAGATCTGAATGTACATACTCCAATGGTCCCTTAGAGAAATGTTGTCCTTTCTTGTATGGCAGCTTCTTGTTCTTTCCAAGAACACATGAATCACAGAAATCCAACTTGCTTATATTGTCTCTTCCAAATACCTGTTGCTTAGCAAGTTCCAAAAGACACTTTTCACTCATATGCCCCAGCCTTCTTTGCCACAGTAGTGTTGTATCCACCTCCTGAGCTGAATTGACATTACCAACACAGACTCTCCTGTCTCCTTTAGATACTGTGAGTGCTCCAGCTACTGAGTGGAATTTGTACCCTTGAGTATCTAGCATCCCTAGTGATATTAGGTTCGTCTTTAACTCTGGTACATACCTAACATTTTGAAGGATCCTGATTACCCCATCAAACATCTTAAGTGCCACAGAACCAGTTCCCTTCACCTTACAACTGAAATCATTGCCTAGCATCACAATTCCTCCATCCGCCAAATTGAGTTCTTGGAAGGAATCCTAGATGGGAGTCATGTGAAATTAACACCCTGAGTCCAAGATCCATTCAGCATTTACCTTGGTAGATGTAATGGCTAGAACTTCAGCTGACTCATAGCCTGAATTTGAATTTGTTGCTTCTGCAGTTTGATTAACTTGATTGGATTGAGCATTTCCCTTGTTCTTCAGAAACTGCTTGTACTTGAGACAATCCTTCTTGTGATGTCCAGGTTTGTGGCAATAAAAGCATCTGTTTAACTTCACATCATCATTTGAATTCTGATTGGAGTCAGGCTTCTTTTGTTCTTGATTCTGTTTAAGTGGCTTCTTGTGAAACTTCTTCTTGCCTTGCTTGATTGCTAATCCTTCAGCTATAGGCTTTGACTTACTCTCTGAATACATGGAGAGTTCTTTGGTTTTCAGAGCAACCACTACTTCCTCCAATGTTAGATCATGCTGCCTCCCATATATAATAGAATCTATAAAATGTTCATAGTTCCTAGGAAGTGTGCTTAGCAACATTAGAGTTTGTCTTCCTCCATTAGACTGACTTCTATATCTTCAAGGTCTTCAAGAACCTTGCTGAATCCTCCAACTGATCCAAGATGGATTTGTCTTCAATCATCTTGTAAGCATAGAATCTCTTCTTCATATACATCCTATTTGCATTGGTTTTCACCATGTATAGACTCTCTAACTTGTTCCAAACTGCCATAGTTGTTTGCTCTTTTACCACTTCCCTTAGTACCTTGTCCCCCAGACTCAAGATAAGAGTATTGTGGGCCTTTTCAAGAATTTGATGCTTCTCCTCCACTCTCATGGATTCAGAAAAAGCTTCATCCCCAAAAAGTGCCATAGCTAGACCTTGCTGTACCAGAAGTGCCTTCATCTTGATCCTCCATAAACCGAAATCCCCTTTACCATTGAAGCGCTCAATGTCAAACCGTGTGGTGGCCATTCTTCACCTTCTTCCCAAAGACGGCGACAAATTGTTAAGAAAATACATCAAATGATCTCAACACTTAAGAACTCCACCACCAATTCTTGAGGCTTGCAAAGAAACTCAAAGAAAACAAAGAAGAACAAACACTCAAAGGATTTACGGGGTTCGACTTTAATGTCTACATACACGGGAACAAACAGGGAGGGAAGATTTATTCAAAATGAAAGAAAAACAATACAATACTCTCCTGCAAATCTGCAGCACAAACTCTCAAAATGAATGAACTCACTCACTTCTCACAAGAATATCTCTCAAAGCTATCTATGTCAATCTAAACTAAAAACATCCCTTTATAGCCATATATATAGGCTTTACAATGCACTTGAAATCAGATCGAACGGATAAGAATCGAGCTCTGTAGAAGATCTTGAAGTTCGCATCTTTCGCACTCTGTTTTCCTTCTCCAGCAAATCCCAACCGAATTAACTACCATTCCAGACACGTGTCAACTTTCTTTTCATCCGCAAGAATCAGCCACATAAGCAAAGCTCAAACACGTTTCCATAAGTGAAAACCGACTCTTAGGAGAGAGAAGGAAAGCAACTCTAGTTCAAATGAGAAACTTGCCTTTATAAGTAAGAAACGCGCTTTTAGTCTTTCATAACGCTTTTAACAGTCCAACCTTCCACAACGCTTAATTCCAATTTAACAACGCTTATAAAAACGTTGTCGTTTTTCCTTTACCAAAATTCTATGATTTTATGTGAACTTAAGATCAGCTCACATCTCCAGGTTTCAGCCATATACTTCACAAATATTGTATTCTCTTTTCCATATTTTTAATTTGTTTGTTTTCTTTTTGTCTACGCACACATATATCATCTCTGTAGGCTCTAGGGTACTCATACCTAGTATTTCATGTTGATCTATAATCTTTCACTTACATACTGATGCAGTGGCGGTATAGATTAACCATCACACCTTCCATAATATGTTGATTCAATGAAGAATACAGACAACCCTAATTAAAATTTCATAATCAATCAATCTGTATAATGATGTTCAAATGAATTCGATGTCCTTATGATGCAAAAACTATTGAGAAAACTATGACATAATGGATGTGCAATATAGCATCTAATTCGTGAATCACAAAAAACTCAACTGCAATAGTGAATGATGATTTAGAATGCAAATATATATTCTTTATGCAACCTCAAAACTATACTGGTTTACCCATTAATGATGGTCTGTGTTTTCCTACAGATTTGAACAAGAAAAGCATCTATCTTCCCATTTGACGTTTCCAGCGTTAACAATATATCCCTTCGTTGTCTTCTACACCAGCAATATTGAGATTGGCATTTTGGAAGTCCATCTCGCGATGAATCAAGTCCAACACAAACGAGATACGTTAAACTCAATGTGTGCCTTATCAACCGCCAAAAATACCTTTCCACTATTGCCACTCTCAATCCAACTACACCCAAGTTGCTTCTTCACACCCTTCTCTTTCATTCGAGCCCACATGCTATAAGCTTTTTCTCTCATCCCGTTTGCTAGATACAATTCAGCTAGAATCATATACACACCCGAGTTGAAAGGCTCTAAGTGCAATATCTTCTCTCCAGCAATCTCAGCCATTGCCATGTTCTTGTGCACTCTACAGGAAGAGCTCCCCAAACACTGGCATGAACTTCTAGTCCGTCTCTGTTCATTTCATTCAAAAGATCCATCACTTCATGAGCCGGTTGATCCATCAATGGTGGTCTATGTTTCCAATAGATTTGAACAATAAAACCATCTTTCTTCCCATTTGACGTTTCCCACTTTATAAACAATATATCACTTCGTTTACCTTTCAATATTACTATTGTAACACCCGTTTTTAAGAAAACTTGCATTGCATATTTAACAAAATTACATTTACCTTTCAATTATAAATGATTTAAATGAGCTCTTAAGTTATATAATGTTTTGATTTACGTATTACATTATACTTGACGATTTTAAAGATTTTATGACCTAACTTATCTTCCGAGATTTTAAAGGCTTTTTGTAGGATTGCTCACGGAGGAAACCGAGCTTGATCTCAACTAACTCGACAATTATGGATGAAAGTAAAAAGATAAGATGTACATAAATTTAAATGATGAAAAATGACATTATCTTTGGATGCTATGCTTGCTTGTTTGTGGCATGATTGCTATGATGAATAATTATGATCTTTATATGTTATGCTATGTGATAAAATATTTTACTTAAAATGTATTTATGCATCATAATGTATATAAACATATGTTCTTTTAATTAGAGTGAATGATATAAATAATTTGAGTCCCATTATAAGGAATTTTTTTTAGTAAATGTATTTTTATATAATTTGTGTTATGGCAGTATTATTCTCTTAATCTGTTCTGTATATATGAATAACTATACATATATATATATGTATAAAATATATAATACAAAATAATAAAGGAAAATAAATAAATAACAAATAGAAAATAGCGGAAATAATTGGACAAACAAATATACACAAATGCATGGGAGAGTGGCTAAGCATGCATGCATGACACCTCCTACTACATGACTAAGATTATATTAGCACACCTCCTACTACATGACTAAGATTATATTAGCACAGCTCCTACTTCATCTTACACATCCTACTAACCTTCTACAGAATGTCATAAGAGAGGACCTTTATACATCTTTTACACAAGAAAAAGACAGACGACACTTTCAGACTTGAGCCTGGTAGGAGAAAATAAGAAAGCAAACAATACACAATACACCTATTTTCTTTTCTTTCAACTTTGAAGGTATTTTGGTTTAAGACTTCTTATTTCTACTTTCAATTCTGATGTTTTCTTACTTGTAACATATATTAAGAAATTTCAAGGATGTTACAAGATAGGATGCTTCTATATTACAGTTCCATTTTGTGTTCTGCTTCTCTGTTCAGAAATATTCTTATAGGTTAAGGAATCGATTTAGACTAAACCCTTTTAACACAATATAGTATATGAAATTTAGAACATGTATGTTAAATTTGAGAATATTCGGAGTTAATCTCAATTTAATATGAATTTTAAACATGACCCTATTTTGCAGAATGTTTGTTATGTTTTTAGGTCTGATCAGACAATTATCGTGAACTGTACCCTTCTGTATTATGTATGATATTCAACTATGTTTTACAAACTGTTCTTAAATACATGCTGAAATTTAGTATGCAATTTTTGGAGTCTTGTATGATTTATGATTAATTGTACAATATAACCTGTTTTCTGAAAAAATAGTGACATGTTTTCTATCTGTTTATAAATTTTTTATATAATTGTAGAAAGTTTATTCATATGTTATATTATACTATGTTGTGGAAATAGATTTTAGGAAGATAATATAGTTTACCTCATGAAATTTGGAGCACAATTATATTTATAAGAAATTTTACAAGAAACTCTGTTTTCAGCCTATGTTACGCACTGTTTTCATCCAACTTTTAAATTTCATATGTAATTATTTGAATCATATTTAAAATTTAACATTTTATATGTTACAAATGAACATGTTTTCTGCCTTCTGTGAAAATATGAGAAATGTTTATAAATCCTATAAGGCATGATGAATTTTTCATTCAAGGCTAGTTTCTAGCTGAAATTGAAATGGAAAACTAGTTAGATGAATGATTTTTAATTCTTTGTACAAGAAGTTAAAATATATGAATTTTAGGTATGTTACACTAAAAGAAGATATGTGATCATATGAATAATATTGTGATTTTAGGAATTATATATGAATTATTAAAATTATTACATCTTTAAGTGTCTAAAGCTTATATTATAAGTATATTGGTTTCTTTTATATGCTAATCTTGTTTAAATGACTTATATATATATATATATAACACTATATAAGTATGGATGTTTTGTACATTTTTCATATAATTCCAAATTTAACCCTCATAATTAAATTTAATTGATGTGAAATAGAGTTCTATTTAAATAAAACTCTTTATTAAGAATAGTAATGTAATTTAATGTTTATTTATTTTTCTAGAATCCTTTACTTTTACAACTCTTCTAGAATTTTTTTTTTACATGAATTGATTATTTTTCTTCTATAACATTTTAAATTTGAGACTAAAATTAGTTTCATATTGATATATATTTAAAGACCCTTTCAACGGTATAAAATTTTATGAAAAAAACGTTATACTATGAATTTAATATTTTTTATTAAAGTATTGTACTATTAGAAGTTAGGGATAATTTCAATTTTGGTTTTGTATATGAGATAATTTCCATTTTTATCTTAGGTTTATTAAGTATTCATTTTCAATGTTGGTCATCTATGTTTTCATATTTTTCAATTTCAGTCTTTTTTTTATATATTTTCAAAATTGTTGACGTAGATACCAAAATTGAAGATAAAATATAATTATTTTTATATAATAATCAGTAAGTTTGAATTACCAAAATTAAAAGGAAATAAAATTAAATAACCATGGAGATTAGACTTTGGTTCAAATAATCTATCAAACTAAAATTATTCTTCTATAACATCCAAAATTTGAGACTAAAATTAGTTTCATATTAATATATATTTAAAGAGCTTTTCAATGATATATTAAAAGCTTATGGAAAAAAATGTTATACTATAAATTTAATAATTTTATTAAACTATTGTACTATTAGAAGTTAGGAATATTTCAATATAATTTTATATGTAAGACAATTTCCATTTTTTGTATGATTAAGTATTCGTTTTTGGTCCTCTATGTTTTAATTTTTTTCAATTTTAGTCATTTTTCTGTCTAAATTTTCAGGACTGCTGACGTAGCTTTCAAAATTGGAGGTAAAAATACAATTATCTTTATGTTAGAATCAGTAAGTTTGAATTACCAAAATCAAGAGGAAATAAAATTAAATAACCATGGAGAATTATTTGGAAGACATAGAGACTTTGGTTTAAATAATCTATCAAACTAAAATTAATTGTTATAGGTATCTGAACTTTGGAATTTTATAATATCATCACCAACCATTGAGAATGATACTAATCGGCAACCAAATGTTGTCGACGGTATAATTCCACTGAAGATATTTATTTCGAAGGGTATTTTTATTTTTAAAGTATTGGGGTAGAGACTGTAAGTTTGAAAAGTTTATAGAACTCACAATATTTCTTATTATACTTTAAATTCTCAAAATCATGCTTTCAATTCGAAAATAAACAAGAGAAATTGAGCCATTTGATTACGATTTAGAGGGGATTTGGTTTTCAACTTGAGGGACAATTATGAAGTTTTTCGACGACTATGATGGGGATTATTTGATGTTATTGGTGTGTTTTTTGTCATATTTTTATGAAAAGTTAATGAACTGATGTGTCGTTGAATATTTCCCGAAAACATAGGAATTGAGGAGAAAATGAGAGTTTTTGAGGTTTTTTCGTTAGGGGTGATGTGGCAGCCATCAGCGAGCACCAAATATAATTGAGAAATTAATTAATCAAAAGACAAAATATATACCCTCAAGAATAAGCATCTTCTGGACAATGACATAAGTATCATTTGCAAATGTTGGCAATGGTAAAGTTCCAAAATTCTAATAATTTGTGTAAAAGGGTTATAGTTTGGGGTGATTTTTGTTATTTACCTTATTTTTCTGTAATAACAAATTATAAATTCACATGTACGAAAAGAGTTCAAGAAAAATGGTTAGATTTGAATTTTCATTAATTTTTTGTTTGGTTCGAAAATTCTTTAAGAATAAAAAAATTGAATATTCAAGTAATTAAAAAATTACTAAATAAACTTTACCTTGTCTACTAAATTTTCAGTCATACCATTATACGTCAAATAATCTATGTATTTTTATCTTTATTTCGTTCATTTCAAATTGTAATTTCTATAAACTTTCTATCTTTACAACTATAAATATTATAAAATCATCATTTAACGTTTAAAATTATTAAATTACAATTAAAAAGTATAAATATAATTTCAAGTTTTTCTAATTAAATTCCATTTTAATAAACATAAACGTTGAAAGAAATATGAAAACCAAGATTTTAAATTTTGTGGGGCTTATAGAGAGAATTAATTAATTTGCCGTGAATTTTGTATGTTTTGGTTAAAATTTGGTTTTCAACTTAACTAAGGTACTTGAAGTTTGAAACTTTATAATATTACCACAAAACTTTATGAATGATACTAATAGGACGTCAAATGTTGTCGGCGGTGGAAAATCCCCCCCGTAGATATTTATTATGAAGGGTATTTTAACCTTTTAAAAGTATTCGGGTGGAGGTTGTGATTTTGCAAAGTTCATAAAAAGGGAAACTATCAATTTTCGTCTTGTAAATTAGGCTCTTTCCAGTTTTGGTGGAAACTATTGAATTCATCCAATTTGAATCCGATTTTGACTGGAATATTTTCCGGACTGACGTGGCCATCGGATTTGCGTTCGTGGCTTGAAAACAGAAATCCCCAATTCTTAGAGGTAAAATATATGTCCAGTTGAATTTAACCCAAAACATAGGGATTGACACGAATATTGGAGTTTTGAAGGTTATTTGACCCAAAATATAGGGATTGAGACAAAAATTGGAGTTGAAGGTCTTTCATTAGTGACCATGTGGTGGCCATCCACAAGCTGATGTTGGAAGAGAAAGATAAAAGAAAAGGTAACAATCTAATTTGACTACTAACTATAACTAATCTGAAATTAGTTAAAAGATAAGGTAACTATCTAATTTGACTACCAATTATATTTTTCTTGTTTGATCTTCATCTCTGTCTTACTCTTCTTCCTTCTTGACTTGTTTAATAAATGTATACCTTGTATCATCTTCTTCACCGCTGGATACATGGATGCATACCTTGTTTTCTGTGTTCTTGATTCTTCTTCTTTTCTTTGGTTCATCATTTGGTGGAGTGTCCACTGTTGTTGTCAATGATGTGGTTACACAGTTTCCATCTTTTCTATGGCTTCAACAATTGCGTTCAATCTTCCTCCTTAAACTTTTGTGTTGTAGTTTAGGGCAATCATAATATGGACCTTACTTGCTCCTTGTAAGATAAACCATCTGTGATGTTCAGATATGTTTTGACCCTGTGTATGTATTTTTAATTTGAAAAACAATAAAAATGTAGTGACTAAAATGTGGACATGAGAAAATGATTGTCACTCTATGTATATCTGTTTTATTTTTTAATGAAGACCTTATTAAAAAATAAAATTGTTACCAGCTTTTCAATGGATCTCAAGTAATCTTCTACTGAGCATCCAACATATACTGCTGCCGTGTCACCAAACATTGTCATTGTAGCTTCAAGATGATTTTGTATCACCTTTAGTTTGACTACATACCTACAACAATGAATTTATATAAAGTATAGCGATTTGTCATTACTCATCTTATTTTGTAATTTATTATTCTAATTTTCTACCTTGGTATTGTTTGAACTGGGTCATCATTGCACTTTCTACATATTGTATTTCCATCATATTTTGGTGCTGATGTTGTGCAATTTTTTGCGTTCATTGTACCATATTTTTGTTTCATTTTCTATCTTGTCCACAAGTCCAGTGAAATAATAATATTAATACTGCATTTAGGAAAAAAATGTTTTATAATGAAGACACGATGTATACATGTACCTTGAATATAAATTATAGTCACATCAATTGCCACGTGTGCGCCGATAAGCCACATCAGTTACCACGTGTGCTCCGATAAGCCACGTCAGTTGTACTCAGCCGGAAAATCGATCTTTAGCAGCCAAAGGACCAAAATTGGTCGATTTTGTTTGTAATTGGACTGAATGTGAAACCCTAAAAATAAATAGACGTAAAATGCACAGTAGCGTTTTAAGTGGACGTAAAATGAAATTTTCCCATTGTATTGATGTTGCCTTTTCTCCGATTTGTAAAAGTTTTATGGACAAATATGTTTTTGTTGACATGTTTGTCGTGTTCTGTCTTGTAGTGTAACTCTTATTAGAGAACCACATATAAAAAAAAGTCTTAATATAAGCAATATAAACAGATATGTTACGCATATTGCTGCCAAACAAAAGTAGTGAATGAGTTTAAATGATACATAAATAAATAAAGAAAAAGACAAAAGATGTTTTAAAGTATATCATTGTTTGTCTCTCAACACAAGAAAAAGAAATAAAGAAAAGTAGTGATGAGTGAGAAAAAGTAAAATGAAAAAAGACAAAGATGCATAACACAATGCATGGATGTACATGTGTGTTCGAAATCGACCCCACCCCACTCTAGACCCTTAAATCCCAGCCGACATGTAGCAGAATAGCCAATGGGAAGTCCACAACACATCCTTATACTACAAGAAATTCTCTCATAAACTACACCCCTAAGACATGTGTTTTTTTAAAATACCATTGTCGTAGAGTGCAAAAAATATTTACGATTTTGACTGAATTAAACAGTTGTCTTAAATATCTACGACAACGGTTAAAAACTATTGTGGTAGCATTAAAGACAACAGTGGGACAACGGTTTTCAACCATTGTCGTAAGTGTCTACGACAACGGTTAAAAACCGTTGTGGTAGAGTCAAAGACAACGGCTGGACAACGGTTAAAAACCGTTGTCTATGAGCGCATATCTCAAAACTACCCACCTACGACAATGGTTTTTAATCGTTGTCACGCCGTTGTCGTGGAGGTCTACGATGAGAGAAAAGTTTCAGACCCTACGACAGCACCATCTACGACAAGGGTTGAAGCAGGCTACGACAAGGGTTTTTAACCCTTGTCTATGAGCTTTTTTCTTGTAGTGTTTATAAATGACGTTGTTTTCCCTGTCCAAGGCTTAGAAGTGGTAAGTGTGTGCATGACAGCGATGATGTTGAAAATGAAACGATCCCTAATTCCTTTCACCAAAACAAAAACTATAAATTCCTTACAACTCCCACACTCACCTCTTTTACTGAATGAGTAATAACTAAGAAAACACACTTTCTTTATCTGTCTCCCTCATTACACACTCCCCATCCAGGGTTTTCTTTTTTAGTCTTCTTTCCAGCTTGGGTTGAAGAGAGGGAGAGAGAGAGAGAGAAATGGGGAGAGGGAAAGTACAGTTGAAGAGGATAGAGAACAAGATTAACAGGCAGGTGACTTTCTCCAAGTGGAGAGGTGGGCTGTTGATGAAAGCTCATGAGGATGATGTAAATTGTAAATATTATCAGTTACTTATAGGGATGGCAAAATCGACCCGACCAGTGGGGACCCGACCTGACCCGTGGAGTTTGGGGCAAGGCAGGCCTGGGTATTCACTCCGCCCCGCCCCGCCCCGCCCCACCCCGAATAATAATATATATATATATATTAAAATAATTGGTAAGTGAAACCCTACTATTTCTTTCTCTTTTTCACCTATCAGCAGCACAAGCACACATTCTCTCTTTCCCACTTTCTTTCCCACTCTCTTACTCTCTTACACCACCGTTGCTGCCGCCGTCGCCGGCTCCACCCCTGCCGCTGTTGCTGCCGTCGTCACCGGCTCCGCTCCTGCCGCCGTTGCTGCCGCCGTTGAACTCCAACACTGAGGAAAAGATGAGAAATCTCTTCTTTATATATTAATGGTTGAAGTGATTTTTTTTTCTTTCAATTAGAAATGGGGAAATTGCAGATTAAAGAAAAACTGTCAAGTGGGTTTGTTAATTGAGAATTTTGATTGTCAAGTGGGTTTCTTTCAATTTTGTTAATCAATGTTACTGATTCAAGAAAACTGGAACAAAATTTGATCTGATTTTTTTTCTGAGTAATTAATTTTTGCACAAATTTTTTTTCTGAGTAATTAAACTGGAAGTGCTGTTTTGTATATATTTCTTATTATTATTAATAAAATCTTAGTGTTTTAACTATTAAGAAAATAGCTTTGAGTTTAAAATTGCATGAGATTTATTGGAATTCTAAGTTCAGATTTAAGAAAAACTGCATGTAATGGCTGCAGTATATTCAAATGAAAATTCGTGAGTAACTGGATACTTGTAATTGAGTTATGGACTAACAACTTTTATACTGTATTACAATATATTTATTTGTGTCATTGATGTATTATTTGACAGATGTGGCCAAAACAAGGCATAATTTAGATAATTTGTATGACTGATTAATCCAACACTAATCACAATGCTTGCTATAACTAAAATTTGTTAACACTCGTATCAATTTGACATTATAGGTTAATAGTAATACTTAAGTATCCAGTGTTTCTTTTTTCAATAACTATATTTAATTTTTAGACACATCAATTGACTTAAATTTCCTTGTTGTTTGAGTGAAGTTTGATAAATGAGTCAAGATATGGATAGTGATGGAGAGACTCATTCAATAAGTCAAGATATTGAGATTTTATCATTTGAATCACGATCATTTACTCCCTTTGGATCTCCACCTACGCCTACTTCTCCATCCCTAGATTTGCCAAGCTTAGATAATCTTCCAACTTCAAGTGAGAATATCGATGATCATACTACTAAGGATGTGGCCGTGGAAAGAGGAACATCTGGAAGAGTGTTCTCTAAAATTTGGACTCATTATGATAAAGTGGAGGTAGATGGAAAATGCAAGGCCAAGTGCAAGTATTGTGAGAAGTTATTGTTAGGTGACCCGAAACAAAGAACTAGTCACTTGACGAAGCATTGCGAAAGATGCCCTAGGAGAAAAATGACAGACATAAGACAACAAGTTTTGAAAGCAAACTTCAATAAGGACAAATTCGAGGTTTCTCCATTCAATTTTGATCAAGAAGTTTCTCGTAAAGAACTAGCAAGAATGATCATCATGTATGAGTATCCTCTTAAGATGATAGAGCACCATGGGTTTAAGAATTTTGTGAAGAGTTTGAATCCATGCTTCAAGATAGTAACAAGAAACACATTGAAGAGTGACTGTATGAAGATTTATGAGCAGTTGAAGGAGGCCACAATGTCTCTTTTTGAGAAGAATGAAAGTCGAGTGGCAGTCACTACAGATATGTGGACATCTTCTCATCAAAAGAAAGGATTTATGGCTATAACAACACACTACATTGACAATAATTGCAGACTACAAAGTCGAATCATCAGGTATCATTATTTGTTTTGATTTTATTAATTGTTTTGTAGGTTTGTTTTCATTAATATAACTAATCAAATTAATTGTTTTGATTTTATTGTAAGTTAATTTTGTAGGTTTGTTTATGTGCCAAGTCCACATACAAGTGAAGCTCTAGGTGATGCATTAGTTGAATGCTTTTTGGATTGGAATATAGATCGAAAATTATCCACTATAACGATGGATAATTGTTCGACTAATGATGCAATGGTTGAATTGCTTTTGGAGAAGCTTCCATTGGATTCTCTTTTGCTTGGTGGTAAGTTAGTCCATATGCAGTGTTGTGCCCAAGTATTGAATCTAATTGTGAAGGATGGTTTGGAAGTCATTGGGGAGGCAATTGAAAAAGTGAGAGATAGTGTATCGTACTGGTCGGGGACACCTAAAAGGTGGGAAAAGTTTGAAGAGATGGCTCGTGAACTTCGCATTCCTCTTGGTAAGAAACTTATATTGGATTGTAGAACTCGTTGGAACTCAACTTATTTGATGCTACAACAACTTTAGATTACAAAGATGTCTTCTTTCGGTTGAAACATCGTGATCCAAAGTATAAGCATTTACCAAGTGAATTTGAGTGGAGCTTGACTGAAGAAATTTGCAGTAGGCTAAAATTGTTTTACACTGCAACTGAACTTTTCTCAGGTACTAAATATCCTACTGCAAATTTATATTTTCCAAAGATTTGTGAGATTAAGGTTGTTTTGAAACAATGCCTTTCTTGTGGAATTGAGGTTGTTGAAACTATGTCTTCAAGTATGATTGCAAAGTTTGACAAATATTGGTTAGTTGCACATAGAATTATGGGGTGGCAGTTGTCCTTGATCCTAGGTATAAGTTGGTTTTACTCGAGTATTACTTTCCAAAAATTTATCTTAATGAATCCGAGTATGAGGTGGAGAAGATCCTTATTTTGTGTCGCGAATTGCTTAAACAATATGAAGATAATGAGAAGAAGAAAGGTGATGGTGATGTGAGTAGTCTTATGATGGAGACCAGTGCTACTATTGATAATTCACTTAGTGAGTTTGACTTGTATGCTTCTAGAAAGAAAAGAAAACCTTTGATATCGGAGTTGGATTTATAATTAGATGAGGATGTTTTACAACGAACCGTTGATTTTGATGTCTTGTCTTGGTGGTGAGAAGATGTGAATCCAATCACCTTGCTTTAGGTGTGGCAGATTATCATTAATTTATAGAGGATATTACAACAAACAATCCCACAAATCACGGGATGCAATAAATAGAAGATTACAAGAGTTGACTAATTATATTCTATCCTTATATTGTCCTTATTAATTATATACTATCGTTATTACCCCCCGTCAAGCGAGGCGTGGGATGAGGCAGAACGCAGAGCTTGGATCTCAACAACTCGAAGGCTGGCCGAGGAAGACTCTTTGTGAAGATGTCGGCTAACTGAAGATTAGATGGAACATGTTGAGTGTGTAAACGACCAGACGATACTAACTCCCGAACATAATGACAATCAATATCAATATGTTTCGCTCGTTTATGAGCAACTGGGTTCTGGCTGAGAAAGATAGCACTCTTGTTATCGCAAAGAAGAGTAGGTTGAGACGTGTGAATGCGAAGCTCAGATAATAGGTTGACTAGCCACTGGACCTCTGAGGCAGTGTTGGCTAAGGCACGATACTTCGACTCACAACTTGAGCGAGCAACAGTAGGTTGCTTCTTCGCACTCCAAGAGATTAGATTACCACCAAGGAATATGGAATATCCGTATGTGGATCGTCGGGTCTCTGGACAACGGGCCCAATCAGCATCAGAATAAGCAAGGATAGACAACTCGGGTCGAGCAGTGAAGGAGAGGCCGAAGTGTAGCGTCCCTTTGACATACCGAAGTATTCTCTTGACAGCATCGTAGTGATCAACAGAAGGTCTGTGCAAGAATTGACTAACCTGACCGACAGCATACGAGAGATCTGGGCGAGTGATAGTAAGATATTGCAGAGCACCAACAATGGATCGATAGAGAGTCGGGTCACCAAAGGGTTGCCCGGCGCTAGTAAAAGAACAACCTGCTGCAAGAGGTGTGCCGACCGGCTTGGATTCCACCAACTGAGCTCGCTCCAATATATCATGAGCATACTTGGCTTGACTAACAAAGAGACCATGAGAGGTGTAAGAGACTTCCAAGCCTAAGAAATAGCTCAGCTTCCCAAGGTCTTTGATGGCAAATTCCATATTCATGCGACGTATAAGCTGCTGAACCAAAGAATAAGAGCTCCCCGTGATAATAATGTCGTCAACATACAACAAAAGAAAGACCACTGATGCATCCTTATGGTAATAAAATAGAGAAGAATCCGATCGGCTTTGTCGGAACCCCAATGTAGTAAGAAAGTTGCTAAAACGCTGAAACCAGGCCAAAGGAGCTTGACGCAGACCATAAAGTGCTTTCCTGAGACGGCAAACATGAGATGGATATCGAGAATCAACGAAGCCCGGTGGCTGGGCCATATATACCGGCTTAGTAAGAATACCATTAAGGAAGGCATTTTTGACATCAAGTTGATGAAGCCCCCATTTGTAGTGAACAGAAAGAGCTAAAATAATGCGAACAGTAGCGGCCTTAACAACTGGGCTGAAGGTGTGCTGGAAGTCAATGCCTGGAACCTGTGTAAACCCCTGAGCAACGAGGCTTGCCTTGTAACGCTCAATAGATCCATCAGAACGGTACTTTGTACGAAACACCCATTTTGACCCTACAATATTAATACCTTCTGGCGGAGGAACCAGATCCCAAGTGTTGTTAGAGTGCAAAGCATCTATCTCTTCTTGCATGGCGGCAAACCAATGAGGAAATTTCATAGCAGATCGGAAACCCCGGGGCTCGGTTGCAGAGGACAAAGCTGTAAGAAGACCAGTGGTGGCCAAATTAACCGGATATTTAGGCTTGAAGATTCCAGCCTTGGAACGAGTAATCATGGGGTGCCGAGAGAATGGAGCAATGGCTGCTGGAGGAGAATCAGATGAGGAAGAGCTGTTGGGAGCAATGGCCGTTGGAGAGTCCGACTGAGAGGATGACGGACTAGCAGGTGCTGATGCAATTGGAGGAGGAACCGACGGGGAAGAGTCCGACGCTGCAGGTATAGATACTGATGAGCATGGACATGGAGGCAAGGCAGAAGTAGGAGTGGAAGAGCCAAAACAATCCTCATAACTCGTGACATCCAGATCATCGGAGGAAGATGTAGAACCATGTTTAGAGAATGGAAATATGGTTTCGGCGAACTGAGCATGGCGGGAAAAGAATACCCGGCCCGTAGTAGGATCATAACATCGGAACCCTTTGTACATGCTGCTATAGCCAAAGAAGATGCAAGGGCGGCTTCTGGGAGCCAATTTATGCGGTGAAGAATCACGGAGATACGGAAACACCCGGCAACCAACAGGTCGAAATTTTGCATAGTCTGGCGTCGTACCAAAAAGAACCTCAAACGAAGAGATATTTCCAAGCACAGGGGTAGGGAGCCGATTAATGATATGGACTGCAGTCGCAAAAGCATCAAACCAAAAAGAAACAGGAACAGATGCATGAAATAACATAGAAAGACCTGTCTCACATATATGTCGGTGCTTGCGTTCTGCTCGGCCATTCTGCTGAGGGGTGTAGGGGCAAGAAATACGATGATGGATGCCATGAATATCAAGAAAATTGCACACTCTATGATTTAAAAATTCAGACCCCCCGTCACTTTGAAAGGTTTTCAGATTTGCCGAAAATTGGTTGCATACAAAAGCATGAAATTTAACAAAAATGTCATAAAAATCAGACTTCGCATGCATCGGATAAATCCAAGTGAATCGAGAAAAATCATCCACAAAGGCAACATAATAACGATAACCAGTGGAATCTGCAACAGGCGCAGGGCCCCACAAATCACAATGAACAAGTTCCAAAACAGCAGACGCCCGTTTATCATTCAATTCAAAAGAAAGTCGCTTACTCTTGGCTAATTGACAAGAGGAGCAAACAGTAGGATTCGGCAATAAAGAAGTAACACCCAAATGACCATGTTTATTCAATAAAGAGATAATGGAAAATGGGACATGCCCCAGGCGTAAGTGCCATAAATCAAAACTAGCTTTTAATCTGGTAGAGCGAACACTGGAGAGAAAAGCAGGAGTGCTACGATCCAGAACATAAAGACCATGCTCACACCGGCCCTGAGCTAGAACTGCCTTGCTGTGTCGGTGTTGAACAGTGAATGATTTATCAGAGAATAACACATCAACGGGATAATCCGTAGTTAATTTGCTTATAGACAACAAATTTTTCATAATTTGAGGCACCACAAGAACATCAAGCAATTTAACACCATTAGATAAAGAACGAGAACCAGTATGAGATATAGGAAGAGATGTACCATTTCCAACCACAAAAGACTGATGACCAGTGTAGGGCTCGACGGAATCGAGAGACACAGGCTGAGCAGCTATATGAGCCGAAGCCCCCGAATCAATAAACCAATCTGGTGTGGTGTGGGTAGACTGAGGCGTGAGAGTGCACTGGGCCTGAAAGGCTTGGGCCAAATCAGCAGCCTGTGGAGCCCGATATGCAACAGATGGAGGAGCAGCCCTGTTGAGGAAGATAGGGCACTGGTTTGCATAATGTTCGTCAGTGCACAACTGACACCGGGGAGGACGACGCGTATAGCCACGACCGCGACCACTGAACTGATTTCCACGATTTCCGGAATATTGGTTCCGCTGATATCCATTCTGGCGAGAATCGGACGGTCGAGAGGAGCCCGAAGTGCGGCGAGTATCAGCAGTAAATGCAACTTGAGACTGAGATGGAGACGCATCCATTGCCTTTGACATGAGATCGAACTGCACAGCTTGATGCAAAAGCGTCGTAAATCCAGGGACTGGTTCAAGAGCCATACATGTGTCTGCAAAATTAGCGAATTGTGCACCCAATCCGCGAAGGAATAAGTGACTTTTGTCAGACTCGTCTGTCGGCCGTCCAATTGCCAATAGCTGGTCACAAATAGCCTTGAACTTCTTTCCATAGTCTTGTACAGAAAGAGAGCCACGGCGAAGCGAGAGAAGTTCCTCGCGCAATTGATTCGTACGAGAGGTGGAGGAATGAGCAAAAGCACGCTCGAGGGCCAACCAAGTGTCACGGGAGGTCGTACAATCGACAACCTCAGCCATCGCTTCTTCCGAGAGAGAGGCTGAGAGAACTCCCAAGATTTTCTGATCCGTTATATGCCATTCGGAGAAAGCAGGATTAACAGATTCCATCCCGTCGACGGTAATGGTGGACGGAGGAGGGCTGGAAGATCCATCCACAAATCCGACGAGATCAAAACTGGTGAGCATCGGCAGCACCTGTCGTTTCCATAAGAGAAAATTGGAAGAGGAAAGCTTGATAGTAAGCATGTGGATCATTGTAGTAATTGGCAGAGAATTGGCAGAGGAGGAGGAAGACGCCATCACGCAGAGAACACAGAGAACACAGAGAAGAGAGATAAAGAAGATAGATCAGAAGATAAGGAGAGAAAGGATGAACCGATGATTCCGGCTGATACCATGAGAAGATGTGAATCCAATCACCTTGCTTTAGGTGTGGCAGATTATCATTAATTTATAGAGGATATTACAACAAACAATCCCACAAATCACGGGATGCAATAAATAGAAGATTACAAGAGTTGACTAATTATATTCTATCCTTATATTGTCCTTATTAATTATATACTATCGTTATTAGGTGGAAGGCAAACAGAGGTAAATATCCCATTTTAAGTCAAATTGCAAAAGACATTTTAGCGATTCCGGTCTCTACGGTTGCTTCAGAATCAGCTTTTAGCACAAGTGGTCGATTGGTTAGTCCTCATCGTAGTAGACTTCACTATAAGACTGTTGAGGCTTTGATGTGTGCACAGAATTGGATAATGTAACACCCCGTTTTCGGAAAAACTGCATAGCATATTTTTTATTCATAAATCTTATTTTTAAATTATTTATTATAAATGATCTCTACATGGCAAGCTTTATGTTTTATCAAAAAGAAATGAGCTAATGTTTCTTTAAGTATAAAAAAGTCTTGCAGGATAGCTACCCGAAGAGATCGAGTTAATCGTGATGCACTCGACACACACGGGTAAAAGGATAAAAAAAATAAATAAATAGATAAGTTGAATTTTAATAATTAGTAAAAGAAGCATGACTATTGTGTTCAATTATAATTGTGTGGAATTTATATTATATAGTTTTATGTGCAATCAATTATGTGACTCTATGATGTATAATATTGTACATACTTTCATGCATAATTAGATGATCAAATATTATGAAGACTTTAATTGAAAGATGTCTAAATTGATTTCAAGTAATGTCCATAATCTTACATGTCATCTTATTTATGTGTGACATTATAATTTTTTCCCACACATATATGATAAATAAGTTTACATGAATTTAACATTATAGGTAACAATTACATCAAAGATTTTAATTACTATGATCATCATTACAATTATTAGATATGTCATATTAGATAAGAATTACACTCCAAGCCCATACCTCCATCAAATCACTACAAGTCTCAATGCTACACTAATTATCACCTCACAAATAGATATATACTACAATGGATGATCTACATGTATAATACATGTATTATGTTATATATGTGTGTAAGAGGGATCCATCCCACTCTTTCATTTGATGATCCCCACTCTCTCTCTAGCTTTTCTCAATATCATTTTGAGCTCTCTCCCTCTCCTCTCACTCTCTCTCTAGCAAAATTTCTCCTCATTCTCTCTACACCATTTTCCCTTCATCAAAGATATCTTCATCTCACCTCACAAAGTTGCTGTCCCTTTCAAGAATTAAGTGAAAAGCAAGATCTTCCAAAGAATAAGGAGATTTTCAAAGAACTTCCTTCAAGCAACTTTTCAAAGAACTCTTGTTTGTGCATCCAAGAGGTATACTTGGCTAATCCTTACCAATCTTCTTTTTAGGAGCATGATTAGGTCCTAAATATTGAAATGCATGTTGAGATAAGTGTTGCAAGTATGATCTAAAGGTTTTTTCTAGAAATGTGGTGGTGAAATGGTTGCATGTTTGTTATATGTGGTTAATCTACAAAATATGTGAACTTTGAGTGTTGATTGTGCAATTGCATGTTAAAATAGGCTTTGCATGCTTGATTATATTGTTAAAACTCTATGCATGTGTGATTAAAGAAGTGATGATGATATTCTTGAGGTTAATTAAGTATGTTAGAGTTAGATTTATCATTTAGTTAAGAGAATAAGGGAATAGATCATCCTATGGAAAAGTTGAGTAAATTGCCGTCCCCTCTAACGATTTTTATAAAATCCTATGCTATGAATTTTCGAAACCTGTTTTAGTATGTTGTTATACATGATGTTGTGAGTGCATGGTAAAACTTTGGTAACATTTGGAGAAGTATACGAATTGTAATGATTTTTCAAAATGGTCCATGTTTGAGTTACATCATACAGTTTCAGATCCTAGAAATTTATTTTTATAAATTCGGCCAAGTTAAATATTTTAAAACTGTTTTAGTATGATATTATACATGAAGTTTTTAGTTCATGGTAAATATTTGGTAACATTTCGAGATGTATACGAATTATAATGAGTTTTCGAAGTTGCCCCAGTTTGAGTTAAACTATGCAGTTTCAGCCCCTAGAAATGTATTTTTATAAAATTGGTAAAGTTAAATATTTTGAATATCTTTTAGTATGTTGTTATACATGAGGCCCTGAGCATGTGGTTAAAATTTGGTAATGTTTGGAGAAGGATGTGAATTATAGTGATTTTTCAAAGATGAGGCAGTTTTAAGTCCAAAAGTTGTAGTTTTGATTGTAGAAACTTAATTTTATAAAATTGGCCAATTGTTAGTTTTATAAACTGTTTTCGTGGCTTATTCTAAATGCAGTTATGAGATCATGGTTAAAATCTTGTAATTATTAGAGTACCTTTCAAACAAATGTTTGGGTACAATAAGTTAATTATTAAATCTTGTGTGTTTGGAACTTATATCTATTGTTATAGCATGACTAACTAAGAGGTATTATGTGAATGTATGATTATTTTCATGAATTTTAGATGTTTTGTTATAAACATGAAAATCGTTATATCTTAACGAGTCTATTTCTATCTACAAGCTACTAGATTTTGAATCAAATTTTATCTATGATTAAAAGTGAGATTTCAACCATCTTTTGAAACTATAACTTTGAGATATCAAATGTGAGCTTACGTGTAAGGTGATGAACCGTTAGGTTTCAAAGTAATGTAATAGAGTTTTATGTGTTCATATGGTCTAAATAGTTTTCTTTCAAATGATTAATTGATGCATGTTCTAAAGAATGTTATGAAGTCTATAAGATTATTTTGTTATGTCTTGTCATGATATACATATGTGGCATGAATGATAAGTATGTTAGGTTATATAGTTGTCCATGGCATGACTTCATGGTATGACGCTGAACTAAGACATGCTAATGAACCTCGAATAATATGTTAACTAAGTACACATGGAGATGAATATGTATGTGTTTGTATGATATGATGGAGATGTAATTAAGCAAAGACTAAATGTTAATGAATGTGCCGAGTGCAGTACGAGACGACCAAATACTTCAGTAGCTATCCCCGCTTCAATTGGAATCTTCATGTGGGTAACTTCTACTCTCTACTACGTGTTGATAATTAAATTAGTAAGATATGTATGAAAATCTACGAAGGGAAGCACCGTAGCTATAACCGGGAGGGCTTCATGCCGGGCGACGACCATAAGGGCCAAGTGCCTGGTCTATGAAAGCAAGGTCTTGTGGGTTAGCGTGCCCACATTCCTTAATGTTATGTGACCATAAGGGCGAGAGTGCCTGGTCTAATGTTATGAGGGTCCAAAACGGGTTAGCGTGCCTGTTGGACATGTAGTACGTGCTTAATAATTTAATTGCTTCTATGTATGAGAGAGTATTGTTATCCCACTGGGCTTCCTCTCCGGAGGAATCTCATGATGTTACCTTTAAATCTTTTCAGGTTCAGCTTACAACGAAACAGATGTGTAGCCGGCTGTATGGACTCCTCCCGAGAAGTATATGTTTTGATTAATGTTAATATGTATGTTTTGATGGTGCTTAATACTTTCTGAAACCTTCCATGTTGGTTTAACTGTTTATGTAAGATTTTCATATGTTTTAAAATATTTCAAGGTTTTGACTTACAAATGTGGGTAAGACACGAGTCGGATGTATGCATCTTCATCCTTCATATTTTAAAAAAGAAAAAAAAATGGCTCGTGTTTTCATAATGAATTCTTCCGCTGAGTTTCCTTACGAAAAGTATTTTTAATCTTTTTATTTTTCCTTTTACAAAAATGCATTTCGAGCACATTAAGTTATGGTAGTGCCTCAATCCCCCAAAACTGGGTTGGGGTGTTACAGCGTGGTATCAAAGCCGAGGTTGGGTTTTTCCTCCTCGGTTTATAAATCAAGACATGTTTTTCCTTTAAAGCGGTGCTTATCTTTTGAAGTAATACAAGATGAAAAAAAAAACATAATATTACTTTGAAATGTGAATGTTTAAGAAATTCAACCATTGATGGGAGGTCCGCAGCGAAGCTAAACATCCGTATCGTTCTGAGGTAAGCACACATGAGTAAATGTTTAAAAATGGTTTTCGTGAAAGAAAAGTTATGAGGATGTTTCTGAAGGATGTTTTATGTATATGGTATAAAGGAACTGTTTATGATGAACATGAATGATAACCATGAGTCAATGATAAGGAAAGAAAGCATGAATGATGAATAAATCTATGAAGTATTTGATGAATTTCTCTTATTTAAATGTTTTATGATCCTCTTTGCATTTAAAATTACCTTCAAATGCTTGTTTTATGAAAACTTTACATGTGCTTTAAAAGATAAAGTTATTTTATGAATACGCATACATTATTTTACAAATGTACCCTCGAAGTTGTAAGACTAGAAATGACTTAAGAGTTCATTCGTTGTTTGATAAGATTTCCTAAGATGGACCATGATGAGACTCATAGACAACATCTAGAGATGGAGTATAGAGACTCTTATCAGTTTGAGCGGGAGGACTTTCGGGAGTTCATAGCTAGGATTACCCTTTCTTGTGAGAGAGCTCGTTTGAACGGGATGAAGGAAACCGATATCGAGGCAGCGGAACATCTTAGAGACAGAGTGCACCCAATGTTTAGAACCATAGCCCAGACAGTGTTCGGGAGACTAGTGGTTTATGATTGTGAGGTTGGGGCACGGATCGACTTTTGAGCATATTACTTGAGTCTTCAAGAGGCGATAGAACATTACGAGGACTTTACACTCTTTAATGATGATACCTATAAGAAAGAATATAGATGAGCTTTCATAGAAGATATCATTAGGAGAAACATCAAAATAAGAACTTAGCTAAGAATTTTAGGTGAGCTTGAGATGAGTGTGTGTTTTGCAGCTGACTATACACAATAGGAATAAAGGACTTTGACGTATACAAGGAATGAACAAGAACGTTACGTAAGAACAAAATTGTGGTTCATTAGACGAAACAAGAAGTAGATTTAGGGAGTGAGAACCGTATATCATGCACCAACTATATTCGACGGAATTACAATCGAAAGCAATGATGTGAAACATGCAAGGAAACATCGTATTGATTGAGAAAAAGAAGTGATGCATCTCACATTTCGATGTTAGGAATTTCACGATATCTTATGAAAAATCTTTAGGAATTTCATCCGTTCAACTCATGGGTTCGCTTGCGTTTTGATCTCAGAAGCTGCAACAATTTCAAAGTCATCATATTGAATGATGCCGAAGGAGCTGCAAGAATTGAAGGTTGAATACCACATCTTTTGCATAAGACATTCATTTAATTTAGTGTCTCACCTCAGGGAGAATCTATGTTGTTCATGAAGAAGAATGATAGATCGATTAGAATATGCTTTGATTATCGAGTAGCTCTCTTAGGACACGAGGCCACATTACAAGGGATAAGGATGACCCTCCATCTTATTCAAATGAAGTTCACAGCTTTCTTTCTTTGGCAAGGTACTACAGAAGATTCACCCAGAATTCTCACGTTTATCTAAGCCTCTCACATGACTTAGAATCGTTTATAGAAGTTCACACGTTGAATATCTGACATTACCTATATGGGAAACGTGTGAAATATACACGGATCATGAGAATCTCGAATGCATCTTCACACAAAAGAAGTCGACATACGTCAAAGAAGATGAAGAACCGCTAAAAGTACTACGTGTACCATCCGCTATCCCCAAGTGAGATAAACGTTGTGAAAAACGTAATCAACAGGATAATTCATTGTATATTCTACAAGATGAAGCTACCATTCGTTTACCCAGTGTGAACAACAATAAAGCCTGTCGCATCGACAACCAAACCGACTCTGATCAAGGAATACATGGCAAAGCTTAAAGGAAATGACAAATTCCTCAAGTTGATGCGAAATACATTTAAGATGAACGACTAGAGATTTTTATTTTGTTAGTCTTGGATGAAGTTATGACGTTTAAAGGTAGTTTTGTGTGCCGAAGAGTGATGAGATACAAAATGAGGTATTGAATGACGTATACCACGTTTTACGCCATGCACCCCGTAAAGATGAAGATGTATAGAGGTCTTAGACAAAACTTTTGACAGAAAGGAATGAAGAAGTCAATAGAACAATTTGATTGGCAGATGTCTCACCTATCGAAGAATCAAATCCAATCGTTAACGACTTGCTGGATTAGAGAATCAGTTGAAAGTGCCGGAATGGGAGTGGAAGTATATATCGATAGATTTTGATATAGGCATATCGGAAATTTTCTCAACAACGTGAGGTGATGAGGTCATTATCGATACGTTGACTAAAGTTGCTCGTTTTATTTCGGTTAAGATAACGCATTCCATATATCGGCTGATAAGATGGTACATTGATGGAAGGGTATGACAACATGAAGTACCAGCTTCGTTTGTGTCTCAATGGGACCTTTTTTTTTCACCACAAATATTTTTTTGGAAGATGCAGTAGCTGGACACAAAACTACACTAAAGCTATGTCTTTCACCCGCAGATGGACAACAAACAGGAGAGAACAAATAGAATTTTTGGAGGATCTACATAGGACGTGCGCGTTTATTCACAAGGAAGTAAGGAAGAATATTTGTCGTTTTAGAATTCGCTAACAACAACGATTATCGGTCTACCTTTTGAGTGATGTTGTATTATTCGCTATATGAAAGGAGATATCGAACATCAATTTATGAGGATGAACTTGAGTAAATAAGATGATTGGTCTCAAGTGTGGAATGATATGTGGAAGCAATCACTAAGATCTAGATACGACAAGGGCTTTTCAAACTCGTAAATTTTTACGACAACAAACGAATGAAAGATTACAAGATCTAGGAGAAAGTAATACCTAATTTTGTGTTTAGGAAAGGAATAGTTCGTTTTGGGAAAATGAGAATGTTAAAGCCAAGATATATAAGGCTATATCGTTTTACCTTAACACCGGAGTTATCTGCAGTTTATAACGTCTCCACACTTGTTGATGCTTCAAGAATACATATCAAACTTTAGTCACCTCATTAGACTTGAAGAACCTGAAGTCGATATAGACATCACCTATGAAGAACAACATGTAGGGCTTCTAAGAAGAAAGACCAAAATTTTGGGAAGAACATATACCGCTGGTCTTAGTGCAATGGGTAGTCACGGGAAAAGAGATACAAAATGAGAACGTGAAGATTAGATTTTAAGATTTAACCCTGAGCTTAATGCTTAGTAAACCCAAATTTCGAGGACGAAATTTTTAAAAGGAGGGGAGATTGTAACACCCCGTTTTCGGAAAAACTGCATAACATATTTTTTATTCATAAATCTTATTTTTAAATGATTTATTATAAATGATCTCTACATGGCAAGTTTATGTTTTATCAAAAAGAAATGAGCTAATGTTTCTTTAAGTATAAAAAAGTCTTGCAGGATAGCTACCCGAAGAGATCGAGTTAATCGTGATGCACTCGACACACACGGGTAAAAGGATAAAAAAATAAAAAAATAGATAAGTTGAATTTTAATAATTAGTAATAGAAGCATGACTATTGTGTTCAATTATAATTGTGTGGAATTTATATTATATAGTTTTATGTGCAATCAATTATGTGACTCTATGATGTATAATATTGTACATACTTTCATGCATAATTAGATGATCAAATATTATGAAGACTTTAATTTAAAGATGTCTAAATTGATTTCAAGTAATGTCCATAATCTTACATGCCATCTTATTTATGTGTGACATTATAATTTTTTCCCACACATATATGATAAATAAGTTTACATGAATTTAACATTATAGGTAACAATTACATCAAAGATTTTAATTACTATGATCATCATTACAATTATTAAATATGTCATATTAGATAAGAATTACACTCCAAGCCCATACCTCCATCAAATCACTACAAGTCTCAATGCTACACTAATTATCACCTCACAAATAGATATATACTACAATGGATGATCTACATGTATAATACATGTATTATGTTATATATGTGTGTAAGAGGGATCCATCCCACTCTTTCATTTGATGATCCCCACTCTCTCTCTAGCTTTTCTCAATATCATTTTGAGCTCTCTCCCTCTCCTCTCACTCTCTCTCTAGCAAAATTTCTCCTCATTCTCTCTACACCATTTTCCCTTCATCAAAGATATCTTCATCTCACCTCACAAAGTTGCTGTCCCTTTCAAGAATTAAGTGAAAAGCAAGATCTTCCAAAGAATAAGGAGATTTTCAAAGAACTTCCTTCAAGCAACTTTTCAAAGAACTCTTGTTTGTGCATCCAAGAGGTATACTTGGCTAATCCTTACCAATCTTCTTTTTAGGAGCATGATTAGGTCCTAAATATTGAAATGCATGTTGAGATAAGTGTTGCATGTATGATCTAAAGGTTTTTTCTAGAAATGTGGTGGTGAAATGGTTGCATGTTTGTTATATGTGGTTAATCTACAAAATATGTGAACTTTGAGTGTTGATTGTGCAATTGCATGTTAAAATAGGCTTTGCATGCTTGATTATATTGTTAAAACTCTATGCATGTGTGATTAAAGAAGTGATGATGATATTCTTGAGGTTAATTAAGTATGTTAGAGTTAGATTTATCATTTAGTTAAGAGAATAAGGGAATAGATCATCCTATGGAAAAGTTGAGTAAATTGCAGTCCCCTCTAACGATTTTTATAAAATCCTATGCTATGAATTTTCGAAACCTGTTTTAGTATGTTGTTATACATGATGTTGTGAGTGCATGGTAAAACTTTGGTAACATTTGGAGAAGTATACGAATTGTAATGATTTTTCAAAATGGTCCATGTTTGAGTTACATCATACAGTTTCAGATCCTAGAAATTTATTTTTATAAAATCGGCCAAGTTAAATATTTTAAAACTGTTTTAGTATGATATTATACATGAAGTTTTTAGTTCATGGTAAATATTTGGTAACATTTGGAGATGTATACGAATTATAATGAGTTTTCGAAGTTGCCCCAGTTTGAGTTAAACTATGCAGTTTCAGCCCCTAGAAATGTATTTTTATAAAATTGGTAAAGTTAAATATTTTGAATATATTTTAGTATGTTGTTATACATGAGGCCCTGAGTATGTGGTTAAAATTTGGTAATGTTTGGAGAAGGATGTGAATTATAGTGATTTTTCAAAGATGAGGCAGTTTTAAGTCCAAAAGTTGTAGTTTTGATTGTAGAAACTTAATTTTATAAAATTGGCCAATTGTTAGTTTTATAAACTGTTTTCGTGGCTTATTCTAAATGCAGTTATGAGATCATGGTTAAAATCTTGTAATTATTAGAGTACCTTTCAAACAAATGTTTGGGTACAATAAGTTAATTATTAAATCTTGTGTGTTTGGAACTTATATCTATTGTTATAGCATGACTAACTAAGAGGTATTATGAATGTATGATTATTTTCATGAATTTTAGATGTTTTGTTATAAACATGAAAATCGTTATATCTTAACGAGTGTATTTCTATCTACAAGCTACTAGATTTTGAATCAAATTTTATCTATGATTAAAAGTGAGCTTTCAACCATCTTTTGAAACTATAACTTTGAGAAATCAAATGTGAGCTTACGTGTAAGGTGATGAACCGTTAGGTTTCAAAGTAATATAATAGAGTTTTATGTTTTCATATGGTCTAAATAGTTTTCTTTCAAATGATTAATTGATGCATGTTCTAAAGAATGTTATGAAGTCTATAAGATTATTTTGTTATGTCTTGTCATGATATACATATGTGGCATGAATGATAAGTATGTTAGGTTATATAGTTGTCCATGGCATGACTTCATGGTATGACGCTGAACTAAGACATGCTAATGAACCTCAAATAATATGTTAACTAAGTACACATGGAGATGAATATGTATGTGTTTGTATGATATGATGGAGATGTAATTAAGCAAAGACTAAATGTTAATGAATGTGCCAAGTGCAGTACGAGACGACCAAATACTTCAGTAGCTATCCCCGCTTCAAGTGGAATCTTCATGTGGGTAACTTCTACTCTCTACTACGTGTTGATAATTAAATTAGTAAGATATGTATGAAAATCTACGGAGGGAAGCACCGTAGCTATAACCGGGAGGGCTTCACGCCGGGCGACGACCATAAGGGCCAAGTGCCTGGTCTATGAAAGCAAGGTCTTGTGGCTTAGCGTGCCCACATTCCTTAATGTTATGTGACCATAAGGGCGAGAGTGCCTGGTCTAATGTTATGAGGGTCCAAAACGGGTTAGCGTGCCTGTTGGACATGTAGTACGTGCTTAATAATTTAATTGCTTCTATGTATGAGAGAGTATTGTTATCCCACTGGGCTACCTCTCCGGAGGAATCTCATGATGTTACCTTTAAATCTTTTCAGGTTCAGCTTACAACGAAACGGATGTGTAGCCGGCTGTATGGACTCCTCCCGAGAAGTATATGTTTTGATTAATGTTAATATGTATGTTTTGATGGTGCTTAATACTTTCTGAAACCTTCCATGTTGGTTTAACTGTTTATGTAAGATTTTCATATGTTTTAAAATATTTCAAGGTTTTGACTTACAAATGTGGGTAAGACACGAGTCGGATGTATGCATCTTCATCCATCATATTTTAAAAAAGAAAAAAAAATGGCTCGTGTTTTCATAATGAATTCTTCCGCTGAGTTTCCTTACGAAAAGAATTTTTAATCTTTTTATTTTTCCTTTTACAAAAATGCATTTCGAGCACATTAAGTTATGGTAGTGCCTCAATCCCCCAAAACTGGGTTGGGGTGTTACAGATAATATCAGAGAAAGGTAAATATTTTATTAATATATAGATTAATTTTAATATCAAATAATTTAATGTAATTTGTACTTAAATGTGGAATTTTATGTAGATCATTCCGATGGAGCATACATGTCGGTTTTTTATGATTCGGATGATGAGAAGAGTGACCTTGAGGTAAGATAGTTTTATTTATCAAGTTACTTTTATCTTTAAAAATTCTTAAAAAATATATTGCTTTATTCAAATTTGATTCTTTATTATTGTAGGTTTAATTTTGAGAAAGATTTGTCATGGAGGTTATGACTTGGTTTATGGTGATCCTAGAAGATGTAGTTCTTAAATCAAGTCATCAAGACATTTTTATGTTTTAATTGTCTATTTTAGCAATTTATAAACTTTGAACAAATGAATATTTGATGAGTGTTTGTTTTATGTTTTATGTTTTTATGTTATGATTTGACAATAATGAGTTGAACATTTTATTTGTGGAGTTAATGATTTAATTAAGTGTTTCTCAAATTATTCATGTTTTATTTGTAAATTGTCATTTAATATTTTTTTAATTTTTTTAATGGGCGGGGCGGGGCGGTGCGGCGCGTAGTAGGCACGGGGCGGGCCTGGGTAGTTAACTACCCGCCCCGACCTGCCCCATTGCCATCCCTAGTTACTTAAGAAATAAAGTAGAAATAATTTCCTTTAATTATGACAAAGAACGAATAAGATGTTTCTAAAATGTAAGTAAATAATTTTATTGATAATTTTTAATTGATTAAACTTTAAATAAATTATGTTAATTAATGAAATTCTTATATTATAAAAAACAAGTACGTCATGTTTTAGAAAATAAGTATTTAATAATAAATTATGTAATTATAATATTTTACGTGCAGCGCACGTGTTGTTATACTAGTGTGTGTGTATATATATATATATATATATGATAAGATCAACATTAAAACTTCATATATGATTCTAATATGTATTGCATGATGTATATAAACGCTTGAATGATGTCTATAGGATCTTGTTAATATATGCGTTTAAGCCCAAATGTTCACCTTAAATTACTAATGATTGTACTTTAGGTTAAATAAGCTAATATAAGGTACAAAAGATCATGTTATATCGCATAAGAAACTAAACTGTTAAGTGTGTTGAGTGCAGTTGAGACGGTCGGTGAATCCAGGAGCGATCCTCGAACCATCAACTTTAAAGTGGGTAACTTCTACACTCTATTATGCGTTGATAATTAAATTAGTAAGCTATGTAAGAAAATCTACAGCTGAAGCTCCATAGCTATAGCCGGTAGTTGCTTCACTATCCCACATTCATTTATGTTATGTATGGTACAGGGTGAGCGTGCCCGAAGGACATGTAGTATGTGGTTAGTAGTTTAATTGCTTCAATATATATTAGAGAGTACAGTTATCCCAGTGGGATCCCTCTCCAGAGGTGTCTCATGATTCTACTTTTAATATTTTCAGGTTCGACATATGATGATGTGGACGTATAGCAGGCCGGATTGACTTTCCATCACCCCTTTAATGTTGAAGTACCAAAACAATACTTACTTTTGAGAATGATGCTATATTTTGTATATGTAAATTATGATAGATGATGGGTCTGGTCTTATATTCTGGTATAATATGTGTGTTCTGTTATATGGTCTCACATAGGAATATGTTTGAACATTTTACCTAGAAATCTGGGTGAGACACGAGTTTTAGAAGTAATTATGTTATGTTTAAAAAAATGTCTCGTGTTTTCGTTTTAGTTTTCCCATGTACATTATCTTCGGAATTCTTTAGTTATACTAAGTAAGTAAAGGGTGACGACCTATTCCCGTTTAATGGGGATTGGGGCGCCACAACTATTAATCATTTGTCATAATAAATAATAAACTGTGCATGACAGAGTGTACTGCTAGCAAAAATATATTTGTATTGAATGGTAATTCTATCAATATTATTATTTTTCATGTGTATTAAATAAAAAGTATAAAAAACTAAGTTTTTATTGAAAATAAAAAAGGGTGGGTCGACCCACCTAGCTTGCGGGCTAGCTTGCCCTGCCACGGGACTTCCTGTCTGTCGGATTCATAAATGTCAAGCCCAATCCTCCATTCTGGCAGTGCGGGATAGCCCAACGAGTCCATTCCATTTTGACAACTTTAGATCTCAAGAGGTCTATGTCACAATTTTTAAACTCATCAATTTATAAGAAACTTGAAATTTGATTTGTGGTCGGAATACTGTACAAAACAATATATTAACCAATGTAGTTATAAAAAAACACCGGTTTTAAACTATATCGAACTGACCAGTGGGAATTTGGGCCTAAGGTGGAGAATGTTGGAATATAGGCCCAAAGTTTACTGGGCCTGTTTATTATTATTCCTAAAACTACCCGAGCCCAAGCCCAAAGCCCATTACTTACCCTAGCCCATTACCTCGGAGCCTTAAAAGGCGCAGTCTCCTTGCTCCCCTCATTTGCCCTAGCTGCGCCTCTATCAATTCCTATCCATTGCCCCTTCTCGATGGAAACCTGCTGAGCTTCTTGCTCCTCTCACTCACCCCTTCTTATGGGGCTCCAGTGGAGGAGCTCTGTGCAAGCAATATTCGAGTCTTCTCCTTCCTTTGTTGTCTTCTTCTCTCTTCTACGAAAAAACCCTAAATCACACTGAGTCGAGCTTTGCGTTCTTGAATGTGAGTGAGGGTAGAAGCGAGGAGCTTTCCTGTGGGTTTCCTGAGGGTTTTGGTGAAGGGGTTTGTGGGTTCTTCGATCTCTAAGTGAGATCATATTATAGGGCTTGTTCTTGAGTCTCTGTGACTCTGTGAGAGTGTCCCTTCTTTCCCACTGGTCCTTGTGTTCAATTGGTGTAGGCTCAAGGCTGTCTAAGCCATTGTTGACCATGAGGTCCTCCCAACAAAACCAAGTTATAAGAGAATCAGGCAATCAATATATATATATATATATATATATAATATGAGTAGAAGAGAAAAATAGGAGTTTTGATCAGTTTTTTCAACCGGCAAGTATATCCAAATCAAGGTCGAGGTCGAGCAGCCCTCCTTTCTGTGCAGGCTCTTGTAAAAGGTGGCATGTCGCTTCAGCTTCTTGACTAATGTCTATGATCAACAAAACCATCATCATCACAATGCATGCATATTTAATGCTCTTTGAGTATATAACTAATATCAAACTAATAATACCTTTGGGGGTACGGTGCACCGAGGGTACGCAAGTTTTTGCCAACTTTAAATGCACTAATAATGTAAGATGCACGTTTTATACTCAATCTCGTGCATTGCATTGGTGCATTGCTAGTCTATATCTATATCTATAATCTATAATATAATAATAGTAAGGAAGTTGAAAATAATTACATCTTTACCCTTTTTTCTCCTAAAAATGTCAAATAAATAAAAAAAATTACTTTCAATTTTTTATTACTTGATCTATTTGTTTTAATAATGTAATTAATTATTATATTTTTTTTGTATTTTAAATTTTAATTATTTTATCAATTTTATTTGATATTATATAATTATTGTATTAGTTTATTGTTAATCTATGGACCTTAATTAAATTACTTTTATTGAATTTAATTTCTTAACTACCAATAATACATATTGTCCATACAATTATCTCAATAATATATATTAATTTGTTTAGGTATATTTGATATCATATTTAATATTATAAGTTAATAAATAAATGTGACACAACTTGTGTGTTATGAAATTATATGTCATCTTAATATCATTCAACATTTTACGAAGATTATTAATATATACCAATATATTTTATTGATGAAGATATTATTAATCGCACAAGTATAAATAGGGAAAAACTCTCTTTTGGTCCTGTTGAAAGGCCACTGTCCGATTTTGGTCCCATTAAAATCGAAAAACCAAAATTAGTCCAGTTAAGTTAAAATGTGTCCAATTTCAGTCCTTTCACCACCAGAAAAACAATTTCCGGCAATTCTCCACCGAGTGCGGTGCACTCGCCCCCAATCCAAAATTTCCAACTATCTTGTGCTGATGTGGAATTATGGAGTCCATGTGGCATTTCTTTTACATTAAAATAATTTCCAACTAATGCCACATCATTAAATTAATTTCCAACTATTGATACAAATAAAATTAATTCAAAACTAGAAACGAAAAAATTAAGATCCTAAAATCATAAAACCACTAAATCTAAATCACAAACCCTAAAATCCTAAAATCAAATTTTAAGAAACCAAATTAACATTCTAATATGAAATTATATGTCATCCTAATATCATTCAACATTTTACGATGATTATTAATATATACCAATATATCTTATTGATGAAAATATTATTGATCGCACAAGTATAAATATCATAGAATCTGTGAAATGCTAAATATCTTTATATCGTATAATCATATTATCAATATTGTGTAACACTAAATATAATTTAATATATAGTTACATAAATTCAGATTTTTTAATTGTTAGATATATTTATATCTTTAAAATACTTATTATTAATGAAATTATTATATATCAGATCGTGCAACGCACGAGGACTATCACTTGTTCAAATGTAAAATAGTCTAGAAAGAGGTAATTTGTTGTTGTTGTTGTTATGAATTAAAAAATGACTAACATTTGTGGGCGAACATAAAGACAAAACGTGCAAGTTTGTACCCAATAAACAATTAATAAAGTATAAATCAGAATGAATAAATTAATTATTTCCAAGTTAATGGGTAAGTCTAACTTGTTGTAAGTAATTGAAATGATTTAAAATGAATATACATAACATTAATTAGTGGCCTCACATGAAAGACGAACGTGCAAGCTTGTAGTTAATAAACGGTTCATAATGTACATAAAAAAGGATAAATAATTTCCTAAGAACTAATTAAGTCAGATCTGGACTCTATAAAAAATTGAGATAAATACCAATTATTACTAATTAATAATTAAGAAAAATTGTTTTGCAAGGAACTTTGTCAAGCAAGTACTAATTATCCTGGTGACTATAAATATATCATTAATGGTTCTCAATTGATACAAATAATAATAAGAGATCGGGAATTGAGATCAATGGGGAAGAACATGAGCAAGCATTGGTGCATTTTGATGATGGTTTTGTTGATGATCATTGCAATCATCAACATTCAAGAAACTGAAGCCACGCGTCACCTTTTGCAAACGACGGATGCACGTCGATCTTTAATAAATTGGAACCTCATTCCCAAAGGGGTAAAAGCTAACATTGCAGCGAACATAGCGAAGGCGTTTCCCAAGGGGATCGAAACCACTGGTGCATAGCCAGCCGGCCGGTGGGAAAACATTTTGGTTTGTTTTCAATAAGGATGGAGGCTCTATTTTCCTTCATTGTGTGATATCATGGTTGCATGCTCATTCATCAATCAGCTTAGCTGTTTGATATGATCATGTTATCCAACTTTGAATTATTTATGCCCCACAAGCTTCTTGTTTCATTGGTTAATTTGGAGCTGGGATCTTTTAATTTTCATGTTGCGAGTCATCATCAATTTTTATTCTTCTTGCATTGATGTGTGCTTTCATATATTTTCTGCAATGTAATGCTTTTCTTATATATCAAGAATCACCATATCATATAATATAATATTTTATTCTCTTTTCCATATTTTTTATTTGTTCGTTTTCTTTTTATCTACGCACACATATATCATCTCTGTAGGCTTTAGGGTACTCATACCTAGTATTTCTTGTTGATCTGTATAATGATGTTCAAATGAATTAGATGTCCTCATGATGCAAAAATTATTGAGAAAACTATGACATATATAATGGAAGTGCAATATAGCATCTAATTCATGAATCACAAAAACCTCAACTGCAATAGTCAATGATGACTTAGAATGCAAATATATATTCTTTATGCAACCTCAAAACTATACTGGTTGACCCATCAATGATGGTCTATGTTTTCCAATAGATTTGAACAAGAAAATCATCTATCATCCCATTTGACGTTCCCAGCGTTAACAATATATCCCTTCGTTGTCTTCTACACCAACAATATTGAGATTGGCATTTTGGATGTCCATCTAGCGATGAATCAAGTCCAACACAAATGAGATACGTTTAAACTCAATGTGCGCCTTATCTCCCGCCAAAAATACCTTTCCACTATTGCCACACTCAATCCAACTACACCCAGGTTGCTTCTTCACACCCTTCTCTTTCATTCGAGCCCACATGCAATAAGCTTTTTCTCTCATCCCGTTTGCTAGATACATTTCAGCTAGAATCATATACACACCCGAGTTGAAAGGCTCTAAGTGCAATATCTTCTCTCCTGCAATCTCAGCCATTGCCATGTTCTTGTGCACTCTACAAGCTTCAAGAAGAGCTCCCCAAAAACTAGCATGAACTTCTAGTCCGTCTCTGTTCGTTTCATTCAAAAGATCCATCGCTTCATGAACCGGTTGATCCATCAATGGTGGTCTATGTTTCGTATAGATTTGAACGAGAAAACTATCTGTCTTCCTATTTGATGTTTCCGGCTTTAACAATATATCACTTCGTTTACCTTTCAATATTACTATTGTAACACCCGTTTTTAAGAAAACTTGCATTGCATATTTAACAAAATTACTTTTACCTTTCAATTATAAATGATTTAAATGAGCTCTTAAGTTATATAAAGTTATGATTTACGTATTACATTATACTTGATGATTTTAATGATTTTATGACCTAACATATCTTCCTAGATTTTAAAGGCTTTTTGTAGGATTGCTCACGGAGGAAACCGAGCTTGATCTCAACTAACTAGACAATTATGGATGAAAGTAAAAAGATAAGATGTAGATAAGTTTAAATGATGAAAAAATGACATTATCTTAGGATGCTATGCTTGCTTGTTTATGGCATGATTACTCGGATTTTATGATAAATAATTATAATCTTTATATGTTATGCTATGTGATAAAATATTTTACTTGAAATGTATTTATGCATCATAATGTATATAAAAATATGTTCTTTTAAATAGAGTGAATGATATAAATAATTTGAGTCCCATTATAAGGAAATTTATTTAGTAAATGTATTGTTATATAATTTATGATATGGTAGTATTATTCTCTTAATCTCTTCAGTATATATGAATAACTATACATCTATATATATATATGTATAAAATATATAATACAATATAATAAAGGAAAATAAATAAATAAACAAATAGAAAATAGAGGAAATAATTAGACAAACAAATATATACACAAATGCATGGGAGAGTGGCTAAGCATGCATGCATGACACCTCCTACTACATGACTAAGCTTATATTAGCACAGCTCCTACTTCACTCTTACACCTTTGGCTTCATCTTACACATCCTACTAACCTTCTACAGAATGTCATAAGAGAGGACGTTTATACATCTTTTACACAAGAAAAGACAGACAACACTTTCAGACTTGAGCTTGGTAGGAGAAAATAAGAAAGCAATCAAAACACAATACACCTCTTTTCTTTTCTTTCAACTTTGAAGGTATTTTGGTTTAAGACTTCTTATTTCTACTTTCAATTCTGATGTTTTCTTACTTGTAACATATATTAAGAAATTTCAAGGATGTTATTTTTCTTTAGATGGTGATTTGTTGTTTATAAATTTCATGAATGAAACAAGATAGGATGCTTCCATATTACAGTTTCATTTTGTGTTCTGCATCTCTGTTCAGAAATATTCTTATAGGTTAAAGAATCGATTTAGACTAAACCCTTTTAACACAATATAGTATATGAAATTAGAACATGTATGTTAAATTTGAGAATATTCTGAGTTAATCTCAATTTAATATGAATTTTAAACATGACCCTATTTTGCAGAATGTTTGTTATGTTTTTAGGTCTGATCAGACAATTATCGTGAACTGTACCCTTCGATATTATGTATGATATTCTACTATGTTTTACAAACTATTCTTATATACATGCAGAAGTTTAGTATGCAATTTTTGGAGTCTTGTATGATTTATGATTAATTGTACAATATAACCTGTTTTTTGAAAAAATAGTGACATGTTTTCTATCTGTTTATAAATTTTGTATATATATAATTGTAGAAAGTTTATTCATAAGTTATATTATACTATGTTGTGGAAATATATTTTAGGAAGATAATATAGTTTACCTCATGAAATTTGGAGCACAATTATATTTATAAGAAATTTTACAAGAAACTCTGTTTTCAGCCTATGTTATGCATTGTTTTCAGCAAACTTTTAAATTTCATATGTAATTATTTGAATCATATTTATAATTTAACGTTTTATATGTTATAAATGAACATGTTTTCTGCCTTCTGTGAAAATATGAGAAATATTCATAAATCCTATAAGGCATGATGAATTTTTCATTCAAGGCTAGTTTCTAGTTGAAATTGAAGTGGAAAACTAGTTAGATGAATGATTTTTAATTATTTGTACAATAAGTTAAAATCTATGAATTTTGGGTATGTTATACTAAAACAAGATATGTGATCATATGAATAATATAAGTATATATGAATTTTTAGGAATTATATATGAATTATTAAAATTATTACATCTTTATAAGTCATTTCAGGTCAAAATTTTGCTAGTTTAACTGTGTAAAGCTTATGTTATAAGTATATTGGTTTCTTTTATATGCTAATCTTGTTTAAATGACTTATATATATATATATATATATATATATATATAACACTATATAACTATGGATGTTTTGTCCATTTTTTTGTAATGCCAAATTTAACCCTCATAATTAAATTTAATTGATGTGAAATAAAGTCCTATTTAAATAAAACTCTTTATTAAGAATAGTAATGCAATTTAATGTTTATTTATTTTTCTAGAATCATTTACTTTTACAACTCTTCTAGAATTTTTTTTATATGAATTGATTATTTTTCTTCTATAACATTTTAAATTTGAGACTAAAATTAGTTTCATATTGATATATGTTTAAAGAGCCTTTCAACGGTATAAAAACTTATGAAAAAAAAGTTATAGTATGAATTTAATATTTTTTATTAAAGTATTGTACTATTAGAAGTTAGGGATAATTTCAATTTTGGTTTTATATGTAAGATAATTTCTATTTTTATCTTAGGTTTATTAAGTATTGATTTTCAATTTTGGTCATCTATGTTTTCATATTTTTCAATTTCAGTTAGTTTTTTGTGTATATTTTCAAAATTGAAGATAAAATATAATTATTTTTATATAATAATCAGTAAGTTTGAATTACCAAAATTAAAAGGAAATAAAATTAAATAACCATGGAGATTAGACTTTGGTTCAAATAATCTATCAAACTAAAATTATTCTTCTATAACATCCAAAATTTGAGACTAAAATTAGTTTCATATTAATATATATATTTAAAGAGCTTTTCAATGATATATTAAAAGCTTATGGAAAAAAAGTTATACTATAAATTTAATAATTTTATTAAAGTATTGTACTATTAGAAGTTAGGTATAATTTCAATATGATTTTATATGTAAGACAATTTCCATTTTTTGTACGATTAAGTATTTGTTTTTCAATTTGGTCGTCCATGTTTTAATTTTTTCCAATTTTAGTCATTTTTTTTTCTAAATTTTCAGAACTGCTGACGTAGCTATCAAAATTGGACGTAAAAATATAATTATCTTTATGTTAGAATCAGTAAGTTTGAATTACCAAAATCAAGAGGAAATAAAATTAAATAACCATGGAGAATTATTTGGAAGACATAGAGACTTTGGTTTAAATAATCTATCAAACTAAAAGTAATTGTTATAAGTACCTGAACTTTGGAATTTTATAATATCATCACAAACCTTTGCGAATGATACTAATAGGCAACCAAATGTTGTCGACGGTATAATTCCCCTGAAAATATTTATTTCGAATGGTATTTTTATTTTTGAAGTATTGGGGTAGAGACTGTAAGTTTGAAAAGTTTATAGAACTCACAATATTTCTTATTATACTTTAAATTCTCAAAATCATGCTTTCAATTTGAAAATAAACAAGAGAAGTTGAGCCATTTTATTACGATTTAGAAGGAATTTGGTTTTCAACTTGAGGGACAGTTATGAAGTTTTTCGACGACTATGATGGGGATTATTTGATGTTATTGGTGTGTCTTTTGTCATATTTTTATGAAAATTTAATGAATTGATGTGTCGTTGAATATTACCCGAAAACATAGGAATTGAGAAGAAAATGAGAGTTTTGAGGTTTTTTCGTCAGGGGTGATGTGGCAGTCATTAGCGAGCACCAAATATAATTGAGAAATTAATTAATCAAAAGAGAAAAATATATACCCTCAAGAATAAGCATCTTCGGGACAATATTTCACTGTATCGTTCTATAAGTATCATTTGCAAATGTTGGCAATGGTAAAGTTCCAAAATTCTAATAATTTGTGTAAAAGGGTTATAGTTTGGGGTGATTTTTGTTATTTACCTTATTTTTCTGTAATAACAAATTATAAATTTACATGTACGAAAAGAGTTCAAGAAAAATGGTTAGATTTGAATTTTCATTAATTTTTTGTTTGGTTCGAAAAT
This sequence comes from Scutellaria baicalensis, assembly GCA_005771605.1. Classification (NCBI taxonomy): domain Eukaryota; kingdom Viridiplantae; phylum Streptophyta; class Magnoliopsida; order Lamiales; family Lamiaceae; genus Scutellaria; species Scutellaria baicalensis. Next base: position 11,390,716 of record CM016729.1, read on the forward strand.
TCTTTAAGAATAAAAAATTGAATATTCAAGTAATTAAAAAATTACTAAATAAATTTTACCTTGTCTACTAAATTTTCAGTCATACTATTATATGTCAAATAATCTATGTATTTTTATCTTTATTTCTTTCATTTCAAATTGTAATTTCTGTAAACTTTCTATCTTTACAACTATAAATATTATAAAATCATCATTTAACCTTTAAAATTATTAAATTACAATTAAAAAGTATAAATATAATTTCAAGTTTTTCTAATTAAATTATATTTTAATAAACATAAACGTTGAAAGAAATGTGAAAACCAAGATTTTAAATTTTGTGGGGCTTATAGAGAGAATTAATTTGCCGTGAATTTTGTATGTTTTGGTTATAATTTGGTTTTCAACTTTACTAAAGTACTTGAACTTTGAAACTTTATAATACTACCACAAAACTTTATGAATGATACTAATACGACGTCAAATGTTTTCGACGGTGGAAAATTCCCCCTGTAGAAGAGTATTTTAACGTTTTAAAAGTATTAGGGTGGAGGTTTTGATTTTGCAAAGTTCTTAAAAAGGGAAACTATCAATTTTCGTCTTGTAAATTAGTCTCTTTCCAGTTTTGGGGCTCCAATTTTAGTCCTTTCACTATTGAATTCATCCAATTTGAATCCGATTTTGACCAGAATATTTTCCGGACTGACGTGGCCATCGGATTTGCATTCGTGGCTTGAAAACAGAAATCCCCAATTTCTTAGAGGGAAAATATATGTCCAGTTGAATTTAACCCAAAACATAGGGATTGAGACGAATATTGTAGTTTTGAAAGTTATTTGACCCAAAATATAGGGATTGATACAAAAATTGGAGTTGAAGGTCTTTCATTAGTGACCATGTGGTGGCCATCCACAAGCTGATGTTGGAAGAGAAAGATGCAGCCAATTGTTTTTTAATTAATTAAGTAAAAGACAAAAATATCGTCATAAATAAGTATCTTCGGAAAAATATTCCCACCGTATCGACCTAAGTATCATTCATAAAGGTTGACTGTTTTAAAGTTGTAAAGTTTATATATCTTTTGTGCAAAAGGGGTTATAGTTTGACGTGGTTTTGAAATTGAACTTACAATATGTACGAAAAATAGTTCAACAAAAGGGTTAGATTTGAATTTTCATTCCTTTTCTACTCGGTTCAAGTTTAAATTCTGTAAGAACTAAAAAATCAAGAAGGGCTTTTGTGGGGCTTGCAGAGAGAATTAATTTTTTGTGAATTTTGTGTGTTTTGGTAAAAATTAAGTTTTCAGCTTGAGGGACAGTAATGGTGTTTATCGGTAACTATGGTGGCGGTTATTTTATGGTAATGATGTGATTTTCGTCAAATTTTTACGAAAATTAATGGAAACATGACGCCCAATTGAATTAGACAAAAACATATGGATTGAGGTGAAAATTAGAGTTTTGAAGGTTTTTCGGTGATTGACAGTCATAAACGAGCTGATGGTTGAAGGAGGAAGATGCAAAAAATAAATGAAAAATTAATTGATTAATCATATGACATAGACACGTTAGCAATTTTGAAAATTTTAAGAAAAATGACCCAAACTGGAAAAAATTGAAATATAAAGGACCAAAATGGAAAACAGATACTTAGTTGTCAAAAAATGGAAAATGTCTTACATAAATTACCTAAATTGAGATTAACCCTAACTTATATAATAGCACCCTAAATTGAGAACACGTGCGTGCACGTGAGGAGTTAAACTTTTAAAATCTATATTTTGGTTGATTTTTGTAGGGTATTTTTTCCATTCACTTTTTCTTTAATATTTTATTAGAATGTAGTTAACATTTGAATTTTTTAAGTTATTGATTTTGCAATTTAATAAGAATTATAAAAATAGTAATTTAAAAGTAAAGCTTTCATAAAACTAATCTAAAATAAGTTAAAAGAAAAGGTAACAATCTAATTTGACTACTAACTATAACTAATCTAAAATTAGTTAAAAGAAAAGGTAACTATCTAATTTGACTACCAATTATATTTTTCTTGTTTGATCTTCTTCTCTGTCTTACTCTTCTTCCTTCTTGACTTGTTTAATAAATGTATGCCTTGTATCATCTTCTTCACCGCTGGATACATGGATGCATTCCTTGTTTTCTGTCTTCTTGATTCTTCTTCTTTTCTTTGGTTCACCATTTGGTGGAGTGTCCACTGTTGTTGTCAATGATGTGGTTATGTTGTTGAATTTGTCATTTATTATCTCCACAATTTCCATCTTTTCTATGGCTTCAACAATTGCGTTCAATCTTCCTCCTTAAACTTTTGTGTTGTAGTTTAGGGCAATCAAAAAAAGGACCTTACTTGCTCCTTGTAAGATCAACCGTCTGTGATGTTCAGATATGCTTTGACCCTGTGTATGTATTTTTATTTAGAAAAACAATAAAAATGTAGTGACTAAATTGTGGACATGAGAAAATGGTTGCCACTCTATGTATATTTGTTTTATTTTTTAATGAAGACCTTATTAAAAAATAAAATTGTTACCAGCTTTTCAATGGACCTCAAGTAGTCTTCTACTGAGCATCCAACATATACTGCTGCCGTGTCACCAAACATTGTCATTGTAGCTTCAAGATGATTTTGTATCACCTTTAGTTTGACTACATACCTACAACAATGAATTTATATAAAGTATAGCGATTTGTCATTACTCATCTTATTTTGTAATTTATTATTTTAATTTTCTACCTTAGTATTGTTTGAATTGGGTCATCATTGCACTTTCTACATATTGTATTTCCATCATCTTTTGGTGCTGATGCTGTGCACTTTTTGCATTCATTGTACCATATTTTTGTTTCATTTTCTACCTTGTCCACAAGTCCCGTGAAATAATAATATTCATTCTGCATTTAGGAAAAAAAATGTTTTATAATGAAGACACGACGTATACATGTACCTTGAATATAAATTATAGTCACATACCTTTGATAGAGAATCTTTTCTCTCCATAAGGTCTTCAAGAGTAGTCTCTTTTCCTCCTCTCATTCTATGTGTCATCCTCAACGTGCATATTTCCATTGGATCATGAACGATGCACGACCCTTTTGCAAGTTGTTTAGATTTCACATTTATTTGTATAGTTGGAATTGAAGTGGTTTGCAATTGGATCTCACCTAAGCAAACATTTGTAATTTAAAAATCATTTTCCTTCTCAGGACATTTAAATTTGTTCATTGTCTTTTTTATTTTTCCAAAAAATTAGTTGGGTTTATGTTTTACCTTGATATTCCTTCGTTGTGACTTTTGTGATGACAATCGTCTTTTTTTTGTCAACAATTTGTTGCAATTCCGCTCTTTCATTCAAAGTCATGTCTTCCCAAAGGGAAACATTAATATAGTGGTGTCTGCATATGAAATAAAAAAAATTAAGTCTTATTTTCACATAATTTTCACATACTTTATCACTTTGATACATACTTTTGTTTTATTGGGGACTTAAATTCATATATATTTCACATACTTTATCATAGAAGATAGGTAATACTTACTCTTCATTTATCAAAGTGATTTCTCTTACGGCCACCTTCCTTTGAGTGTTAACAATCATGTTTTCCTTGACCCTTGTAAGCACTCCACATATATCTTCATAAACAAAATATATATTAAATGATTATTTTTATAAATTATTGAAAGTAAATTGAAATAGAAAAATACATACCAATTTTGATGCGCTCCTTATGTTTACCACGCAAGTCTTTGTACTCCACGTAAACATTCTTATCGTGATTTTCCTCGATAATATTGTTCAAAACTTCATTCACATTGCTGAAATGGTTTAAAACCAATTCTTTTTCAGGATGTATTGAAGCGAAGTTCGTGTTGACACCTTTAACCATCACATTTTCAATCAAATATGTTTTGTTTCTTTTAAATTCACTTGCCAATTTTTTGATGTCATCATTAAACATGATGACTCCAATTTGAATGGCCTACATGATTAGGCATTGGTGGATAAATAAATGAAAAAAATAAACCAAAATATACATACAACTAAAAAAAGTCATGATAAAAATTAAATTAAACTTGATCATCCACTTACCTCTTCATCCATCATTATCATTTATTGAATTTTCATGGAATTGTTTTTCCACAACATACTTCGTGGCCAACTCGTAGAACCTTCAATTGTATTGAGGGAAAAAATTCAATTTACATTCACTTAAAATGCTACTGTCGATTTTACGTCCATTTATTTTTAGAGGTTTCACATTCAGTCCAATTAAAACCAAAATCGACCAATTTTGGTCAATTGAGGCGATTGCATCTCAATCGCCCCTAATTTTAAATTTACGATAACCCACACCAGCTGACACGTGTGCTCCGATAAGCCACGTCAGTTGCCATGTGTGCTCCGATAAGCCACATCAGCTACCACGTGTGCTCCGATAAGCCACGTCAGCTGAACTCAGCCGAAAAATCGATCTTTAGCAGCCAAAGGACCAATATTGGTTGATTTTGCTTGTAATTGGACTAAATGTGAAACCCTAAAAATAAATGGACGTAAAATGCACAGTAGCGTTTTAAGTGGACGTAAAATGAATTTTTCCCATTGTATTGATTTTGCCTTTTCTCCGATTTGTAAAAGTTTTATGGACAAATTTGTTTTTGTTGACATGTTTGTCGTGTTCTGTCTTGTAGTGTAACTCCTATTATAGAACCACATATAAAGACAAAGTCTTAATATAAGCAATATAAACAAATATGTTACGCATATTGCTGCCAAACAAAAGTAGTGGATTTATTTTAATGATGCATAAATAAATAAAGAGAAAGACAAAAGATGTTTTAAAGTATATCATTGTTTGTCTCTCAACACAAGAAAAAGAAATAAAGAAAAGTAGTGATGAGTGAGAAAGAGTAGAATGAAAAAAGACAAAGATGAAAAACACAATGCATGGATGTACATGTGTGTTCGAAATCGACCCCACCCCACCCTAGACCCTTAAAACCTAGCAGACATGTAGCAGAAGAACCAATGGGAAGTCCACAACACATCCTTATACTACAAGAAATTCTCTCATAGACTACACCCCTAAGACATGTGTTTTTTTTAAAATACCCTTGTCGCAGATAAAACCATTGTCGTAGAGTGCAAAAATATCTACGATTTTGACTGAATTAAACAGTTGTCTTAAATATCTACGACAACAATTAAAACTATTGTGGTAGCGTTAAAGACAACAGCGGGACAACCGTTTTCAACCATTGTCGTAAGTGTCTATGACAACGGTTAAAAACCGCTGTGGTAGAGTCAAAGACAACGGCTGGACAACGGTGTTTAACTGTTGTCGTAAGTGTCTACGACAACGGTTAAAAATCGTTGTCTATGAGCGCATATCTTAAAACTACCCACCTACGACAACGGTTTTTAACCGTTGTCACGCCGTTGTCGTGGAGGTTTACGATGAGCGAAAATTTTCAGACCCTACGACAACACCATCTACGACAAGGGTTGAACCAGGCTACGATAAGGGTTTTTAACCCTTGTCTATGAGCTTTTTTCTTGTAGTATTTATAAACGACGTTGTTCGTCCAAGGCTTAGAAGTGGTAAGTGTGTGCATGACAGCAATGATGTTGAAAATGAAATGATCCCTAATTCCTTTCACCAAAACAAAAACTATAAATTCCCTAAAACTCCCACACTCACCTCTTTTACTGAATGAGTAATAACTAAGAAAACACACTTTCTTTATCTGTCTCCCTCAATATTACACACTCCCCATTCAAGGGTTTTCTTTTTTAGTCTTCTTTCCAGCCATGTTTAGAGAGAGAGAGAGGGAGAGAAATGAGGAGAGGGAAAGTACAGTTGAAGAGGATAGAGAACAAGATCAACAGGCAGGTGACTTTCTCCAATAGGAGAGGTGGGCTGTTGAAGAAAGCTCATGAGGATGATTTAAATTGTAAATATTATAAGTTACTTAAGAAATAAAATAGAAATAATTTCCTTTAATTATGACAAAGTATGAATAAGATGTTTCTAAAATGTAAGTAAATAATTTTATTGATAATTTTTAATTGATTGAACTTTAAATAAATTATGTTAATTAATGAAATTCTTATATTATAAAAAACAAGTACGTAATGTTTTAAAAAAATAAGTATTTAATAATAAATTATGTAATTATAATGTTTCACGTGCAGCACACGTGTTGTTATACTAGTATATATATATATATATATATATGATAAGATCAACATTAAACTTCATATATCATTCTAATATGTATTGCATGATGTACATAAACGCTTGAATGAAGTCTATAGGATCTTGTTAATATATGCGTTTAAGACAAAATGTTCACCTTAAATTACTAATGATTATGCTTTAGGTTAAATAAGCTGAAAGTCCTACGTGGATCTGCAAAAACAAAAACAAAAACAAAAATATCCCAATCAAAGTACACGGTGTTGTCAGTGGTGTCGACAACACCAGCGTAACACAGCGGAAAAATGGATCGAATTTAAAGTAGCAGAACACAAATGATTTATCCACGAGTATACAAATACTCGTGGAATGCCTTCAGGGCAAAAACTAATTTTATCCACGAGTATACAAATACTCGTAGAATGCCTTCAGGGCAAAAACTCCTTTTTTGATTTGTGTATGTATACAAAGGAGAAAGAAAGATCTCTAAAAGAGACTCTTTCGAACAAACGACTCAATACGTCCTATGAGATGAATATGAAACCTAGGGACGTATACAAAAACTCTCAGTTGAACACTCCGAAGAACACCTATACTAAAAGTCAAGAGTATGCAAACTCTATGACACACAAGAAAAACGATGTTGCCTAACAGTGTGAACAACACAACCTATGACACCTGTGTACTGCCGTATACTAGACTGCTTAAGCTCTCGATTCTGTGCATCCTTGATCTTCAGCAGCTTCACCTATTTATAGACCTTGAAGTACACTGTGTAGAGACTCCACTTCCCATGATCTTGGAGTGCTCCATGATCTCCATAACTTACGTGCATGATGGGGAAGATGGAGTGGACTTGTTCTTGACTTATTCATCTCTACTTCTTGAACTCTAGCTTGACTTGATCTTTCTTCATCTCCACGTTCCTTAATCACACGTTCTCTTCTCATTGGATTCTCACGTTGATATTCACTCTCAAAAGAACGTGTTTGACTCCTTCAAACATCACTTGTTTGATCTTTATATATATCTTTGAATCCTATCAAAAACATGAGCAAACAACTTCCTAAAACTTAGGAGAGTTTGTTAGTGAAAAGAGATTCAAAACATATAGAACATGTGAGATTTTAATGAGTCAAATCCATAAGAGAATATCAAATATTTTTTCAAATCTTTTCAATTAAATATATCTAATAAAATCTAATTTTGAATTTTGGATAATCATGAAAAAGGAAAATTAGTTATTGTTGGAAAATCCAACACTAACATAAGCTAATATAAGGTACAAAAGATCATGTTATATCGCATAATAAACTAAACAGTTAAGTGTGTTGAGTGAAGTTGAGACGGTCGGTGAATCATCAACTTTAAAGTGGATAACGTTTACACTCTATTATGTGTTGATAATTAAATTAGTACGTTATGTAAGAAAATCTACGGCTGAAGCTCCATAGCTATAGCCGGTAGTTGCTTCACTATCGGGCGACGACCATAAGGACGAGAATGTCTGGTCTATGAAATCAAGGTTTAGTGGGCGAGCGAATCCCACATTCATTTATGTTATGTATGGTACAGGGTGAGCGTGCCCGAAGGACATGTAGTATGTGGTTAGTAGTTTAATTGCTTCAATATATATTAGAGAGTACAGTTATCCCAGTCGGATCCCTCTCCAGAGGTTTCTCATGATTCTACTTTTAATATTTTCAGGTTCGACATATGATGACGTAGACGTGTAGTAGGCCGGACTGACTTTCCATTTGCTATATACATTTCAGCTAGAATCATATACACACCCGAGTTGAAAAGGCTCTAAGTGCAATATCTTCTCTCCAGCAATCTCAGCCATTGCCATGTTCTTGTGCACTCTACAGGAAGAGCTCCCCAAACACTGGCATGAACTTCTAGTCCGTCACTGTTCATTTCATTCAAAAGATCCATCACTTCATGAGCCGGTTGATCCATCAATGGTGGTCTATGTTTCCAATAGATTTGAACAATAAAACCATCTTTCTTCCCATTTGACGTTTCCCACTTTAACAATATATCACTTCGTTTACCTTTCAATATTACTATTGTAACACCCGTTTTTAAGAAAACTTGCATTGCATATTTAACAAAATTACATTTACCTTTCAATTATAAATGATTTAAATGAGCTCTTAAGTTATATAATGTTATGATTTACGTATTACATTATACTTGTCGATTTTAAAGATTTTATGACCTAACTTATCTTTTGAGATTTTAAAGGCTTTTTGTAGGATTGCTCACGGAGGAAATCGAGTTTGATCTCAACTAACTCGACAATTATGGATGAAAGTAAAAAGATAAGATGTAGATAAATTTAAATGATGAAAAATGACATTATCTTTGGATGCTATGCTTGCTTGTTTGTGGCATGATTACTCGAGTTTTATGATGAATAATTATGATCTTTATATGTTATGCTATGTGATAAAATATTTTACTTAAAATGTATTTATGCATCATAATGTATATAAAAATATGTTCTTTTAAATAGAGTGAATGATATAAATAATTTGAGTCCGAATAAGGAAATTTTTTTAGTAAATGTATTTTTATATAATTTATGCTATGGTAGTATTATTCTCTTAATCTCTTCAGTATATATGAATAACTATACATATATATATATATGTATAAAATATATAATACAAAATAATAAAGGAAAATAAATAAATAACAAATAGAAAATAGAGGAAATAATTGGACAAACAAATATACACGCAAATGCATGGGAGAGTGGCTAAGCATGCATGCATGACACCTCCAACAACATGACCATGGAGATTAGACTTTGGTTCAAATAATCTATCAAACTAAAATTATTCTTCTATAACATCCAAAATTTGAGACTAAAATTAGTTTCATATTAATATATATTTAAAGAGCTTTTCAATGATATATTAAAAGCTTATGGAAAAAAAGTTATACTATAAATTTAATAATTTTATTAAAGTATTGTACTATTAGAAATTAGGGATAATTTCAATATGATTTTATATGTAAGACAATTTCCATTTTTTGTACGATTAAGTATTCGTTTTTGGTCCTCTATGTTTTAATTTTTTCAATTTTAGTCATTTTTTTGTCTAAATTTTCAGGACTTCTGACGTAGCTATCAAAATTGGAGGTAAAAATATAATTATCTTTATGTTAGAATCAGTAAGTTTGAATTACCAAAATCAATAGGAAATAAAATTAAATAATCATGGAGAATTATTTGGAAGACATAGAGACTTTGGTTTAAATAATCTATCAAACTAAAATTAATTGTTATAGGTACCTGAACTTTGGAATTTTATAATATCATCACCAACCTTTGCGAATGAAACTAATCGGCAACCAAATGTTGTCGACGGTATAATTCCCCAGAAGATATTTATTTCGAAGGGTATTTTTATTTTTAAAGTATTGGGGTAGAGACTGTAAGTTTGAAAAGTTTATAGAACTCACAATATTTCTTATTATACTTTAAATTCTCAAAATCATGCTTTCAATTCGAAAATAAACAAGAGAAATTGAGCCATTTGATTATGATTTAGAGGGAATTTGGTTTTCAACTTGAGGGACAATTATGAAGTTTTTCGACGACTATGATAGGGATTGTTTGATGTTATTGGTGTTTTTTTTTGTCATATTTTTATGAAAAGTTAATGAATTGATGTGTCGTTGAATATTTGTTAATGAAAATGGTTGTCACTCTATGTATATTTGTTTTATTTTTTAATGAAGACCTTATTAAAAAATAAAATTGTTACCAGCTTTTCAATGGACCTCAAGTAGTCTTCTACTGAGCATCCAACATATACTGCTGCCGTGTCACCAAACATTGTCATTGTAGCTTCAAGATGATTTTGTATCACCTTTAGTTTGACTACATACCTACAACAATGAATTTATATAAAGTATAGCGATTTGTCATTACTCATATTATTTTGTAATTTATTATTTTAATTTTCTACCTTGGTGTTGTTTGAACTGGGTCATCATTGCACTTTCTACATATTATATTTCCATCATATTTTGGTGCTGATGTTGTGCAATTTTTTGCATTCATTGTACCATATTTTTGTTTCATTTTCTATCTTGTCCACAAGTATAGTGAAATAATAATATTCATTCTGCATTTTGGAAAAAAATGTTTTATAATGAAGACACGACGTATACATGAACCTTGAATATAAATTATAGTCACATCAGTTGCCATGTGTGCTCCGATAAGCCACATCAGTTACCATGGTTGCTCCGATAAGCCACGTCAGCTGAACTCAGCCGGAAAATCGATCTTTAGCAGCGAAAGGACCAAAATTGGTCGATTTTGTTTGTAATTGGACTAAATGTGAAACCCTAAAAATAAATAGATGTAAAAAGCACAGTAGCGTTTTAAGTGGACGTAAAACGAATTTTTCCCATTGTATTGATTTTGCCTTTTCTCCGATTTGTAAAAGTTTCATGGACAAATTTGTTTTTGTTGACATGTTTGTCGTGTTCTGTCTTGTAGTGTAACTCTTATTAGAGAACCACATATAAAAAAAATGTTCTAATATAAGCAATATAAACATATATGTTACGCATATTGCTGCCAAACAAAAGTAGTGGATGAGTTTAAATGATACATAAATAAATAAAAAAAAGACAAAAGATGTTTTAAAGTGTATCATTGGTTGTCTCTGATCAACACAAGAAAAAGAAATAAAGAAAAGTAGTGATGAGTGAGAAAAAGTAAAATGAAAAAAGACAAAGATGAAAAGCACAATGCATGGATGTACATGTGTGTTCGAAATCGACCCCACCCCACTTTAGACCCTTAAAATCGAGCAAACATGTAGCAGAATAACAAATGGGAAGTCCACAACACATCCTTATACTACAAGAAATTCTCTCATAAACTACACTCCTAAGACATGTGCTTTTTTAAAATACCCTTGTCGAAGATAAAATCATTGTCGTAGAGTGCAAAAATATCTACGATTTTATATTAATTAAACAGTTATCTTAAATATCTACGACAACGGTTCAAAACTGTTGTGGTAGCATTAAAGACAACAGCGGGACAACGATTTTCAACCATTATCGTAAGTGTCTACGACAACGGTTAAAAACCGTTGTGGTAGAGTCAAAGACAACGGCTGGACAACGGTGTTTAACTGTTGTCGTAAGTGTCTACGACAACGGTTAAAAACCGTTGTCTATGAGTGCATATCTCAAAACTACCCACCTACGACAACGGTTTTTAACCGTTGTCACGTCGTTGTCGTGGAGGTCTACGATGAGCGAAAATTTTCAGACCCTATAACAACACCATCTACGACAAGGATTGAAGCAGGCTACGACAAGGGTTTTTAACCGTTGTCTATGAGCTTTTTTCTTATAGTGTTTATAAACGACGTTGTTTTCCCTGTCCAAGACTTAGAAGTGGTAAGTGTGTGCATGACAGCGATGATGTTGAAAATGGAACGATCCCTAATTCCTTTCACCAAAACAAAAACTATAAATTCCGTACAACTCCCACACTCACCTCTTTTACCGAATGAGTAATAACTAAGAAAAAACACACTTTCTTTATCTGTCTCCCTCATTACACACTCCCCATTCCAGGGTTTTCTTTTTTAGTCTTCTTTCCAGCTAGGTTTGAAGAGAGGGAGAGAGAGAGAGAAATGGGGAGAGGGAAAGTACAGTTGAAGAGGATAGAGAACAAGATCAACAGGCAGGTGACTTTCTCCAAGAGGAGAGGTGGGCTGTTGATGAAAGCTTATGAGGATGATTTAAATTCTAAATATTATCAGTTACTTAAGAAATAAAATAGAAGTAATTTCCTTTAATTATGACAAAGTACGAATAAGATGTTTCTAAAATGTAAGTAAATAATTTTATTGATAATTTTTAATTGATTGAACTTTAAATACATTATGTTAATTAATGAAATTCTTATATTATAACAAACAAGTACGTAATGTTTTAAAAAAATAAGTATTTAATAATAAATTATGTAATTATAATATTTCATGTGCAGCGCACGTGTTGTTATACTAGTGTGTGTGTGTGTGTGTGTGTGTATGATAAGATCAACATTAAAATTTTATATATGATTCTAATATGTATTGCATCATGTATATAAACGCTTGAATGATGTCTATAAGATCTTGTTAATATATGTGTTCAAGCCAAAATGTTCACCTTAAATTACTAATGATTGTACTTTAGGTTAAATAAGCTAATATAAGGTACAAAAGATCATGTTATATCGCATAAGAAACTAAACAGTTAAGTGTGTTGAGTGCAGTTGAGACGGTCGGTGAATCCAGGAGCGATCCTCGAACCATCAACTTTAAAGTGGGTAACTTCTACACTCTATTATGCGTTGATAATTAAATTAGTAAGTTATGTAAGAAAATCTACAGCTGAAGCTCCATAGCTATTGCCGGTAGTTGCTTCACTATCGGGCGACGACCATAAGGGCGACAATGTCTGGTCTATGAAATCAAGGTTTAGTGGGCGAGCGACTCCCACATTCATTTATGTTATGTATGATACAGGGTGAGCGTGCCCGAAGGACATGTAGTATGTGGTTAGTAGTTTAATTGCTTCAATATATATTAGAGAGTACAGTTATCCCAGTGGGATCCCTCTCCAGAGGTGTCTCATGATTCTACTTTTAATATTTTCAGGTTCGACATATGATGATGTGGACGTGTAGCAGGCCGGATTGACTTTCCATCACCCCTTTAATGTTAAAGTACCAAAACAATACTTACTTTTGAGAATAATGCTATATTTTGTATATGTAAATTATGGTAGATGATGAGTCTGGTCTTATATTCTGGTATAATATGTGTGTTCTGTTATATGGTCTCACATAGGAATATGTTTGAACATTTTACCTAGAAATGTGGGTGAGACACGAGTTTTAGAAGTAATTATGTTATGTTTAAAAAAAAATGTCTCGTGTTTTCGTTTTAGTTTTCCCATGTACATTATCTTCTGAATTCTTTAGTTATACTAAGTAAGTAAAGGGTGACGACCTATTCCCATTTAATGGGGATTGGGGCGCCACAACTATTAATCATTTGTCATAATAAATAATAAACTGTGCATGGCAGGGTGTACTGCTAGCAAAAATATATTTGTATTGAATGGTAATTCTATCAATATTATACATTTTTCATGTGTATTAAATAAAAAAGTATAAAAAAACTAAGTTTTTATTGAAAATAAAAAAGGGTGGGTCGACCCACCTAGCTTGCGGGCTAGCTTGCCCTGCCACGGGCCTACCTATCTGTCGGATTCATAAATGTCAAGCCCAATCCTCCATTCTGGCAGTGCGGGCTAGCCCAACGAGTCCATTCCATTTTGACAACTTTAGATCTCAAGAGGTCTATGTCACAATTTTTAAACTCATCAATTTATAAGAAACTCGAAATTTGATTTGTGGTCGGAATATTGGACAAAACAATATGTTAACCAATGTAGTTATAAAAAAACACATTTCATAATTTGTAAACAACATGTGAACTCTACTCTCAATTTATTGTTTTATTATTCAATAGGGTAAAATCCTACACACCCCTCGTGTTATCGAAATTCGTACGAAAACCCCTTGTGTTAAAGAAATTGCAGGAAAAACACCTGGGATTTCATAAATTCGACACGAAACACCCAATTCTGTTAGAGTTGATGGTTGTGTGTTGGACGCGCCTGGAGTGCAATTTTTCCTCCTTCTTGTCTGTTATTTGCATGTAAAAATACTTATTACCCATTTCCTCCTTACTTTTGCTTACATATGTATGTGCATGTAAAAATAGTTATAATTATATAATTTTTTAACAAAAAACATCATTTAAATTGTATCTACTAATATCTCATCCATTAAAATCTAAAAACTCGTGAAAATTGAACAATTTTTTTGAAAGAAAAGAAATTATTCAATGCATAATCTAATTCATAAAACATAATGCAAAACATCTATTATTCGATAATTTTCAAAAGCCTTATTTAATAAACATAAAATAAAATACGTTCTATATTACATTGAAAATATCGTTCTGCAAAAATTGATAGGATACCGCTACATAAAGGTAAAACTTCCAACAAATATGGAAACAAATTGTTAAAACTAATATGATAGACAATTATATTTTTGGAATAAAAAGGATGATAGATGTAAGAAGGGCGAAGGCGTCAAGCTTCTACACCATTGCCTCTATCATCATCGACAAAAGTATGACCATAAGAGGCCTCAAATTCGAAATCTTGATCCTCGTCTTCCAAGTTGCACCGTATATGAATCGTTTGGTTCCCATTGTGGTGTGAAGCATCAAACCAAATGCTCGAGCAGTCTTGATCTCACAGGCAACCTTCCTTTGAACCTTGGCACTGATTCCAGTCTGTTCGACGAGCTTCTATGATGAAGTTTGCAAGGAACTTGACATTCTGGGCAGAAATTTATAGCCTTCACTCTTGTGTCGTTGGTAACTGATAGATCCTTCATGAACTCAGCAAATGTAGGGCTTTTTTTTGATGCCTAAACTAGGCTAAGAATCTCAGATTCAACCTTGTCCAGCACATTGGCTTTAATTGCTGCGATAACAAAGCTGAAGCATAGTTTCCAGATATGCCAAACATTGTCAAGGGAACCTAGAATGCAATTAATCAAAATTATAGCAAAGATATTACAATGTACACTGTAGCTTTATGATAAAATCCTCACTCCCTGGCCTCAACATAATCAAAAAAACTGAACTTCCAAACATCCCAGTTCTAGAAGTTGGAAAAATCACAACACGAGAAGTTCTACTCAGTGGCCAGTATACATCCCAGTTCAAGGTGGAAAAGAAAAATGTCTGGACCAGCAAGTTCTTAGAAGATGAGAGCAAAGAACTTCTAGTTCTGGATGAAGTATAGAACACTGGAGTTCACTGAACTTGCAAACATAAGGATGTTATTGGTTTGGTAATTGTATAAATAACAGACAATGAACTGTAAGGACGTCAGTGAAGAATTTCCTATGGGCTATGGGAAGGATAGAACTTCAGAACATCAAGCCCAAATGGCAGAATAGCACTTCAAAATTCATCCAGTCTAATTCTAAGAGTTCCCGCTATCAAATTGTTTTCAGACAAGAAACTGTGTATGAAAATAAGCTTTAAAAAAAGTTCCTCATAATTTTCATCCAAAAAGATAATACTAACCACAATGATTTGCATAATATTAACAACTGGAAAGTTTACTTCTCTCAAATGTAATGATAAACATACAGGCTTGTAATGCAATATCCCTAACACACAATGTATAGCATCAAATGAGAAATACCTTCACATTCTGCTCCTTCGTAGGAGAGGCAGTCGCATAGTTCCTCGCAAACTGCAACACATTACACCAAAAAACAAATTAACAGTTGCCCTTCTATACTTGTATATTAAAACACTACCTCAAGTTAAGAATAAACCAATAGAATTGTATATTTTCCAATTTTTTGTACAATAACACTTTGCAAAATCGCAAAATAGCGGAGACAATAAAGACATCTGGTATTTCAGACAGAAACAAGCGGCAGAAAACAAACAAATGCAGCTTCATCGATTGGAAAGGAAATGAAGAACTCAGAAAATGTTGAATCACTCCAACAATCGAGAGATTTTTCCGACGAATAGACCAAATTAAACACTCCTAAATTTCTTCCTCAAGATCTACATAGCACACAGAGAATTGGTCCCAAAAAACAAGAAATCAAAATTAAACTTATATTTCAGATTAATCACTTTCGAAGTTAACAAAATCTGAATCATTTACAACCTCGTAGCCTCGAAAACGATGGCGCCCAGCTAAAGAAAAACCCCCACGAATCGTACTTGGCCTCGCCGTAAGCAGCGAGGCCGATTGGGGGACTATCCAAACGGCGACGTATGTGTACGAGAGGATGATGTTTCTCACCACTCCATCGGTGAGGGCGGTGCCTCTACCCATTGCCGGCAGTGGCGGTGGCAGTGGTGAAAAATGAGAAGAGAAAAAGGAGAAGACTTGTCTGTTAAAGATCTGCTTTGATGAGGAGGGATTAGGGTTTGGTGAAGAAGAAGACAACGTTTTGAGCCCGCTTCTTTCGTAGAAGATGAGAAAGTGAGAATGTATACAAGAAAAAAAAATCCCTATTAGTATATATCAAGGACAAAATGGGCATTACCGTGGTAAAAATTAACGCCGTAAGCAACAGTTAGTAAATGTGGGACGTGTATCGATTTTTTGAAATCACACGTGTCTATTTTGCATTTTCCGTCTTATAGGGCGTCCGACGCCAAATTTCGATATCACAAGGGGGTCTCGCGCAATAAACCCTTATTCAATACATCAATTACTTCGATATCATAATTCCTTTATTTCATTTCATTTATCTTATTTTCGAAGAGACTTTTGAATCTAAATATAACTTAAAAAAACTTCAAAGACACTAATAATTAAAGTTACACTTCTTATACTCAATCCTCGCGCATTGCACCTTAAAAAAACTTTAAAGAGTAGGTCTTGCGTGCCTAAGGGGAACCGTGCCCCCAAACATTTATTGTAATATCTTTAAGTAATATGATTAATACCTTAACATGTAACAAATAATACTTTCACTAAAACATATGTTTCAGTTATACACGTAATACCTTATGAATATGCTACTAATACCTTATGAGTATATCACTAGTACATTCAAGGATATACCACTAATACCTTATGAATACACCAATAATACATCATGAGTATATAACTAATACCAAACTAATAATACATTTGGGGGTACGGTGCACCGAGGGTACACAAGTTTTTGCCAACTTTAAATGCACTAATAATGTAAGATGCACGTTTTATACTCAATCTCGTGCATTGCATGGGTGCATTGATAGTCTATATCTATAATATAATAATAGTAAGGAAGTTGAAAATAATTACATCTTTACCCATTTTTCTCCTAAAAATGTCAAACAAATAAAAAAAATTATTTTCAATTTTTTATTACTTGATCTATTTGTTTTAATAATATAATTAATTATTGTTTTTTTTATTTTAAATTTTAATTATTTTATCAATTTTATTTGATATTATATAATTATTGTATTAGTATATTGTTAATCTATGGACCTTAATTAAATTACTTTTATTGAATTTAATTTCTTAACTACCAATAATACATATTGTCCATACAATTATCTCAATAATATATATTAATTTGTTTAGGTATATTTGATATCATATTTAATATTATAAGTTAATAAATAAATGTAACACAACTTGTGTATTATGAAATTATATGTCATCTTAATATCATTCAACATTTTACGAAGATTATTAATATATACCAATATATTTTATTGATGAAGATATTATTAATCGCACAAGTATAAATATGGAAAAACTCTCTTTTGGTCCTGTTGAAAGGCCACTGTCCGATTTTGGTCCCATTAAAATCGAAAAACCAAAATTAGTCCAGTTAAGTTCAAATGTGTCCAATTTCAGTCCTTTCACCACCAGAAAAATGATTTCTGGCAATTCTCCAGCGAGTGCGTTGCACTCGCCCCCAATCCGAAATTTCCAACTATCTTGTGCTGATGTGGAATTATGGAGTCCATGTGGCATTTCTTTTACATTAAAATAATTTCCAACTAATGCCACATCATTAAATTAATTTCCAACTATTGATACAAATAAAATTAATTCAAAACAAGAAACGAAAAAATTAAAATCCTAAAATCATAAAACCACTAAATCAAAATCGCAAACCCTAAAATCCTAAAATCAAATTTTAAGAAACCAAATTAACATTCTAATATGAAATTATATGTCATCCTAATATCATTCAACATTTTACGAAGATTATTAATATATACCAATATATCTTATTGATGAAAATATTATTGATTGCACAAGTATAAATATCATAGAATCTGTGAAATGCTAAATATCTTTATATCGTATAATCATATTATCAATATTGTGTAACACTAAATATCATTTAATATATAGTTACATAAATTCAGATTTTTTAATTGTTAGATATATTTATATCTTTAAAATACTTATTATTAATGAAATTATTATATATCAGATCTTCCCTATCACTTGTTCAAATGTAAAATAGTCTAGAAAGAGGTAATTTGTTGTTGTTGTTGTTGTTATGATTTAAAAAATGACTATAACATTTGTGGGCGAACATAAAGACAAAACGTGCAAGTTTGTACCCAATAAACAATTAATAAAGTATAAATCAGAATGAATAAATTAATTATTTCCCAGTTAATGGGTAAGTCTAACTTGTTGTAAGTAATTGAAATGATTTAAAATGAATATACATAACATTAATTATTGGCCTCACATGAAAGACGAACGTGCAAGCTTGTAGTTAATAAACGGTTCATAATGTACATAAAAAAGGATAAATAATTTCCTAAGAACTAATTAAGTCAGATCTGAACTCTATAAAAAATTGAGATAAATACCAATTATTACTAATTAATAATTAAGAAAAATTGTTTTGCAAGGAACTTTGTCAAGCAAGTACTAATTATCCTGGTGACTATAAATATATCATTAATGGTTCTCAATTGATACAAATAATAATAAGAGATCGGGAATTGAGATCAATGGGGAAGAACATGAGCAAGCATTGGTGCATTTTGATGATGGTTTTGTTGATGATCATTGCAATCATCAACATTCAAGAAACTGAAGCCACGCGTCACCTTTTGCAAACGACGGATGCACGTCGATCTTTAATAAATTGGAACCTCATTCCCAAAGGGGTAAAAGCTAACATTGCAGCGAACATAGCGAAGGCGTTTCCCAAGGGGATCGAAACCACTGGTGCATAGCCAGCCGGCCGGTGGGAAAACATTTTGGTTTGTTTTCAATAATGATGGAGGCTCTATTTTCCTTCATTGTGTGATATCATGGTTGCATGCTCATTCATCAATCAGCTTAGCTGTTTGATATGATCATGTTATCCAACTTTGAATTATTTATGCCCCACAAGCTTCTTGTTTCATTGGTTAATTTGGAGCTGGGATCTTTTAATTTTCATGTTGCGAGTCATCATCAATTTTTATTCTTCTTGCATTGATGTGTGCTTTCATATATTTTCTACAATGTAATGCTTTTCTGATATATCAAGAATCACCATATCATATAATATTATATTTTATTCTCTTTTCGATATTTTTTATTTGTTCGTTTTCTTTTTATCTACGCACACATATATCATCTCTGTAGGCTTTAGGGTACTCATACCTACTATTTCTTGTTGATCTGTATAATGATGTTCAAATGAATTAGATGTCCTTATGATGCAAAAATTATTGAGAAAACTATGACATAATGGATGTGCAATATAGCATCTAATTCATGAATCACAAAAACCTCAACTGCAATAGTCAATGATGACTTAGAATGCAAATATATATTCTTTATGCAACCTCAAAACTATACTGGTTGACCCATCAATGATGGTCTATGTTTTCCAACAGATTTGAACAAGAAAATCATCTATCTTCCCATTTGACGTTCCCAGCGTTAACAATATATCCCTTCGTTGTCTTCTACACCAACAATATTGAGATTGGCATTTTGGATGTCCATCTCGTGATGAATCAAGTCCAACACAAATGAGATACGTTTAAACTCAATGTGCGCCTTATCTCCCGCTAAAAATACCTTTCCACTATTCCCACACTCAATCCAACTACACCTAGGTGGCTTCTTCACACCCTTCTCTTTCATTCGATCCCACATGCTATAAGCTTTTTCTCTCATCCCGTTTGCTAGATACATTTCAGCTAGAATCATATACACACCCGAGTTGAAAGGCTCTAAGTGCAATATCTTCTCTCCTGCAATCTCAGCCATTGCCACGTTCTTGTGCACTCTACAAGCTCCAAGAAGAGCTCCCCAAACACTGGCATGAACTTCTAGTCCGTCTCTGTTCATTTCATTCAAAAGATCCAATGCTTCATGAACCGGTTGATCCATCAATGGTGGTCTATGTTTCCTATAGATTTGAACAAGAAAACCATCTGTCTTCCCATTTGGCATTTCCGTCTTTAACAATATATCACGTCGTTTACCTTTCAATATTACTATTGTAACACCCGTTTTAAGAAAACTTGCATTGCATATTTAACAAAATTACTTTTACCTTTCAATTATAAATGATTTAAATGAGCTCTTAAGTTATACAAACTTATGATTTACGTATTACATTATACTTGACGATTTTAAAGATTTTATGATCTAACTTATCTTCCGAGATTTTAAAGGCTTTTTGTAGGATTGCTCACGGAGGAAACCGAGCTTGATCTCAACTAACTCGACAATTATGGATGAAAGTAAAAAGATAAGATGTAGATAAGTTTAAATGATGAAAAATGACATTATCTTTGGATGCTATGCTTGCTCGCTTCTGGCATGATTACTCGGGTTTTATGATAAATAATTATAATTTTTATATGTTATGCTATGTGATAAAATATTTTACTTGAAATGTATTTATGCATCATAATTTGTATAAAAATATGTTCTTTTAAATAGAGTGAATAATATAAATAATTTGAGTCCCATTATAAGGAAATTTATTTTGTAAATGTATTTATATATAATTTATGCTATGTAGTATTATTCTCTTAACCTCTTCTGTATACATGAATAACTATACATAAGTATATATATGTATAAAATATAATACAAAATAATAAAGGAAAATAAATAAATAAACAAATAGAAAATAGAGGAAATAATTAGACAAACAAATATATACACAAATGCATGGGAGAGTGGCTAAGCATGCATGCATGACACCTCCTACTACATGACTAAGCTTATATTAGCACAGCTCCTACTTCACTCTTACACCTCTTGCTTCATCTTACACATCCTACTTCACATATATACACTATACTAACCTTCTACAGAATGTCATAAGAGAGGACGTTTATACATCTTTTACACAAGAAAAAGACAGACAACAGTTTCAGACTTGAGCTTGGTAGGAGAAAATAAGAAAGCAATCAAAACACAATACACCTATTTTCTTTTCTTTCAACTTTGAAGGTATTTTGGTTTAAAACTTCTTATTTCTACTTTCAATTCTGATGTTTTGTTACTTGTAACATATATTAAGAAATTTCAGGGATGTTATTTTTCTTTAGATGGGGATTTGTTGTTTATAAATTTCATGAATGAAACAAGATAGGATGCTTCTATATTACTGTTTCATTTTGTGTTCTGCTTCTCTGTTCAGAAATATTCTTATAGGTTAAGGAATCGATTTAGACTAAACCCTTTTAACACAATATAGTATATGAAATTTAGAACATGTATGTTAAATTTGAGAATATTCGGAGTTAATCTCAATTTAATATGAATTTTAAACAAGACATATTTTGCAGAATGTTTGTTATGTTTTTAGGTCTACACAGACAATCATCGTGAACTGTACCCTTCGATATTATGTATGATTTTCTACTGTGTTTTACAAACTGTTCTTAATACATGCAGAAATTTAGTATGCAATTTTTGGAGTCTTGTATGATTTATGATTAATTGTACAATATAACATGTGTTCTGAAAAAATAGTGACATGTTTTCTATCTGTTTATAAAATTTGTATATAATTGTAGAAAGCTTATTCATATGTTATATTATACTATGTTGTGGAAATAGATTTTAGGAAGATAATATAGTTTACCTCATGAAATTTGGAGCACAATTATATTTATAAGAAATTTTACAAGAAACTCTGACTGTTTTCTGCCAACTTTTAAATTTCATATGTAATTATTTGAATCATATTTATAATGTAACGTTTTATATGTTATAAATGAACATGTTTTTGCCTTCTATGAAAATATGAGAAATTTTCATAAATCCTATAAGGCATGATGAATTTTTCATTCAAGGCTGGTTTCTAGCTGAAATTGAAGTGGAAAACTAGTTAGATGAATGATTTTTAATTCTTTGTACAAGAAGTTAAAATCTATGAATTTTAGGTATGTTGTACTAAAAGAAGATTTGTGATCATATGAATAATATTGTGATTTTAGGAATTATATATGAATTATTAAAATTATTACACTTGCTATGTCATTTTAGGTCAAAAATTTGCTAGTTTAAGTGTCTAAAGCTTATGTTATAAGTATATTGGTTTCTTTTATATGCTAATCATGTTTAAATGAATTATATATATATATATATATGATAAGATCAACATTAAAACTTCATATATGATTCTAATATGTATTGCATGATGTATGATTAATATAAACGCTTGAATGATGTCCATAGGATCTTGTTAATATATGCGTTTAAGACAAAATGTTCACATTAAATTACTAATGATTATGCTTTAGGTTAAATAAGCTAATATAAGGTACAAAAGATTATGTTATATCGCATAAGAAACTAAATAGTTAAGTGTGTTGAGTGCAGTTGAGAGGGTCGGTGAATCCAGGAGTGATCCTCGAACCATCAACTTTAAAGTGGGTAACTTCTACACTCTACTATGCGTTGATAATTAAAAATTAGTATGTTATGTAAGAAAATCTACAGCTGAAGCTCCGTAGCTATAACCAGTAGTTGCTTCACTATCGGGCGATGACCATAAGGGCGAGAATGTCTGGTCTATGAAATCAAGGTTTAGTGGGCGAGCGATTCCCACATTCATTTATGTTATGTATGGTACAGGGTGAGCGTGCCCGAAGGACATGTAGTATGTGGTTAGTAGTTTAATTGCTTCAATATATATTAGAAAGTACAGTTATCCCAGTGGGATCCCTCTCCAGAGGTGTTTCATGATTCTACTTTTAATATTTTCAGGTCCGACATATGATGACGTGGACGTGTAGCAGGCCGGACTGACTTTCTATCACCCCTTTAATGTTAAAGTACCGAAACAATACTTACTTTTGAGAACAATGCTATATTTTGTATATGTAAATTATGATAAATGATGGGTCTGGTCTTATATTCTAGTATAATATGTGTGTTCTGTCATATGGTCTCACATAGGAATATGTTTGAACATTTTACCTAGAAATGTGGGTGAGACACGAGTTTTAGAAGTAATTATGTTATGTTCAAAAAAAAAATATCTCGTGTTTTCGTTTTAGTTTTCCCATGTACGTACATTATCTTCTAAATTCTTTAGTTATACTAAGTAAAGGGTGACGACCTATTCCCATTTAATGGGGATTGGGTCGCCACAGCTTTTAATCATTTGTCATAAAAAATAAAAAACTGTGCATGGCAGGGTGTACGGGATAAAATCACATTTGGTCCCATAACTATAGTCTTTTCCATAATTGGTCCCACAACTATTTACTTTTTTAATTTAGTCCCGTAACTTGAATAATTGCTCGATTTTGATCCCAATGTCTCTGAAAATTTCAAATTTGACCAGAAAATTGTCATGTGACATCCATTTTGAAGGTTTCCGGTGAAAAATAATTACGCATTTAATAAAGATGACATTTTTTTAGAATCATAAAAATCAGTGCAATCCACTATCTTACTTTTCAATGCAACACGGAAATTAGGTCTTCAAATTCCCCCAACCCCCTATACCCAAACTCAGCTCTACACCTCCTCTTTTCTATTCTCAATATTTATATATAATTTCTAACATAATTTAAGATATTAACAAGTAATTCACTCGTGTGCCTGAGATGTGCACTCTGCTTTTTATTATGGTAATAGAAACGATCTTCTAATAATATAATCAACATGTATAAATTGAAAGCTTAATAAGATCATCTTCCAATTATTTCAATACGCATATATATATAATATATAAATGTAATTTAATTTTATATTTCTATCATTTTTTTAAGTTGTAATTTATAATAGTAGAAAAACATTATATAAAATTAAGTTTTAAGTGAAAGGAGTAGTATTGATTTAAATCATGATAATAATGAAAGTAATAATGCTAATCTTGTTACTTCATATAAGTAAATAACATTACAAATAATAGTACAAATTATAGTTTATTTAAATGTAATTGAATAACCTCTAATATATTAATATACTGACATGATTAAAATTTCACATAATCATTTTAAAATTTGTTTTAATGTTTGGACCAATACAATAATCATCACATCTCATGTCATGTCATTATTTTTCATCGGAAACCCCCAAATTGGATGTCATATGACTATTTTTTGGCCAAATTTGAAAAATTTGACGATACTG
The DNA here is from genome assembly GCA_005771605.1 of Scutellaria baicalensis. NCBI lineage: Eukaryota > Viridiplantae > Streptophyta > Magnoliopsida > Lamiales > Lamiaceae > Scutellaria > Scutellaria baicalensis. The sequence goes on from CM016729.1 coordinate 11,415,147, forward strand.
GGATCAAAATAGAGCAATTATTTAAATTATGGGACCAAATTAAAAAAACAAATAGTTGTGGGACTAATTGTGAAAAAGACAATAGTTATGGGACCAAATGTGATTTTATCCCCAGGGTGTACTGCTAGCAAAAATATATTTGTATTGAATGGTAATTCTATCAATATTATACATTTTTCATGTGTATTAAATAAAAAGTATAAAAAAACTAAATTTTTATTGAAAATAAAAAAGGGTGGGTCGACCCACCTAGCTTGCGGGCTAGCTTGCCCTGCCACGGGCTTACCTATCTGTTGGATTCATAAATGTCAAGCCCAATCCTCCATTCTGACAGTGCGGGCTAGCCCAACGAGTCCATTCCATTTTAACAACTTTAGATCTCAATAGGTCTACGTCACAATTTTTAAACTCATCAATTTATAAGAAACTCGAAATTTGATTTGTGGTCGGAATACTGGACAAAACAATATATTAACCAATGTAGTTATAAAAAAAAAACACATTTCATAATTTGTAAACAACATATTAATTTGTTTAGGTATACTTGATATCATATTTAATATTATAAGTTAATAAATAAATGTAACACTGCTTGTGTAGTATGAAATTATATGTCATCTTAATATCATTCAACATTTTACGAAGATTATTAATATATACCAATATATTTTATTGATGAAAATATTATTAATCACACAAGTATAAATAGGGAAATTAAAACTCTCTTTTGGTCCTGTTGAAAGGCCACTGTCCGATTTTGGTCCCATTAAAACCAAAATTAGTCCAGTTAAGTTAAAATGTGTCCAATTTCAGTCCTTTCACCACCAGAAAAACGATTTCCGGCAATTCTCCAGCGAGTGCGATGCACTCACCCCCAATCTGAAATTTCCAACTATCTTGTGCTGATGTGGAATTATGGAGTCCATGTGGCATTTCTTTTACATTAAAATAATTTCCAACTAATGCCACATCATTAAATTAATTTCCAACTATTGATACAAACAAAATTAATTCAAAACTAGAAACGAAAAAATTAAAATCCTAAAATCATAAAACCACTAAATCAAAATCACAAACCCTAAAATCTTAAAATCAAATCTTAAGAAACCAAATTAAAATAAATCTAAAACATAAAAGATTATGAACAACACACATCTTCATCATCATCTTCCTCCTCATCGATGCAACTTCCTCTTCCACCTGATGCACTTCATCATCATCTTCATCATCAAGGGGCAAAACACAGTGAAGAAGAATCAAAAAAACAAAAAAACAAAAACAAAAACAAAAACAAAAACAAAACAAAACAAAACAAAAAGGAATCCTGCAAAACAGGAAAAAAAGAAAAAAACCCATTTCCAACACCATCATCTTCATCATCAAGAGACAAAACAGAATGGAGAAGAATCAAAAAAAGAAAAAAAAAGATACAAAATGGAAGCCTTCAAAAAAAAGAAAAAAGAAACCCATTTAGAAAAAGCTGTTGAGCGGCGAAACCCATTTCGAAGAAAAAGACACAAAAAAAGTGTTGAGCAGCGAGATAACGAAGCTGTTGAAGAACGACATACGACGAAGCTCACACCTTAGGATTTGTATTGCCGGAAAATCTGGGTTTCTTTGGCGGCGGCGCGAGAGTGGTGGGGTTGGGGCTCTCCGGATTTGTGTTTCCGGGTGATGGCGAAAGAAGGTCGACATGGACGACGACGTAGAGAGAAATCGAGGATGTTGATGCTATGAACTGAGATTTTGATTTTTTTAGTGTTTTTTATTTAGAGTTAATTTGATTTTAATATTTTAATTTTGAATTAATTTGATATTAATATTTAAGTCTTTAGTTTTGATTTTTTTTAATTTGTGCAAATAATGATGTGGAATTTTTGGCATTATTTCTAAATGAGAAAGAAATGCCGAAAGGGCTCCATAATTCCACATTAGCACGAGATAGTCGGAAATTTCGGTTTGGGGGTGAGTGCATCCACCGGGGAATTGCAGGAAAATCGTTTAATTGTTACACAAATTTAGATTTTTTACGATAATAAATATTGTCCATACAATAATCTCAATAATATATATTAGTTTGTTTAGGTATATTTGATATCATATTTAATATAAATTAATAATAAATGTAACACTACTTGTGTAGTACGAAATTATATGTCATCCTAATATCATTCAACATTTTACGAAGATTATTAATATATACCAATATATCTTATTGATGAAGATATTATTAATCGCACAAGTACAAATATCATAGAATCTGTGAAATGCTAAATATCTTTATATAGTATAATCATATTATTAATATTGTGTAACACTAAATATCATTTAATATATAGTTACATAAATTCAGATTTTTTAATTGTTAGATATATTTATATCTTTAAAATACTTATTATTAATGAAATTATTATATATCAGATCGTGCAACGCACGGGGACTATCACTTGTTTAAATGTAAAATAGTCTAGAAAGAGGTAATTTGTTGTTGTTGTTGTTATGAATTAAAAAATGACTATAACATTTGTGGGCGAACATAAAGACAAAACGTGCAAGTTTGTACCCAACAAACAATTAATAAAGTATAAATCAGAATGAATAAATTAATTATTTCCCAGTTAATGGGTAAGTCTAACTTGTTGTAAGTAATTGAAATGATTTAAAATGAATATACATAACATTAATTAGTGGCCTCACATGAAAGATGAACGTGCAAGTTTGTAGTTAATAATTACTACCTCCGTCCCGCTCGAAGCTACCTACTTGCCATTTTCGTCCGTCCCAATCAAACTTGCCAACCCCAAAATAGCAAAGAAATAATATTTTTTTAATCAAAAAAGTAACCAAAAAGTCAAAAAGTAACCAAAAAGTCAAAAAACAACAACAAAAAGTATAAAAAACACTTTTTTAATCAAAAAGTAACTTAGTCAACTGCATTTTCTTAGGTTCCGTGCCCGGTCCAAGTAGGTAGCTTGGACCGGGACGGAGGGAGTACTAATTAATAATTAAGAAAAATTGTTTTGCAAGGAACTTTGTCAAGCAAGTACTAATTATCCTGGTGACTATAAATATATCATTAATGGTTCTCAATTGATACAAATAATAATAAGAGATCGGGAATTGAGATCAATGGGGAAGAACATGAGCAAGCATTGGTGCATTTTGATGATGGTTTTGTTGATGATCATTGCAATCATCAACATTCAAGAAACTGAAGCCACGCGTCACCTTTTGCAAACGACGGATGCACGTCGATCTTTAATAAATTGGAACCTCATTCCCAAAGGGGTAAAAGCTAACATTGCAGCGAACATAGCGAAGGCGTTTCCCAAGGGGATCGAAACCACTGGTGCATAGCCAGCCGGCCGGTGGGAAAACATTTTGGTTTGTTTTCAATAAGGATGGAGGCTCTATTTTCCTTCATTGTGTGATATCATGGTTGCATGCTCATTCATCAATCAGCTTAGCTGTTTGATATGATCATGTTATCCAACTTTGAATTATTTATGCCCCACAAGCTTCTTGTTTCATTGGTTAATTTGGAGCTGGGATCTTTTAATTTTCATGTTGCGAGTCATCATCAATTTTTATTCTTCTTGCATTGATGTGTGCTTTCATATATTTTCTGCAATGTAATGCTTTTCTTATATATCAAGAATCACCATATCATATAATATAATATTTTATTCTCTTTTCCATATTTTTTATTTGTTCGTTTTCTTTTTATCTACGCACACATATATCATCTCTGTAGTGTTAGAAAATTATGTCACATGAATTACATGTTTAAGCACATAATCATGCTACAGCACAAAAGTCCCAAATCTACTCTACGATGATAATCCGAAATTGAGAAAGACAATAACCGTAAAGCGGAAGCGTACCTGAATCCATAAATCTCGATTCGATTCGTGCCTTTAACCGGTATGGTTTACCAAACTATCAGATTCACCCTTAATCACAGCCGCAGAGAGAATGCAGAACGTGGGATGAGAAATCTGACGTTTGGGGACCATAACCCTTTTACTTATAATAATAAGATTCCTTTATTTTCAATTTGGTCCCTCAACAAATTGAAAATCACCTAATGGTATCTACACATAAAAGCCCATGAATAATATGATACCCATATAAGCCCATAACTTAAACTTTAGTGGATCACTTTAATTTGGGCTTCCTTAAGACAGCTATACACATTTAATTTGACACGTGGAAGCCCAACACACATTGGATTTTTCCAACAATCTCCCACTTGGGCAACACGTGACACCGAACAAATGTGTATTACCTAAGTGAGCTCAAACCTCGCTGTCATATGTATGAGTATCCCTAAACAATCTCATTATCAACTGCTCTGACATAGGACTAAAGAGGTCTTCGTTACTTTAATCGTAACTAAACCCATCAGTAATCACGTATATCATTACAATTAACAACAGATCATTCATGGTGTGTAGCATGGAAATTACATGCAATGTGACCTGACATGCCTATTTCCAACTGGTCCTTTCCTTATTCCTTAGTGAGATCAACATAAAACATAAAATAACAAAGTACAAATAAACCAAAAACTTTATTTCTGCACAGTATCATCAAAATACACAATAATGTGTCCAAAACCAAATATAGAGCAATAAAACCAAATACAGACTCCCACTAAACCGAAATATCCTGAAATAACATAACACCCATTTGAGCTGTGTGCTCATGAAAAATCTTGGGTGGTAAACCTTTAGTTAGCGGATCCGCAATCATTGAGTATGTCCTAATATGCTCTATAGAAATCTGACCACTTTGCACTCTTTCCTTCACAACAAGGAACTTAATGTCAATGTGTTTTGACTTCGTGGAACTCCTGTTGTTATTGGAATATAGCACTGCCGAATTATTGTCACAATATAACTTAAGTGGTTTTTCAATATTCCCCACAACACGCAGCCCAGTGACAAAGTTTCGTAACCATATTCCATGATTTGATGCCTCATAACATGCTACAAATTCTGCCGCCATGGTAGAAGACGCTACAAGTGTCTGCTTAGCGCTTCTCCATGATATAGCTCCCCCAGCTAACAGAAAAATGTAGCCTGAAGTGGATCTTCTACTGTCTTGGCATCCAGCAAAATCAGAATCAGAATAACCTTTGATCTCCAATTGAACTGATTTCCTATATGTGAGCATGTAATCCTTAGTTCTCTGTAGATACCTCATAACCCGTTTGGCTGCTTTCCAATGATCCATACCAGGGTTACTTAAGTATCTGCCCAACATACCAACAATGAAGCTTAAGTCAGGTCTTGTGCAGACCTGAGCATACATTAAACTCCCAACAGCCGAAGCATAGGGAAGTTTTTGCATCTCTTGGACCTCAAGTGCATTTTTAGGGCACTGATTGAGACTAAACTTGTCTCCCTTAGCCACAGGGGTGTCACCCGGCTTGCAGTTTTGCATGCCAAATCTTTGTAACACTTTTTCTATATATCCTCTTTGTGACAATCCAAGAATACCTTGAGAACGATCTCGTTGTATTTGGATTCCTAAAACAAAAGAGGCATCCCCAAGATCTTTCATTTCAAATTTCTTTGATAGAAAGGTCTTGGTATCGTGCAACAAACCTAAATCATTGGTGGCTAGTAGTATATCATCAACATACAACACCAAGAATATAAACTTACTCCCACTGAACTTGTGATACACACAATCATCAACAGCATTAGCCTCAAAACCAAAGGAGACAACTACTTCATGAAATTTGTGGTACCATTGACGAGAAGCTTGCTTGAGTCCATAGATGGATTTCTTTAATTTGCAAACCATATTCTTTGGGTCTCCGGACACAAAGTTTTCAGGTTGCACCATATATATTGTCTCAACAATGTCACCATTGAGAAACGCTGTCTTAACATCCATCTGATGTAACTCAAGATCATAATGCGCAACTAGTGCCATTATTATCCTAAAAGAGTCTTTCGTTGAAACCGGAGAGAAAGTCTCTTTATAATCAATGCCTTCCTTTTGAGTAAAGCCCTTTGCCACAAGACGTGCCTTATATCTTTCCACATTACCATTCGAATCCCTTTTGGTTTTAAAAATCCATTTACAACCAATGGGTTTCGAACCTTCCGGTAATGGGACAAGATCCCAAACTTGATTGTCTTGCATTGACTTGTACTCTTCTTTCATAGCATTAATCCACTTTAGAGCATTTGGACCCTGCATGGCTTGATGAACACTGATTGGATCATCTTCCATTAATTCATTAGTGTCCTCATTTTCTTGGAGAAAAACTATGTAATCATCCGGAATAGCTTTTCTCTTCTCTCTAGTGGATCTTCTTAATTCTATATGTTCTTGAGTTTGTTGAGGTTGTTCTTGAATTATTTCTTCAACCTGATGGGGAAGATTTTCAACATTATCCTGTTGAGGTTCTAAATCTGCTTCTTCTTCAATGACAGGAATGGGTACCTGAACATTGTCATAAGCAGTAGTAGGTGTCGAAATAGACTCCTCCTCAAAGACAATATCTCTAACCTTATTTCTCCCCCCAAACTCAACATCCTCAAAGAACACTGCATTTCCCGTCTCAAAAATTGACCTTCTAGTGGGATCATAAAACTTGAAACCCCTGGACTTTTCTGAATAACCAATAAAGTAGCTGCTAACTGTTTTGGAATCCAATTTCTTTTCATTTGGCCTATAAGGCCGTGCCTCAGCTGGACATCCCCAAATATGAAGGTGATTTAGACTAGGCTTACGCCCGGTCCAAAGTTCAAATGGAGTTTTAGCAGTTGCTTTAGTTGGTACCCTATTGAGAATGTAAGCTGCGGTTTTTATTGCTTCTCCCCAAAGTGATTCTGGTAAGGAAGAATGGCTAATCATACTCCTCACCATATCCTTTAAAGTTCTGTTTCGTCTCTCAGCTACACCATTCATGCTAGGCGTCCCTGGCATGGTGTACTGTGGGACTATTCCGCATTCCTTTAGGAAGATAGCAAATGGCCCTGGACGTTGTTCACCTGAACCGTCATATCTACCGTAGTATTCACCACCACGATCAGATCTGACACATTTAATCCTTTTGCTGAGTTGGTTTTCAACTTCAGCCTTAAATTCTTTGAACTTGTCCAGTGCCTCTGATTTTTCATGAATCAGATATAGGTACCCAAATCGAGAATAATCGTCTATGAATGACACAAAATATTGTTGACCATTCCAAGAAGCCATAGGGAATGGCCCGCAATATCCGTATAAATCAATTCTAAGACATCCTTAGCTCTTTGGGCACCTAATTTCTTTTGTTTGGTCTGTTTTCCTTTAATACACTCGACACATACACTAAGATCTGAAAAGTCGAGTGTATCCAAAATACCATCTGACACAAGCCTCTCGATTCTGGTTCTTGATATATGACCTAAACGCTTGTGCCATAGGTTAGCTGAATTTTGTTTATTTAATTTTCGCTTTGTACCTCTAGATTCAACATGCAAGGTTTCATTATATGAAGGTACAATATCAAGCAAATATAGATTGTCAAATGCACTTAAAGAACCAGTGCCCACAATACCGGAATTATTTGAAAGCTTAAACTGACAATCTCCAAATGAACAAGTAAAACCAAATTTGTCCAACATGGAGATAGAAACCAAATTCCGTCTAAAAGACGAAACAATAAAAGTGTCTTTCAAATCCAAAAATATCCGGTTTGTAATAACAATCTAAAATGCCCTATTGCCTCCACTTCTACCGATTTGCCATTTCCCACATAGATGTATCTTTCACCATCAATTGGCTTTCGGTAGCTCAGGCAACCTTGCATCGAAACACTTATATGTGTGGTAGCACCAGAATCTAACCACCAAGTGTTTCTAGGTACTGAAGCTAAATTAACCTCAGAACAGACCAAAATAAATTGATCCTTAGCAGCCTTCTCAACGGGCTTCCTTATAATGCTCGACTTAATGGCCAGCTGAGCAATACTCGTATCGACCTTATCGTTTTTCACAAAACGCTTTTCAATATGAGCAAGGTACTCACTGGCCAAAATAATTTCCTCAGATGCAGTGCCTCGAAAGGCTTCTGGAATGTTGTTAAAGTTGGCAGACACAGAAGTAGCAGACATAGCTGAACAGAGAACAAAAAACAAATAACTATCATGCTCACATAAACCAAATAAATTCAAATATGATGGAAACATCTCGAGGCACCGAGCACAACATTAATATCAAGTCTTTGGACAGTAATATTAACTTGTAAGTGGCCAGCTCTTCTTAATGATCAAATACTGACAATAAAACCATGTCGAGCAACAGCCTTCCTTTGGGCCGACTTATTACTCACACGAAAAATCCTTATAATCATCACGTATTTACCATCAAAGTGTTTGTGTACTTCTGCCAAGCATTAATCTTCCTTTGGGCCGACTAATACCCGCATGAATATACACATCCACAACCAACCCAATATTTTCAATAGAAAAATTTACACAAGAGAGGTCACTTTGGTGACTTCAAGTTTCAATCAATCTATCTCAAATATTAGTAAAACCAAAAGGGAACATGAGATGTCCAACAAATTCGAATTATACTTTATACATTAAAGACATATAAATGTCTTAACCCAAAATTCATAAAAATTGGGGAGCAATCTGAATTAATGAATTGTATCCGAAACTGGATCTATATTGTCAATAACTATACGAAATCATTTACAAGAATTACGAAGAAACGTAGTTGAAAAATTCTTCACTGATTTGAGCATATGAAATTACCGAATCAGGCCCAAAATATAAACATAATACTCATCAATCCTAAATCCCACTCCACCATGCCAATAATAATATTAAATAAAATTAATTGATTAAGCACAGTGAATTGAAGGCCTATGAAACAGATTTTGAATAAATCACCACTGTGTTTGCTGCTGGATGTGTTCTCTCAATTGAATTCGTGGAAATCAAACACACACAACACAAGTGAACCAATTATAAAATTCTATTCGATTTTCATCAACAAACATAAATCCATCGAATCAATATTTCTGAAACAATAGAATAACAGAAGCCCAAGTTTCATAGATTTGAATTATAAAATTCTTCCACAAATTTCAAAGAATCATACGTAGAGTGGCTCTGATACCACTTGTTAGAAAATTATGTCACATAAATTACATGTTTAAGCACATAATCATGCTACAGCACAAAAGTCCCAAATCTACTCTACGATGATAATCCGAAATTGAGAAAGACAATAACCGTAAAGCGGAAGCGTACCTGAATCCATAAATCTCGATTCGATTCGTGCCTTTAACCGGTATGGTTTACCAAACTATCAGATTCACCCTTAATCACAGCCGCAGAGAGAATGCAGAACGTGGGATGAGAAATCTGACGTTTGGGGACCATAACCCTTTTACTTATAATAATAAGATTCCTTTATTTTCAATTTGGTCCCTCAACAAATTGAAAATCACCTAATGGTATCTACACATAAAAGCCCATGAATAATATGATACCCATATAAGCCCATAACTTAAACTTTAGTGGATCACTTTAATTTGGGCTTCCTTAAGACAGCTATACACATTTAATTTGACACGTGGAAGCCCAACACACATTGGATTTTTCCAACATGTAGGCTTTAGGGTACTCATACCTAGTATTTCTTGTTGATCTGTATAATGATGTTCAAATGAATTAGATGTCCTTATGATGCAAAAATTATTGAAAAAACTATGACATAATGGATGTGCAATATAGCATCTAATTCATGAATCACAAAAACCTCAACTGCAATAGTCAATGATGACTTAGAATGCAAATATATATTCTTTATGCAACCTCAAAACTATACTGGTTGACCCATCAATGATGGTCTATGTTTTCCAACAGATTTGAACAAGAAAATCATCTATCTTCCCATTTGACGTTCTCGGCGTTAACAATATATCCCTTCGTTGTCTTCTACACCAACAATATTGAGATTGGCATTTTGGATGTCCATCTCGCGATGAATCAAGTCCAACACAAATGAGATACGTTTAAACTCAATGTGCGCCTTATCTCCCACAAAAAATACCTTTCCACTATTGCCACACTCAATCCAACTACACCCAGGTTGCTTCTTCGCACCCTTCTCTTTCATTCGAGCCCACATGCTATAAGCTTTTTCTCTCATCCCGTTTGCTAGATACATTTCAGCTAGAATCATATACACACCCGAGTTGAAAGGCTCTAAGTGCAATATCTTCTCTCCTGCAATCTCAGCCATTGTCATGTTCTTGTGCACTCTACAAGCTCCAAGAAGAGCTCCCCAAACACTGGCATGAACTTCTAGTCCGTCTCTGTTCATTTCATTCAAAAGATCCATTGCTTCATGAACCGGTTGATAACACAGTTAGAAGGTGATTTCCGTTCCTATATCAGTTTCCGTTCCATATCAGTTGCCACCAAACCTTACAAGCATGTACGTCTATATTTAATGAGATCGCTGAACTTCGTAGATAACACATGTTCTGCTCATCTATCTTTCTAATGCTTTTTCCTATATCGGTGCAGAAACCTTGCAGCTAACAATATTAGTGGGAATCTTCCTTATTCCATATCTTTAATGGGCTCACTTAATTATCTGTAAGTGGCATGGCTTGTGTGAGTTTGCATATCTGCACCATTCTTAGCATTTTAAGTTCTTTCTTCTAATGCTTAGACCAATAATTCATGATTTTAGGAACATCAGCCGTAACATGTTGGCTCAGACAATTGGAGATATGTTTATGAATCACTCTGCATTAGCTACATTGTGAGTAACTGTAATGTCTTATTTTAATGCTAGATCATGACTAATTTGTGTGTCTTCTGTTCTGTGACTTGTCCATTTTTTTTGCAAATGTTTCTAAATATAACACCTTTTGTTTCTCAATTTATTCTGTTCAGTACTTTTGGCTAAGGGATGTTTTTTCCATTATAAGTTGTGTACTAATTACAAGACAATTTTAGGGATATATCCTTCAACAATTTTTCAGGGGATCTACCACCTTCCTTCACATCATTGACGAATCTTCCAACTCTGTGAGTACGACAAATATTGCTAATCCATTTAGTTTTTCTCATCTTTTGATTTTCAAGTGACATCACATTCATACTTCTTTGGCAGTCAAGTGCAAAACAATCAACTTACAGGTTCTCTCAGTGTCCTCACATGTTTGCCTTTGACAAATTTGTAAGTGTCACCTCCACACCCTACACCTTCTCATGTTGATTCCTTAAATTCTTGGATGGTTAATTTTTTGTTATTATAACTTGCACATTCTTCCTTGTACTAATTTCCACATAAATGTTGCAAACAACCGTTTCAGTGGATGGATACCACCTGAGCTAATTTCTGTCCCCAATTTTATGTAAGTGCTTGCAGTTGTTCATATAAATTACTGGTGATATATGAAACTGGATGCATGTAGTGACTTAGCCAATAAACTGGATGCATGTATTCACAGGAGGCAGCCATATATTTCTGATCCACTCTGTACTCACCAAGTGAAGTTTTATATGCTCAATTTGAAGTTATATAAGATTTCAACAAAAATTATCCAACAAAAAATATCCATCACCTGAATCATTGATCTGTCATTTTGCTTTATATATAGTGAATACAGAGATGCAAGAATAAAGATCCAAGTCTACTGCTTCTGTATCTAATCTGAAGCCCCCACCATCTGAAAACGTGACTGTTGAAAGGTTACAAGGGAACACTTGATCTTTGAGAAGAGTGAAGTCTCCTATAACTGCTACTTCGTATACAGTAGCTGCTCTTCAGACTGCAACTAATAGCTTTAATCAAGAGAATCTAGTCGGTGAAGGTTCTCTTGGGCGTGTTTATAGAGCTGAATTCCTCAATGGAAAGGTAATTTCATTTGGTTTCTCTTTATTTGTCAAATCGTACTATATTTAACATTAAAGTAGGCATGGGAAAGGATGGTTGCTCCTCCTTTCTTTCTCTACCTAGAATTAGTAGTTTCCTTTCTTCTGTTGTCATCTGTTCTTTCAAGTGAGATTATTAAAGACCTATCTACTGTTGCCCTTGTTGATTATAATTTGATTTTATAATTCCTTCCATATTGACAACAAAAAGTTTCAACGATTCGTCTACAAGATGTTAGCTGTTTGGATTGGAAACAAATGTTGTGATCAATTGTGTATATCAGTTGGATGAAGTTATTTAATCTAAATTTTTTTGTGCCTTCAGATCATGGCCATCAAAAAGGTTGACAATGCAGCACTGTCACTCCAGGAGGAGGATAATTTCCTTGAGGCCATTTCAAATATGTCACGTCTGAGGCATCCAAATATTGTTTTTCTGGGTTTTATTGTTATTGAAATTATTGAATCTAACATTTGTTAATATGTTTTTATTGATGTTTTTCGACAAGTACAATTTTTTAAGTTTAGATAAATGTATTGTTGGGAGGATTTGTAAATATATGTTCGACATTGATTTATGTTGGAATACGTTCTTTTAATGCATATTTTGTTTATACAATTATTAATTATTGATTATTGATTATTATATAATTATTATAGGATACAGAATATATAAAATAAAATGAAAACAAAATTATAGAGAAAGACAACGCTTAAAAGCGTTGCACAAATGTTGTAATTTAAGAAAGACAACGCTAAAAAAGACAATGCTAAAAAAGCGTTGCATAATATGTTGTTGAAGCCTTAAAGACAACACTCAGTGCAACGCTAAAAAAACGTTGTCGTATCCCGAAAAGACAACGCACAAAGTGTGTTGTCTTTCAGCGCCTATCTTTTACAACGGTGGATACGACAACGCTTTTTTCCTGGGAAAGACAACGCACTATGTGCGTTGTCTTTCAGCGTTTTTCTTGTAGTGGTGGTCTATGTTTCCTATAGATTTGAACAAGAAAACCATCTGTCTTCCCATTTAACATTTCCGGCTTTAACAATATATCACTTCGTTTACCTTTCAATATTACTATTGTAACACCCGTTTTTAAGAAAACTTGCATTGCATATTTAACAAAATTACTTTTACCTTTCAATTATAAATGAGTTCTTAAGTTATATAAACTTATGATTTACGTATTACATTATACTTGACGATTTTAAAGATTTTATGACCTAACATATCTTCCGAGATTTTAAAGGCTTTTTGTAGGATTGCTCACGGAGGAAACCGAGCTTGATCTCAACTAACTCGACAATTATGGATGAAAGTAAAAAGATAAGATGTAGATAAGTTTAAATGATGAAAAATGACATTATCTTTGAATGCTGTGCTTGCTTGTTTATGGCATGATTACTCGGGTTTTATGATAAATAATTATAATCTTTATATGTTATGCTATGTGATAAAATATTTTACTTGAAATGTATTTATGCATCATAATGTATATAAAAATATGTTCTTTTAAATAGAGTGAATGATATAAATAATTTGAGTCCCATTATAAAGAAATTTATTTAGTAAATGTATTTTTATATAATTTATGCTATGTAGTATTATTCTCTTAATCTCTTCAGTATATATGAATAACTATACATAAGTATATGTATGTATAAAATATCATACAAAATAATAAAGGAAAATAAATATATAAACAAATAGAAAATAGAGGAAATAATTGGACAAACAAATATACACACAAATGCATGGGAGAGTGGCTAAGCATGCATGCATGACACCTCCTACTACATGACTAAGCTTATATATTAGCACAGCTCCTACTTCACTCTTACACCTCTTGCTTCATCTTACACATCCTACTTCACATATATACACCTCCTACTAACCTTCTACAGAATGTCATAAGAGAGGACCTTTATACATCTTTTACACAAGAAAAAGACAGACGACACTTTCAGACTTGAGCTTGGTAGGAGGAAATAAGAAAGCAATCAAAACACAATACACCTATTTTCTTTTCTTTCAACTTTGAAGGTATTTTGGTTTAAGACTTCTTATTTCTACTTTCAATTCTGATGTTTTCTTACTCGTAACATATATTAAGAAATTTCAAGGATGTTATTTTTCTTTAGATGGGGATTTGTTGTTTATAAATTTCATGAATGAAACAAGATAGGATGCTTCTATATTACAGTTCCATTTTGTGTTCTGCTTCTCTGTTCAGAAATATTCTTATAGGTTAAGGAATCGATTAGACTAAACCCTTTTAACACAATATAGTATATGAAATTTAGAACATGTATGTTAAATTTGAGAATATTCGGAGTTAATCTCAATTTAATATGAATTTTAAACATGACCTATTTTGCAGAATGTTTGTTATGTTTTTAGGTCTGATCAGACAATCATCGTGAATTGTACCCTTCAATATTATGTATGATATTCTACTGTGTTTTACAAACTGTATAAGAGAAGAAAGGATTATAGGAATTGTTATATTATTGATTGTGATTTCTGTACAATATATAGATTACAAGAGGGATTAAATCCCATAACAAATTCCTAAAGAATCTCCTACAGAGGAGTAAGTGTATCATATATATATAAAGAACAATATATACATTTAATGTAAATTGATTGATTCAAAATATATGGAATATATATGAGATCATTCCTTAATATGCCCCCGCAAAATGGACGTGTCGTCGGCCACGGAGATTTTGGAACGGAGAAGCTCAAAGCGCGTACGGGGTAGTGGTTTGGTAAGTATGTCTGTAAGCTGATCAACCGTGCTGACATAAGAAACTGAGAGAACCCCTTTCAAAGCGAGATCACGTACAAAATGCACATCAATAGCAATGTGTTTCATACGAGAGTGTTGAACAGGATAAAGGGCGAGACGAGTAGCACCCATATTGTCGCGAAGCAGACGAGGCGTGGTAGAAACCGGAATGCCTAGCTCCTTGAACAAATTTACGACCCAAGTAACTTCCGAAGCAGCAGAGGCAAGAGAGCGATACTCAGTTTCAGTGGAGGAGCGAGCAACACCTGTTTGTTTACGAGAACGCCAAGAAATTGGATTCTCACCAAGGTACAAAATATAAGCAGATGTAGACTTATAATCCGCACGATCCCCTTGAAAGTCGGAATCAGAGTAAGCAGTGAGACGAAGAGTGGACGGGCGACGAAGAAGTAGGTCCTGATGTAAAGTACCTTTAAGATACCGAAACAACCGTTTGACTTCACCCCAATCAGAGCTAAACGGTGAGGACATACGTTGAGCTAAACGGTTGACAGTGAAGGATAAATCCGGGCGAGTGAATGAGAGATATTGAAGGCTGCCAATGGCGCTGCGGTATTCAGTCGGATCAACAGAGGAGGACGAAGTCGCAGCAGTAGGGTTACTGGGTGTGCGAAGAGGCTTGGCACCATCCATATTGTGACGACGAAGAAGATCAACCAAGTACTTGTGTTGAGACAGAAATAGCCCTTCCTTGCAGCGAGCAACCTCAACCCCTAAAAAGAAAGATATGGGTCCTAAATCCTTTAGAGCAAAGGAGGTCTGCAAGTGAGAAATAAGACGCTGAATAATGACGGAACTCGACCCAGTGATGATCAAATCATCCACATAAACAAGAACAATAAGTCAAACATCCCCTTTGGTGTAGGTGAAGAGAGAGTGATCCGTACGGGACTGCACAAAACCAAAGGAAGTGAGAGCGGAACTGAGCGCAATATACCATTCCCGAGGAGCTTGACGCAGACCATACAGAGACTTATGTAGTAAGCAGATTGAAGAAGGACGTGAAGGATCGACAAATCTCGGAGGTTGCGACATGTAGACAGGAACCTTTAAGGAACCATGAAGGAAGGCATTGCTTATGTCGAGTTGTCGAAAGGGCGAGTTAGCCGATAAGGCTAAAGTAAGAATTGTCCGAATAGTGACAGGTTTAACCACGGGGCTAAATGTCTCGAAGAAGTCCACACCGGGACGTTGGTAAAAGCCCTTAGCCACAAGGCGGGCTTTGAAACGTTCAACTGAGCCGTCGGGATTTCGTTTGATGTGAAAAACCCACTTGCAACCTACGATGTTGGCATGAGATGGAGGAACAACTAAAGACCAAGTGCCATGTCGTTGAAGTGCATTAAACTCCTCGGCCATGGCGTGTCGCCATTGGGGCGAGGACAAGGCAGCCGAAACACACGATGGTTCAACATCAGGCGGCAAAGGGTGCTTTGTCGCAGCATAGAGACCTTTGGGCCTGTATATATTATTTTGGGCCCGAGTGCGCATAGCATGTGTCCGGGCAGGAGCAGGTGGCTGTGCAGGTAGCTCGGAAATAGCGACTGGAGGTGGTGTCGTAGGTTGAACGGGATCAGGCGGCTGGGCTGGCTAATCGGGAGTTTGTGCCAGAAGCTATACAGTGGGCGATACAGTGGGCGAGTAGATTGGTGGCTGAGCAATCAATGGGTTCCTCGGTGCAGAGAAAGAGGTGTCTGGACACTATACAACCGACAGGGATGGAGTACTCGCTGGATCAGTGAGCAATGGTAGAACAGCCGTGGGGGGATCAGAATCAGCAAGAGCTGGGCTGGAAAAATTCTAGAAGGTAAATTCTGAGAACTTGACATGTCTGGATACAAAAACACGTCCTGTTGTTGGATCAAGACAACGATAAGCGCTCTGGCTTATGGAATAGCCGACGAAGATACACGGTTGTGACGGAAAATTGAGTTTGTCCATATTATACGGTCGTAGCCAAGGAAAACAGATGCAACGAAAGGTGCGGAGTTTGTGATAGTTAGGTGTTCGACGGAACAGAACTTCAAACGGACTCTTGGCCGAGTGGACCGAAGATGGTGTACGATTGATAAGATATGTTGCTGTTTGTACTGCAAAAGACCAGAAATTTTGAGGTAGACTGGCATGATGAAGTAGTGCTCGAGTTACCTCAAAAATATGGCGGTTGCGACGCTCGGAAATTCCATTTTGTTGTGGGGTGTGTGGTGCAGTGGTTAACAAGGAAATGTCGTATTAAGGAATGATCTCATATATATTTCATATATTTTGAATCAATCAATTTACATTAAATGTATATATTGTTTCCTTCTTTATAGGATACACTTACTCCTCTGTAGGAGATTCTTTAGGAATTTATTATATTATGGATTGTGATTTCTGTACAATATATAGATTGCAAGAGGGATTAAATCCCATAACAAATTCCTAAAGAATCTCCTACAGAGGAGTAAGTGTATCCTATAAAGAAGGAAACAATATATACATTTAATGTAAATTGATTGATTCAAAATATATGGAATATATATAAGATCATTCCTTAATAAACTGTTCTTAGATACATGCAGAAATTTAGTATGCAATTTTTGGAGTCATGTATGATTTATGATTAATTGTACAACATAACATGTGTTCTGAAAAAATAATGACATGTTTTCTATATGTTTATAAAATTTGTATATATATATAATTGTAGAAAGTTTATTCACAAGTTATATTATATATGTTGTGGAAATATATTTTAGGAAGATAATATAGTTTACCTCATGAAATTTGGAGCACAATTATATTTATAAGAAATTTTACAAGAAACTCTGTTTTCAGCCTATGTTATGCATTGTTTTCAGCAAACTTTTAAATTTCATATGTAATTATTTGAATCATATTTATAATTTAACGTTTTATATGTTATAAATGAACATGTTTTCTGCCTTCTGTGAAAATATGAGAAATATTCATAAATCCTATAAGGCATGATGAATTTTTCATTCAAGGCTAGTTTCTAGCTGAAATTGAAGTGGAAAACTAGTTAGATGAATGATTTTTAATTCTTTGTACAAGAAGTTAAAATCTATGAATTTTAGGTATGTTATACTAAAAGAAGATATGTGATCATATGAATAATATTGTGATTTTAGGAATTATATATGAATTATTAAAATTATTACATCTTTATATGTCATTTTAGGTCAAACATTTGCTAGTTTAAGTATCTAAAACTTATGTTATAAGTATATTGGTTTCTTTTATATGCTAATCATGTTTAAATGACTTATATATATATATATATATGATAAGATCAACATTAAAACTTCATATATGATTCTAATATGTATTGCATGATGTATGATTAATATAAACGCTTGAATGATGTCTATAGGATCTTGTTAATATATGCGTTTAAGACAAAATGTTCACCTTAAATTACTAATGATTATGCTTTAGGTTAAATAAGCTAATATAAGGTACAAAAAATCATGTTATATCGCATAAGAAACTAAACAGTTAAGTGTGTTGAGTGCAGTTGAGAGGGTCGGTGAATCCAGGAGCGATCCTCGAACCATCAACTTTAAAGTGGGTAACTTCTACACTCTACAATGCGTTGATAATTAAATTTGTATGTTATGTAAGAAAATCTACAGTTGAAGCTTCGTAGCTATAACCAGTAGTTGCTTCACTATCGGGCGACGACCATAAGGGCGAGAATGTCTGGTCTACGAAATTAAGGTTTAGTGGGCGAGCGACTCCCACATTCATTTATGTTATGTATGGTACAGGGTGAGCGTGTCCGAAGGACATGTAGTATGTGGTTAGTAGTTTAATTGCTTCAATATATATTAGAGAGTACAGTTATCCTAGTGGGATCCCTCTCCAAAGGTGTCTCATGATTCTACTTTTAATAATTTCAGGTTCGACTACTACAAGAAATTATCTCATAGACTACACCCCTAAGACATGTGTTTTGTCAAAAAACCCTTGTCGTAGCTGAAATTGGCGTTGTCGTAGATAAAACCGTTGTCGTAGAGTGCAAAAATGCTCTCATAGACAAGGGTTTTTCATTGGCGTTGTCGTAGAGGTGAAGTCGTATGGTAAAATTGAGCCCTAAGACAACGGTGGTGACTTGAGGTTGTCGTAGATGCGTAGTCTTAGGTTAAAATTGAGCCCAAAGACAACGCTTACGATATGAGGTTGTCGTAAAGACGTAGTTATTGTGCCCTAAGACAACACTTATAATACGAGGTTGTTGTAGAGACGTAATCATTGTACCCTAAGACAACGGTAACTTTTTAGAGTTGTCGTAATATCATAATAGCGTTGTTGTAGACTAAGTTAAATTAAATTTATTTTATTACACATGTAAAAATCTAAAAGTTACTAAGGGTGAAATCAAATCCCCAAATTGAAATTGAAAACCCCAAATCTCTCCCTCCTCCTCACGCCTCTGCCGTCGACATCGTTGCCGCCGCAGCGCCGCCTCCAGCCCTCACTGCCGCCAGTGTCCCTCGCCACCGTTGCCAAGTCGATTGAGTCAAGAGTCGACCTCGCCGAGCCCGTCGGTTCTTAGCCTCTGCCAAGGCCTCGCAGCGCCGCCTCCAGCCCTCACCGCCGCCGCCTCCTCCCCCACCCCTCCTCAGCTGTCACTGTCGCCACCAGTGTCCCTCGCCGCCATTACCAAGTCGATTGAGTCAAGAGTCGACCTCGCCGAGCCTGTCAGTTCTTAGCCTCTGCCAAGGCCTCGCAACGCCGCCTCCAGCCCTCACCGCCGCCGCCTCCTCCCCCAACCCTCCTCAGCCGTCACTGTCGCCACCAGTGTCCCTCGCCGCCGTTGCCAAGTCGATTGAGTCAAGAGTCGATTTTGCTGCTCAGTTAGCTGGATTTATGGCGTCTCTACTCGTTGACGTGCCTAGCCAGGCCTCCTGGATCTTGGAGTTGATCCAATATGATTTTGAAGAAGCAGTGGGATTCTTGGTAGCTTCTGTTCCAGGAATTCATTTGCAGAGAAGTCCTTTTATGTATGCGTCAAAATATCATTTGGTGAGTAGCTTTTATTGTTCTTTTAGATGATGTGGGCTCTGCTAGATACTAGCCATTTTAATTATTCTGATTCTTGTGCTCTAAACTTTCTGTTTTTTTTTTAATTCATCTTGTAAAATTCTTAATGTTGTTTGTTTGCTAAGCTTCAATTCTTGGTTCTTTGCTTTTTTAGTGTTATTAATTCCATGTTTGGTGTGGAATTGGGGAAAAAAATGTTTGGAATTGGGAGGATTAGTATTGGGACATTTAACTAATGATAAGAATCAAAGTTTGTTGTAGAATTCTTTTGTTTTTGGGGTGGTGGTGGTGGTGAAATTCTACGAAAGATGGCCATCATGTTTGAAAATATGAGGAGACAAGGGTGTTACAAACAAGATGTGACAGATGCCCTTAAACCAGCATCTACATGATGTCATCCCTCAACTTTGTTTTTAAGGAACCGACACAAACAACATTTGGGAATTGAGAGAATTACTTTTTACTGCTGGTGAACCTGAACAAGGCATGAGATCTTGTGAAGGGTCCTATATTAGTCCCAGGGTTGTCAAAAAGGATAAGTATCATACCACCATTTGAATTGGTTAATTTATATACTTGGGGTATTTCCATTAATATTTGAGTTTGGACAAACTTTTTAGTTTTCAGTTTATGTTCTACTCACGCTTAATATTATTGTATGGAGGAGCATTACAATTCCTTATTGTATTTTTCACTTTTATTGCTGAAGTGATATTCTGGGATATGATTTATCCAATTCTCTGTTAGTTAATAAATTCCCACAATTTAAATCCTTTTCTGTTCATATCCAATTTCTATCTCAGAGTAACAGAAACGATCTACAGACATGCTGTGCAAAATTTCTGTCTTCAGTCGAAGCATCTGTAGTTGGTTTAAGCCATATTTATCGTGCATCTGTCGATTCTAATGGAGAGCATTTGAAGAAGTTGGCACTGTTCCTCAGAAAATGCCATGAGAACATGGATGGGATGTCAGAGGTTGTTTTGGAAACAAGTTGTTGAGTTGTAAGTTTTGTGATGTTTTATTGTTATTTTATTTATCTTTTTATATAGTTATTTAATTAGGAAATGGTTGTTGTTCAATTATACTACTTATATCACTTATATAGGGCCTTGAAGATGTTTAGTGCAGTCAAAATGAGCAAAGGAAGGAAGAAACCTACATGGACAATAATAAATGTGTGTAATCACTTTATCACTTCGGTGCTTTATTTGATACAAAAACCATAATAATTGGATTCAAATATATGTAGGCTCCCAAACAACCTGACGCATTCCAGTGTGGTTTTAATAAGTGTTATGTGAAATATGAGATCCCATATTTTGTTTATGATGTGTCCATAGAATCACTTCATTCTCGAATAATCAAGATTTATGACATACTAGATTATTGATTTGATAATGAGGATTGTTCATAATGATGGTTTTGCCCTTGCACTTCATTCTGGTGATTTGTTTTGTTTTAAATGATTCTATTTTGTGACTACATTGTTGGTTTTTCGTGAATATGATGTGCAGATTACGGTGGAGGCAAAATCATTGTAGGATTTCATTCGTTGGTGATCTCCGGTGATTCTTGGAGATCATATTTGTAGTCATGGCTGCTTGATGGTTCTCTTGATATTTTTTGGATGGTTCTTCATGTTTTTAGATGATTCTTGTTACTTTTGGATGGTTATTGATGTTTTTGGATGGTTCTTGATGTGAAGAGTTCTTGATATTTTTGGATGCACGAAGTATTGTAGTGTTTGGATGTTTTTGATGTTTATTGTACATAATTTGGTGAATTTTAATTTTTGTATGTAATTTACAATATCAACCAATTTAATATGTAATAATTGTAAAATGCAAAAGTAAAAGACATCAATAAAAAGACAACGGTTTTGACTGCATTAAACTGTTGTCGTATAGTTAAAATACTTCATCATCTCATTTTTAACCGTTGTCGTAACTATCTACGACAACTGTTAAAAACCGATGTCGTTGAAAAAACGGTTAAAACCCATTGTCATTGAATCTAAGACTTCAGTAAGACAACGGTTTTAAACCGTTGTCGTAGATATATACGACAACGGTTAAAAACCGTTGTCGTTGAATCAAAAACTTCAGTAAGACAACGGTTTTTAACCGTTGTCGTAGATATCTACGACAACGGTTAAAAACCATTGTCTATGAGCGCATAAATTATAATTGTTAAGCTACGACAACGGTTTTTAACCGTTGTCACGCTGTTGTCGTAGAGGTCAACGACAACGGTTAAAAACTGTTGTCTATGAGCGAAATTTTTCAGCCCCCTTCGACAACACCACCTACGACAAGGGTTTTTTTTTTGCTACGACAAGGGTTTTTAACCCTTGTTTATGAGCTTTTTTCTTGTAGTGGACATATGATGACATGGACGTGTAGCAGGCCGGACTGACTTTCCATCACCCCTTTAATGTTAAAGTACCAAAACAATACTTACTTTTGAGAATAATGCTTATTTTGTATATGTAAATTATGATAAATTATGGGTCTGGTCTTATATTCTAGTATAATATGTGTGTTCTGTTATATGGTCTCACATAGGAATATGTTTGAACATTTTACCTAAAAATGTGGGTGAAACACGAGTTTTAGAAGTAATTATGTTATGTTTAAAAAAAATATCTCGTGTTTTCGTTTTAGTTTTCCCATGTACATTATCTTCTGAATTCTTTAGTTATACTAAGTAAGTAAAGGGTGACGACCTATTCCCGTTTAATGGGGATTGGGGCGCCACAACTATTAATCATTTGTCATAATAAATAATAAACTGTGCATACTGCCAGCAAAAATATATTTGTATTGAATGGTAATTCTATCAATATTATACATTTTTCATGTGTATTAAATAAAAAGTATAAAAAAACTAAGTTTTTATCGAAAATAAAAAAGGGTGGGTCAACCCACCTAGCTTGCGGGCTAGCTTGCCCTGCCACGGGCCTACCTATCTGTCGGATTCATAAATGTCAAGCCCAATCCTCCATTCTGGCAGTGCGGGCTAGCCCAACGAGTCCATTCCATTTTGACAACTTTAGATCTCAAAAGGTCTATGTCACAATTTTTAAACTCATCAATTTATAAGAAACTCGAAATTTGATTTGTGGTCGGAATACTGGACAAAACAATATATTAACCAATTTAGTTATAAGAAAAAAAAAACACATTTCATAATTTTAAATAACATGTGAACTCTACTCTCAATTTATTGTTTTATTATTCAATACATCAATTACTTCGATATCATAATTCATTTATTTCATTTCATTTATCTTATTTTTGAAGAGACTTTTGAATCTAAATATAACTTAAAAAAACTTCAAAGACACTAATAATAAAAGATACACTTCTTATACTCAATCCTCGCGCATTGCACCTTAAAAAAACTTCAAAGAGTAGGTCTTGCGTACCTCTGGGGCACCGTGCCGCCAAACATTTATTGTAATATCTTTAAGTAATATGATTAATACCTTAACATGTAACAAATAATACCTTCACTAAAACATATGTTTCAGTTATACACGTAATCTTATGAATATGCAATTAATACCTTATGAATATATCACCAATAAATTCAAGGATATACCACTAATACCTTATGAATACACCAATAATACATCATGAGTATATAACTAATACCAAACTAATAATACCTTTGGGGGTACATAAGTTTTTGCCAACTTTAAATGCACTAATAACGTAAGATGCACGTTTTATACTCAATCTCGTGCATCGCATGGGTGCATTGCTAGTCTATATCTATAATATAATAATAGTAAGGAAGTTGAAAATAATTACATCTTTACCCTTTTTTCTTCTAAAAATTTCAAATAAATAAAAAAATATTTTCCATTTTTTATTACATGATCTATTTGTTTTAATAATATAATTAATTATTGTATTTTTTTGTCTTTAAAATTTTAATTATTTTATCAATTTTATTTGATATTATATAATTATTGTATTAGTTTATTGTTAATCTATGGACCTTAATTAAATTACTTTTATTGAATTTAATTTCTTAACTACCAATAATACATATTGTCCATACAATTATCTTAATAATATATATTAATTTGTTTAGGTATATTTGATATCATATTTAATATTATAAGTTAATAAATAAATGTAACATTGCTTGTGTAGTATGAAATTATATGTCATCTTAATATTATTCAACATTTTACTAAGATTATTAATATATACCAATATATTTTATTGATGAAGATATTATTAATCGCACAAGTATAAATAGGGAAAAACTCTCTTTTGATCCTGTTGAAAGACCACTGTCCGATTTTGGTCCTATTAAAACCAAAATTAGTCCAGTTAAGTCAAAATGTGTCCAATTTCAGTCCTTTCACCACCAGAAAAACGATTTTCCGGCAATTCTCCGGCGAGTGCGATGCACTCGCCCCCAATCCAAAATTTCCAACTATCTCGTACTGATGTGGAATTATGGAGTCCATGTGGCACTTCTTTTACATTAAAATAATTTCCAACTAATGCCACATCATCATTAAATTAATTTCCAACTATTGGTACAAATAAAATTAATTCAAAACTAGAAACGAAAAAATTAAAATCCTAAAATCATAAAACCACTAAATCAAAATCACAAACCCTAAAATCCTAAAATCAAATTTTAAGAAACCAAATTAAAATAAATCTAAAACAAAAAAGATTATGAACAACACACATCTTCATCATCATCTTCCTCAACAATGCAACTTCCTCTTCCACCTGATGCACTTCATCATCATCTTCATCATCAAGGGGCAAAACACAATGAAGAAGAATCAAAAAAAAAACAAAAAACAAAACAAAACAAAAAGGAATCCTGCAAAACAGGAAAAAAGAAAAAAAACCCATTTCGAACACCTTCATTGAAAGGATGATTAGAATATCATTGATGATTCTTATTCAAAGAATTACAAGAATATATAATCATAATGTACAACAATCTCGTCCTAGAATTAAGGATAGAAATAAAGAAAAAAACATATTCTATGTTTACAGGTCAAAAACTATCCAAATATATACATGGTCAAATAATTTCCCTAATACCCCCCGAAAGCGTTGCGTGGGGTGAAGACAAACGCAGAGCTTGGACCGAAGAAGCTCAAAGGCGGGACGGGGTAGGCTTTTGGTGAAAATATCTGCAAGTTGCAGATGTGAGGGAACAAAACGTGTAGAAAGCTTTCCAGTAGACACCAACTCGCGAACAAAATGATAATCCAGATCAATGTGCTTAGCTCGTTTGTGAGAAATCGGATTCTGACTTAGGAAGATAGCGCTTTTATTGTCACAAAGGAGCTCTGGACGGGAAGGAGGTGAGATCCTAAGTTCGCCAAGAAGATTGATGAGCCAAACTATCTCTGCAGCAGCATTTGCCATAGCCCTGTATTCTGACTCACAACTAGAACGAGCGACTGTAGGTTGTTTCTTCGCACTCCAAGAAACAAGATTACCACCAAGAAAGATGGAATAACCATAGGTGGAGCGACGTGTTTCAATGCAACGGGCCCAATCTGCATCGGAGTAGCCCACTATAGAAGAATCAGCACACCTCGTAAAGGATAAGCCAAAGTGAACGGTGCCCTTGACGTAGCGAAGAATTCGTTTGACAGCATTGAAGTGATCAACAGTAGGTGAGTGAAGAAATTGACTGACAACATTAACAGCATAAGACAGATCGGGGCGAGTAATCGTCAAATACTGAAGAGCTCCAACCAACGAACGATACAATGTAGGATCAGAAAATGGTGATCCATCACTAACCATGACTTCCCCAGCAACTAAGGGAGTGGCAACGGGCTTAGAACCCAGCAAATTTGCCCGCTCCAAAATATCATGAGCATATTTTGCCTGCCCCACAAAGAGACCCTCTGGAGTATAAGAGACCTCAAGACCAAGGAAATAATTGAGACGACCCAGGTCCTTAAGCGCAAATTCTTTGTGAGTACGAGCAATAAGCATTTTTAACAAAGTCTCATCATTACCGGTGATAATAATATCATCAACATATAAGAGGAGATAAATGACAGAGGTACCTTTGAGAAGGTAGAATAGAGATGAGTCAGAACGACTCTGACGGAAACCCAAACTCAGCAAGAAAGTACTGAACCGCTGATACCAAGCTAGAGGGGCCTGTTTCAAGCCATACAAAGCCTTCTTGAGACGACAAACGTGATCAGGAAAGCGAGAATCAACAAACCCCGGAGGCTGGGCCATGAAAACCGGTTTGGGAAGCACCCCATGGAGGAAGGCGTTCTTAACATCAAGCTGATGGAGAGACCACTGAAAGCGAACCGCAAGAGCAAGAACAACACGCATAGTGGATGCCTTGACAACTGGGCTGAAAGTATGATGAAAGTCAGCACCAGGAACCTGAGTAAAACCCTGGGCAACCAGACGAGCTTTATGACGCTCAATCGAACCATCGGCATGAAGCTTGGTACGAAACACCCATTTAGAACCAACAATGTTCGTGTTCGGAGGATGAGGGACAAGATCCCAAGTGTTATTCTGATGAAGAGCATCAATCTCCTCTTGCATAACAGAAAGCCAAGCTGGGGACTTAGCAGCAGATTTAAACCCTGAGGCACAGAAGTGGCAACAAGAGCTGATAGAAGAGCTGTGCAAGATAGATCAACAGGATACCGAGGCTTGAACACACCAGCCCGAGCACATGTGACCATGGGATGAGTGGACACTGGGTGTTGAACCGACTGTTCGATAATAGGCTGCATCTGTTCCTGCACAGGCTGGTCTGGAACAGGCTCTTGGGGGACCGGATCGAGGGGCAGAGGCTGATCAGACTCGTCAGGTATAATACGTGGCTGAGGTGGGGCAGCCGGAGAAGGCGTGGTGGTTGGCTGTGGCAACACAACAGAGGGAATGAAGGACCCATCTAAGAAGGTAGAAACTTCTAACTCAGAGAGGGATGATTGTGAGGACGGCGAGGCTCGTGCGAACGGGAAACAAAGCTCATCAAACTGAGCGTGGCGAGTTGTAAAAACTCGTGAGGAGTCGGGATCTAGACAACGATAACCTTTATGCATCGAGTTGTAGCCAATAAAAATGCAAGGCCTACTACGAGGTGCTAATTTATGCTCAGCATAATCACGGAGAAACGGAAAGACACGGCAGCCAAACGGCTTAAAGTTGGCATAATTCGGGGCTGAGCCAAATAGAAGCTCAAAGGGTGACTTGTTTGACAAGACTGCAGAAGGAAGACGATTGATAACATAAACTGTTGTGGCAAAAGCGTCAAACCATAGAGAAGCCGGCGCATGGGCATAAAATAACATGGAGAGACCGGTCTCAGAAATGTGCTTGTGCTTACGCTCTGCACGACCATTCTGCTGCGGAGTGTAAGGACAGGAAAGACGATGAAGAATGCCATGTGCAGAAAAAAAATCACGGACCCGAGAATTAACAAACTTTGTCCCCCCATCACTTTGAAACACCTTAATTGATCTAGAAAACTGATTACACACAAAAGCATTAAATTTCACCAAGACAGCACAAAATTCTGATTTAGCACACAGTGGATAAATCCATGAGAAACGAGAGTGATCATCCACAAAGACAACATAATATTTGTAACCATCAGAAGTAACAACAGGTGCTGGACCCCACAAATCACAGTGTATCAAGTCCAAAATTGCATCAGCCCTTTTATTATTTAAAACAAACGACAACCTTTTACTCTTAGCCAACTGGCAAGAGGAACAAGTAGCGGGGTTTGGTAATAAAGAAGTAACAGATAGTTGTCCTAATTTTTGCAGTAAATGAATAATCGAAAATGGGACATGCCCTAGGCGTAAATGCCACAAATCAAAACTTGCCTTCAAGTTCTTATTCCGTAAAGCTGAAACCAAAGCTGGAACACCTCGATCAAGCAAGTACAACCCTTTATCACACCGACCTTGAGCCAGAACTGTCTTTGTGACCCGATTCTGAATCGCAAAATAACGATCAGAAAATACAACATCAACAGGAAAATCGGCAGTTAACTTACTGATGGACAACAAGTTTTTCGTGATGTGTGGAACAACTAACACATCTAATAAATGCACATCACCAGATAATTTTGAAGTGCCAATATGAGAGATATTTAAAGCTGACCCATTACCAACAATAACAGAACCGTTACCCGTATATGGCTCAAAGGAGTCGAGAGTACTAGGTTGATTAGTCATGTGCGCTGAAGCACCGGAGTCTAAGTACCAATCAGGTGACGTCTCTGAAACTTTGCAGGAGGTGTTGAATGCCTGAGCAAGATGAGCAGAATTCATAGCAGACTGAGCGGCCACATATTTTGGACATTTATCAGCGTAGTGCTCTCCACGACAGATTTGATAACGAGGTGGACGACGGCCAGTATTATTGAAAGAACCACCACGAGAGTTTGAATTAGGACGCTGCCCCTGGTTGCCTGAATTTCCGAATGAGCGACCACCGCTACCATGCGAGCCCTGGTTAGGATTAGACGAACTGCCGGAGTTGCCCTTGGAGTTGGATCGACCACCAGAGGTCTGGTTACCTCGTGAAGCTGTGAAAGCGACAGAAGAATGATGACCAGCCTCCATGGTACGAAGCATAGCCTCAAATTGACGGGCTTGATGGAGGAGATCCCGAAACTTCGAAATCGAAGCAAGAGCAAGGCGGGCATCCGCAAAACTAGCGAACTGAAGGTCGAGACCTCTCAAGAGCCAGTGGCTTTTGTCTTCTTCATCAATCGGACGACCAATCGCAGACAATTGATCACAGATGACTTTGAACTTACGCCCGTAGTCATCGACGGACAAATCCCCTTTGCGAAGGGAGAGGAGCTCTTCACGGAGGGAGTGGGTATGAGAGGCTGAGGAATCGGAGTAAGCAGCCTGGAGAGCTACCCAGGCAGAGTGAGAGGTTTCACATTCAAAAATCTCAGAAGCGGCATCCGGCGTGAGCGAGCAGGAGATGACGCTGAGGAGTTTTTTGTCTTTCAAACGCCAAGCCTTGAACTCAGGGTTTGGAGATTCCGATCCGTCGACAGCAGTGATCATGGTGGAGGGAGCGACGATGGAGCCATCAAGGATGCCCATGATATCGAAGCACTCCGCCATAGCAATAACTTGACGACGCCACATCAAGAAAGTGGACATCTCAAGTTTGATCTGAACCATGTTGAGCATGGTGGCAATAGGAAGAGGGTCTGTGGATGCCATATCAAAGGAAGAAGTTGCGTACACAGGTGTTTGTGTAGAGAAAATCGACGGAAGAAAGGATGAAGCCAGAAGAATAGGAAAAGAGGTTAGGATCTTTTACTGACGGATGATACCATGAAAGGATGATTAGAATATCATTGATGATTCTTATTCAGAGAATTACAAGAATATATAATCATAATGTACAACAATCTGGTCCTAGAATTAAGGAGAGAAATAAAAAAAAACCTATTCTATGTTTACAGGTCAAAAACTATCCAAATATATACATGGTCAAATAATTTCCCTAATATCTTCATCATCAAGTGACAAAACAGAATGGAGAAGAATAAAAAAAAGAAAAAAAAGATACAAAATGGAAGGCTTCAAAAAAAAGAAAAAATAAACCCATTTAGAAGAAGCTGTTGAGCGGCGAAACCCATTTCGAAGAAAAAGACACCCATTTCAAACAAACCATTTCGAAAAAAAGACACAAAAAAAGTGTTGAGCAGCGAGATAACGAAGCTGTTGAAGAACGACATATGACGAAGCTCACACCTTAGGAATTGATTTTTTTATTTTGTTTAATTGGTTAATTTGGAGCTGGGATCTTTTAATTTTCATGTTGCGAGTGATCATCAATTTTTATTCTTCATGCATTCATGTGTGCTTTCATATATTTTCTGCAATGTATTGCTTTTCTTATATATCAAGAATCACCATCATATAATATAATATTTTATTCTCTTTTCAATATTTTTTATTTGTTCGTTTTCTTTTTATCTACGCACACATATATCATCTCTGTAGGCTTTAGGGTACTCATACCTAGTATTTCTTGTTGATCTGTATAATGATGTTCAAATGAATTAGATGTCCTTATGATGCAAAAATTATTGAGAAAACTATGACATAATGGATGTGCAATATAGCATCTAATTCATCAGTCACAAAAAACTCAACTGCAATAGTCAATGATGACTTAGAATGCAAATATATATTATTTATGCAACCTCAAAAGTATACTGGTTGACCCATCAATGATGGTCTTTGTTTTCCTACAGATTTGAACAAGAAAACCATCTATCTTCCCATTTGACGTTTCCAGCGTTAACAATATATCCCTTCGTTGTCTTCTACACCAACAATATTGAGATTGGCATTTTGGATGTCCATCTCGCAATGAATCAAGTCCAACACAAATGAGATACGTTTAAACTCAATGTGCGCCTTATCTCCCGCCAAAAATACCTTTCCACTATTGCCACACTCAATCCAACTACACCCAGGTTGCTTCTTCACACCCTTCTCTTTCATTCGAGCCCACATGCTATAAGCTTTTTCTCTCATCCCGTTTGCTAGATACATTTCAGCTAGAATCATATACACACCCGAGTTGAAAGGCTCTAAGTGCAATATCTTCTCTCCTGCAATCTCAGCCATTGCCATGTTCTTGTGCACTCTACAAGCTCCAAGAAGAGCTCCCCAAACACTGGCATGAACTTCTAGTCCATCTCTGTTCATTTCATTCAAAAGATCCATCGCTTCATGAATAAGTCCGTATTTACCCAACAGATCAACCATACAGGTATAATGCTCGCTTGTCAACTCAAAAAAATGTTCCTTTTTCATTACATTGAAGTAGTGTTTTCCATGTGCCACAAGTCCTGCATGGCTACACGCAGAAAGGACACCAACAAAAGTGACTTGATTGGGCTTCACACTTGATGATAATCTCATGTTTTCAAACATCTCTATAGCTTTTTCGCCATGGCCGTGGTGGGCTAATCCGCATATTATAGAGTTCCAAGAAATGGTATCGCGGCAGGACATGGAATTGAACTCGAGCAATGCAGAGTCCATGCTACCACATCTGAAATACATGGTAATAAAGGCATTGCCAACAGCATTAAAGCAATCAATTCCCACCTTAATAACATCTGCATGAATTTGCTGTCCAAGAATTAGTGATGGAAAGTTTGAACATATAGTGAGGAAGCTAGTAAATGTAGCTTCATCCATGGAGATGCTACCTTGTTTCATTTTGATAAACAATTTTATACCTTCCTCAAACTTACCATTTTCTCCTAGTCCGAATATGGCAACATTCCATACAGTTGTATCAAGATCAGGCATCAATTGAAAAACCTTCATTCCATTTTCAACCTCTCCCATATCAAAGTATCCAACCATGATATTTGTCCACGACACAATGTCACTGAATGGTGATTTTTCTAAAAGAGCATGAGCTTCTCTCACCAAGCTGTTCTTGACAAATCCCAACATGATCGAATTCCATGATTTCTGGAGTTTCTGAGGCGTCTCGTGAAATAGCCTCAAAGCATCAGTTGTCCTTCCATTACTCAAGAACCCATCCATCATTACACTCCATGAGCTCCCATCTTTTGCAGGCATCTTATGAAACAAACATTCTGCAATTTCAACCAAGTTATTCTGCATATAACCACTAATCATTGTGTTCCAGGATGTAATATCCTTCACTGGCATGTCATCAAAGATCTCCCTAGCTTGAACAACCTTTCCAGCATCCAGATAAACCTTCATCATAATTGTCCATGATGCTACATCCCTCATAACCATTTCTTTGAACAACATCTCAGCCTTGTCAAACTCCCGAACCTTCACTAATCCCCCCATAACCAAATTCCACGAAACTACATCTTTAAAGGGCATCGCATTAAACACCCTCACCGCATCATCCACCAAGTCATTATCAACATAGCCTGAAATCAAAGAATTCCATGTTACAATATCTCTATACTCCATACTCTCAAATACATCCTCAGCGCCTTCAACATCCCCATACTGCATCAGACCAGATATCATCGTATTGTATGAGAAAGTATCACGAACCGGAATCTGATTATACAAACTTACTGCATTCTCGTAGAACCCATTTTGAAAATACCCTCTGATTATCGCGTTATACGTGACAGTACTTTTCTGAGGCATTTTGTCGAACAGTTGTTGGGCTTCTTCCACAAGGCCATTTCTCATGAAGCTCGAGATCTTTGAGTTCAATGGTTTCAAGTCGAGTACCGTGGTGGCTCTCCGATGCTGGAAACGAGGTTTTAGAGAGAGAAATTGGGTGAGCATTGCAGCCTGTCTGAGGAGAAACGACATGCTCCATTAATACTGGTTTCAAGACAGAAAAAATTAACACACTTTCAAAAGAAAACAATTTATCCATTGAAGCTAGTTACAAAATAATTCAGTTTGGTATGGGCTGCAATTGGGCCCAGCTCGAGTTTGGATTAGGGATTGAATTTGGGTCCATCATACTATGACTTTGGGTTGTATATATGTTTGTATTATACTATCTTATTTTAAGTTCATGTTGGCATTTCCATAGATATAAATTTCTTGGTTTAGATTTCAATTTAACAACTCTACTTAAATCGAATTTGTCACGGTTGAAATTCAAACCACCAGTATATTAAATTGGGTTAATTATCATAAAAATCACACACTTTATTTTCAATATTAATTTGTCACGGTTCATGTTTGGGTTAATTTTCAATATTAATAAATATACTATGAAATTTCTTTTTTTTTTTTTTTGTAATTTTAACAAACTTGTAGTTTTTGAGTATGTTTATTTTGCAAATTACTCTCATAGTTCAAAATAGAACAATGACTTACCTTACAAAATAATAGTTACTTTAAAATGGTAAAAGTTATTGTTAAAATAAACATATATGAAATTTGTCTATTGGTTAAAATCTCAGAAAAAATATGTAAGTTCATGTTATATATTTGTTAGGGTTAAATACTTAAATCAACATGTATTTTTCATATTTTTACTCTTTGCAACCTAAACTTTATTTTTTGACAGATTGCAACCTGAAGTCCACAAATTTTACAAGTTGCAACCTTCGATGAATTTTTCCAACCAAATTGGGGTGTTTTTTGATATTTCCATAATTGTCGGGGTTATTTTAAAAAAATCAAAATTGAATTATTAGAACTCATATTTAATAAAAGAATTTTTTACTCTTAAATCAATTTCTTCAATTAAGGTAAAAAGTCTTTTGTTAAATATAAGTTCTAATAATTTAATTTTGGGTTTTCTAAAATGACCCAAAAAATTATGAAAATATCAAAATCAAAATCTCATTTTGGCCTGAAAATTTTGTCAGAGGTTGCAATTTTTGAAATTCATGGACTTCAGGTTGCAATCTATAAAAAAGTAAAGTTTTAGGTGCAAAGTGTACAATACGAAAAGTACATGTTCATTCAAGTATTTAACTCTATTTCTTAATATTCAAAAAATTGACTAAAATAGCAAATTATGTAAAGTTCGTAATTTTTCCGGTAATTAACTCTTCTAAATTTTAGAATGATAAAATTCGTGATTTTTCCAACAATTAACCCTTTTAAATTTAAGAATTGACAATATAATAGAAATTTGAGTAGGGATTTTAAAATCATTATCGATGGTGTTTGGATAGATATGTATTTGAAAATCCATCACTTTTATTTGAACTAATTTTTTGCTATAAAAGTAGATTTTCAAACTTACGCTTTGAAATTTAGACGTTGGATTCAAATCATTCTAATTTAGCGTTTATAGTTACACAAAAACTTGCGTGAGACGGATCATTTTCCACAAATTTATGTGTAAATTGTGAAGTGTGGGTTGTGGATTGACCCGTCTCACATAAAATTATCCGTGAGATGATCTCACATAAAAGTTACTATTATAGTAAAACAATAGTGGGAAGATTTTTTTCATAATTCAAGCATGCTCTAAAATATACCTTTATATGTATATTAAACTATATAAAGGTTACCTATTGAAAAATAGAGATTCTCCAAAACATACAATAGTGATATATCATAGTTAGAGAGATAAACTTTACGCACAACTCTATTTTAGAGTATTGTTGGGATGCTCTTAAAACTACAAAAGGTGTTAAAAGTAGGAGTACTTTTGCAACCAAGATAGATAGACACAACAAAAAGTCGTTTATGAAAATAAATTTGAGTCGTGAATAGTTCAACCTCAGATGTAGATTTTGGTGAAATTCTTGTTACTAATATGTTATAAGTTCAGTGAGACTTGTATGCCTCAAAGTTATGGTACCCCAAAATTAATCATTATATGGTGTTAAATATATACTCTACATGTATCATGTATATATTCTTCGGATATCACATGTATACTCTTATATACATATAATACTTCTAGGATATATTTATAACACCAAGAAACATAACACCTATAGAGTATATATACAACACCTGAAAAACATGTATATAACACTTAGATCTGTGCCCCTATATTTTCAAGGGTATATAAGTTTTTGTCTAAGTTTCATAATATTCCTTTCAAGAAAAAAAGATTCCTAATCTCATTTCTTTCAAATACTAGTATTGGATTTCTGAAGTAAAACTAACGCTTTTATGGATGAATAAGAAATTTGAAAAGAGATTTGAAATTTCTAATTGTAAAATCTACGATGGTGTTTGGATAATATAAATATAAAATGCATTACTTTCATTTTAAACTATTTTGTAGCAACATGAGTGGATTTTAAAACATCTTAAATTTAAGTGAATTTGAAATCCATTCATTTTATGTGTAGTGATATTTCAATTCATCAAACACATATATGTTACATAGTAATTGTCAATATCTATATTTAAAAAAAAAAAAAAAGTATATTTGTTCATTATCCTCATCACCACACAAAATTTGGTAAAAAGTAAAAAGAGCAATAATTGTGGGCAACACAAAACCAGAGGACCCTAAAGTGTAGTGAAAAACTTACACCTGGAATCATAAAGAGTGATGATACCTTATCTCTCAAATATCACTTTCTCTTCTCATTGGCTACTATCTCTCCACCTCACCATTACTCCATACTTCAACTCTACCCTTTACTCTTCACCAGTCTTCATATCAATCTCTCTCTACTAGAAGAGCGAGAGAGAGAGAGAGAGAGACCCATTATTTCTCCTCAAGATTTCAGCTAGCTAACAATGGCAGCCACAGCTGGGGCTGCAGTGGCCACTTCTTTCTCCACATCGATGCACACTTTAAAATGCCTAAGTTCCAAAAATTGGCCTAATGATCATCTGCTAAAGCTTTCATGTGCAAGAACATTAAATTCCCACTCTCTTGCCATTGAACTCTTCAGCCCCACCAGCTTGCCATGCACTAAGTGGAGGGCCCCGCGTATGGCTGCAGCGATGGCCCAAGAAGAGGCGGCGTTGGCTGCTCCGGCGGAGGAGGAAAGTGATGAGAATTCTGGTGTAAACACAAAGCTTTACATTGGGAATTTGCCTTATCATTGTGATAGTGCACAGCTTGCTGGTATTATTCAACAATATGCTACTCCTGAGTTGGTTGAGGTTAGTGCACTTTTCTTTTCTTTCTTTTTTTTTTTTTGCTATTTATTTGTTTTTGTTAGTATATTTTAGTTCATTTCTTTGTGATTATGAAGTTTGTTTACTTCACTAACTCCATTCTGTATGCATAATTTGGTTGATGAATTGAATCTATTCTTGACTAGCATCAGTTGTTTGATCTTGTGGAGCTTGAAAATGAAATTGAAATTAATGTTGTGATTAAAATGGGAATTTGAGAAGAATAATTAAAGGGTTCTTATTCAAGTAGCTTATGAATCAGACGTGTGTGCTTCTTTATAATAATGTATTTGCACTCAGAAATTTAATACTCCCTCTTTCCAGGTTGAAGTTGCTTACTTGTCATTTCGGTTTGTCTCAATCCAATTTGTCAACTCATAAATGGCAAAGAAATTATAAAGCAAAAGGTATAAAAAATATTTTTTTAATCAAAACATAAGCAAAAAGTAAGAGTCAACTGCGTTTTTTTAAGCTCCGTTCCCTGTTAAAGTAGGCAACTTCGATCGGGACGGAGGGAGTAGTATTTTTGGTCTCTCTCCTAAGCATGGCGTCTCCCAATTTTGATTATAAGTATCACGCTTTTTGTTTAGTCTCATAATTTTAATATATTATGTGATTCCACTTAGAATTTTCGAATTTCATTGGAAATGGAGCTTTTTAATGAAGGCAAATTGTGCATTCTTGTTATGAATAACAACAATATGTCTCTACTCTATCAATTCTTCTCATAGTTATAAACATTGCAAATTGGTGTAGTTCTTGACCATAACATTTTTTTGCTTGTATATTTCTCCACATTATTAAGGAGATTTGTCACAGACTGATTCAATCAAAATATGTAGGTTCTATATGATAGGAACACAGGGAAAAGCAGAGGATTTGCATTTGTGACAATGAGCAGTGTTGAAGAATGCAACAGAGTGATTGAAAATGTTGATGGAAGTGTAAGAATCTGTAGAAACCAAGGCTATGTCTTAACAAGTTTCAATCAAAACAACCCTTTTTTCACAAATCTTTGTTTGTATATTCTTGCAGGAATATGGTGGAAGAACTTTGAGAGTTAATTTCTCAGACAAGCCTAAGCCGAAGGATCCACTATACCCAGAAACCGATCATAAACTCTTCGTTGGAAACCTGTCATGGTCCGTCACATCTGAAATTCTAACACAGGAGTTTCAAAAATATGGAAGCATTGTTGGGGCAAGAGTTTTGTACGATGGTGAGACGGGAAAGTCTCGTGGGTATGGTTTCGTGAGTTATGAAACGGAAGCTGAGATGGAAACTGCACTCCAATCCCTCAATGGAGTGGTAAGTTGTCTCTCAAGTTCTCATCAATATTTCCAAAAAAAAGAAACTATATACCCTATGTGTTAGCTGTTAACTATGTTTGTGTTCCGTATTCGTGTTTTCCAGGGGCTAGAAGGGCGTGCGATGCGCGTTAGCATAGCCGAAGGAAAGAAACAATAGGAAGAGAAGAAACATGTACATTTTGTGAGGCCAAAAAATGGAAAGATGCTTGGATTTAGCTACAATGCTATAAACAAAAAGAAATGGAAATAGAGTTTGTTGTTGATTTAGTTGATAGACATTTTTCTTAACTTATTATGCATCAGTGAAGACTCTGGTCTTGTCTTCTTCCAGCTTCTTAAACTCAACATTCTTAACATTTACGCAGTCGGGATCAGTCTGTTATATTTCGGGCCTATGCGTAGTAATTAGGTTTATTGTATTTATGTCACTATCGATGTATTGTTAACAAGAAGAAAATAAAATTTCATTTGTAACGGCAAAGAAACACGATTTTAGGATGCATGGTGAAATTCCTCGGAATGGTTTCAAAATTAATTTAAAATAAAAATTATGGATTTTAAATCCATATTCATCCAAATATCACTGATGGTTTTACTATCATGAATTTCAAATTTACACACTATAAGTAGGATATCCTGCAAAAAAAATAAATGAAATAAGTTTCTCATTTATGAAATATTTTCATTTTAAGAAATCATTAATAACATTCATTTTGCATTCATTAATAAAAAATAAATAAACATTTAATCTAAGAAATCTTTTTTATACATTTAATATTGTATTATTATATAGGAACTGAAAACAAAGAATAAATAAATAAATAAGATAAGCCGATAGATGATATATCTATTATCTTTATTACTTTTTTAAGTGCGATAAATATTTTATTTTAAATTAATTTCAAACATATAGTATATTTTTAGTGATTTTAAATGTAATATTCATATTAAATATATCAAATTAAAAAATGGAAATGTATATTTGAGGGTTTTAATGATTTTTTAAAAACGTTTTTATGATAAAATATGTGTGTTAATCTATATATATATATATATATATATAAAAGTAGGATATGCCAAAAATAATTTTAATGAATTTATCATTTATGAAATATTTCCATTTTTAGAAACCATTAATAATATTCATTTCGCACTTATTAATGAAAAATAAATAAACATCTAATTTAAGAAACTTATTTATAATATTTAATATTGTATTTATTGTATGTGAACAATTAAAACAAAAAAAAAAAAGGATAGAATAAGTGATAATATATCTATTATATATCTTTCATCAATTTTTCAGTATAATAAATATTTTATTCTAAATTAATTTTAAATATATTATATATTTTTAATGATGCTAAATGTAATATTCATATTAAATATATCACATTAAAAAATGAAAATGTATGTTTGAGGATTTCAATGATTTTTTTAAACGTTGTTATGATAAACTACACGTTTAATTTGTTATAAATTGATATTAGAAAAAACAAAAGTACGTATTATATATATGTGTACTTAATAATTTACACATAAAAAAAAACCAAAACCAAAAATTGTTATTACAAGCCAAACAACTTCTCCATTTGAAATGTACACATGTTTTATTTATCCTTCTTATTGTATTATTTTATACACACATAGTTTTTTTTTTTTTTTTGCGTATTTATATTTTCAATGGACGTTGCATAATTCTTTTTTTTTTATTTTATAAACACATAATTGTCATTTTTTGTTTTTCCTTTTGGAATATTTATATTTTCAATTGAGGTCGCCTAATGAGTTCGATTAGGGTACTTTTTTGGTTTTATACAAATTATACATGATATATTGATTTATCAATCTTATCATTATTACTTATAATATTTCTATTGAAAATGTCAGATAAAGTCCAATTTTGGATTATTTTATTTAAATAAATAGTAAGAGAGATTTTTGCGTATTTGATAAACTGATATAATTTTTTATTGGATTCAAAATAAATGAGTTATATGTGTCATTGAATGAATATTTCATTTCATTAAAAAGAAAAAAGTTATATAAATATAAATATATATATATATATCTCGCATATCGTACGTGCAACGTATGGGTATAATGCTACTTTGTTATAAATTGATATGAAATGTATAAAAATAATACAAATGGAAATGTTTATAGGTGTACTTAGTAGTTTATACCTATAAAACAAAACCAAGTAATATTTATAAAAATTATTATTGCAAATTAAACAACTTCTTCATTTGAAATACACACATGTTTTTTCCTCTTATTGTTTTATTTTATACACAAATAATTGTTAGCTTTTTTTTCTTATTATTGTACTTATATTTTGGACAAAGGTGATTTTTTGGTACTTTCTTACAAATCATACATGTAACATGATATGTTGATTTATCAACCTCATCACTATTATTTAAAATATTTTTATTGAAAATGTTAGATTAAGTCCAATTTTGAATTATGTTATTTAAATAAATAGCAAGAGAGATTTTTGTGTATTTGATAAGGTGATATAATTTTTTCATTGGATTCTGAATAAAGGAGTTATATGTGTCATTGAACGAATATTTCATTACATTAAGAGTTAATAATATGTGTGTGTGTTATACTTTGTGAATATATATGTATATAACACCTTTTTTTTTTTTCTTTTGTGCCACTTATTTTAATTTATTGAGATTTTTAAGTAACTTAATATTGGGTGCATAATTTTAGACAAATTGATCATTTTTATTTATCTTAAATTTCAAATACAGACTTTCCAATTAGTTTGTTTAATTCATACATTAGTAAATGACTTTATGAATTTCAAATTTAAATATTCGATTATAATTATTTATAATGACATAAATATAAGTTTAAAATATCTAACTTTGAACTACTCCCTCTGTCCCACTATTTGCAGCCCACTTGCCATTTTCGTTTGTCCCAGTTAAATCTACCAGCCCCAAAATGACAAAGAAAATTTTACTCTCTTACCCCTCAATTTCTTTCATTTTACAACTTTTGTACTCAAAAAGTTGGTTTAAATTACAAAATTGTCACTCAAAAATATTAAAATAACACATCCAATCAAAGTCAACAGCTTTTTCTTAATATCTGTGCCGGTCAAAGTAGGCTAAATATCATGGGACGGAGGTAGTATTATAAATATTAACAGTATTAATATATTCATATTAAAATAATAAAAATCACATTATAAACAATATTAATATATTAATATTAACATAATAAAAAACACATTATAAATGGTATTCTCTCCGTCCCAACTCAACTTGTCTACTTGTCATTTCGGTTTGTCCCAACTCAACTTGTCAGCCCATAAATGACAACAAAAGTCAAATATGAATATCCCCATATTTCATCGTTATTACAAAAATATCACACAATTATCTTAAAAAACAAAAAGTAACAAAAATCAAACATTAATATCTTCATATTTCATTTTTATTACAAAAATATCACTCAAATATCTTAAAAAACAATAGTCAACTGTTTTTTCTTAACCTCCGTGCAAAGTAGGCAAGTTCGACCGGGACGAAGGTAGTATTATAATTTTAAATAATTATATAATATATATAATCATTATAGATTGCTCATTTATGACAAACTAAAAGTGGTTTAACTCAATGTTGACGTGTAACACATGACTAATAAATTAGTCGAAATCTTCAATAAAAATATTATTTTTAATATCAAACATTTTCGTATTAAAATATTTAATAAAATTTATATGTTCTTACTCGGGAATTATATTAGTTAATATTAGTAATAATAGATCACATAAATTATTTTAGAAACACCTTGCAATGAATTGATTTAAAAGGAATATATATAACATTATTGGGCATACATGCATGAAGAGGAACGTTCAAGTTTGAGGCTATTAAACATTTCAAAATGTATAATTAAGGTGCAATTAGTACTTAATTAATAATTTTCTTCGATCGCTAGTATAAATATGGCATGAATGGTTGTGAATTGCTATAAGGCCTATAACTCATAGAGATAATAATAATTGATTGATTTAGCTATATACATATAAGAATAGGGAAAATGAACAGGCGCACAAGTATGCATGCATTTTGATGATGATGGTTTTGTTGATCATAGAAGCCATCACCATTCAGGAAACTGAAGCCGCGCGCTACCTTTTACAAACGGATAACGTGGATAATGTGTTCCCGTTGTCCCGGAGGTCGGGATTTTTTTTTCGCATATGAGTTTTGAAAAAAATCACATACCAATAGGTTATGTTAGAAATACCTTTAAGCTATATTAAATATACCGATTCTCAGTGACGGACCCAGGATTTCAATCCATGGGGCCCCGAGTCAGTTGTATAAAAAAATGAAAATTCTAAACCATGAACATAAATATATTACAATTTTGATAAATTTATTATAGTACAACATTCTCTTCTATATATTTTTCATTTTACCGTAGTTTGTATTTTTACATTACACATTTCCATGATCTATAAAAATTACAATAAATATTAGAAAGTAAATTAAGTAAAGCAAAATGGAACTTGGTAAAACAAATTCTAAATAAAACTTCAAAATACAATAAGGATATGATTCAAGATTTGAGAGTTTAATAATGAGCTATGTCGCATAATCTTAAAAGAAAAGATTACATCTTATTGTCTTTATTTACTCAATGTGAATATGTTCTTCACCAAAACTTAAGTATTGATTATTATTATTTGTACACTAAATTAGTAATTTCATAAGAATATTTTGATTTTTTTTCTTTCTCGGAAGAAACTAAATCTTACATTACTTTGTGTAAAAAATAATAATTTAACAGTTTAACAAAATAAGTTTGTCAATCTCTTACCTTAATGTATAGTAAATCAACAATAATAATAAGGGAAGAGAGACAAAGCAAGAAAAATAATATAAAGATAACACTTTATATTGAAATTACATACAAAAACAATTGATAAAATAGTAAATTAGGATTTTGTTGTGAAAGAAAAGAGGATAAAAATTAACAAGGAAGATGAATGGAATGATCAACTCAAATGACATAAAAATTCCCATGAATCTTAATAATTGTTGAATGTTTTTTAATAAATTAAAAAATTATCATATTACCCCTAATTATTCTATAAATTTTGGCCCAGCTGTAGGTCCGCCCCTGCCAGTTCTGCCCAAATTTCATGTCTTATCTTTTTTTGGCTTGATTTTTGAATTTTGGCACATACCACTACATTATGTTAGACATACATTTACGTTGTGTTAGACATACCTTTATGTATACTTAGACATACTTTTGTATATGTTAGACATACATTTGTATATAGTTAAACATACATTTATATATGTTAGACATACCTTTGTATATAGTTAGACCTACCTACACATGATTGGTCTAACTATACACAAAGGTTGGTTTAACTATACACCAAAGTTGGTCTATTGGAGCGAATTTTGAGTGAGCTTCAGCACAAGTGTTCAGGCACGTGGGAGGCTCGTGGAAGCGTGTTTTTGGACGTGTGAATGGGTTGACCCGGTTGCACGGATCCAGATCCGTGCAACCGGTGCATAAAAGTTTTTGAATTTGGTAATGGTTTATTTATGTATCCAGAGTACTGTTATTGTAATATTTTTTTTGGTGTTGTTGTCGATTTATTCGTTTTTATACCTTCAAGCAAATATATCATATATATATATATATATATATATATTATAGGGTAATAAATAGTATTTCACCACTTCCATCTAGGGGTGAGATCGGGTCGGGTAGTTTCGGGTTTTGGGATTTCGGGTCGGGTACCCAACTATTACTACCCGAAAATACCCGAAGAAATCGGGTACCCGCAAGGTCGGGTACCAGCCGGGTCAGGTTCGGGTCGTTTTTTTTTTTTTTGAAGTGTGGAGTTGAGTTCTAAATCTGAGATTCTGAGATATCTCATTCAAATTAGGCAAAAAGTTTGTTATATTCGGGTACCCGAAACCCGATCGGGTAGTAAATAAAGTACCCGCACCCGACCCAAACAACCCAAATACCCACAAAGTATATGAAAACCCGACCTGATCGGATCGGGTCGGGTACCCGATACCCGAAAAAAAAAGCCCACCTCTACTTCCATCTATCAAATGCAAAGGAATTTTTGTACTTAATTGTATTTGGATGTGTGTAATCTTGGTGATCTATTTTCAAGCTCAACCAATGGACTCGTGTGCATGCGCGACCTGTGTACACGAATGTCGATCCGAGTGTATAATAGAATACATGTGTGAAAAATTATGCAAAAACAAGTATATATTTAACTCTCTCTTTCATTCCAAATATTAATCTATACTTAATAGATATGTTAATTCATAATATTTAACTATGTCATTCATTCCAAATATTAATCTAATAAGTAACTTGTGGAGAGAGAATTATGAAGACTACTTTGGAAAACTACTGACGTAATTAGTGGAGAAACTTATAGTTTCAGTAATTAATGGAGACAAAATTATGATTTCAATTTCAAATTGTTTATTATGTATTTTTTCATCAAGGGTACGACAATCATTTAACACATAATTTAAACTTTTAATTATTGATATACCGTTTTCTGCCCCAGGCACAAACTGCCCACATAGAATTACCATTCGGTAATACTTTTGTCAAATAGGATGATTTTGGGTTTGGTCTGGGTGTATAAAAATATGTAATACTTTTATGTGTATTAGGTAATAATTTTCTATAAATCAGATAATACTTTTGTATTATATATATACTGCATAATATATTACAAAAATATTACCTAATATACACAACTATATATATTATATAAAGTATTAGATGATATATATAAAAGTATTACCTAATACACATAAAAATATTAAATTATGAGATACTTTAATGTACAACATGTAATATTATTAAAATCAACAACTAATATTTTT
Source organism: Scutellaria baicalensis (assembly GCA_005771605.1). Classification (NCBI taxonomy): domain Eukaryota; kingdom Viridiplantae; phylum Streptophyta; class Magnoliopsida; order Lamiales; family Lamiaceae; genus Scutellaria; species Scutellaria baicalensis. Next base: position 11,458,757 of record CM016729.1, read on the forward strand.
ATGTGTCTCATGCAAACTTTTATATGTAGTACGTAAAGTAATTAAAATTGTCAAATGATACATATAGAAATATTATATTATGAGAATAAAAATATTACATTATGGTGTTGATCGGTCATTGAACGACGTTGATCATCAACTTTTGAGTTTAACTTTGATTTTGACCGTAGATTTTTTTAATGTTAACTTTTGATCATATCTGATTGATCCGTCTCACATAATAGAATCCATAAGACGTCTTGCATAGAACTCAATGATACATTTATCGCAATTATAGCTATTAGAGCGTCTGTTGTGGAACATTAAAGAGCATAAATTGTTGTAATCGAACATAAGTAATGTAAATACAATCTTAAAGAATCACAAATTAAATAAAAAAAATTAACGATACAAAGTCGAATAATGATTTTCTATTTTCAGCCATTGTTGATCGACTCTTTGAACTCCAAAGCCGTTTTTTTCCCTCCAACAAAACTAACCATAAAGTTTTACTCGCTCCTTCCATGGAGTCTCTACTACTGCCTGTAGATATGCATATACATATATATACGTTGTACGTATATATATACATATATATACAGCATACAGGGAAATGCAAGAACCCAATCTCTTCAGTTGGGAATTTGAACTGAATCAGGTCTCAGTTACATTCTCTTTCTTCGTATCCCTTTTCTTTTCTTTAGTTTCTTGATTGATTCACAAATGCATGTGCTTTAGGGTTTCAAAATTGGGGAATTTCTTTAGAATCTGGGCTTTGTTTTCAATGGCAGAGAGACTTACATTGGATTTCGAAACTGACCAGGTCATTTTTCTTTATCCATCACTTATCAAAACATGTGTAGAGAAATACATTTTATACAATCATTTGTGCATTCTTTTTCAAGCTGTATATTGATTTCATTCATATATAAAGAGCTGTTTAAAGCATAAGAAACCTGTTGTGTAGAGAATGACTGTTCTTTGTGGTGCATTGCATATACAGAGATTTGATTTTATGCAGATTCATCATATAATCTGTTCTGGAATCCATCTTTTTCGATCTCCAGAATCGAAGAGTTGGGTCTCTTCGACGTGTTAGGATCTTTAATTCAATTGAAGTGAAAGGGACTTGAGATTTGCATATAATGGATGTGCTCTTATTCTTGATATCCCTATTTTGTTTAGGTGGCGAAAGTTTTCGTGGACTTTTACTATAATAAATTGCTGACCAGCCTTGATGAAATGCATAAATTTTACAACGACGCTAGCACCATGGTCCGGATTGATGGAAGAACAGTAGAAACTGCAACTGCTGAGATGGTAGTCTATATAAAGCCTTTTGTTTTTAGCATAAACAGTAAGTGTAGCCTACTGCAATATGACTAGTAGTTCTACTTGCTAAAGCACTTATGGATCATCTTGAAATCCTATGTATTTTCCACAAAGGTTATTGCTTCTAAAGGTACTCTGGTTTTGGCATATTCATAGATCATAAGATCATGATCTAAGGTGTTCCATCTTTGGTTATTTTAATTTACATTGTTATAAGTGGTTACATTTTCAAACACGAACCATGAAAACGTATGTTTAATGTGGTCGTGCTTGATCTTAGGTAGATTGGCTACGAAGGTTGTACCTTATTCTTAAATAGTTGCAGGAATTTCTATGTTTGCTTGTTTGGAAAGCGATTAATCTGTTGAACTCTCTTATTTTTGTACAGAATATCCAGCAACTTGTTAACACACTCAACTACAGGCAGATGAACATAAAGACTATCAAGTCTTTACCATTTTTGAATAATAAAATTCATTTGACAGTTTCGGGTTCAGCACTTATAAAGGATGTCAATGAATCGAGAATGTTCGTGGAAACCTTCTTTCTTGTATCGCAGGGACGTGCATTTTATGTTCTCACTGATATTTTTCAGTACATTGATGAGCAACAGGTTCTGCACAATCCAGATCGTCCTCGTTTACTTCAGAGAAGCCTTGAGCAAGGTTTTCTCTTCATTCTAATACCTTTGTTGAATTTTAATTCATTCAAATGTAAAGAAAGCAATACTCAGTACTGTTCTCGAAATCAAACAGAAGACACCCCGATCGAAGAACTGCTAAACCAATTACGTCAAGGAACCATGATCAAGACTTGGGAATCTGATTGTGCTAACAAGGTAAGTGAGAACATAATGATACTTGAAGTAGTCTCATTATCATATACTTGATTATGATTGAACTCTACAGGTTGTTGGAGAAAACCCTGTTCAAGTGGATGAAGCATCTGGTTCAAAAGACAAAGGTAATGGTCCTATGAAATCTATGGTGAAGGCATTTGGATTTGTTGCTGATTCGGTGTATGTTTTGTATAGTAAGGGAAAAGAAGGTGCACGTGGATAACATTCCAGAGATATCATCTGCTTATGAAATTGCTAAGAACTTTAACCAGTTTGTTGAATCTGATTGTGCTAACAAGGTAAGTGAGAACATGATGATACTTGAAGTAGTCTCATTACCAATATACTTGACTATGATTGAACTCTACAGGTTGTTGAACGACTAGCTGCATATTCTGATCGAGTAGATGAAGCATCTGGTTCAAAAGACAAAGGTAATGGTCCTATGAAATCTATGGTGAAGGCATTTGGATTTGTTGCTGATTTGGTGTATGTTTTGTATAGTAAGGGAAAAGAAGGTGCACGTGGATAACATTCCAGAGATATCATCTGCTTATGAAATTGCTAAGAACTTTAACCAGTTTGTTGAATCTGATTGTGCTAACAAGGTAAGTGAGAACATGATGATACTTCAAGTAGTCTCATTATCATATACTTGACTATGATTGAACTCTACAGATTGTTGAACGACTAGCTGCATATTCTTATCGAGTAGATGAAGCATCCAGTTCAAAAGACAAAGGTAATGGTCCTATGAAATCTATGGTGAAGGCATTTGGATTTGTTTCTAATTCGGTGTATGTTTTGTATAGTAAGGGAAAAGAAGGTGCACGTGGATAACATTCTAGAGATATCATCTGCTTCTGAAATTACTAAGAACTTTAACCAGTTTGTTGAATCTGATTGTGCTAACAAGGTAAGTGAGAACATGATGATACTTGAAGTAGTCTCATTATCATATACTTGACTATGATTGAACTCTACAGGTTGTTGAACGACTAGCTGCATATTCTGATCGAGTAGATGAAGCATCCAGTTCAAAAGACAAAGGTAATGGTCCTATGAAATCTATGGTGAAGGCATTTGGATTTGTTTCTAATTCGGTGTATGTTTTGTATAGTAAGGGAAAAGAAGGTGCACGTGGATAACATTCTAGAGATATCATCTGCTTCTGAAATTGCTAAGAACTTTAACCAGTTTGTTGAATCTGATTTTGCTAACAAGGTATGTGAGAACATGATGATACTTGAAGTAGTCTCATTATCATATACTTGACTATGATTGAACTCTACAGGTTGTTGGAGAAAACCCTGTTCGAGTGGATGAAGCATCCGGTTCAAAAGACGAAGGTAATGGCCTATGAAATCTATGGTGAAGACGTTCGGATTTGTTGCTGATTTGGCGTATGTTTTGTATAGCATTGGCAAAGCAGGTGCACGTGAGAGACATTCCAAGCTCAATATCTAATACCACACTTGCCATGGAATTTGCCAGGTTTGGTCCAGTTGTATCTGGTGGTGTGGTCATCAAACGCCCGATGGTCTATTTTTTACCCATTCTTGATCTTCTAAATACCATTACCATGTTTTTCTATTTCAAGTTCTTCAGTTTTGCACTTCAACTTTATGCAGGATCGTTCGTTTAAAGGCTATGGCTTTGTGGAGTTTGAAGATGCCTCCAGCGTGGAGAAAGCAATCCAGGTTCGAGCTTCTGCTTTTAAAACGAAGAAATTGAAACTATCTCTTTCTTGTTGTCCCTCCTGATGAATGCTACATTTGTTGCTTGTAGTCACCTAGAGTTCGGATTGGTTCTCATAAACTGCGCACTAGTAGGGCGAGGACACTGCCAAGCACCCCTGTTCAAGGAGGAAGTATGTATTATGCTCTTAACTACACAAGTCTCTTGCTTTCTTCGAATTCTTTGTTTACGTTGCTGGCTTTTCTTGAACAGGAGTGTCCCGGAGGAAGCGTTAGCAAGGTACCTGGAGACGGAAGGTTGTTCAATTGGGGCAACCGGTAAATGGGTCCTCGTTTAAAAAAAAAAAAAACGAGAAGATAGCGTTCACATTCATAGTTGATCATTTTTTTTCTTCATTTTAGCATGTTTAGAAGAACACTGGCAAAATGTCAGCAGGTGGCTATCTTTTCTCGTTACTTTGTCGAAGTATAGGCTGATGGAGTGATCTATGCAATTTTGATTCTCATACATAGATTCACAGAAGCAAGTTATAATGGTAGCAATTGAACCTGCAAGAGCTTTTGCTTCTCATAATCATCTTTATTTTTGAACCACAATTTTTTTGGTTGTTTAGTTCCCAGAATTTATGAACTGAAAGTGTAGTATAAGATGATCATAGAAAGAAATAGTTGATGAATTGATTTGTGGAGTCGCTTCAACTGCTCGTTCGAAAGAGGCGAGAGCTCTTTCTTTGTGACGATGTACAGAGAAAGCATCTGTCCATTGCCTGGATCCTCTGCGATTCCATGGGAGTAATATTCTTTGGCTCCTGCAACATCTCCTTTTACCTGTCCTTAAATGTAACAAAAGATACCATTTTCATGTAAATATGCTTCTATTGTAACAAGTAATCATTTTTTGAGGAAAGATGTACATTTTGTGAGGCCAAAAAATGGAAAGATGCTTAGATTTAGTTACAATGCTATAAAACACAAGAATGGAAATTTAGTTTGGTGTTGGTTTAGTTTATACACATTTTTCTTAACTTATTATGCATCTCTCAAGAGTCTGGTCGTCTTCTTAAAGTCAACATTCTTAGCATTCACACACTTTGGATCCTCCGTTATAGTTAGGTTTATCGTAATTATGTCATTATCGATGTTACATATATATATATATATATATATATTTTTTTGAATGCTCAGTAGCCAATACTGTGTGGAATGAAGCACCTATGGCCATGCAAGTCCAACCAATGAAGCACTTTCACCAACATCTTGGAGTTGGTTTTCTTCAAAAGATGATGCATTTGGCTGTTCTTCTTTCACATATTAGAGTGTTCAACCTATAACATTTATGGAGTGATGATATTTTACTTGTATCTAAACATGTCCATCCGGTTCGCTAGTTTCGGTTCTGGTTCGAAACCGGTGGTTCACGGTTCCGGAAAGGCTGACTCGGAGCCGAACCGGCATAGGTAAGTTTACGATTCCAGTTTTGGAACCGGTGGTTTAAATGGAACCGCCGGTTCCACCCTTTGTTTTTTTGTGTTTACATTTTTAATTTTGCATCTCCAATTTTGATTTTTAATGCTTGTTTTCGAATTATACTAAAATAAATTGATATTTTAGAATACAAAATATTAAATGGGAGAGAACCAATAATTAAGTGAACAAAAATTTGATTAAAAATTGGAGAATTATTAGAAGCTAGAACTTTAATTTTGAGTACGTTTATTTTAAAAAATAACTATCATTGTTTCAAAATAATACAATGATTTAATGTATAAAACGATAGTTGTTTTGAAATTGTGGAAGTTATTATCAAAAAATAAAAAGAGTGGGTCCTGTGCGAGACCGTCTCACGGATCCCATTCTGTGAGACGGGTCGGGGCGGGTCAATCCAACTTAAGAAAACCGGATCCAAACGCCCAAGCACGGCATGCCTCACGCTTCCTCTCAATTTTCACTTTTTTTTTTCTCTCTCTACTCCATTACTTCTAGTTCTCTTCTCTCGTTTTGATTCCAACTTTTACTTTTTCTTCTCAAATCCATTGTTTCTTCTCCTCAAATCCATTGTTTCTTCTCTGTCAATCTAACTGCATCTGATTTTGCAGCTGATTTTTTCTTCTCTCGGTCCAGATTTGTTTGCAAATATTGTGCTTTTTGCTTCTACCCAACACAAAAACTTAATTTCAATTTGCAATCGCAATTTTGGGATGGAAAATCAAAAGGTTGTACTTATTATTTCTGAGGAAGAGAAAGAAGAAGAACAAGTGCATGAAGAACAAGAAAAACAAGGTAAAATTACAAGCTGAATAAATTGATAAAGTTCTAAATACGTAGAGAGATGGACATGTTCATTTGAGCTTTTGTTTTTCATTATAATGCATTGAAAAACTCCAAACTATATCATGTTTTTTGACTGTGAATCGTGAACTTTTATATGTGGTAATTCTGTTCTGCATTATTATAAATTGAGGTACTACTTAAATTCATAACATGTAATACTTTTGTCAATAGAACGTAAGACTCTTGTAAATATAACGTAATATCACAGTGGTAAATCAGGTGTTACTTTTGATCACAGAATGTGATACTTTGATGAATAAGATGTGCTACTTTTGCCAAATAGAATGTAAGACTCATATAAATATAACATTATACCACAGTGGTAAATCAGGTGATACTTTTGTTCACGGCGTGTGATACTTTGATCAAAAAGATGTACTACTTTTGCCAAATAGAATGTAAGACTTGTAAATATAACGTAATATCACAGTGGTAAATCAGGTGTTACTTTTGTTCACGACTTGTGATACTTTGATCAATAGTATGTAATGCTTTTGTCAATAGAACGTAAGACTCTTGTAAATATAATGTAATATCACAGTGGTAAATCAGGTGATACTTTTGTTCACAGAATGTGATACTTTGATCAATAAGATGTACTACTTTGGCCAAATAGAATGTAAGACTCATATAAATATAACATTATACTACAGTGGTAAATCAGGTGTTACTTTTGTTCATAGAATGTGATACTTTGATCAATAAGATGTACTACTTTTGCCAAATAGAATATAAAACTCATATAAATATAACATTATACCACAGTGGTAAATCAGGTGATACTTTTGTTCGCGACATGTGATACTTTGATCAATAGTATGTAATACTTTTGTCAATAGAATGTAAGACTCTTGTAAATATAACGTAATATCACAGCGGTAAATCAGGTGTTACTTTTGTTCACAGAATGTGATACTTTGATCAATAATATGTACTACTTTTGCCAAATAGAATGTAATACTCATATAAATATAACATTATACCACTGTGGTAAATCAGGTGATACTTTTGTTCACGACATGTGATAGTTTGATCAATAAGATGTACTACTTTTGCCAAATAGAATGTAAGACTTGTAAATATAACCTAATATCACAGTGGTAAATCAGGTGTTACTTTTGTTCACGACATGTGATACTTTGATCAATAGTATGTAATACTTTTGTCAATAGAACGTAAGACTCTTGTAAATATAACGTAATATCACAGTGGTAAATCAGGTGTTACTTTTGTTCACAGAATGTGATACTTTGATCAATAATATGTACTAGTTTTGCCAAATAGAATGTAAGACTTGTAAATATAACGTAATATCACAGTGGTAAATCAGGTGTTACTTTTGTTCACAGAATGTGATAATTTGTTCAATAAGATGTACTGCTTTTGTCAAATAGAATGTAATACTCCTTTATTTATTCATTGGATGTAATACTTTAATCCTCTACTTCACTCTTTTTTTTTTTCATTTCTTTTCAGTGGTAATTGTATATATGTACTCTATTTGATGTTGAAGTATTACATGTTATATGTTAAAGTATTACATTTCTTAGCTTAATGTTTTACTTTTTTGTTTTTTCTGCAGATGATGACATTTATGAGGATTTTAGTGGTTCTCTGCTTGGTATTAAAAGAAAAACACTTGATGAAATGCATAAATTGAATTGCAATTATGCGCTTGTGGTTGGGTTTAGTGTTAGGAAATCAACTACTAGAACTTCAAATGATGGTGATGGTGTTATATTGGAAAAATATTTTGTATGTTCTTGTGAAGGGTTAAAGAAACAGGTGGAGAATACATTGTTGGTCATACAATGCGAGATCACATAAATTTTGTGAATCGCTTAAAGATGAAGATAATAGAGGCAGGGGATGCACAAAGCCTGATAGATATGTTACATCAACAAGAAACTGAACACCAAGATTTCTTTTTCAGGTAATAGTTTGATTCGTATAAAGTATTACTTTCATTAAATGGATATAATACTTAATAATTAATGAATACATTAACATATTTGACGTAATACTTTTCTTCTTAACATGTAACACTTCTATGAATACTGTGTAATACTGTTTGTTTTTAGAGTTAAATTGGATGAAGAAGGCAGATTGGCAAACATATTTTGGAGGGATTCAATGATGAAGGAGGACTTTGGAATATATGGTGATGTGATGATCTTTGACACCACCTACCGAACCAATAAATATAATCTGGTTTGCGCACCATTTGTGGGCTTTAACAACCATTCAAAAAATGTTATGTTTGGTTGTTCATTCATAGCTAATGAGAAGGTTGAAACATTTGAATGGCTCTTTGATGTATTTAAGAAATCAATGGAATACAAATCTCCAATAGCTTATTCACGGATCAAGATCAAGCAATTTCCAAAGCAATAGAAAAGGTATGACTTTTTATATGTAGTGAATAGTACATTTGTGTGTGTTAAATATAACATTATACCACAGTGGCAAATCAGGTGATACTTTTATTCACGGCATGTGATACTTTGATCAATACGATGTACTACTTTTGTCAATAGCATGTAAGACTCCTATAAATATAACGTAATATCACAATGGTAAATCAGGTGATACTTTTGTTCACAGAATGTGATACTTTCATAAATAGTATGTACTACTTTTGTCAACAGAACATAAGACTCTTAAAAATAATATAACATTATATTTTAGTATAAAACTAATATTATTTTTTTTATCAATAATTTTGCAGGTATTTCCAGAAACAAGACATATGCTATGCATATGGCATCTTCATCAGAATGCTATAAGTCGATTTGGACAATTGAAACGAGACATCTCATTCAAAGATGCATTCAAGAAATGCTTGACAGGGTGTTCTGATGAAAGTGAATTTGAAAAATGTTGGAGTTGAATGATATCAAAATATAGCTTGGAAGAAGATACCTGGTAATACTTTTATTAATAACAGTTAGTACTTTTACAACTAAAATTTAAAAATAACTACATACTTACATCTTTTGCAGTTTTCTTGATTTCTTCATCATCCATTTCACCATCTGGAAGTTGAAAACTGATGAATTTGGGATTTTTCTCAGTCACTTTGACCTCACTTACCTCATCATCAACAACTTTTTTTCTCTCCAATGACTTCTCCACAACTAATAGGGTAACTATCAACCCAACCCCCTTGTCCATAATTCCCAGCTTCTTTTTATTCTTTTAATCTTTTCACCAACTTCTCTTTTGACCAATGTTTGATCAATGGCAAAGAACATGGTTCAACTACACCTCTCCAGCTAACTCTATGAAGGTAAACAATTTGAAGAACTAGAAGACAACCAGTGATATTCTTCATACTAGTTTTCCTATTGAAATTGTCTACCTCATTACAAAGCTTGTCAAGCACAAATGAACACCAATCAAATGAAGATATTTTTTCAACATCCAACAAGTATTTCAAAGAAGACACATCAACACTACGGTTTGCTGTTGGAGTCAAAAACGAAGATAGACTATAAATAACAAAGAGCCTCTTGAAATCATCCCCCCATCTTTATAACTAACCACCAACTCCTTCAATGATGTAAGAGCACTAATATTGAACTTTTTTTTAAATTGCTCATTGCAATCTAAGTTCTCTTTCTTCCTTGGATCCACAACTATACTGTCCCCCTTTCTAGGCAATAGAAAAATATCACACACATTATTTGATGTCACAATAACACTCCTTTTCCTATCTATGGTAAGCAATCTACTCCTACCATTGAAATTTTTAACTAACCACTTAATCATAGAAGTAGGAAAAAAAGGCAGTGAAAGATCCAAAAGTCCACCAAAACCTATGCTCCTAACATCATCCTTTTGTTTTTCAGAAAAATTTTGTATGATGTCACATAGACCATGAGGTCTACATTGAGTAACAAAGGTCCTACACATAACAATAACAATAATTTAGACTAAAAATAAATCAGATCACAATTAAAGTATAATACTAAAAGAAAAACATGTAACCTGGCTGGCTTCTTCTTCTTCTTAGACATCTCTTCAGTAGTTATCACAATTTTACTAAAAAATAATGTAACACTTATTTTAATAATTTTTTTATCAATATGGTACAATGCAACATATTGAAAATATTACCTGTCATTTTTTACTTTCGATCGTCTTTCACAAGAAATGTCAATCTCATCAGGATACGCAATTGAGAGAACATTTTCAGCAACCCTAAACCAAAATGTAATACTTTTATAAATAGAGTGTAATACTTCTATAAATAGAGTGTAATACTCTAAATGGAACTAAGGTTAAACTTTTATAAAAGAGATTTGATACTTTTAAATATTACCTATTTCCGGTCTCCAAATTCCCTGATTCATTCTTTTTTCTCTTCTTCTCACGCTTTTTTTCTTCAGGAAGTACATCTTTTTTCTCACGCACTTTCTTCTTCTCCATTTGGTGGGAATAGAACTGAGTAAGCTGATCTCATGCATGAATCAAATGTGAAAATTAACATTCTCAAAATTAATTCTTATTTCAGCAACTCAGATTAAAACTAAACAATGCTAATATAAATTATAAGGATAAGACTAAAGAAAGAAATTCACAAGTGAAAGCAGCAATATCAGGAATTTGCTTTTTACCAATGGGATCTTATTAAACTGCATATATCCATATCAAAGTTGCAACATATTTGCTTCATAAGAAGAAAGCTATGATCAAATATAATCTATTATATTGGCACACCTAGTGTATACAAAATTTATATATGTGCACTATTTATATTCTCTGCCATGTATGTATGTTATTATAATTCATTTCATATAGCATCTATATATATGTAATTGTTAATTTATCATCTTTTTGCCTCTCCATTCATCCCTAAATAGAAAATTAGGAGGAAATATAAGCTATATAGCAAGGTATACTATTGATTAGATGGATACTTTGTTTAGACTTGTGAGTCTCCAATCCCTCAACTCTATCACTCATCTTCTTCATTGCCATTTACAATCACTCAAAAACAGCATGAACCAGTAGCCTCTTTCTCTTTGCACCAAACACCACTCATCATCTTCACATAATTAACATCCATTAATCAAGTATGAAGAAGTAATGATGGATATTCTTGCACTAGGAACACTCCCAATGCTAAAATACACAACAACAAAAACACATGAAAACAGCAGAATGAATGTAATGTATACATCATATTATAATGTATACATATATATATATACACCAATCCATTATAATAGTATGTATACATTACATTCATTCTGCTGTTTTCATGTGTTTTTGTTGTTGTGTATTTTAGCATTGGGAGTGTTCCTAGTGCAAGAATATTCATCATTACTTCTTCATACTTGATTAATGGATGTTAATTATGTGAAGATGATGAGTGGTGTTTGGTGCAAAGAGAAAGAGGCTACTGGTTCATGCTGTTTTTGAGTGATTGTAAATGGCAATGAAGAAGATGAGTGATAGAGTTGAGGGATTGGAGACTCACAAGTCTAAACAAAGTATCCATCTAATCAATAGTATACCTTGCTATATAGCTTATATTTCCTCCTAATTTTCTATTTAGGGATGAATGGAGAGGCAAAAAGATGATAAATTAACAATTACATATATATAGATGCTATATGAAATGAATTATAATAACATACATACATGGCAGAGAATATAAATAGTGCACATATATAAATTTTGTATACACTAGGTGTGCCAATATAATAGATTATATTTGATCATAGCTTCCTTCTTATGAAGCAAATATGTTGCAACTTTGATATGGATATATGCAGTTTAATAAGATCCCATTGGTAAAAAGCAAATTCCTGATATTGCTGCTTTCACTTGTGAATTTCTTTCTTTAGTCTTATCCTTATAATTTATATTAGCATTGTTTAGTTTTAATCTGAGTTGCTGAAATAAGAATTAATTTTGAGAATGTTAATTTTCACATTTGATTCATGCATGAGATCAGCTTACTCAGTTCTATTCCCACCAAATGGAGAAGAAGAAAGTGCGTGAGAAAAAAGATGTACTTCCTGAAGAAAAAAAGCGTGAGAAGAAGAGAAAAAAGAATGAATCAGGGAATTTGGAGACCGGAAATAGGTAATATTTAAAAGTATCAAATCTCTTTTATAAAAGTTTAACCTTAGTTCCATTTAGAGTATTACACTCTATTTATAGAAGTATTACACTCTATTTATAAAAGTATTACATTTTGGTTTAGGGTTGCTGAAAATGTTCTCTCAATTGCGTATCCTGATGAGATTGACATTTCTTGTGAAAGACGATCGAAAGTAAAAAATGACAGGTAATATTTTCAATATGTTGCATTGTACCATATTGATAAAAAAATTATTAAAATAAGTGTTACATTATTTTTTAGTAAAATTGTGATAACTACTGAAGAGATGTCTAAGAAGAAGAAGAAGCCAGCCAGGTTACATGTTTTTCTTTTAGTATTATACTTTAATTGTGATCTGATTTATTTTTAGTCTAAATTATTGTTATTGTTATGTGTAGGACCTTTGTTACTCAATGTAGACCTCATGGTCTATGTGACATCATACAAAATTTTTCTGAAAAACAAAAGGATGATGTTAGGAGCATAGGTTTTGGTGGACTTTTGGATCTTTCACTGCCTTTTTTTCCTACTTCTATGATTAAGTGGTTAGTTAAAAATTTCAATGGTAGGAGTAGATTGCTTACCATAGATAGGAAAAGGAGTGTTATTGTGACATCAAATAATGTGTGTGATATTTTTCTATTGCCTAGAAAGGGGGACAGTATAGTTGTGGATCCAAGGAAGAAAGAGAACTTAGATTGCAATGAGCAATTTAAAAAAAAGTTCAATATTAGTGCTCTTACATCATTGAAGGAGTTGGTGGTTAGTTATAAAGATGGGGGGATGATTTCAAGAGGCTCTTTGTTATTTATAGTCTATCTTCGTTTTTGACTCCAACAGCAAACCGTAGTGTTGATGTGTCTTCTTTGAAATACTTGTTGGATGTTGAAAAAATATCTTCATTTGATTGGTGTTCATTTGTGCTTGACAAGCTTTGTAATGAGGTAGACAATTTCAATAGGAAAACTAGTATGAAGAATATCACTGGTTGTCTTCTAGTTCTTCAAATTGTTTACCTTCATAGAGTTAGCTGGAGAGGTGTAGTTGAACCATGTTCTTTGCCATTGATCAAACATTGGTCAAAAGAGAAGTTGGTGAAAAGATTAAAAGAATAAAAAGAAGCTGGGAATTATGGACAAGGGGGTTGGGTTGATAGTTACCCTATTAGTTGTGGAGAAGTCATTGGAGAGAAAAAAAGTTGTTGATGATGAGGTAAGTGAGGTCAAAGTGACTGAGAAAAATCCCAAATTCATCAGTTTTCAACTTCCAGATGGTGAAATGGATGATGAAGAAATCAAGAAAACTGCAAAAGATGTAAGTATGTAGTTATTTTTAAATTTTAGTTGTAAAAGTACTAACTGTTATTAATAAAAGTATTACCAGGTATCTTCTTCCAAGCTATATTTTGATATCATTCAACTCCAACATTTTTCAAATTCACTTTCATCAGAACACCCTGTCAAGCATTTCTTGAATGCATCTTTGAATGAGATGTCTCGTTTCAATTGTCCAAATCGACTTATAGCATTCTGATGAAGATGCCATATGCATAGCATATGTCTTGTTTCTGGAAATACCTGCAAAATTATTGATAAAAAAAATAATATTAGTTTTATACTAAAATATAATGTTATATTATTTTTAAGAGTCTTATGTTCTGTTGACAAAAGTAGTACATACTATTTATGAAAGTATCACATTCTGTGAACAAAAGTATCACCTGATTTACCATTGTGATATTACGTTATATTTATAGGAGTCTTACATGCTATTGACAAAAGTAGTACATCGTATTGATCAAAGTATCACATGCCGTGAATAAAAGTATCACCTGATTTGCCACTGTGGTATAATGTTATATTTAACACACACAAATGTACTATTCACTACATATAAAAAGTCATACCTTTTCTATTGCTTTGGAAATTGCTTGATCTTGATCCGTGAATAAGCTATTGGAGATTTGTATTCCATTGATTTCTTAAATACATCAAAGAGCCATTCAAATGTTTCAACCTTCTCATTAGCTATGAATGAACAACCAAACATAACATTTTTTGAATGGTTGTTAAAGCCCACAAATGGTGCGCAAACCAGATTATATTTATTGGTTCGGTAGGTGGTGTCAAAGATCATCACATCACCATATATTCCAAAGTCCTCCTTCATCATTGAATCCCTCCAAAATATGTTTGCCAATCTGCCTTCTTCATCCAATTTAACTCTAAAAACAAACAGTATTACACAGTATTCATAGAAGTGTTACATGTTAAGAAGAAAAGTATTACGTCAAATATGTTAATGTATTCATTAATTATTAAGTATTATATCCATTTAATGAAAGTAATACTTTATACGAATCAAACTATTACCTGAAAAAGAAATCTTGGTGTTCAGTTTCTTGTTGATGTAACATATCTATCAGGCTTTGTGCATCCCCTGCCTCTATTATCTTCATCTTTAAGCGATTCACAAAATTTATGTGATCTCGCATTGTATGACCAACAATGTATTCTCCACCTGTTTCTTTAACCCTTCACAAGAACATACAAAATATTTTTCCAATATAACACCATCACCATCATTTGAAGTTCTAGTAGTTGATTTCCTAACACTAAACCCAACCACAAGCGCATAATTGCAATTCAATTTATGCATTTCATCAAGTGTTTTTCTTTTAATACCAAGCAGAGAACCACTAAAATCCTCATAAATGTCATCATCTGCAGAAAAAACAAAAAAGTAAAACATTAAGCTAAGAAATGTAATACTTTAACATATAACATGTAATACTTCAACATCAAATAGAGTACATATATACAATTACCACTGAAAAGAAATGAAAAAAAAAAGAGTGAAGTAGAGGATTAAAGTATTACATCCAATGAATAAATAAAGGAGTATTACATTCTATTTGACAAAAGCAGTACATCTTATTGAACAAATTATCACATTCTGTGAACAAAAGTAACACCTGATTTACCACTGTGATATTACGTTATATTTACAAGTCTTACATTCTATTTGGCAAAACTAGTACATATTATTGATCAAAGTATCACATTCTGTGAACAAAAGTAACACCTGATTTACCACTGTGATATTACGTTATATTTACAAGAGTCTTACGTTCTATTGACAAAAGTATTACATACTATTGATCAAAGTATCACATGTCGTGAACAAAAGTAACACCTGATTTACCACTGTGATATTAGGTTATATTTACAAGTCTTACATTCTATTTGGCAAAAGTAGTACATCTTATTGATCAAACTATCACATGTCGTGAACAAAAGTATCACCTGATTTACCACAGTGGTATAATGTTATATTTATATGAGTATTACATTCTATTTGGCAAAAGTAGTACATATTATTGATCAAAGTATCACATTCTGTGAACAAAAGTAACACCTGATTTACCGCTGTGATATTACGTTATATTTACAAGAGTCTTACATTCTATTGACAAAAGTATTACATACTATTGATCAAAGTATCACATGTCGCGAACAAAAGTATCACCTGATTTACCACTGTGGTATAATGTTATATTTATATGAGTTTTATATTCTATTTGGCAAAAGTAGTACATCTTATTGATCAAAGTATCACATTCTATGAACAAAAGTAACACCTGATTTACCACTGTAGTATAATGTTATATTTATATGAGTCTTACATTCTATTTGGCCAAAGTAGTACATCTTATTGATCAAAGTATCACATTATGTGAACAAAAGTATCACCTGATTTACCACTGTGATATTACATTATATTTACAAGAGTCTTACGTTCTATTGACAAAAGTATTACATACTATTGATCAAAGTATCACATGTTGTGAACAAAAGTAACACCTGATTTACCACTTTGATATTACGTTATATTTACAAGTCTTACATTCTATTTGGCAAAAGTAGTACATCTTTTTGATCAAAGTATCACACGCCGTGAACAAAAGTATCACCTGATTTACCACTGTGGTATAATGTTATATTTATATGAGTCTTACATTCTATTTGGCAAAAGTAGTACATCTTATTCATCAAAGTATTACATTCTGTGAACAAAAGTAACACCTGATTTACCACTGTGATATTACGTTATATTTACAAGAGTCTTACGTTCTATTGACAAAAGTATTACATGTTATGAATTTAAGTAGTACCTCAATTTATAATAATGCAGAACAGAATTACCACATTTAAAAGTTCACGATTCACAGTCAAAAAACATGATATAGTTTGGAGTTTTTCAATGCATAAAAACAAAAGCTCAAATGAACATGCCCATCTCTCTACGTATTTATAACTTTATCAATTTATTCAGCTTGTAATTTTACCTTGTTTTTCTTGTTCTTCATGCACTTATTCTTCTTCTTTCTCTTCCTCAGAAATAATAAGTACAACCTCTTGATTTTCCATCCCAAAATTGCGATTGCAAATTGAAATTAAGTTTTTGTGTTGGGTAGAAGTAAAAAGCACAATATTTGCAAACAAATCTGGATCGAGAGAAGAAAAAATCAGCTGCAAAATCAGATGCAGTTAGATTGACAGAGAAGAAACAACGGATTTGAGGAAAAAAACAATGGATTTGAGAAGAAAAAGTAAAAGTTGGAATCAAAACGAGAGAAGAGAACTAGAAGAAGTAATGGAGTAAAGAGAGAAAAAAAAGTGAAAATTGAGAGGAAGCGTGAGGCATGCCGTGCTTGAGCGTTTGGATCCGGTTTTCTTAAGTTGGGTTGACCCGCCCCGACCACTCTCACAGAATGTGATGGAGATGGAACTTCGACGTGAATGCATGAAGAATTTTTAGTTGCTGAAGAGTTTTACAGACTTTTAATTGCTTTATTTTATTATTCTTATTGTTTTAATTATTTGGTTTAGCCCAATGTTGGTGGGCTTGTGCGTATGGCTTTGCGAGTTGAGTATTTATACTCGAGACTTGAGTTGTTTCGAGGGACGTGATTTTTATGAAATTTGCTTAGGGTTTGATCCCCTAGACTTCTCTGTGTCTTGCGGTATTTTGTTTCGGCAATCTCAACGGAAGAACAGATTCGCGTACAACTCGTACGCTCCGCTGCATCAGAATGGGATCCGTGAGATATATACATATATATATATATACAGCATACACGAAGATGCAAGAACCCAGTCTCTGCAGTTGCGAATTTGAAATTGAATCAGGTCTCAGTTACATTCTCTTTCTTCGTTTCCCTTTTCTTTTCTTTAGCTTCTTGATCGATTCACTAATCTTTGTGATTTAGGGTTTCTAAATTGGAGATTTTCCTTAGAATCTGGGCTTTCTTTTCAATGGCAGAGAGACTTACAATGTGTTCCGAACCTGACAAGGTAATTTTTCTTTATCTTTCAATTATCAAAAAATATGTAGAGAAATACATTCTATTCAATTATGTCTTTGCAAGCTGTATATTGGTTTCATTCATAGCTAGAGCTGTGTAAAGCATAAGAAAAAGTGTTGTGTGGATAATGAATGTTCTCTTTGGTGCATTGCAAATACTGAGATTTGAGTCTTGAAAACTTTCTCACTTTTAATGCGTGCCCAAGTGTTTTGTTATGTATAAAATCCAATAAGCCATTCTGTTTTGCAAATAGTTGTGCTGTGTAGGGTCTTTCATTATGCAGATTCATCATATAATCTGTTCTGGAATCTCAGGAATCAAAGAGTTGGTTCCCTTCGATGTGTTAGGATCTGTAGTTTAGTTGAAGTGTAATAAACTTGATATTTGCATGTGGTGGATATACTCATTTACTATTTATTCTTGATATCCCGATTTTGTTTAGGTGGCGAGCAGTTTCGTGGAATTTTACTATGCTAAATTGATGACTAGCTCGATGAATTGCATAAATTTTACTACAACCCTAGCACCATGATCCGGATTGATGGAAGCACAGTCAAAACTGCAACTGCTCAGCTGGTATTCTATATAATGCATTTCGTTTATGTGTATGAATTGGTTGAAACTTAGCATAAACAGTAGGTGCAGCCTACTGTTGATTAGTAGTTCTACTTGCTGAAGCACTTATGGATCATTTTGAAATCCTATATATTTTCCAGACAGGTTGTTGCTTCTAAAAGTGCTCTGTTTTTTGCATATTCATAGATCATAAGATCATGATCTAAGATGTTCCACCTTTGGTTCTTTACATTGTTATAAGTGGTTATATTTTCTAACATGAACCATGGAAACATATGTTCATGTGGTCGCGCTTGATCTTAGGTAGATTGGCTATGAGGGGTTGTCTCTTATTTTTATTAGTTGCTAGAATTTCTTTGTTTGCTTGTTTTGTAAGTGATTAATCTGTTTTGACTTCTCTTACATTTTTGCAGAATATCCAGCAACTAGTTAACACACTCAATACAGCCAGATGGACATAAAAACTATCACTTATTTACCATTTTCGAATGATAAAATTCATGTGATAGTTTTGGGTTCAGTACTTATAAAGGATGTGATAGTTTTGGGTTCAATACTTGTAAAGGATGTCAACCAATGGAGAATGTTCATGGAAACCTTCATTCTTGTACATCAGGGACATGCATTTTATGTTCTCACTAATATTTTTCAGTATATTGATGAGCAACAGATTCTGCAGAGTCCAGATCGTCCTCGTTTACTTCAAGGAAGCTTCGAAGACAAATCTTTTCCATCAGTTGCATCCGATAGAGTTGAACAAGGTTTTGTCCTCAATCTAATACCTATGTTGAATTTTAATTCTTTGAAATGTAAAGAAAGCAATAATCAGTTCTGTTCTTGAAATCTTGATGTCCATAATTTCAGAGAACAAGTGGGGATATTGAGTCTTCGAAGCCCATTTCTCAGAAAACTGCTGACTCTAACTCTGAGGAAAAACTGCAGCAAATGACTGAGACAGAAGACACCCGGATCGAAGAACTGCTAAACCAATTACGTCAAGGAACCACAATCAAGACTTGTGAATCTGATTGTGCTAACAAGGTAAGTGAGAACATGATGATACTTGAAGTAGTCTCATTATCATATACTTGACTATGATTGAACTCTACAGGTTGTTGAACGACTAGCTGCATATTCTGTTCGAGTGGATGGAGCATCTGGTTCAAAAGTCGAAGGTAATGGTCCTATGAAATCTATGGTGTAAGGCATTCAGAGTTGTTGCTGATTCGGTGTATGTTTTGTATAGTAAGGGAAAAGAAGGTGTACGTGGATAACATTCCAAAGACAGTATCTGCTTCTGAAATTTTTAAGAAATTTAACCAGTTTGGTAGAGTTGTACGTGGTGGTGTAACCATCAAACGCCGGAAGGTCCAATTTTTTTTCCCATTCTTGATCTTCTCAATACCATAACTATGTTTGTCTAAGTTCAAGTGCTTCAGTTTTGCACACTTCAACTTTATGCAGGGAAAATATCGTGATGACTACGGATTTGTGGAGTTTTAAGATGCCTCCAGCGCGGAGAATGCAATCCAGGTTACTTTTTAAATGAAGAAATTGAAACTAGGTTACTTTTTAAATGAAGAAATTGAAACTATCTTGTTCTCGTTGATCTCTGATGAATGTTACATTTGTTGCTTGTAGGCACAAATAGTTCATATCGGTTCTCATGAACTGTTAACTAATCAGGCGAAGCCACCACAAAACATCTCTGATCAAGGTGGAAGTATGTATTATGCTCTTAACTACACAAGTCTGTTGCTGTTTTTGAATTCTGAGTGAAACTCTTTATGTTGCTGGCTTTTCTTGAACAGAGGGTACTGGAGGAAGTTCTGAGTGAAACTCTTTATGTTGCTGGCTTTTCTTGAACAGAGGGTACTGGAGGAAGTTCTAGCAACCGGTGAATTGCTTGTTGGAAAGAAAGAAAAACAGATAGACAGAGAGAGAAGATAAGTTTGACATTTATAGTTGATCATTTTTTCTTCATTTTAACATGCTTAGAGGAACACAGGCAAAATGTCTGTAGGTGGCTATCTTTTCTCATTACTTTGTCGAAGTATAGGCTGATGAAGTGGTCTATGCAACTTTGATTCTCATACATAGATTCACAGAAGCAAGTTATAATGGTAGCAATTGAACTTCTGCAAGAGCTTTTGCTTCCAATAATCATGTCTTTCTTTCCGTTGTTTAGTTCCCAGAATGTGTGTAGCAATACCTTTGATGAGGGACTAAACTGCCTTCATAAGTAACAAAATATATCATGTTGTAATGAAACTATGCTTCTATTGTAACAAGTGATCATTTGCGGAGTACAAAATCTTATCCAAAACTTGGATGAGCAGCAAAGAACTTGGATATCATGTTAACTCTGTCTGAATTCCATTTTCTTTTTTCAACAAAGAACGAGATGAAGCACACCATCTTAATTGGATCTATAATATAGTTACGCGACAAAAATTGATATTAAGCCGTAGAAACGATGTTCCTAAAAATAGGGAGTAGGCCATTGACTATGCAAGTGAGAAAAGATATTATCTTGAAGAAATCGAATTCATTAGAGCTTTTAACTATTTTCATCTCGTGTTTTCGTGTTTTTCAGGAGCTAGAAGTGAGAAAAGATGTTATTATCTTGAAGGTTTAGTTTGTACAGATTTGTTGGTCTTGTCTTCATCCAGGTTCTTATAAGTCTAACATTCTTAACATTTATGGCATTCGGATCCTATGTTACTATCTTCGATGTCATTATCAACATCTATACTATATATAAAAAGAAAGAAGTTGACAAATTTTACACATTTGCTACTCAATTGCAAAATTGGAGATAATTACTAATTTGCTATTGACCAATAGAAAAATTGTGGAAAAAAAAAAACTAAAACACTTTCAGAATCTTATAGAACAAGCTTCATATATATTTTAAATATAATAAGTAGTCTTTTAATTTAATATAGTGGTAAAATGAAATAGAGGAAATTATTTTGGATGGTATTATTATATGATTATGTCTTAGTGATATAATTAAAAAATCTGAAAATAATGAAATTTAAACATTGTCAAAAATTTAAAAATTTGAAAGTTCTGTAATTTTAATATATAAATGTGAAAAATAGGTCTAAAAGTTAAATTTCATTTTACGAAGGGCTGTAAAATGTTTAAAAGTTTAAAAACTATTATAAAATTATTAAAAATAATAATTAAATTTGAAAGTAAAACTAATAATAATATAATAATGTTGTGAGGTTAATCTAAAAAAATCCACAAATAACATTTAAAAATAAATTCAAACATATATGCAATAGATATAGCTATAAGAAAAAATATTTTAACATGGTTTCAAAATTCTAAAAAAAATATTGTTTTAATTGTAAAATGAATTTGAAACCTAAATTTTTTTAAATATAAACTAAGTTTCTGAATAAATACAGTGTTTGTAAAATAAATCCATCTAAAAAAAATGTAGAAAATTATTTACAAATTATTAAATATAATTCTAAGATATAAAGGAACAAAAATATGAATGGAACATATAAATTAACAAATATAATTAATCACTTATAATTAAAGCACACAAAACACAAAACTATTATTATTATTGTTTTTGTTATTGTCGTCGTTGTTGTTGTCATTGTCATCATCATCATTAAAAAAATGCGGATTTTTTTACAAATCTCAAAATAATAAGATCTCATGAGTAATATTTTAATATAATAAATTTATTATATTATTAATAATCGTATTTGTCATAATAAATAATAAATCGCGCATCGCGTGGGTATACTGCTAGTATTGTTAACGCGAAGAAAATAAAATTTCAAGTCCTGTTTATGATCATTTTTATGGTGTTAGTATCGACACTAAAACACGATCTTGTCCACACGTCTTCCCGTGCACCACCATATCCGCACCCACACTATTATTTTGTGTGTTTAACCTTTATATTATATCACAAAAACTTATGTAAGACGGTCTCACGAATAGTTTTCGTGAAACGGATCCTTATTACTCATGAATTGAACTCATATCCACAAACTTTCATATGAATGGCTAAGTGTGGGGTATGTGTTGACCTGTCTCACGAAAAAATATTCGTGAGACGGTCTCACACAAGACTTGCTCATATTATATTTGCGTAAGCTTATGTTATGTTGACATAATATTGATGTTTTTATTTTTTGTTTTTTTTCTTTTTTTTTTCTTCAAATTGAAATGTTAGACAAAAACAATTATTCAAGGTTGGAACCAAATATTTCATGTGGAGAAAAAAATTCAACATTAAAAAACATTAATAACTTGCATTTTTTTTTCCAAGCACTTACATTTTATAGAGCAATGGGGTGTGCATTTAATTAATATTAATGTTTTGATATTGCATAATTAAAATATTTTTTAAGAGGGGCACTTGGCATGCTTGTAGAGCTCTAAGTATTATCACTTAGGGTGTGATTGGTAGGATGGAATAGGGTGGGAATGAAATCATCATTCCTATCTTCATTCCATTCCTTCGATTAATATGTTTTTAGGATTGAGAATCATCATTCCCGAAGGAATCACTATTACCATGAATATAGGAATGGACATTCATTCCTACCCCCATGGTATTATGTATTCCTGCTTACAA
Organism: Scutellaria baicalensis; assembly: GCA_005771605.1. NCBI lineage: Eukaryota > Viridiplantae > Streptophyta > Magnoliopsida > Lamiales > Lamiaceae > Scutellaria > Scutellaria baicalensis. Next base: position 11,481,608 of record CM016729.1, read on the forward strand.
TGAACGACTAATTTTTTAATTAATTTTGACAATTATCATTTTATTTTATTTTATAATAAATTATAAAATTAAATTATTATTCTATAAATAATATTTAGTTAGTTATAACTAATATAAAATAATAATTAATATATAATAAAAGTATAGAAAGAGCAAAACAACAGAAAATAATATTAATAAATAATAAATAATATAAAAATCATTAATAAATATAAAAATATTAAAAATAGAGATAATGAAATTATTTGCATTATATAATACATATAATTTTAGTTTTGCTATAAAATTTATATTTAAATATGAATATATACAATATTTGTAAACATATACAAATAAGATAAATAGATACTAAAATAAATAATAGTTTATATTAAAACATATAAATAAATTGTAACTAAAATATATTTTATACAACATAAAATAAGAAACTTAGTTAAATAATATAAATCATATAAAAATAATTAATAAAAATTACGATAAATATTAAATAATTTTACTACTGTAAGAAAATGTAAATTAATAAAAAATAATAAAATTAAAACAATATCAATATAATATACCTTAATATTGGTGTAATGATTAATTTTCTGCATTTTTAAAATTTAAAATACCCTTTATCTAAATTTAAGTGATATATTGAACAAGAATATTAATATAAAATTATACTGAAAAATAATTTGGTTAGATAAATATTGATTTAATAATTATACAATTAATTTATAATTATCAATTATGAAAAAAAATCATATGAATTATTTCATTTATTTCCTATTCCTTTGTGATAATAATCATAAGAATTAATAGTTTTATACCATTCATTTCCCATCACTATTCCATTCTTAGGTTCATTCCATTCCCGCCTAATTTCATTCCATCATAACAACCATGCTAATTCTTGAGAGTCTCAAACCACACTTTTATATATATCTATCACCTATATAAAAGTATGTAAATTTCTTACAAAATATGGATATTGTGCCTAATATATCCTTATTATAGATTAATATTTAAGGTTATAATAGTAATTTAAGATTTTCATACTTAAATAATTTTATACTAGAATTCTAATCCATAATCATATAGAATTCTATTATAAGTAGGATTCTAATTTAATATAGATCATAAATACTTATAAAAAATATTATTGTTTAAGGTCTTAATAGTAATTTAATATTTTAAATACTATTATGAGTATGACTCAAATTTAATCATATATCCTTATAAAAACTTATTATTTAAAAATTATTATTTTAATAATTCTGACTCATACCTGTAATCTAATATTTTTTAATTGCATATTTTTTAGGGATAATATGAAATTCTCTTTAGCAAATTCATTGGTGATGTTTGGCAGATATAAATTTGAACTATTTTTTGAGTGAAATTGGTAGATTTTCTCACCCCAACTTAAATGGATTTGAAAACAACGGTAGTTCATTTATAGATTCTCAATTATTATTCTAATAGTACCAGACTTTTGTAATTCATTTTCACCAAATAATATTAGTTTTATGCATAAATGTTTGGTTGTTGGCAAAAACTTTTATGCATCGCATGGATCACGCGGGTACGCGCCCCCACGCTCCTAGAACTCGCGCTGAAACTCACCCAAGTTCGTTAAAATACACCTACTTTTATGTATAGTTAGAACTACCTTTGTATGATGTTAGACCTACCTATTGTCCTACCTTTGTGTTATGTTAGACCTACCTACAATAGGTATATGTGGGCAATCTAGGGTTTAAAAAAAAAATTAAAGTATGAAATTTGGGCAGAAAGGTAGGCTTAACATAACATAAAGATATGTCTAACATAACGTAAATGTATGTCTAACATAACGTAGTGGTAGGTGCCAAAATTCAAAAACTAAGCGCAAAAAAGAAAATGTATGAAATTTGGGCAGATAAGTAGGTTTAACATAGCGTAAATGTATGTCTAACATAACGTCAAGGTAGGTCTAACATAACCTATTGGTAGGTACAAAATTTCAAAAACCATGCGCGAAAAAAGGAGAAGAGAAAAGCGCGCCCCTAACCCGGATCCGACCCGGATGCATGGATTTCAGCATGGATCTGAGATCCATGCACTTGATTCATATTAGACCTACTCTTGGTTGTTTTTTTTAATTGTTTTTCACCAAATTATTTTAGTTTATTCGTATGTTACAAAACTACGCATAATGCGTTAGAAGTATATCAACAAAGGAGAAATGCAACAATGAAAAGAAAATATTTCAACTTAAATATTATTCAAAGACATAAATATTTTATTTAAAAAAAACAAGTTCACATCTCAAACAAACGATGAGTTATTAAATTAAATATTTGTTTGAAACATTATACTAGAGCTATTGTAGCACCCCAACCCGACTTTGGAGGATTCAGACACTACCATGACTTAATCTACTAAAACATTTTTGTAGAGAAATAAAAATAAAGGTGTAAAATGCTTTTCGTAAAGAAACACATCGGAAGACTTTAAATTGAAAACACGAGCCTTTTTTTTTTTTTTAAACTGAAGGGGATAAACTTGCGAACGTTCGACTAAATTATAAAGGCAAACTTGCAAGCATCCGACTTGTGTCTTACCCACATTTTTGTAAATCAAAACCTTGTTATACTTTGACGATTAACCTGTTTACTTAAGTCAACATAGAAGTTTCAAAACACATCCAACATAGTCAATACACATCCAATATAGTCAATACATATATAATAACACATATTAAAACACACATGTTTATATTTGCTTCTAGGGGGGAGTCCGTACAGCCGGCTACTCATCCGTTTTGTTGCCAACCGGACCTGAAAACGTTTAAACATAGAAACATAAGATTTGAGAAACCTTAGTCGATAATTTTTATTCACTGTTACACTAAAAAGATAAAGCATTTCTCATAATCATCCAAGGTCCAACGACCTGGCATCCAAGGTTCGTCAACCTGGTACTACACCCGAAGGTGTCATGTCATATCATCATACTTATCATTCGCGTTATTCTAATCAATGTAACTGTAAATAAATGTTACCCACTTTTGACTTTGATTCGTAAACGGGGATACCTCTTGAGGTGTCCGGCCGTCTCGTGCTGCACTCGGCATGTTCATAAATTCTTAGTCTTTAAATTGTATTCTAAATCATGGATAAAACTTTGATTCCAAAACAATTAACATATAGATTGAAAAACACTCCTTAACATATCAAATTTTCTTACTTCAAACAGATCATCTAAATTCATGGAAATAATTACACATAAGTATAATAATCTTATGTTAATCATGCTAAAATAGTAGATGTAATTTCAAACCTCACATGCTATATTAAATAATATACACTACAAGAAAAATGCACATAGACAAGGGTTAAAAACCCTTGTCGTAGCCTAATTCAACCCTTGTCGTAGGTGGTGTTGTCGTAGGGTCTAAAAAAAATTCGCACATAGACAAGGGTTTTTAACCGTTGTCTTAGACATCTACGACAACGGTTTTCGCTCATAGACAACGGTTTTTAACCGTTGTCTTAGACATCTACGACAACGGTTTTCGCTCATAGACAACGGTTTTTAACTGTTGTCTTAGACATCTATGACAACGGTTTTTGCCCATAGACAACGGTTTTTAACCGTTGTCATAGGCTGGTTATTTTTGGATAACCGTTGTCTTTGCTATCTACCACAACGCTTTGACAACAGTTTTTAACCGTTGTTGTAGATACTCAAGACAACGGTTTGAATTCTGTTATCACTATTGTCTTATCTCTATATGACAACGCTTTGAAAACTGTAGTCGTTTATTTCAGTGTTGTTTACATGTTTCACCTACATTTATAATTTATATTAATTGAAATTTAAATATACAAAATAAACATTCAACTCAAAATAGTCATATCAAATTGAAATATTCATCTAACAGTTCATACAACAAATGTTTATCTAAAAGTTCATATGATCCAAGAGTTGGTACAAGATATGGAAGTTATATGCTCTGCTGATACATAGCCTCCCATGAGTGAGATATGAATGCATATGTTACATCTTCTTCACCTCCTTGAAAGCCATCAAATGACCGTACATTCACTGAAAATGGATCATTACAGTCACTTCTTGAATTGCAACCAATCCAAACCCTTTGTAAGGCGATATGCAACCAATCCAAACCCTTTGATTCGATTTATTACACTTTATCAAGCAAAACAAAACCAGAAATCAAAACATAGATTGAAGCCTACTCATGAAACTGATGATAAATTATTGCATTTTGAAGATAAATAAATACATGGGAAGAAATAGAAAACTCATATATTCATGACTCTGTTTTCAAGATTTAGTTGTAAAACTTGCAATGTGACTGTTTGGTTTTTAAATTTTGGAAAATACAAGAAAAGGTGAAAGTGGTTATCTTTTGGCTATAAATAGAAATTAAAGGAGGATTGACCAATCACATAAAAAGGAGATGGTAAAACTTGTGTCACATAAAAAGGAGATGGTAAAACTTGTGTCTCCTGCAGGGTGGAGCATCAACTATTAATTTACACACATTTACATAAATCAATGAGAATGTTTTAAATGAAAATAATATACTATATAGCATAACATTTTTAATGTCATCGGTTAAAGTAGCATTCTACATTTCTACTATTGTTTAATCACATGCTATCTTTTCGCACTTTTGAAGGAATCTTAAAGATATGGCCACGGATTCTGGGAATTATTTTTTCATGAAGAATTATATAACAAACTACACCCATATATATAATAATAATAATAAAAGTACATAACACCATACACTTTTGTCTTTAGAGTAAGCATAACCAAATTCGTAATTTTTATTTGTACCAATAATGAAGTAGAATTCCTCAAAATCCAAATATATGAAATCTTATTCAAAGGAAACTTACTGACAAATAACGTGTGCCACTTACTTCCATCGATTCAACAATCGCAGTTTTTATCTGTGCAGAAGTCCAAGTGGGATCTGCATGTGCACCACCAAGAGGTTCCTGCCAGAAGCAACAGATTACAAATGCAAAATAATGATGTAGGGCAGTTTCTATTGAACGTAAGCCTCTCTCAAAAAATTATGGAGGCGTGGAAGGTTTCCTTGGATCAGATAGAGATTGGCTCTTGAGAGCAAAAGAAAAAAAGCAAGCTTTGACTGCAAGACACACCCATCAACCAGAGACCAAAATCAGTCTTAGTCTAGTAATCCGGTGTGGGCTGTTGATTTAACTGATGAAGACCTATTGAGTCTAATAACTAATTTCAGGATGATCATTGAGACCTTTCAATTAATATTAGTATGAATTCATACAAACATCAACTTTTTTAACTTGAAGAAACACAATAAGATAAACATGTGCACATAGAGAATGGAAAAGGCGAATGAAAATTACCGGGTTGATACCATCAGCAATTTGTAGCTTGTCAACTCTGCAGCTGTAATCTTTAGCTTCTCAGCAGCCTGGAAAGAAGTAGATTAAGTTACAACTAAAACATCTGTTCTCGACATGCATAACAGATCTGACCTCCTTAAACCACCTTTGGAGAAGCTTTTGCAGTCTTCCACAAGATTGCAGCACATGCTTCAGGACTGTCACATGGAAATGAGAAGGATAATTCAAAAGATAGCAAATTCTTCTATGGAAGAAAATTTTGAGATAACAACTTCCAGTAAATCATGTGTGAGTATGTCGAAAACCCCATTACACTAAAGCAGTAAAGAGGCCAACCTAACTCCAGCAGATCGATTTAAGCATTGGTTTATGTTCTTTGGCCCAATAAACTTGGAGAAAGATTAGTGTATAACCAATGCAGTGCTAAATAATTAGAAACTCAAACCAGGCAACTTTTAACTCCACTTCAATGGACATCAATGTCAACCTATTCAGCCAGTTCACATAAACTGAATCCAGCTAAGTTGATATGACATTTCATAGTTATGGAAAATCCATCACCACTTAAACAAAGCTGTACATGAGAATATGAGGCAAACCTGCAAACTGCAAGACCTCCAAGAAGCTTATAACGCAACGATTCAGCTTGAGCTATCGCACACAATCCCCTGTTGTTAACTCTCTCAGCATAGAGCTCAACGCTATTTTCAGGGAACTTGAACCTCTTCTGAACAACAGAAGTCAGTTCTCTTATTCTTCTCCCCTTCTCGCCTAATTCGAAATCAACAAAACAAATACTCATTGATTCTGCTAAAAACTTCCAATCATCGAGCATTTTAACAAGCATAAACCAACAATAGGTAAATCAAAATTATAGAAATCAAATTATACCAAGAACATTCTGAGTGCGAGTTGCTCTAATGATAATCTCAGTGCGCATAGGAGTGACCCTCACCTCCACGCCGGAGTATCCATCCTCCGCCAGCTCTCTCATCAGCAATTCGTTCAGTTCGGCGAAGAATACGCCATCTGCAACAAACTGTAAACCAAAAATGACCTCAATTCACATGTGTATCCTTACATACAATCATCACATCCTCTCGTACGACACCGTCTCGACTCTAGGGTTTAGCATCGGAAATTCTACAATCTTCTGAGACAGCTCGAAGGAGAGGAGATTCGGCAGCTGGTACTGGAGCGGAGACGACGTCGCTTCGGGGAAGAAGTTGTACGGAGGAACCACGGCAGAAATGCAGTCATCGACGGTGTAGAACGGTTCGGTTTTCGGCATCTTTAGGGGATCGCAACTTTCTGACGCCGGTTCCAAGGAAGCGGTTGTGAGCAATGAACGGAAACTAAGGCCGGCACATACGCCGTTGTAGTAAGCCTCATCGACGGTGGGGGAGAGAGCTAGAGCTCCGAGCAACGGCGGCGCTGGGTGCGCGAGGTGGGGCTAGAGGCGGCAGGGGAGGCTGCGGAGGCGTGGGGAGGAGGCGTCGGTGAGGGCTGGAGGGGAGGAGAGAGCGGGGCGTCGGGCGACGGCTGGAGGCGGCGGGGCGGCGGGTGGAGGGAGGGATCTAGGGTTTCAATTTGGGGGTTTGTATTTCAATTTTTACCCTATGTAATTTTCTACTTTTTACATTATATATCCTTAGTAATTTTTTAATTTTTACATATATAATGTAAATGTAATAAAAGAAAATTTATAAATTTTAACTTAGTATACAACAACGCTATTATGATATTACGACAACGCTAAAAATTTACCATTGTGTTAGGGTACGATGACTACGTCTCTACGACAACCTCGTATCATAAGCGTTGTCTTAGGACATAATAACTACACCTCTACGACAACCTCATATCATAAGCGTTGTCTTAGGGTTCAATTTTAACCTAAGATTACGCATCTACGACAACCTCAAGTCACCACTGTTGTCTTAGGCCTCAATTTTACCTTACGACTTCGCCTCTACGACAACGCCAATGAAAAACCCTTGTCTATGAGAGCATTTTTGTACTCTACGACAACAGTTTTATCTAAGACAACGCCAATTTAAGCTACGACAAGGGTTTTTTGATAAAACACATGTCTTAGGGGTGTAGTCTATGAGAGAATTTCTTGTAGTGATACTATACTCAAATATATAAGTTGAAAGGGGTTCTAAGCTAGTTTACCTTATAAAATCCACAATAATTATATAGTTATCAAACCTTTCTAAAATTAATAATTTAAACTTCTATCATCATGTAATTCAAGTAATTAAACATTTGAAAGAAAACCTAACTCATCAAATTCATAAAATTATTTTCCTATTGTTTAGGATTGCAGAAATTGAATTTGAAGCTAAATTATATTTGTAAATTCAATTTAATTCAGCCAATAATCCAAAAACTACAAAAAATTTAATCATAGACTCAACATCTCATGTAGATTACTATACTGAAACAATTCTGTAAAATTATGATTGATCAAGTTTAAAAGATCATTTTTTTTGAAGCTCCAAAATTGCAGAAAATGATTTCAAAACTGGTCTACCTTTGAAAAATCACTATAATTCATAAACTACTCCAAAAATTACAACATTATAACCAGGGTCTCATAACTGCATTTAGAATAAGTCACTAAAACATTTTATAAAAATAACAATCGACCAATTTTATAAAATTATGTTTCTTTAGTCAAAACTACATATTTTGGACTTGAAATTGCACCATTTTTGAAAAATAACTATAATTCATATACTTCTCTAAACATTACCAAATTTTCACCATATACTCAATGTCTCATTTGTAACAACATACTAAAATATTTTCAAAATATTTAACTTTACCAATTTTATAAAAATACATTTCTAGGGTCTGAAACTGCATGGTTGAACTCGGACAAGGACAACTTTGAAAAATCACTATAATTCATATAATTCTCCAAAAAATTACCAAATTTTAACTATATACTCAAGACTTCATGTATAACAACATACTAAAATAGTTTCACAAATTTAATTTGACCGTTGATGTAGTGCATTTTCACTGAATAACTAGTGTTTCGTAATTGAGTCATAACTTTCCACAGAAAACTCCGATTGGTGTGTGGTTTGCGGCTCTAGAAAGCTGAGTCGATAATATTTCTGGCAAGGTATTATGACCTTTCAGAAGAATCTAGGGTGGAGAACCAGTTGTTGACCACACACTTCAGGAGAAAAGAAATAAAAGCTGTGGAAATTGTCAACACCTTTATTGGAAACCGGCGAAGCAGTTAATGAGATCTTTGAAGATCTAACTGCAACAGGGAGTATCTCAAACCCTATAAATACATGCACTCCTTATTCTTCATTAAGCATGCACATATCCATATCTCTCTCTCATCCTTATGTACATCATGGAACCCGATTGTTGGAAACCATTTTCTCTATTCCTTCCTAAATGCACATTCTTCGCAAATAATCAACCAAGCACACCCCAAATCACACATATTCACCTCTCACGCTTGACACTCGATAAGCAAGCCATTCTCAGAAGATTCGATCTTCTAATCTTCAGCTCTCACCTCACTTCCCAAGAACTTGCACCCAAGTTCTTCTCTTCGAGGCAAGAGGGTAGAGCTAAGGACCCCTCTCCAGCAGCCCCAGAGCATCATCTCATCGATGATGTCAAAAAGGGGGAAGAAACTGCGAAGGGTCATGGAAGATCAAAAGACTTCCAGAGGTGGAGAAGAGAAGATTCCAACTCTTCTATGAGGTGGATTCTCTTTTGCAATGCGAGAGAATCAGAAGGAGGAACAGTTGGAGGAGTCAGTGGAGATTGAAGGAGAAGGAAATGCGGCAGCAAGCTACTGGCATCTAAACTTTTCTGCTTCTTCACGCGTTCTCCTCCAAAACAAATTCTTTCTCTCTCTCGCATCGCCTCTCATACCTCTCACAACTCTCCTCTCTAGTCGAATAAAAGAAGCTATTGGGAGCAGGTTCCTACATCAAGTGAGGGAAAACAGAAAGAGAAAGGAGACAGCAACAAGCTAAGGGGAAAAGAAAGAAAGGAAAGAGCAAGAAGAAAGGAGAATGAGTCTAGATAGGATGATTATTGTACTCTACTTACTGTGTTGTATTATAAATGCCTAAGAATCAACCTGCAAAAAAAGTCTAAACTTGTTGCCACCAAATGAAGAAGGAAAAGACAAACCTTTTTAAAGGCTGTCTTAGAGTGCTTAGTGCGAGGAGCGAGTCCTGCTAAGCTTTCCACTTTCTGAAGAAGAAAGTGAGGACCCTGGGTGGGTAGAATAGGATCCTGTGTGGGTCAGTGAGGAGAGTAGGCAAGCAGCTGTGTGAAGGCTTGTTACTTACTTGTTAAGTGAGGGTTGTAATAGATAGCGTTATGTAAATCAACTAGCTTAATAAATGTTCCCTCTTGAGAAGAGGCAAAGAGGATGTAGAAGGATTACTCCACCTTCGAACCTCAGTATATCCATGCGTCTATATGTGCTTACTGCTTTACTTGCATAACTTTATGTTAAGTTGCACACCTTCTATACTAGGCTCTTATAAGAGAAAAGCTTCCGCAATCACTCTGATCAGTAGCCTCCCGAAAGGTTATTGATACTGCAACCAAGCCGACAGAATAGAAGAAAAAGTTTTGAAATAGGAATAGAAACCATTCACCCCCCCCCCTAAGCCTACTACCACCATATTTGGGACCAACATTAAGGCTCTTTTGGAAGAATTCAAAAATATTACTCCAGATGACTTATCTCATGGACTCCCACCCCTTAGGGAGATTCAACACCAGATTGATTTAACTCCTGGAGTTGTTCTCCCTAACAAGTCACATTACCGAATGAGCTCGAGGGAGCACGAGGAGTTGAGCCAACAAGTGTTGGACTTGCTATGCAAAGGTTTTATAAGAGAAAGTTTGAGTCCTTGTGCTGTTCCCGCGCTCCTAACTCCGAAGAAAGATGGTTCATGGAGGATGTGTGTTGATAGTCGAGCACTTAACCGAATTACCATCAAGTACAGGTTTCCTATACCAAGGATTGATGACATGTTTGATATGCTTGCTGGTGCCCAACTGTTTTCTAAAATTGATCTTCGTAGTGACTACCATCAAATCAGAATCAAGTTGGGAGATGAATGGAAGACGACTTTCAAAACTCGAGAGGGATTGTACGAGTGGCTTGTTATGCCATTTGGGTTATCTAATGCTCTGAGTACCTTTATGCGGGTAATGAATCAAGCTCTTTATGAGTTTATTAGCAAGTTTGTTGTAGTTTACTTTGATGACATTCTCATTTATAGCTAAAATTTAGTCGATCACATCGAGCACTTAAAAGTTGTCCTACTAACTTTGCGAAGGGAGAAGCTTTATATGAACCTCAAAAAGTGCTCTTTCATGACGATTCATCTTGTTTTTCTTGATTTTGTTCTTACTCCTTCCGGTATTAAGGTGGATGAAGAAAAAATCAAAGTAATACAAGAATGGCCTATTCCGAAGAATCTACATGAAGTTCGAAGTTTTCACGACTTGGCTTCATTTTATCGGAGATTCATTAGAAGTTTCAGCACCATTGAACCCCCTTTGACAGATTGCTTAAAAAAGGGAGAGTTTCATTGGACTTCAGAAGCTCAAAGAAGTTTTGATGTTGTCAAAGAAAGGTTATCTAGTGCACCTGTTCTTGCACTTCCTAACTTTGATAAAAAAATTTGAAGTTGACTGTGATGCATCTCATGTGGTTGTTGGGGGTGTGCTTAGCCAAGAAGGTCATCCAATTGCTTTCTATAGTGAAAAATTGAATGACACAAGGAAGAGGTACTCTACTTACGATGTGGAACTCTATGCTATTGTTCAAACTCTTCGGCATTGGCGTCCTTATCTAATCCAAAAGGAGTTCATCCTCAATTCTGATCATGAAGCTCTCAAATATATTAACTCTCAAGCTAGCTTGAATCGGAGACATGCAAGTTGAGTTTCTTTCTTACAAGAGTACACTTTTGTGTTAAAACATAAAAGTGAAAAATTAAACAAAGTGGCAGATGCACTTAGTCGACGGTTTCATGGCTGAATTTTGTGAGTATTCAACTTGAAGGATTCGACGGCGTAAGAGAGATGTATGCGGGCGATCCTGATTTTGTCAATGATTATCAAAAATACAAGGAGGGTAGTAATGGAGATTTTTACTTACTTGATGGTTTTCTTTTCAAGGGAACAAGCTTGTGCATTCCCAATGTTCTCTTAGGGAATTCATCATCAAGGAACTTCATGGTGGGGGTCTTGGTGGGCGTTTTGGCCGAGACAAAACATTGTTGCTAATCAAGGAAAAATATTTTGGCCTACTCTTTATCGAGATGTTGCGAGGTTTGTGAAGAGGTGTCGTGTTTGCCAAACTTGCAAAGGGTAAAGTCAAAACACTGGTTTATACACTCCATTGCCTATTCCCGATACTCCTTGAGAAGCTATCAGCATGGATTTTGTGGTGGGGTTACCAAGAACACAAAAGGACTTTGATTCGATTTTTGTTGTTGTTGACCATTTTTCCAAAATGGCTCATTTCATTCCATGTAAAAGACAATGGATGCTTCATACATTGCTGATCTTTATTTTAAAGAAGTTGTTAAGCTTCATGGAATCCCAAAGAGTATCGTCTCCGATCGTGATACCAAATTACTTAGTCATTTTTGGAGAAGTTTGTAGAAAAAATTAGGTACTAATCTAATATATAGTAGTGCCTATCATCCTGAGACCGATGGCCAAACTGAGGTTGTCAATCGCACTTTTAGGAAATTTGCTTCGAAGTCTTACTTCAAAGAGGCCAAAGCAATGAGATTCAATTCTATCCAAAACTGAATTTGCTTACAAGTCGGTTGTAAATCGTTCTACAGGAAAAAGTCCATTTGAAATTGTTTATGGAAAGAATCCAAATCACTATCTTGACCTCACTGGGGTTCCTAGTTTTTGCAAGAAAGCTGAAGAAATTGCTATATCCATGGATAAGATACGTGAAGAAGTGAAAAATAAGCTCGAACAGGCCTATGGATCCTACAAAGATGCTGCAAATATACATCGACGAGCTCAGGTCTTCAACGAAGGTGATCTCGTTTGGGTTTATGAAGAAGGAGAGGTTTCCCACTGGAACATATAACAAGCTCAAAGAGAAGAAGATTGGCCCTTGTCGGGTGTTGAAGAAAATAAATGATAATGCTTATAAGATTGAGCTACCAGCACATTTGCACACTCATCCAACTTTGAATGTTCGTGATCTGACCCCATATCATGGAGAAAATGAGCTGAACTCTGAGACGAGTTCTTTCCCGCCTAGAGAGGATGATGTAGTGCATTTTCACTAAATAAAGTGTTTCGTAATTGAGTCATAACTATCCACAGAAAACTCCGATTGGTGTGTGATTTGCGGCTCTAGAAAGCTGAGTTGATAATCTTTCTGGCAAGTTATTATGACCTTTCAGATTTTGAGAATTCAAAGAGTTATGAGTCATCAAAGTGACGGTCATTTGCAAGGAAGTTGGGAAATTTTGAGTCCTTTGGCTTTTCATTTCCATTTTATCATTAATGTTTTATTGCCTAAAAATAGTTCATATTGTGTAGTTGCAAGTCAGAATATTGTATGAAAGTTTTTGTAATTCAAGTTTGAGAAAATATTTCTCATTATCTTGTTGTTCTCTACTTGGAAGTCGAATTTAGCATTCCCTCTTGGTTCATTTCTTTTCCATTGTTCCCATCCCTCATCACCAATTTTATAAAAATACATTTCTAGGGTTTGAAATTGCATGGTTGAACTCAAACAGGGACAACTTTGAAAAATTATTATAATTCATATACTTCTTCAAATGCTGCCAACTTTTTACCATGCACTCACAACTTCATTTATAATAACATAATAAAACAATTTTTGAAAATTTTTAGAATAGAATTTTATAAAAATCGCTAAAGGGGATTGCAATTTACCCAAGTTTTCCATATAAGTTGATTAATTCACTTATTCCCTTAACTAAATGATAAATCTAACTTTAACAACTTAATGAACCTCAAGAAAATAATCATCACTTAGTTAATCACAGATGCAAAGAGTTTTAAGAATATAATCAAACATGCAAAGTCTATTTGAACATGCAATTGCACAATCAACACTCAAGGTTCACATATTTTGTAGATCAACCTCATAGAACAAAATATCCAACAATTTCACCACATTTTTAGGAAATCACCTTTAGATCATACATGCAACACTTATTTCAACATGAATTTCAATTTTAACAACCTAACATGCTCCTAAAGAGAAGATTGTTGAAATTTAGCAAAAATACCTCTAGAACTACACACAAGCTATGAGTCCTTGTATGGAGACTTCCTCTAAAACTTTGTTTCTCTTCTTGTCTCCAAAGAGTTATTCTCCTCCACTATAAACTTGAAATTGCAGCTTCTTAGTGGTGAGAAAGGTTTCACAAGGAGGAAAATATGGTAGAGAAGAGAGAGAGAGAGAGTTGCTCAAGAAGAGAAATGAGAAAGAGAGAGAGATGACCGAGAGGGAGAGTGTCCTTAAAGTGGATTACATACACATACATACATATATATATATATATATATATACATAATGTATAAAAAAGTGTAACACATGTATGGTATATGTGTACCATTCTTCATAGTATTTATCCCCATGATTAATTGTATTGAGACTTGTGATAATTTGATGGTAGGCATGGACTTTGAGTGTATTTCTTATATAATGTGACATATGCAATAATTGTAATCATGGAAATCACATATGAACTTTATGTCCAAAAATTGCATACTATATAAGTCACACAAATATGAATGATGATATATTTAAATGGAACACATCACATATGTCATACACTATATAGCACATAGTTCATGAATTAAAAATCCACTTAACTATGATTGGGCACATTAGTCACATTTTCTATATTAATTATTTAATCATGTTATATGTAACTTATCTATTTTTTTATTCGTTTCCTACTCGTGTATGTTGAGTGCATCACGATCGAGCTCGATTTCATTGGATAGCTATCCTGCAAGAGTTTTAGACTTAAAAAAACATTAGCTCATTTTTTTTTGATAAAACATAAACCTTGCTATAGACATTATTTACAATAAATCATTTAAAAAATGAATTTGTAAATAAAAATATACTATGCAAATTTTCTAAAAACGGGGTGTTAATATATGATCAATTATAAGTGGATTTTTAATTCATGAATTATGATTAAATATACTATGCTGCATAAAGAAATACCCTATGCAGCATATTTGCAAAAACTTATAATTGATCATATATACTATGTTGCATAGGGTTTTTCTTTATGCATATTCATCATATAATTGATCTATTTTGGAATCCATCTTTTTCGATCTCAAAGAGTTGGTTCTCTGCAGTATGAGTAGTAGTTCTACTAGCTAAAGCACTTATGGATCATCTTGAAATCCTATATATTTTCCAGACATATTATTGCTAATTCTATAGTTCTCTGTTTTTTTGGCATATTCATAGATAATAAGATCATGATCTCTAAGGTTTGGTTCTTTTACATTGTTGTAAGTGGTTACATTTTATGTCCTCACTCATCTTTTTCAGTATGTTGATGAACAACAGATTCTGCAGAATCCAGGTTGTCCTCGTTTACTTCAGAGAATCCTTGAAGACGAATCTTTACCATCTGTTGCATTCAGTATAGTTGAACAAGGTTTTCTCCTCATTCTAAAACCTTTGTTGCTGATTCGGTGTGTGTTTTGTATAGTATGGTTAAAGCAGGTGTAAGTGGGTAGAGTTGGATCTGTTGGTGTGATCCAGGTTTGAGTTCGGCTTTTTACTCAACTCTGATGAATGTTACATTTGTTGCTTGTAGGAATAAGTGGTTCAGATTGGGGTGAGGCGACCCAGATAGGTCTCCGTTCAAGGAGGACATACGTACTATAATCTGCACAAGTTCTTGCTGTTTTGAATTCTTAGTGAAACTCTTTATGTTGCTGGCTTTTCTTGAACAGAGGGTACTGGATGTAGTTAGAGCAAGGCGCCTGGAGATGGAAGGCCGTTCAAGGGGGGCAACTGGTGAATGGGTCCTCGTTTCAAAAAAAAAAAAAAAACAAGAAGATAACTGTCACATTCATAGGTGATCATCTTAAGAGGAACACAGACAAGTCTATAGGTGGCTATCTTTTCTCGTTACTTTGTCGAAGTATAGGCTAATGAAGTGGTCTATGCAAATTTGATTCTCATACATAGATTCACAGAAGCAAGTTAATAATGGTAGCAATTGAACAAGAGCCTTTGCTTCTCATAAACAATCTTTATTTTTGTTCTACAATTTTTTGGCTGTTTAGTTCACAGAATTTATGAACAGAAAGTGTAGTACAAGATGATCTAATCTGTAAAGGATATCGCTTTAGTTTACAGTTCTTGGTTTTGCAAAACTCTAACACGAGTTGTGAACCTTTGATTTCTCCTTTGTGCTTGCTCTATTCTTCATCATCTGTTTCCCACAGAAACTTAGCATATGCAGCTAGCACGTCGCTGAAAATGAAAAAAGAACAGTGTGTCAGCACCACGTTTTAACATGGCAATTGTGTTCGAAACTACATAATATATGCCTATGACTTTATAGTTTTTGAAGCTAAAGTTGGGCAACTATCATAGCAAGAAATAGTTCATGAATTGATTGTTACCTATCTTGTGGAGTCGCTTCAACTGCTCGTTCGAAAGAGGCAATAGCTCTATCTTTGTCATGATGAAGCTGCCACACTATACCAGCGTATAGAGAAAGCATCTGTCCATTGCCTGGATCCTCTACTATTCCACGTGAGTAATATTCTTCGGCTCCTTCAAGATCTCCTTTTACCTGTCGTTAAAAGTAACAAATGATACCATTTTCTCATTAAATTATGCTTCTATTTGTAACAAGTAATCATTTACTAAATACAAAATTTTGTCCAAAACTTGGAACAGCATAAGATTCACTTATACGTCCAGTCTTTCTGAATTCCATTTTCCTTTTTCAATAAAATATGATGTGAAGCACATCATCCAAACGAATGATTATGATTTATGCAACTGTCATGAGAACAATTGTTTCCATACTAAACGAACTCCTCATTTGCTTAAGTATTGACTATATATGAGTTTTCAGACAAAAAATGCATGATTAAGGTTGAAAGGCTTAACAATATAATCAAACATTCAAACAAATAATAACTCAGTAGGTAAACACTGAAGAAAAACATAACCTACCTGATGCAGAAACAGAGCATAATTTCTTAGAAACAAAGGGTTAAAAGGATTTTCTTCGACCATCCTCCTATAGTATTCTTCAGCGTTACTACTTTCAGCTGAGTCTCTGCTTATGTTATCAAAAACATCATTAAGATTCCCAAAACCAGCATTGCTGATTCCCAGCCCCATCGCCAGATGTAAGGGTGGGCTGGATGGCCTCTTTACTTCTTTAAAATCCGAGGCTAACACATCCACCATAATATGATTCTCATCACCCTGTCATTCATCATATCATGATTTTAGCCTCGTCGTATTCTTTAACCTCAACTATTTATGTAACAACTACCTGAGTATCATAAGAGTGTTCTTCATCCTCATTTTCATCTACATCCCACAGGAAACTTGCGTATGTAGCAAGAACTTTACTGTAAACAAGAACCAAGCTTAAGTCATTATCAATCCTAGTTTGTAATGCCACATTTAGATGTAAGAATTGCAATTAAAACAGGAGTTATATCCAAAGGCAAATCCTTTTGAGATCAATCGTTATTTCTGTTTATTTCAGAAGAAACAGCAAATCACCTATCCTGAGGAGAAGCCTCGATTGCTTTTTCAAAGTAATCTGAGGCTCTATCTTCATCACCATGCAGTTGCCACACCAACTTAGCATATTGAGAAAGTGTTTCACCATCTTTAGGATCCGCCTTTGTAGCTTGGAAATAGTACTCCTCAGCACCAAGAAGATCTCCTGTGGACTGTAGTAATATTTTCATACTTCATTCATCAAAATCAGAAATTGGATAAATTTCAGTAGTGTAATCCCATGTGAAAAATATGCATAAGAGATATCAAAACACTTCTCTTTGACAAGAAATCTTAGTTTGACATATCTATTTCCTTTGATTGTTGGATTTTCTTTATGTATTAACAACATGCTTACATCCAACGATCATTAAGACCGTAAACTCAAGTTCACAACAAGACCTTAAGATCACAAATTCTACCACACAATACATGAGCGAATGAGCCTAAAGCCACAAAAGAGGCATTGGAGGTCCACTAGCATCAGGTATGAGTTTAACAAGACATACAAAGTTAAACGTGGCTAGTGCGCATTCATATATAAACGTCCCAATACACAAATCCTATATTTCTACGTTCACTGACTACCATCTCCTAGAAACTTAGTGTTTACTTAAGCATTGGAGGATTTCTTAAGGACACCGACCCTTTTTTACAATTCGATCCAACGTGCAATTTCATTCAAAAGGAATCTATAATACCGTAATTCATGATTGAGCACTGAGATTAAACACTTGTCTAACAACTATTTTTATGATAGCAAAAATCAAATAATAAACTCCATATACAAATACTGTTCGAATGGGGTTCCATTAACCGAGTAGGATAGGTTTTGGTATTACCAAAACACTAATCTGATGAGTATGATCGAAAGAAACCATCTAGCAACATAACAAGCACAAAAACTGGAGAAAATAATCGAAGTTCAAAAAACCAACCTCCAAATACTGAGCATAATTTTTCAATTTCGACGGCTCAACCTCATCTTCACCTGCAGCATCGATCTCAATCTTCAGATTCTTAAATCTTTCATCCTCTTCTTCCCGGTCGTTTTCCTCGATCAATCGCATAGCATTCCTAACAAAGCTGAATTCAACTTCTATGATTTCCCCAACCGTAGCAGATCTCTGCAGCTTCTCTTCGATTGTCTCCAAATTTTCAGCCGATTTTTCCCCAACTCTGTCATCATCATCGGCGTTGTATATGCAGAAAGAGGGTTCAGTTCTCAGCGTCGTTGCTTCTTCAACGTTATGCTCGGAAGATCTGCTCATATTGGAAATGAATTGATTCCGAGAAATGAACTGAAATTGTAATGCAGCAAAGCTTTGCGTGGATTGTGAGGGAATTAAAGCAAGTGGTGGTGAATTGAATAAGGGTTATGTGGTGGGTTGAAATTGCGAAAGATTGTCTAGTGTGGATATAAAAACAGATCCCACGTGAGGAAGATAAGATGGAACTGTTAGGAAGAACTCTGATATTCAAATCTGATTGATTGATTATGAAGCTCATTCTAATATTATGAATTAATTTAATTAAAGAAGAAGATTTATGAGATAACTCTTTTGAACCGTGTCTAAGAACACAACAATTCGATCTCAACCATTCAATCGATCTGTCTAAGAATGCACCGCTTCACACCCTCGTGTCTAAGAACACAACGCTTCGATCTCTACCCTTCAATTGATCTGCCTAAGAATGCACTGCTTCATACCCTCAAGCCTACTCCATTGTTCTCTAGAACTTCCTCTGCAGTATTCACGTGTGTGGGCACGCCCGTTGTGAACCGTGTTATAAGCAGAAAAGCAACCACTTTTCCATGTTTTTTCCACGTTCTATTCCGGATAGGAACGGAATCTGATAAAAATATTTATCAGTTAAATATGTATCTCATAAATATCTTTTAACCGATATTTTTATCCGGATAGTCCAACAACCTCAATTATAGTGCTGTATATATCAAAAATATATTAAGTTCATATTAGAGCCACCGAAGGGACCCAATCGGACCCAATTAAATTAAGCTCCAATAAATTAATTTTGACTTAATTAACTCTTAATCAGTCAAATTAATTTATTAATCTCGTTCAACTCCACTATAAGTACGAGATTGCACTCTTAATTAAATTGGAATTACTGAAGCAATTAATCAATAATATATATCCTCTGATTGATCGATCCAACATATTACCCCGTTCGATCAATTAAAATTTTGGAATAAGCTATAATGACCAATATGTCATCATTCCAATATTCATCAACCTCACATCTCAATTTCTATATGATAGTACCGTGTGATCACATCACACAATTTGATTCAACAAGAATATTGAATGCTGAGCTCAGATTTGCTATCAGTAGAAAAACTCGTGAGATCATGATCATGCCTATTAAATAGGTGAAGATGTCTGATATTGCAAATATATGTTCTTCATTATTTCACTTTAATTCCCAAGATATTGAGATATTGATCAATAAAAAAATCTCACCCATTAGCACCTCAAAGAACTTCAAGCTAGTAACAAAGTTACATTACTTGCTCAAGATTAAGGTAATACATACGTCAATCAATAAATTAAATCGTATGGTCAAAGACAATTTTAAATTCATATGATCTCGTCCAATACACCATCTATGTATCCTCAATTCCATTACCAAGTCAAAGACAAACTTTAATAAAATTGAGATGATCTTATCAAAATAAATTGCCCAATTTATTTACTGATCACGGACAAAAAAAATTATGGATCGAATAATAAATTGAATCTTTCTATGCTTAACAACTTAAGCACTCAATTTAGAAATGTCTACGATCCATGGACATATGCAATGCTAAAACAAAATAGAACAAATCATTTTATTTCAAAATGTCTGACATGAAAGACAATAAATTTACTCAAAGGGCATAAAACAAATACACTAACAACATATCTCTCCCACTTGTCCTAGAGTAAATGGGACATGTCTAGTATACCCATGTTCTTAATATGACCCTAAAAAACACCGCTGGACAAGCTCTTAGTAAAGGGGTCAGCAAGATTATCTACAATTGCAATCTTGCACACCGACACTTCTCCTCGTTGAACTATATCTCTTACAAGGTGATATTTCCGCTCAATGTGATTTCCATGCTTATGGTTTCTAGGCTCTTTTGCATTTGCCACTGCTCCACTATTGTCACAAAACAGTGTAATGGAATGTGACGCAGAAGGAACTACCTCAAGACTTAGCAAAAAATTTCTAAGCCATATAGCTTCTTTGGCTGTTTCACAAGCAGCCACATACTCAGCCTCCATTGTGGAATCAGCAATACATGATTGTTTTACACTCCTCAAAACAACTGCTCCGCCACTAAATGTGAATACTGACCCTGATGTAGATTTTCGGGAATCTTTACCAGCACTAAATTTGATGCTGAGTATACCAACATATAATCTCTTGTTCTCCGAAGATACTTGAGAATATGTTTTACAGCAATCCAGTGTTCAGGCCCTGGATTCGACTGATATCTACTGACCATACCAACAACATAATAAATATCAGATCTGGTACATACCATTGTATACATGAGACTTCCTACAGCAAATGTATAAGGAACTCGTTTCATGTATTCCACCTCACTTGGAGTTTTGGAGTTTGCTTCTGTGACAGATGAATTCCATGTCTGAAAGGGGTCAGACTTTTCTTGGAATTCTGCATGGCAAACCTCACCAGTATTTTATCAATGTATGAAGCTTGGTATAAAGCAATCATCCTGTTTTTCCTATCTCGTAAGATTTGGATTCCTAAAACATAGTTTGCTTCTCCCAAGTCCTTCATATCAAACTGTTGTGCTAACCAGTGTTTTTTGATGTTAACATTCCCACGTTATTACCAATAAGTAGGATGTCATCTACATACAACACGAGAAAAACTACATTTTTGCCTTCAATCTTTTTATAGACACAAGGCTCTTCAAGATTTTGATCAACACCGCAAGTCTTAATTGCTTGATCAAATCTAATATTTCAGGTCCTAGACGCCTACTTCAGTCCATAAATGGACCTTTTCAGTTTGCATACTTTATGCTCTTGACCATTTTGGATAAAACCCTCTGGTTGCATCATATAGATGCTCTCGTCAAGATTTCCATTAAGGAAAGCTGTCTTGACATCCATTTGCCACACCTCATAGTCAAAATGAGCTGCAATGCATAAGAGAATGCAAATAGACTTTAGCATGGCTACCGGTGAAAAGGTTTCTTCATAGTCGATGCCTTCTCTTTGGGTATAACCCTTGGCAACCAATCTGGCTTCAAAAGTCCCCACTTTTCCATCTATTCCTCTCTTTCTCTTGTAGATCCATTTGCACCCAATGAGTTTTACCCCTTCAGGCTTATCAACAAGATCCCAGGCAGAGTTAGTGTACATGGAATTCATTTATGAATCCATGGCACTCCTCCAATGATCAGCGTCTACATCTTCTATAGCCTCCCTAAACGAAGTGGGATCTTCTTCTTGCTCAATGGAGACTGCCTCAAAAGACTCTTTATAGAGCAAGAATCTGGAAGGTGGTCTAACGACTCTTTTACTTCGTCTAGTCGTTATAGGTTCCTCGATGATTGGAGGTTTTTCTTGTTCTCCATGTCCTTCAATATCCATTTCTACACCCAAAGGTGAATGAACAATATGATCATGATCTTCTACTACCTCATTAATTGGAAAACCAGTTAGCACTGGAGGTGGAACCTCTGTGTGTCTCCCACTGGATCCAATAGCTGATGGTGATAGACTTATGAATTTAGAATGAATAGGTTCAATACGGATCTTTGGATTTGATGAACTAGGAATATCTTCCTTTATCTTTTCCAAAAGAACTCTATTCTTGGATTCATTCTCTTCTATGTACTTGTCCTCTAAGAAAGTGCATTTGTACTTACAACTACCTTCTTGTCTTGAGGAAAATAGAAGTAGTAACCTCTTGTCCCTTTAGGGTATCCTATAAACGTACATAATTCTGATCTTGATTCCATCTTATCTGTCTTACCTTTAAGCATGTATGCAGGACATCCCCATATCCAAATATGTCTCAAATTAGGCGTACGTCCATTCCACAATTCGAGGGGTGTTTTAGGTACAGACTTAGATGGAACCATATTCAATACATACATCGTCGTTTGTAGTGCATATCCCCAAAAAGAAGCACTAAGGTTTGAGAAGCTAAGCATAGATCTGACCATGTCTAACAAGGTCCTGATTCTCCTTTCCGAGACACCATTCTGTTGTGGAGTACTTGGTACGCTCAATTGAGATAAAATCCCATTTTCTGTCAAGTATGCTCTAAAGTTGCTAGATAGATACTCACCACCTCGATTTGATCGAAGTGTTTTTATGTTCTTACCTAATTGTTTTTCCGCTTCCAATCTAAATTCCTTGAATTTTTCAAGTGCCTCAGACTTGCGGACCATTAGATAAACATAACCGTATCTTGAGTAGTCATAAATAAAGGTGATGAAGTACTCATATCCACCTCTAGCTTGAACTTTAATTGGTCCACATACATCAGAATGTACTAATTCCATGACTTCTTTGGCTCTAAGTCCTTGAGACTTAAAAGACCTCTTAGTCATTTTACCCTCCAAACAAGATTCACATACGGGCAAAGGTTCTACCTTTAAATCAGTTAAAGGACCTTCCCTTACTAGCCTTTGAATCCTATTAAGATTAATATGACCAAGTCTTAGGTGCCACAAGTAAGTCTCATTAGTTAGAGATAACTTTATGCATTTTGATGTGTGAAATAGAAAGTTGTCGGTTGGTTTTAAGATATACAAATCATTATCCAAATGCCCCTTACAGACAATAGCTTTATTAAAAGAAATATCAACCGCCATTGAAGAAAAATGAACATGATATCCTTGTTTAAATAACAAAGCAACAGAAATCAAATTTCTAGTAATGTTTGGGACATAATAATAATTACTTAAAACCAAATGTTTCCTATTCGAAAAATAAAGATAAACATTCCCGACAACTTTTACAGATAGCACAGCCCCTGTGCCAACCCTCAAGAAATGATCCCCTTCATTAAGCTTTCTAGTTACTTGGAACCTCTACAAAGTATTGCAAAAATGGTTAGTGGCTTCAGAATTTACTATCCAAGTATTTATAGAATCAACCACTAAACAAGACTCAATAAAAGATAACTCACCCTTTCCTTGTTTCTTTGCTAGGTAAATCGGGCAGTTTCTCTTCCAATGACCTTTTTCCCCGCATTCAAAACACTTCCCTTTTGGTTTCCCATCTGATTTCTCTTGAATTTTAGGCTTCTTTGCTACTTGTTGTGGACCCTTCTTGTTACACTTCTTCCTTTTTCCACCATTACCTTTCGGTTTGGTTGAGGACAGTCCAGCAGAAGCAACAACAAAAGCATCACCATTTTGGACTTTAAGAACAATTTCAGCATTTTGAAGCTCTTTCATCAGCTCGGTCAAGGACATGTTCAACTTATTCATGTTATAGGTAACTTTGAATTGTGAGAACATCTCAGAGAGAGTCTCTAAAGCCATGTCAACTTGAGTCTCCTGCACTGATCTCAACCCCTAAAACCTCAGCCACGTTGAAATGACCAATCAGCGTAAGCATATGGTCTCTCACGGACGTCCCAGGTTTCATACGCAAGTTCATGATGTTCATAATGACAGCCTGACGTGCTTGATGTCCTTGATGTGCAAACATTTCTTGGAGAATTTCCATGATTTTAGTGGATGTCTTCATGAACTGATGTTTTTGTTGCAACACATTTGAGATTGATCCCAAAATAAAGCAACGAGCCATGTCATCAGCATGAATCTACTTATCATAAGCATCCTTATATGCATCAGTGGACTCATCAGTAGGAATTTCAGGACAAGGTTCAGTTAGCACAAATTTGAACTTCTCAGCAGTGAGAACAATCATAAGATTGCGTTTCCAGTCAATGTAATTTTCTCCCACTAGTTGGTTCTTATTCAATATCAAAGACAAATCGTTTGCAGTACATTTTCTGAAAATAAATAAATTAAAAAATGATGAGCATGCATAATGATAGGAAACAATAAAGAAAACAAATCAAGTAGACCCAAAACTACTTTATGTGATTACCACCTAAAACCCCAAAAATCATAACATACCCCTCTATAGGAGAAGTAAATGTTGATTTATGGCTAGGCTTGGACTCTCCCACTAAATCAAACATCTCGCATCTCATGCTATGTTGATCTAGTATCACATTATTTTGGCCATCAATAATATTGATTGGATATTCTATAGGATGTCCTCTCAATATATATTAATGAATTTTCAAAACATTTAATCAAGTATGAAATCTATAGGATAAACATACTTAACCAGATTGAAAATCATTTACCATTATTGGGCTCAATCAAGTAACCGAAACAATGCAACCCTCCTATAGGGAGACCAAATAAATTGGCACAAGGTGTACATAAAACCTTACTTATGAGCTAATAAGGGAAGTCATGGGCTAATAAAATGAGCCCTCACACACTTAATATTTTGTTAAAATTGGGTTTTAATAAATTGATATTAGTCTAACCATTTTAACTCTTAAAATAGCTCAAATATCAATCTAGTATGCATGACAATTTAAAATCCTAGAGCGGTGTTCATGCGATTTCTATATGACATGTTATATGAATGACAATAAGTATACATAAAGCATCTCATGCAATAAAATAAAATAAGAACAAATGTTATGGCCCATCCTAGACTCAAAATTAAAAACAATTGAAAACCAATTGGACCACAAGCCGACCCAATTCTTTAAAAGCTCGTTTGTAATATCTTTTGATCCAGATTCTCATATCCAGCAATCCAAACCATCATGGCCCAATCTGATCTAGCAGCCCAAACCATCCTGGCCCAATCTGAATGGCATAACAAGGACAGCCCATAAGGGGAAAAAAAATAAAAATTTGGGCCCTTCTTTTTTTTTTTTTTTTTAAAAAGGCCCATAAGTGCTGCTGCACAAAATCAGCCATGATATAGTACTGCATCTCCCCTTTCTCTTCGGTCACGACGTTGACATTTTTCATTTTTTTTTGTGGCATGCATTTTCATGGATTTTCGTGGCATGCAGTTTGGTGGATTTTCGTAGCATGCATTTTCGTGGATTTCCGTGTATGGATGAATTTTCGTGGTGTCAAGAACGCAGAAACACAATTTCCTTAACCTAATTTCAGGAACTATATCCATAAATCTAAGCACATATATATTCAAAAACATATAACCGTGTATTTTCATGTCTACTTTGGCAGTTTTAAATCACATAAATTCAACTAAAAAGGGAGATAAACAAATTTCAAGCACATGTTCAACGAAAATGGAGAGGGGGCGGTTTACTAACCTCCATGTACTCTTTAAAATGGAGACACAATATCAGGAATTTTCGTATGTGCACTCCAAACTTGGCCTCACGAAATTTTCGGAAGTGTTTTTACTGTTTTTTTCATAAATGTTATTACTGTTTTTTCGTAAGTGTTTTTACTGCTTTTTTGTGAGAGAAATTTCAGCAAAATTTTCGTTGTGGTGTCTTTTGGTGGATTTTCGTAAGTAGGTGAAGTCAATTTTACTGGCCCAATAAAGCCATTTACTGTGCCCAATCAATGCGCAATAATGACTGCCATTAGCCATACTTTTTTATGTTTTGACTTACCTTTTTGACTAGTCAAATATGGTATTTTGGGCAAATATTATAATTTTTATGGTATTTAGGTCAACCATTTTAAAGTTGTGGTATTTTGGCCCAACTTAAAAAAAAAATGGTAGAATGAGTCTGGGTCTCTTGATAGAATATGACATCAAAAAAAAAAAAAAAACGAAAAAATGCAGTAAAAAGGAATGCTTGGCAAGGAATAATTAAGGACACTCCATTTCCCAACCACAAAAATTTGCCAAGTTGGTGAAATGTAAAACAAAATTTTTCGCCTTTGTTTTTCCTTTCTGTTCCCTTAGCATTCGCTGCTTCCTTTTCTGTGCTGTGCAGAGAGAGAGAGAGAGAGGCCACCACCACCAACGCCACCGCCACCATCACCCTCTCCTCCTCCCCCCCTCCACCACCATTCTCCGTCGTCGTCCCATTTCCGGGCGGCGGCGGCGCCACCAGCAACCACCCTGCCGATCTCCAGCGTTAATCTCGATGGGGCCCCCGGCGAAGAGCTTCCAGCTGCTGGAGATCAACATCATCTCCGCCCAGGATCTGGAGCCTGTGTCGAAGAAGATGAAGACGTACGCGACGGCGTGGATGAATCCGAAGAGGAAGCTCTCCTCCTGCGTCGACGCCGAGGGCAACATCAACCCCACCTGGAACGACAAGTTCGTCTTCCGCGTCGAGGAGGACTTCCTCCGCCGCGACACCTCCGCCGTCATGATCGAGATCTACGCTGCCCACTGGTTCCGCGACGTCCTCATCGGCACCGTTCGCGTCCTCGTCGGAAACCTCATCCCCCCGCCGGAGACACGATCCCAGCTTAACGGTTATATTGGCATGCGCTTTGTTGCCCTTCAGGTCCTTCATTCCTTCTTCTTTCATACGACGTCGTCTTGCCTTCCTCTTGCATGGATTATGGAAATGCATTGCAAATCATGATTTGTTTTCCTATAATTTTTTTGATGGTTTATTATTTCAAGAATTTGTAATTAAATTGGTAGTGAGATCAGAATACAAACTTGTTTGGTTGGGGAAAAAATTGATTTGTTATATATTTGTAGATTATTTACATAAAATGATAAATAATGATTGATAAGCATTTTGAATAAAAAAATTGGGAAGAGAAATTTCATATTTAAGAGTACTCAAGGAACTCACTTTGATCATGTAAACTTTAACACTCATCAATTATTTCATTTCAATCTTATGTTTCATCTATTCAATTTATGTTGTTGAGTGTAAATTAAAATCATATTTTATAGTTCATTTATAACGATAACTAATAATTGCAAGAATAGTTCATCGAAACTATTTTTTTAGTTATACACTGTTTTCATCTAGTATTTCATTTCATACAAACTCGTACAACGAATGTACAGGTACGTAGGCCATCGGGGCGTCCACAGGGTATCCTTAACATAGGCGTGGCCTTACTGGATCCATCAATGAGAAGCATGCCACTCTATACCCAACCCGCAATGTCAGCCGTTGGATACCGCGATCTAATGGGGGATCCACATCCACGTCCCACACTTCCACACAAGGAGGATCAAAAGGATAGGCCCAACCACCACAACCACCAACCGCCGCCTCCCACCACCTACCTCAAGCCCATACTCCGAAGATCGAGAAGCGAACGCAGCGAGAAGGTCGGAGTCGAGCAGAGCTACTCGTCAGACGAAGACGATGATGACGACGACGACAACAACAGCTCCATAATCATCGTCAAAGGACGAGCAGAAGTGCCGGCGAAGGAAACCTCCATTCTCAGCATCACAGAGTGCATGGTCCCACTCGACATGGGCGGCGCCAAGAGGATCAAAGCCGGCAAGGCCAGCTCCGTCATCAGCGGCGCCGAGCTCCGCGACAAGCCGAAGAAGCCGAAAGCCAAAGGCAAAGCCAGCTCTGTACTCAGCGACTCCATCATCAGCAAGGAGTCCACCAGCTTCCGCCACGTGGACCCCGTCGCCGATCTGAAGGCCGGAAAGGACGGTGAGGCCAAAACGGAGAAAGTCAACGCTGTCGTTGAGGAAGAGAAGGCGGTGGCCAAGGTCGGGAAAGTGCCGGCGGCGGGGAAGGCGGCTGCGGCGTGGTCGGACTCTGAGGTGGGGCCGTCGCCGTCGGAGGTGGCTGCGGTGATGGCGGAGAAGAAGTACCCGTTGGAGGAGAACCAGAGCTCGGTGCTGGATGGGTGGAGCGTGGACGAGAGCGTGGAGGGGCTTCGGTCGAAGCTGGAGAGGTGGAGAATGGAGCTGCCGCCGTTGTACGACAGAGGAGGGTTGTCGGAGAGCAGTTACAGGTCGTCGAGCTGTCGGACACGTAGGGGTGGAGGTAAGAACATGATGGGAGGAGACCAGCCTGGACTCTTCTCCTGCTTTGGAAGCTTCTTCGGAATCGAGTGCCAGTGTGTGTGTGGGAAGCCACCTGGCAGAAAGGGTGGGCCCCGATTCCATAGCCCTTCCACTACACCTGGCAGGTCATTCTTTTGATCATCCATCACTATTATTATTATTATCATCAATATATATATTTATATATATATATATATATAAATATTATCTGGAGAGAGAGACAGAGAAAGAGAAAGAGATGATATGATGATGGTGGAAGATATATGATCATAGTGCTAAATCTACTACTCTTCACGGTGATAGTGCTGTTTTTTTTTTTGGTTGGTTCATCTGAAGTTTTTTTTTTTTTGATTTGGCAATTAAATAAATTGAGTGCAGAAATGGGTGGAAAAACTGGGGTTTTTCGACAGAGAATGTTTTCGGGGTCTCTTTTATTAAATGTTTTGTATACCATATTTAATTATATCTTTTTTTTTTTTTTTTGGGAGTGTAAAGATGTACAGGTAATTTTTAATTATGTTTTTATATCATACAATTTGTATGGAAGTTCTCCATTCTTGAGAACTGGTTTCATTAATAAATGTCTTGCACATCTTCTTCTTCCTTTTCTTTAGTCGTAACCCATTCGAATTGGATCATCTATTACATCTCTCGTATGCATTTGATACAACCCAAAATGAGTTATTTAATCTTAGTGTAGTAAAGGGTCTGATCGGAAATAAGAAAACTAATGCAAACGAGTCCTCTTATGTTTATAATCATGTGTCTCAATTATGTATCATCAAAAAGACAAAATATTGAGTGCACCCGGGTGCATGTGCAATCGGTCAACAGTGTTGACCAACGCGCCCCCACGCGCAGTCAACATGCTCCACGCGTCTGGTGAGCACACTCAAGCCCATAAAAATTCACTCCAAATAGTGTTACCTTCATGTTAAGTTAGTATTACCTTCATAAAAGTAACACTAACAAGGTTTATTACGTCATTACCCCTTGTGATATAGAAATTCGGCCTCGTACCGCCCTATAAGATAGAAAATGCAGAATAAACACGTGGGATTTTAAAAAATCAACACACGTCCCACATTTACTAACTGATACTTACGACGTCAATTTTTGTCACATTAATGACCGTTTTGTCCCTGATATACGCAATAGGAAATTTTTTTCCTTCTATGCATCCTCACTCTCTCCTATTCTACAGAAGAAGCGCACTCAAAATGTTTTCTTCTTCTTCTCCAAATCCTAATCCCTCTCTCACCATTACCAAACCCCATTTAGAAACTCCCTCTAAATCACCCAAGTTACCTCTTCTCGCAGATTCCTCCCAAGGTGAGATTAATCGGATTTAAACCCGAACCGGCTCTTGGATTTAGGTTTGGTCAACAGATAAGATCTAAGAGACTCTAAGCTGAACCCGTCGTTGTAACCCTGCCCATGCCCGACTCCGACACCAACTCCGCATTCGATCCCCATTCCAAACGCTACTCTGAGATCGTTCCACGCCGCGCTGAGTAAGTCGACGCCGCCAGCAACCCCGAGCCCTAATCCAACACCGCAGCTGATCCCTGCATCGACGCTGGGACCGAGAACAGGGTTTCGCTGATCATCTACATCGTTGTAGTTGTGATCGTCCTACTCCTCATTTCTCGCTCCTCCAACAATAAGCCCCACCACTACCACCACCGCCGCCTCAGACTCCGCTCCAACTTCATCTTCACTCGACCCGCCGAACGCGCCGCCACCTTTGATCCTCTAGTCGCTGAAATCGAGCGCAAGCGCAAGGACAAGCAATGGGAGCACCACTACTTACAGACAGTGTTGGTTGATTCTCACAAGCCCGAGTGGGAGGATTTCATGAACGCTAAGGATTATTTGAATGACGCGGAGAAGTTCAATGTGACTAACAGGCTGCTGCTTCTGTATCCTAAGATTGATGTGAGCTCGCCTGATGGGTATGCGAGTGAGAGCGAGTTGACCGAGTGGAACTGGCAGCAGAGCCAGAAGGAGGTGCTGCACAGAACTATGAGGTAGATGGAAGTTCACGATAAAAATAAGGATGGGTTTGTTTCTTTAGAAGAGTATGAGCCACCGAGCTGGGTCAAGAATTCAGGTGCATCTTCATTGTCTTGCTTCTTGATTTATTTAATATGGTTACGGATTTCACACCCTATGTTTGGTTTTCAAAGCAATACGAAGTTGATTGAGATCTTGGAATTATTTCAGTGCTTGTGGATCTGTCATTTTCATTTTGCTAGAATGTTGATACTAAAATAATTTGGAGTTCTAATGCAGAGGATACTCCACTGTTTGACACAAGTCGAACCTATTAGTTTGATTAATTTTGTCTTCTGTTTTGCTTGTTTGTTGATTGTTGGTATTCTGATCTTAAGTTACTGAAGTTGATTTAGAACTTAAAAGGTTAGACTTTTTTAAAGTTAGAAAGGAAGTGTCTAAATTGTCTTACAAGGCCTCAGAGGTCAGATCATGTGCACTATGTGTTTGAGCATGTATGACTTTATGTTATATGTTTATTGTATCAAATCTTGGTGGTAATGTTCATGAAATAATTAGTAAAAGATGCTAGCAGTAAGCAAGGTAAATCTCTCCAGTGCATGTTAGCTTTTGGTGGAATTAGATCTTGGCAAGAATTGATCTGAACACTGTCATTTTTGAAACGTGAGTTGGATAGTAATGTCTTAGAAATTTTCCTTTTTTCTCCTGATAATTGATCTGAACACTGTCACTTATGATTATGAATATGATTATGCTTATGAATAAGCAAGTGTTTTTTGTGGTTACTTCAGGTTATAACTCTTGATATGAGACTTCTTGTTGCTGGGAAAAATATTGTGGTGAATTTAAAGAGAGATTGAAGAAGTTAATGGAGGAAATTAAGCAAAGTGAAGAGATTATACTCTTCATAAGATTCTCTGGTTGAGATTAACTTGAAGATATGAACAGAAGCAATTAATAACTCATATTTGCTATTTGTTGAAGCTAATCCATGAAACTTACGTGTTTGTTCATCCTATTTGCATTTATATCGTTGCCCATTTATTTTTCATTCTGGTTCATTTTTTAGCTAACTAGATACTTAGATCAAGAAGGGAAATTAACCTGGTGAAAGATCTATGTTATAATTTGTAAATGACTGTATGTCAAGTTTGGAAGACATGTATAAACAAAAATTACTATTGAAAACCAAAATAATATTATAAAGGAAATAGAATTAATATTGAATATAAAGAATTATTATAAATGAATTTAATTAAATAAGTATAAACAAATACATTAACTGGTATTTGCAAAATTAAACATTGCTAAATTGAACCAAAATTGTGCACACAAACCTGTAAACATAAATTAAATAATTAGGAAAAAAGAAAATAAAGTAGTGTGGAAGGAGAGGGGGTTTCATGCACATACATATATAAGTAAAAAATAAGGAGGAAAAGGGTAAATAAGTATTTTTACATGCAAATAAGGGTTAAGAATGAGGAAAAATCGCACTTCACGTGCGTCCAGCACACAGCCGTCAAGTCTAACATAATTGGATGTTCCTAGGTGTTTTTCCTGCAATTTCTTTAACACAAGGGGGTTTCGTGCGAATTTTGATAACACGAGGGGATGTGTAGGATTTTACCCAACACTAACATAACATGAAGGTCACATTAACATAACATGAAGGTCAGTGTAACATAACATGAAGATATGATTAACATTGTTTTTTACATTCATGTTATGTTAGTGTGACCTTCATGTTATGTTAGTCTGACCATCGTGTCATTTTAGTTCAATGGTTTTGAACTAAGGATATGAAATTTGGAAATGAAAGTCACACTAACATAACACAAAGGTAACACTAACATAACATGAAGGTAACAACCAAAAGACGCGAAAAAGTAAAGAGGTGCGGGCTGGGCCGGCCCACGTCAGCACGCACGCCCGGTTGCGCGGATTTGAGATCCGTGCAACTGGTATACAGAAAACGCACTCCACCAAAAAAGGATGTAGTTTTTTTTAATCAAGTTTATAATTGTTTAATTAATTCTAAAAGCTACATGAGTAACACTTCTACCCCTCCGTGCCCCTGAGCCGACCCGACCCAGCCTATCCACTTTTTTTTTTCTCTCTCCTGGTTGATATGTGGAGCATGCCCAATTCTTCTTCTTCTTCTTCTTCTTTATCTTTTTTAGGGGTGTCAATACAGGCCGGCGGGGTGGGCCGGTCCACAACCCACCATAACCCTCCATTTTTACGGGGCGGGGCGGGCTTTTCTAATGGCGGATCTCAAAATTTCAACCCAACCCAACCCACCGGTGGGTTGTGGATTAAGCGGGCCGACCCACCAAATTATTCTTTAATTTTTTTTAATTTTTTCAAAGGAAAATGAATATATATGTAACATATATATACATTTACTAACATATATATGCATTTAATTAAATATTATATAAAAACAATTTTTAAAAATAATGTTTTCACTAAAATCTCTTCATCTATAAATAAATAACACATATCAATATTTTAAAACTCATTGCTTGCATGAGGTATGAATTATCATCACTATTAAACATTTCTATTTTTTTTCTATAAAAAAATAATTAAAAAATATAGAAAAAATAAATGCGGGCCAACCCACCAAAAGCCCAACCTACCGCGGGTCAAACCCACTTTGACCCACTTTTTTGCGGGCCTAAAATTACTCAACCCAACCCTCCATTTTTGTTTTGCAGGGCGGGTCGGTCCAACGGACTTGGCTCGTTTTGACAACTCTAATCTTTTTGCTTCTCCTCCTTACAGGTGCAGCCCCTTGGTCCACCCCCTAATCCTTTTTTCTTTTTCTTTTCGCTTCAAATAGTGAGGCGACGAGTGGGAAGAATTAACTAAAGAATCTCTTCAAATAGTGAGGTGACGTGTGGGAAGAATCGACTAAAGAATCCTCATCAGACATTCAAAGTGGAGAATGAATCACTCTAGATTTCACTCTTCTTTTGTATGATCTAACATTTCCAAAGCTTTTTTTTTTTTTGTTGGTGTAGATAGTCAAATTTTACAAGCCGACCAATTAGAAGTTGTCATGTATCAATTTGTTGTAGATATTAAAAAAAATACATATTCATATTTAATTTGATAATTATCTCAAATAAATTGATGGATATCGAATTTTGAGGAATCCTAAACTTATCAGAATTCTTCTTTTGGATAGCATCAAATTATGATGAAATCAAATCACTCAATTGGAGTCCTAAATCTATCAAGATTATATCAAATTATGATGGACCAATCAAATCAATTGGAATCATATCCTATCAGGATCCTACTCCTAATCCTATCAGGATTCTACATCTACACCTATAAATAGGGGTCTGATTTTCATTATTCCATACAAGAAGAACAAGAAGAAGAAGAAGATAAGAAGAATAAGAAGAATAAGAGAAAGAGGAACAAAGGAGTTGAAGGATTCAAGAGCTCTCCACCGGCGATCTTCAAAGGCTTCTTCAAGTTCAAAGGCGTTCTTCTTCAAAGGCATTCTTCAAATCTTCAAGGGCGTTTTTATTCAAAGACTTTCTTATTCAAATCTTCAAGGGCAATCTTCAAATGTGATCTTCAAAGGTGTTCTTCATCAAAAGACGATCTTCAAATCTTGAAGGGCAATCCTCAAAGACGTTCTTCATCAAAAGACGATCTTCAAGGGCGATCTTCAAAGGCGTTCTTCATCAAAAGCGAGGGCGTTCTTAACAAAACTCCAAAATTGCTACTTTATCCACAATAAGGTGTCAAACTCACGGATCGAGTCGTTTGTTCAAGAATTTTGATTTTGACCAAGTCAACTTCAATTGTCAACTCCAAGTGTCTCCAAGTGT
The DNA here is from genome assembly GCA_005771605.1 of Scutellaria baicalensis. NCBI lineage: Eukaryota > Viridiplantae > Streptophyta > Magnoliopsida > Lamiales > Lamiaceae > Scutellaria > Scutellaria baicalensis. Next base: position 11,515,719 of record CM016729.1, read on the forward strand.
GAAGAGAAGAATCAAAGGATCAAAGATATTGCACTCCAAAGTTTATTCAACTCAAGTAAATTATATTTTGTACACTTATTTGTGTTTATTTATCATATAAACAAAATTTGTTGTTACAAATTTTTAGCACGCCCAGTGGGACGATCTCTCCTTTCATCTCTTCCCTTCACCAAATTTCAAAGTAGTCATGTCTACAGTGCAAGTCACACCTGACTCTTGAAGAGCAAATTGCAAATCTGACCAAAGCTGTCGAAAAGCTCACCAAACATCTTCAGGCACGAGATAAACTACTTACGAAATTGATGGAGAATGTTGGATCAAATTGCAAGATGGGGACACGAATCAAGGGTTATGACAATGTTGAGGAGGCAAACAACTCAATGAAAACATCTTCAACTCAAGAAAAGAAGTCACCATTTGAAAAGTTGCAAGCCTCGTCGAATGGAGTGATTCCTGTAGATCAATTGAAAGATTTCATCACAGAAACCATCAATGATTTCGAAGGAAACACCAAGTCGTCTTCGATGTATACCAAGCCATACACTTCAAGAATTGACAGTTTGATTATGCCTGAAGGCTACCAACCTCCGAAATTTCAACGATTTGATGGCAAGCGACAATTCCTAAGCAACATGTTACTCACTTCATCGAAACATGCAATGATGCTGGGACGTATGGAGATCGCTTGGTGAGATAATTTGTTCGTTCCCTTAAAGGAAGTACATTTGACTGGTACATTGACTTAGGGACCAAACTCAATAGACAGTTGAGAGCATTTGGAACACAAATTTCTCAATCGTTTCTACAGCACTCGACGAACAGTCGGTATGCTCGAGCTCATAAACATACACCAACATGACAAATAGTTGGGCATTGACTATATCAATCGTTGGAGAAACTGGAGCCTCAATTTTAAAGATCGATTATCTGAAACTTCAGCTATTGAGATATGTACTAAAGGCATTCATTGGGGCATTAGCTACATCCTTCAAGCAATTCAACCAAAGAACTTCGAAGAATTAGCTACTAGAGCTCATGACTTGGAGCTTAGCATGGACTACAAATGAAGTAAAGGGACCACCAATTCAAGAGCTTCATAAATGCGAAGATAAAGATGAAGAAAAAAGATGATGACGAAGTTGCAAAAGGGGGCAACACTTATCCCAACACTTCATGTCTCAATAAATGTAACAACCTTCAAGTTTCAACGAAAAACAAATATTGAAACTTAATAAAAAAAAAACTCAAGCTTGGGGGCAAGAGATGATGACCCTAGGTGAAAAAAAATATGGCTCTTTGGCAAGAGCATAAACTGTCTACAATGCTCCTAGATACGAGCAAAAACTATCTATGTCCCTTAAATCAAATCTAAAAGGACGACTCTCATTGACAAGAGCATAAACTGTCTACAAGGCTCCTAAGATACGAGAAAAAACTATTTAAATCTCTCAAATCAAATGTCAAATCATGACTCATTGACACGAGCATAAAATGTCTACAAATTAAATGTCAAATCATGACTCATTGACATGAGTATAAAAGGTCTACAAATCAAATGTCAAATCATGACTCATTGACACGAGTATAAAAGGTCTACAAATCAAGTCAAGTGAAGCTCCTGATGCACGAGCTAAAAACAAGCTTGCAACTCCTCAATATGAGTATAATTATCTCTCAAATCCAAATCCAAATCGAAGAACTCCTTGATATGAGTATAAACTATGTATCAAATTCAAATTGTCAAGATGAAGAACTCTTTAATTAGAGTATAGATCTTTGCCAAATTCAAAAATTAAGTTCGAGATGAAAGAGCCGCATGTTATGTCGAAAAGATTTCAAAAAAGAAGGTCGAGACTCGTCCACTCCAAGACACATAGTCCGTGAACAAGTCTCGAGGGGGCATTTGTAGATAGTCAAATTTTACAAGCCGACCAATTAGAAGTTGTCATGTGTCAATTTGTTGCAGATATTATCAAAAATATATATTCATAATTAATTTGATAATTATCTCAAATAAATTGATGGATATGGAATTTTGAGGAATCCTAAACTTATTAGAATTCCTCTTCTGGATATCATCAAATTATGATGGAATCAAATCACTCCATTGGAGTCTTAAAACTATTAAGATTATATCAAATTATGATGGACCAATCAAATCACTCAATTGGAATCATATCCCTATCAGGATCCTACTCCTAATCCTATCAGGATTCTACATTTACACGTAAAAATAGGGGTCTGATTTTCATTATTCCATACAAGAAGAATAAGAAGAAGAAGATGAAGAAGAACACAAGAGTTGAAGAATTCAATAGCTCTCCACCGGCGATCTTCAAATCATCATAGGCTTCTTTAAGTTCAAGGGCGTTTTTCTTCAAAGGTGTTCTTCATCAAAAGGCGATCTTCAAATTATCAAGGACATTCTTATTCAAAGGCTTTCTTCTTCAAAATACGATCTTCAAATATTCAATGGCAATCTTCAAAGGCGATCTTCAAAGCTATTCTTCATCAAAAGAAGATCTTCAAATCTTCAAGGGCAATCTTCAAAGGCGTTCTTCATCAAAAGATGATCTTCAAGGGCGATCTTCAAAGGCGTTCTTCATCAAAAGCGAGGAGCGTTCTTAACAAAACTCCAAAACTGCTATTTGATCCACATAAGGTGTCAAACCTGCGAATTGAGTAGTTTGTTCAAGGATTTCGATTGACCAAGTCAATTTCAATTGTCAACTTCAAGTGTTGAAGAGAAGAATCAAAGTATCAAAGAGATTGCACTCCAAACTTTATTCAACTCAAGTAAATTTTATTTTGTACATTTATTTGTGTTTATTTATCTAATAAACAAAATTTGTTGTTACAGCTGGTTCTATACTTGGTTCCATTGTGTTCATAAAACATCATAGATTCAATCCCAAAATTCAGAGTTTGCTTATAATCTACTTCTCTTCCCTCTCAGGAATTCTACTTTCACACTAATCCACCCCCTACCCCACCACCCAACCTAGACAAAAGTACTGAATAAACATGAAATTCTATTAATATACTATGAAACAAAAATGAACTTACTTGGGAATTTGTGTCTTTGTACCAGATCTGCTTCTAGCCCTCATTGAATTTAGGGATGAATCAAAAGACTCCATAGGAATTTGTCTCTGATCAAATCAAACAACAAAACCTTTTTTTTTTTTGGATTCAAACTTTGAAATCCTCTAATTTCTGCATAAATCTTGGCACCATGAAAAGAGATGAGTCAACTGAAATTAAAGCATCACTACTTTGTATGGATATTAACAGCAAAAAGATAAATGTGTGATACCTTAAAGATATTTATGTAATACCTTAACTGAAGCATATGTATAAATTGTTTTAAACTTATTTATGTGATACTTTAAAAGAAATATTTAATGCCTTAAACCATAAGTATTTATACATTAAAGGTAAATATGTAATATCTTAAATGTCCACAAATGTAATATATACCTTATACTATAATCATCAAGACCTTAAAATGTAAATATATAATACCTTAAAGATGCATATGTAATACCTTATACTATAAGTATTAATATCTTAAAGGTTATAAATATGTAATACCTTAAATGTGCACATATATAATACATCATACTATAATCATTAACTAGTAGTGTACATGTGCGTTGCACAGTGTGTTATATATATAATTATTAAAAAAATATAATAACATATAAAATGTAATGATTATTATTTTAACAAAAATATATTGATACTTTTTTAATTTGTATTAGTATAAAGCTAGGTATTTTAATTTTAAATTTATGCCATTATAAATAATTATATTCGAAAATATTAGAAATTTGAAATATATAAAATAATATGTTAATCTATGGATTAAACAAACAAATAAAAAAATTGTGTCAGAACATTATATGGGTAGTAAAATTTTAAAAAATAAATTTAATATTGAAAAATAAGTTATATGTATTAGAAACGTTATGATTTAAGTATTGAGATAAATAAATTTATATTTTATTGACATTTATAACTATAAATACACACGTATTTAATAAAAAAAATTTGTTCAACGCCACATATAACTCATTTATTTTAAATCAAATAAAAAATTATATCAACTTATCAAATACATGAAAATCTCTCTTGCTATCTATTTAAATGAAACAATTCAAAATTGGACTTATCTACACATTTTGAATAAAAAAATTATGAATAATAATTATAAGATTGATAAGTCAATATATTAGGGACTAAGAATGATGAAATTTTAATTTGTGAAAAACCAGAAAAATTACCTTTGTCCAATCTCTTATGCCACTTCAATTAATCAGAATATAAATATAAATAAAATTTGACAACAAATAAATATAAAATAAGAAAGATAAAATAAAATATTTGTATATAATTCAAATGAATAAGTTGGTTAACTTGCAATAATAATTTTAATTTAATTTTTTTCTATTTGATATGTTTTATATGTGTAATCTATTAAGTACACCTACAATATTTTTTAATGTCTACATTTTAATATCAATTTACAATAAATTAATACTATATATCATAAAATCGTTTAAAAATGAAAAATCATTGAAGTCCCACACACATACATTTCCATATTTCAGTTTGATAAATTTTATATGAATATTAAATTTAAGATCATTAAATAATGATTGATTTTATATATTATATATTTAAAATTGATTTAAAATAGGGTAAATTACAAAAAACCACCCCAACTATCGACTTTTTAAAATTGCAACCTAATCTGTTTATTTTTTTTAAGATTGCCACCCAGTCTTTCTGTGATTTTGCTGATTACAAAATTTCTGGTCATTTTTCCGGCAAATGAATTAATTTTTTTTCACTTTGCAACGCAAACTTTAATTTTTTGTCCAATCGCAAATCATGATTTTTTTTCGCTTCACACCTTTATGTTATATATATGAGTGTGACATCTATGTTATATAAGTGTGATCGATATTCATAAAATAAATATTAAGAAAATATTGGTCAAATTTGATGAAATAAATGTAACATCAGTAAAAAATCGATGAAATATCAATAAAATATCAGAATATATTGGTAAATATAGGAAAAATAACAATAAATATATGTACCCATATTTCCATCGATATCAATATTTTCACGATATTTTCGTGAATTTAAGTTACCTATATTTTCACCGGAATCAAAATTTTCATTCTTGGTTGCAATCTGATAAAAACACAAAGTTCAGGTTGCAATTAGATAAAAAAACAAAGTTTAGGTTGCAAAGTGAACAAATTAATCTCCATTTCGCTGGAAAATTTGCAATCGACAAAACCACAGAAAGACTGTGTGGCAATCTGAAAAAAAAAAAAAGATTAGGTTGCAATTTGAAAAAAGTCGATAGGTGTTAAAATAAGTACTTAAAAATAAGATGAGAGATAATAAATATATAATCCCTTATTTCATATTATTTATCTATTTATTTTTTTAATTTGAAATTTCTATACAATAAATACTAAATTGAGTATCATAACTGATTTCTTAAATTAAATATTTATTTATTTGTATTGAATTTCTTAAAATACAATAAATAGATTTATTTATTTTTATTTGTATTGAGTTTCTTAAAATACAATAAATAGGTTTATTTGTATTTATTTATATTGAATTTCTTACCATAAATACAATATGAAAGCAATTTATAGGTTTCTTAAAATAGTAATTATTTAATAAGTAGATAATTTATTGTAGTTATTTTTGACAGGATATCCTGCTTTTATATATATATATATATATATATAGATATCTTAAAGGTACATATGTAATACCTTAAAGGTGTATATGTATTATTGTATACTATAAGAATTAATTATTAAAGGTAAATATGTAATACCTTAAAGGTGCATATGTAATACTTTATACTATAAGCATCAATACCTTAAAAAAAAAAAAACATAAAAGGTGCATATGTAATATCTTACGCTATAAGGGTGCATTTGCTTCACTTGATACAATAAGCTTGATTGTATCTCAATGATATATTGAGAATGATAGATAACCTTGGCTATGTATTAAGATGTTTGATTGGACTTTACATCATTGATACTATTATAATGTTAATAATAATAACTTGTTTGCTTTGGATTTTCTGACCATTGGTTATAGTGTGTATTTACAAAAATACCTCTCACATTAATTCTTACTTCCACATCTTCACCTTTACACCTGAAATTCAATTTGAATATTCATTTATTTCAACATTGAAAAAATGTTGAAAATTATATGTAAGACACGTACAAATCTAGTATAACATCATAAAAGTTTTGAATCTTATTTATATATGCTTTCATATTGTCAATAACCACACAACAAATTGTAGCTAAAATCAGTTAAAACCAATCTATCTAACATAATCCAGAACCCAAAAAAATATAACAATTTGTCATACTACTTGGAAGATCTTCATATATCTCCACACAATTTCATCATTGGCCATTCCTCCTTTGCTGCATCAGTAAACTAGAAGAAGATGTCCAAGTCTTCAGATGCTTGTATAATTAATTTTGTAGCCCGTAGTTTTTGTTGCAGTGTTAAACCTTCAATCTTCTCCATGAATGCAAATACTTTCTTTCTCGTGTTTGACAAGTCAAACTCATGACCAATCCTTTGGGTCATTTCTCCTAATCTAGATGAGGCAGTCTCATAAAACTTGTTTACTATCTCACATATAGGATCAGTATGTTCAACAAATTTACATTTTCTACTAACTATTTTCTTTCCCGCGACACTTGATTCTGGTTGACGCATGACATCGCTTCGGTCTCATCATCTAACTCAATAAATATCTTATCAAATTGCTTAGTATTATCATTATCTTGATTTCCATCACTATGGTCTTGGCCTGCTAGCCTTACCAAAGTCCTCTGCTCCTACACCATTGGCTCTATCTTTGCCGAAAATCTCACACCAATCAGGATGAAATGGCCAAGTCTTTACCTCATCAATCTTGCATTTGGATCAATCTAAATAATCAAGAAGATGACAAAATGCATATGAATGACAGTTTGCATAACATATGAATTATATCAAAAATCAAATGATAAGTATGCATATATATCAAAATACATATGAACAAAAGTGTTTCATACCTTAACATAAGACTCCCATGCATCATTGTTTGACTCAATCATTTTGATCTTGTCATTGTAACCTATTTCAGTCTTTCCCAACATTGAATATAAACTCCAATTCTTTTTCCACACATGAAGCCAGGAATTTATATGTGGCGTAACCTTGATATTAGTTGAAGGAAAGTGTTTTACCAATATTATTTCCAACGCCTTCAAGTAGCTAGTTTTGAATCCATTCTCGGATTTCCAGCCTCCAGCAATGCTTTCTTTCATTGCAGTGAGTAAAACCTTCTCTTCACGAGCACCCCAGCTTCTTCTACCTTTATCATTCATAATACGTGATGGCCGAACGAACTTGAATGAAGGCTACTCCATTGAACTTCAGGTTGTCTGCAAAGTAACCATAAAATTATTGCATGACAAACTACATTAGACAAAAATAAAATAAAGAATTATTGTTACTGGCAACCACACCAATTATCGCAAAGTAGTTAAAAATATATCTAAGAAAAGACTAAAACCAAAAATAAATAAAATGAAAGTAGTATATTCTTACTCAACAATTTCAATTTTGGACATCCGAAGGTCAGATGATAGTTCAACAAAAGTACAAGGTCAGCTATATACAAATCACTAAACATGTAATCTCCATTCATCAAACATCGATTGAGGTAGATTATCTCACCAGTTTGACCATGCTCGTGATGATTCGATGGTGTCTATGAAATCAACAGCTCCTTCAGGATCATTATTCACTATTATATCAGGCAACTCTTGCTCCAATGGGTCGATTGGCATCTCATTGTGTATAAAGTTGTGAATGAGCGCACAAGCTAATATCATTCTATTTTGAATCTTAATAGAGTAAAATGTAGGACTTCTTAGGAAGGCCCATCATTTTTTTAGCAGCCCAAAAGTTTGCTATATTATATTGTGAGCTTTTGCATGATTCATGTTGAAGAATTTTTGGTATGTCCATGGAAGGGAGGATCCATCACCCTAGTCATCTAAGTGGCACCTCACTGCTTTGTATGGAGTTAAAAAACCCTCCCCATCTGTGTAGCCATTATCGCATAAGTAGTAATGATCTGCAACATCAAAATATAAGATAAATATATATGGTTTAGTTGTTCAAATGTCAATAGTACACCAATGAGTTTAAATAGATGTGTCAAATCTGATTTTTTTTAGATCAACAATATAGAATGCAACAACTATTACTATTATAAAGGGAATTACCTTGTGGCACTTTTAAACCATTGGGTCGGCTAATAGCATCTTGTAACACTCTTGAGTCAGCGGCTGAGCCCTCCCAACCGGTCAACATGTATACAAATCGCATTCTTCGATCACAGTACAACAAGAACATTAACTGATACACCACCTTTCCTTATCTGATATTGTGCCTTATCAGTCTCAGGAAATGTAACATCAACATAAGTTCCATCTAATGCACCCAAACAACCCTAAACATGAAATAAATTCATGATTATAATTTATTATCTATGAAATCCATACCCATAATGCAATGTCAAATTAACTTCAAATATAATTACCTTAAACCATTTCCATCTGTGATGCATGCACTTATCATCCACAGGGTTTGGTGTTGCTAGGAGCGTTTGATGGAGCTTCAGAACAACATTTAGCACAACATGGAAATGTTTGCTAACTGTTTGTCCACTTCTTTTCAAATAAAATTGAAGTACATGAATCTTGGTATGATGGGCTAAGACACTCAAGAATTATGCAACCTTGTCAAGGACCGACACATACCTCGTGTCAACTAGATCTCCCCCATGTCTTAGAAGATAGCATAATCGAGAGAATGTATCACAGTTCAGTCTAAGATTGTTGAAACAATTACTATCATTAATATTGATAAGATATGTCATGTGTTCTACTTGTTTTCGTATTCTATCAACCATCTGATACCAAATCCTATGGTCACGATGCCTACGGAGATTTAAATTCCTATTACGGTACCTTGTTAATAAAAGGATTCAGTCTATTGAAACGAGCAATTTGGCTAAGATACTCACAAGAATGACACAAAAAACCTTAATTGTATGCAGATGAAGAACGAACAAATTGAACCATAAAACAAAATCAAACACGCAAAGATTTAAGTGGTTCGGCTCGCCAACATCAAACTACATCCACTGGAAGAAGAATCAAACCAATTCACTATGAAACGAAAGAGAATTTTGAGTTACAAGATGAACCCTAATCGCTAATCTCACTCAAACTCGTAAATTACAAAGTAATGTTTACAACTGAGTAATCTCTATTATATAAGAAAGAAAACCCCTCAACCAATTTCGCAATTGAATAACAGAATCTTCATGAATTTAGGAATCAAATCTAAAATATGCGTTCAAAACCCTAACCTACACCCTAGCAGTTATAATAGACTTGGACCAGTTTTCACTGCAGCTAAATAACCTCCGGTTTAGGCTTCATTCAGCTGGTTCTTGATGAATTAAATCGGCTGGTTCCTTAACTTGCAGAGGATTTCAGAGTTGCCCACATTCACAATTCTCCACCTCAACTTGAAATCGCATGATCTTCTTCCTTGGCTACTTGAATTACTCCTTGAAACCGTCTTCCCAGCTTGTTACTTTGACTAACCTTCTGCAATAAGAGAATTTGTCCCCTGGCAAAAATTTTGTCAACACGTCTATTGGGTTGTCAGCAGTTCCAACCTTCTTAGCTGCTACATCTCCCTTCTCAATCATATCTCTTACAAAATGAAGTTTAATGTCTATGTGCTTGCATTTATCACTGAAAAACTTGGTGCTTTGCTAAGTGTAGTGTGCTTTGATTGTCATAGTAGATGTCCACTCTTCCTTGCTTGACTTTCAGTTCCTTAAGCATTCCTCTGAGCCATATCGATTCTTTAACAGCCTCAGTCATAGTAATAAATTCGGCTTCAGTAGGGGAAAGGGCTACAACAGGCTGCTGCATAGCTTTCCAGCTGATAGTTGTTCCAAATAGCTTAAAAACATAACCTGTTATTGATCTTCGAGTGTCCAAATTGCCTTCAAAATCAGAGTCAACAAAACCTTCAAAGAGATTAGAATAGTTAGTAGATTTTGAGAAAAACAATTCTAAATGACTTGTTCCTTTGAGATATCTCATTATCCACTTAACAGCTTCCCAATGTTGTCTTCCTAGATTTGACATATATCTGCTTACTACACTTATAGAAAATGAGATATCCGGTCTACTGCATACCATTGTATACTTTATGCCACCCACAACATTTGCATAATGAATTGATTCCATAAGTGATCTTTCTTGTTGTGTTGTAGGACTTTGACTTGCAGTACTGAGTTTGAATTGTGTTCCTAATGGTGCTATAACAGTCTTAACTTCATGCATGTTAAATCTTTTTAGCACCATTAGCACATAATCAGTCTGATACAGGAAGAGTTTGCTCACTGCTCTATTTCTCATAATATCCATTCCAAGTATCCTCCTTGATTCACCAAGGTCTTTCATTTCAAACTGAGATTTTAGCTCTCCCTTTTAACCTTATGATTCTTTCCATGCTTTTACTTGCAATAAGCATGTCATCCACATAAAGAAGCAAGTAAGTATAGACAGAGTTCCTATCTACTTCCAGATATACACAGCTATCATAGTTGCCTCTAATCATTCCAATGCTTGTCATGAAATTATCAAACCTTCTATACCACTCTCTGGGGCTTTGCTTCAAACCATATAAAGATCTTTTCAGTAAGCACACTTTGTCTTCTTTTCCAGGCTGAACAAAGCCCTCAGGCTGCCTTATGTACAATATTTCTTTTCCATGGAGAAAGGCTATTTTAACATCTAGTTGATGAAGCTCCAAGTCCTCTTGAGCTACCAAGCTAAAAGGATCCTTATTGACACATGTTTAACCACAGGAGATAAGATTTCATTGTAATCTATTCATTCTCTTTGTGTGTATCCTTTTGCAACAAGTTTAGCCTTGAATCTTACTTGCCACTTCAAGCTTTTTCTTCAAGATCCACTTGCAACCTATCAATTTCTGATTATCTGGTTTTGAAACCAGTTCCCAAGCGTGATTCTGTTCCAGTGACATGAGTTATTCATTCATAGCTTCAATCCACTTGTCTTTCTCCTTGGAAGCAAATGTTGTTTTGTAGTTTGCTGGTTCATAACTTTCTATTTCTTGAGCTACTGCCAATGCAAATATAATACACTGTATCTGCTTGTCCATACCTTATTGGTGGCCTAATGGTTCTTCTGGCTCTATCTCTAGTTAGATGATAATCATTGAGTGCCTCCTCAACTTGAGTTCCAATGTTTTCATCTTCACTTTCTCCTTTTGATTCTTCTGAGTTATCAGTAGTGTGTTGTTGGTTTGAGCCCTCTAGCTCTACCTGAACTTGTGATTCTTCTTTAGTGGAGTTTGAAGGTTCATCTTGGGGCACTAAGATTGAGTCCTTGTTCAGTTTGTACCCCATAACACCTTCCTTAAACATAACATCCCTGCTTATAAAACATCTGTGATTCCCAGGTTCTAAGCTCCACAATTTATATCCTTTTACACCAGTTGAATACCTAATAAAAATGCATCTTATAGCTCTTACTTCTAGTTTATCCTGCCTAGTATGAGCAAAAGCAAGGCATCCACACACTTTCAAATGAGAATAGTTAGGGGGCTTACCATACCACAACTCATTAGGTGTCTTGAAATGTATAGGAGATGATGGACTCCTATTGATTAGGTAAGCTGAAGTCACCACAACCTCTCCCCAAAAGGACTTTGGCAAAATTTGCATCCAATACTAGACATCTAAATCTTTTAATTCTATTCATTCTTTCTGCCAATCCATTTTGCCGAGGTGTTGCTACCACTGTCTTGTGTCTAGTAATGACTTTGTTCCTGTAAAATTCTTGAAATTCCTCTGACAAATATTCTAAGCCATTCTCAGTTCTAAGAAATTTAAGCCTTTTACTTGTCAGATTTTCCTGCAGAGTGATCCATTTTTTGAATTTTTCAAAAGCATCATTTTTATGTCTAAGAACATACACCCATACTTTTCTTGTGAAATCATCAATCAAGGTTAGAAAATACCTTCCACCTCCATGAGTTTATGTTCTTGAAGGTCCCCAAATATCTGAACGAGAATATTCAAAATTGTCATGTTGTTGTATGTTGTCCTATTGGGAATGGTGTTTTGGTGAGTTTTCCCAAGATGCATTGCTCACATTTTCTGGCTTGACTATTTGTGTCTCTCCTAGGAGTTTTTGTTGAGATAGTTTGATCAGGCCTTTACCACCAATATATCCCAACCTCTTATGCCACAAATCAGTTTCTTCCTTGCTTATTATTGCTGCAGATTCTCTTGATATTGTACTTCCAATCAGGGTGTAAAGACCATTTATCTTCCTATCTTTCATGATGAGCTTATCTCCTTTTGTTACCAGGATTTCTTCCTTCTTGGTGCTGAATTCATAACCTGCACCATTCAACAAGCCAAGTGAGATTAAATTCCTTTTCAAATCTAGAATGTACCTTACATCTGGGAATGTTTTGATTTGGCCATCTTGGAGTTTCGGTCTAATATTACCAATGCCATAAACCCTACATGATCGATCATTTCCTAGTAGCACCAATCAACCCTTTTCAAGTTTCAAATCTTTGAACCACTCTTTCACTGGGCACATATGGAAGGATCAACCTGAATCCAATACCCACTCATTTGATATGTTATCCTTTGAGACACGTAGCATATCAGTTGTTTCAAATTTCTCAACCACAGTAGCTTGTTGGGAAGTATTTACTAATTTTTGCTTCCTCTTTGGAAAATTTCATTTAAAGTGACCCGATTTATGGCAGTAATAACACTTCCTGGTATCTTGAGTATCACTAGCAGATTGACTTTGGTCTTGATCAGACTTTTGAGTGTTTTTTCTTCTTTTTAATGTTCTTCTGGTTATTCTTGAATCTAACATTCAAGCCTTCACCTAAATTTTGCTTCTTCTGATTTGTAGCCCCACTCAGTGCTCTTGATCCGATGACTATTTGAACCTCATCAAGAGTGAAATGAACTACCCTCCCATTTACTAAAGCATCTCTAAAATATTGGTATGATTTTAGCAGGGAATTAAGTAGAATAAGTGTTTTATCCTCGTCCTTTTGCTTCTCATCAACATTTTCCAATTCATCAATTATTTGATTGAATTCATCCATCTTCTCAAGAATCTTCTTCTCATCTTCAATTTTGAACGAAATCAACTTCTGTTTTAGAAACAACAGGTTGGCGAGAGACTTTGTCTGTCTTTTCCTTATAAACTTCTCGTAGAGCTTTCTCACTTAGACATAGGATAATTGCACTTTGAGATTTCTTGGAGAGTTCTTCTCTTCTTTCAGCCGATATTGATGAAGATGTATCTCCTTCTTCACAGATAGCTTCCTCCTAACATTGCTGAATGAGTATGACTTCCATTTTCACCTTCCATAAGTTGAAATCCCCAACTCCGGTGAATTTCTCAACGTCCATCTTCATCCCCGTCATCTTGCAGCTGCTCGTTTCCCATAGACGGTGCCAATTGAAAGGATTCAGTCGATTGAAACGAGCAATTCAGCTAAGATACTCACAAGAATGACACAGAAAACCCTAATTGTATGCAGATGAAGATCAAACAAATTGAACCATAAAAGGAAATCAAACACGCAAAGATTTAAGTGTTTCGGCTCACCAACATCGGCCTATATCCACTGGAAGAAGAATTAAACCAATTCACTATGAAACGAGAGAGAATTTTGAGTTACAAGATTAGCCTTAAACCCTAGAGTTTTCCCCTTCACTCTTGAAGAACCCGAATCGCTAATCTCACTCAAACCCATAAATTACAAAGTAATGTTTACAACTGAGTAATCTCTATTATATAAGAAAGAAAACCCCCCAACCAATTTCGCGATTGAATAACAGACTCTCCATGAATTTAGGAATCAAATCTAAAATATGCTCCAAAACCCTAACCTACACCCTAGCAGTTATAACAGACTTGGACCATTTTCACTGCAGCTAAATAACCTCCGGTTTAGGCTTCATTCGGCCGGTTCTGGATGAATTAAATCGGCCGGTTCCTTAACTTGCAGAGGATTTCAGAGTTGCCCACATTCACAGTTAACATATGACTAAATAAGAAAAATGATTGAGTATGATCTTCTGAATAACTAAAAAAATTTATGCATTTCTCCTCCCTATATCAGCCATTGATACTACAACAAATTAATCAACATCCCAAAGGACATCAACCAAATATTGCACTATTTACAGTTCTAAATGATGTCTACTGCACTTTTTTTACTGGATAAGTAAATCATATGAAAGCTTACCTCAGATTTGTATAATCAACATTGCAGGCTTTGATGCGTCTATCCCTGCATCAAACATTATCAAGTGATCAGCCAGAAAAAAAACATATTGAATATCAATTCAATAAATAATACAAAGAGAGATGACAAGTTCTACGAGATTTTTTAGTAGATAAATGGAATCACACATGTTTCCAATCTAATTTGTAGAAGTAAACCCTAATTTCTAAAATCAAAAGTTATATTATAAAAAAAATGAAAGAAGAACGAATGAAGAAGCTAACAAATTAATATCAATGAGCTTTATCAGAGTTAAATCTTCATCGAGAAAGGCCATAGCGATGAACTACATCGAGCTTCTCACTCATGATCGTGCGCAGTATAAAAATGAAAATTGATTTTAGAATCAGGAAATTGGAATATGTGATGGATATTGAGAATTGAGGGGCAATTTAGTCAATTAACATATTAATAAAATTAGATGTACATGATTGATCCTGGAAAGCCAACTGGTAATTGTTTCAAATTCTCGTAAAACAAATAAGTAGAGGTACAATCGCCTCCAGATTCAATTAAAAATGAAAAGCGGGACTTGCTTCGTGGAAGGCATAATCCGGGTTAAAGCTTAAGTAAGAAAGCCCACCAGTGAAATAGATTTGGATAGTGGATCACTCCTTGAACATGGGATGTGATATAAGCCATTTGCATGATGAGAAACAAACTTTTCTATTTCCAGTGCCTTAAGTATGCCAACCAAACAAGTTAATAGGATTGATGGGTAATATAATCAATTGTAATAATGCGAAGCAAACACACCCTAAATATTAATATTTTATAAGTAAATATGTAATACCTTAAAAATAAATATGTAATATTTTAAAGTTAAGTGTGTGATATCTTAATTGTATTTATGTGATACCTTAAAGGAAAATAGTATTACAGAAGAGTAGTCAATTGTGAATATGAAATTCTCCAATAAATAAAATTCGATTACTTACGGATTTACCTTTACGATGAACTGAAATACTTCATGAAGTTGAATATGTAATGTTTCTTACTAATTATTAACAGTTTAAGTGCATTCAAATTTGTTGTTTTTAAGCATTGGAAATTTTGTCAACAAATTTTATTTCAAAGGAAACATAATTGAATGAGTGAGTCTAAGAACACACAATTTTTGTCTCCCTTTATTCACAGTAAAATCAAAATACAAAATGTCAACTCTACTTACAGAAACTTTAGAACTCCAATCAAAGAAACAACATAAACAATGATTCAACATTGAAAGAAACCAAAAAATGGGAATCAACCAAAGCAACTGCAAAACTAGAAAAAAGACTATAAGATTGGATTATAAATTCACTCCACATATTAAATATCTATACTGCTGTGGCATACTCTACAATCTCCACACCCATCACCAATTTGTTACTAAGTATGCATGTGACACATCAGAAATTATCATATGATATTGTTGGTCTCAAGTGGTTACAGGGTTGGAGGGGCATGAATGAACCTCTCTTTTTTTCATGTTTTTCTCTCTATTCGTTGCAAGCTGCTGTAAGCTATCGCTATTTGCAGCAAATTAACAGATTCGTGTTTTGCTTACAACAAACTGGTTACTGCAGCTTCACACTTAGAGTATATGCACAACAGAATTGTTAAAGAATAGAGAGTTTCAACAAATATATTCTAACATTTTTAACTATTCGTTAATATGCTAGATTCACAGATAAGCACATAATAAAGCCATATACATGCATGCAACAGATATAAGAGATGTATGCTGAAAGCAGTAAATAAACACAAGGCTTTATAAAGGTTCGAATGTGGTGTAACCCTTCCACATCCTCTCCTCTTCTTCACAAGGAGGATATCCACTAGAGTATTTAGATTTAAAGAACCCTTTCCAACTAAACACAACTCTAAGGACACACATGCCTACTAAGTTTCTTACTCCCTCTCAAGGTTTCTGCAAACAAAGTGGATCCATATAGGATGTTGTCTTTTACAAGACCAAAACGCACAACAATGATTCTTTTCCTCTCAACTGTGGACACCAAACTAAAACAACCTACACACAGAGTAAAATGAATGGTTATAAGACAATTTCTCCAAGTCTGGTGAAGCTAGAACACTCCAAATATCTTTAATGCTGGAATGCTCTGCTTCGAGGTTGAGTGAGGGACTGAAAATACTAGATATTCAATTAAGCTTGTTGATCGCTGAATGTATAACTTCAATACGCGATTCTAAAGTTCAGTCCTCTTGTTTTTCAGCCTCACTCCTTCCTTTTATATTTGGTGGAATGCACTAGTTGAAGAGTGCACATTCCACGCGTCTTCATTTTAGCTCATTTCTTCTGCTGCTGCATCCTGATTCTTGATCCATTCACGCACAAGAATATCCTCTTTTGATTCGATCTGGATTGTTGTCATTCATTCTTCTTGATCTTCATTGATCTTCAAGATACAACCATTTAATGCGCTCCTGAAAAAGGTGGAGACATGCTCCTCTTTAAGCTCCAGCATCATTAAATGCGGTTGTCCTTCTGTTGCAGATCGCATGCAGTTGCTCAGGCCAGGTGGCAGCTCTTCATATGCTCACCATCCTTGATTTTGTCTTTATGCATTGGCCTGTCGAGCACTGCAGCTTCAACTGAAGTTGATGTTTTTTCGTATTGGCAGAAACATGCAGTGGATGTTGATTTCTTCGAAGTTGATTCTAGTTTACATGTTCCACTTCAATTACTACAACTTATTAGCGGTTGCTGCATCTAGAGTCGCTACTTCTTGTAGGTTGCAGCTTCCCAGCATGCAGCATGCATCAAAACTTTTCTCCTGAAGCTCTTCCAAGTATAGCTCATTGTATGCAGACTTCTTTCTTTCCATGTTGCTTACAGCTTGCAGCTCTAGGTTTTAGTGGAAGACTTCTTGGTAGAACATTGCTACTTATTGAAACTACAATTGGAAATATATGAATTTAAAGACAGTAAGGTTACAATGGTTTTATCTCATCAAAATCTTTAAGTGCTTCTTCTTACAATTTCCCCCTTTTTTATGATGAAAAAACCTTTGATAAAAGTTGTTGTAACATACTAAGTTTTTCCCTTAGGTAAAAATAAAATATGAGACTTCTGTTTTTCCTCTTCCTTTTTTTTTTAAATTTTTTTTGAGTCTTCTGTTTTTTGCTCCCTTTTTTTTTTTCTTGGAGTCTTTTGTTTTTGCTCCCTTTCTGTTTTTTTTATGGTTCTTTCGTATCAAAACTGAAACTAAAACAAATAAAAAAGAAAAACCAAAGAACTATGTTCTAAAGAGTTGAACACTTATTGGAATTGAAAGATACAATGCAGAAAAGTAAAGGTAAACAAGGGATGGAGTCTTCTGCATCCTATTCAGTGAAATCCAATCTTCTTGAAGTTGCAGCAGCCTCTTCCTTCTTCTCTTCAAACTTGAACGGTTTCTTCCACCAGTTCAATATTAACTCTTGGTAGGTCTTCTCGAACTGCGCTTTCATCCTAGGATCATCTATCTATCGCAGCGAGAAGTCCTCCTAGAAGGGTACTTGTTTTTCCTTCTTCACCTCTTCCAACAGTTCCTATTGCAGCAGTAGCTTTACAATCCTGAGCATTTGCTCATAGTCTATTAGTGCTGCAGAGCAGTTCGGATATCCTTTGAAGTAGTCCCTTTTGCAGAGAATCTTGAAATATCTCAAGAATCTCGAAATCTTGTAGAGTCTAATTTGTTTAAAGGTTGGATTCTTGTCTCTGGCTAAAGTATACTTCGTGAAAATGTCCAAGTTCCAGAGATCAAGATCATTTGTTAGTCTGAGGTCGAGCAATATTGAAATTTTAGGAGACTTGTTGAATTGATCAACACTTGGAACTTCTTGTGGCGGAAACTTCTGCAGCGTTGCATCCATCTGATGCATAACTATTGATTTTTCCTCACCCACAATACCCAGTCTACTGATCCACCTTTTCTTCTCAGCCTTCTTCTTAACTTCGGACTTCCTTGCAGCATAGAATTTTTTATCTTCCATCTTCAGCAAGGGCACGTTTAGAGATTTTGTGCCTTTTTAAAGATGGTGAGTCTTCTCTGCTTCTGCTGCTCTGGCCCCTCTTCCGGCTTCTTGTTGACTCTGTTGCATCCTTCCTTCCAGTCTTCTTGGATACAGCGTCCCCTGCTGTCCTGCTTACAGCACGTCCTGCACCACCAGCACCATCATCATTTTTTATATCTTTCTTTTGCTGGGGCAGAGGACTTGTCCTTCTCTTCTTCTCCCAAGGTTGCAGCAGTTCCTCCTCATCATCATCATCTTATGTTGCATCAATCTCCCTTGCAGTGTCCTCCACAGCTTGCAGTAGCAACTTCTATGCTTCAGTTGGATCACCTTTTGTTAAGGTAGGAATAGACAACTTTTCAGATACTTCTTCCCCCTTTTTGGCATCATCAAAATATCGCTTCCCTTGGTGATCTCCTACTGCATTCTGCGGTCCCTTAGAGAGTCTGGTTCATCTCCCCCAGCAACAACTCAATGTTGGTCAGTCTGTCATCCATACTTTTCACTTTAGAGCCCTGCTCATTGACTTCACTCTGAATGGTGGTAAAAGTGCTGCCATGAGCTGTAAGTGTATCGAGACAGTGCTTAGAGTTTGCTTCGTCTCATTTCTGAAATTGGTAGCTAGCAGATCTGTTTTCTTCCGGAGAGTGTGCTTCTTCGTCCATTCTTCGTTCAGCGCATCTCGAATAACATTTGGGATCTTCTCTAATTGCTCTGCCATCTTCTTCAAATCGACGTGGGTTGAGGGTTGACTGACTTATGTTCCTGTAGAACACTAGCTAGATTATCAATAGTAGAGATAATCTTACTGAAGGATTCTTCAGGAGTCGGAGAACTTGTAGCTGGTGGTTTTAAGGATTTAGTAGGTGCAGTAATAATGAGTTGTAAGTTCTCTTCATTCCCTTGTTGTGATTGTAGCATTGTGCTCTTAATGGACTCTTCCCAAGCCTTCAGGGCTTCAGGGTCCATCACAACTTTGTCTTTGTAAGAAATGTCTGCCATCCGGGAGGCTGCAACACCAGAAGTGGAGGGCTCGTCTTCTTCATCTAGCTCTTTAGCGAAGTCGTCAGCCCCTCTATTAGATCCTTCAGGAGAATCACCGAGATTGTCTTCAAGAGTCACTTCTGCATCCTCGTCCTCCTGAGCAACATCAACCTCTTTGGGTTCCTCTAGCTGCTTGACTTCATCTGCAACAACCACTGGTTCGTTGCTCTCCTTTTCTTCCTTCTTTTGGCCATTTTCCCCTTCTGCAGCTTCAACCTCCTGCTGAGGTGCCTCTTGCTGCATGACCTTTCTTTTCCTCCTACTGCAAGCTCTCCATCATCCTATGTACAGCCTTTAACATTCTTACTTGCAGCACACTCTTCTCCTTGCTTGCTAGTCTCCTCCTTTTCTTCAGCTGTAGCTGCAAGCTCCTCCTCTTCGTGCTTTCAACCTTCTTCTTTGAGCTCTTCCTGATCCGCATCTTCAGTGGACAAGTCTCTTGCAACATCACCTAGGAAAGGTGCCTGCTCAACCTCAATGTCCTTTGCAGCATCAGGTGACTCTGTTGCGTCTATCAACCCTACAGCAGACAGTACTGCAACTTTTGCCAGTACCGGGAGACCTACCTCCGCAACTTTCTCCGTCGTTGCATCATCGTCAACTTCAGCATCAGGAAGACCTGTAAGAATAGACTTAATGATCTCTGATGGCTCCTTTTCTTCTACATCATCTTCCAGATATTAGTGTGATTCCTCGTAGTCCACCTGCTCCTTTTCCTCGCTGATTTGCTGTAAGGTCACGATCGGAGGTAGACTACTCATCACCGTGTCGAAGGTTGAAGAACTCCCTGATTTCATCGTGGGTGTATCCTCAGGTTGCAGTGACCTGATATGAGTTCCTGTTCTCCTTTCTTCATGGCTATGTTCCAAGGATTCATGCAGCTCCGACTCATCAATGTCATCCGCCGACTTTGGTACTGCATCCTTCGGAACTGCCTCGCCCATAGATGAATTTACCTCTACTACAGCCGTCAGGGCATTCTCTGTTGTTTCATTGGTGTTTTCAGGTTTGGATTGCTTGCGCTCCTTTCTTATAGTGATCATTGCAAAGTAGGCCTTGGTTGCAGCATTACGGACTTCAGCTTCGGCAGGAGGGACAGAGTCAAGCAGCATCTTGACATCCCGAGTTCCAGCCCAGAGCATGAGGGATTCTTCCGTCACAGTCTAATCCTCCCATGTCTGCAGCATCCAACTTTTCTGCAGTCTCGTGTCTTTCCAAACAGGAAGACTGATCATCATTTGGGCATCAAATCCCTCAAAAGAGATCTTGAATACCTCATTCACCAGTCCCTTCCTTATCTTCTTCACCTCCTCCTCCTTTTGCTATATGGAGAGGATCATGGCCTTCATACTCTTGTCCTGCTTCTCCTTCAGCAGCCTCTGGATCACACTCTTGCAGAGCTTCTTCCAGGGCCCATCCTTCATCCAAAGAGTCCTCTTCTTCTTTGTTGAAGTAGATGGAGGTTCAGTTGCTCCTGCTGCAACCTCCTGGGCATCCTTTGAACCCATGACACCTTCAACAGGGTCGGTGGTGGGTTCTCCTGTCTTCTCGCCATCATCTGCAGTTTTGATGGGAGCTTCTTCTCCTCCTTCGCTTCCTGCTGCTTCCCTCTTCTCCATTGGTCTAGCAGCGGGTATCTGATCCATACCCTCCATCTCCATGGTATGGTCATCTCCCCTAGATGCAGTTGATGCGCTGCTGCAATCTATTGGTGCAACAAGGCTAACTGTCCTTACAGGCTTCTAGGCTATCAACTTGGATCGCCCCTTCTTCGATGCCCTTGCTGCAACTAGCGTCTCTGCAGCACCTACAACCTCTGCTGTAGTATTACTTGCAGCAGCTCCCTCTGTTGCATCCATCCTACTTACTGCAACCTCCTCTCCTGCTGCAGCCTTCTTTAGCTTCACCTTATGCAGCAGGTTGACAGCTTTCTCCCTCTTCTTCTTGGAGGCTCCCTCTGCAGCTGCAGGCTCCGTCTCCTTCTTCTTCTTAGATTTTGCTGCAGGAGGGTTGCTGTCTGGATCTTCCCTGGGCTGTACTGTCTTTCCCTTCTTTGGTTCCCCAAGGAACTTACCAGCAGCAATGGGAACTGTATCTTGCAGTGGGATGTCCAAATAGTTCAGGATAACACAAATGACAATCCCATAGCTTCTTCGAGGAGTAGCCTTTGAAGCTTCTTCCCAAATCCTCTGAAGAATGAACCTGCTCCAGTTAACAGGTTCTTCAGCCATGATTGCTGACATCATCATAAATCAGAGATCGGTCCACTTGTCGTAGCACCCCAATCTACCTTCAATGATGTAGGAGCAGATGTCATGCAACAATGAGTACTCTGGTTTGAAGGCTTTCTTCAGAGTACCCATTCTTACTTCACCGTTCACTTCACCGGTGAAGAGATCCCACATTTTCTGGGAGTTGTCCTCCCCAAACTTCTGCAGAGCCTTAACTCCCATCCCAAAGGTGGAGATCTTGAAGGCTTCTCCAATGGTTTCCACTGAAACCTTATACTCCTTCCCATTTTCAGAAAAGATAATGCTCCTCCCTATTTCGCTCGTTCGGGCAATGGAGTAAAACTTTTTCACCGAGGTTTCAGAATAAGCACATCTATGGTCCTGCAGAAACCTTAGGATTTTTGTGCCTGCTAGCCTCTTGAATAGATCCTTCAAACACTCAGGATCGTATTCCTTGTTCATTAGTAAACCGGAGAGGTTCACAAGTCTTCCCTCGACTACAACAGTCTTCTTCACTACTATAGCCATTACGGATGTAAGTGCAAGAAGATTTTAGGGTTCGAGAAGATTTGCATAGAGAGAGAGAGAGAGAGAGAGGGAAAGTTTGAGTGTAAAAGTGTAAGTGATCTCAAGGAACATGATGAAGATCGGTTTTGTTGAAACTTCCTTGAATTTGAATCGATCAAGAGTTGAAATCAATCAACTCTGCTGATGTGTCACTCATTCGGCATTTTATTCAAAAATACAGAGTGACAATTTATAAATATGGCATAAGTCGAATAGTTGCTTATGCGCGCGCCTGCAATTACTGACTCAAAAGGGATTTTTGCATTTAATGCTAAAGCACATGTTTGCCGCCCTAATCATGATTATTATTTCATCCGAGGTTTCAACATTAAACACTAATATTGATTGCTCTGAGCACTAAGTGTTTAATATGCTGCTTCAGTTATTGTTTCGCAGACATGTGTTGTATGCATTTAAATGTTGTAACTTAAGCAGTACCTCTTTGTTGTATGCAGCATAGTTCCCCTTTGCTTGTGCATATCTTTCATTGTTGTATCTTTGCCTCTTAGCAATGCTGTAAGCAGTGTTCCCCCTTACTCCAATGCCTCTTCTTGTTGTAATCTGCCCAAGGACACATTACTGCAATCTCCCTGCATCTCTCTCCTTCTTACAACACTTTCTTGTTGTAACCTTGTCCCTGCAATCTTCATTGCAGCTTGACGATTCCAAGCTCATTTCTCAAGGTTGAAAATCTTGCTTCGTTAAGAGGTTTGGTGAAGATATCAGCTAGTTGTAGATCAGTATGGATCTTTTCAAGTACAACATCCTTCTTTTCAACATGATCTCTGATGAAGTGATGTATAATGTCAATGTGCTTAGTTCTTGAGTGGAAAACAAGATTGTGAGTTATTCCTATGGCATTTGTGTTATCACACATGATTGAGTTTCTTTTCCTTCAATGTCATAGTCTCTGAGTTGTTGTTGTATCCATGGAATTTGAGCACAACAGCTTCCAGTAGCAACATACTCAGCTTCTGCAGTGGATGTAGCAATAAAGGTTTGTTTCCTGCAGAACCAAAAGACAAGTCTATTGCCTAAGAATTGGAAAGTTCCACTTGTGTTTTTCCCGTCCACCCTGCAACCAGCAAAGTCAGAATCTGAGTAACCTTTCAAACTGAATCCTCCTTCTTTTGGATACCATACGCTGACATCCTGAGTGTCTTTAAGATATTTGATGATCCTTTTAGTTGCAACAAGATGAGATTTTTTAGGATATGATTGAAATCTTGTGCAAATTCTCATTACAAACATGATGTCTGGCCTACTTGTTGTAAGATAAAGAAGTGATCCAATGATCCTTCTGTACTTGGTGACATCGACATCCTTTCCAGCTTCATCTTTGTCTAAGCTCATGGATGTGCTCATAGGTATGCCTACAGAGGCTCCACCTTCCATACCAAACTTCTTAATGAGTTCATTTGTATATTTAGCTTGATTGATAAAGATTCTTGCATCCATCTGTTTTACTTGCAAACCCAAAACGAAGCTCAACTCTCCCATCATGCACATCTCAAACTTCTTCTGCATGAGGCAAGAGAACTTCTCACATAGTTGTTTGTTTGTTGACCCAAAAATGATATCATCAACATAAATCTGGACTAGCAAGATGCTATGTTCATCCTAGATTCTGAAGAGTGTTTTATCCAATGTCCCCTTTGTTGGAACCACCGGATCGCCGACTCTATGTAATTATCTAATTCAGGATCGAAAAGGTAATTAACATGCAGCGGAAAAATATTATACCTTTATTCACCGTAATAGGTGAAGACGAACCAGTTCTAAGGTCAGAACTATCGAACGAGTGATGAACCTTGAACCTCACGGTCTTCTGCCGTATTCCTATCCCTTCATTCGGACGTCGTGTGGGCGACAATCTTCCAAAGAATCAGAAAACTTGCCTCCTCAGTTCTCTCTCCAGCGAATCTGTTTTTATTTACGTGGATTAAGAAAACGTGATCTAGGAGGCACTGATATTAGGGTTATTTATAGGCTACAACAGGGACCCTGAGGAGGAATTAGGTTGGGCCTCCTGATGGGCTTAGGCGTCCTGTGTTCAGCCCGAACATCTCACCGAGCCTATTGATTTATTAATAAATCTCACCCATTGGTAAATTAAAGAAACAAACACTGAGTACACGTGCCCGTTATTATATAGGGATTAAGAAGATGTACATCCATAATAACAGAGGTCTTGTTCTTTTATTTATAGTCAGTACAAATCAAACAACCTCATATGGTCCTGCTCAATACATAAAAAATGTACTAGTGTAACTTTATAGTCAAGATAGACTAATACCAAATTACACTACAACCGTTCCAATGGTTTGTCCAAATCCATCTTGGTTGTGAGCTATTATTTATAATCTATAAGGAACTGATAGCATGATCTTCTGTGTGACACCACACACCATGTTATCTACAGTATAGACTAATCTGGACAACAGCAATAACATAAAATGCAAACATTTGATCACAATGAATCTCATATCATAAAGATGTTCATACAAAAGTTAGGCTTATAGTATACATCCTAACACCCTTTTTGAAGCCATTTTCATGAAGATACAGGAACAGAGTATCATACCAAGCTCTTGGGGCTTGTTTGAGTCCATACAGTGCTTTCTGCAACCTGTAGACTTCACTTGCAGCATCTTCTTCGAATCCTGGAGGCTGCTCAACATACACTTCTTCTACAAGGAGTCCATTCAGAAATGCACTCCCTACATCCATTTGGTAGACAATGAAGTTCATGTGAGCAACATATGCAAGGAAGATTCTTATAGCTTCATAGCATGTGACGGGGGCAAATGTCTTGTTGGTCCAAACTCGTAGTAGGCTTAGAGGAGGGTGAATAAGCCTACTCAAATTTTCAAAAATTTTCTTTTAAAACAAACGTTAAGTTACTCAGACAGGTAGCTATCGAGCTTACTATCCCAGAGGTTTCTGCTTGAGCAGTTACCTTAATGAACTTAAAGAAATTAGAGTTTTATGCACAGCGGAAATTCTTTAAAACAATGCTTCTCTTCTGAAAACCTTTTAAATGCTTATGAAATGGATATAAACACAACAACAGGTAAGCAAGATATATGTAGGAACAACAGTAAGCTTAAACACAGAAAGTTTAACACAAGATATATAGAGGTTTAAGGGTGGAGTAATCCCTCTACGTCCTCTCTATTCATTCACAAGGAGGAACTTTGTTAAGGAGAATGGTTCATTTACACAAGCCTCGCTTATACAACCTAAACCTAACAAGAACTACCAGTCAATCCCACACAAGGTTACTGCATAGTGACCAAACTCAACTAGCTCACACAGAGCTCTTGTTCTTCTACTAAAAACGCAAATACTTGATCAGGAACAGCCTCCGATCAAGCAACTCCTAACAGTCTATGAAAAATAAAGGTTTATTTTCAACAACACAAGCAGCAAGCTTTAGAATGAATAGCTATCTAGGCTAGAGGTTGCATGCTGCTAGACTTGAAACTTCTTAAAGGATTAAAATCTGAATTGTTTTGAATGCTTTGTTCTCGAGAGCTTCGGGTTTCAAGTTTCTTGTTTCAAGTTGGTATTCTTCAAGTCCCAGTCTTCTTCTATTTATAGGCGATGAGAAATCTGCCCATTGGAGAGAGCATCATTCTTCACAGCATGCATGGGGCGGTGTGGCCTCTTTTGGTTAGTCCGTACGAAGTTGTTGAGATTGTACGCCTCTGTTGCTGCAATCGCCATACCCATTCTGACAGTTGTTTTGTCCTCATTTTTGCTTCATTACGTGGCACCTTCTGATTGGTTGACTTGTAGGTGTGCCTAACGTAAACTCAGTATACTCATTTAGAGGTAACTGCCTTAGATAGGTTGCTGGTGTTTATTTGTCTTCTAGTAAGCTAGCTTACTTGTCTTTCATTTAGCCTAGTTCACTTGTCTTTCATTTAGCCAAGCTCACTTGTCTTTCATTTAGCCTAGGCTCACTTGTCTTTCATTTAGTCAGGCTCACTTGTATGAGTAGCATCCTCTCGCAGTAGTCTTCTAGTGTCTTTTTAGCAACCTGTTGAAGTGACCTATACTTAGTCATTTTTAACTTTCTTTTTGTGCAACAGGGTCTTCATTCCTTCTTCAAGCTTTAAGTCTTGATCTTTAAGTCTTCTGATCTTATACTAAGAGATTTACAATTGAAACTAAATATATAGGATCCTAGGCTCTAATCTATTACATGTTTTGTCTTCATCAAAATCTATACAATGTTCCTTACAATTTCCCCCTTTTTGATGATGACAAAACTTCCTTTAAGAGGATCAAAAGACTTAGCAATTTTATTAAGGACATTTAGCAGTAACCAAGAAAAACAAAAACAGATAAAGAAAAATCAGAGCCACACAGACAAGTTCACAAGCAATGAGCTTTTCAAAACAGAATTTTTTTTTTTTTTGAGTTGATAAAACAGAAAGATAACAGAGCTATACAAAATAAGAAAAGATAAACAAGAGAAAAAGAAGAAGAACAAAAAGTGGTAAGCAGGAGGAAAAAGGTTATAGGGAGCTATCTTCATCTCTTCAACTAGGAGGCTTTGGATCTTCTTTCATTGCGGGAACCTTTCCACCAATTCAGTATGGATTCCTGGTAGGTTGGTTCCATCATCCTCCTCATTTCTGGGGTCTCATCGTACCTTAACAAAAAATCCTCATGGAAAGGAATTACTTCTCCTTTTTCTATTCGGCTCTTCAGTCTCATCTGGATAGGAAGTACACCTCTACTGGAAAAGTTTCTGAAGCATTAGAGTCCCTCTCTGTGAGTCCTTCCATTGGAGTCCTTACACAGCTTGATGTAGTACTTCAGGTACTTAGCCCGCTTGTGATTCTCGATTTGAAGATAGCTTGGATTGGTGTCAGTAGGCAGATCGATCACAGGAAGCTGCCACTCTTGAAATCTTGAGCTTTTGACATCCGGGCTCCAATCAAGAAAAATGATTAAGGATTCTGGTGCCTCTCTTTCTCGCTCAGCCAATCCTTCAAGATCAGGTTGCTTCTGAGGCTGAAATAGTCTTGCAAGGCTTGCTTGGGCCTGTTTTAGAATATTCTCGTCAGAAGCCTTGAACATCTCATCGACTCTTCTTCTCTTCTCCTCCCTTTCATCATGCCCTCTTCATAGACCTGGATGAACTCCTGAGATAGCATCGGATTTACGTTTGGTTGATGCGCTATTTGAGTGTCCTTGGGTCCCTCATTTTTTTCTTTCTCCATCTCCTCCAGAATCCTTCATTGGTAAAATGGCGAGCTGCCTGCATGTGGAAGGATCCTGCTTCTTTCCCCTTTTTGTCATCATCATATTCTCGTCCTACTCCAAACTTTATCATCGAATGCATACTGGTTAAGTGGTCAATATGATCCTCTAAAGTTTGTTTCTGCTGGAACTGAGAATCATCAATTTTCTTCAGGGATGAAGACATGGACTTATGTTCAAGCTGCATGTCCAGCAGCTTCTTCTCTTGTGCATTGAGCTTATCATTCAAGCTTCTGATGGTGTCAACAAGGCTGGTGGATGGGTTCTAAGAACTAATAGTCGTCTAAAGCTTAGCAAGAGTTGCATTGAGAGTTTCGATCAGGAAGGTAGCTTGAAAAGCGATCCTTCTTTGCTTCAATTCTCATTTTTCTGCTAGCTTTGGTCAGGGACTTGCCAACATTTTTCACTGTCTTGAACACATCGTCAATTGACTTGTCTTTAGCATCCTGCACAGAAAAAAAAAGAGTTAGAGTATTGGATTTTTCGGCTCCGATTGTACCCTGTTCATTGGGTGCACTATCATCACTGTCGGAAGAGGTAGTGAGCTTCTATTCAGAATGGTTAGGATCCTTTTCAATTGTCTTCTCCTCATCCGCAGTCTCCTCCTCATCAGCATCACCCAAAACTGCATCCTGAGGGACATCTCTCTTCCAGGCCTGCATCCTCCTTATTTCTTCTTCGGAACGTCCCTTCCTTCTCCAAAGACGCCTCCTCCACCTCCTTCAACTTCTACGTAGTCTCTGTGTTAGCAGACTTCTCAACAACAGGCTCTATAGAAGCAGCCTCTTCAGCAGTAGGCTCTGTAGGAGCAGTCTGTCCTGCTGGAATATCTTTAATAGTAGGCTCTGTGTTAGCAGCCTATTCTGTTGCGGCCTCCTCTGCAATCATCTCACCATTATTCACAGGATCCTCAAAAATTACTCCCTCCATCTCCGTTGGAGTAATTTCTCAGCCGACTTATCAACCTCCATCGGTGTCCTGATCATCAGAAGTTACTAGCACGAAGTTTCCTTCAACAGTCGCTACTTGAAGTGTTTCTTCTAGGATAACAGCTACTGCAAGGACTTCCAACTTCTCAGTCTCCGGAGTAGTTAGTGGCTCTATCATCGGTGAGTCAACCTTCTTGAAGGTGGCAGGAGCATCCTGGTGAACAGGGATGGTTCTTGCAGCATCTGAGCCTTCCACCTCTTCATCATGAAGGGTCTAAATGTCCACCAATTGACTGAATGCCCCGCTGGATTCATCTTTTGACGCAGGTGATGAAGGCATCCTTTGACTGATTGACTGAACAACTAGAGGTTGCTCAGAGGACGTTGTTCCGCAGGAGGAACCTTCACCTGGATAGATGGGCAGGGGCTTATGCCTCATCCTAGTCTCCACCATACTTGCATCCAACGCCTGCTTCAGCATAATTTCCTCTGCCTCATCCAATCCGAACGCCTCCACCTGTTTTTCTACGAAGCCCATGTCATCGTTGGCCTTAACCTGATCAGCAGTAGCCTCCAAGATAACATCATCCTTGAAGTAATCAGGTTGCTCGACGGGATTCTTCCCCTTTATCGTCCTCGGGGAAAGTGGGAGGAGTTTAAGAGATATGGCTTGCTTCCTGCTCTCTGTAATGCCGGCAAACCGCAACTCTGCCTCCACATTATCCTAATACTCCCGCCACTTCCTCCTTTGTAGCCCCCTGAGGAAATCGGTCTCCAGTACCTTTTCTACCTTGATATTCTCCACTTTCGCCCAGTTCAGCATCCACTCCTCCTCAGTGATCAAGTCCGACCATTGGATAAGATCCTGGCATGGAAGGTGCCTGTACTCCCACCAGGCCATGAAGCGATCCCACAGCTTCTTAAACCCGACCTTTATTTTGGCCAAGTCTAGGACCACTTTGATGTCATCATCCTCTTCTTCCAACCCCTCCTCTAAACCTAACTGCTCCTTCAACTTAGCAGTAACCCCTGCACAGTCCGCCTGCACAGTGGTGAGAATTCGGATTCAGCATCCTTCTTCTTACTCGGGGGAGCAGGAAGAGGTAATAGCACCGTAGGTGATAGTGATGCAGATGCCTCATCATCTGAAATTCTCAGCTTCCTATTCACAGTCTTCTCCACCCTCGACCTCACACTCCACAACTTTTTCTGCTGCCTGAGGTGGGGAAACAGTAGTCATCGAAGCCTCCCCTTTCGACGAGCTATTCTTTTCTGGTTCCCCCTTAGTCTCCTTCTCCTGCACCTTAGTAACCTTCCTGGTTACTTAAGAGACTTTGGTACCCTTCTTGTCACATATTCTGCCATAGTCTATGAACTTGCCCTTTTGAATGGGCTTACCCTTTGACAGGTCATAACCCATATACCATAAGATGGTATTGATTATGAGTCTATTGGTTGGCTTGCCAACCTTCTTCTCCACCTCCTCCTTGAGCCTGTTGAAGACATACTCGGCCCAGTTCACCTCCTCCACCTCCATCAGTGCCATCATCATCCGGTACCTTAGGTTGGTACATTTATCGAATGAGCCTGACCAGTTCTCGATGATGTGGCAGCAGATGTCATGGAGCATCTGATACTCCACCTAAAAGAGCTTCTTGTTATAGCTCTTGTTTAGGGTCAGCAAGTCGTCGGAGCCTGTAAACCTATTCCAGTACTCCTCCACCATGTCTTCTCCGTAGGTGGCCAGGTCACTGCCACTCATCCCTTTAGTGGGAAGTTGAAAGATCTTCCCTAGGACACTAGCAGTCAAGTCGAACATCTTGGATCCCACCTTGGACACTATTTTTGTCTTGTCCCCAGATACCTCTGCATTGGCATAGAAGTGGCTGACAAGATCCTCGCAGTAAGGCTCCTTGTAATGCGAGTAGAAACCCAACACCTTTGTCTGGTAAAGGCTGTTGAGGATCATCTGCATTAGGTCAGTGGAGTCACCTTAATCCCTGATGGCTTTTAGTAGGATTTTCTCGTCGATGAGACGACCATCCATAACCTGAGAGTTTTTGGGTGTCATTTGAGTAGTAGAGAGAAAAAGAAGGTTTCTGCAAAGAGCACAAAGAAAGCACGAAGAGGTTGCTAGTTTACTGTTTCCAGAAAGTTTGAGAGTGAAAGATATGAGAGCGTAAAGATTTTGAAAAAGTATAAGGTTCCTATTTATAGGAAAACTCCCTGTGTTTTGATCAAAGGCTGAGATCAATTTTGAATGTGAATAATTTCACCTCCTACGGCTGGGGTTCCTGGTATTTAATGCGCTGATTTCACTTGTTGACTTTCAAATTCTTTAGGGACTAAACTGCAAAAACCGCGGTTTTTGCTAGGTAACTGGTCCGGATTTGATGTCCCACTTCTCGGGATTAGCAGTTTTATCCGAACGTGTGCTTTTAAGGTTCCTGCATGATGATTGTGATCCCAGTTGGCTCATGCTGATGTGACCTTCAGTAAGCTTTGTCAGCAACCTACATCAGGACCCTTTGTTAGGGACCTTCCTCAATAGCTTTTTTCATAGTTATTTTCCAGCTTCCTAATATCTTTCTTTGCAAAGCTTTCTGACTTCCCCCTAAGCTGTAGAATGCTTATAAAAGTTCATTAGAGAGAGTTTAGCTTAATTTAATAATGTCTAATTCATTTCTAAGAAAAGAAAATCTTGAGTCACAAAGAGGTTTTGTAAATATATCGGCTAGCTGTTGATCAGTGTGAATCTTTTCTAGTGAGATATCCTTCTTTTCCACATGATCTCTGATGAAGTGGTGTCGAATGTCGATGTGCTTTATTCTTAAGTGGAAGACAGGATTGTGCGTTATTGATATTGCACTAGTGTTGTCACACATGATTTGAGTCTCCTTCTCCGTGATGTCGTAGTCTCATAGCTATTGCTGTATCCATAGAATTTGCGCACAGTAGCTTCCTGTAGCAACATATTCAGCTTTAGCGATTGAGGTTGCTATAGATGTTTGCTTCCTGCAAAACCAGGATACTAGTCGATTTCCAAGCATTTGACAGGTTCCACTAGTGCTTTTCCTATCAATCTTGCAACCTACAAAATCAGAAATAGTATATCAAATTAGTTTGATTCCTCCATCTTTAGGATACCACAAGCCTACTTCCTGGATTCCTTTTAGATATCTGATTATCCTCTTTGCCGCTGTTAGATGAGACTCCTTGGGGATGACTTGGTATCTGGCACACATTCCTACTACGAACATTATGTCTGGCCTGCTTGCAGTGAGGTAGAGCAGTGATCCTATCAGCCTCCTATACTTGGTGATGTCAACTGTTTTTTTCTTCATCTTTGTCCAAGCTTCCCGATGTTGGCATTGAATGCTTACTATGCTTGCATTCTCCATTCCAAATTTCTTAATCAGCTCCTTTGTATATTTCATTTGATTGATGAAGGTTCCTTGATCAAGCTGTCTGACTTGCAATTCGAGAAAGAAACTTAATTCTCCCATCATGTTCATCTCAAATTTAGATTGCATCAAATCAGAGAACTTCCTACAAAGCCCTTTGTTGGTTGAGCCGAAGATGATGTCATCTACATATATTTGGACAAGTAGGATGTTGTCTCCATCCTGGATACTGAATAGGGTCTTATCTACTTTGCCCTTCTTAAATCCATTATCAAGTAGATACTTTGATAGAGTGTCATACCATGCTCTAGGTGTCTGCTTGAGTCCATATAGAGCTTTCTGAGCCTGTAGACCATCCTATCAGCATTCTCTTCAAAACCAGGAGGTTGTTCTACATATACCTCCTCTGCCAACATCCCATTCAGGAAAGCGCTCTAGACATCCATTTGGTAGACAGTAAGATTCTTGTGCGCTGCATAGGCTAGGAATATCCTAATTGCTTCAAGTCTAGCCACTGGAGCAAAGGTTTCATCAAAATCAATACCTTCTTCATGGTAGTAACCTTTTGCCACCAGTCTGGCCTTGTTCCTTACAACTTGTCCTTCTTCATCTAACTTGTTCTTGAACACTCACTTAGTTCCAATGACTCCTTGATGAGTAGGTCTAGGAACCAGGCTACCAAACTTGGTTCCTTTCAAATTCATTCAACTCTCTTGCATAGCTTGAACCCAGTTAGTATCCTCTAGAGATTCCTCACGATGCTTAGGGTTCAATTTGTGAGATGAAGCAGGCAAACAAGGCTTTATGTGGATTTGATCTTCTTGTCCTCACTCCAGAAGTAGAGTTTCCTATGATCAGGTCTCTGGGGTGGTCTCTGAGTCATCTCCTTCTTGCTTCATCAGCTTGATGAGGTTGCACTTCAGGTATGTCCAACTGTACTTCTAGCTGAATTCCTTCAGGATTGTAAACCTCCGTTTGTACTTCAGTTGGGTTTTGATAGATAGTTGTAAGCTGATCTTCTTGAGGTTCCTGATTGTCTTCAAGTTCCTGAGTCTGAGTAGGTACCTGCAAGTTAGGATCCTGTTGGGTCTAGAATGGTAGGATTCTATCCATATATTGAAGATTTGGTAACTGCACATCAATACATTCAACATGATTGTTGTTGATGTGAGTTTTACCCAACTCTTCTTAGAGTTCTTTTATATCAGTCTAGCTGCAATGTGGTTCATCAAAGACCACATGTACATATTCCTCTACAACAAGTGTTCTCCTATTGAAGATTCTGAAGGTTTTGCTTACCGATGAGTATCCTAGGAATACCCCTTCATCTGATTTGGCATTGAAGGTCTTGAGATACTCCTTTCCATTGTTGAGCACGAAGCACCTACAACCAAAGATGTGAAAGTAAGCAATATTAGAGAGTAACGACCATACCATAGCTCATAAGGGTCTTATTTAGATCCTTGTTGATCAGGCATCTGTTTTGCATGTAGCATGCTGTGTTGGTTGCTTCTACCAAAATCTCTTTAGTAGCTCAGCTTCGGCTAACATCGTCCTGGTAGCTTTCTTCACGGTCCTGTTCTGTCGTTCAGCAACTCAATTCTGCTGAGTTGTTCGGGCTGCTGAGTATTCGTGCTTGATTCCACTATTTGAATAGTAGGCTTCTATGAATTTATTTGTAAATTTTGTTCCTCTATCTATTCTAATCTTCGCTATGCTCAAGCTCTTCTCTGTTTGCAGCCTCCTCAGGAACTCTGGTAGACGTTGTTGAGTGTTTGATTTTTTTGCAAGAAAGATCGTCCAAGTGAACCTTGAGTAGTCATCTACTACTACTAAGGTGTATTTCTTTCCAGATACGCTAATTGGTTCGATAGGTCCAAAGAGATCCATGTGTAGCATATCCAGTATCCTATCTGTAGATCGGTGGGTTTTGTTCTTGAAGGAGCTTTTTACTTGCTTCTCTTTCTGGCATGCTCCACAGATAGCTTCCTTCTTGTACACCATGTCAGGTAGTCCTCTGACCTGACCTTTCCTGGCTAGCTTGTTTATAGTTTCGAAGTTCAGGTGGTTCATCCTCTTATGCCACAGCCAGCTAGCTTCTAGTGTTCCCTTGGCTATAAAACAGGTAGTTGTAGTTACTGATTCCCAATCAGCAACATAAACATTCCCTTTCCTGTTCCAGTGAGCTTAACCTCCTGAGACGTGTTGTTCTTGATCAGACACTTGTTAAGGTTAAACTCCACACAGTAGCCTTTATCACAGAATTGGCTTATACTTAGAAGGTTGTACTTCAAGCCTTCTACATGTGATACTTCCTTGATGCAGGTCTTTATCTTAATCAGGTCACCAGTGCCTGTTGTGCTTCCCTTGGAATTATCTCCAAATATGACTTTCGGTCCTTTTGAAGCTTTGAAGTTGATCAGGCTCTTCTGGTTCCCAGTCATGTGCCTAGAGCATTAACTATCAATGTACCATATGTCATTACTGCTTCCTGCCACATGTTCCTGCAATCAAAGGGAAATTACTTCTTTTTAGGTACCCATACAAGTACGGGTCCTTTTCTTGTTAGTTTTCATGATCTTATTAGAAACCCATACTTGCCTTATAACAATTGTTTTATTATAAGTCTTGTTGGTTCCTAACTTTCTACCAGTATCCTTATGATACTGTATTTGTGTTTTGTGTGCTAGTGGCTTTCTTCTTTGCCTTCTAGGAATATAGGTTCCTTTAGGTTTAAACATATATGTCTTTGGCATATAGGAAGGTTGAGATCTTTTACCCTTTCTAGGCTGCTGTCCATAGCTAGTGCTTCCAGCAAACTTAGGTTACTGGAGCGAGCTTCTGACAGGCTTACTGTCATGGGTCACTGTAAGGGGTCTCTTGCCCTTTCCTACAAAGCTTCCTGCATTTCTTCTTGTAGTTCCCCCTAAGTTAGGTAGCTCATTTTTATGAGAGAATACTGCAGGCACAAATGTAGGTGCCTTTAAGGTGCTAGCTGTTGAACGTGGAAGCCTCTCCACAGTAACCTATACCAGCATGATCCTTCAGACTCCTTTGAATGTTTAACACTGCATATAAGTCTTTTGAGGATTTTTTGAAGGTATTTACTATTTCAGTGAGGACCTTGTTCTCACTTTCTAGCGTAGTGACTTGCAAATTTAGCTTACTAACTTCAGCTTTGAGGTCACTACATGCTTGGCTTTTTAATTTTTCAAGGGCCAGGAGCCTTTCAAGCAAAGCATGCTCACTCTTAAGCTTTATATTTTCTTATTTCAGCTTCTCATGAGTTGAGGTAATTTGCTCAAAGTCACTCATGATTTGCCTAAAAGCACAAATCATGTTAAGCCTTTCATCAACATGAACAGGAGGGTTAAGACATACTACCTCCTCTTCTGAATCGTCCTTCTTGGCTATGAGGTAGATTAGGGCTTCATCATCAGAAGATGAGTCTTCTGAGTCGCTATCGGTGGTTGACTCTTCCTTTTTTTTTGTGTCTTCTCAGGTGTAGCTACCTTGGAGGTTTCTGCTTCTCCGATCAATGCCCTCAACTTTTGGCACTCCTATCTCTTTCTCTCATGTCTTATTTTTCGCTCATCCTCAGGATAGCGATGGACTTCAGGGTGTGGGCACTCTCTGGCATAGTGACCTGGCTTTCTACAGTTGTAGCACAGGTCTGTAGCATTAGCATTGGATTGAGGTGCCTGCCCACTGATTCCAGCTTCATTCCGCTTCTTTCTGAAGCTGTCTATTCTAGAGTTCTTCCTGATGAACTTCTGGAACTTCTTCAGGAGTAAGGTTATGTCTTCTTCTGCAGTAGCCTCCAAGGTAGTTGTCTGGTCCTTTAACTTTTTAGCTTCCTGAGGCGACCAGGCAGTCAGTGCAGTAACCTTCGAGCTTCCTTTTCCATTCTCAGCCTTTCTTTTGTTGATGTCAAACTCGAAGGCTTTTAGGTTTGAGAAGGGATCGAACGTGCTAATAGATTTCAAATCCATGGACACTCTCATGACTGTTGTCTTGCTATCCCATTCAGCTGGAAAGGCTCTCAACACC
Source organism: Scutellaria baicalensis (assembly GCA_005771605.1). Taxonomy (NCBI): domain Eukaryota; kingdom Viridiplantae; phylum Streptophyta; class Magnoliopsida; order Lamiales; family Lamiaceae; genus Scutellaria; species Scutellaria baicalensis. The sequence continues at coordinate 11,551,731 of CM016729.1, forward strand.
TTCATGTTTTTCTCCTATTTGAGTATAGATTTTATCCAGGGATTCCAGCTCGTTGATGATGGCCGTGAATCTTAGGTCCATCTGTTCTAGGGTTTCTCCATGCAGCATCTCAAATAGCTCAAATTTCTGGGTTTCTGTAGAAACCTTGTTTTCTTTAGTAAGCTTGGTGCCTTCGCATATCTGCTCAAGCATTTCCCAGATTTCTTTTACAGTTCGGCATGTTTTCACCTTGCTAAAGGTTCCTTTGTGAAGAGTTCAGAATAAGGCGTTTTTAGCCACATTGTCAAGGTTCGCTCGTCTTCTCTCATCAACTGTCCATTCCTCTCGTGGTTTCTCTACCACTGCAGGGTGTGGGATGGCTCTGACATCTCTCTGTCCATCTGCCTGCTTCGTCAATGGCTCTGGTGAACAGTGGGTTCATGCACCTTGGTGATCTTCGGTGGTCCATTAGTGATGACGTACTACATTTCATCGTGCATGGCTGACACATGTGCCTGCATGTGAATCTTTCAATCATCATACTTTTCAATAGAGAACATAGGCATTTTGTGAGAATTCAATCTTAGTATGCTATGAAAGAAAATGCAAATGCTGGTTTAAGAAAACAGGATCAAGGATTGATCAGTTAGATCGGATGTTTAATCCAACTAACTCTGATACCACTTGTTGGTCCCAAGTGGTAGTAGCTTAGAGGGGTGGGGGTGAATAAGCCTACTCAAATTTTCAAACTTTTCTTTTAAAACAAACGTTAAGTCACTCAGGCAGGTAGCTATTGAGCTTACTGTCCCAGAGGTTACTGCTTGAGCAGTTACCTTAGTGAACTTAAAGAAATTAAAGTTTTATGCACAATGGAAATTCTTTAAAACAATGTTTTTTTTCTGAAACCTTTTAAATGCTTATAAAATGGATATAAACCCAACAGTCAGGTAAGCAAGATATATGTAGTAATCCCTCTACGTCCTCTCTACTCCTTCACAAGGAGAAACTTTGTTAAGTAGAATGGTTGATTTACACAAGCCTCGCTTATACAACCTAAACCTAAAAGAACTGTCAGTCAATCCCACACAGGGTTACTGCACAATGACCAAACTCAACTAGCTCACACAGAGCTCTTGTTCTTCTACTAAGAATGCAAATACTTGATCAGGAACAAGCCTCCGATCAAGCAACTCCTAACAGTCTATGAAAAATAAAGGTTTATTTTCAACAACACAGGTAACAAGATTTAGAATGAATAGCTCTTTATGATAGAGGTTGCTTGCTGCTAGACTGTACTTGAAACTTCTTAAATGATTAAAATATGAATTACTTTGAATGATTTGTTCGTGAGAGCTTCGGGTTTCAAGTTTCTTGTTTCAAGTTGGTATTCTTCAAGTCCTAGTCTTTTTCTATTTATAGGCGATGAGTAATCTGCCCGTTTGAGAGAGCATCCTTCTTCGCAGCATGCATAGGGGGACATGGCCTCTTTTGGTTAGTCCGTACGAAGTTGTTGAGATTGTACGCCGTTGCTGCAATCGCCATACCCATTCTGACAGTCATTTTGTCCTCCTTTTTGCTTCATTACGTGGCAACTTCTGATTGGTTGACTTGTAAGTGTGCCTAACGTAAACTCAGTACACTCATTCAGAGGTAACTGTCTTGGATAAGTTGCTGGTGTTTATTTGCCTAGCTTACGTGTCTTTCATTTAGCCTAGCTCACTTCTCTTTCATTTAGTCAGCTCACTTGTCTTTCATTTAGCCAGGCTCGCTTGTCTTTCATTTAGCCAGACTCACTTGTCTGAGTAGCATCCTCTCGCAGTAGCCTTCTAGTGTCTTTTTAGCAGCCTGCTGCAGTGACCTATACTTAGTCATTTTTAACTTTCTTTTTGTGCAGCAGGGTCTTCATTCCTTCTTCAAGCTTTAAGTCTTGATCTTCAAGCCTCCTGATCCTATACTAAGAGATTTACCATTGAAACTAAATACATAGGATCCTAGGCCCTAATCTATTACATATTTTGTCTTCATCAAAATCTATACAATGTTCCTTACATGTCTCATCAAAATCAATGTCTTCTTCTTGACAATACCCCTTAGCAACCAGTCTTGCTTTGTTTCTCACAACTAACCCGGATTCATCTAGCTTGTTTTTGAATACCCATTTCGTTCCGATGACTCCTTGATGTGAAGGTCTGGGCATAACCTTCTATAATTGATTTCTTTCAAATTCGTTTAGCTTTTCTTGCATTGCTTGGATCCAGTTGCTATCTTCAAGAGCTTTCTCTATGGTTTTAGGTTCGATTTGAGAAATGAAGCATGCAAACAGTACTTCGTGTGGAATTGCTCTTCTAGTCCTTACACCGACTCTTGGATCACCAATGATAAAATCTTTCAGGTGATTCCTTAGCCATGTTCTATCTGGATCTGTGTATTCTTGTCTTTCTTCTGGATCTTCAGGTTGTGTTGTAGAGTTTTCTTCTATGTTATGTTCTGCATCCTTTTCGGCTGTAAGCTGTTCCTCTGTATGATGCACTGATGCATTTTGGTTTGCTGAATCCTGTCTTGTAGCATCTGAAATTGATGCATCCAAGCTCCCTTCTTTATTATATCTTTCAGAGAGTATGGGAAGATGAGAACTCTCTATGTAGGAGACTCGGGTATTAGGATTGATCTCTGCAGATTCATTCTTCAGATTTTCTAGCTCAGCAGCATCACAGTGTGGCTCATCAAATACCACATGTACGGATTCTTCAACCATGAGAGTTCTTTTATTAAAGACTCAAAAAGCTTTGCTCATTGAAGAATATCCGAGAAATAAAACTTCATCCGGCTTAGTATCGAATGCTTTGAGATGTTCTTTTCCATTATTTAACATATAACATTTGCACCCAAAGATATAAAAGTATGATACGTTTGGAGAGTATCCATACCATATTTCATAAGGTGTTTTGTCTTGACCTTTGTTGATCAGACATCGATTCTATGTATAGCATGCAATGTTGGTAGCTTCAGCCCAAAATCTCTTAGGCATAGCAGCTTCTGCATGCATCGTTCTTGCAGCTTCTTTGAGTATTCGATTATTTCTTTCAGCTACACCATTTTGTTAAGGGGTTCTTGCAGCAGAATACTCATGCTGAATTCCCTTTTCTGAGCAGTATTTTTCAATGAATTTGTTGGTAAATTTTGTACATCTGTTTGTCCTGATCTTCACAATATTAGAATTCTTTTTATTTTGAATTCTCTTCATGAATTTTGGAAGCTTCGATTGCGTTTCTGACTTCTTTGCTAGGAATATGGTCCATGAAAACCTAGAGTAATCATCAATGATTACAAAAAAATATTTCTTACCACTCAGACTTATAGGACCAATGGGTCCAAAGAGATCCATGTGCAGCAGATCCAAGATTTTGAACGATGATCGCTGCAACTTCTCCTTAAAGGATACTTTTTCCTTCTAACACCCTCCTCATATGCTTTCTTTCTTGTATGCTATGTCAGGTAATCAATCCTCTTATAAGTCCCTTTCCTGGCTAGCTTGTTGATGGCTCATCCTCTTATGCCATAACCAGCTTTCTTCTGGTGAACCTTTCGCAATGAAACAGATCGGCACTGTTGATGATCTCCAGTCCACAAGATATACATTCCCTTTCCTAGTTCCTGCAAGTTTGACTTCTTTGCTAGCTGCATCTTTGATTAGACACTGGTTCTGGAAAAACTCCACCATATGCCCTTTGTAACAAAAATTGACTTATGTTCAGCAAGTTGTATTTTAACCCTTTCATATATGACACATCGTTGATTTGTACATCTCCTCTGATCAATCTTTTTGTAGCCAAGGTATTTCCTTTCGAGTTATCCCCAAACACCACCCTTGGTCCTTTATATTCTTTGAAGTTGCTCAGAGAGGATTTGTCGCCAGTCATGTGTCTTGAGCAGCCACTATCAATGTACCATGGATCTCCGCTGCTACCTGGCGACTGTACCTGCAAGATGATCATTCAGGTTTAGGTACCCATACATGTACGGGTCCTAAAGGGTTAGACTTAGAGTCTTTCTTTGCAGTTTTAGTCTCAGCTTTGCTTTTCACTTTAGGGAATAGGGATGTATCTATAAAGTCCCAATCTCTTTGTCGGACTTCGCTTCCACGTTCCCTTTTGATGTGTTGTAACCTTGTTGTTTGTTGTAACTTACTTTCACTAGCAACAACTTTGTTCTGCTGTATGCTGCAGCTTTCAGCACTCATTCATCTAAGGTTACAACAGCTCTTTTGAACTCAGTATCTTCAACAGTCAGATCTTCCAGCTTTTCTTTGAGAAAAAGAACTTCTCCTTTGACAAATTTTGGATCTTCACTGGACTTTTCCTTACGGGATTTGACAGTTTCGTTGTATCCTACGCCAACTCTAGCTTCTAGAGTCTTTTGTTGATTTATGAAATCTCTTGATTTTTAGAAGCTCGACTAAACAGGTTTATAGTGGATTTGAGCTTGATTATTTCAACTTTGAGTTCTCTCACTTTGTTCTTGAGTTTAGCACTTTCTTGCTTTTGTTATCACTCATTTCTTCCAAGATTTCTTTCTCATACTTCCACTCTGCAACTTTGTTGCTTTCTCATTTCAGTATTTCATTTTCCTTTTTCAAAGCTTCATTCTCAGAGTTGATTTTCTCGAAGTCACTAAGGAGCTGTCTTACAAAACTACCATCCTAATATCATCAGACTTAGAAGAGACAAGTTTAAAGATTACATTTTCCTCTGTATCCTCCTCGGTTTGTGCCATCAGGCAGATCTTCTGAGGTGGATTCATTTGAGTCTGATTCAGATGAAGATTCTTCTTTGACCTCCGAGGATGTGCTTGCTCCTTTAGCTTTTTCGGCTTCAACCAGCAGTGCTCTCAACTTTTGTCTTTCGATCTTTGTTCTTTCCTTTCTTTTGGCTCTAATCTCAGGTGGATATCTGTGGACAACGGGATGAGGACAGTTTCAAGCATAGTGTCCAGGCTTTCTACAACTATAGCATAAGTCTATTGACTCTACTGTATCCTGGGTCTCCTGTGCTTACTGTTGTGGCTGCTGCTGCAAGTTCATCCTTCGTGGAAAGTTTCCCTCTGTCTTGTTACCTTTCCTCATGAACTTGGAGAATTTCTTCAGTAGCAGAACTATATCGTCCTCCGCAACTGCAGCAAATTCTGCTGTAACTATCGGCATGATTGAAGCAGGATTTTCTTTTGTGCTCCTAGCAGCAAGTGCAGTGACCTTACTGTTGCATTCATCCAGTTCCTTTTTCCTTCTATTGATATCAAACTCAAAGGCCTTGAGATCAGAAAATAGATTAAAAGTACTCATAGATTTCAAGTCCATGGAGACACGCATGACAGTGGTCTTGCTATCCCACTCTTTTGGCAGCGCTCTGAGAACCTTCATATTCTTCTCCTTTTGCGAGTAGTTTTTTCCCAAAGATTCGAGCTCATTTACGATTCATATAAACCTTAGGTCTAGTTCCTCCAAGGTTTCATTATCTTTCATCTTGAATAGCTCAAACTTCTGTGTGGCCGTTAAGATCTTGTTGTCTTTTATAAGCTTTGTTCCTTCACAGATCTGCTCTAACTTGTCCCAAATCTCTTTAGCGGTTTTACAGGTCTTCACCTTACTAAATGTTCATTTGTCTAAGGTGAGAAACAACGCGTTCTTCGCTATATTGTCCAAGTTGGACCTCTTCCAATCTTCAGCAGTCCATTCTTGTCTAGGTACGACTACATCATGGGTGGCTCAGCTTCTGCTACCTCGTCTTCATCATCATCCTTCCCTTTGTCTTTTTCACCTTCCTTCTCTATGGTTTCTTCTCTCATTTCTCTGGCAAACACCAGGTTTGGATTTATAATAGTGGGAGGCCCTTCCATGATAACGTACCACATCTCATCATGCATCGCCGATAAGTGTGCCTGCATCCTAATCTTCCAGTCATCATAATCCTCAATAGTGAACATAAACAACTTAGCATGCAGAGAATCAATGATGAATAAAGCAGATAAGAGCACTTAGGCACGAAACAGATAGATGGTCCTAGGGTAGATCTGGGTAGGCAACCAGACGAGTTGGTTTTTAACCCAACCCGCTCTGATACCACTTGTTGGTCCCAAGTGGTTACAGAGGTTCAGAGGGGGGTGAATGAACCTCTCTTTTTTCACGTTTTTCTCTCTATTTCTTGCAAGATGTTGTAAGCTATCGCTTCTTACAGCAGTTTGACAGATTCGTGTTCTGCTTACAGCAAACTGGTTACTGCAGCTTCACACTTAGAGTATATGCACAGCGGAATTGTTTAAGAATAGAGAGTTTCAAAAAATATATTCTAACATTTTTAACTATAAAGTTAATATGCTAGATTCATAGATAAGCAAGTAATAAAGTCATATACATGCATGCAGCAGATATAAGAGATGTATGTTGAATGCAGTAAATAAACACAAGGCTTTATAGAGGTTCGAAGGTGGTGTAACCCTTCTATGTCCTCTCTTCTCCTTCACAAGGAGGATATCCATTAGAGTATTTATATTTACAGAACTCTTTCCAACTAAACACAACTCTAAGGACACACACGCCTACTAAGTTTCTTACTCCCTCTCAAGGTTTCAACAAACAGACAGGATCCACACAAGATGTTGTCTTTTACAAGACCAAAACACACAACAAGGATTCTTTTCCTCTCAACTATGGACACCAAACTAAAACAACCTACACACAAAGTAAAATGAATGGTTATAAGACAATTTCTCCAACTGTGGTGAAGCTAGAACACTCCAAAGATCTTCAATGCTGGAATGCTCTGGTTCGGGGTTAAGTGAGAGACTAAAAATACTAGATATTCAATTAAGGTTGTTGATCGCTGAATGTATAAGTTCAATACGCGATTCTAAAGTTCAGTCCTCTTGTTTTTCAGCCTCACTCCTTCCTTTTATAGTTGCTGGAATGCACCAGTTGAAGAGTGCACATTCCACGCGTCTTTATTTTAGCTCATTTCTTCTGCTATTGCATCCTGATAGTTGATCCATTCATGCATAAGAATACCCTCTTTTTATTCGATCTGGATAGTCAACATTATTTCTTCTTGATCTTTATTGATCTTCAAAGTACAGTCATTTAATGCGCTCCTGAAAAAAGGTGGAGACATGCTCCAACGTCATTAAATGTGGTTGTCCTTCTTTTCCAGATTGCAGGCAGTTGCTCAGGCCAGGTGCAGCTCTTCATACGCTCGCCATCCTTGATTTTGTCTTTATGCATTGGCCTGTCGAGCACTGTAGCTTCAACTGAAGTTGATGTTTCCTCGTATTGGTAGAAACATGCAGTGGATGTTGATTTCTTCGAAATTGATTCCACTTTACATGTTCCACTTCAGTTACTGTAACTTATTGGCGGTTGCTGCATCTAAAGTCACCTTTCTTGTAGGTTGCAACTTCCCAGCATGCAGCAAAACTTTTCTCCTGAATCTCTTCCAAGTATAGCTCGCTGTATGTAGACTTCTTTCTTTCCATGTTGCTTACAGCTTGCAGCTCTAGGTTTCAGTAGAAGACTTCTCGGCAGAACTTTGCTACTTATTGAAACTACGATGGGAAATATATGAATTTAAAGGCAGTAAGGTTACATCGGCTTTGTCTCATCAAAATCTTTAAGTGCTTCTTCTTACAGATACCTTAAATACATACACAGAATACCTAAGCATATTTATGTGATATCTTACAGAACAAAATAAAAACAAAAAGATTTTAATTTTATGAACTAAAATAATATATATGGAAAAGTGAAAATCAAACTAAAATGTTGGATCTAAGAAGCCCCCAAAACAGATAAGTCAAGCGAGAATTAGAGCTGATCGCACCAGCCTAATATCTTGCCATTTTTTCTTTCTCCTTCAACAATAGTGGTTGCCGCCACCTGCGTATCCCACATCAACCCTCTTTATTCCCAATTTCATACTTCTAACCCTAACCCTAACATGTCCCCCTTTTTCGTTGCAAGACTCATCAAACGACGATATTTTTCAAATTTCCTTCAAATGTCTTCGAAAACACAAGTAATATTTGATACAATAATGAATAATTAGAGGAGAAACGAAGAAGAAAAGAAAATGAAACGAAGAAGAATAGAGAAGAAATACAAATAGAGAAGATGAAGGAAGAGAAATAGAAGATAGTAATGCAGTAAAGAGAAAAGGAAAAAATTCAAATGCAAAATAAATATATATATTGATCCATTAAACTAACTGAGTGGGGTCAGGAGGGCCGGGGACACGGATCTAAGACTCGTACCCTGGATGTATATAAGTTTTGTCCAAAGTACATTTTTTGATAGTGGTACATAAATGAAACATGAGATATAGAATTCAGGCCAGTGTTGTCAATCAGGCTGGTAAGCCGGGCTGACCCACCAAATTATAATTTTCTTAATAACATTTTTTTAACATTTTCAAGGAAATAAGAATATATGTGTAAGATATCTATATATATATATATATTTACCAAAATAGATATACATTTAATTACATATAATATATGAAAATTATTTTTTTAAAAATAAATTAATTCTTCACCAATATCTATATCTATCTATATATAATAATAGGGAAGTTGGCCAACTTTTCAAATTTGTCATTTTCCCTCCAAAACTATTAACCAATAGGAAAAAAGAGAAAAAGGAAACTTAAAAACTTTTAAATATCTTATAAAACAAGCCTCATATATATATATATATATATATATATATGTATATACTATTATATAATAATTTATCTTCTATTTTACATATATGAGTAAAGATGAAATACAATAACCTATATTAAATGATATGACTATTTTTTAATGATATGGTTCAATTTTGAAAATAATGAAATTTAAATATTGTCAAAAATTAAAAAAAATAGTTTGTAGTTTTGATTATATAAATGTGGAAAATAGGTTTTAATCTAAAGTTCATTTTGTGAAGGGCTATAAAATGTTTAAAAGTTTGAAAATGATTACATAAATATAAATATTATAATTAATCTGAAATTAAAATTAATAAAAATAAATGTTGTGAGATTAAGTCTAACAATCTAAAATCTATCTATATCTATATCTATATCTATATCTATATCTATATATACATAATAATAAAGAAGTTGGCAACATTTAATAATTTACCACTTTCCATCCTAAAAATGTCACATCAATTTGTGTAATTTTTTTAAATTTCATTTTGGTTTTCTAAGTTGATCTAATAATTTTGAATCAAGCTTATATCTCAAACCATTATAATTAAACTTCCTCTACAAGCCATTAGAATTAGGCTTGCTCTATAAGCCATTTTCTACTTCTATATAAGCAATGCTAAAGATGGAAGTCTCACTAAATGAGTATGAGCTAACTTATAAATATCAAAACAAAAAGAAAAAAAATGGAGGGTTGAATATCAAAAGAAGAAGAAAATTAGTGATGGAAATAAGAAGAAAATTTGAGATAAAAGTCATTTTCCCCTATAAGCTATGTAGATATAACAATTCATTTAATGAGAATCAACTAGATGAAATGCAGACTTTAAATATCAAAAAAAAGAAGAAAAATTGGTGATAGAAATAAGAAGAAAAATTGAAATGAAAGTTATTCTAGTATATAAGCAATTTATATATAATAATTATCATTTAATGAGGATGAATAACATCAAATGCAGGTTAAAAATATCAAAAGAAGAAAAAAAAATTAATTCATATGGAAATAAGAAAGAAAATCGATATGATAGTCATTATACTATACAAACAATGCATATATAACCACTCCCTCTTAATGAGAACTAGATGATAGTCATTAGAAATATAAATATATATATATATATATATATTGATAATGGAAATAAGAAGAAAATTGAGATGAAAGTCTTTTCAAATATAATGAGATATTAACAATATTAATTTGATTGTCATTTTGATTATTCGAATCCATTGATAAGTAATCGCATTGTAAAAAAAAAAATTGCATTACAATAGAAAAAAAAAATTACAACCACTTGAGAGAAAGAGAAGCTAAGGAGAAAGGGTGTAGGATATGGACGTGACTCCACTGCTTTTAGACATATTTAAGGAGGAGGAAAAATAAAGATGAGGGGAAAATGTACAATTATTTATATAAATTGAATATATCAAACATTTTTATTAATATAGAATATAAATTTTATTTTTAAATAATATATCATTACACTATATCATCAATAATAAACATTATTAGACTATATAACAAGTCGCGCATCGCGCGGGTGCACTATTAGTTATACTAAAAGCAAGCAAGTTGGGAAATTTTCAAATTTGTCACTTTCCCTCCTAAAAGTGTCACATCAATTTGATAATATGTAAATAATTTATCTTTATTTTATTTTCTCAAGATTTAATTTTGGTTTTCTATATTAATTTACTTAAATTTAAATCAAGCTTCCACCTCAAGTCATTAGAACCAAATTTATGTGTCTTTAAATATTTTGGGTGTGATTAATTAAATTTATTCAATGTTTAAATTAAATTCAAAAATACCTAACAAACTATATTCTTATTTCAAATTATAACAAGTATCTTTCCAAAGTGGAAATAAAGTCTTCTTTCACTTTCTAAAATTACAAATACAATAATTTATAATTCATAATCTATAAAAATTATTAGAAATTCAATTTTTGAGTAATATAGAATTTAATATAATCATCTCTTCTCACTATGAATATGTTATTTTGTATATGCTTGCATCATGTTTTCCAAATTAGTTATGACAATTAATACAATTAGTAAAGTAGTCAAATAATGTGTAATGAATATATGAAATGTTCGAGATTTATAAGTTATATGAATAATATATTAAATTAAAATAACTCTGAAGAACTATTAATTTTTTTATTGATCAAAATATTTATATGAAAAAGTTATAACACTTGAAATTTTTATAGTCATGCAACATTGAATATCCAATGAAATTTAAATATTTTTAAGAACTTGATTTTTTCTTAAATCTTTTAAATTTAAAATATTTAAATTTTATGGTCAAGCAGCATCGCACGAATAACATATATATTAGATTGGAATTAGTCTGAGAAACTATTACTTTGTGTTCAACATTTTCATATCAATATTATAAAAGTTCACGTCCATTCTGTTTATATAAAAAAATTGAGAAAAAAAATTTGATCATATTTATATATTATAAATCTAGCATGATTTGTGTATATATCTTAGTTATATATATATATATATATATATATGTATGTATGTATGATGCTAAGAATTCATGAAAGTTGTGAATAACGAATTGTACCTTAATCTAAATCATTTTATATATCCATGAGAAAGTTAGCAAAACAATATATAATTTTTTGCAGTAAGAATAAATAATGTCTCTCCTATGATTAAAACCTGAATATTAAGGTTTTAAATCTATCAGATTCTGAAATGTTTGTCATCCTGTATGAGTTTTCTAGTGAGTAAGTTTTAATTTTAGGCATCTGAAAAAATATATATATAATTTTTTTAATGGTATGTTAAATTTAGAAATTTTATCTTGAAGTAATATGCGACAATATCAATATTATAAGCTCATTATGAATAAGTTATTGAAAATATATTTAATTTGAATAAGTTTTTTTCAAGCCAATTATGACAATAACAAAGCAAAGTAGTCAAACACCATATGATGAACATAAGAAATATTTAAATTTGATAAGATATAAAATACTTTGAAATCCATAAATTGAACGGGTAGTGGACTTAATTAAAGTAACCATAACCATTATTTTTTTATCAATGTTTTATTTCAAAAAATTACTAACACTTGAAACTTATTACTCATGCGTGCATCACATCGGTACCAATTGAGATTGAAATATTATTGAGAATATTATTTTTTTTCGTAATTTAAAATTTTTCACATTAAACTCAAAATATTTAAATTTTATGATGGTGCATCACACTGTTACCAATTGAGATTGAAATATTATTGATAATATTATTTTTTTCCTAATTTTAATTTTTTCACATTAAACTCAAAATATTTAAATTTTATGATGGTGCATTACACGGGTAATAAATTGATCAAAATCTCCAATAAAATTTATTATGTTTATGCCAACATTTTTGTATCTAAATATATTAATAGTAAAATATATATGTCCTTGTATCGCACGATATATCATTATACTATGTCATCAAGAATAAAAATTATTAGATTATATAACAAATTATACATCATTACTTGCACTAGATTAAAAATTTCATCATTACTTGCACTAAATAATAGGGTGTTGTTGGACTGAAATGAGGGTATGAAAAAAAATGTATACCAAGCTTTCAGACTAAATTATATTTAAAATTCATATTATGTTGGTTAAGTAAGTGTGGTCGTGCACTGAGTCTAGTGATGAGTCTTTTGATCCTGATTGCATAAGTGACTCTGATGATGGTCTTGATGATTTTCTATTTGAAGAGAATATAGACCAGGACATTGAGTGGATGGACATAGATAGACCAACTGAAAGTACAAATAGGGGGCAGGATTCTGATTCTGAATCAGAGTTAGAAGACTCTGAGGTAGAATTTGATAGTGACATAAGATCAGATATAGATGAATGTGAACTTAACCATACCTTCAGGTGTTTAAGGGTGGGGTGTAAGTGACAAATAAACTGTCTTAAGATGATGGGGGAAGAGTCATGGCAGATTAGGACTTACAATCCTGAGCATACTTGTGCTACTAACTACAAACTAAAAAACATGACTTCAACATGGTTAGCCAAGTACTATCTTAAGTCTTGGAGGGATGATCCAAATAGAACATCTAAGGGCTTTAGGACGCATGCAATGAAAGAGTTTAATTGTAACATTTCAATACAACAAGCATATAGGGCAAAGTTTATGGCCTTAAAGTGTGTTCAGGGTACTAATGAACTTCAATATGCTAAACTGTGGGATTATGCACATGCACTTAGACAAAAGAATCCTGGCTCAACTATCATAATGGGTGTTGAGGACACTAATAGCTCAAGTGGAAACACATTTAAGAGGTTGTATATATGTTTTCAAGTACTAAAAGTGGGGTTCCAAGCTGGATGTAGACATTGTGTAGGGGTAGATGGGTGTCACCTCAATGGTCCAAATGGTGGTTTATTGCTCACAACAGTAGGAATGGACCCTAACAACCAAATGTACCTAATAGTCTGGGCTGTGGTGGGTAGTGAAACAAAAGAGAATTGGATCTGGTTCTTTGAGCTTTTAAAGGAAGATTTAAAGATAAAAAGGCAAAACTTGTGGACTTTTATGTCTGATACGCAGAAAGGATTGATACCTGCATTTGAGATGGTTCTTCCTTGGGTAGACAATAGGTTTTGTATAAAGCATATGCATGGGAATATGAAGGTTGCTGGTTTTAGAGGGATTGACTTCGAAAATCCGATGTGGACTGCTGCTAGGGCCAGTACTGTGGCTGAATTTTGTGTGGCAATGAGGAAGATAGATGAGTTGGATCATAGATCTTTCACTTGGCTTTAAGAGAGACCAGCTATGCGGTGGAGTAGGTCTCACTTTTCACCATACTCTAAGTGTGATATACTCATAAATAACATGTGTGAGTCATTCAACTCCACCATTTTAGAAGCCAGAGAGAGACCCAAAGGACTTTGTACATGACTACTACATTGTTGACAAATACAACCAAGTTTATGAATCTGGTATTCTTCCTATGGATGGTCCTGAGCTGTGAAAGACAATATGCTACATTCCACCTATGCCTCCCAACTTTGGTAAGAAAAGAGGTAGACCAACAACAATTAGAAGAAGGAGTGCAGAGGAAGAACCAAGCAAGAGAAGGAAGTTGAGGACACTGCCAAGACATAAACCAGTACTGGTCCATTGTAGTTTCTACCATAGAGAATGTCATAACAAGACAGGCTGCCCATGGAAAGAATTTGTTGAAGAATTTCCTCTGGATGAAGGAGTGTCAATAGGTGAACCCTCTGGATGAAGGAGTGTCAATAGGGTGAAAGCAATAATGTAAGCTTCATTTTTAAACTTCAATTTTACTGCATTTTGTTTCATGCTTCATTGTTTAAGCATAGCTTGTTTTTTGTCATCTAGGAACAAACTATGAATGAAGAAGTCAATCCAAGTTCTTCCCTGCCAGACATCTTAACCCAACCAGATAGTTTTCCCAGCCCACCAGCTATTCAAGAGGATCATATCAGTTATAATGTACGTACATACTTAATGTGTTGACATTTTTTAAGTTCTCTACCTTGAATCCATTATGTTATGCATGTGTGTTAGGTGTCTGTTGAACCTCCACCACTAGTTTTCCCTGGAAGAGCCAATATCAGAGCACCAGCTCCAATGACTTGCAGTCCCAGTGAATATGTGTCAAAAATTCAAATTAAACCAATCTCAACTGCCAGTGCTCATGTGATCAAACTGGGAGGTAAAAGTTTATAAGTCTATCCACTTTAGGCGAAGGTAAGCATAAGGGTGAGGGTAAGTAGTGGAATGTGTTTATGGTTTTTGTGTACATTGAAGTCTAGAATTTGAGTTGTTCTGTTTTGGCATACTGTGGAATAGTTTTTGGCAGGTTTATGGTTTTTAGCAGATCATAGATGTATTAGATTTGAGTTTTTTATGTACATGAATCTGTTTTAGGAGTTTGATCTGGAATTTGAAACATATATATTTACTTGGACTTTTGATACTTATGATATTTGGAAGCCATCCTTTGTAATGGGAGTTTCTGTTTTGGCATACTTCCGATATTTGTAAGCAATCCTTTTGTTTCATTCTTTTTATTTATTTCACATTTTATGTTATGCAATAGTGATGGTTTGGGGTGGACTATTTCATCGAAAATAGTAGGAATTAGGTGAAAATTTGCCCATAGGCTATTTATTACATGACGTAGAGATGGTAGATAAGAAAGAAAAACCTAGAGCTTCTATTACATATTTGTACTCCTCTAGGATGCACCAAATCCCAACCATTTGTGCACTACATAGATACAAGCCAGTGAAACCAAGCACATTGTCAGATTTTTCTTCTTCTCCAAGGCTGCAATTCTCAGTTTTTTTTATGCGGTAACTTTTATGTTATATGAGTATAATATTTTTGTACAAATATTATAACATTTAAGTTAATATACTTAAATATTTTTGGTATAAAATGTAAGATAATATAGTTGAAAACCATTACGTTGTAATAACTTAACATTTATGTTATATTGATATAAGTTTTATGTACAACTATCATAACCTTTGAAAAAATATAAAGGTTATATTACTATAACATAAAAGTTAAATTATAATAACGTAAATGTTTTATTATTATAACATAAGGTTTAAAATGTAATATAGTTTTATAATATTGTATAAATGTTAAACTATCAGAATAGAAAAGTTAAGCGAACTTAACTAAAAAGTTATTATACGAACTTCACTAAAAGGTTATGCAAATATAACTAAAAGGTTATACGAAATAACTAAAAGGTCAGAGAACGAAATTAGGGCTTGAGCGCGAATTTAAGGGCTTGCCAGAGCGTGCCAGTGCATGGGGGCGCGTGTAGACATCTTGAACGTGAAAGCCATCTTCTAAGTCATATGACCCGAATTACATGGGTTCGGGTCATGACCCATACACATGATATATAGAAATAAGAAATAGCGGTGATTATATTTTATTGAAATCGAGTTCATAAAAAAACTCGATATTGATCACTTCCTCTATATATGGGCCAAATAAATAGATAAGTAAATAATTCTAGTTTGTTATACTTCTCACTTTCTTTAATTTTGTATATATAAATATCATCTTGTTATTCTACACAATGCGAACACATTAATATGTGTCAACCGTTAACGTGTCAAATATCTAGCATATCAATTAATTTCACTTTTCATATAACGAGGGGATGAGAGATGTCCGCCGTGAACATTTTAGCATTTTCATATATGTGTGGGTATATATATATATATATATATATATATATATTACTGTTAATCTATTCACTGTTAGGCACCATTACGGATGTATCAGATGTAATATATCTATTAGTGAGAATATCAATTTTAATCTAATAATTTAGGCTTTGTTCAGTTTAGGTTTCTTAATTGTCAATTTTTTTTTTTAACAATTTCAATCCATTTTGATTGGAATTAATAAACAAAATTGCTGATGTGGTTGTCGTAATAGGGCTCTCATGTCAGAATTTTCGGCTGTCTCATCAGAATTTCCGACAACCACATTATTGATTTTGATTATTCCAATAAAAATGATTGAAATTGAAAAAAGTCGACAATTAAGAAACCAAAACTGAAAAAGGCAAAGTTCATGCATCAAAATTGGACAAGATCTAAGTTACTAGACTAAAATTGTTTCACATTTCATAATTTCAGGTAATGATATTAATACAAATTAGATATTAATACAAATTATCGATAATCATATTAAAATTTGACCACAATCCAAAGTTTTAGTATTTTTGAACACACACATATATATATATATTATGTATATGTTTGGTAGTAGTGGTAGGCATATGTAGTAGTAGGTCCCTAGTTTCCAAAAGAAGGGTGTATAGTAGTGGTGATTGTCCTCTTTGTAGTGGACACCACAATTGAATTAAACACATAATTATAATAATAAAGTTGGGAATAAACAAAGCATGGAGCTGCACAATTTCTATAACATGCTTTGTTAAAAGACTCAATCCTCCACACTTTATTATTTCTACCTATTTACACTTTTTCTTAAAGTTGAGACACTCTAATCTCTATTAAATCCTCTTAATTAATCCATCTCTCACACTAACAATTGTAATTAATTAATTTTTAATTTGATTGCTATCTTTTCTTTCTAGCTAATCTCGTGGGCTGTCAAACTCTGTATTGTAACTATAATCACATAACACATTAGGGTCGTCAAGGATAATTTGGTAAAAGGTATTTTGCGTTGGAAAAAAAAAACAATTAAAGCATTCAAGTAATATATATATATATATATATATATATATGTTGGTTTCATGTCCATCATTATCAAGTGCACATACAATTTGGATTGTGTACGAGTCGACCTGAAACCGCACACTTTTCTTTTTGTGTTTTTGTTTTTAATTTTATTTTTCCATTTCAGGTTGTTACCTTTATGTTATATAAGTGTGACCTTTATGTATAAATGTGTTGAAAAATTTCTGAAAATTTTCATTTTTTCCCAAATTATGGGTCATAAAGGTCATGATATTTGTGCATAAAGGTCACAAGAATATAATATAAAGGCCACAACAATACAACAAAAAGGTTGTCTGAAATTAAAAAAATATGAAAATCTTCATTTTTTCTTAAGTTATTGAACATAAATGTCATAACATTTATATATAAAAGTTATATTTATATAAATATAAAGGTCACATCCTTACAACATAAAGGTAACAACCTTAGATATAGGTGCAATTTTAATATTTACGAAAATAACACAACCTTAGATATAGGTGCACTTTTAATACGAGTCAATTTTTCAAAAAAAAAAAAAGAAAGAAAGAAAGAAAATTTCATTTGTAAATAATTTGTTATGCAATCACAACACTCATCGCATTACATTTAATATAAAGAATTTGAAAAAAAAAGTTGTAATTTTATCGACAAGTAATCATATTTATGTTTAGAGAAATAACTTTTGGTTGGTTTATTATAAATCAGTACTTTTTATTCTTTAAAATTCACAAGTTCAATTTATTATTGTTACTTATTCGAAACTCACTCAACATGATGACAACCCGTAGTTTTGAGTAGGTTTAGTCGAATTAATCAGATTAATTTGCTACCAATCATAGATTTTTCTTTAATTTTTAATACATGATAAAATTAAATGTAGAACAAATTAAAAATAATTTTTATGATAGAGAATTTGATGTTAGCACAGTCATCACTTTACTTAGTTGTAATACAAGAAAGAGTTCTGAATTCAAAAAGTGGTCAGTGGAGGGGTCTTCATTGTCCTTTAAATCTCCAACAATTTGATTCATATTAGAAATTAATAAATAGTTAAAACAATAAGTACATATATATTTGTAGGCCTCGAGAAAGATTCATTCTTGTCCCTCTCATGAGTGCAACAATAAAAAGTTGAGTACAACATTTTTAAGCATGAACAACTTGTGAATTCATGTCGGGATATTATATCTATGACTTCATTAAAATATGGATCTCATTTAATTTGTTAAATTATTATTACCACTTGAATATATTATTTCTCTTAAGTTTTATAACTTGTGAGTCGTTATTTAGAGTTGTGGAAGGAGGAGTTGTAATTTGTTTACATTTGTAAAATAATACTACCTCCGTCCTAAAATAAATGACGTTTTAGCAACTAAAATTTGTCCCAAAATAATTGTCGTTTTCGTATTTCAAAGCATATTTACATACAATATACCATATATGCCTCTATTTACTCATCTCAAATTAAATGTGTTAAAAAGATAAAAACTCCTCATTAATTAAACTTAAATAGGGGTAGATTTGACTTTTTATCACATTTCTTAATATATATGCAAAAAGCTAAAACGTCATTTATTTTGGGATGAAGGTAGTATGTAAAGATCAGTTTAGCACCATTATTTCTAAATTGAAGAGGAAAATTTTAAGAATTTAATTATGTGACTCAATTTGCATGTATCTTAAACACATTATATAATTTTTCCCCCTATCAATCTAGGGAGTGAAAGATAGTAAATTATATATACATTCCGAACATCATAAGTAAAAACTATAAATATTTACAGACCTAAAAGACAAATGTATAGATCCAAGATGTCCACATGTTAAGATTTTTACTAGGCATCTTATGATTTATTGTAAAATATGTAAAGATGAACTTCATGTATATGAGAAATGAATATAAAATTTATTTATAATAATAAATCAAGATATAATTTGAGACATAAAAAAGTGATAAGTTCATTTTTCAAGTTTCGAATTGATACTATATTTGTCTGGTATCTTAAGTTGAAATCAATTTCTGAATAACCATAAAAATAACCTGATAGGATAAGGAAAAATGTGAAATAGGCAAAAGGTAATGAAATACTAAATATAGTCAAAATTGATATTTTTATCGTTAATGAAATGAGTTCACCTCCTAAGAGAATCAAGTAAGAAAGAGTGGGTGAAGATATTTTTTGTCCAACATACAATTTTTTCTTTATTATTTTTTTTAATGAAATGATTGTAAATAAATTTGTGTTGCTCTTATTTAACTATTTGGATCTATTTTCAAGCTCAAGCACTTTTTATAAATGGGACAACCACAAAAATAGTTTAATAAGATATGAAAAATTAAAAATAGTAAAAAAAAAAAAAAGACAAAATATTAAATATATAATTAAAATCAACATTTTTACCCTTCATGAGATGGAGTCCACCACCTTCTATGAAAATCAAGCAAAGGGGAGGAGAATGAAAGGTATTTTTGTCCATAACACATTTTTTGTTTAAGAAAAAATGTTTCTTATGAAGTTAACTTGAATAATATTTTTGTTATCTTATTTAAGTATTTCTATCTTTATTACTACCTCCATCCTAGAATAAATGTCGTTTTAGCAACTAAAATTTGTCCCAAAATAATTGTCGTTTTCGTATTCCAAAGCATATTTACATGCAACATACCAAATATGTCCATATTTACTCATCTCAAATTAATTGTGTTAAAGGGATAAAAACCTCTCATTAATTAAATTTAAATAGGGGTATATCCGACTTTTTATCACATTCCTTAATATATGTGCAAAATGCTAAAACGTCATTTATTTTGGGACAAAGGTAGTATAACTTTATTTTTTGTTACTCCCTTCATCCCACAAAAATAGACATATTTTTGATTAATTCACATAGATTAACACATTTAATTTTCTTGAAAAGGTAATTTTAGCCAACACTTCCTATAATGCTCTTATTTATACACATTGATGGCACGACTAGTTTCATTAAAAAAATGATAGAAAATGATTGATTCCAACAAACATTAATTGAGGGTATTATAGATAATTACACTGTATTAAGAAGAAAAGTGATCGGGACAACATGAAAAGAAAAATGTGTCTATCTTTGTGGGATGAAAATATTACTTATAGGATTATTTGGACTCGTTTTCACCTTCAAGTAACCCAATCAAAATCCCGAATTCCACATCTGCGTTACATTTCATTTGATGTTTTAATATAGGTATCACACATTAAATGTAAATGAATGACACGATCTATTTGCACATGATATATATTTTTAAACAATGAAATACCAATTTGAAATATATCATTGCAAGTGGAAAAATAAAAATACAAAAATATAACAATGGAAGATTGGGTATGTGGGATCAAAAAGTGTGGAGGAAAGAGAGAAGAGAGGAGAGAGAGAGAGAGAGAGAGAGAGAGAGAGGAGAGAGAGTATTGGTGGAGGCATTAGCACATAGGAAGAGACATATGGGTCCCAAAATCATGACTATCTCCACCACCTTGTTTGCCACCCGCCATTACATTATCCCAACCCTTTCTTTTCCACTCTCTCTCTCTCTATCTCTCTCTCTCTCTCTCTCTCTCTCCCCCCAACCAATACACTCTCTCTTCTATACTGCAACATTAATCTCTCATCTCTCATACCCCTTCTCTCCTAACCTCCATTTTCTTGGTCCTATAGTTTCCGTCATGGAACCCTCTCTTGGCTTACTACATGGTGGTGGCGGTGGTGAGCAAACTGCAAAAGTAGAGAAAGACTTCATGGGCATGCCTAAAGAAGCTGAACTTGAGCTGGGCTTAGGCCTGAGCCTCGGAGGCGGCGGCGGTGGCGGCGCGGCGGCGGAGAAGAGTAAGGGGTGTGCATGGGGTGAATATGGAAGAATATTGACTGCAAAGGATTTCCAAATGGGTTTTCATCTGCTGGTACTAAGAGGGAAAGAACTGCTACTGATTCTGCTGCTCTCAGGTTTTTTTTTTTCTTTCCTTTTCTATTGCTTTTATAATGTTTTAGTTCTTGGCTATATTTATGTGGATTGTGTTTATGACTTCATTTTATAGTTCTTGATTTCTCATTAATTTGACTAATAGTTTGAGATTTGATATGCAGCTATATATTTGTTTTCTGGGACTAGTTCTTCTTTACATTTCTATTTGTATGGAAAGTTTTTCTTCTTTCTGTTTCAATATAATATAAAGTTTCTTGGCATTGTAGAAGCTTTTTTTTATAATATTAAATCTGGTGTTATTATGTTACGATGTTTTCATCCTATAGTTTTATATCATGTTTTAACCTTTCTTAGTATGTGTTACAATTTAGGATTAATAATCACACACATCTATCTTATCGTGTTCATAGCTGATGCGACAGGATATTGTGCGACATTAGATTATCAGCAACCAACGCTATGCCCGGTGCAATATATCGTCTAATGAATTAGATGATATAATGATTAATAATATTTTTATATATATAGTCTTTTTTTTTTTTTTTTTTTTTTCATTTCTTGAAATTGTTTCACAAAGTAATAATGTGGCATTATGCCTGGAGTTGCTTTCTTCCCTTTTCAAATTATTACGTTTTCTCTAATTTTCTCTTTTGCATCATTTCACTACTTCATTATGTCAAAAAGGTTTTGTGGAGCACTTCTTTCTGTCACTTTTTTAGCCTATATAATTATTTGAACTATCTTCTTTCTTGGTCTTTAGTCACATGATTATGTTGATGTTATTCATCATGTTCAAACTCGTGCTACTAAGTAATAATTCATTCAAATTAATCACGTGGTTCATTTTTGTTGATCAGCAACCAGGTTGTTGGATGGCCTCCCATCAGGGCATACAGGATGAACACCCTGTTTAACCAATCCAAGCCTTCAAATGCTGAAGATGATCATGACCACAAGAGAGTTGGCGGGAACGAAAACAATGACAACTCGAACAAGAAAATCAACCATGGAAACGAACTAGCCAAAAACATCGATTCTTCTATAAAAAAGGAGATGATCAGAGGACACCTTGGATTTGTGAAGGTGAACATGGATGGCTTGCCAATTGGAAGGAAGGTGGACTTGAATGCTCACAAGAGCTACGACACGTTGGCCAACACGTTGGAAGACATGTTCTTCAATCCATCTATTCGTACGTTAATTTTCTCTATATGCAACATTAGCCCACATCTATATATATGATCAACTTTGATTCAGTGATATCAAACCATAATCTTCCTACTTCGATTTGATGAGCAGGTAAGGGGAAAGAATCTCCGAAGCTTCTGGATGGTTCTTCCGAGTTTGTGCTAACTTATGAGGATAAAGAAGGAGATTGGATGCTTGTTGGTGATGTTCCATGGGGGTATGTACTATATTATCTAACACTTTGCTATGCTATTAATTTGTTTATATATATTAGTGATATTTGAGATTGAATTTAGACTTGTTACAAAAGAAGTAAGGAGATTGTGTAGTCCTAGAAAAGACATGATCATTTCTTGATTTGTTCTTAACTTTGTCCAACCATTACTATACACTAGGATTGCTACATCTATATATGATGAAAATAGTTTGATCAAAATGTTTTTCTTGTATGGTTGAAATTGATTGAATTAAGATAGATTGATCACAAGATATATAGTACTAACTATTCGTTGTTTATTTCTTCTTCGATCATTAGGATGTTTTTCAGCACGGTGAAACGGCTCAGAATCATGCGAACATCTGAGGCTAATGGACTCGGTATGTTCATTTATTTCGGGCCAAATTTCTTTTTACCAATTTTCATGAGAATATTTAATTTTGATATAAGATCGATCTTGATTTGTATGCAGCTCCAAAGTTTCAAGAAAAGAATGAAAAGCAAAAGAGCAAGCTTATATAGAAGTTGAGCTGAATCAATTACTACTGCATGAAGATTAAGTCTTTTTCATCTTTTAATTTTATTTTTTTCCAAAATTTTATTTCATTTCTTTGGATTTAAATGGGGTGCATTTATAGTCTGCTCCCCTCTTTGGGCTCACATTTTACCTACTTTATAAGTTGTAGAATTTGTTAAGGGTCTTGTTTTCATACACCTTAATTTCACTGAATATATATACATTGCTCTCATTATGTATATATGAGAATGCCTAAACACTACTTAATATTCTATTCTTTTAGTTTATTTTAAACACAAGATTTGTTGCTTTCTTTTTTTCAATACACTCTTGAAATGCTATTAGAACTTTTGCTGTAACATTTTGGAGAAAGTTAAATTGTATCTCTGCTGATTACATCTTGCTTCTTGTGGAGAAATTATAGCAAGAATTCTTTAGACAATACATTATTAAAAGGTTGAGAGAGAGAGATTATTACTTATTAAACTCTAATTTCTACTTTCCATGTTTCACTAGTATCTTAATATTTAAACTATGGTGAATTACAAAAATCAAACATTTTGCAGTTGATTGAACACTCCCAACCTTGAGGAATGGTAAAAATGGCTGCTAGATGCAGTCGGCAATGGAATATTTACCGAATTATGCCGATAATTGCATCTAGCAGTCATTTTGAAGAATTCGCAAAGGTCGACGGTAGTTGTACACTAACAAACCCAAAGTTTAGGTACCTTAATACAAAGTAGGTAATAGTTTGTCTTGATTTTATAATTTAGTCTTATTAATTGTATGTGTAGTTTTACTAAAACTCAAGGTAACGAACAATTTGTGTACTAGGGGATCCAATCTGTGTATTTAATGTTATTATAACAAGTATTAATTAGCTCATTCTCATATATTTCAACATTTTTTTTATGTAAAAACTTATATACCGACCCGCTGCCCCTGCTATATACACTTTGTTTTTTAATTTCTCTCCAATTTATTGTTCTTATTTTTCATTTACATTTGAGTTTCGGATTTTACTGTGTTTTTTTGTACTATTTCTTCCTCTTTTTTTTTTTTTTTTTTCTTCGCTTCTACTTTTGTTTTGTTTTTGTTATAGGTAATTACTACTTGAAGGTATTACATGAATGCAAACAAAGGTAATTATATTTATGGTTATAATATAAGATATTATATAGTTAACCTTTAGGGTCCATTTGTACAGGTGGATTTGAGGAGTGATTTGAAATTCATGATATCAAATCCATCAGTAGTATTTGGATGCATATGGATTTGAAATCCATGGATTTCATTTTGAACTAATTTTGGAGTCATTTTGGTGGATTTCAAATCCACTCCTTTCAAATCTTGAATTTCAAATCACTCTATCCAAATGAAACATTAGTGTATTCTGATTGAAAAGTTGAAAAATATAATGATATATTTTGAAAAAGTATAAAAGATTAGTTCGATAATGAAATATAAAATGTTGTGTTTGTTACAAGTAATACATGAAAATATTAATTTAATGCAATTAGTGGTGTTAATGTTTATAGTAAAGAGTCATGTTCTCATGTGCACCAGGTGCACATATAATTCGACTCGATTCAGGTCGATCCAAATCCGCACACATTTTTTTATTTTTTTATTTTATTTTTTCGCTTTAAGATGTTACCTTTACGTTGTATGTCTGCGACATTTATGTTATATGAATGTGACTTTTATGTACAAATATAGTGACCTTTATATACTATAACTTAGAAAAGAAAAAGAAAAAGAAGAATTTTAACAAAATTTGTATATATTTACATTTTATGTGGTATTAGCTGCACTTTTATCTAATATTAGTTTACACCTTTATGTGAGATATAAAGATGCAACTAATATCACATAAAAGTATGAGTTCATCCAAAAATGCGCTCAAACTTTTTTGAAAATTTTCATTTTTTCTAAGTTATTGAACATAAAGGTTACCAAATTGTATATAACACTTATATAACATAAATGTCACACCATATAATATAAAGGTAATAACAGTCTGAAGCAAAAAAAAAAAAAAAGAACCAAAATGGACATGAATCCGGGTCGGGACGCCTTAATTGCACTAATCTAGATTTGTGGGTCTGGTGCACAGGAGAATTTGCGTATAGTAAATGATATTACATAAGTATGATATAAATATGTTTAAGGTATAAAAACATAGTGAATTGTAATTTTAAAATATTTAAAAAATTCAGATGCAATTTTCATCTTCTTCTTCCTATAAATTTTTAAGGAATTTTTTTTTTCAAATTACTGCAAATAAATTAACATGTACCAAATTTCGACCATGATTGCTCAAAGAGAATCATAAGTTAAATAAAATCAATTGTTTTAATTAATCAACAAAGATTTAAGGAAGAAAAAATCGTAAGTATGAAATATTGATTCGAAGAAGTATGAAAGATGGAGAAGAAGAAGACGACGACATCATACACAGAAATTGAGAAGAAGAATGAGAAGAAAGAAAAAGAAGTTAAATCATTACTTTTATAATTGTTTTGTTTCTTGAAATTAATCTTTAATTTATACCGACACCGTTTTTTGTTTTTATTTATTCCCTATGGAACTTTTGTTGTTTTCCCGTTTTCCACTGCATTGAGTATGTGATTGATGAATTACTGAGTGAAGCATGACTGTGGAGCAATTAATATTAGAAGAAACTTACAAAAAGTAATGATCATGTCTATTTCACATCATTCATCATTATATGCATTCTCATCATCAATCTTCTGCTTCCCATTTGCACAGCAACCCTCCTCACTTTCTCTCATTTTTTGGGATGACAATGAAACGGATTGTGATGGAATTGACATCTTATAAACACAAGAAATGGATGTAATTAACTAATTCAAAATCAAAGGTATAATGATCCAGAAAATTTTGTTTTGAATATCCTCAATATGAAATTTTTGTTACTAAGTTAGGAAAGAGTGATAGGGAGTGGATATAATGTTGGGTTTATAGGTTCACCGAACAATGTCCAATTACAAAGAAAACATAATACAAACGAAAAAGACAGAAACTGATGTTGCCTCTGGTGTTACGTGACACAACGGGCAACACCGAACAAATAGAAACTTCAGGACACCCTTCTTGTTTCTCCTTTCTCCTACTTTGCAGCAACCTTTAGCCACGAACCAACTCCTCTACAGTAGCAAGAACATCACACGATCCAGGTTTAAGTCGAGTCAAGGTTAGACCTTTCCCCTCAAAGACGAATACGTTCAGGCTAGTGCTCACAGTTTGACCTAACGTCCCCAAAGGTAAAACGACTTCTTCTTCAAGTCAGTAGCACCACAAAACTTGAAGCTCCAGCGAACTATATGGGAGATAGACCAGAATGTATGATCTATATGGAAAACCGTATGCAACTTTGCACTTTTTGTTCAAATGATGCTAAGAACTTTAATGCAACAAAATGTGAGAAAGAAGGTGCTCTCAAGAGTTTTTTTGATGATGATGTAATGTCTGATTTTCGTGCATGAAGAATGGCTTATCATATATACTTCATTCCACACTCTTATAGGTCATGGAGGGGAAAAACTACCCTACTAAGAGAGTGGTGTAACCAAATCTCCACTCTTTAGAACTTCCAATGAACCACCCTTGCCCACAACTTCATTCTAAAAGTGGACTTCCATATTGGACGACCATGGGCCTCATGGAAATGGGTCACAAGTCTGAAATGGATCGCAAGTCCGATGGGCTTCGTACAGACCAAACTTGACAGTGTTGTCCCGATGTTACCAACACCACAGACAGTATCAACTGAGCCCGCACCAATGGAAAGAACACATTTTTGTGTATTAATTTCTCACTCACTGAAATCGATTTTGAGCTTCTCAATACACTACATTCATCTACTCAAAACGTAGATTCATCTTGTGCCTTTTGTTTTCACAATAGCCCATGTTTGATCCTTCAATTCGGTGGTCAAACATGTGTCCGTAACACATTTCAAACATTGGTCGAAACCAATTTTCCCATAATGCCCCACATGATTGGAAATTAATCCATAAACATGCATACCACAAACTAGTCCTTTGAAACTTTATTGCTTCAGGATAGGTAGCTTGTGGCTTTGAACATTCTTTAGTCAAATACCATCGAGTTTACCGGCAGCCTAGTGGACACAATGCCTTGAACTATTCCCCCTTAGTGTATACTGAGACAATAGTATTGACGTAACAAAGTCTTAGGATCTCCAGTCATCATGGTTGAGTTACCACTATGTCAGTTCTTTATTTGTAGATTTTCAATCTCATTCCCTCTAGCAACTTATTCATTTGATCTCGGTTTAGCGCTTTTGTGAGCGGATTCGCTAAATTGTCTTTTGACTTAACATAGTCGATCGACATTATACCACTTGAGATTAAATGTCTTATGAAATTATGTCTACGACGTATATGTCTAGACTTTCCATTGTACATGTTGCTCAAAGCTCTTGCAATAGTCGCTTGGCAATCACAATGTGCCACTACCGTAGGCACGAGTTTATTCCAACACGGAATGTCCTCGAGGAAACTACGAAGCCACTCGGCCTCTTCACCAGCCTTATCCAAAGCTATGAATTTAGATTCCATGGTAGATCAGGCTGTACACGTTTGCTCAGTGGACTTCTACGACACCGCTCCGCCTTCTATAGTGAATACGTATCCACTTGTGGAAAATGAGTCTTTCGTGTCGGATATTCAATTAGCATCACTATACCCTTCAAGTACTTGCCGGATATTTCGTGTAGTGTAGCCCCACATTTAGGGTGTACTTCAAGTATCTTAATACCCTTTTTAGTGCTCTCCAATGCTCGTCACTTGGATTGCTTGTGAATCTACTTAACTTGTTCACAACACACGCAAGATCAGGACGTGTACAATTCATAATGTACATCACACTTCCTATGATCCTTGCATATTCCAATTGAGCTACAGAGTCACCTTTATTCTTGCTCAAGTGGACATTTAGTTCGAATGAGTCTTAGCCGGTGGATCGTCAAATGTGTTAAATTTCTTCAACACTTTCTCAATGTAATGAGATTGTGATAAGACAATTCCATTAGACATCCTTATGATTTGGATTCCTAGAATCATATCGACTAATCCCAAATCTTTCATGTCGAAGTTTCGATTCAACATGCGTTTCGTATCAACGATAAATTCATGGCTATTTCTCATGATCAACATGTCATCAACATAGACACATACCAAAACAAAGGTGTTTGATGTACCTTTTACGTACACGCATTTATCACGTTCATTGATTTTGAAACCATTCGACAACATCATGTTGTCAAACTTGATGTGTCATTGTTTAGGAGCTTGTTTAAGTTCATACAACGATTGAACGAGCTTAATTGCACACCTTTTTCTCATTTCCGGGTGATACAAACCCTTCAGGTTGATCCATGTATATCTCATCCTCTAGTTCACCATTTAGAAACGAAGTTTTCACATCCATTTGGTGTATTTCAAGATCGTGCAAGGCAGCTATCGCAAGAAGCACACGAATAGAAGTTATCCTCGTTACAGTTTAATAGGTATCGAAGAAGTCATACCCTTCTTTTTTTTTAAACCCCTTTGCAACTAAGCAGGCTTTATACTTTTCAATCGACTCATCAACTTTATATTTTCTTTTAAGGATCCATTTACATCCTAAGGGCTTGGAACCTTTCGGGAGGTCAACCAATTTCCACGTATGATTTTGCATAATCGAGTTGATTTCGCTTTTAATAGCTTCCTACCAGTGTGCGGCTTCTGGACTCGATATAGCTTATTTGATAGACTTAGGTTCATCTTCCAACACATAAGTGATGAAATCAGGACCAAAAGACTTTGGGATCTTAGCTCTCTTGCCGCGTGTCGGCTCTCTTGGTGTCGAAGAACTCACAGTCTCATCGAATGTTCTCTTGGATGTGTCAACATCCGGGGCAACACCAATTTCCGGTGTTGTCTTGGATGTGCGAACACCTGAGACAACACCCATTTCTAGGTGTTCTCTTGAATGTGCCAACACTGGAGGCAACACTCGTCTTTTCCTTGTAAGGAATAATGTCTTCAAAGAATATTGCATTCCATGATTCAATAATGGTGTCTTTTGTCATCTCCAGTATCTCTGATTTATAAATCAGAAATCAATAAGCACAATTGTTGACTGTATATCCTATAAAGATATAATCGACGATTTTAGGACTGATTCTCACTTGTTTAGAAAGAGACACTTCAACTTTTGCCAAACACCCCCACACTTTGAGGTATTTATACGATGGTTTCCGCTCTTTCCACATTTCATAAGGATTTTCATCCTTAGTCCTATGAGGAATCTTATTCAAAATGTGGTTCACCTTTAAGATGGCTTCCCCCCACAAGTTTCGCGGTAAACCCGAGCTAATTAACATAGCATTCATTATCTCTTTAAGAGTATGATTTTTCCTTTCAGCAACACCATTAGACTGTGGTGAATACAGAGCTGTTGTTTGGTGTATTATGCCTGAATTGGAACACAATTGCTCAAACAGCGCAACATACTTGCCACCTCTATCATTTCGAATAATTTTAAATTGAGTCTTAAGCTGATTTTCCACTTCGTTTTTATAACGAATAAAAGCTTCCAAAGCTTCATCTTTACTCCTTAAGAGATAGATGTACCAATATCTTGTGCAATCGTCAATGAAAGTAATGAAATACTTTTTACCACCTCTAGTTTGCACAAACTTGAAATCACACACATCTCGTGTGAATCAATTCTAGAGGTTTAGTGCTCCTTTCCACCGAATGAAACGGTATCTTAGCCATTTTGGCTTCCACACAAATTTCACACTTTTTAGGTGTTTTTATTTTTGGAATGTTAAGTATATCGAGATTTACTAACCTTTTTATAGCATTTAGATTTACATGTCCTAATCTAACATGCCATAAAGAAGAGCACTCAGTCAAATAAGCAAAAGTAGATGACTTTCCATTCATAACATTAGTGCCAACATTACGGCTGGTGTTGCCAACACCGCCTATAACATCAGAGACAACACTCTTTCCAACACGGCTTACAACGACAATAGCAGAAATTTTGAATAGTTCTTTGTCTAAATACCCCTTTCCAAGGAACTGTCCGAATTTTCTAAGTACAAATTTTTCAGACTCAAACACTAGTCTAAAACCATGGCTAACTAGAAGCGATCCGGATATCAATTTTTTTTGGATGTCTGGGACATACAACACATCTTTCAACAACAGCTCCTTTCCAGAAGTGAGCTTGAGCTTCACGTTGCCAATACTAGCTGCATCAGACATACATAGTTGCCCATATTGAGCTTCCTTCCGGTGCATGGGGTATAAGTCGAGAATGATCCCTTCTCTGAGCAAACATGGCAAGTGGCACCGGTATCCACAAACCATTCATTTGGGTTGTCAACCAAGTTGGTCTCAAACACCCCGCCGACAAGTCTTTGTCCGGTCAACTCACGTTTTCAATCATATTAGCATTGGATTGAGGCTTATCACTTTTATTTTTTTTAGGTAGACAACAATCCTTTGCCTTATGATTCGGTTTACCACAATTGTAACGATCACCATTGAATCCTCCCGAAGGATCTTTCTTGCCCTTTCCATTCGGCCTCTTCCTCTTGTCAGAGGAACCTTTCAACAAGTTGGCCTTAGCCTCCTCAAGAACATAGCCAAATTTACCATCCATTCTACGGTTATCTTCTTCAATTCGAAATTTCACAATCAAGTCATCAAGACTCATTTCCTTGCGTTTGCTCTTGAGATAGTTCTTAAATTCCCTCCAACCTGGGGGCAACTTCTCGATCACAACAACAACTTTGAACGCCTCAGGCAAGGTCATACCCTCAGAAAGGATATCATGCAAGATCAATTGAAATTCTTGGACTTGTTCCACAGCCGACTTAGAATCATTCATCTTAAAGTCTAGGAACTTAGCAACAATAAACTTCTTAGATCCGACATCCTCCGTTTTATACTTATTTTCCAAAGAGTCGCACAACTCCTTTGAAGTTCTCACAACGGAATACACGTTATACAACGTATCAACCAATCCACTAAGGATATAGTTACGACACAAGTAATCTCCCTTGTACCATTGGTCAAGCACAATGCGCTTTTCCACATCCGTGTCATCCTCAGCGACCATGGGACGTTACTCAGTTAGGAACCTCGCTACATGTAGCGTAGTCAGGTAAAACAACATCTGTTGCTGCCACCTTTTAAAGTTAGCACCCGTAAACTTCTCGGACTTCTCTCATTTGATAGGAGTTACAAAGAGTTTCATAATCGAAGAATTTGACATTGTTCAGAGATATGCGTCTTTGAGATTGTTGGGTTTATAGGTTCACCGAACAATGCCCAATTACAAAGAAAACAAAATACAAATGAAAAAAAATAGAAACTGATGTTGTCTTGGGTGTTACGTGACACAATGGGCAACACCGAACAAGAACAAACTTCGAGACAACCTTCTTGTTTCTCCTTTCTCCGACTTTGCAGCAACCTTTAGCCACGAACGAAACTCATCCACAGTAGCAGGAACATCACACAATCCAGGTTTAAGTCGAGTCAAGGTTAGACCTTTCACCTCAAAGACGAATACGTCTCGGCTAGTGCTCACGGTTTGACATAACGTCCACAAAGGTAAAACGACTTCGTCTTCAAGTCAGTAGCACCACAAAACTTGAAAATTCAGCTAACTATATAGGAGATAGATCAGAATGTATGATCTATATGGAAAATCGTATGCAACTTTGCACTTTTTGTGAAAAGAATGCTATGAACTTTAATGCAACAAATTTTGAGAAAGAAGATGCTCTCAAGAGTCTTTTTGATGATGATGTAATGTTTGATTTTCGTGCATGAAGAATGTCTTGTCATATAGACTTCATTCCACACTCTTGTAGGTCATGGGAGGGGAAAAACTACCCCACTAAGAGAGTGGTGTAACCACCTCTCCACTCTTTGGAACTTCTAATGAACCACCCTTGCCCACAACTTCGTTCTAGAAGTGTGCTTCAATATTGGTCGACCATGGACCTCATGGAAGTGGGCCACATGTTTGAAATGGATCGTAAGTCCGATGGGCTTCGCACAGACCAGACTCGACAGTGTTGTCCCGGTGTTGCCAACACCACATACAACATCAACTAGACCAGCACTAATGGGCAGAGCCCATTTTCGTGTATTAATTCCTCACTCACCAAAAATCGATTTTGAGCTTTTCAACACACTACATTCATCTACTTAAAATGTAGATTCATCTTGTGTCTTTTGTTTTCATAATAGCTCACGTTTGATCCTTGAATTTGGTGGTCAAACATCTGTCGTAACACATTTCAAACATTGGTAAAAACCAATTTTCCCGTAGAAAAAATAATATTACATAACTTACGTGTCTGAAGTTTAAATTTGAATCATCTTAATCTGCACCATGCATGCATGAGGTTAGGTCCGGTCCACCCCTATCTGACTCCATCAAAACGAATTGTTAGGTTGAGTAATTTTAAGTCTGCAAAAGGTGGACCTAAGTGAGGTGGGTCCGCAGTGAGTTTGGCTTTAGGTGGGGTGAGCTTGTTTTTTAAATTTAGTATTTCTCTTATTGAAATTACACCAGAAATGAATAATAATGATTAAAATTCTTACATAATGCAAAATGATTTATAAAAATACTGATACGAGTCATATATTTATAGGAATGAAGAAAATTTGGTGGAAAAAATATTTTAAAATTATTCCGTTCATATTTTATATATAATTTAATGCACACTTATCTTGATAATAGTAGATAAATAATACATATATACGCTTTTTCCTTTGGAAAACTAAAAGATGATAAAAGTAATAAATATAATTTTTTTGGTGAGTCAGATTGCTAACTCATGGCTCACCAGTGGAACTGAAAGGTTCATGTTAGTAATTCAAACACCAAGCAGACGAAAATCAAAATTTGAGTAAAATTGGATCAAATTGTTTTGAGAAAAATATAAATTTATAGTTAGAGGACCATGGTAAAAAAAAAAAAGTTTTAGCCCTATATTACAAGGAATATTTTTATTTTACTTATATGAGTATATATGTTAATTTGGAAGGGGGTGTGCAGTAATAATTTCCTGCGATAGTGCTCGTTCTTAATTAGACAAATGTTGTTATGCACAAAGTGCACGGATCTGAACTGGTGTAATTGGGGTGACCCAACCCGGATCCGCGCACCTAGATTTTCATTTTTTTTTTCGCTTCAGGCTGTTACCTTTACGTTATATAAGTGTGACCTTTATATATAAATGTTATGACCTTTATATTTAATAACTTAGGAAAAAATGAAGATTTTCAGGTTTTTTCACTTCAGATTAAAACCTTTATGTTGTATTGTTGGGGATAAAATCACATTTGATCCCATAACTATAGTCTTTTCCATAATTGGTCCCATAACTATTTGCTTTTTTAATTTAGTCCCTAACTTGAATAATTGCTCGATTTTGGTCCCAATGTCCCTAAAATTTTCAAATTTGATCGGAAAATTGTCATGTGACATCCATTTTGGAGGTTTTCGGCGAAAAATAATTACGCATTTAATAAAGATGACATTTTTTTAGAATTTGTTTAATGTTTGGTCCAATACAATAATCATCACATCACATCTCATGTCATGTCATTATTTTTCATCGGAAACCCCCAAATTAGATGTCATATGACTATTTTCTGGCCAAATTTGACATTTTTGACGATATTGGGATCAAAATAGAGCAATTATTTAAATTATGGGACCCAATTAAAAAACAAATAGTTGTGGGACTAATTGTGAAAAAGACAATAGTTATGAGACCAAATATGATTTTATCCCGTATTGTTGTAACCTTTATGTATAATTCTTGTGACCTTTATGTACAAATATTATGACCTTTATAATCCATAACTTTGAAAAAAAATTGAACTTTTCAAAATTTAGTGCATTTTAAGGATGAATATATGTGCAGCTAATATTACATAAACGTAAATATGTACAAATTTTGCTAAAATTCTTCATTTTTTTCTAAGTTAGAGTATATAAAGG
This sequence comes from Scutellaria baicalensis, assembly GCA_005771605.1. Lineage (NCBI taxonomy): Eukaryota > Viridiplantae > Streptophyta > Magnoliopsida > Lamiales > Lamiaceae > Scutellaria > Scutellaria baicalensis. The sequence goes on from CM016729.1 coordinate 11,585,674, forward strand.
TCATTACATTTATTCATAAAGGTCACACTTATATAACATAAAGGTCAATGCATATAACATAAAGGTAACAACCTGAAGCGAAAAAATAAAATTAAAAAATAAATAAATAAAAGTGCGCGGATCCAGGTCGACCCGAACCCGACCCGAATTGTATGTGCACCAGTTACACAGGAGACTAACTCTCTTAATTAACCATCTTTCATAAATAAAAAATATTGTAGTTTTTTTAAGTTTGATGTATTTATATATTATTCATTGAGTTAAATTCAATTTTAGTCCATTTAAAAAGCCACTGTTCAATTTTCGTCCACCATTGAAGCAGTTTTCAAATTTAGTTCAATTAAGTCAAAAATCGTCACTATTTAGTTCATTTTTTGTCACTTTTTCATCCACCATAGAAGCGGTTTTCAATTTTCAGTTTTAGATTTTAGTCCAATTAAGCAAAAATTGGACCAAATAGTGACGATTTTTGACTTAATTGGACTAAAATTGAAAAACCGCTTTCATGGTGGATGACAAAATTGGACAGTGGCTTTTTAAATTAATTAAAATTGAATTTTTCCCATTATTCATTTTTAACCATTTTTGTGAATTATACATTGCTCTGATATATGTGTGTACACATAAAGTTTGATGATAATTAATGAAAATGAAACGATCTAGCTATAATTTGTTGGTAGGAGATAATGTGCATGCAATAGATCGATACAAATAAAATGACTCAATTATTATAGTATATATGTAGGATTAATTTCAATTTTACTCGTATCAAGTTGACCGCACTGTCGTAATGCTGACACTTAATTAATTCCTACGTATCCTAGCTAACTAGTAAGATATGGCAAATCGTAGTAAATCACAAAGAGAAAGACAAAGAAAGTATGTTTCTTGTATTCAATTTAATGGAATAACAAACGAGAGGATTTTCAAATTATCACTATCACTATATTAACTAGTTTAGAAAGCAAATTAAATATCAAAAAAAAAAAAAAAAAATCAAGAGACAATTATTCTAGTTAGTATATCTCAATTATCTCTTAATTAATATAGCACCCCTCTCTCAAACTATCATAAAATTTTCGCCTCTAATCTAACAACAGGTTTTGTTAAATCGAATCAACTCTTAAGATTAGTTAAAACTACAATAAAACCGTCAAATTCCAACAGTAGAAAATCCGTTGGAATATTGTGTTTTTACGTTGGAATTGACGATTCCAATGGTAATTCTAACGGAATTTGCTGACACCGAAAAGAAGTTAATTAATAAGGAAACACAAGCGCACACTTAAAATATGCCCTCACTCTAAGGAATCCACCCAAGAGATTAGAGGTAAAATAGTTGCAAGTCCAAAGACTTAAAAGATGATTTATTATATATCTTACTCACTTGCCAAAACACTACATGATTATGACTATCTATAGAAGCCAACACATGATTCTAAACTACAATAATGTCTCATGACTCTACAAGTTCATTGTATGAAGATAGACTCTTCAACTACAAAATTTATTAACTTTTTCAAAATTTCGGATAAATCTACCACCTTCTAGAAAAAAAGGCATAACTCCCTTTAGAAAATTCCAAATGCTTCTCCATTTGGACCAATAGAAACTAGACTCGTAAGGCTTCGAATCCATTTATGCCAACAAGCTCAATAAGTCTTGAGCAAAATCAGTTTATTGCCTAAACATGACTAACTTTATTGTTTGTGCACAACTTTCATCTTCCTTAGTTTGATCATTTCCTTTGATCAAGTGTGACGTCTTCTTTCTTGGATCATTTGCTTCCGCTGCACGAGAACTCGTCCTTGAGTCATCTTTGTTGGATAAAAATATGGTGTGATAGAACATATTTAAGTATGTTTTGATGAGACAAAACCATAGAATAGTAACCCTCAAATCTATAAGAAGAACCTATCTTGTAAGGTTACGACAACGAGGTTACTACAGAAAGCTAAGATACGATATAGAAAGCTTCAGAGGAAGGATACTGAAGAGAATGGTGAAAGGAATCTGGCAAACTAAAAAGGATACTGCTTACTGCAGGAAGCTACCTGGAAGAGACCATGCCAAAGCATACTGCAAAGCAGCAAGCTACCAAAAACTCAAGCTACCTGACAGGAAGCCATTTGGAAGAGACCATGCCGAAGCATACTGCAAAGCAGCAAGCTACAGAAGCCTCAAACCACCTGACAGAGCAAGGCTGGGAAGGGAGCTACAAAGCCAGCATGAGAAGAAAACTGAAAGTTACCGGTAGAGAGAAGATGAATGGAGCCAATCAGATGGAGACACGTGGAAAGTGATAAGCTGGCGTGTATCAGAAGGAGTGCGACGCATTTAATGATGGAAACCTACCTACCTTCAACGGGCAGATTTCCTAATCTATAAATAGAAGAAGGCTGAAGACTATAGAGAAGAGAGCGCAAAGAAGAAAAGGACAGAGTAGAGAGAGCTGAGTAGAGAAGAAAAGAGAGGAGAATAGAGGAGCGTATAGAAGAAAAAAGAGCATAGTGGGGGAATAAAGAAGAAGATCAAAAGAAAAGTAGAAAGTTCAAACACTCTAAACCCCAGAAACGCTAGAATATACAGTCCCTCAGTCCTGCAGCAAGCTACAGCAGAGCAACCTACAAAATAAGCCAAAGCTTGCTGCATCCAAGTTGAAGAAGAAGACAAACCTTTTAAAGAATGTCTAGGAGTGCTTAGTTAGGACTAGGATCCTGATAAGCTATTTGCTTTCTGTAGAAGAAAGTAAGGATCCTGAGTGGGTCGGGTAGGATCCTGAGTGGGTCAGTTAGGAGAGTAGGCAAGCAACTGTGAGCAGCCTTGAGTAGGCTTGCTACTTACTTGTTAAGTCTGTGTTGTAAGAGGGGGGGGTGAATAAGCCTACTCAAAATTTTCAAACTTTTCTTTCTCAAAAGACAGGTAGTTTGTAAAAGCAACTTACTGCCTTGAAAGTTATTGCATGAGCAGTTACCTTAAAATTTATAACAAAAAGAGTTTTATGCACATCGGAAATACTTTTAAAGCAACACTTCTTTTTCTGAAAACAGAAACTATGCTCACAAGAGATATGTAGATGATAAACGCAGATAAGCAATAGTATCAACAAGATAAATAAAATGTAGCACAATAAAAGACACATCAATATATAGAGGTTTAAGGGTGGAGTAATCCCTCTACGTCCTCTCTTCTCCTACACAAGGAGGAACTTTTGTTAGGTCAAACAGTTGATTAACACAAGCCTCACTTAGACAACCTAAACCTAACAAGAACTGTCACTCTCTCCCACACAGGGTTACTGCACAGTGACCAAACACTCTAGCCCACACAGAGCTCTTGTTCTTCTCACTAAGAACGAAAATACTTGATCAGACAAACCCTCTGATCAAGCAACTCCTCAACGGTCTAGAAAAGAAAACGAAAACAACACAGGCAGTAAGCTTAGAACGATTGAGCTCTCAAAGCTAAGAGTAGCTTGCTGCTAGACTGGACTTGAAACTTCTATATGATTATGGATGATTTGTATTTGATATCTTGAGCTTTTTGATCGTGAGAGTTTCAGGTGCTCTTCAAGTGCTAGTTTTCTTTGTACTTATAGGCGATTTGAATTTTGTCTGTTTAGAGAGAACATCTGCTTTGCTACTTTCATAGAGTACGTGGCTTCCTTTGATTTGTTCATACACTGGTTATACAGATTTGTACGCCTCTGTTGCTGCAGTCGTCGCCCTAGTCTGTCATGTCTTCAGACTTTCCTTTTTGCTTTTGATATGTGGCATTGCTTGAGTGGTTCCAGCTGCGGCTTGTGCCTAACGTAAACTTTATGCACGTTCCTCGAGATAACTACTACTTAAACCGTAGCTGGTGCTAACAGATGTTTCTGTTGTCTTCATCTTATTTCTTTCATTAGTGAACATCAGCATCCTTTGGACAGTGTGTGACCAGTATCCTATTTGAAGCAGCCTGCTGCAGATTATATTTATCTCTAAGGCTATTTTACAGTAAGATCGATCGTCTTCAGGTGATCACAGTCTTCAAGCCTCCTGATCCTAATCTAAGAATTTTACAGAGGAATTTAATACATAAGATCCTAACGATTTTACAAAGGAATCTAATACATAGGATTCTAGCTTGTTACACGTTTTGTCATTCATCAAAAGCTTACATAATATTCATTATATTCCTTACAACATCAATATACTCAACATGATTGTTTTTTATGTGAGTTTTATCCATTTCTTCTTGAAGTTCTTCTATATCAGTCTTACTACAATTTGGTTCATCAAAGACCACATGTACAGATTCCTCCACAACAAGTGTTCTCTTGTTGAAGATTTTGAAGGCTTTGCTTACCGATGAGTACCCTAGGAATAACCCTTCATCTGATTTGGCATCGAAAGTTTTAAGGTACTCCTTTCCATTGTTAAACACGAACACCTGTATCCAAAGATGTGAAAATAAGCAATACTAGGGGAGTAACCATACCACAGCTCATGGGGAGTCTTGTTCAGATCCTTGTTGATCAGGCATCTGTTCTGTGTGTAGCATGTTGTGTTGGTTGCTTCTGCCCAAAATCTCCTTGGTAGCTCAGCTTCAGCTAGCATTGTCCTGGTAGCTTCCTTCAGGGTCTTATTCCGTCTTTCAGCAACTCCATTCTGCTGAGGTGCCCTAGCTGCTGAGTATTCGTGCCTGATTCCATTATTTGAGCAGTAGGCTTCAATGAATTTATTGTTAAATTCAGTTCCTCTATCTATTCTGATCTTAACTATGCTCGGGCTCTTCTCGGTTTGCAGCCTACTTAGGAACTCTGGCAGACATTGCTGAGTATCCGACTTTCTTGTAAAAAAGATTGTCCAAGTAAACCTTCAGTAGTTATCTACTACTACTAAGGTGTATTTCTTCCCAGATATGCTAATCAGTTCAATTAGTCCGAATAGGTCCATGTGTAGCATATCCAATATCCTATCTGTAGAATGAAGGGTTTTGTTCTTGAAAGAGCTCTTTACTTGTTTCCCTTTTTGGCATGCTCCATAGATAGCTTCCTTCTTGTAAATCATGTCAGGTAGCCCTCTGACTAGTCCTTTCCTAGTTATCTTGTTCATGGTTTTGAAATTCAGGTGACTCATTCTCTTGTGCCACAGCTAGCTAGCTTCAGGTGTTCCCTTGGTAATGAAACAAGTAGTTGTAGTTACTGATTCCCAATCAGCAACATAGATATTTCACTACCTTGTTCCAATGAGCTTGACTTCCTGAGTCTTGTTGTCCTTAATCAGGCACTTGTTGAGATTAAATTCCACACAGTAGCCTGTGTCACAGAATTGACTTATGCTCAAGAGGTTGTACTTTAAGCCTTCTACATGAAACACTTCTTTGATGCAGATATTTCCTTTAATTAGGTCACCAGTGCCCTTTGTGTTTCCCTTGGAGTTGTCTCCAAATATGACCTTAGGTCCTTTGGAAACTTTGAAGTTGATAAGGCTCTTCTGGTTCCCTGTCATGTGCCTGGAGCAGCCGCTGTCAATGTACCATACTTTTTTGCTGCTTCCTGTTACAAGTTCCTGCAATCAAAGGAAGATCACTTCTTTTTAGGTACCCATAAAAGTACGGGTCCTTTCTTGTTAGTTTCCATTCTCTTTTTAGGAACCCATACTTGCTTTATAACAATCTTTTCGTTATAACTCTTGTTGGTTCCTAAATTTTTACCAGTATCCTTATAATACTGCATGTGTGTTTTGTGTGCAAGTGGTTTCTTCCTCTACCTCTTAGGATCATAGGTTCATTTAGCTTTAGACATATAAGTCTGTGGTAGATAAAAAGGTTGAGACCTTTTGCCGTTTCTGGGCTACTGTCTATGGCTCCTGCTTCCAGCATATATAGGTTGCTGGAGCCAGCTTCTAACAGACTTACTGTCATAGGTACCTGAAAGGGGTCTCTTTCCCTTTCCATCAAAGCTTCCTGCATTTTTTCTTGCAGTTCCCCCTAAATTAGGCAGATCATTTTGATGGGGAACAACTGCAGGCACAAATGTAGGTGTCTTTGAAGTGTTGGCCGTTGAAGTGGAAGCCTCTCCACAGTAGCCTATGCCAGTATGATCCTTTAGATTTTTTTGGATATTTAGCATTGCATCCAAGTCTTTAGAGGATTTGTTGAAGGTATTAATTGTTTCAGTGAGAACCTTCTTCTCAGTTTCCAGCTTAGTGACTTACAAATTGAGCTTACTGATCTTAGCCTAGAGGTCACTGCATGCTTGGCTTTTTAATATTTCTAAAGCTAGTAGCCTTTTTAGCAAAGGATGCTCTCTCGTGAGCTCTATATTTTCTAGTTTCAGCTCCTCATGAGTTGAAGTAATTTGCTCAAAGTCACTCATGATTTGTTTGAAAGCATAAATCATGTTTAGCCTTTCGTCAAATTGAACAGAAGGGTTAAGATATATTACCTCATCTTCTGAATCATCATTTTTGGCCATGAGGCAGATTAGGGCTTCCTCGTCTGAAGATGAATCCTCTGAGTCACTGTTGGTGGTTGATTCTTCCTTCTTTGGTGCCTTCTCAGGAGTAGCTACCTGAGAGGTCTCTGCTTCACCGATCAGCGCCCTCAGCTTCTGACGCTCCTGTCTCTTCCTTTCTTGCCTTACCTTTCGTTCATCCTCTGGATAGCGGTGAACTTCTGGATATGGGCATTCTCTGGCATAGTGACCTGGCTTCCTGCAGTTGTAACACAGGTAAGTAGTTTTGACATTCGACTGGGTGCCTACCCATTGGTTCCAGTTTCATTTCGCTTCTTCCTAAAGTTATCTATTCTTGTGTTCTTTCTAATGAACTTTTGGAACTTCTTCAGGAGTAAGGCCATGTCTTCTTCTGATGTAGCCTCCAAGGTAGCTGTCCGATCCTTAGATTTCTTAGCTTCCTGAGGCAGTCTTGCAGTCAGTGCAGTAACCTTCGAGCTGCTTCCCTCAGCTTCTACCTTTCTTCTGTTGATGTCAAACTCGAAGGCTTTGATGTCTGAGAAGAGATTGAATGTACTCATAGATTGTAAATCCATGGACACTCTCATGACAGTCGTTTTGCTATCCCATTCAGCCGGAAGGGCTCTCAGCACCTTCATGTTTTTCTCCTTCTGTGTGTAGATCTTATCCAAGGACTCAAGCTCATTGATGATAGTTGTAAACCTTAGATCCATCTGTTCTAGAGTTTCTCCAGGTAGCATTTCAAACAGTTCAAACTTCTGGCTAGCTGTAGAGACTTTGTTCTCTTTAGTGAGCTCAATGCCTTCGCATATTTGCTCGAGCTTTTCCCAGATTTCTTTTGCAGTCCTGCAGGTCTTCACATTGCTGAATATTCCTTTATCGAGAGTGAGGAATAGTGCGTTCTTTGCTACGTTGTCTAGGTTTGCTCGTCTCCTCTCGTCAGCAATCCATTCTTCTCATGGTTTTTCCAACACAGCTGGATGTGGGATGACTCCTGCATCTCCTTGCTATCCGCTGCTTCATCAACGGCCCTAGTGAACAATAGGTTCACCTTGGTGATCCTTTGTGGTCCATCAGTGATGACATACCACATTTCATCATGCATGTCCGATAGATGTGCCTGCATGCGAATTTTCCAATCATCATATTCTTCAATAGAAAACATAGACATTTTATGAGATTCCATGTTTGATATGCTTATGAATATTAAAAAGAAGGTTTTCAAAAAGCAAGGATCAGGGATTGAGCAGTTAGATCGGACGTTTAATCTAACCTGCTCCGATACCACTTGTTGGTCCCAAGTGGTAGTAGGCTTAGAGGGGGGGTAGTAGGCTTAGAGGGGGGGTGTGATAAGCCTACTCAATTTTCAAACTTTTTTCTTTAAAACAGAATGATAAGTCACTCAGGCAGTTAGCTAAAGAGCTTACTGTCCTGGAGGTTACTGCTTGAGCAGTTACCTTTAGTGAACTTAGAGAAAATAAGTTTTATGCACAGCGTAAGTTCTTTTGACCAAAGCTTCTTTTCTGAAAATGGTTGATATGCTTATGAGAGATATGCAGGAGGTTAAAGCAGATAAGCAGGATAAGATATAAACAACAGTAAGCTATAACAAACACATCGGTTAATAGAGGTTCAAGGGTGGAGTAATCTCTCTACGTCCTCTCTACTCCTTATCAAGGAGGAACTTTGTTAAGTGTAACGGTTGATTTACACAAGCCTCGCTTAAACAACTTAAACCTAACAAGAACTATCAATCTATCCCACATAGGGTTACTGCACAATGACCAAACTCAACTAGCCCACACAGAGCTCTTGTTCTTCTACTAAGAATGCAAATACTTGATCAGGAACAGCCTCCGATCAAGCAACTCCTAACAGTCTAAAGAAAAATATAGATTTTCTTTAAAACAACACAGACATCAAGCTTAGAACGAGGAGCTCTTTTAAGCTATAGATAGTTTATTACAAGACTGGACTCAAAATAATCTAAATATAGAGATCTGTAACGATTTAAGTGCTTGAACGTTTGATTCGTGAGAGATACTAGTTTCAAGTTTTTCAAGTTTGTTCGGTGACCTTTAAGTCCCAGTCTTCTTCTATTTATAGGTGATAGAAATTATGCCCGTTGGAAAGAGAGCTTCCTTCTCGCAGCATGCATGGACAACCTGGCCTCTTCTGATTTGTTCGTACGAGGTTGTTAAGTTCATACGTATCTGTTGCTGCAATCACCATACTCAGTCTGACATATCTTAAGACTCTTTTTTGCTTTATTACGTGGCATCTTTGGATTGGATGAGTTTGCGGTTGTGCCTAATGTTAACCTCGTACACGTATTCCAAGGTAACTGCTCCTGAACAGGTTGTTGATGCTTCCTTGTTCTTCAGTCGGTTTTAGCTTACTTGTTTCTCATTCAGCTAGCAAACTCAGCATCCTTATACAATAAGCGTCCAGTATCCTTTCCGAGAAGCCTGCTGCAGTGACTTACGTTTTAACCAATTTAAGGTTTTTCTTATGCAGCATGGTCTTCAAGCTTTAGTCTTGATCATCAAGCCTCCTGATCCTATACATAGAGTTTTTACAACAGAATCTAAATACATAGGATCCTAGGCCCTAATCTATTACATATTTTGTCTTCATCAAAATCTATACAATGTTCCTTACATTTCCTTTGACATTCTTGAACTTTAAATTGCTCAAGGTCACTTGAGTTTCTAACCAGACATAGATAAATGGAGCTAGCTTGATATAGAAAGTATTTGAGCAAAATTAGAACGAGGTACCTGGTCATAGTCATTCTTTTCTTGAGAGTTGTCTTATCGAGTAGATCCTTGCTTCCTTTTATAGTATGAGTTGGTTGACGGAGTGAGCTTCTGCTTCTTTTCTTACTCATTTGCTTAACTTCTTCAGCATCTTCTTTCAAGGTTGTTATTTACTCTTCGTTGTTGTCTCGAGGCTTCAATATGGTCCATACTTCAAGCTTTGCCTTGTACTAGCTTCCTCTTCATGCTCAGCAACTTGCTTTTGTTGTTCTGCTCTGCATAAAGTAGAATCTTGCTCCTAATGCACAACTTCCTGCTTAGCAGCCTGTTCCTCGAGCATAGCTTGCTTTTCATCAGCTTCCTGCTTCTGAACAACTTTTTCTTCACAGCTCAGCCTGCTCTACGATTTTCTTTTTAGTCGTTGTTGTCTTCACACTAGTTATACTCTTCAAAGAAGGCAATAGATTTTTTCGATCTATGGTGTGGGGGAGAGAGAAAGAGAGATGTTTTCAATGATGGGATCTGGATTCATCAGTTAGATCAGACGTTTCATCCAACCTGCTCTAATACCACTTGTTGGTCCTAAGTGGTAGTAGGCTTAGAGGGGGGGGGTGAATAAGCCTACTGTATTTTCAAATTTTTCTTATCTTCAGAAGGCTTAGATCTAGAGGCAGTAACCTTTTGGGAGATTACTTATCAGAGTTATATTGCTGAAGCTTTCTCTCATTGAAAGACCAAGTATGAAAGAGATGCATCTAACATAAGATATGCCGATAGAATAGTAAGCATAAACAAACGCATAGATATACAGAGGTTCGAAGGTAGAGTAATCCTTCTACATCCTCTCTGCCTCTTCTCAAGAGGGAACATTTGTTAATCTTGTTGATTTACATAGCCCTATCTATTACAACACAGACTTAACAAATAAGTAGCAAGCCTACTCATGGCTGCTCACAACTACTTGCCTACTCTCCTAACTGATCCACACAGGATCCTACCCGACCCACTCAGGATCCTTACTTTCTTCTCTAGAAAGTGATCAGCTTATTAGGATCCTAGTCCTAACTAAGCACTCCAAGACAGTCCTTCAAAGGTTTGTCTTTTTCTTCAACTTGGATGCAGCAAGCTTTGGCTTCTTTTGCAGGTAGCTCTGTTGTAGCTTGCTGCTCGACTGAGTATTATAGCGTTTATGGGGTTTAGAGTGTTTGAGATTTCTACTCTTCTTTTGATCTTCTGTACACTCTTTTCTCTCTTCTTTTTTTTCTTCTTCTTTATTCCCCCACTTTGCTCTCTTTTCTTCTATACGTTTTTCCCCCACTTTTCTGCGCTATCTCTTGAGCTCTTCTATTCTCCTCTCATCTCTTATTTTCTTTTCTCTTTTCTTTTCTTCTGTCTTCAGTCTTCTTCTATTTATAGATTAGGAAATCTGCCCGTTGAAGGTGGGTAGGTTTCCATCATTAAATGCGACATACTCCTTCTGGTACACGCCAGTTTTTCGCTTTTCACGTTTCTTCATCTGATTAGCTCCATTCCTCTTCTTTCTATTGTTAACTTTTAGCTTCCTTCCCATGCTTGCTTTGTAGCTTCCTTCCCAGTCTTGCTCTGTCAGGTGGCTTGAGGCTTCTGTAGTTTGCTGTTTTGCAGTATGCTTCGACATGGTCTTTTTCAGGTGGCTTCCTGTCAGGTAGCTTGAGTATTTAGTAGCTTGCTGCTTTGCAGTATGCTTTGGTATGGTCTCTTCCAGGTAGCTTCCTGCAGTAGGCAGTATCCTTTTAGTTAACCAGATTCCTTTCACCATTCTCTGCAGTGTCCTTTCTTTAACACTTTCTCTGACGTATCTTCCTGCAGTAACCTTGTTGCAGTAACCTTACGAGGTAGGTTATGCTTATAGAGTGAGAGTTACTTTTCTAAGGTTTTGTCTCATCAAAACATTCTTAAATATTTTCCAACAGTTGATATATTAAAATTTACATTCGTCGTGATACCTTAAGAGTACATATGTGATACCTTAAGAGTATACACTGATACTTGATTATACGTAACCTTAAACTATAAGTTGTATTACCTTAAAGGTGAATATGTAATATCTTATACTATACTCTAAGCATTAATACCTCAAAGGTAAATATATAATAATCAAAGGTGCATATGTAATACCAAATATGTAATACATCAAAGGTAAATATGTAATACCTCAAAGGACCGTATGTAATACCTTGTATTTTAAGGTTAACACATACATTAAAGGTAAATGTGTAATACCTTAAGAGTATGCACGTAATATTTGAAGAGTATATATATAATATCTATCACTAAATCATATGGTATGGAATCTGATGTCTGTGTGTGTGGGCGCACACTAGCTCATGTGCAACAGCACGTGTGGGCACGTGGAGGCGCATGGAGGTGGCCCACATATCGGGTCTGGTTGGAAGCACGGATCTTGGGTGCACACAAATTTTTACCTATTCCTATCATTGTTTAGGTTAACTTATTATTTCTTAATGAATAGGGACTAGTTCAGCCTCCACTACAATGTCAATCATATATCTCCAAGTTGAGATTGAATATCTATCCATATATAAAAAAGAAGACAATTGGCAAATTTTATAATTTTTGTCATTTTCCCTCTTACAAATGTCAAATCAAGATTTAGTTAATAAAAAAATCTAAAAATTAATAGTTTTTTTCAAGGAAATTAACTTTGTTATTTAAGAATCTTTTCTATTATTATTATTATTATTATTATTATTATTATTATTATTATTATTATTATTATTATTATTATTATTATTATTATGTTCAGTATCATTACTATTAATAATTAATAGTATTTTGTTTTGTTGTTGACAATGTTATTCATTGGTCAACAATAATATTTTCTTCATTTTGTTCACTTTAACTACTTATGTCTATAATTATTCTCATCATCAATTTTAAAGTTAAAGAAAATTTAAGATAATTTTTGTGATTATGAGAAATGTTATATACAAAAAAGAAACACATTTTAAAATTTGTATTGTTAGCTAGTTACCTTTAACCAACTCCAAAACCCACTAGCTTATCAAATTATTATTTTAGCCATGAACTTTTTTTAGCAAAAGATCGAATCAAATAGAATGCAACCTTTAATATTTTAATTATTCTTTTTTTTGTTAATTACTTATTAATGTCTAAAACTATTTTTATTATCAATTTTAAAGTTAAACAAATATTAAAATATTTTCCATAATTATGTGAAATTTGTATTTAAATAAATATTTCAAAACTTATATAGTTAATTATGTACCAAACCACGAAAAATATTCAACAAAAACCAAAAATAAATAGAATGTACGTGTTTCAAGTTTTTAATTTTTTTTTGGTTAATTGTAGCTAATTAATGTTTAAAATTATTATTATTATCACCAATTTTGAAGTTAAAATAATTATTATATATTTTTGTAATTACGAAAAATGTTGTATACAAATAAATATTTCGAAATTTCTATTGTTAAATAACCACTTTTAACTAACTCCAAAATTCATTGTGATATTCAGATTATCTATTGAGTGATGTTTTTTTTTTTTTTTACAAAAGACAAACAAATAGTATGTAAGCTTTCAAATTTGTTCTGTAAGTTACTTATAAATTTTATATAATTTGTTTAAGTTATTTATAAATTTTGTATTCCGACCTTTTAATATTATCAAATATAATTTAGAATGATAAGTACAATTTATGTTATTTGACTTTAGAATAACTCACCACCAAAAAATGAATGCACAAGGAAGCTCTAAGATATGGGTAGGGGCGGAATTCTATCAAAATATATTTTCTTCAATTAAAATTTAACTTTATCTAACGGTTTTTTCAAATTATAAAATATAACTTTAGAATTCAATAAAATATTAATTTATATATTATAAAAGTCTGAAATATAAAAGACATATAAATAATATTTTAATGTAAAACCAGTATTATAATATTATAAATTATATATATTACTACAATAAATATTAAATCGCGTACTGCACGAGTGAATTAATACTATATTCAATAATTTCAACTTATTACCAATGGGTGTTCTTTCTCTATTCTATTACCTCTTTACAATCGTAGAATCTTGAGGGACAATCTCTAATACACACTACAAATTACAAGATAAATTGAAAGCCCATAGTTATGATTTAGTTCACAAAGTTCACAATAAGAAAATAAGAACTATAGTCATTGACCAAAGCAGGTAATTAAATTCCATTTCCAATCATGGACAGAGCTCTAGAACATGAAACCTTTGAACAATACATATATGAATCATTTATTCAATCATGCCGTGATTAAAAAAGTGCACCTAGACATGAGGTGAGGCGAATTGGGGTTTGCCGCCTCGATATGTTAAGGCGAAGCAGGATGAAGAAAAGTGCCGCCTAGGCGCGCGCCTTAGGCGGCGCCTCGCGCTGCAATTGAGGCCCTGAAAAGTGGCGCCTCCTTCTACAATTTTATCCTCTCTTTTTTTTTAATGTTAGAGAGAGTGAGTATTTAACCCTAATTTCAGCCTCCTTTCTTAAAAAACCAGCGCCTCCTTTCACGGACGGATTTAGGGGGGGGGGGGCGGTCGCCCCCTTGGATTTTTATAAAATTTCAATTTATATATGAACTTTGTTATTTAGATATTTAATTTTTAAGAGTTCACCCCCCTTAAATTCTAAAATTTCGCCCCCTTAAGTTGTAATTAAAAATATGATTTAGCAGTGAATTAGTGATAGTAAAATAAAATTGTGATAAAATCAGAGTAATTTGTAACTAGTCCACAATTTGTTAAATCATATTTAATTTAATTGTAGTAAATTAACAAGTTAAATAGATTTACAACTTATAAGACACAATTTTAGCCAAAAGACCCAAACTATAAGCCCAATTTATTTATAATACTTCATAACTTATAATTTTGAAGCTCATCTATTAAAAGGGGATAAAGGGAGAAAGAATAAATTAGGGCAACTTGTCAAATTCAAATTCTTTATCTCAATTCTCAATTCAATAATCATTTTGGGTGCACATGATCTATCATTCAAGTAAAATTCAACATATTTTCAGAATTTCAAGTCAAAAGGTGAGTTAGAATTTTGAATTCATATTTTATATCACTTACAAATGTGTTATTCAAATTTAGATGAATTCATGATCATGAATGATGAGTAATGAGTTTTTTGTTTCCTTACTCAATTTTTGGATCATGTAGTAGAGGCAAAGAGTTTGTAGCTTAGCACATTATTATTTTAAAAAAATTGAAAACAAAAATTGAGAAAAGCATTAGGCAGCCCACAACAGAGCCGCATAGATCAATTAAAAACAGAGCCTTGAAAAAGGCATTAGGAGATTGAATGATGGAGACGAAAAGAATTTATGTTAATTATTTTGTAATATATTAACATATAATTTATAAATATATATATATATATATATATATATGTGTGTGATATGTGTATTAAAAAGTGTTGGATTTCTAATTTTAAAGTATTGCATTGTATATCAAGATCTCATATTCTCATGGGCAACAAAAAAGATTGATTCTTTTTTCAAGAAAAGAGATCCTGAAATCAATAGTAATTCTCAAATTGCACAACCTTCAATTGAAGTCAATGATCAAATACCTAATGGAAGATTGTGAAGACACGACTTAGGAACAAAATGGAAGATGATTTTCTTTCGATTTACTTGGTCACATATATTGAGAAAGAGATAGCTCGAGAATTTTCAATAGATTATATCATTGATGATTTTGATCTCTTGAAACATTGCAGAGTACAATTCAAGATGTCGAACTTAGAAAATAGAATGATGATTTATCTCTTGTATAGACTTTATGATATATTGTAGAAGAAAAATATTTTATCAAATTATGGATGTTTATTAAGTTACTTCTTTTCAATAACACAATATTTTAGTATTATATATTCATGAACTTTAAATTGGGAACGTTTTTTTGAATAACACTACAAAATGAAGATTTCCTCCCCCTTGAAACAAAATCCTGGATTCGTCCCTGCCTCCTTTCACACTTGACCTCCACACTCTTCTTCCTCTCTCCTTCCACCACCACCACCGGCCAGCAACGACCACCGACGAACATCATCGGCGACCTCCATCGACGACCAACAGCGGTGGCACAGCAGGTTGACATACTGATTTTTTTCCCTTTTTTTTACTTTAAATTTTATTTTAGTATAATAATTTAGAACTAATGTGCTTTAGAATGTATCTAATTTTGAACAATTTAGATTATTTATTATTTAATAATCTGGAATTTATTATTTTATTGAGAAATTTATTATTTTTAGGTAATTCAGTATTTTGCAATATATGTTTTTGTAGAGATGTCAAGTGAAAACGATAATAGTAAAGATCTCGCATGGAAGTATGTCATAAGAGATGGTAGCAATATATGTTCGTTCAAGTGCAATTTTTGTTCAAAAGTACTTAACGAATGCGTTTTTCATGTAAAACAACATCTCGTTGGAGGCTATAGAAATGTTGTTGCATGTCCAAAATGCCTCAACCTGTTAGACAAGAGATTCAAGAATATATTGCTAAGAGAAATGAGGCAAAAGAGTAACTGAATAAGGTTATCGATATTGATGAGAGGGTTGGTGATTAAGATTGTGAAATGGATATTGATGCCGACTCACAACCGTTTCCAAGTACTCAAGACTCTTCTAGCCATATATATCAAATAAGGGCAAGAGACCTATTATTAGGAAGCCCATGAGAAAAGGGGTAATTGATTGCTACTTCACTCCTGATGTAGAAACAGTTGTGGAAATGCGAAGAAAGACAGGGAAATAACCAAAGATTGATGAGAACAATCCCAGTAAAAAGAAGTTGGCCAGACGAGCTTATAAAAAGATAGCAAGATTCGTGTATGACATGGGCATCCCTTTGTCTGTTGTCCAAAATCTTAGTTTTGCACATATGGTGTAAGCTATAGGGGATTATGGACCAGATTTGCCACCACCCTCGTATTATCAAATACGAGTTCCTCTCCTTAAGGATGAGAAGTTTCTTGCTCAAAACATGTAGTGGGATCACATTGTAGCAAGAGAAACTAACGGGTGTACATTGATGTGTGATGGGCTGACAGATCAAAGGGGAAGAACTTTGATAAACTTATTAGTCAACTGTCCCCGTGGTAGCCTCTTCATTGAGTCGATTAATGCATCAAGCTATGCTAAGGATGTAATGAAGTTATTTGAGTTGTTTGATCAAAAGGTTGAAGAGCTTGGAGAAGTCAATGCTGTTTAGGTTATTACGAATAGCCCTGTAGCTAATAAGTTGGCTGGAAAGTATTTGGAAAACAAGAGGCCACATTTATTCTGGACTCCATGTGCTGCCCATTGTTTAGATCTAATGTTGGAGGATAATTTCAAGATACCTTATCTTAAGAGGACGTGGGAGAGAGCTATTCGGGTGCATGGAAATTTGATGAGGTACTATTCACCTTTTTCTTTAGGCTACTACCGCAAGTGCACGATGTAAATTGTAGACACGGTAAGTAAGGTCGATCCCACAGAGACTATTACTAGAATCAATTGATTACTCAAACTCTACTTCTAATTTTATCTAGGTTATCGAATTTCCAGAAGGTATCAAATCACTTAAAATAAATAATAACGAAATTAAAATCACGAGATTCAACAAATATTCTAAGACAGGTTCTAGAACATGCTTTCATCCAATTCTCCCCTAGACATCACCTTGATCAACCCAATTAATGATTAATTATCCTATATGAGGAATCACAATTATCGAATTAAATGCTCTCTCGAGTCAGTTAACCGGTTAATTATTATGCTACCAGAGGTATCTCTACCCGATCTGATAAAATAAAATAACTCCCAAAAGCTCCTAGGATTGAAAATCTTATCACATAGATCATTAATCTCTCAATCTAATGCATCATATATGTCATGTGTTTACTCTTCCATAATTAAATCTCTTTTCTCAAATTTTGACTTAATTACTTAAACATGCTCAATTACCGGCCGGACAATCAAACGAGCAATCAAACCATAAACATATGAATAGGATAGAAAAATCAAGAAATTGAATTAAAATCAAAGATTCATCAAGGTTCGAATCGAACCACTAACATATCATAGAAACCTATGAAAACCTAGCTAGACATGATATTAATCAAATCCATAGACAAAAATGATAACATCATATCAAAACTGGAATCAAACAAAAAGTCGAAAGGTTTAAAGAAAAACTCTAAAACAACGATCTCGCGAATATTGATCTTCGAATTCTCCTTCTTATTTTCTCTTGGATGCTCTCAGAATCTTGTGTTCTCTCTCTATGAATGTCTCTCCTTAATTTCTGGAATAATTGGGGTATTTCTATCTTTTTGGAGTCTTGGCAAACAAGTCATCAGATAAAATTCATCCAAAATCGAGTTTGGAATGGATTAGGACACCCGGTGTTGGTCCCAAGTAGCAGTAGGCTTAGAGGGTGGGGGGTGAATAAGTCTACTCATATTTCAAACTTTTTCTACTTCTGAAGGCTTAGTTCCAGAATCAGTAACCTTTAGGGAGGTTACTGATCAGAGTGGTTGCAGAAGCTTTCTCTCATTGAAAACGCCAAATATAGAAGATGTGCAACTTATCATAGAGCATGCAGATAAAGCAGTAAGCACATATAGACGCATGGATATACAGAGGTTCGAAGGTGGAGTAATCCTTCTACATCCTCTCTGACTCTTCTCAAGAAGGAACATTTGTTAAGCTTGTTGATTTACATAGCCCAATCTATTACAACACTCACTTAACAAGTAAGTAGCAAGCCTACACATAGCTGCTCACAGCTGCTTGCCTACTCTTCTAACTGACCCACACGGGATCCTATTCAACCCACCCAGGGTCCTCACTTTCTTCTTCAGAAAGTGGACAGCTTAGCAGGACTTTGTTCCTCGCATTAAGCACTCCAAGACAGTCCTTAAAAGGTTTGTCTTCTTCTTCTTCAACTGGTTGCAGCAAGCTTAGGCTTCTTTTGTTGGTTGATCTGTTGTAGCTTGCTGCCTGGATTATGTGACTGAGTATGCGTTTCTAGGTAAAGAGTGTTTTTTGAGCTTTCTTCTCACTAGTTATCTTTTGTACACTCTTTTCTTCTTCTTTTCTGTATGTCCTTCCCCCTATTTTTTGAGCTTTCTTCTCTGAGCTCTCTCTTGTGCTTCGCTTCTTCTCTCTTATTCTCACACAAGCTCTCTCGCTCTCTTCTCAGTCTTCAGTCTTCTTCTATTTATAGATTAGGAAATCTGCCCGTTGAAGGTAGGTAGATTTCCATCATTAAACGCGCCGCACTTCTTCTGACACACGCCACCTTTTTGCTTTCCACGTGTCTTCATCTGATTGGCTCCATTCATCTTCTCTCTACCGGTAACTTTTGACTTCTTCACATGCCTGCTTTGTAGATTCCTCCTCACGCTCACTCTTGAGCTTCCTTCCCTGGCTTGCTCCGTCAGGTGGCTTGAGGCTTTTGTAGCATGCTGCTTCGCAGTCTGCTTTGGCATGGTCTCTTAGGTAGCTTCATGTCTGGTAGCTTGAGTCTTCGGTAGCCTGCTGCTCTGCAGTATGCTTTAAGCATAGTCTCTTCCAGGTGGCTTCTTGCAATAAGCAGTATCCTATTTAGTCTGCCAGATTCTTTTCACCATTCTCTTCAGTATCCTTTTTCTGAAGCTTTCTCTGTCGTATCTTTTTGCAATAACCTCGTTGCAGTAACTTCTCCTAAGATTGGTTATGTTTATAGAATGAGGGTTACTATTCTGTGGTTTTGTCTCATCAAAACATACTCAAATATGTTCCAACACCCGGGCACAGTCGTTCCCCACGACACGGTCGACCGTGCCCCATATATACACCTCGCTGGTCAGTCGCGCACGTCCATGTCCCATGACACAGTAGAACCGTGTGCTACCGCAATGCTTTTTTGGCCTTCTGCACACGGTCGTGCCTCAAGATACGGTCTTAAGTGTACGACTACTCCTGATCGTGCCCTGGCGCACGGTCGTGCGCCAGTGCACAGCCTCATTTTTTGCTCGTTTTCAGCCTTATTTCTTCCTCGATCTTCCACGATTCCTTCCCGAATCATTAGTTACACTTGAAATTCGTACTTTTTCCACTAAAATCATGAAACTTAACACAAAACCATCAAATGCAACTAATACATCAAAAGTAACCACAATGCCATAAAAACATACAGAAACTCACTCAATCGATCATATAATTGTACGCAAAAATATAGCAAATTTGACACTTATCAGGTACTTCACACAAAAGAAAGAGCTACTCAAGCCTGCCAAAACTCGTTTTGCAACGACCTTCTTTACACTACAAAGCTTTCATCTTCCGAAGGCAAACTTGAGGAAACTGTTTGTTTATGATGATTGGACTAAAAACAAATGGACAAAAGAGACACAAGGTAAAATGGTGGTTGAAATTATGACGATGCCTTCATTAAGGAGTAATGTACATCTTGCTCTTCTATTTGCTTCTCCTCTAGCTCATATCCTTCGAATAGTTGATGGTGAGCCAAAGCTGGCAATGAGCTACATAGTGAGGTGATGGATAGAGCAAAAATGAATATAGCAGATATTTTTCAAAGAAATGAGAGCAAGTATGAATAGCTGTTCGAGATCATAGATAACAGATGGAGTGTTCAGCTGCATCAACCTTTGCATGCAACAGGTTACTTTTTGAACCCTGAGTTCTTTTACAAAGATCCTAATGCTTGTCTTGATAATTCCACTATCTATAGAGGCTTGTACAAATGCATCCAAAGATTGGTTCCAAATACTGATACACAAGATCAAATTTGCATTGACTTGGACAAGTATAGGAAAACTGATGGACTTTTTGGGATGCCTATAGCTATTAGGCAAAGAAATACAAGAGAACGAGATAATAAAGTTTCAGTAACTTATCACCTATCAAAACATTAATTTTGATATCTAATTAATATGTTGTTGGCACCTGATTGGTGGGCAGCATTCGGCGCTAAAACTCCCAACTTGATGAAGTTTGCTATCAAGATCCTAAGTCTCACTTGTAGGTCCTCGGGATGTGAGCGAAACTGGAGTGTTTTTTAGCATGTAAGTTATTGACATTTGTGAATGTTTTTAATTATATTTATATTTTATATTAACATTAGATTATTTTATTAACTTATTATAGATCCATACTAAGAAAAGATGCAAGACGGATCATAAAGATTGGATGATTTGGTATTTTTCAAGTACAATAGAACATTGCAACGTCGTTACTTGATGAGAAATGCAATTGATCCAATTTCCTTGTCTGAGATTGATGAGAGTAATGAATGGTTGGGGGCTCCCTGAAGAAGAACGTGTGTTTGATGATAATGATTTGAGGTGGGATGATGTTGCAACAACTGTTGGAGTTGAAGAACCTATTAGGAGCACAAGAAAGACATATAGTAGAAGGGCAACAACTTCAGAGACTTCTAAAGCATCATCATCTTCTAGGCCAAGTGTTTTAAAACTTGTGGATGAGGAGGACGTGGAATGAGAAGATTTAGGAGGGGAGTCGGATGAGGAAGAAGAACAAGATGTTGATGGATATGCATCAGAGGATGATGTACAAATTGACTTAAGCATTAATGATGATTAGTTAGTTAGTGGCACGTATGCCTAATATCATTGGAATATTTTTATATTTTTATGTTATTATTATGTTTAGAGTTTGAATTTTGGACATTAATATTTTATGTTTCATATGAGATGTGTGAAATGTTTTTATGGCATATATGTGTTTTTTTTTTCTAGTTTGTGTTCCCCGCTTCAATGAGGTGTGCGCCTCCCCTCACTCCTCGTGCCTAGGCGGTAGAATAGATTTTGCACCTCGGTGTGCTTTTCACTTTTTTAATCGCTGCAATCATGTATCATGATAATGGAAATCTGCGATAAACTCGAAAACACAAAATTAAGCTACCTTATTGGAGTAGCGCGCGCCAACAAGAAGAATTGAATAATGGCAATCATGTTTTATTGAATTTAAATTGTAGACACACACAACACTACACAACACATCACATTACATTACGCACACACACAGACACATAATTTGTCGCTGTGATGACGGCCACGCCGGTGCTACCACTGAGCCGACCAGCACACAGTGAAGCCTATGGCTCCAAGACCACGGCAGCGAGACTCAACTATGACACTGGGAGAAAAAGAGAGAACAGGGAGAAAGAGAGCAGAAGAGAGAGAGAGAGAAAGATAGAGAGAGAGAGAGAGAGTGAACACCTCTCCGTTTTCCAGTAGAACAGGCAGTGGCAGCTGAAAATTATCCCCTGTATCACGACGGAACCCGTACTTTAGCAAGCTCAACGAGATCCCTTTCCAGAGAATCGTCGACTAAATGTCTAGGGCTTGTTCCTTCTTATTTCTCTCCTTGTAAGGTCGCTCAACATAAAAAGGATTTTGCTTCTCTGCGGTCAGGACCATGATTTCACCATGGAAGCTCACTCCTACATTCTCCTTATCCCAAACTACCAAATCACGCAGCCAAGCACCTCTCTCACCGTCGTCGTGCACACTTGACTGTTTTGGCAAAGGGGATCAATTTCCCCTTTACTAATATTGTTAGTTTAGGGTTCTTTCTAACTCTAAATATTTCCAATAAATACATTAATGTGTAAAAAACAAACTCAATTCACTTGTATAGCTTAGTGGTGTAAATAGACATTAAGGGTCTAAATTAACCTTATTTAAGTAAACAATCAGGAATATTTAACAACATAGAACAACCTCCAAGATTTATTCATTAAATGAATTAATCATCAAGACTATAGGATGAATTAGTCTTCACGCGCACAAACTAAATTTGATAATCTAAGATTATACTACTCTAGAGATGTACGACCTCTAGTTTACTACTAAGGATAATTAAACCACAATAATTAGAATTAATGATTCAAAATTTTAGCAATCAATTATCAAACACTTAACTTAGGTGGTCAATCCAAATCAAACATCACTAATCGAATAGTTGATCTCCTATGCACTTGGTGCACATGCAAATGGATCAGGTCTGGGTCAACCCAGATCCGTGCTCTTTTATTAATTTTTTTCCGCTTCAGGTTGAGAGACATTTATGTTGTAATTGCATGACCTTTATGTTATATAGTGTGACATTTATGTACTCTAACTTAGGGAGAAAAATAAAGGAAGAATTTTAGCAAATTTTGTACATATATATACCTTATGTGTAATTAACTGCAGCGTTATGTAATATTAGTTGCATTTTTTATATGATATTAGGAATATATAAAGGTACAACTAATATCAAATGCATGTATGAGTAATATCACATTTTTGAAGGTATGTTCATCCCAAAAATGCGATGAAAATCTTCATGTTTTTCCAAGTTACGGAACATAAAAGTCATGATACTTGTACATTAAGGTCACAACCAGGGATGTGCACGGGTCTCGGAGATTACCGAAACTAAATCGAAACCTGAACCGAAAATGTTCCGAACTGAAAATACTCATTGACCTTTTGACTTTCTCTGAACCGAATTGAACCGGAAAAAAAAATGTTTAGTGCAATTCTAGAGAAGTTTCAATTATAGAACCAGGAATCAAACCAAACTGGAATCGAATCAAATCGAATTGGACCGAACCGAAGAACCGAAATTCAAGAGTTATATATATTATTATATATATGTACATATATCATTTAGTATTTGTATCTTCATAGTTCATATAATTACATAATACATATGTAATTAAGTCAATGCATATCAATTTTCAAAATTTTGATAATTAATTACAATAAATTATATTCTAATGACCTTTATAAAAAAAACTATATATCTTATTACATTAAAAAGATAAGAAATTAATAATATAAGAAAATTATTATTTTTTATCAGATATGAAATAAATTTTTTGTATAACCCAGAGATTGTGTAATCTATATAAGTTTAATTTTACACCATTATATTATATAATTTAATTTTACTATACTAAATTAGTAAATTATGTTAAAAAATTATGTTTTAGGATAAGAACGTTTATGTTAGTAGTTTTAAGATTATTATTGGTAAATGGAACAAGTTTTTGTGAGATATTAGAAGTTTGATGTTTTACTATAGTTTTTTATTTTTTTATTTTATGTTTTACTATAGTATGAAGAATCTTACAAATTACTATTACAATGTAGAGGAAGATGGAGTTGTTGAATACTCTTAATGGCTTGGTTGGACTATTATTGTGGTTTGTAGCATCGTTCTTATGAGTGAAAGAAAAAAGAAAAGTAGATTCGTCATTTGTTTGCAAATTCAAGTTATTCTTTGAATTTTGCACTTAGTTTTGAGTTCATTTCATTATTTAGTCATTTATTTTCTAATTGTATGCATTTTCTCTAAAATAATATTTTCTCTTTTACGTTTTTATTTTCCTCTTTGGTTCAATTTTTTTAATCTATAAATATATGAATCTCCTTTCCAAATTGATCCGGACCATTAGAATTGAATCCCCGAATCGAAATTTGGTTTGGTTTGGTTCCAAAGACTTTTTATTTTGGTTCGATTCTAGATAATCATTATTAGAATTCTCCAAAATTTGGTTCGATGCCGGAGATTTTCAAATCTCCATATGGAACCAGACCGTGCACACCCCTAGTCACACCGATACAACATAAATGTCTCAACCTTAAGCAAAAAATTGAAAATTTTCATCTTTTTCTAAGTTACTAAACATTAAAGATTACCACTTTTGTACATAAAGCTTACACTTATACAACGTAAGGTCACTCCAATACAATATAAATGTATTAAACTGAAACGGAAAAATATATTCAAATGGATGCGGATCCATATCGGATTGCCTCATTTGCGTGGATCTAGATTCATGCAATTGATGCAGAGAGTTTTTACCATAATCAAAATTTAAGATACACTGATAACACAATCAAAGTTTAATCAAACATTGAAAATGAGATACAAAAATTAATTAAAATATAGTACATAAACAGATACAAACATCTCTATTGATCGAGTTATCCAGACATTCTCAAAATCAAATCTAATGTGGGAAGGTCGAGAAGAGAAAGGAGGTTTTCGAAAGCATGTCATTATTTTGGGAGATCTTATCTCTAATAACCAAAAATCACAAAATTCCGGAACTGCAGAACTGCCCTTAGTCAGAGGTGGAGGCAGAGGTGGCAAGGACGTGCAGAGCAGCAGACGAGTAGTTCTATGCGCTCGGTGTAGAGAATGATAACTTGTAGCAAGGATGATAAGCATGCTGTAAGGCCTCGCTAACGTGGCTGAAAAAGACGAAAGAAAATATCTCCCTGCATAACAAGAAATGGAAGAATCTAGAAGAGAAGAGGAGTACCTGATGCAGTAAAAGGAGTACTATGACAAAACGAATATTTGGGTGGCTTAAGCAACAAGGAAATCTCAAAGAAAAATGACAGAAATGCCTTTCTTTGTAAAAAGTAGTATAAATGGAAGAAATTATGTATTGTATGGGGACTTTTCACTATTCAATCAAGGAAGATCATTTTTCTCTCTTTCATTAAGTTTGACATTCCTTTGTTCTTGAGGTGTTTACTACACTGTAGCATCAATGGCGCCGTTTGTGGGAAACTAGGTGGGGAAGTGAGTTTCCTTCTCTTTCCTCTTATTATCTCTGCGTGTTTTTCATTGATTTCCTTACGGTAGTGTTTCCTCCGCTGTTTTCTTTCGTATTGTTGGGTAGTTTAGTGAGTTGGGTGACAAATGGCTGAGCGGTTTATCCGAGACTTGGGGAGGGATTTTCAGGAGATTGCGGAGCCGGAGGTTGTAAGGGTAGGGACGGAGAGAGATCTGACAGGATGAGATATAGGGGGGAGGCGAGAAGGTGGAGAAGGGGAGATGATGGAGAGGCTGGGGGGACAGAGGGGGTCCGTAGCTCAGGGGATATGGACCTTCACTCCGGAGCAATTAGATAACCTCATCCATTCTGTTGTACAAAAAGCTTTGAGTAAAGCTGCGATGGAAAAAGACAAAGGCCGGCAGAGATGGGGAACCTAGGGATCCTAGCCCCCGACTCACGTTTGCCCCAGCGAGAGAATGCCACGAGTATAGCGCAGAAAGCCATCCAGGGCAATGGAGATCAAACATACCAGGGGCCTCATCCGCAGGTATTTCAATACAACATACACAAGATCGGGAGATGATGAAGCGGATGGAGGAAATGCAGCGAGAGATCCAACAGCTGCGGCAAAGAGTGGGCGGTACAGGTCAAATTCAAGTGCCAATGAGGAGCCCCTTCACCGCAGCTGTGAGGATGGACGAACTCCCGACAAACTTCAAACAACTGACCTTGGAGTATGACGAGACCACTGACCCATATGATCATCTGTTAAGGTTCGAAAATGTGGCGCTTCTCCACCAATACACCGATGGAGTAAAATGCAAGGTTTTTCTCACTACATTAACACAAGCATCACAAAGGTGGTTTGGCCAAATTGGCAGAGGACAGCGTAGGATCTTTCAGGGATTTTAGCAATATGTTTCTACACCAATTTGCTAGCGCCAGAAAACAAAGAAAGACATCACAATACTTATTTAGCCTCAAGCAAGGATCGGAAGAACCATTGCGATCTTTTGTCAAGAGATTCACCTACACTGGAGGTTCCTTCCGCTACCGCAGAGGTGAAGATTAGTGCGATTGTTCAAGGGTTGCAAGAAGGAGATCTGTTTCGCTCTCTGGCAAAGAGGTCGGCTAACACATTTGAAAAAGTCCTCGCCCGGGCGGATAAATTCATCAACCTAGAAGACGTAAGCCGAGCTAAGAGGCCAGAGAGGTCGGTTCCTAAAGACGCGAGCGTATGAAGACCAATGGGGCCCCGAGCTGAAGGTGGAAAACGAGAAGAGGATATGGGCAGAGGAGACTACACTAAGTACACTCCGCTCAAAGCTCCTTTGGCCAGGGTATTTCAACTTTCGGAGAAGACATCTCCGTTTAGGTTCCCTCCTAACATAGCCCAGGCCCCGACATGACCTAAAGGGTGATACTTCTGCTTATTCCATAATGAGTATGGGCACGACACAAATGAGTGTCGGCACCTGAAGAATGAGATAGAGCGGTTGGTCAGAGCGAAAGAGTGCTGAAGGGTTTCGAGGACAAGAGCGGAGGTTATGTAGGAAACTACGGGAAGAGGAACGAGAGGCCAAATGAGAGAGAGGCCACACAAAATAAGGAAAGAAGGGAAGAGGAAAGAGATCTGCCTCCACCACCGAAGAAGGGTTTCATCAATATGATCGCTGGTGGCCCCCAAGGAGGAGATTCGAATAGGGCTAGGAAATCAGCTCTAAGGTACGCGCAGGGCTGGCATGGCCAACATATAGAGGTGGCTGAGGTCCAGCCTTCGCCGGACATCGTGTTTGGTGCAGCCGATGAAACCCCTATGCTGAAGCCGCATAACGACTCCTTAGTGGTAATGGCGGAAATAGCTGGATATGATGTGGCAAGGGTGTTTGTGGACACAGGCAGCTCTCCCGACATTATCTACAAGGAATGTTTCGAAAGGATGGATATTAAGACCCAAATTCGACCAATGAATACGGCATTGTATGGTTTTACTGGGGGAGCAGTTCACCCGTTGGGAGCAGTAACTCTACACATGCTAGTTGGAGAATGGCAGCGGCAGAAACGATTGATGATGGATTTCTTGATAGTGGATGCGCCGTCTACATACAACGTCATATTTGGTCGGCCTATATTGAATGAACTTAAGGCGGTGGTCTCCACCTATTATATGAAGGTTAAATTCCCCACTTCTGTTGGAATTGGAGAGTTAAAAGCAAATCAGATTCACTCCAGGAAGTGCTATGTCGAGTCCATAAGAGTGGCGCATAAATGGGCTATGCCAGTAGCAGGCAGAGCGGCATAAGAGGATGTGGGAGTAAAAAGACAGAGGATCGAGAGAGGGGAGGAGGAGCATGGGAAGATGATGGTGGAGGAAGAGCTTTCGTTGGTAGAGCTATATCCAGGGAAAGAGGGATTCTGCATGAAAATAGGCGCAAGGATTTCAGAAATAGAGAAGGCAGAGCTGGTAGAATGTCTTAGGAAAAATGCCGATTTATTTGTTTTTCAAGCTGCTGACATGAAGGGGATCGATCCAGAAGTGGCGATACATCGTTTGAACATCTGCCCGGATATTCGGCTCGTTAAGCAGAGGTTACGTAACTTTGGGGCGGAAAAGGATAAGATCATACAGGCAGTGCAGAAGTTGTTGGACTTAGGGCACGTAGTACCGGTGTAATTTCCGGAATGGTTATCCAATGCTGTGCTAGTACCTAAGGCAAATAAGAAGTGGCGTATGTGTATAGACTTTAGAGATCTGAACAAGGTATGCCCTAAGGACCATTATCCATTGCCATGAATTGATCAACTTGTGGACTCTACGTCTGGGTGTGCACGACTGTCCTTAATGGACGCATATCAAGGATACCACCAGATCCAGTTGGACCCGGTAGATGTGAAGAGAGTCTGTTTTATCACGGCTGGAGGCACGTATGGATATGTAAGGATACTTTTCGGATTGAAAAACGCTGGGGCCACGTACCAGCGTATGGTGGATAAATTGTTTAAGCATATGATAGGTCGGAATATGGAAGTCTACAGGATGACATGCTCGTAAAAAGCAAAGAGGCAGAGCAGCATATCACAGATCTAGAAGAAGCCTTCGAGGTTATAAGGAAAAGTGGGATGAAGTTAAACCCAGAGAAATGCAGCTTTGAAGTAACATCGGGAAAATTCCTGGGGTTTATGGTTACAAAAGAAGGGACAAAAGTGAACCCAGAAAAAGTGAAAGCTGTGATGGACATGACACCGCAAAGAAATGTAAAAAGAGGTGCAGAGGTTGTTGAGGAGACTAACAGCGCTGAGCAGAGATGTTTCCAAATCAGCAGATAAGAGCCATCCATTCTTCAAAATCCTAAGGAAAGGGTGCAAGTTTCAGTGGACGGAGGAGTGTGATCGAGCTTTTGAGGATCTGAAAGAATATCTGGCCGGCCTACTTCAGCTCTCAAAACCAGAAAAGAATGAAACACTGTTCATGTATATCTCTGTGGGAGAGGTGGCCGTCAGCACTGTTTTGATAAAGGAAGAGGGGCATCAGCAAATGCCTGTGTATTACGTGAGCCACATGTTGCAAGGTCCAGAAGTCCGATATGCAGAAATCGAGAAGGCAGGGTTGGCTGTTATCGTCACAGCCAGGAAACTCCGACCCTACTTTCTCTCACACAAGGTCATCACACGCACCAACTACCCATTAGGCCAGACCATGGGAAGAGCTGATACCTCTGGGAAAATGGTGAAATGGGCAGTTGAGCTAGGGGCGTACGACATAGAATTCGAGCCACGAAAAGCAATTAAAGCGCAGGCTCTGGCAGATTTGTTATAGGAATCCAGAGCTCTGCCAGAGGAGGAAAGAATTTGGAAGATTTTCGTGGACGGTTCTGCGACCAAGGATGGCTGTGGTGTAGGAGTATTAGTGGAATGTCCAGATGGACAAACCATGCAATACGCCATCAAGCTGAATTACGCATCTAACAATGAAGCAGAATACGAAGCGCTAGTCCGGGAAATGAATATAGTAAAGGAGGCTGGGGGAAGTGACCTTATTGCTCACACTGACTCGCAACTGGTGTTCCAGCAACACGGTGGGTCGTATAAGGTGAAGAAAAAATCGCTGTCTAAGTATTTGGAAGAAATCGCCAAGATCAAGCCTTCCTTTGAAAAGTTTGAGCTAAGGCAGATCCCCAGGGTGGAAAATGTTCAGGCAGACAACTTGGCCAAAATTGCCAGCTCATACCCCCTTTTACAACCAAGGAAAATAACATTGTTAGTAGCAGAAAGACAATGCATGGAAGCAGACGTGGCAAAACTGGAGGAAATTGGGGATTGGAGGACTTCCATCATCAATGAGTTAAAAAGAGTGGGGACATCAGTAAGTCAGGGCTGGAAAAAAAAGACACTAAAATATTGCCTTATTGGAGAACAGGTTTTCTGAAGCTTCTTTTCGCAATCGTACTTGCGGTGTCTTAATAGAGAAGAAGGGCTATATGTGTTATGAGAGGTACATGAAGGTTGCTGGGGTGATCACGTGGGATCAAGGACCTTGGTGCGGAAAATATTAAAGGCAGGGTACTTCTGGCCTACGATGGGCATGGATGCGAAGGAAATGGTACAAAAGTGTCATAGCTGCCAAATTCATGGTCCTCTGATTCACAGCCCAGCAGAAGAATTAGGGAAGATGTGCTCCCCGTGTCCCTTTACTCAGTGGGGAATAGACTTAGTAGGGTCGTTGCCATTATCTAAGGGGTAGAAGAAGTTACTGGTGGTTGCAGTAGATTATTTCACGAAATGGGTGGAAGCTGAGCCGCTAGGAAAAATCGATGAGCAGAATGTTATAAGGTTCCTGTGGAGGCAGATCTGCTGTAGGTATGGGGTGCCACGAATCTTGGTCTCAGATAATGGTACGCAGTTCTGCGGAAAAAAGATAAAGGCATGGTGTGCAGAAATGAAAATCACCCAAAAGTTTGCAGCGGTGGCACATCCACAGACTAATGGTTAGGCAGAGGTAACCAACCGGACGATAATAAATGGGCTGAAAACAAGGATAGAAACCATTAAAAATAGTTGGGTAGAGGAGCTGGATTCGGTTCTATGGGCATACAAGACAACGCCTAGGGTAGCCATTGACATGTCGCCTTTCAATCTCGTATATGGAGCCAATGTTGTAATCCCGACAGAGGTGGGGATGGAGACTCACAGAGTGATGACATTCGAAGAGGGGGAAAATGAAAAGCTGATGAGGGAAAACCTGGATTTATTAGAAGAAGAAAGGGAGATAGCACGGTTGAGAATCGAGAAATTCAAAAGCAGAGTCAAAGCAGTACTGTATGATAAAAAGGTACGGCTGTGACGACTGGACAAGGGGGACCTAGTTTTAAGAAGAGCTGATGCCTTGAAGCCTAAGGGGAAATTAGAGCCAAATTGGGAAGGTCCTTACATAGTGTCTGAAGTGCTGAAGGGGGGAGCATATCGGCTAATAACGGAAGAAGGAAAAGAGGTGGCTAGGCCCTGGAACATCTGCAACCTCAAGAAATACTATGCTTAAAGAAACTGGTAAGAAATACTTCATAACCTTTACAAATGTGCCCTAGAAAGCAGCCACCCTGGCAGAGGCAGACCTCCGGGTCTGGTACACCTCTGACTAGGGCTGGTGGGGCCAAAAAACAAACCTGTCCTAGAAAGAAGCCACCCTGGCAGAGGTAGACCTCAGGGTCTGGTACACCTCTGACTAGGGCTGGTAAGGCCAAAAAACAAACCTGCCCTAGAAAGCAGCCACCCTGGCAGAGGCAGATCTCCGGGTCTGGTACACTTTTGACTAGGGCTGGTGGGGCCAAAAAACAAATCCGCCCTAGAAAGCAGCCACTCTAGCAGAGGCAGACCTCCGGGTCCGGTACAACTCTGCCCAGGGCTGGTGGGGCCGAAAAGCAAATCTACCCTAGAAAACAGCCACCCTGGCTGAGGCAGACCTCCGGGTCTGGTACACCTCCGACTAGGGTTGGTGGGGCCGAAATTGATTTGGTTCATGAGAAAACTCAAACAACATCACGATATTAACAATTATAATTCATTTTCGTACAGGAAGCGGATGAAGGGAAAGGCCGGCAAGGGTGATGGTGAAGGGAAGTGAAGGAGACTTTAGAATTGCAAAATTAATGTAAAGCGAATAAGAGGACAGAGTGCTTTTTTGGGAAATCCATCTTATGAGTATTTTCTTTTTTACAATTATAATTTCCATTGTTTTTCTGCCTGCATCTATATATTTTGATAATTGTTCTTGACAAGTTATTAAGAATAAGACATGATAAAAATTGGTCATACATCTTCATTTCACAAGATAGATAATATCATGACAAGATCATACTAGAATTCAGCTAAGGTAACATAAAAACTATCATAGCTAGATAAATAAAAACATATATTCATAAAGAGAGCTGAAGATGAAAGATAAATTGTTTGAAAAGGAGCACAATATCAATAAAAGATGTCTTAAAATGAAAGATGTTAGATTAAGGATCAGCGGTGGTGGACTCAGTTTGGCCACCGGAAGGGGCAGAAGAGAGATCAGTAGAAGAGCCAACAGGAGGAGCCGCGAGGGTCTCAACTCCTTCGGAAGAATGAGGAGGCACACCCTCAAGCAGCGGCGTTGGAGGAGGATTGGCGTCTTCTGCAAAAAGAGTGGAAACAAGGTTAGGAGAGTCCTCTCGAACCACAATTAAATCCACTTGATTGCCAGAAGCATCTGTGAAGGGCCGAGGGGGCACAACAGGAGCCTTGTCAGCGAGCAAAGGATAAGCAAACATATCTGAACTTGGCAGAGCCTCTAAATCCACTCGGGCTGAGTAAAGGTCGGCATAAGCTTTTTGAAGAACGAGGAGCCACCACGGTGCTTCGATATCCTCAAAAGGATCACCCTGGAAATAGGGTGAAGCAGGCAAATCTGCCAGCGGACCGTTGATATCGAGCTCACCAGAGAAGCCTTGCTCCTCTGCTTGCTGGCGAGCAGAGTTGAATCCATAAGCATAATAACGGCCTATGTGAGGGCCAAAATCTGCCAGCGAACAGCCTCCTGAGCGAAGCAAAATCCAACAAATGATATAAGGGAAAGGGAAACGAAGTCAATTCGAGGGACAAAATAAATAGAAGGGGTTATACCTTGGTCATATAGTAAGCACCCATAGCCAGCTCATTATCCAGCGATTGTTGGCTAAGGAGTAAATTGTCGGCAGAAGTGACGATGAGCTTCAAAAAATGGTGGGCCTCGTCGGCTGATAGCTCCAGAATAGACTTCGGCAGTTCTAAAGTGAAGGAGTCGTTAGCAGAAGCTCGAACACGGTTAGAACGGGGATGCTCACGAGGAGGATTTTCTAAACCTCCTCGAGGAGGAGATTGAAGGCGTTGACGACGCGCATCTAGCAGAGGCTCTGAAGATACCAGGGTCCTCTTACCCTTATCAATGGCAGGCCTAGGAGCATCAGAAGAGCCAGGAGCAGAACGAGCCTCCGCTGGGTGAGCTGGCCGACGATCAGAGCCCGAAGAAGGTCGGGCTGGAGGATTAGTGGGTAGAGTAGGGATTGCTCTTCTCCAAGCCTGATCTGTAAAAAAGTAAAAGAAAAAGTTAAGAGTTTTGAAC
Source organism: Scutellaria baicalensis (assembly GCA_005771605.1). Taxonomy (NCBI): domain Eukaryota; kingdom Viridiplantae; phylum Streptophyta; class Magnoliopsida; order Lamiales; family Lamiaceae; genus Scutellaria; species Scutellaria baicalensis. The sequence continues at coordinate 11,618,166 of CM016729.1, forward strand.
ATAGGAAAGATATTGAATTAGCAGACCTCTAAAAATAGGAAAGAAAATAAACTAATACCCAGATCTGGTGGCAGAGAAGCTTCTTCTGGCGAAAACCCGAAGTGGGAAAAAATAGCTGGCTGCTCTACCAGTCCAGCCATATCATAAGGACCCTCATCAAAAAAGGAGTGGTTTAACTTTTCTATAAGCGCTTGATCAGTATCGGGAAGGGTGTATTGAAATTTTTTGTCTGGAAGAGGTTTATTGTATAACCAGTTCTCTACAGGAAAATCCCAAATATTTCCAGGAATTGAAATAAAGAAATAGTCCTCCTTCCAATTCTTATCCCGGCTCTGGGGTTTACCTAAAAATTTTATTAAACCACGAGGACCAGCACTGACATAAAAAAAAGGAGGCTTAAATTTCAGAAGAAACTGGGAGAAGAACATCTCAGCAGTAGGGTTACCACCATTCCCTTTCAGGATGATGTAAAAGCCTATCATCATTCGAAATGTTGAGGGAACAAACTGATTTATAGGAACTCTATACAAAGAAGATAGTCTACAAAGATAATCAGGAATTGGAAAACGAAGTCCTGCCCGGAGTTGGGCTAACCAAAAGGATAGTTACATCCATAAGGAAAGTTGGGCCTCTGGAAGGAAGAGGGTTTGTACAAAGTGAAGTTCAAAGGAATACTAAAAGTAAGTTGGAGTACTTCTAACCTGTCTGTAGTCATCTGAGAAGGACCACAAACAGAATTGAAATTGGGATCAGAAGAAGAAAAGTTTAAGGGATCGGTAGTAGAAACGGATTCCTTCTCATCAGAATATATAAGTTCGGGAGTAGGAGGAGTTTCAGATAGGTGAGCGCTTCTAGTCGGGCTCATGGACTCAGAAAACACAAGACCCTCTAATGTCCTATATGGCCTGAAATACTTGCTGATGTACTACCATCAGAGGAGGACGATGATGTAGGGGAAGATAGTGGTGAAGCCATAACAACTACCCAAATCCAGGAATACAAAAGGATGATCGGAAGAAGATACAAACAGTAGATTGAACTCAAAAACCTAATGCTTTATTACGCACTATCTTACAAACATAAACACATCAAATAAAAGTTCAAGGATTCAAAGATTACCTTTCGCCATGAAGAAAAAGAGGGAGCAAGAATCGAAGAAGTAGAAATGAAGGAAGAAAGGGTAGCCGAAAGATTGTAACGCTAGGGAGAAAGAGCGTCGGAGAAGAAGGTCGGAGCGCCGCCAGTAGAAGAAGGAAATATTTTTCGCTTTAGAAAATTAGGGTAAACGAGAAAAAAGGAGAAGACGAAAAGGCAAAAAGGAAGATGAAATGACTCGCCTCGCAAAGGTGTGAAGAAGGTACCATCAAGATGTCCTTTAAATGATACATGTAGGGCGAAGATCAAAGAGTGGTACGATGAGGATGATGTCTAAGGAGGGAAGTTTTCAAAATTTTGAATTTTTTTTAAAATACACGAAGTGCTGCAGCCGACCAGCTCTGCCAAACCAGATCTGCTCGACTGCACCAGGGGGAGTAGCTAAGGGAAAATTAGCTCTCTGCTCGAGAGATAAAAACAAGAAGTGCTGTAGCCGACCAGCTCTGCCAAACCAGATCTGCTCGACTGCACCAGGGGGAGTAGCTAAGGGAAAAATTAGCTCTCTGCTCGAGAGATAAAAACAAGAAGTGCTGCAGCCGACCAGCTCTGCCAAACCAGATCTGCTCGACTGCACCAGGGGGAGTAGCTAAGGGGAAAATTAGCTCTCTGCTCGAGAGATAAAAACAAGAAGTGCTGCAGCTGACCAGCTCTGCCAAACCAGATCTGCTCGACTGCACCAGGGGGAGTAGCTAAGGGGAAAATTAGCTCTTTGCTCGAGAGATAAAAACAAGAAGTGCTGCAGCCGACCAGCTCTGCCAAACCAGATCTGCTCGACCGCACCAGGGGGAGTAGCTGATGTGGGAAGGTCGAGAAGAGAAAGGAGGTTTTCGAAAGCATGTCATTATTTTAGGAGATCTTATCTCTAATAAACAAAAATCACAAAATTCCGGAACTGCAGAACTGCCCTTAGTCAGAGGTGGAGGCAGAGGTGGCAAGGACGTGCAGAGCAGCAGACGAGTAGCTCTGTGCGCTCGGTGTAGAGAATGATAACTCGTGGCAAGGATGATAAGCATGATGCAAGGCCTCGCTGACGTGGCTGAAAAGGACGAAAGAAAATATCTCCCTGCATAACAAGAAATGGAAGAATCTAGAAGAGAAGAGGAGTACCTGAGGCAGTAAAAGGAGTACTATGACAAAACGAATATTTGGGTGGCTTAAGCAACAAGGAAATCTCAAAGGGAAATGACAGAAATGTCCTTCTTTGTAAAAAGTAGTATAAATAGAAGAAATTATGTATTGTATGGGAACTTTTCACTATTCAATCAAGGAAGATCATTTTTCTCTCTTTCATTAAGTTTGACATTCCTTTGTTCTTGAGGTGTTTACTACACTGTAGCATCAAAATCCAACAAGCTAGTAGAGAAATTCATGAAAAAGATAACCTAATCTCCAAAAATCTCTCAAATAAAATATCTTTCTAAGTTGGCATGACGTGAGCAAAGAGGAGGTTAATTGAGTTGTGAATGAGGCTTGAATGTGGCGCGTCTTCTTGGTGCATGAGATGGGCTCTTCACTCATTAATCTTCTTAAGCCCACAAAGGCACACTCTTCTAATGAAGTGAAATTGGACCTTTCTTTTATTTATTTTCCAAGCCCAAATCACTTGTCCACCTTTTAGCTCATGAAATATTTGAACTTCCTCCTTTTTTTTCAAGCCCATGATACATGGCTCAATCTCTTCCATTAGAAGGAGGTGGAGGAAGGAGGGGTAAGGGAGGATGGTGTGGAGGGTTTTACACACCCATTTTGCGGCGACGATTTCGCAAGCAAGCAGAGTGAAATGGAGAAACGCAAGAGAACTCAAAGTATCGTTAATGGCGAAATCACGCTACCAGAAGATATGGGTTCTGCTTTCCCTGAAGAATGGGTTCTGCCGAAATTAGCTGACCTACAATCCTCCGATGCGACGATGTTGTCGGAATTTCAAACATTTATTTTTCTTTTATGTTTTAGATTTTATATTTATTTTATGATTTCCTAAATTTGTAATTTTTTTTGTTTTCATTTTTTAATTTATTCCGGTGGAGTACTGACGAGGACTCCAATCATATTGATGTTAAGCAGTCTTTTTTGGGAGATGTAGATGGTATCAACTAGGAAATTAAATCAGGATTCTGGAACCGGTCTCGGATTGTCAGGAACCGGTCTGGATCGGGTCGAACCGGGTGAAGCAAAGCAACAGTGTAACTGCCAGTTCAAGGTGGTTAATTGTTTGGTAAAGCTGTTAGGTCACGCGGCGGAGGCTCTGATCTTCAAACGGAAATTCGCTCAAGACCAGTAATCGGTTTCACAAATTAACAGAGGGCTTTGGCCGCCTATATATAGTAGATTACTCAGTTGTAGTCTCACTTTATGATTCTGTGTATTTTGTGAGATTGAGCGAAATTAGGGTTCTTAGTTTTGAGAGTTTTTGCCCTAATTCTGGGCTGATTTTGTAATCTCAAATTCTCCTTCGATTCTTAGTGAAAACGTTTGATTCTTTCTCCGGTGGATGTAGGCCGATGTGGCGAGCCGAACCACCTTAAAATTCTGGTGTGTTGATCGTTTATTTCTTCTGCATTTTCGTGTTTCCGATTCTTACGCGTTTTAGGGTTTTCCACAACAGTTTCTGTGTTGTGGTTTGAGCATTGTTGTTTGTGCCGGAGCTAAATTCAACAAGTGGCGCCGTCTGTGGGAACCGGCCCGACCACCGGAGATTCCAGCATGAAGCTCGACGTGGAGAAGTTCACCGGCGATGGGGATTTCACCCTTTGGAAGGCAAAGATGGAAGCCATTTTCATTCAGCAAGGTTGGGAAGATGCAATCCATGGATGGGAAAGGGAAACCAGCGATGAAACTGATGAATCCATGTCACTTTCAGCTGGGGAAAGAAACAAGATCGATAAGAAGGCACGAAGTTCGATCATCCTATGTCTAGGGGAGAAGGCATTAAGAGAGGTATACCAAGAAAGGACCGCAATGGATGTGTGGAAGAAATTGGAAGCTCTTTATCAAACTAAGTCACTGGCAAATCGACTTTTCTTGAAGCAAAGATTGCTCTCATTCAAGATCACAGAGGAGAAAAAGATTCTTGAGAGATTGGATGAGTTCAATAAGATAATTGATGAACTTGAGAACGTTGATGAAAAACAGAAGGACGAAGATAAGGCGCTTCTACTTTTGAATTCCCTTCCCAAGTCGTTCCAATCCTTTAGGGATGCTTTGGTATATGGAAGGATGATGCCTTTAACACTGGAAGAAGTTCAAGTGGCGATCCGATCAAGGTTCTTAGGCACTGAGATCGAGAGGAAGAATCAAAACCTTGGTGAAGGATTAGCTGTTAAAGGGAAACGTTCCAAGAAAGGGAACAAGAATCAGCAAAAGTCAGACCAAGGAGGATCAAGTAACAACCATGAAGGAGGAGAAGTTAGGAAGTGTTTCTACTGTCACAAGTCGGGCCATATTAAGAAGAACTGCCCTGAGAGGAAGAAGAAGCTAAATGGAAATAGCAACAACACTCAACAAGCACCACCATCTAATGAGCAATATGATAATGCTGACATGCTTTGTATTGCAGATTCAGGAATGAAGTCTGAATGGGTGTTAGATTCGGGGTGCTCGTTCCACATGTGTCCAGTGAAATCTTGGTTCCATACCCTCAAGATGGAGAAAGGAGGACTGGTTCTTCTCGGGGATGATCACTCTTGCTCGGTTATGGGGATCGGCAGCATCAAATTGAAGATGCATGATGGCAGAATTAGAACACTAACCAATGTCAGGTATATCCCTAAACTTAAAAGGAATCTAATTTCTTTAGGTTTGCTCAATGGTACAGGATGTGAATTCAAGACTCAAGGAGGTGAGATCCAAGTCACCAAACAAGGAGTGACAGTCATGAAGGGCTCAAAGATCAATGGTCTCTATGTCCTAAAAGGAGAGACTATTATAGGTGGAGCTGCACTTGTGATCAATAATAATATGGCTGAGCTATGGCACAAAAGATTAGGCCACATTGGAGAGAAGGGACTGCAAGAACTATCCAAACAAAAGCTACTTGGATCAAATCTCAATCTCAAAACTCTTAGCTGTGATTTGTGTATTCAAGGCAAGCTCACAAAGGCTAAATTCCCAAAAGGGAATCACACCACTGTAAGTATTCTAGACTATGTTCATAGTGATATATGGGGTCCAGCTAGAATAGAAACACACGGGGGTGGTAAGTACTTTATCACTTTCATTGATGATTTTAGTAGAAAGGTGTGGGTTTATATTTTGAAACACAAATCAGAGGCTTATGATAGATTTAAAGAGTGGCTAACTCAGCAAGAAAACTTGACTGGAAGAAAGCTTAAACACTTGAGGACAGATAATGGGTTGGAATACTTATCACATGAGTTCCAAGAGCTGTGCAAGGAGAAGGGAATAACCAGGCACAGAACGGTGGTGGCCACTCCTCAGCAGAATGGGATAGCTGAGCGCATGAATAGAACATTACTTGAAAGGGTAAGGTGTTTGCTCCTTGGTGCAGGCTTGCCAAAGTCTTTTTGGGGAGAGGCAGTAACCACAGCAGCTCATCTAATCAATCGAAGTCCATCTTCCTCTATCAGATTCAAGTCACCAAACGAGGTATGGTATTCTAAACCTCCTGATTATTCCTTACTAAAAGTTTTTGGTTGCCTAGCATATGCACACACTAAGCAGGACAAGTTAGATTCAAGAGCAATTAAGTGCATATTTATAGGATATCCAACTGGAATTAAAGGGTATAAGTTGTGGAGTTTAGAAGGAGGTAATCCCAGATGCTTTATAAGCAGAGATGTAGTCTTTAAGGAAGGAATTATGGGCTATGGCAAACCTCAGTCAAAATCTGAAGAAGATAGTATACTGAACACTGAGAATGAAGATCATGGAATCAAGGTTCAGGTGGAGCTTCAGAGTGAAAACCATACTGAGAATGATGAAGGTAGTGCAAGTGATACTGAAGAAGGAGAGAATGAACAAGATGAGGATGAGCAAACTGAAGGTGGTATGGATCTGACACACTATAATCTGGCAAGGGATAGGCAAAGGAGAGTAATCAATCCACCTTCAAGATATGCTGAAGCTGATATAGCTAACTATGCTCTATGTGTAGCTGAAGATATTGACTATGAAGAACCAAACACATACCAAGCAGCTATGAATTCTAAGGACAGTGACAAGTGGATTTAGGCAATGAATGAAGAGATCATGTCTTTGGAGAAGAATAACACCTGGGAACTTGTGGATAGACCACAAGGGCAGAAACTGATTGGATGCAAGTGGATTTTCAAAAGGAAAATAGAAGTGGCTGGAAAGGAGCAGGTTAGATACAAGGCTAGATTGGTGGCAAAAGGTTATACACAAAGAGAAGGAATAGATTATCATGAAATCTTTTCTCCTGTGGTAAAGCACGTATCAATTAGGATTTTACTAGCCTTGGTAGTACAACATGACATGGAATTGCAGCAGCTTGATGTGAAGACAGCTTTTCTTCATGGGAATTTGAATGAGACTTTATACATGTCTCAACCAGATGGTTTCAGGAAACCAGGTCAGGAACATAAGGTTTGTTTGCTTAAGAGATCTTTATATGGACTTAAGCAAAGTCCTATACAATGGTATAAGACCTTTGACAAAGCTATGATGAGCATCGGTTTAGAGAGATGCAACTATGATAGCTGCATTTATTTGCAAAGAGATAACAAGCAAGTTCACACCTATCTTCTCATCTATGTGGATGACATGTTAATAGCCAGCAAAAGCATTGAAAGAATACAAGTGATCAAGGAGAAGCTCAAAGCTCGTTTTGAAATGAAAGACCTTGGCAATGCTCAAAGGATGCTAGGAATGGACATCAAGAGAGATAGGAAGAATGGCAAGATTTTCTTATACCAATCGGATTATCTAAGGAAAGTGCTGAAAAGGTTCTTTATGCATGAGTCTAAGGCCGTATCAACTCCCTTAGGAACTCAGTTCAAACTCACTGCAGCAGATAAGCCAAAGATAGACTTGGAAAGGCAAGAGATGCTGAAAATTCCTTATGCCAATGCAGTGGGTAGCATGATGTATGGAATGGTTTGTAGTAGACCAGATATTGCATATGCAATGAGCAGAGTTAGTAAGTTCATGGCAGATCCTGGCAAGCTTCATTGGGAGGCAGTAAAGTGGATGATGAGATACCTTAGAGGAACTGAAAGTCTGGGTTTAATGTTCTTTAAGCAAACTAACCAATCTAATCCTCTAGAAGGATATGTGGATTCTGATTCTGCAGGTAATCCACATACAAGGAAGTCTACAACGGGATACATATTCAAGCTCTTTGGTACTGCAATCAGTTGGAAAGCCATGCAACAATCGATTGTAGCCTTATCCACCACCGAGGCTGAGTTCGTGGCAATGGCTAAGGCAGTGAAGGAGTCGATTTGGCTCAAAGGGATATTGAAGGAGCTCAACGTGAAGCAAGGAAAAGTGGTGATTCACTGTGACAACCAAAGTGCTTTGCACTTGTCCAAACATCAGACCTTTCATGATAGATGCAAGCATGTTGATATTAAGTTACACTTTGTTAGGAACTTAATAGAGAAAGGTGAAGTAGAGGCTAGGAAGATTGGTACTGATGATAACATTTCTGATATGCTAACTAAGGTCCTTCCAAGACCCAAGTTTGAATTTTGCAGGAAATTGGCTCAGGTTCGAAGCTGGGCAGATGATGATGCTCACATGAAATAATGATTCTGGAGGTCAGGGAATCAGACAATTTCGCAAGTTGAGGTGGAGATTTGTAGATGGTATCAACTAGGAAATTAAATCAGGATTCTGGAACCGGTCTCGGATAGTCAGGAACCGGTCTGGATCGGGTCGAACCGGGCGAAGCAAAGCAACAGTGTAACTGCCGGTTCAAGGTGGTTAATTGTTTGGTAAAGCTGTTAGGTCACGCGGCGGAGGCTCTGATCTTCAAACGGAAATTCGCTCAAGACCAGTAATCGGTTTCACAAATTAACAGAGGGCTTTGGCCGCCTATATATAGTAGATTACTCAGTTGTAGTCTCACTTTATGATTCTGTGTATTTTGTGAGATTGAGCGAAATTAGGGTTCTTAGTTTTGAGAGTTTTTGCCCTAATTCTGGGCTGATTTTGTAATCTCAAATTCTCCTTCGATTCTTAGTGAAAACGTTTGATTCTTTCTCCGGTGGATGTAGGCCGATGTGGCGAGCCGAACCACCTTAAAATTCTGGTGTGTTGATCGTTTATTTCTTCTGCATTTTCGTGTTTCCGATTCTTGCGCGTTTTAGGGTTTTCCACAACAGTTTCTGTGTTGTGGTTTGAGCGTTGTTGTTTGTGCCGGAGCTAAATTCAACAGGAGAAGGTATTGCAAATGGTTATGGATTCAGATATCCTGGTTCCAAACCTGGTTCACTCTTTGTCATTCAAAATGGATTGCTCGTTTTCATATGGAAGGAAACTAGGGCCGTGTTGACTTTGCAGAGGCTCAATTTGGCAAATCTTTTAAGGAAAGGCGAAAGAGTGCCTTCTTTGTCACCAATTTCCAACTTTGCTTATTTAACAAAGACGTACTCAAATGTATATTCTGGATTTTCAAATTCCTCAAATGCACTGTCCTCTCCAAGGTACGCTTCACTCTAAAGCATTTCTTCTAGTGCCTTTTTGTCTATGCCATAATATGAGATTCCACAATTGTTATGCTTGCTGCATGCATGCAAAATCTTTTTATTGCGTTAAAGCATTAAGGTGCAAGATGTGTTCAAGAAAAGACTATAATCGTACTACTTCTTCCCAATTCGAAGATTTTAGGAACAGGTATACCTCTTGTCTCAGAGTCTGACTGAGATGAGATGACGAGTAACACAATAAGCCCATATGATTTCATTAGCTTAGAGTAGCATGTTGGAATTTAATAGTTTGTATAAAACATATAGCTTCTCATATCATATGAAGTTATTTGGCTAATGAGGCTGCAAAACTGTTAGGTTTCGAGAGAAATTTTTCTGCTGCATAAGTGATATTTAAAATAGTTTTGCAGTTTTAAGTTCCTTTGAGCTGCAAACTAACTTTGCAATAACCAAAACTATTACACCTGTGCAAAATAATGAACTCATAATTAATGCTCATAAAATTTGGAAAATTGGCTGAGGTACTAATTGTATTATTGTAGAAAAATCATGCTCATTTTTTCCTTAACAGCAAAATCTGCTTGTGTGGCCAAATATATTCAGACCAAGTGAATTACAAGAATCGACAGATATTTATCTTTGTCTAAAGCTAGAAGTGAAAAGGAATCTAAAGGAGAATAATGTAGCCTCACACTTGTCTTCCCTTACACCCATTCATTATGTGCAGCAAATATTCTTATCCCCTTTGACCACATCTTTGGAAATGGATTTAGTTGGTTTTACTTTTTGGAGAGCCAAAGGGAACACGATCCTCTAAGCATACTTAGCTTTTGAAATAAAGTTACTGACCTGATTTGCTATGCCACGAGAAAGATTAATTGTCCGAGTTCGATAAGCAGATTCATAACTAAATTTTGAGATAGCATCACCAAAATGTTGACTAATCTGTTGATTGTTCTTATCTGGAGGAATAGCCATACTAACATTAATTGTGACTTGTGAGGAATTATCGTTGAAAGACTAGTTCAAAGACGTGAAAGTTCTTATGATATCTCTAAATCTATGACATCAAAGACGTTGATAATGAACTCTTTTTTCAATTTAGATCAATATCTAGTAAAATAACATATCACTCCTTATATCTGGCAGGCAAAATTGTTTATAGGTTCACTTCTTTCTATATTCTTCAAGACCGCGATCAATATTTATCGTCTGGAGGGATCAAATGGCATAAAACTTCATCGTGATTGCTCTAATGTTTTACGAGTTCCTCTCCTATCTGCAGGAGGTTCGATATATATTTTGAAATGTTGCAATCGTGATATGTTGAGCATCTAGGTAAAGCACTTCAAAATAAGCATTCAATTACACAGCATTTGGAAATTTAACAATAGCTTATCAACAGCAAAGGTTATTCGGAAATTATTGATTCGAGTGATGCCAAATTCTTCTAGTTTAGTTTTTATTACTATTGCTATTTTTATTTTGTGAAGCAAAGGCCTTTGTTGTGTTCTATGAGGATATGAACCCTAACTACCATTAGTTGTTAAATCTGAAAGGGTCTTTTTTTTTCACCCCCAAGAATGATGAAGTGATAGCCATTTGTTTGTTGTGCCTTTATTCACTTTTACTTATATTAGTGATTTTCTTTAATTATTTACTAATTTATAAGTAAACAACCATATATTATTTTGACATGTCATTATTGGTAGGCAAATAAAGAACTGGAAGTTTTCAAAGTTGTATGACAAAGTAAAGAAAAAGTGGATATCTAATAGTTTTAGAGTAGAATTCTTGTGCAACAATTGCATATGCAACTGGTTGCTTGCGAGTTGGGTTCGGTACAAATTGATGTTCGGATTAGTTTTTTCTTTTTTTGAAAACGTTTAATGTGGTAATTTTTATGTTACGTCAATATAAAAACTTGTGTAGTATAGTCGAGCCTTTATATTATAATAATTTAATTTTTATGTTATATTATTATAATATTTATTTATAAATATCATTACTTTTTATGGGCTTAAAAGATAACATAAGTGTGTTATTATTTTAACATAATTATTAAATTATTATAACATAAATGTTATATTATTATAATATAAATGTTTAAATGCTATTATAGATTTGTAATACACTATAAAAAAATTAAACTAGCGTAACATAAAAATTATGTGAAGAGAACTAAAATGTAAGATGAACATTATTCAAAGGTTATATGTATGAGACTAGATTTGAGCATCTATTTGGAGCGTGTGAAGTACACTCACGGGTCGATCCAATTCACGAATTATAAGTAATTGTAATAGTCTTACAAGTTCCAATCATTTTCTCAAATATAATTCTATAATATACAATTCCAAAATAACTATATATTTTTCACTATTCATCGCTACCATACAATTCAAGATTAATCTAATTGGATTTACCTAGCCAACTTCAACTAGAAATAAACATGCTTAAAGCAACGGTACTAGATTTAATGCTAGTAAATCCAGGAATTTGCTATAACACGAACTCTTTGTCTTAAATCTAATGCTAGCAAATTCAGAAACTCAATAAACATGAATTCTTCTTGAACCTACAACTTCTTTATGGATTTAATTATTCAATCTCTATAAATATAAATTAATCACCGGTACATGAGTCAATCGTTCTTTAGGCCTTCCGGCTGCCTGAGCAGAATTATCAAACACACATCAGTAGCCCCTCATTTGACTACACAATGTTGCAATCACAAATATCGAATACATTGTTGCATCCATAAAAAATATAATGTCATTTTTTCATCCAACACTTTAATCATGACTGCTATTTTAAACATGCCTTGAGCACACAATGGGTGTTAAAAATGAGTTAGTCTTGTGTGGACAAAGTGCACATACAATTCGGGTCGGGTCTGAGTCAATTCGGATCCGCGCATTTTTTGTTTTTTTTTTCGCTTCAAGCTGTTACCTTTATGTTATATGGGTGTGACCTTTATGTTATATAAGTGTGACATTTATGTATAAATGTGGTGACCTTTATATACTTTAACTTAGAAAAAATGAAGATGTTTAACAAAATTTGTATATATTTACCTTTATGCGATATTAGCTGCACCTTTATGTAATATTTGTTGCACTTGTATGTGATATTAGTTTTATCTTTATGTTATATATTAAGGTACAACTAATATCACATAAAGGTATGTGTAGTATCACATAAATGTATGTTCATCTTACAAAAGCGTTGAAAATTTTTAGAAAATTTTCATTTTTTTCCAAATTATGAATCATGATCCAAATTATGAATCATGAAGGTCATGATATTTGCACATAAAGGTCACAAGAATACAACATAAGGGTCACAACAGTAGAACATAAAGGTTTCAACTTGAAGCGAAAAAACTAGAACATAAAAGTCTCAACCTGAAACGAAAAAACTTGAAAATCTTCAATTTTTCATAAGTTACTGAACATAAAGATCATAACATTTATATATAAAGATCACACTTATATAACATAAATGTCACATTCTTACAACATAAAGGTAACAGCCTGAAGTTAAAAAAAAAATATAAGTACGCGGATTCGGGTCGGATCGCCCCAGTTGCACCAATCATCTTATAACTAATATATATTGGGGTTAACCCCTTGTGATAATATATAAAAATTCCTGCAGCCATACCTTATATGGTATCAGATTTTCTCGATCCTTTGCATACATGCTTCCCCCACCCTAGCCTAACGCCACCGCAATCTGCCATGGGCACTGACGACTCATCTGCTTCCACGCCGAATACTACTACTCCATTTACCTCCCCTCCCTCTTCTGTTATTGTCATAAACGCTCCATTCCCTACATCTCACAAACTCTCGCGCTCCAATTTCCCACAGTGGCTCTCTCTCATCACCGCCATTCTCAATGGCCACGATCTACTTGGGTATGTCGACGGCTCCATTCCACAACCTCCATCGACTGATGCTAACTTTCGATCTTGGTTGTCTTATAATTTTTTTAAGAAGAATAATATAATTATTTGGAATTGTAACTGACCTACCTATTTACACTCAAAATAGTCATTCCACATTATAATCGCTCGATCAAAGTGCAGAAATTTGAAACTTTTCTTCTTTAAGAGACGGGTGGTAAAAAAATAACTAACTTTTCCTCTTTACAAGAATATAGATAATATTTTGAATATTTTTGAGTCTTATTTGATACGGTCTCACAGATCATGTTACGTGAGACGGGTCAACCCATAATCCAAACCTCACATTTCATGTATAATTTAATGGAAATTGGTATGATCCATGGGTAAAAATGATCCGTCTCACTATTCGTATTGATTTGTCCTTGCTTCTATCTCCTCGTTTTCCGGTATCGATTGGAATTCTCCGATGCCGATCGGAATTTTCCGATATAAAAGACCTGTAAAAACAAGGAAACACCGGGGGTTTTTCCCGATGAAGAGACTCCGACGCTCAAGTCAGAAATCTGGGAAAAAACGTTGATATTGCTCCTTTTCTTAATAATTATTGTGTACGATATTGTGTGTGTGTGAAATAGGAAAATAAGGGTTATAAATACTCCCTGAAAAACGTGACAGTTAGGATTTCTCCGAAAAAGTGGGAAGTGGGCGAGATACTCGCGATCGTAGCGGTTGCTTCAAATTTGAATTAGTTCGTTCTGGATTCAGTTCGACATCTCAGCTTACAATTCGACAGTTTAGCTTGCAAGTCTGATTAATTCGATCATATTTTTTATAAAGTGCGAACTTCCTTGTTCGCCCAAAACGTTCTTCCTACTTCTCTGTTCTGTTCGCATTAATTAGCCTTCAAGTCGATTGGTTTCCCGAGGTAGTTTGAATGTGGTCAGTTCGACCACATCAGTACTCCCCCCTTTCGGAGTGCGTGTGTTCACGCACTGACGCAGTTCGGGTTGTTGCCACTTACGACGCTTCTTCGAGAAGCATCGCGTCCCATCAATCACCCACCTGCGACGTCTTCCTCCTTCCCGAGGTGCCTTTTCGTCTTCACCGTTAGATCGAACTGCATCCAACGGCTGAGATCTGACTTGTCAGTTTTCGCCAATCCCTAGGTGCCTCTTCGTCTTTACCGTTAGATCGAACTGCATCAACGGCTGAGATTCGGCTGGCCTATTTCGAAGCACCTTTTCGTATTCGTCGTCGGATCGAACTGCATCCAACGGCTAAGATCTGTGACCTTTCGTCTTCACCGTTGGATCGAACTGCATCCAACGGCCAAGATCTCGCGTCTTTTCGCCTTTTTCCCCCCTTAAACCAAGAAGTTTCTCTATATATACCCCCTCTTCTTTTCCATAAAACTCTTCTGCGAATCTGCGAAAAACTACTCTTCACTCATAAGCAAGAATCCTTCTCCTGTGATTTCCAAAGTTCCTCAAACCAGGTACCCTTTCATTTCCTTCTTTCTCTTCTTTCGTATTTTTCAAATAGCTTCCCCTTCTTTGATCAACCTAAGGGACGAGAGCGAATCTGAGGAGGGTTTCGAGGAATTTCCCTTGCGGCCTATCTCCGATTCGCCAGTTCCAAAAGCTTCCACCTCTGGCCAAAACCTCTCTTCTCCCCCAAAGCGATCTCGCAAGAAAACTGCCGATAATGTTTTCTCTGCTACTAAAACCACCCAAACCCACACTGTTCTTCTTAGTTCGCTCATGGCAGCGGCGGGCTACTCTGTTGTTATTCCTGGCCCCGATGATCGTCCTCATCGGGCCCCCGTCGGCTGCCACACGTGGTTCTTGAGACATGTCACTCTAGGCTTAGTTCCTCCTATCCACCCCTTCTTTCTTGAGGTCGGTCCGGCATTTGGGGTGTGTCCCAACCAGTTGCACCCAAACTCTATAAGCTACATTGTAGCTTTTTATATGGTGTGCAAGTGGATGGGAGTCGAGCCGACCTCCGATCGATTCCGTTCTTGCTTTGTACTCAAACATACCAACCCCTTCCGCTTCTATCTGAGCCCTCGTAGCGGAGGAAAACGGGCTCGATTTTTATCCTCAGGAGATGATAAAATCAGCTCCTGGGAAAAATATTATTTTTTCGTTCGTGCTCATACAAATAGGTTTTTCCGAACTATCCCCTGGGCCGAGAGTTCGAACCAAGTTGAGCCGGCTCCGCCCAGGGACTTCGAACTAGCATCCTTGGACAGGCTCTTTCGGAGGGGGTCGTTCGACATAGTTCGCATGAGTTCATGCGAACAATTGTTAGCCTTCTGGGGGTTCTATCCGAACACTCGAGTTTCTTGCAAGTTCGATCTAAGTTGCTTAAAATTTTCCCTTTATTTCTCATTATCTTTTTTTTTTCAACTTTTCAAACTGCATTATATTGACCCCTTGTTTTATTGTGTTGTAGATAAGGCGATGAATAAATTTTTCATCTTCGACGAGGCGATCCCTGCAGCCCAAAAGACTGCTTTTTCTCCGGCTGATGAGGCGGTGAATGGTAGGCAAGCCGCGGCCTTCCGCGAGAAGGAAGAGAGGCGCTTGAGCGAACTGGCGTCCAAAACCAACCCGAGTTCGGCCGAGGGAGGCAGTACTTCTGCTGCTTCTCCCTCGACTGTTGCTGTTGCTCGGGCTTCCCCTTCGCCACTAACCGCTCGTGCTGCGGACGCTGCCAATCCTGCCGAGGAGACTACTGAGGAAGTGGTCGAAGCTACAACCTTTCTCCGCAGGAAGAAAAAGGGGTCTTCCAGTTCGCAAAAATCGGTGAAAAAGCAGCGAACTGGGGAGGGTTCGCAGGTCGATGCCGAACGAGCTGAGGTAGAGCCCGAAGTTCAGGAGAGGGCAGTCGTTCCCAGCGGCGAAGCTGTGGAAAAGGAGGAGGATAGCGAGGCGAAAGAGTTGAAGATGAACTTATCTCGGGCGACGAGTTTCGTCAAGTACTTTGAATTCCTGGGCAAAAGGGCCCTTCGTCGCCGAGATCGCCTGAGGGATGCGTTGGAGGAGAAGAAGATGCTAGAGAGCGATCTGACCTTGAATGCCGGCAAAGCCGAGAATGGGTGGGTAGAGTAGGATCATGTGTGGATCAGGGAAAGTAGGCAAGTATCTGTGTGAAGACTTGTTACTTACTTGTTAAGGGTGGGTTGTAATAGATAGGTCTATGTAAATCAACCAGCTTAACAAAGGTCCCCTCCTGTGTGGAGGAAGAGAGGACGTAGAATGATTACTCCACCTTCGAACCTCTATACATCCTTGCGTCTTTATCTGCTTACTGCACTTCATGCATACATGCATTTTCTCTGATAAGCTGCACATCTTCTACTCGGCTCTGTATTAAACTTCCGCAAACCATTCTAATCAGTAACCTTCCAAAAGGTTACTGATCTTAGAAGTGAGCCGAAAGAGTTAGAAGAAAAAGGGAAAAAGAAGGTAGACTTATTCACCCCCCCCCCCAAGCCTACCTACAGCAGTTTTGGGACCAACAAACACACCGTCCAAAACATGGGTCGTGTTGAAGTCACATTGTTATATCCTTCAGAAAAAATGCAAATGGTTTGATGCAATCTACATCAAAGAAAAGAAGAATTGAGGGAGCGGTTCATGTGACGCGGATATTATGCTAAAGGCACAGAAAATTAAATAAAATTTTAAAATCTAAAAATTAATCGTGTTATTTTAAATATTATGTATTTTATTATTATTAAAAAGAAATAATAAATAAAGGTTGAATAATAAAGATTTATTGAGTTGAGTGATTTGATAGTGAAACCCATGAATAATTACTTTTTTGGTAGAAGGCTTGGTGAAGTATTTGTTTAAAGGTTGAAGTTTTTTTACTTTTGAGGTGGTCAGTGATTTGACGATGACGTGACATATATATACTTACTTTTTGGGTAGAGAGTATTGGAGATACTCTTATATATGTTTCTACCGTTGATTTTGAAAATTGAAGTCAAACTAAAATATTGGTAGGTGGGTTCACATGCATACAGTCCTAATCACTCTTCTTTCAATAAATATTAAAACTAAATAAATTGGAAAAAGCTACCTTTTATAAATAAATCCATGGAAAACGAAAAGAAGAAAGTGTGGGTGACTTGATTTCATAGTCTACGCCAGTTGACTCGTTGACTTGGAAATTTCTTGTTCAGAAATTTTAATAAAGGTAATATATTTTTGTAAATACAATTAACAATATATATTGGGGTAAATGCAAAATTCAAATTAAAGTACAATTGTTTTATAATTTGCAATCTAAATATTTGTTTTTATTGATTTGATTGCAACCCGAAATTTAAAAGCTTTTCAAAATGCAACTTAATTTTTTTTTCATGGCAACTTTTCGTAGTGTGCATAACATGTGATTTTCATAAGGATAAAATTGTTATCTAAGACTGTTTCAAATTTCAAAAACAGTTGTACTTCAGGTTGCAAATAGAAAAACAATTATACTTCAGAATGTTTTTATTCCTCTCATGTAAGTCACATGATGTGAATTTCATTGGTAAGTTGTTAAAAAAAAGGTTTAGATTGCACTTTAATAATTACACTCTTGAACTTTAGGTTGCCCTTGAGAAACTTTTAGACTTCAATTTGTGATCGTTAAAAAAAAATTTAGACTGCAAATTGAATAAATGATCGGACTTTGAGTTGATTTTTGGATTTGCAGAAAGATAAGGAAGAGACTGTATATTCTAATAGTTGCGATTTCTACTGATATCAATAATTTAGTGCATCCTTTACTTTTATTATGGGAACTAAAGTGGCCGGCAACTTAAATTGAAGAGGACAACTCCACTTGCTTAATTTGGAGTTTGGCTATTATACAATCATATATATATGCTACACAAAAATACAAATCTTGGAAGTACTTTTATAATTTTCACTTATTTGATGGATTCCACAACTCAAATAATTGCTTGATTTTGGTCCAAATGTTATCGAAAATTTAAAAATTGACTGGAGAACGAAAAGATAGAAATCTAGAGGCTGTGGGTGAGTCTATGCAGGACAGTTGACCCATTGACTTGGAAATTTCTTATTTGGATTTCCATTAAAATGGGCAATATATTGCGAAAGATATTTTGGCACAGCATGAGAATTAATGAGTGGAGCTGGACTGTTTTAATATATATGCATGAAAAACATTATATTGATATAAAATCACATATACTAGTTTTATATTTTTCAATTATTTGATGGATTCAAGGTCTGACATGGTGAATCTTGGGAGTGTTGTAGTGATGATCATCATCATTAGCAATCCACTTTTTACAATATCAGAAAATGAAAGAGAATTGAAGGCATTGGATAAGTGGTGGCCTCATAACAACTCACAAACTGATCATTGCAAGTGGGATGGCATCACTTGCAATGAGGGTGGCAGAGTCACAGAGATCATTACAAACCCGCGATTATGCGATCGTATGAGATCGCTGGACGAACTAGATGTGCTTGCCTTTCCATGCCTTACTAGATTGGATCTTGGAAGCTCATCATCATCATCATGTGACAACTATCTCATCTATGGAGAAATCCCAAGACAAATAGGTAAGTTACTCAATCTAACTTATCTCAATTTGTCTATGAATAGTGTCTCAGGTGAGTTGCCTATCTCACTAGCAAATCTCACCAAGTTGGAGGTGCTTGATGTTTCTCACAATTTCATCCATGGCTCTTTACCTCCAAGTTTGGGCCAATTGAAAAGCTTGGAAAATTTGGATTTGAGTTTCAATCATATCAATGGCTTTCCTTCAAGCTTGGGCCAATTAACAAGCTTGAGGTCTTTGAATTTGAGATCCAATGACATCTATGACTCTTTACCTCCAAGTTTGGGCCAATTGAAAAGCTTGGAAAATTTGGATTTGAGTTTCAATCAAATCAATGGCTCCTTTCCTTCAAGCTTGGGCCAATTAACAAGCTTGAGATCTTTGAATTTGAGATCCAATGACATCCATGGCTCTTTACCTCCAAGTTTGGGCCAATTGAAAAGCTTGGAATATTTGGATTTGAGTAATAATCGAATCAATGGATCCTTGCCTTCAAGCTTGGGTCAATTGACAAAATTACAATCTTTGGATTTGAGTTACAATCAAATCCTTGGCTCCTTGCCTTCAAGTTTGGGCCAATTGAAAAGCTTGGAATCTTTGGATTTGATTTTCAATCAAATCAATGGCTCCTTGCCTTCAAGCTTGGGCCAATTAACAAGCTTGAGATCTTTGAGTTTGAGCTACAATTTCATCCATGACTCTTTACCTCCAAGTTTGGGCCAATTGAAAAGCTTAGAATATTTGGATTTTAGTTCCAATCAAATCAATGGCTCCTTGCCTTCAAGTTTGGGCCAATTTATAAGCTTGGAATATTTGGATTTGAGTTCCAATCAAATCAATGGCTCCTTGCCTTCAAGTTTGGGCCAATTGAAAAGCTTGGAATATTTGGATTTGAGGTCCAATCAAATCAATGGATCCCTGCCTTCAAGTTTGGGCCAATTGAAAAGCTTGGAATATTTGTATTTGGGTGCCAATCAAATCAATGGATCCTTGCCTTCAAGCTTGGGCCAATTAACAAGCTTGAGATCTTTGAATTTGAGATCCAATGACATCCATGGCTCTTTACCTCCAAGTTTGGGCCAATTGAAAAGTTTGGAATATTTGGATTTGAGTTCCAATCAAATCAATGGTAAAATTCCGTCGTTTCTTTCCAAGTTGGAAACAATTGATCTGTCCTTTAACGATTTAGAAGGTCGAATTCCACCTATGGTATGGCTTAAGTTTCCTAAAAGCGCGTTTGATGGCAACCCAAAATTATTTATTAGTAGTGGTCATGATCATCTCAGGAATATTAAAATATTTCTCCCAGTTTCACTGTTCTTAGTCTGTTCAATTTTCATGATCATATATTATGTCAAAGGAAAGAATAAAAAGATAGTGAATCTGCCTGATCCTAAGCATGGAGACATATTCAAGATATGGAATTACGATGGGAAGATTGCATACGAAGACATCATTGAATCAACTGCTGATTTCGACATCAGATACTGCATCGGCACCGGAGGCTATGGCAGTGTGTACAGAGCAGAACTGCCGAGTGGAAGAGTTGTTGCTGTCAAAAAGCTTCACAGATTTGAAGGAGAGAATCCAACATACGACAAGTCTTTTAGGAATGAAGCCAAGGTTCTGTCTCAAATACGCCACCGCAATATAGTGAAGCTCTACGGATTTTGTCTCCACAAACGTTGCATGTTTCTCATCTACGATTACATGGAAATGGGGAGTCTTTATAGTGTGTTGAAGGATGCAAATGAAGCTGTGGAACTTAACTGGATGAAGAGAGTTAATGTGGTGAAGGGCATTGCTGATGGACTGGCTTACTTGCATCACCATTGTACCCTACCAATTTTACACAGAGACATTTCAAGCACCAAAATACTTTTGGATTCTAAACTTGAAGCCTGCATATCTGATTTCGGCACTGCCAGATTGTTGGATCCTGATTCATCCAATCAGACTCTGCTCGTCGGGACGCGTGGTTATATCGCACCAGGTACGTGTTGTATTAGTATTACGAGTTCATTTCAATTTGCTATCTAAATTTAAAATGTTTTTGTTAAACTTGTAGAGCTAGCGTACACTATGGTTGTTACAGAGAAATGTGATGTTTATAGCTTCGGTGTGGTGGTCTTGGAAACCATGTTTGGGAATTATCCCGGGGATTTTCTTTCCTCAATATTTCCCATAAAAATTGCTCAAAAGAATTTGATGTTGTTTGAGATGTTGGATAAGAGGTTAGCATCTCCAGATGATGTAAGAGTGTGTCGCGATGTGGCTCGTGTAGTTAGAATAGCACTTAAATGCGTAAATCCAGATCCGAAGAATCGGCCATCAATGAATCAAATTTCGGAGGAACTTCATGTCAACGCACCACCATTGCCGATGCCTTTACGCTCCATTTCTATGTTGCAGCTCATGTATTCAGACTGAGGGTACAAATAATCATCTGCAGATATGAATGTAATTCAATATCTAGCTAGTATGTTTTCCTTCACTTTTTCTGGTTCTATTTTGTATCGGTTTAGTGATATGTAATGGATGTTGTATATTGTTGTCAATTGCATTGTATTCAGATATTGTAATTTCTGTTAATTCCAATTTCCATGAGTCTTCTAAATTGAATAATGTGTCAATTGTCAATAGACTTTGGAGTCCACTCTACCAACAATTTTTCCACAATAATTGTTTGTAAGTTTGTTTAATTAAATAACAAGTTGAATCCATTTATTTTCATTGTTTTTAAATACATTGTTATGATTGTTTTGGAAAGTGGTGTAGAAGTTTATGAAGATACTATGATAGACCATTGCAATATTCACACCCTTCATTATCCGTTCACTATGGCTATATTTCACAAGCCAGAGACTCTCATTGCACTAAGGGTAAGACACTTTCTGGATATCTAAAGAGTGGTCTCAAACAGATACTAGGGAAATCAAGCTCAATGAACGGTAGTCGTCAGATTCAGAAGAAGACTGCTTCCAGCTGTGATAGTAAATACATACAACTACATGAGTTTCTGAGATCAGGCGATACGATAGGCTTGACTTTGCGTGCTACAACTATGAAATTATCTTCTTATAGAGCATGGCCGAATATGCACGACAGTTGATTTGCTCTCTATAAGTTGCCTATGCGGGCTCCAAAGGCAGGTCACGAATATGCTGGTGTATGGGGTGGAACTTTTGGTTGGCCTCCAGGGAAGCCCTCAGAAGACAAGCCTGGAAAGGCTCTTTTCTTGATATTGATCTCCTACGAAGAGTCCCAAGGGCAGCAACTACTAATTGCAACAAAGATATTAGAAGGCACATCCTATGTTCTGCATCCTAATGGGTCAGCTATGTTTATTGTCAACATAGCTCAGCCATCCATGGAGGTAGGGACAAATCTGATGTGGAATTTTTTGTATTTTTTGATTTATGTTTTAGATTTTAGGATTATTTGATGTTTTTATGATTTTCATTTTAGGTTTTCATTTTTTTGATTTTGTGAATGTGACGTGGCATTATTTGATCTTATTTATTTAATGAAAAAAGCTTTCCACGTGGGAAATAAATTACACACTGGCGCTGCATCATCGGAATCTTCAGATTGGGGGCGAGTGCGACCGGAGATTTGCTAGAAAATCGCGATTCCGGTGGAAAAAGGACTCCAATTGGACAGTTTCAGACAGTGGGACTTAAATGATTTTGTGATTTTAAGTGAATTTAAATCGGACAGTAGCTTTTTAACGAGACTAAAATTGAGTTTTTCCCTTATAAAAATTCTGACCAAAATGAACTGAAATTAGAAATACGTTAAAACATAGAAAACCAAAATTGAAAAACCAATCATTGATTGCCGAAATAAAGAACTATAATTGAAATTACCCCATCACATGATACAAACTGAATTATAATGGTACAACAATGTAGATAGAACGGTAAAATGTTGAATATTTTGATTCAAAACGAAAATGAATTTTTAAGTTATAAGTTAATAAAGAATTTTTTATTTTACTAATGATTAATGAACCACCCCTAGTTTCTTATGTATATCTATATATTTATATGCACACTTGCTGCAACCTAACTCGAATGTCAAAGAACACAGCCAGCTGGTACTTGACAATGTCATCAGATCTATCATCTATTGAAATAACATGTAAGCCTTGAGTCAACTAACTTACCTAATTCTTTTCATACCTTCCAAAACAATTTGCAGAGAGACAGAGAGAGAGAGAGAGATGGAGGGGATGAGAGAGATTGCAAGATCCTATTACGAGACATCAAGTGAAGATGAAAAGAAGTCAGTACATGAGTTCTTCAGCAAGCTAGATATCAATGGTGATGGAAAGGTAAGCCTCGAAGAAATCAAGAAGTCCATGAACTCGTGGCTATGCACAGAGGATGTGTTCAAGGAGCTCGACGTGGATGGCGACGAAGCACTGGGCTTCGACGCAGTGTTGTGTCTTTATTACATGGAGAAGAAGGTGAAGATGGTGAGGTGCAGTGGCTGCTTCCATCTGTTACTTGGATCATACTTTTCTTGCATGCTTTGTCTGGGAAATGGGCCCGACACGTATGATCTTTGCTGTTCTTGTTATCGCCATGGAGTCAACCACTCTCACCACCATTCATCTCACTACTTGCTCGATCACCATTCTTTGATCACCCTTTTGAGGGATCGTACTACTGCTGCTGCTTCCCAAAACTGTCAACGCAAGGTATACAATCCATAGTTATGTTATGAGATGTCTCCTGTCGCATCAGTCTGGTCGAGAAAATTATATATGATCAATTTTTGTCCTATAACTTAGGTCTTGTTAAAAAATTACCGTGGTCTAACTTTGGTTGTCTCAATATTTTTAAAATTTCGGTCCGATTTTGTTCGAAATGTTAAATTATGCCTAAATGGACATAGGAGTTGAAAAATCTATGTTATCAATCCCATCATCCATGTAGGAAAAATCAAAATTTGAAGTAAAATTAGAAAATAATGATAATTGCATGACGACATAATATTTTTCATAAAAGCATAGTAGTTAATTTCATTTTGAATGAAACTATATATATATATATATATATATATAGGTTAATTTCAATTTTTATCCTTTTTCCATTTTTTATATGTTCTCCAATTTTTGTCATGTATGTTTCAACTATTTTAAAATTAGCATGTTAGTATTATATGTTATGAGGTTTATTTCACTTGAATGAAACTAGATATATATGGTTATTTTCTATTTTTGTCATGTATGTGAGACTCTTCCAGTTTTGGTACATTTTTCAATTTTAATCATGTATACTTCAACTATTTCTAATTTCAGCCAAAATTTTCAATTTTTGTCTCATATGTTTCTTTTTTTTTTCTAATTATTCCAGTTCAATTTTAACCAGGCTTTCCCAAAATCATTGATGTCACATGAGATTTCCCAACTGCCATCCAATCAAAATCGGATTGAAATTTAAAAAAATTGAGACATGCAGAACAAAAATTAATTGAGGAATAGAAAATGATTTTACATGATACCGAATCAAAATTGAAATTATCATATATATATATATAGAGAGAGAGAGAGAGGCTAGCTCTTCATAAATGTATTGATCTCAATTTAATTTTATTAGTTTGCATCAAAGTATTCATTTAGCATATAAGAATAAGTTGATAAGGAAAAAAAAAAAAGAACAATATCTCCTTGCACTATATTCTACTCACATAGTTATGATAATATGAGCAGAAAGAGATGGAAGAAGTGGTGGAAATCGCAAAAGCTCATTATGAAGCAGCATCTCCGCAAGTCCAAGCCTTGGCTTATCACTTCTACCAATCAATGGATTCCGATGGAGATGGCAGAGTTAATCTGTCCGAGTTTCAGGCATTCATGAAGCAAGAAGGCTATTCAGCTCACATGCACATTAATAATCCTTACTTCTTCCACGAGCTCGACCGCGACAACAATGGCACCCTCGATTTCTTCGAGGTTATGACTCTCTTCTACATCATCAAGAGTGGTCGTCCCTTCTGCCATTGCTGCTCCGCCTTCATTCCCGCCATATATTTCTCCTGCGTCGAGTGTTTTAAGATTAATCCTCGAACCTCCTTCAACATCTGTCGACATTGTTATCGATCCTCCAAGTGTGCTCATAATCACAACGGGGTGTCTCAGTTTCTGGACAACTATACGTTGCTGCATCTTACCAGAGATCCTGCTCTAGCACAACCTCAGGGCCTCAACCCTAATTTAGTAAGTCCATCGATCCTTCAAATTTAGTCTTCGATATCCCTTTTTATTTCTCATCAAACGAATCACATCTTCTTCTGGATATCGATCCTAGCTATTCTTAGCATGATATTGGGAAATATCAACTTTTATCGCAAAATTCTAAATTTTTTTATTTGAAAGAAGTAAGTTTTTATCATCATTTTAGGTTTGGATGGGTCGGATTTAATAGATTTTATAATTAGTAATTTAAGGTATAGACTCGTTCATAAGGATGATAGCATATCAAAAGTGTAAAAATATAAAGAATGCAATATTAGAGTTATGGTTAATTAGAATTAATTCTTTTAAATATATCTTTAGTGTATTAAAAAGAAAAATTTAGAGGTCTTTTTTAAGAAGTAATGGATGAGGAGGGGGGGCACTAGACCACTAGCAATAGGTGCAACTAGGGTGCAAGTTGTTATTTAAATTTAACTTAGGTTCAATTGCAATATCTCTTTGAACATTACATTCCAAAGTCAAAATAATCTTTCATATGATTAAAAAAAGAAAAAGAAAGATGCTTGATTAAATATAAATACATAGAGTCAAAAACATCAATAGGATTCTTGAGATAAAACGTGTCTTTTCTATGTTGCAATATTAAAACTTTTGACTTTTTTGTTTTACCCTTTTACAATATCATATACTGTACATATGTAATGTACAAACATGTACGAGTCACTAATTAAATTTAAAAAGAAAATAAAAAAATTTATGAGTCAAATACATGGATCAAAGATTCATGCAATAAGGTCAAAACTCATTGCACGCGTGTTGGTGGATTCACTCAAATCCACCTAAATTCGCTTCAGGTGTTGTATCTTTTATGTTATACTAGACCTATATTTTTATTATGTTAAACCTATCTTAATGTGATGTTAGTCCTACCTTTATGTCAATTTTTAACTATTTATAGTCATAATTAGCTAATTATGGATATAGTTCTATTTTTAGTGAGTGTGTTCCTTTTCTTTTCTTTTTTTTATACATATAAAAATGTAATATTTGCACAGGGACTATGAAATTATATTTTTATATAAAGATTAAATTTGAATGGGATTTTGGATTTTGTGTTTTGTAAAAGTGATAATGACCATTCACTCCTCTTGCGCAGGCACGTAGTACGTCCTCAAATGCAATAATTCAAGGGCAAAACGGTAATATGCAGATGTATAATTCTTATCCGCCATACAATCAGCCCCAAAATCAAGCCCTTATATTGCATCCAAATCCTACGGTTCCACCATCCAGTCGGGTCAGTATTCCAACTTCTCTTTTTCTTTACATTTCTCTAATTTTTGGTATAATCGATTTATATAAGATGAGTCAACCCACAATTTATAATTCAAAATTTATATATAGATTTGTTAATATAAGTTTGATTAATAGGTAAAAAATATTAATCTCACAAAAATCATCTGTAAAATCATCTCACTCGAGTTTTGTGTTATCTTATACTTTTTAGGATTCAATTTGGAAAATACCCCTCAGATTTTAGCTTATTTGAAAATATCCATGTACTTTTGTATTTTTGCAATTTACTGCACCCTATTCAATATTTTCTTTGCTTTATAGTTACCCCGATAGATAACAGAACTTAGCAAAATTGAGACAAAATATTAAGAGGAGATATTGAAATTTTTTTGGCTTAATTGAAAAAGAAAAATGGAAACTTTTTAAAAATTGCAATTTAACCCTTTTTTTTTAAATTTAGCAAAAAGGGTCACACTCTTTAATTTCTGAAATTGCAATTTGGTCCTGAGTTTTAAAAGTTAGCGAATCAATTCATGACCTTAAGAAACTATTACACTCAGAACCACATTTAATTTTTACTCCTTTTTTATTTGGAGATTACAACTTCTATGTTTACATAAAATAACTATAATGGTTTAAAGGCACAATTGCATTTGACTTTTAACATGTATGCTACTTTGATTACATGTGAACTTGAATCATTGGAGAGTACAATTGTGCTTCAAGTTGTAATAATAAGTTAATTATCGTGATTTTTATTTGACTAAATTTAAAAAGCATGATTTAATTGGAAGTTGGCGAAAGGGTTTTTTTTTTTTTTTTATTTTGCTAAAATTCATATTTAAGATGGGATTAAATTGGAATTTTAAAATATATGGTGATTTTTTTTTCAATTAAGCCATTTTTAATATAGCCAGGAGAATCTTGCATGTTAATTTGGGTTTAATTATGTGGTATCATAGTGTTTTGTTACTATTGATCCACCATTGATACTACATATTAGAGACCAAACCTTCGTGGGTCCAGATTTCGGTTCGAAACCGTTGGTTTGCGGTTTCGGATGGGTGGAATCGAAATCGAACCGGCAAGTATAAGGTTTCGATTTCGGTTTGTGAACCGGCAGTTTAACCGAAACCACCGGTTTCGCTGGTTCGTACCAATAATTTTTCCTTCCTTTTGGTTTAAATTTTTTAATTTTGCATCTCCAATTTTGATTTTTAATACTTGTTTCGAAGTATATTAAGACAATTGATATTTAAGGATACAAATATTTAATGTGAGGGACAAACAATAATTAAGTGAACAAAAATTTTCATTAGAACTTTAATTTTGAATTTAGAAGAACTCTATCTATCTATTACAAAATTATCTATCTATGGCGCCCGGTTCGAAATAGACGGTTCCCAACGTCTTAATCATCTTGGTCGTTGATCTTATAATGAAATCACAGGGAAGAAGCTAAAGTGTTTGAGGACTGACAATGGTTTAGAGTACACCTCAGATCAGTTTAACTCTTATTGTAGAGAAAGGGGGATCAAGAGGCACAGAACTGTTCCATCAACTCCTCAACAGAATGGCTTAGCTGAGAGGATGAATCAGACTCTACTCAACAAGGTAAGATGCATGCTACTTAGTTCAGGTCTGCCTAAGTGTTTCTGGGGGGAAGCTGTCTCTACTGCTGCACATTTAGTAAATAGGTGTCCATCATCAGCTTTACAGTTTAAAACACCTGAGGAAGTATGGAGTGGACACTTTGGAAATTATTCTGACCTTAGAGTGTTTGGTTGTCAAGCCTATGCACACATAAAGCAAAGTAAGCTTGAAGCTAGAGCACTTAAGTGTGTGTTCCTGGGATATCCTAAGGGAACTAAAGGTTACAGGTTATGGTGCTATGAGAAGGATCAGCAAAAGTGCATCATAAGTAGAGATGTCACATTTGATGAGGCAAAGATGCCTCTGAAACAAGGGGATTCTCAGCAAAGCTCTCTTCCTCAATCAGTGGAGTCTCAGCTTGAGGTGGAGATCTCACAGGAACATGATCAAAGTCAGGAAGATGCTCAACCTAATCTCATTGATGCTCAATCAGATTCAGATCATGAGAGTGAACAAGCTGCTGAGGAAGAGAATGATGTTGGCAACTATCTACTGGTAAGAGATAGGTCAAGGAGGAACATCAAACCACCTGAGAGATTTGGCTATGCAGATAATGTATTCTTTGCTTTACTCACAGCCCAAGAGTTAGACATTGCAGAACCAAACACCTATAGGGAAGCTGTCACTTGCAAGGAAAGGGACAAGTGGTTGATGGCTATAAAGGAAGAATTGAACTCCCTTAAGAAGAATGCTACTTGGGATATAGTCTGCAAACCTAAGAACAAGAAGTTGGTTGGATGCAAGTGGATTTTTAGGAAGAAACCAGAAGCAATCCCAGGAGGTGGAGTTAGGTTCAAGGCTAGGCTAGTTGCTAAAGGTTTTACTCAGAAAGAAGGGGTGGATTATAATGAAATATTCTCCCCAGTTGTCAAGCATAGCTCTATAAGGGTACTTCTTGCCATAGCAGCTCAGTTTGGAATGCATTTACATCAAATGGATGTTACTACTGCATTTCTTCATGGTGATTTGAAGGAGATCATTTATATGAAAGTTCCTGAGGGATTGGAAGTGGATAACAAGGAAGAGAAGGCCTGCATCTTAAGGAAGTCTCTTTATGGTTTGAAGCAAAGTCCTAGGCAGTGGTACCTAAGGTTTGATAAGTTCATGCACCAGGTTAAGTTTCACAGAAGCAGGTTTGATCATTGTGTTTATTATAAACATACTAGAGATTATCATATCTATTTGCTTTTATATGTTGATGACATGTTGATTGCAAGCACTGAGCAGGCTGGAATAGATCAGATTAAAGGGAAGCTTAAGTCAGAATTTGAAATGAAGGATCTTGGCTTGGCTAGAAAGATGCTGGGAATGGAGATCTTCAGGCAGGATGAGAAGGGCTCCATTGAACTGAATCAGGCTGATTACCTTAAGAAGGTGCTCATTAGATACCAAATGAACCAAGCCAAAGCCTCATCTGTTCCAGTACAACCTCAATTGAAGCTTAGCAAGTTGCAGTGTCCTCAGAATCAACAAGAAGCAGATGAGATGAGCAAGATACCCTATGCCAATGCAGTTGGTAGCATAATGTATGCTATGGTCTGTTGCAGACCTGACTTGGCTCAAGGAATGAGTTTGGTGAGCAGGTATATGGCTAATCCAGGCAAGGAGCATTGGAGTGCTGTCAAGTATCTACTCAGATACATTTGTGGTGCAGTGGATAAGAGTTTGATCTTCAGTGGAAAGAGGTGTACAGATGATCCAATTGTTGGCTATGTTGATGCTGATTATGCATCCAATCTTGATACTAGAAAGTCCACCACTGGATACATCTTTACTTTATTTGGAACAGCAGTAAGCTGGAGATCTTCACAGCAATCAGTTGTTGCCTTATCTTCCACAGAATCAGAGTTCATTGCACTCACAGATGCAGCAAAGGAAGCAGTATGGCTGAGAGGTTTACTTGAAGAATTTGGGATTAAACAAGACAGTGTTGAAGTGAATTGTGACAATGCTAGTGCCATCCATCTTGCCAAACATCAAGGTTTACATGAGAAGACAAAGCACATTGATGTCAGATTATTCTTTATCAGAGATTTGGTGGAAAAAGAGGTGATCAAGGTGAAGAAAATCCCCACTGAACTGAACCCTGCAGATGCTCTTACAAAGGGTGTGTCTCAAGCTAAGTTTCAGCTTTGTATGAATCTTGTTGGGCTCAGAGGGAGGTCTTCAACTGGTATAACTTGATGTGCAGAGTTTGGTGCATGGAGATTGCTCAGCCTAAGGTGGAGATTTGTGAGAATAGGCTGTGGAATTCCATGCAAGTTGTTAAGGAAATGGCAACGGGTCTTTAACAACGGTTCTGAAAAGCGTTGTGGTTCAAAGTGTTTGGAAACGCTTTTGTGTTTTAGCTAAAGTTGCTAATTCACTTATAAAAGCGGGTTTGTGGTCTGGCGACTTTATATTTGATTGGTTGATGAATAGTCGTGCTTCCACTTATAAAAACGTAATAAGGAATAAAGAGGAGTTGCGTTTCTTGTCTTCGGCGAATCAGACGACGACGCGTGGCGGCAGTTATTCAGTTAACTTGGATCGCGTGCAAGCAACGGCTAGCTGATCCATCGAGGAGCTGATCTTGAGCTGAAGATTCAGAGCTTGATAACTCGCTCATTTCTCAACGGATTTCTGTAATTCTTGTTGCGTTTTACAGCTTATATATAGGGCTTCATATTGTAATTGTTCATATCACGAGTTGTAAAGTGTAGAGAGAGAAACAGAGAGAGAAACAGTAGCGAGTGCATAGAGTGTTTGTATTTGTGTTCTTCGTTTTGATTCGATTGAATAAGAAGAAAACCCCTCCCCATTGTTCCCGTGAAGTAGGCTTACGCCGAACCACGTAACTCGATTGTATGCTGATTCTTTGTTGTTTTGTTTCTTGCTTGATTTGATAATTCTTGAGCTTAGAACTTTAGGGTTTTCTTGGATTGGTGTTGGTGTTGTTTGCTTGTTGAATTGCAGTATAAGGGTTAAATCTTGACAGATAGTAAATACATACAACTACATGAGTTTGTGAGATCAGGCGATACGATAGGCTTGACTTTGCGTGCTACAACTATGAAATTATCTTCTTATAGAGCATGGCCGAATATGCACGACAGTTGATTTGCTCTCTATAAGTTGCCTATGCGGGCTCCAAAGGCAGGTCACGAATATGGGGTGGAACTTTTGGTTGGCCTCCAGGGAAGCCCTCAGAAGACAAGCCTGGAAAGGCTCTTTTCTTGATATTGATCTCCTACGAAGAGTCCGAAGGGCAGCAACTACTAATTGCAACAAAGATATTAGAAGGCACATCCTACGTTCTGCATCCTAATGGGTCAGCTATGTTTATTGTCAACATAGCTCAGCCATCCATGGAGGTAGGGACAAATCTGATGTGGAATTTTTTGTATTTTTTTATTTATGTTTTAGATTTTAGGATTATTTGATGTTTTTATGATTTTCATTTTAGGTTTTCATTTTTTTGATTTTGTGAATGTGACGTGGCATTATTTGATCTTATTTATTTAATGAAAAAAGCTTTCCACGTGGGAAATAAATTACACATTGGCGCTGCATCATCGGAATCTTCAGATTGGGGGCGAGTGCGACCGGAGATTTGCTGGAAAATCGCGATTCTGGTGGAAAAAGGACTCCAATTGGACAGTTTCAGACTTAGTGGGACTTAAATGATTTTGTGATTTTAAGTGGATTTAAATTGGACAGTAGCTTTTTAACGAGACTAAAATTGAGTTTTTCCCTTATAAAAATTCTGACCAAAATGAACTGAAATTAGAAATACGTTAAAACATAGAAAACCAAAATTGAAAAACCAATCATTGATTGCCGAAATAAAGAACTATAATTGAAATTACCCCATCACATGATACAAACTGAATTATAATGGTACAACAATGTAGATAGAACGGTAAAATGTTGAATATTTTGATTCAAAACGAAAATGAATTTTTAAGTTATAAGTTAATAAAGAATTTTTTATTCTACTAATGATTAATGAACCACCCCTAGTTTCTTATGTATATCTATATATTTATATGCACACTTGCTGCAACCTAACTCGAATGTCAAAGAACACAGCCAGCTGGTACTTGACAATGTCATCAGATCTATCATCTATTGAAATAACATGTAAGCCTTGAGTCAACTAACTTACCTAATTCTTTTCACACCTTCCAAAACAATTTGCAGAGAGAGAGAGAGAGAGATGGAGGGGATGAGAGAGATTGCAAGATCCTATTACGAGACAGCAAGTGAAGATGAAAAGAAGTCAGTACATGAGTTCTTCAGCAAGCTAGATATCAATGGTGATGGAAAGATAAGCCTCGAAGAAATCAAGAAGTCCATGAACTCGTGGCTATGCACAGAGGATGTGTTCAAGGAGCTCGACGTGGATGGCGACGAAGCACTGGGCTTCGACGCAGTGTTGTGTCTTTATTACATGGAGAAGAAGGTGAAGATGGTGAGGTGCAGTGGCTGCTTCCATCTGTTAGTTGGATCATACTTTTCTTGCATGCTTTGTCTGGGAAATGGGCCCGACACGTATGATCTTTGCTGTTCTTGTTATCGACATGGAATCAACCACTCTCACCAACATTCATCTCACTACTTGCTCGATCACCATTCTTTGATCACCCTTTTGAGGGATCGTACTACTGCTGCTGCTTCCCAAAACTGTCAACGCAAGGTATACGATCTATAGTTATGTTACGAGATGTCTCCTGTCGCATAAGTCTGGTCGAGAAAATTATATATGATCAATTTTTGTCCTGAAACTTAGGTCTTGTTAAAAAATTACCGTGGTCTAACTTTGATTGTCTCAATATTTTTAAAATTTCGGTCCGATTTTGCTCGAAATGTTAAATTATGCCTAAATGGACATAGGAGTTGAAAAATCTATGTTATCAATCCCATCATCCATGTAGGAAAAATCAAATTTTCAAGTAAAATTAGAAAATAATGATAATTGCATGACGACATAATATTTTTCATAAAAGCATAGTAGTTAATTTCACTTTGAATGAAACTGTATGTATATATATATAGGTTAATTTCAAATTTTTATCCCTTTTTCCATTTTTTATACGTTCTCCAATTTTTGTCATGTATGTTTCAACTACTTTGAATGAAACTATATATATATATATATAGGTTAATTTCAAATTTTTATCCCTTTTTCCATTTTTTATACGTTCTCCAATTTTTGTCATGTATGTTTCAACTATTTTCAATTTATGTCAAGTTTTTCAAATGTTTGTCTTGTATGTTTCAAAATTTTTTTCAATTTCAGTCCAATTTAAGTCGGAATTCCCAAAATCGTTGATGCCACATGAGATTTCCCGATTACCATCCGATCAAAATTGTATTGAAATTAGAAAATTTTGAAACATATAAAAACAAAATTGAAAAACTTTACTTAAAACTAGGAAATTGAAACATATCAGAATAAAAATTGGAAAAACTTGAATTTTATGATACCAAAATTAAAAAAGATATACTTTATTGTCCATAAATGAAAAATGACTTTACATATATAACCAAAATTGGAATTAACTATGACCTCTTTCCAAATGTATAGATCTCAATATGATTGTAAATTTCAAATATCCAATTATGCTCGAAATGTTAAATTCTGCCTAAATGGGTGTAGGAATTGATAAATTTATGCTATCAATTCCATAAACCATGTAGGAAAATCAAAATTTCAAGAGTATAATGATAATTGCATAACAAAATAAAATTTTTCCATAAAATTAGTAGTATTATATGTTATGAGGTTTATTTCACTTGAATGAAAATAGATATGTATGGTTATTTTCTATTTTTGTCATGTATGTGAGACTCTTCCAGTTTTGGTACATTTTTTAATTTTAATCATGTATACTTCAACTATTTCTAATTTCAGCCAAATTTTTCAATTTTTGTCTCATATGTTTCTTTCTTTTTTTTTTTCTAATTATTCCAGTTCAATTTTGATCGGGCTTTCCCAAAATCATTGATGTCACATGAGATTTCCCAACTACCATCCAATCAAAATCGGATTGAAATTTAAAAAAAAATTGAGACATGCTGAACAAAAATTAATTGAGGAATAGAAAATGATTTTACATGATACTGAATCAAAATTGAAATTATCATATATATATAGATAGAGAGAGAGAGAGAGAGAGGCTAGCTCTTCATAAATGTATTGATCTCAATTTAATTTTATTAGTTTGCATCAAAGTATTCATTTAGCATATAAGAATAAGTTGATAAGGAAAAAAAAAAAAAGAACAATATCTCCTTGCACTATATTCTACTCACATAGTTATGATAATATGAGCAGAAAGAGATGGAAGAAGTGGTGGAAATCGCAAAAGCTCATTATGAAGCAGCATCTCCGCAAGTCCAAGCCTTGGCTTATCACTTCTACCAATCAATGGATTCCGATGGAGATGGCAGAGTTAATCTGTCCGAGTTTCAGGCATTCATGAAGCAAGAAGGCTATTCAGCTCACATGCACATTAATAATCCTTACTTCTTCCACGAGCTCGACCGCGACAACAATGGCACCCTCGATTTCTTCGAGGTTATGACTCTCTTCTACATCATCAAGAGTGGTCGTCCCTTCTGCCATTGCTGCTCCGCCTTCATTCCCGCCATATATTTCTCCTGCGTCGAGTGTTTTAAGATTAATCCTCGAACCTCCTTCAACATCTGTCGACATTGTTATCGATCCTCCAAGTGTGCTCATAATCACAACGGGGTGTCTCAGTTTCTGGACAACTATACGTTGCTGCATCTTACCAGAGATCCTGCTCTAGCACAACCTCAGGGCCTCAACCCTAATTTAGTAAGTCCATCGATCCTTCAAATTTAGTCTTCCATATTCCTTTTTATTTCTCATCAAACGAATCACATCTTCTTCTGGATATCGATCCTAGCTATTCTTAGCATGATATTGGGAAATATCAATACTTTTATCGCAAAATTCTACATTTTTTTATTTGAAAGAAGGAAGTTTTTATCATCATTTTAGGTTTTGATGGGTCGGATTTAATGGATTTTATAATTAGTATTTTAAGGTATAGACTCGTTCATAAGGATGATAGCATGACAAAAGTGTAAAAATATAAAGAATGCAATTAGAGTTATGATTAATTAGAATTAATTCTTTTAAATATATCTTTAGTGTATTAAAAAATAAAATTTAGAGGTCTTTTTTAAGAAGAAATGGATGAGGAGGAGGGGCACTAGGCCACTATAGGAATAGGTGCAACTAAGGTGCAAGTGGTTATTTAACTTAGGTTCAATTGCAATATCTCTTTGAGCATTACATTCCAAAGTCAAAATAATCTTTCATATGATTAAAAAAAGAAAAAGAAAGATGCTTGATTAAATATAAATACATGAGTCAAAAACATCAATAGGATTCTTGAGATAAAACGTGTCTTTTCTATGTTGCAATATTAAAACTTGACTTTTTTTGTTTTACCCTTTTACAATATCATATACTGTACATATGTAACGTACAAACATGTACGAGTCACTAATTAAATTTAAAAAGAAAATAAAAAAATTTATGAGTCAAACACATGGATCAAAGATTCATGCAATAAGGTCAAAACTCATTGCACGCGTGTTGGTGGATTCACTCAAATTCACCTAAATTCGCTTCAGGTGTTGTATTTTTTATGTTATACTAGACCTATATTTTTATTATGATAGACCTATCTTAATGTGATGTTAGTCCTACCTTTATGTCAAGATTTCATATATACTTAGTTTTTAACTATTTATAGTCATAATTAGCTAATTATGGATAGTTCTATTTTTAGTGAGTGTGTTCCTTTTCTTTTCCTTTTTTTATACGAGTAGGACTTGGGTGCCCCCGGGGCACGGATCTAAGATCCGTGCCCCCAACCCGACCCGGATACACTATATATAATCAAACCCTAATTTTTCATCTTCTTTCTCTCTTCCTTTTTTTTTCTTCTTCTTCCAGCGCCTCTTCTTCCTTCTCTTCTTCTTCTTCTTCTTCTTCTTCTTCTTCTTCTTCTCCTCTGCGCATGTCCTTCTCCATTACATTCTTTTTTTTTTTTTTTTCTGTAGCCCTATTGCTTTTTCAATACAAACGTTCTTCTCCATCTATCATCTCTTTTTTTTTTCCCTCTCTCTATGTCTCCCCCTCCAAATCAGCGTGCTTCAATCACCATGGCTGTAAAATCGGGCTACTTTGAGTCTCATACAGTGGTGCAAAATGGGTTTATCAATTTTTATGTTGGTTGTGGGCTGATTTTCCATTGCTGCTTCTTCTTCATCTTCTTCCATCTTCATTGCTGCTTCTTCATCTTCGTCCATCTTCATTGCTGCTTCTTCATCTTCTTCTATCTCTCCATCTTTAGTTTCTTATTATTCTTCAACCTTCGTGATGGGGAGATACATGGAAGAATTACCAATTGTGACTATAGATCTTGCATCCAACATACCACTAGATGATTTGCAGAAATATTTCGAAGAGAAAGATAATGAAAATCGAGATATATTATGTAATACCACAGAAGCATACACGTAATACCTTAAAGGTATTTATGTAATACCCGAAAGAGAATTATGTAATACCTGAAAAGTGATTATCAAATACCTTAAATGTGAGTATGAATGTGTAATACCATATAGATAAAAATGTAATACCTTAAACATATTTATGTAATACCTGAAACATATTTTATGTAATACTTTAAGGATAAATATGTAATACCTTAAACTATAAGCAGTAATACCTTAAAGTTTGAACAGTAATACCTTGAAGCTGAATATGTAATACCTTATACTCAAAAGCAGTAATACCTTAAAGGTGAGTATGCAATACCTTATACTCAAATATGTAATACCTCAAAGGTGCATATGTAATACCTTATGTTTTAAACTCAATACCTTAAAGATAAATGTGTCATACCTTAAAAATATGTCATACCTTAAGAGTATACACGTAATACCTTAAGAGTATACACGTAATACCTTAAGAGTATGTGTATAATACCTATCACTAAATGGAATCTGGTGTGCGCGAGCGCACACCAGCATAGCTGCAGACGCGCGTGGGGGCGCGTGGGCACGCATGAAGATGGCTCACGCGCCGGGTCAGGTTGGGGGCACGGATCTAAGATCCGTACCCCGGGTGCACCCAAGTTTTTGCCTTTTTATACATATAAAAATGTAATATTTGCACAGGGACTATGAAATTATATTTTTATATAAAGATTAAATTTGAATGGGATTTTGGATTTTGTGTTTTGTAAAAGTGATAATGACCATTCACTCCTCTTGCGCAGGCACGTAGCACGTCCTCAAATGCAATAATTCAAGGGCAAAACGGTAATATGCAGATGTATAATTCTTATCCGCCATACAATCAGCCCCAAAATCAAGCGCTTATATTGCATCCAAATCCTACGGTTCCACCATCCAATCGGGTCAGTATTCCAACTTTTCTTCTTCTTTACATTTCTCTAATTTTTGGTATGATCGATTTATATAAGATGAGTCAACCCACAATTTATAATTCAAAATTTATATATAGATTTGTGAATATAAGTTTGATTAATAGGTAAAAAATATTAATCTCACAAAAATCATCTGTAAAATCATCTCACTCGAGTTTTGTGTTATCTTATACTTTTTAGGATTCAATTTGGAAAATACCCCTCAGATTTTAGCTTATTTGAAAATATCCATGTACTTTTGTATTTTTGCAATTTACTGCACCCTATTCAATATTTTCTTTGCTTTATAGTTACCCCGATAGATAACAGAACTTAGCAAAATTGAGACAAAATATTAAGAGGAGATATTGAAATTTTTTTGGCTTAATTGAAAAAGAAAAATGGAAACTTTTTAAAAATTGCAATTTAACCCTTTTTTTTTTAAATTTAGCAAAAAGGGTCACACTCTTTAATTTCTGAAATTGCAATTTGGTCCTGAGTTTTAAAAGTTAGCGAAACAATTCATGACCTTAAGAAACTATTACACTCAGAACCACATTTAATTTTTATTTTTTATTTGGAGATTACAACTTCTATGTTTACATAAAATAACTATAATGGTTTAAAGGCACAATTGCATTTGACTTTAACATGTATGCTACTTTGATTACATGTGAACTTGAATCATTGGAGAGTACAATTGTGCTTCAAGTTGTAATAATAAGTTAATTATCGTGATTTTTATTTGACTAAATTTAAAAAAGCATGATTTAATTGGAAGTTGGCGAAAAGGGGTTTTTTTTTTTATTTTGCTAAAATTCATATTTAAGATGGGATTAAATTGGAATTTTAAAATATATGGTGATTTTTTTTTCAATTAAGCCATTTTTAATATAGCCAGGAGAATCTTGCATGTTAATTTGGGTTTAATTATGTGGTATCGTAGTGTTTTGTTACTATTGATCCACCATTGATACTACATATTAGAGACCAAACCTTCGTGGGTCCAGATTTCGGTTCGAAACCGTTGGTTTGCGGTTCCGGATGGGTGGAACCGAAACAGAACCGGCAGGTATAAGGTTTCGATTTCGGTTTGCGAACCGGCAGTTTAACCGAAACCGCCGGTTTCGCCGGTTCGAACCAATAATTTTTCCTTCCTTTTGGTTTAAATTTTTTAATTTTGCATCTCCAATTTTGATTTTTAATACTTGTTTCGAAGTATATGAAGACAATTGATATTTAAGGATACAAATATTTAATGTGAGGGACAAACAATAATTAAGTGAACAAAAATTTTCATTAGAACTTTAATTTTGAATTTAGAAGAACTCTATCTATCTATTACAAAATTATCTATCTATGGCACCCGGTTCGAAATAGACGGTTCCCAACGTCTTGATCATCTTGGTCGTTGATCTCCAACTGATATATCCGTTTGAACCACAGTCGTACACGTGGCATCCGCATAAAATAAATAAAAAATAGGACAAACCGGCGGTTGAAACCTTAGGCTAAACTGCCGGTTCCATGGTTTGGGATATCTGGAACCGAAACCGAACCGATTAACTGTTAGAAAGAAGGAGCGAAATGGCAGTGTTTAGGATAGCCGAGGCCTGTGCACGCACAGTTTCCTTAAAACAGATTCGCCGGCACGACGTCTGTTTCCCAGGATACAACGACTTCAAGCAACTCGTAGTTGCAACAACGAACTGAGCAAATGCCCGACTTGCTGGGAGGACGAAGAATGGAAAACGAATTAGAGGAGAGGGATGATTTTCGTGTGTCTTTGAGGTGCTGTTGGAATGAGTATATATAGGCATCCAAAGCCCATGTGAAGAGACAAAATGAGTCCAAAGGTTTTGGCAGTTTTGAAACTGCCCAAAACCGCCGACCGTTACAAAGGAAGGGAAAGAGACGGAATACGAAAAGTCTCGACCGTTCTGCAAAACGAGTCTGGTCGGGCCCGCCCCCAACCGGACCGACATTCGTGTACGCAGGCACACGAGTCAATTGAATCGAGCCTATTCCGAAATGATTTGCACCCCCCCCCCCCGCGCGCGCGAGAGAGCCTTTTTGCTTAGCATCTTAGCCTCCACATAAGGGAAAGTCAATATATATTGGAGTATTTCACTCCATTTTTCCTATGTGGGACAAGAGGCTTTCCTAGCCTTGAAATTCCCTTTCCTAGGATCCAAAGTCACTACTTTGATCCTCAATTTCTCATTCACCCATAATCCATTTTGGGTGATCTACATATGTAATCGAAGCTCTCACAGAGGAGAGTTCGTCTCTTCAACCGGATCCCATTTTACACGAAATGGGCCCACCGAAAATTCTACCCAAAATGGGCAGAAAACACTATTTTTCCAACAGTCCCCCACATGAATGAAAATTGACTCTATGAAGGATTTAAAGCAAGTCAACAGTCGAACTCTGCATAGGAGAGGTAGGTATAAACCTTTGAACCTTCCCTTGTGAGACACACTTAGTTCACTAGGCAATCAGTAGACATGGAGTCCTTGAACTGACTTCCTGTATAGTGCAAACGACAATGTGCAACACTCAGAGTTTTTCCTGACACTACTCAGTTCTCATGGGTATGTTCGTTTTGGCCCTGAACATCTTCCTGGTTCTGCGAGAATTTTAGGAATTGAGCCTATCACAATTCCCTTTGAAGCGGCCCCACTTCTTTCTCACATAGGTGATTCCTTTTTATTTATGAGTACCCCGTAATACTCCGTTCATAAGAATCATTAAAAGCTCCATGCTTAACCTTAGTTCCCTACGGGTATCACTGTGATGTTCTAGGAATGGACTCTTTGGGAAATAACCCTCCACAGTGATCTTCGAGGTTTCAACAATTAGGTTGTCCCTTTGAACCTAGATCTTGGGATCTCCAGTCAACTAGGTTGGGTTTCCTTTGTTTCAACCTCTTTTCTATAAGGCTTCAAGCCTATTCCCTTAGACGTTTTTGCAACTACCTCTCTACTTAACCCTTTTGTTAGAGGATCAGCCAAATTATCCTTTGACTTTATGTAGTCTAAGGAGATAACACCTGTAGAGAGAAGCTGCCTAATGGTATTATGTCTTCGACGTATATGTCTAGACTTACCATATACATGTGGCTTTGTGCTCGTCCAATTGCCGATTGGCTATCGCAATAAATGCAAATTGCGGGCACAGGTTTTGGCCACATTGGAATGTCTTCTAGAAAATGTCTAAGCCACTCAGCTTCTTCGCCACATTTGTCAAGAGCTATAAACTCAGACTCCATAGTGGACCTCGCAATGACAGTTTGTTTAGAAGACTTCCACGACACAGCTCCACCACCTAGCGTAAACACATATCCACTGGTGGACTTGGAGTCTTTCATGTCAGAAATCCAGTTAGCATCACTATAGCCTTCAATAACAGCTGGATATTTTACATAGTGTAGACCAAAATCTCGTGTGTACCTCAGATACCTGAGTACTCTCACAACCGCTCTCCAGTGATCATTTCCTGGATTGCTCGTATACCTACTAAGTCTACTAACTGCATACGCAAGATCTGGTCTTGTACAACTCATCAAATACATTAGACTACCGATGATTCTAGAGTAATCAAGTTGAGATATCCCATCTCCTCGATTTTTTGACAAGTGTTGACTAGGATCTATCGGAGTCCTAGCCATAGACGTGTCTTCCTTGCCAAATTTCTCAAGTATTTTGTCAATGTAATGAGATTGGCTTAACACAAGCCCTTCTTGTGTTCTAAGAATTTTAATTCCAAGAATTACATCGGCAGGACCCATATCCTTCATGTCAAACTTTGAGTTTAACATGTCTTTAGTGGATTTGATCATTAATTCGTTGCTACCCACAATAAGCATATCATCTACGTAAAGACACAACATCACATAGCCAGCTTCAGTGTCCTTTACATAGACGCACTTATCGCATTCATTGATCTTGAACCCACTACTCAACATGGCATTGTCAAACTTTTCATGCCACTGCAACGGCGCTTGCTTCAAACCATACAAGGATTTTACAAGCTTGCAAACTTTGTTTTCCTGCCCGGGAGCAATAAACCCCTCAGGTTGTTCCATGTAGATTTCTTCTACTAGATCTCCATTCAAGAATGCAATTTTGACGTCCATTTGATGAACTTCTAGCCCCCTTAGAGCAGCTATAGCCAAAACCATTCTAATGGACGTTATCCTAGTAACAGGAGAATAAGTGTCAAAGTAATCAAGACCTTCTTTTTGCCTAAATCCCTTTATTACAAGTCTTGCTTTGTAC
This sequence comes from Scutellaria baicalensis, assembly GCA_005771605.1. Lineage (NCBI taxonomy): Eukaryota > Viridiplantae > Streptophyta > Magnoliopsida > Lamiales > Lamiaceae > Scutellaria > Scutellaria baicalensis. The sequence goes on from CM016729.1 coordinate 11,659,353, forward strand.
TTATCTATTGATCCATCTGATTTCATCTTCCTTTTAAAAATCCACTTGTACCCTAATGGTTTGCTTCCAGGAGGAAGATCCACTAGCTCCCAAGTGTGATTCTGCAGAATGGAATCAATTTCACTTTGGATGGCCTCTTTCCAAAGAGGTCCTTCGGAGGAATTCACAGCCTCCGAATAACTCTGTGGCTCACTTTCGAGCACAAAAGTGAGAAAATCATTTCCAAACGACTTCTCAATCCTCGGTCGTTTGCTCCGTCGTGGTTCGAACTCAACTACCTCATTCTGGCTTTCTTTTACCACATTTCCTTCCGTTTCCTCGATCTTACTAGAAGAGCCAACTTCCACTTGAGTCTTAAACGGAAACACATTTTCAAAGAATGAGGCATTTCGAGACTCAATAATTGTGTTCTTGTGAATATCAGGAATCTGAGACTCATACACAAGAAATCGATATGCGCTACTGTTTTGTGCATAACCAATAAATACACAGTCAACAGTTTTCGGCCCAATCTTCACTTTCTTAGGTAGAGGAATCACTACTTTAGCAAGACACCCCCACACTCTTAAATATTTGTACGATGGCATCCGACCATGCCACAATTCGTACGGACTTTTGTCTACCTTTTTCCGGGGTACCTTATTCAGAAGGTAGTTAGCTGAAAGCACAGCTTCCCCCCACATGTTCGCAGGTAAGCCCGAACTTAAAAGCAGAGCATTCATCATTTCCTTTAAAGTTCGATTCTTACGTTCCGCAACACCATTTTGTTGAGGTGAATAGGGTGCTGTAGTTTCATGCCTTATTCCATGCTGAGCACAAAAATCGGCAAATGGTGACTTATATTCACCACCTCTATCACTGCGTAACGTTTTGATCTTTCGATCCAACTGATTTTCAGCCTCGTTTTTAAAGAGTTTAAACTTCTCTATAGCTTCATCTTTACCTTTTAGAAGGTATATTACACAAAACTTGGTGCAATCATCTATAAACGTGATGAAATATTTATTTCCACCACGTGTTTGAACTGTTTTTAAATCACACAAGTCAGTATGAATCAGACTTAGTGGTTCACTATTTCTTTCAATACTTTGGAAAGATGACCTGGTTAATTTCGCTTCAACACAAGTTTCACACTTGTGTTTTGAATCAATATGGAATGTAGGTATGCTTTTTAAATTCATCAGCCTGCGCAGGCTTTCAAAATTGACATGCCCTAATCTACCATGCCAAATTAAAGAAGATTCAAGCAAGTAAGTAGAAGGGGTAACCATTTTATTCATAATTTTCGGTTTTACAACCATAACATTGAGCTTAAAAAGCCCATCCACCAAATAACCCTTTCCTACAAACATTCCATTCTTAGTCATTACAACTTTATCAGATTCAAAAACAACACGAAATCCATGCTTGACTAACAACGAGCCAGACACCAAGTTCTTACGAACGTCCGGCACGAACAGCACATCGTTGAGCGTCAGCTCCTTTCCAGACGTCATCTTCAAAATCACCTTTCCTTTTCCTTCCACATCAGACGTGGCCGAGTTCCCCATGAACAGTTTTTCTTCATTTCCAACTTTCTCAAGCTCATTAAAGAGCTCTTTGTTCGAGCACACATGACGAGTAGCTCCAGTGTCAATCCACCATTCCATAGGATTGGAATTCACCAAGTTCACTTCAGATACCACTGCAGACAAATTCATATTGTAAACATTTTTAGTAATTTTTTCAACATTGTTTACCTCTTGCTTCTTTTTCGGCTTTCTACAATCCGAAGCCTTGTGACCCGGCTTGTCACAATTGAAGCAATTTCCACTGAACTTCCTCTTGAAGTTTTCCTTCTTCGGGCCTAGGTTTCCCTTCCCGTTGGAATCGGTTTTCTTATTCTTCTTCGACCCTTGGCCATGTTCAACAACGTTGGCCTTCGCACCATCGGGACCAAACAACGTTCTTTCCGAGCCACGATTGTCTTCTTCTATACGAAGACGCACGATTAGCTCCTCAACATTGATTTCCTTTCGCTTATGCTTCAAATAATTCTTGAAGTCTTTCCACCCGGGAGGCAACTTCTCAATGATTGCTGCCACCTGGAACGTCTCACTTAATTGCATCCCCTCAAAATGAATCTCATGCAAGATTACTTGGAGCTCTTGCACTTGACTGATCACAGTCTTGGTGTCCACCATTTTGTAGTCGAGGAACCTGGCAACAATAAACTTTTTGGCTCCGGCATCCTCCGACTTGTACTTCTTATCCAAAGATTCCCACAGATCTTTGGCCGTTTTCATTGAACTATAGACATTGTACAATGAATCTGCCAAGCCATTCATGATATAGTTCCTACATAGGAAATCAGAATGGTTCCAAGCATCCAAGGCACTTACTGCCTGTGCATCAGGATCGTCACCCAATGCCGGAGCGTTCTCAGTTAAGAACCTCACCAAATTGAGAGTGGTGAGATAAAACAGCATCTTTTGCTGCCACCTCTTAAAGTTCAGCCCGTAGAACTTTTCTGGTTTGTCTAGGTGGTTAATAGGTACACCGAGAGGAACAGTGGACGAGGCTGGAGGAACGTGAGTGTTCGATGAGGAAGCCATCTCGCTTAATTCGAATCTATTTTAAGACTGTTAGAAAGAAGGAGCGAAATGGCAGTGTTTAGGATAGCCGAGGCCTGTGCACGCACAGTTTCCTTAAAACAGATTCACCGGCACGACGTCTGTTTCCCAGGATACAACGACTTCAAGCAACTCGTAGTTGCAACAACGAACTGAGCAAATGCCCGACTTGCTGGGAGGACGAAGAATGGAAAACGAATTAGAGGAGAGGGATGATTTTCGTGTGTCTTTGAGGTGCTGTTGGAATGAGTATATATGGGCATCCAAAGCCCATGTGAAGAGACAAAATGAGCCCAAGGTTTTGGCAGTTTTGAAACTGCCCAAAACCGCCGACCGTTACAAAGGAAGGGAAAGAGACGGAATACGAAAAGTCTCGACCGTTCTGCAAAACGAGTCGGGTCGGGCCCGCCCCCAACCGGACCGACATTCGTGTACGCAGGCACACGAGTCAATTGAATCGAGTCTATTCCGAAATGATTTGCACCCCCCCCCCCCCCCGCGCGCGTGAGAGAGCCTTTTTGCTTAGTATCTTAGCCTCCACATAAGGGAAAGTCAATATATATTGGAGTATTTCACTCCATTTTTCCTATGTGGGACAAGAGGCTTTCCTAGCCTTGAAATTCCCTTTCCTAGGATCCAAAGTCACTACTTTGATCCTCAATTTCTCATTCACCCATAATCCATTTTGGGTGATCTACATATGTAATCGAAGCTCTCACGGAGGAGAGTTCGTCTCTTCAACAGGATTCCATTTTACACGAAATGGGCCCACCGAAAATTCTACCCAAAATGGGCAGAAAACACTATTTTTCCAACATTAACCCCAGTTCCTGATTCCGGTTTGGAACCGAAACCGGATTCGAACTGGTCCGATTTCGGTGTTTCAAACCATTTGGACGTCTCTACTAGATATGATCCACACCAACTATGAATGTTGGGTCTACATCACAATAAAGAGTAAAATTGATTGATCATTAATCCAAACATATAAAGTTAAACGAAGTAGTATAAATACATGAACTGTCAGTCCTGTTACTCTATCCACAATGACACATTAATATGTGTTCACCGTTAATATGTCAGATATTCAATTAATTCACTTTTCATATAACAAGTGAATGATATCATTACACGTTTGCAATGGACATATTAAGAGTTGTTCGTCATAGGTATTTTAGCATTTTCCTATGAACAATATAACAGTATAGTATGCAATCAATCATATGACGACCGTGTCCTTAAATAAACAAACAAACAAATGATGTCGTTGTAGATATTTAGATGAAACCTCAAATCAGTTTCTGTGACCCTATTGAAAAGAGAAAATGTGTCTAATGTAGTTTATTTTTTGATATGTCACAGAGCAACTGGAGGATTGCACTCACTGCACTTGAATTTGCACTCACAGTTGGCAGTGTTGCTGGTGGCTGCACAATTATGTGACCATATATATACATTTAATTTCCCATAAAGTACGTTGAAAATATATATGGCATTTCAGATTAAGAGTTCGATTGTTATATCATTAATGGGTTCATTTCATTTTTAACCATGCCATGCAGGTGCTGTCCGATTTTATCCTGTTTAGCTATTATCAATTTTAGTTTTGTAATTGAAAAATATGTTCAATTTCAGACCTTCTTTCACTTGAATCCCAATTTCTCGGCCAATTTTGGGAAGTGCTGTTACACAATCCCAACCTAATTCCATGGGCAAAAACTTATATACCCCTAGGGCACATAGGGACACAAATCTAGATGTTATATACTTGTTCTTCAGGTGTTATATATACACACTACAAGTGTTATATTTTTTGGTGTTATACATATACTCTACAGGTATTATATGTATATAAGAGTATACATGTGATATCTGAAGAGTATACATATGATACCTATAAAGTTTATATGTAATATCATATGATGATTGATTTGGGGGTACCATGCCCTTGGGGCACACAAGTGTCACTCAATTCCATGAACAGAAAATTCTGATTCCGATGGAAAATGAGTACTGAAACTTAACACATTTCTTAATTGTAGGATTAAGATTCATAGTCAAAAATAACATGACCAAAAAACGTACAACACATCTAGAACAGAATCGAAAATAAGACTAATCATATCATCGATATGTGTGTAGATATAGTCATATATTAAATGTACTAGACTGTAGATATTTTGAAATCTAACAAGATGTAAAAACAATCACCAACATATACATCGAATTTACTTAACAAAACCATGCATGGAATATTGTTGTTCAGTAAGATCTTTAAATTACTATCGGTTTAGTTAAGTTGCTTAAAGTACATGGTTTGTAAATGATCATTAATGCTAACCTACCCACCGTGGTCACATTGATATGTGTCTACCACTAACGTATCAGATATCCAATATATCAATTAATTTCACTTTTCATATATGGAGAGAATGAAATCATTACACGTTGGTAGTAGACATGTTAAAAGTTATACACTGTGAGTATTTTTTGACATTTTCTTTCTATGTATGTATTAATAGGAAAGACTCAACATATATATATATATATATATATATATCATAAGAAAATGTGTGTATATTATAAATCAAAATGTAATTTTGTAAAGTTATCCATGTAATACTAGTTTAAGTCCTGTGCGTCACACATATATATATTTTGATATTAAATTAAAAAATTGAAAAAATATTTTTTATAAATAAATTTAATTATTATTATTTATCATTAATTCTTAATTTAATTAGTATGTAAACTATATTTAAGTATGCAAAATATTTCAATTGTCATTTAATTCAGTTGCAACAATCAAGTTTAACACAAATACTCATATGCAACAGTCTCACATGCGACGACACTCGCGCACGGTCGACCGTGTCCCAGGACACGACCGTGCGCGACTGTGGTGTATAAGTATGTCTTTTTCAACAATAAGTATGTGATTTTTCACTATAAGTATGTGATTTTTTTCCTTGCCCACGACTGTGCCTCGCGCGAAAACTAAGAGCAATCTGTGGCGCACGGTCGTGTCTCAGGACACGGTCGGGATAAGTATGTGATTTTTATCTATAAGTATGTCTTTTAGAGCTATAAATATGTGTTTTTGCGCACTATAAGAAACATTATTTAGATTTTGATGAATGAAAAAACATGTAATAGAATAGGAGCCTAGATCCAATGTATTAGATCTTGTTGTAATATTCCTTAGATTAGGGTCAGGAGGCTGGAAGTTCGAAGACTAGAAATTGAAGACCTTGCTGCATAAAAACCGCGAAGGCAAAATAATACAGCAGGCTGTTTAGGATAAGATGATGGTTGCAAACTAACCTAGGATATTGGGATAAATGAAGAGGATGCTGAAAATGTAAGGAAGCTCCAGCTACCTGAGAAGTAGCGGCTATCTTGAAGGATGCACTCAAAAGTTTACGATAGGAACAAGGCGCAGTTACAACCAACCAAGTAGTGCCACGTATCAAAAAGTAAAAAGAGAAGTCAGTAGAGATGACAAACTAGGACGGCGATTGCAGCTTCTGAGTGACAGCCTGAAACAAACAGTGTACGATCAAATCAAGAAATGTCACGTCACTCCAAAGAAGCAGCAGATCAGATTTTCTCTCCAACGGACAAAATTCAAATCACCTATAAATACAAGAAGACGAGGACTTGAAAAGCACCTGAAACTCCTGCAATCAAAACGCTCAAGATATACACTGAAGATCATTTACAAACACAAGAAGAAGTTTCAAGTCCAATCTACGCAGCAAGCTACTTTTAGCTTAAAGAGCTCAACTATTTTAAGCTTGCTGCCTGTGTTACTAGAGTTTTATTCTCTTTATTAGACTGTGTGGAGTTGCTTGATCAGAGGGTGTGCCTGATCAAGTATTTTCGCTCTTAGTAGAAGAGCAAGAATCTTGTGTGGGCTAGAGGTTTTGCTCTTAGTAGAAAAACAAGAGTCCTATGTGGGCTAGAGATTTGGTCTCTGTGCAGTAACCCTGTGTGGGAAAGTCTGGCAGTTCTCGTTAGGTGTAGGTTGTCTATGCGAGACTTGTGTAAATCAACCGTTTTACTTAACGAAAGTCCCTCCTTGTGTAGGTGAAGAGAGGACGTAGAGGGATTACTCCTTACATATCTGAATCTACCTGCTGCATATCATCCCTAAGCATAGTCACAGTTTTTAGAAAAACAAGTATTGTTTTGAAAAAGTATTTCCGCTGTGCATAACACTCTTTTGTTTCAAACTTAAAGGTAACTGCCCCAGTAACAACCTTCAAAGTAAGATTTTCTGAAAAATTGAGTAGGCTTATTCACCCCCCCTAAGCCTACTACCACTTGGGACCAACAAGTGGTATCAGAGCGGGTTGGATTAAACGTCCGATCTAACTGATCAATCTTAGATCCCCTTTTCTAAAAACCCTTGGTTTTAAAAAGCATTATTATCATGGATTCTCATAAAGTACATATGTTCTCCATTGATGAATATAACGATTGGAAGATTTGCATGCAGACACATTTATGGGCCATGCATGATGAAATGTGGTATGTTATCACTGAAGGACCACCAAGGATTTCTAAAAACCCTTGGTTTTAAAAAGCATTATTATCATGGATTCTCATAAAGTACATATGTTCTCCATTGATGAATATAACGATTGGAAGATTTGCATGCAGACACATTTATGGGCCATGCATGATGAAATGTGGTATGTTATCACTGAAGGACCACCAAGGATTTCTAAAGTCAATGCATTGTTTGCTAGAGCTGCAGATGAAGCAGCTGATAGGCATGGAGACACAGGAGCCATTCCACATCCAGCAGTTCTGGACAAACCAAGAGAGAAATGGACTGCCGATGAAAGAAGAAGAGCAAATCTAGATAATGTAGCAAAGAACGCTCTATTCCTTACTCTTGACAAAGGAACCTTCAATAAAGTAAAGACTTGCAGAATCGCTAAAGAGATCTGGGAAAAGCTTGAGCAAATTTGCGAAGACACTGAGTTTACAAAAGAAAACAAAGTCTCAACGGCAACATAAAAGTTTGAGCTGTTTGAAATGGTACCTGGAGAAACCCTAGAACAAATGGATCTAAGGTTTACAGCCATCATTAATGAGCTCGAGTTCCTGGATAAGGTCTACACTCAGAAGGAGAAGAATATGAAGGTACTAAGAGCACTCCTTGCTGAATGGGACAGCAAGACAACAGCCATGAGAGTATCTATGGACTTAAAGTCTATGAGCACATTCGATCTCTTTTCAGACCTCAAAGCCTTTGAGTTCGACATCAACAGAAGGAAAGTGAAAACTGAAGGAAGCAACTCAAGAGTCACTGCGTTAACAGCAAGACAACCTCAAAAAGTGAGAAAGTCTAAAGATCAAACAACTGATTTGGAGGCCACTGCAGAAGAAGACATGGCGCTACTTCTGAAAAGATTTCAAAAGTTCATGAAAAGGAACTCGAGAACCGATGGCTTCAGGAGAAAGCAAAGTGAAACTGGCACCAGTGGGCAATCACCCCATGCAAATTCCAAGGCCACTGACCTCTGCTACAACTGCAAAAAGCCAGGTCACTATGCCAGAGAATGTCCATATCTAGAAGTCCACAAATATCCAGAAGATGAGCGGAAAATGAGACAAGAAAGAAAAATGCAAGAACGTCAGAAGCTAAGGGCGCTACTTGGTGAGGCAGAATCTTCTCAGGCAGCTACACCTAACAAGACACCTAAGATGGATGAATCAACTACTGACAGTGACTCGGAGGACTCATCATCCGATGATGAAGCTCTGATCTGCCTCATGGCCAAAAGCGACGACTCTGAAGATGAGGTAATATACTTAAACTCTCCTGTTCAAATAAATGAAAGGATGAATATGATATGTGCTTTTAAACAAATCATGAGTGACTTTGAACAAATCACTTCGACCCATGAGGAGTTAAAGTTAGAGAACATATAACTCAGGAATAAGCATGCTACACTAGAAAGAGAGTTGGCGATAGAAAAATCAAAAATTCAAGCATGCAGTAACCACAAAGCTGAAATCTATGAGCTCAAAGTACAGGTCAATAAGCTAGAAAAATAAAAGAAGGTTCTTATTGAAATAATTAATATTTTCAACAAATCCTCCAAAAGACTTAGATACTATGCTAAGAATTTAGAGAAGTCTAAGAGATTATTCTAGTATAGGTTACTGTAAAGAGAACTCTACCTCGGTTGCTAGTACCTCGAAGGCACTTACATTTGTGCTTGCAACCATTCCTTACCAAAATGAATTATCTAACTTAGGGGGAAGCATAAACACAAATGTAGAAAGACCTGTAGAGAAATGAACGAAATATTTTAGAACTAATGATAAAACTGAACCTGTCAGGAGCTGGCTCCAGCAACCTAGGTATGCTAAAAATAAGAACTATATACAATGGTCAAAGAAGTTTAAAAGAACACAATTGTCGTGTGTACCAGAGAAGTGTGGAACCTTTACTTCTAGGAAGCAAATGAAGAAATCACAAATTTTTATGCAGTATCCTAAGGATACTTAGGGCAATCCAGGAATCATCAAGATTTACAACCAAAAGAATGTTGTAAAACAGATATGGATTCCTAAAAGGAGAATAGAAACTAACAACAAATGACCCGTACTTGTATAGGTACCTAAAAAGAAGTGATCTCTCTTGTAAGTGCAAGAACATGTGACTATGAACAGCAGATAAATATGGTATATTGATAGTGGTTGCTCAAGACACATAACTGGAAACCAGAAGAGCCTTATCAATTTTAAAGCTTCCAAAGGACCAAAAGTTATATTTGGAGATAACTCCAAAGGAAGCACAAAAGGCATTGGGGACCTAATCAAGGGAAAGATCTGTATCAAAGAAGTATCTTATGTAGAAGGCTTGAAGTACAATCTCCTAAGCATAAGCCAATTCTGTGATAAAGGGCACTGTGTAGAGTTCAATCACAACAAATGTCTAATCAAGGACAACAGAACTCAGGAGGTCAAGCTCACAGGAACCAGGAAAGGAAACATTTACATTGTTGAATGGGACTTAGCAACCACTGCTACATGTTTTGTTGCCAAAGACAACTCTGAAGCAAGCTGGTTGTGGCACAAGAGACTGAGCCACCTAAACTTCAAAACTATGAACAAGCTGGCCAGAAAGGGACTAGTTAGAAGACTACTAGATATTGTCTACAGAAAGGAAGCTGTGTGTGGAGCATGTCAAAAGGGAAAACAAGTAAAGAGCTCCTTCAAAAACAAAACTCTTCGTTCTACTGAAAGGGTATTAGATATGCTCCATATGGATCTGTTGGACCTATTGATCCAATCAGTATATCTGGAAAGAAATACACCTTAGTAGTAGTAGATGACTATTCAAGGTTCACTTGGACGATCTTCCTCGCAAAGAAATCTGACACTCAGCAACAACTACCAGAGTTCCTGAGAAGACTGCAAACAGAAAAGCGCCTGAGCATAGTAAAGATCAGAACAGATAGGAGAACTGAATTTACAAATAAATTCATAGAAGACTACTGTTCAAACAATGGAATCAGACACGAATACTCAGCAGCAAGGACGCCCCAGCAAAATGGAGTTGCCGAAAGACGAAATAGAACTTTGAAGGAAGCCACAAGAACAATGTTAGCTGAAGCTGGACTACCAAAGAGATTTTGGGCAGAAGCAACCAACATAACATGCTACACACAAAACAGATGCCTGATAAACAAGGATCTAAACAAGACACCCTACGAGCTGTGGTATGGTTACTCACCCTGTGTTGACTATTTTTACATCTTTGGCTACAGGTGTTTCGTGCTTAACAATAGAAAGGAATATCTTAAAGCCTTTGACGCCAAATCTGATGAAGGAATATTCCTATGATACTCATCAGTGAGTAAAGCCTTCACAGTCTTTAACAAAAGAACACTTGTTTTGGAAGAATCTGTACATGTGATCTTTGATGAATCACAATGTAGTAAGACTGATATTAGAGAACTTCAAGAAGATTTGGATAAAACTCACATCAACAACAGTCATGTTGAATATATTGATGTAAGGTTACCAAACCTTCAACATATGGATAGAGTGCTACCATCCCAAGCTGTATATGTCCCTGACATGCAGGTACCTACTCAGACACATGAACCTGAACTTAATCAGAAACCTGAAGATAATCAGATTGTAGACCTGAATCAGAATCCAACTCAGGGGGAACCCCGACAAGTCGATGAAGCAAGGAGAAGATGGCTAAAAGATCACCCCAGAGACTTAATTATCGGAGATTACACATCTGGAGTAAGAACGAGAAGAGCAAATCTGTACGAAGCTATGTTCACTTGCTTCATATCACAGATAGAACCAAAACTCCCAGAAGAAGCTCTACAAGATACCAGCTGGATTCAAGCCATGGAAGAAGAGCTGAATGGGTTTGAAAGGAATAAAGTCTGATACCTAGTTCCCAGACCCACGCATCAAGGAGTTATCGGAACCAAGTGGGTGTTCAAGAATAAGCTAGATGAAGAAGGACAAGTTGTAAGGAACAAGGCTAGGCTAGTAGTAAAAAGATATTGTCAAGAAGAGGGCATAGATTTTAATGAAACTTTTGCTCCAGTAGCCAGACTTGAAGCAATCAGAATCTTCTTAGCATATGTAGCACATAAGAATCTCACTGTATATCAAATGGATGTGAAGAGCGTCTTCCTGAATGGAATGCTGGTAGAAGAAGTATATGTTGAACAACCACCCGGGTTTGAAGAAAATGATGATAAGATGGTGTATAGATTGAGAAAAGCTCTTTATGCACTGAAGCAGGCGCCAAGGAACCTTCATAAATCAAATGAAGTATACCAATGAGCTGATCAAGAGATTCGGAATGGAGAATGCCAGCGCAGTAAGCATTCCACTGCAAACTTCAAAGGGTCTAGATAAAGACGAAGATGGAAAAACAGTTGATATCACAAGATACAGAAGACTAATCGGGTCACTGCTCTACCTTACTGAAAACAGATCAGATATTATGTTTGCAGTGGGAATGTGTGCAAGATATCAAGCTGCACCCAAAGAATCTCACCTCATAGCAGCAAAAAGGATAATAAGATATCTCAAAGGAACCCAAGAAGTAGGCTTGTGGTATCCTAAAGAAGGTGATATCAAATTAATTGGTTATACTGACTCTGATTTTACAGGTTGTAAAATCGACAGAAAAAGCACTAGTGGAACTTGTCAGATATTAGGAAATCGCCTAGTATCTTGGTTTTGCAGGAAGCAAACATCAATAGCCACATCCACGGCCGAAGCTGAATATGTTGCTGCAAGAAACTGATGTGCGCAAATACTATGGATTCAACAACAACTTCGAGATTACGATATTGTGAAAAATGATACTCCAATTATGTGTGATAATACAAGTACAATAGCCATTACACACAATCCAGTCTTCCACTCAAGAACCAAATACATTGATGTTAGACACCACTTCATCAGGGATCATGTCGAAAAGAAAGATATCTCACTAGAAAAGATTCATACGGATCAACAATTAGCTGACATATTCACAAAACCTCTATGTGAATCGAGATTTTCCTTAATAAGAAACGAGTTGGGAATTATCAAATTAAGCTAAATCTACTAACAAATCTGTTAAAAGTGTTTTACAGCTCAGGGGGAAGCGCAAAAAGCACTTTCAGAAAAGGATACTAAGAGATGATCCTATCAAAAGTCTCCGATGAAGGTAGCTGATGAAGCCTACTGAAAGATACGTCAGCAAAAGCTACCTGGTAAATTAATCATCATAAAGGAACCCACGAAGCGCACGATAGTAAAAAACTGTCAATCCCGAGACGTGGCGCATCAAATCAGGGGAGGTTACCCAATAAGAGACGGTGATATTTACAGACAAGTCCCTCAAGATCCTTGAAAAGACAAAAGCAAATACGCTCATTAAATGCAAGAATCCTCAACCGCGGGATAAAGGACCTTTCAAATTCGAGAAGATCTACACCGTTGACCAATATACAGAAAGTTCCCCTATAAAACAGAAACTTTACACTTGATCAAATCTCTTACATTTTTTATATCTTCCAAATTCTCTAACCTTCTGCAAAGTAGCAACCTAGCAATAGTTCCTACGATTTTCTCTACTCTTTGCAGAAAACTCACCTATTCCACTACCTTTCGAAATGGCACCCAAAGTCACACAAGTAATTGATGGTCACCTCGTTGATGAGAAGATCATACTGAAAGCCATTAGAGATGAAGGTCGTTCCATTGATCTGATGCAAATGATCCTGAACAATCTTCAGCAATCCAGATGCAAATGTCAAGAAGGGAAGTAAGGGTTCTCCAGTAAAAAGGTTGCAACAGTAAAAGAAAAGGAGTCACAAAGAAATGAGAGGTAGGAAAGTTCATCTGAGGGGGAAATCTTGTCAGCCGCTGTTTCTCCGCCCAAACAGGAGAAGAAGGCAAGGAGTACTAGGGCAAGGGCAAAACAGATGGTGAGGAGGAAGCTGAGAATTTATGATGATGAAATTTCATCATCACCTGTGTTGATGCTCCCTGTTCCACCAAGAAAAGATGATGATGCTGAATCAGAGATTCAGACTACTGAGCAAGCAGAGAGAGTTGTACATAAGGTGACTGAACAAATACAAATAGAGGCAGATGAGAGTTCAGAGGATTCTGAACCCGATATAGTCCTGGATATAGCAAAGATGAAGAGAGAGTTCAAGAAACAGTGGGAAAGATTCACAACTTGGTGGAATTATCGACACCTTCCCAGTATCGTCATGGTTCAATGGCAAGAGCTACATACAGAGGAAGATTGGGCACTGAACTGGGCTGAAGTGTTTGACATTGGAGAAGAGAAAGTACTGGACTCAAGCTTCCTAATAGGATTACGAAAGAAGAAATGGAGTGAGTTCAAGGAAAACTATGAAGCTGAGTTGAGACTGGCTGCTCGTGCAGAAAGGAAGAAACAGGCAACTCCTCTTGAATTGCCTCCACCCTCACCAAGAACATTAAAAGGAAAGAAGCCCATTGAGCAACCTGACTTCTACAGGGATGATGTTATCCTAATGGGAGCACCTGAACAAGAGGTTGCTGGTGATGACATAGGTTTGCTGAAAAACAAGCAAAGGCTTTTGGAGTTGAGGAAGCAGAAGAACGGATGTTGAAACAGGCCCTGGATGCTAGTCTAATGGAAAAAGGAAGAAAGCATAAGGTTGTGATCATTCAACCAGGAGAAGGTTCTTCTATTGGAACAATATCGATTGAGCATCCTTTAAATGCTCCTCCAACCATTCAGAAGACTCCCTCACCATCAGCATCAAAAGATGGATCCAATGGAGCTTACAACCAGCTGGTCGATATAGTTGTCTTGCCTGATGAGGAGAAGGCGGGATCTGATATTGCTGGAGAAGTTCATATCATACGGAGCACTCCTATCACTATGGAACAAGCTGATACGCCAGTGATGGAGCTACCAGCCACTCCCGAGGGTGCAAAACTGGATACACTCGCAGTTACTGCAGCTCTTGAAGAAACTCTTCGAGCAGCAACTCTCGAGGAAAGAAAATTTGTGCCAGAACTCTCCACTGATACTGTACCAATGGAAGCTAACAAATCGGCTGAGGAAATTACAACCTACAATCATACAGGGTATAATCTCTAAGGATCCTGCGAATCATGGAGAGATCGCTGCAGAGGATGCCGCAACAGGACAGGTTGCTAACAAAGAGCCTACTGTTGAGATGATTCCAGAGGAACAAAGTCCTCAGAAAAAGTCTGCTGATGAAGAAACTAACCCCAAAGAGCCCACTATTGTGGCAGATGATGGTGATTCAGCTCATTATAATGCAGATGCTGAGAGTTTAATGTCAAATTCTAACAGCGATGAAGGGTCACCCAATGAACAGGGTGAATCTTGAGCCAAAAAATCTAAGCCTCTAAATCCTTCTTCTTCCATGCAGACTGAAGAACAAAAATCCCTTGATAATGTTCTCAAAGCAATAGGAGAACTTGGGACATCCTTGAGCGAGACAAGCAGGCTGATGAGAGCTGAGGCAAGAAAGGATAGGTTCCAAGCCGCCTTCAAGCTGGATACTTTGAATGCAACATTGGCCAGATTACAACAGTCTATCTCCTCTCTAAAATCCTCTACTCTTGCTGACACAATCACAAGCCTAAACGACAAGCTCAATTCCCAAGCAAACAAAACAGTTGCAATTGAGTTAGAGCAACAATTTATGTCTGCTTCCCTCAAAGAAGTCTCAAACACTAAGTATGAACAGAAGCAAACCTTGGACGATCTTACTGATAAGGTAGCCAGCATGCACTCAATGCTGCAGTTTGCAGTTGGTTTGAACTTTGATACTGACAAAAAAGAGGGGAAGAGGCAGCTAAGAGGATCGAGCAAAGAAGGCAGTAGGCTTCTTCCTCCTGTACACAACTAGCAGTGTTGCCCAGGAAGGACTTAGGAGGCGATGCAGAAAGCCATGGAGGAAGCTCTGGTGGACAACAGGATAGCAGGTCTATCAAAAAAAATCTGAAGCTATCTCAGAAGTCCATCCTGGCCTTTGTAGAGGAATAGAAAAAAGAGAAGAGAAAATGAGAAGAGTTGAGGAAGAACTTGTTAAAGCATCAGATGCTCACTTTGATAGATTTGCAAAATAAACTTTATTCAAACTCTACCCTCCTCAGAAACAACCTGATCTGGAAGCTCTAGCTGAAATAGAAGGAAGTGCATCAGAGTCACTTCGTATCTTCTTAGATGGGAGTCCAGATTGCAGAAGTCACAGATTCCAAGAATGTGAACTCCCTGAGATTGATCTGCCTACCAATTGATGTCTATCCTATTCGCAGATCAATACTTTCAAACAGGCAGAGTATATAAAGTACTACATCCAGCTATGCAAAGAGTCTATAATTATCAAAGGGAAAAATCATCGTGAAGGACTCAGGTGTTTCAGAGACCTTGCAAGTAGAGGAGTTATTCCAATACAAATAAAGCTGAAAAGCAGACTATACAAAGGAGAAACCATTCCCTTCAAAGAAGATTTTTGGCTAAGGTATGATGAGACCCCTAAGATAAAACAAAGGATAGAGCCAACCTATCAAGAGTCGCTTCTCAACTGGTGGAAGGGACCAAGGAAAGTTAAAGAGAAAGCATCGTGGCTCAAGATATAGTAAACTCTCCTGCTCTCTAGTTTTGCTGATCTATTGTTTACTGTTTTACTTTTTGTGCTTTGATCTTGCTTAAACTTGCTATAAATATACATCCATTTTGATCTGATAAAGCTCACTACTCGTGAACTTATGTTTAAATCTGTTAATTTAAAATTATGTATTCTATTGATCTGCTTATTTGCTGAACTTATAGTCTTTGATCCTCTTAGAAAAAGTTTTGTCATCATCAAAAAGGGGAAATTGTAAGGAACATTATTTAGATTTTGATGAATGACAAAACATGTACTAGAATAGGAGCCTAGATCCAATGTATTAGATTCTGTTGTAATATTCCTTAGATTAATGTCAGGAGGCTGGAAGTTCAAAGACTAGAAATTGAAGACCTTGCTGCACAAAAACCGCAAAGGTAAAATAATACAGCAGGCTGTTTCGGATAAGATGCTGGTTGCAAACTGACCTAGGATACTGGGATAAATGAAGAGGATGCTGAAAATGTAAGGAAGCTCCAGCTACCTGAGAAGTAGCGGTTATCTCGAAGGATGCGCTCAAAAGTTTACGGTAGGAACAAGCCGCAGTTACAACCAATCAAGCAGTGCCACGTATCAAAAAGTAAAAAAGGAAGTCAGAAGAGATGACAGACTAGGATGGCAATTGCAGCTTCTGAGTGACAGCCTGAACAAATAGTGTACGATCAAATCAAGAAATATCACGTCA
Organism: Scutellaria baicalensis; assembly: GCA_005771605.1. Taxonomy (NCBI): domain Eukaryota; kingdom Viridiplantae; phylum Streptophyta; class Magnoliopsida; order Lamiales; family Lamiaceae; genus Scutellaria; species Scutellaria baicalensis. The sequence goes on from CM016729.1 coordinate 11,675,849, forward strand.
CTCCAAAGAGGCAGCAGATCAGATTTTCTCTCCAACGGACAAAATTTAAATCGCCTATAAATACAAGAAGACGAGGACTTGAAAAGCACCTGAATCTTCTGCAATCAAAACGCTAAAGATATACACTGAAGATCATTTACAAACACAAGAATAAGTTTCAAGTCCAGTCTACGCAGCAAGCTACTTTCAGCTTAAAGAACTCAACTGCTTTAAACTTGCTGCCTGTGTTACTAGAGTTTTATTCTCTTTATTAGACTGTGTGGAGTTGCTTGATCAGAGGGTGTGTCTGATCAAGTATTTTCGCTCTTAGTAGAAGAGCAAGAGTCCTATGTGGGCTAGAGGTTTCGCTCTTAGTAGAAGAGCAAGAGTCCTGTGTGGGCTAGAGATTTGGTCACTGTGCAGTAACCCTGTGTGGGAAAGACTGGCAGTTCTCATTAGGTGTAGGTTGTCTAAGCGAGGCTTGTGTAAATCAACCGTTTTACTTAACGAAGGTCCCTCCTTGTGTAGGAGAAGAGAAGACGTACAGGAATTACTCCACCCTCGAACCTCTATAAATTGTTGTGTTATTTATTATTGATTACCTTGATCATAATATTGTTTATCTGAATCTACCTGCTGCATATCATCCCTAAGCATAGTCACGGTTTTCAGAAAAACAAGTATTGTTTTGAAAAAATATTTCCGCTGAGCATAACACTCTTTTGTTTCAAACTTAAAGATAACTGCCCAAGCAGCAACCTTCAAAGTAAGATTTTCTGAAAAATTGAGTAAACTTATTCACCCCCCCTCTAAGCCTACTACCACTTGAGACCAACACGCACGGTCGACCGTGTCCCAGGACACGACCGTGTTCCAGGACACGACCGTGCGCGAGTGACGTCGCACATGAGACGGTCTCACAGGAGTCTAGCTCCAAGTTTAATTATAATATTTTGTATAAAGTTCTGTAAGTTACAATATTATTAGTAATCATAAATTTTAATCTTTTATTTTTCAATTATCATTATGTCATTACATTTTTAATTGTAATAAATTAGAATTATTAGGTGAATTAATGGAAAATGGAATAAAAATAAAAATTAATTGGGTGGTAATAAAATTAGGGCGATTTGTGTCCCTCCCGATTATTTTTTTAGATATATATAATATAGATATATTTTAAAAATAGACCTATAAGTTAACTGGGCCGAATATTTCAAACTTAAATTGGATTTATTTCATTTAACCAATCTCATTTCAGCAGCCCACTTGACCAAAATATCTAAATTTAAAAGGTTCACTAACTGAACTGAAAACAATGAGGCCCACATATTATAAAGAAAAGATAAATATAAAGGCCCTCTCTGTCTATTTAATATCTATCATATAATCAAGTATTTTTCTACCTTGCATTAATATACTTTATTCACAATAGATCTTTTTATATAGGTTTAAATACTTAAATCAATTTATATTTATATATTTTTGCACTTTGTAGTTTAAACTTTATTTTTGATAGATTGCAACCTAAAGTTCATGAATTTTACAAATTGCAACCTTCAACAATTTTACTGAAAAATTGGGGTGTTTTTTGATATTTTCATAATTGTTGTGGTCATTTTAGAAAACACAAAATTGAATTATTAGAATACATATGTAATATAAGAGTTTTTACCTTTATTTTAGAAATTAATTAAAGGGTAAAAAACCAATTTTATTACATATGGGGATAAAATCACATTTGGTCCCATAACTATACTCTTTTCCATAATTGGTCCCACAACTATTTACTTTTTTAATTTAGTCACGTAACTTGAATAATTGCTCGATTTTGGTCTCAATGTCCCTGAAAATTTCAAATTTGACCGGAAAATTGTCACGTGACATCCATTTTGGAAGTTTCCGGCGAAAAATAATTACGCATTTAATAAAGATGACATTTTTTTAGAATTTTTTTTAATGTTTGGACCAATACAATAATCATCACATTTCATGTCATGTCATTATTTTTCATTGGAAATCCCCAAATTGGATGTCATATGACTATTTTCTGGCCAAATTTGAAATTTTTTACGATATTGGGATCAAAATAGAGCAATTATTTAAATTATGAGACCAAATTAAAAAAAGAAATAGTTGTGGGATTAATTGTAAAAAAGACAATAGTTATGGGACCAAATGTGATTTTATCTCTTACATATGAGTTGTAATAATTCAATTTTAATTTTTCTTAAATAACCCAACAATTATGAAAACATCAAAAAAAAAAAAAAAAAAACACTCCAATTTTGCTGGAAAAATTGTTAGAGGTTGCAATTTGCAAAATTCGTGAACTCCGTCAAAAAATAAAGTTTGCAAGATATAAAAACTTGAAAGCTACAAATTGATTCAAGTATATTAACCCATACATATATAGAATTGATTCCTACTTGAGTAATATTTTACAATATATAGTTGTTTTCCATTTAACCAGATAAGAATATATAATTATTATAACAAGTATATCCTGAAGTACACATATCTTTTTTTAATGTTATTTTCTTTTTGATATTTTATTTAAAGACTTCAAATCAAACTTTTTTTTTTAATACTCACATATTCAAATGTATATTTATTTAATATTTGTTTTTTTATGTCCATTAATGATATAATGTCCTTCAAGATGTATAATTTCCTCCCTTTTCCAATGACATGAAAACTCATATGAGACGATCTCACTGATAGTTTCTATGAGACGGATCTTTATTACATATGGATTGAACTCATATCCACAAATTTTCATATGAATTGTTAGGTGTGAGCTATGGGTTGACTCGTCTCACGAAAAAAGATTATTGAGATGGTCTCACACGAGATCTACTCTTCCAATTATCTTTACAAAATTGAAACAACAATTGCAACTTATTTTCATAACATATATTCGACTATAACGTATACTTTAGAGGACTGAAGATAACAGGCTTGAAAGACTCTGGTCATTTGATTGATGAATGAGAAGGAAAGGTTGTACGATGATTTCCAAACAAGAAAGCTTCACCTACTCATGCAAACCTCAAAGTTACGTGAAATAGTACTAAAAGTGACCCTCCATCTTAAAAGAGAGAACGGTGCATAAAGTAAGGGGGAACTTCTAGTACAAATCAAGGTATCTTAGCAGGCAGAGGAGTGAAATCTTTGAAGAAACCCAAAGGATATGGGTATGCTGGAAAAAGTCTGCAACAACCTGTCAATCCCTGAGGAAATCAAACACAACAATAACTCCAAATGGAAAGAAAATTGTCTACCTTACCGGTATCATGGTTTATCTTTTCTCTATACTCTAAAGAGATACAGTAAATAAAAACACTTGCACACACCTTCTTTTGCCTACTAACAAAAGTCTTGAAGAAATCAAACTAACTCTACAGCAACCATGGGCTGTAAGGAAAGTCTAAATTCCTGAAAGAAACTTAACCTAGAAGGACTCATACTTGTGTGAGTACCTATACAAGAATACTCATTTTTGTAGGAACCTCTCATAAAAAGGCTACTGAATTCAGGGGGAAAGAATTGACGAATCTGAGGAACAAAATGGAGTTCTGACAACAGGACGCTAGACACTAGGTTACTGAAAACTAGGTCGCTGGATATCAGGATGCTAGATACCAGGCTAACTGGATATTAGGTCGTTGGATAACAGGACGCTGGATATCAGGATGCTAGATACCAGGATGCTGGACACTAGATCGCTGAACATGATCAGGTCGTTGTATACCAGGACGCTAAACACCAGGATGCTGGAAACTAGATCACTGAACACCAGGTCGTTGTGTACCAGGATGCTAGACACCAATATACTGGATACTAGGTTACTGGACATCAGGACTCATCATCAAGTCACTAGATAAAGGGATCACTTGTAGGTTACAACTCTTAAATCAGAGCAGTTACTGAAGAATTTTGGTAACGTGCACACATAAAAAAGTGGATCACCTTTCTAGAAATAGACCACCTTTTCAGAACCCTAGAAGGATTTCAGCCGTATGATTAGAAAAATCCAAGGGTGAAAAACAGTTGTTTACCACACACTCAAGCAATCATCTCATGCAGTGGAGAAAAGAAATAAAGCTGTGGAAACTGTCAACACCTTTATTGGAAACCAGCAAAGTAGTTAATGAGATCTTTGAAGATCTAACTGCAACAGGGAGTATCTCAAACCTTATAAATACATGCACTCCTTATTCTTCATTCTTAAAAATGTATCCTCTCTCTCTTATCCTTAATACATCATGGCACCAGATTGTTGGAAACCATTCTCTCTATTCTTTCCTCACTGCACATTCTCTGTAAATAATCAACCAAGCACCTCCAAAATCACGTATAGTCACCTCTCACGCTTGACACTTGCTAAGAAAGTCTTTCTCAGAAGACTTGATCTTCTAGCATTCTCTCATCACCTCAGACTCGAGGGTTCTTGAGGGCTTGCACCCAGGTTCTCTTCTCAGAGACCGGAGAAAGAGTGGAAGGATCCCTCTCCAGTTACCCCAGAGCTTCAGCTCATTTTTGATGATGTCAAAAAGGGGAAAGAAACTGCGAAGGATCATGGAAGATCAAAAGTCTTCTAGATGAGGACAAGAGAAGATTCCAGCCCTTCCATAAGGATGTTGGACGATTTTTGCTTCCAATGAATTGAGCTGGAGTAACAGTAGGGAGAGTTGGTGAGATTATAGAGAGAGAAAGGCTGCAGCAAGCTACTGCATCAACGCTCTCTCCCTCTTCTCAAGACTCTCTCCCTTCTGCATTCTTTCTCTCTTCCGAAGAAGCCTCTTCACCTTTTTCTGCTCATCTCCGAAATCAAAGAGGAAAACCAATTGGGAGCAATGCACCCAAAAGAAGGAAAAACTGAACAAGAAAGAAGCTAGCAGCAAGCAAAAGGGGAAAAGAAATAAAGGAAAGAGCAAGAAATAGAAGAATAAATCTAGATAGGATATTTACATTGTACTTAGCTTACTGCATTGTACTGTAAATGTTTCATCAATATAAAATGTCTTCTATAAAGCTCTCTCTTATGACCTTTCTTTTAGACTTATATGTGATTTTATGAAAGCAAAATGATCTAACTTGTTATATCTTATATATATGCTTTCTGTGCTTAAAAGATTATATTCTTTTGATCTTCTGTAAAGGTTTTGTCATCATCAAAAAGGGGGGAATTGTTAGAAACATTTAAGTATGTTTTGAGGAGATAAAACCTTAAGAAAGTAAACCTAACTCTATACGCATAACCTTACTCGAAAGGTTACTGCAACGAGGTTACTGCAGAAGGAAGATAGATCAGAGAAAGTGTCAAAGGAAGAACACTGAAGAGAATGGTGAAAAGAATCTGGTAGACTAATTAGGATACTGCTCACTGCAGGAAGTTACCAAGAAGAAGAAGACTATGCTTAAGGCATACTGCAGAGCAGCAAGCTACTGAGGACTCAAGCTACCTGGAAGAGACCATGCCGAAGCATACTGAAGAGCAACATGCTACAGAAGCCTCAAGCCACCTGAGGGAGCAAGCCAGAGAAGGAAGCTCCAGAGTGAAGCATGAGGAGGAAGCACAAAACAAGCATGAGAAGAAAGTCAAAAGTTACCGGTAGAAAGAAGAAGTTACCGGTAGAGAGAATAGAAGAGGAGCCAATCAAAAGAAGACACGTGAAAAACAAAAAACTGGCATGTGTCAGAAGGTGTGCAGCGCGTTCAATGATGGAAATCTACTTACCTTCAACGGGCAGATTTCCTAACCTATAAAAAGAGGAGAACTGAAGACTGAAAAAGAGAGAGAAGGAGAGAGCATGAAAGAAGAGAGTGAGCACAACAGAATATACAAGCTCATAGAGAGAAGCGCAAAAGAAAAGAGAAGAGCACAACAGAATATACAAGCTCGTAGAAAGAATCGCAAAAGAAAAGAGAAGAGCACAACAGAGAGAAAGCTCAGAAGAAGAAAGCGCAAAATAGAGGGGGAAGACCAAACAGAAGAGAAGAGTGTTCAAAAGATAAGAAGAAGAGAAGAAAAGCTCAAACACCATCCCCTGAGACGCATGCTCAGTCAGTCAGTCCGGCAGTAAGCTTCAGCAGATCAACCTACAAATAAAGCCCAAACTTGATGCATCCAGTTGAAGAAGAAGGAAGACAAACCTTTTAAGGACTATCTTGGAGTGCTCAATGCGAGGAATAGAGTCATACTGAGCTGTCCACTTTCTGAAGATGGGTGGGCAGAATAGGATCTTGTGTGGGTCAGTTAGGAAAGTAGGCAAGCAGCTGTGTGAAGGCTTGCTACTTACTTGTTAAGTGAGGGTTGTAATAGATAGGGCTATATAAATCAACTAGCTTAAGAAATATTGTTCCCTCTTGAGAAGAGGCAGGGAGGATGTAGAAGGATTACTCCACCTTCAAACCTCTGTATATTCATACGTATATTTATGCTTACTGCTCTATATGCATATCCTATGTTAGATGCATGTCCTACAGAATAGGAAGTTTCCACATATAACTCTGATCAGTAACCTCCCAAAAGGTTATTGACTCCCGACCAAAGCCTCCTGGAAAGAAGAAAAGTTTGAAAATATGAGTAGGCTTATTCACCCCCCCTCTCTAAGCCTACTACTACAATATTTGGGACCAACAGATCTGTAAGTCGCTGCCTTCAGAAGTGAGATGAAGCAAACTCTTGGCACTGTCTCTGATACACTTACAACTCATGGCAGCATTCTGACCACCATATAGAGTGAGGTCAGTGAGCAGGAGCCTAAGGTGAAAAGTATGGATGACAGGCTCGCCAACATCGAGTTGCTGCTGGGGGAGATGCATTAAGCTCTCCAGAAGATGGTTGTACCGCAGAATGCAGCAGAAGACCACCTGGGAAAGTGAAGTTTTGATAATGCCAGAAAGGGGGAAGATGCCACTGAAAAGTTGCAAATTCCTACCTTAACTAAAGGTGGTTCAACTGAAGCATAGACACTACAAGGTAAATCGATGCAGCAAAAGAGGATGAGGAAGAGGAAGAGCAAAAGAAGAGAAGAATAAGTCCCCCACCCCAGCAAAAGAAAGATAAGAAAGATAATGATGATGCTGCTGGCGGTATAGGAGGTGCTGCAAGTTGGACAACAGGAGATACTGCGTCTAAGGAATCTAGGAGAAAGGATGCAGCTGGTTCTTCTAGGAGCAGAAAAGAGAAGCCAGAACAACAAAAGTAGAGGAGACTCACCATCTTAAAAAAGGCACAAGATTTCTAAACGAGCCTTACTGAAGATAGAGGATGAGAAATTCTATGCTGCAAGGAAGGCTGAAACTGAGAAGAAGACAGAGGAAGAAAGGTGGATCAGCAGACTTGGTATTGTGGGCGAGGAAAAATCTGAAGCCATGCATTAGGTGGATACAATGTTGTAGAAGTTTCCGTCACAAGACGTCCCAAGTATGGATCAATTCAACAAATCTCCACAAGTTTCTATATTGCTCGACCTCAAACTAACAAATGATCTTGATCTCTGGAACCTGGACGTCTTCACGAAGTTATCTCTAGCTAAAGCAAGAATCCAACCTTTGAGCAGATCAAGCTATACAAGATCTCAAGATACTTGAGATATTTCAACTACTCTAGCAAGAGAGTACTACTTCAAAGGGTATCTGAACTACTCTGCAGCAATGATGGACTATGAACAACTGCACAGGACTGGAAAGCTGCCGCTGCAGCAGGAATTGTTAGAGGAGGTGTTGAAGGGAAAACAAATACCCTTCTGGGAGGACTTCTGGCTGCGATGGATTGACGATCGGAGGATGAAGGTGCAGTTCGAGAAGACCTACCAAGAGTTAATATTGAATTGGTGGAAGAAGTCGTTGAAGCCCGAAGAGAAAATGGAAGAGGCTGCTGCAATTTCAAGAAGACTGGAATTCAAAGACTAAATGCAGCAGACTCCACCCCTTTACTTATCTATACCTTTCTGCACTGTATTTTTCATTTTCAATAAGTGTTCAACTCTTCAGAACACGGTCCCTTCGGTTTTGCTTTTCTGATGTGTTTCAGATTCAACATTGATACAAAGGGACTGTTGGTCCCAAAACTGCTGTAGGTAGGCTTAGAGGGGGGTGAATAAGCCTACCTTTTTTTTCCCTTTTTCTTCTAACTCTTTCGGCTCACTTATAATATTAATACCTTTTGGGAGGTTACTGATTAGAGTGGTTTGCGGAAGCTTATTACTGAGCCGAGTAGAAGATGTGCAGCTTTATAAGAGAGAGTGTATGTATGCATGAAATGCAGTAAGCATATAAAGACGCAAGGTTGTATAGAGGTTCGAAGGTTCAGTAATCCTTCCACGTCCTCTCTTCCTCCACACAGGAGGGAACCTTTGTTAAGCTAGTTGATTTACATAGACCTATCTATTGCAACCCACCCTTAACAAGTAAGTAGTAAGCCTTCACACAGATACTTGCCTACTTTCCCTTGACCCACACAGGATCCTACTCTACCCACCCAGGGTCCTCACTTTCTCTCCTAGAAAGTGGTAAACTCAGCAGGACATTACTCCTCGCACTGAGTACTCCGAGACAAACTTTTAGAGAGGTTTATCTCCTTCTTCTTCAACTGGGTGCAGCAAGCTTGGCCTTCGTATGCAGACTGATTCTGCTTAAGCTTACTGCTGACTCGTAGACTGGGTGTGCGTCTTCTTGGGGTGTGGAGTGTTCGAGCTCTTCTTCTTTTCATCAGCTCTCCTTGAACACTCTCTTTTCTAAGTCTTCCCCCTTCTTCTGCGCTTCTCTCTTTTAAGATCTTCTCTCTTCTTTTGCGTTTCTCTCTGTCAGCTTGGATATTCTGATGTGCTCACTTCTTTTCTCTCTTGCACATTATGTGCTTCTCTCACGCACCCCCTCTTTTTCAGTCTTCAGTCCTCCTCTTTATAGGGTGCGAAATCTGCTCGTTGAAGGTAGACAGATTTCCATCATTTCTGCGCCGCACTCCTGACACACGCCACCTTTTCACTTTCCACGTTCTTCTTCTGATTGACTCCTCTTCTATTTTCTCTCTACCGGTAACTTCTTGTGTCTACCGGTAACTTTGACTTTTCTCCCAAAGCCTGCTTTGCAGCTTCCTCATCTGGCTTCACTTTGGAGCTTCCTCTTCCGGCTTGCTCCTTTTGGTGGCTTGAGGCTTCTGTAGCATGCTGCCTGTGCAGTATGCTTTCGGCATGATCTTCTAGGTAGCTTCCTATCCCGCTGTGTTGGATACATTTGAATAATGTTTTGATGAGACAAATCCTTAAAGTAACTCAAATATGCATAACCAATCTAAGGATAGGTTACTACAATAGAGTTACCACAGAAGATTAAAAAGACACAGAGAAAGTGTCAATGGAAGGATACTGAAGAGAAATGTTATAAAGAATCGGATGAACTAATAAGGATACTATTGACTTCAATAAGCTACTGGAAAGAACCTCACCAAAGCAAAACACAGCGGGACAGGAAGCTACGTGGAAGACCATGCCGAAAGCATACTGCACAGGCAGCATGCTACAGAAGCCTCGAGCCACCAAAAGGAGCAAGCCGGAAGAGGAAGCTCCAGAGTGAAACCAGATAAGGAAGCTGTAAAGCAGGCATGGGGAGAAAAGTCAAAGTTACCAATAGACACAAAAAGTTACCGGTAGAGAGAAAAGAGAAGATGAGTCAATCAGAAGAAGACACGTGGAAAACGAAAAGCTGGCGTGTGTCAGGGGTGCGGTGCAGATATGATGGAAATCTGTCTACCTTCAACGGGCAGATTTCACAGCCTATAAAGAAGAGGACTGAAGACTTAAAAAGAGGGGGTGCGTGAGAGAAGCACAAAATGTGCAAGAGAGAAAAGAAGGGAGCACATCAGAATATCCAAGCTCACAGAGAGAAGCGCAAAAGAAGAGAGAAGAGCTTAAAAGAGAGAAGCGCAGAGGAAGGGGGAAGCCTTAGAAAAGAGAGTGTTCAAGGAGAGCTGATGAAAAGAAGAAGAGCTCGAACACTCCACACCCCAAGAAGACGCACACACCTCTACGAGTCAGCAGCACGCTTCAGCAGAATCAGTCTGCATACGAAGGCCAAGCTTGTTGTACCCAGTTGGAGAAAAAAAAGATAAACCTCTCTAAAAGGTTGTCTGGGAGTACTCAATGCGAGTAGTAATGTCCTGCTGAGTTTACCACTTTCTATGAGAGAAAGTGAGGACCCTGGGTGGGTAGAGTAGGATCCTGTGTGGTTCAAGAGAAAGTAGGCAAGTATCTGTGTGAAGGCTTGCTACTTACTTTTTAAGGGTGGGTTGCAATAGATAGGTCTATGTAAATCAACCAGGTTAACAAAGGTTCCCTCCTGTGTGGAGGAAGAGAGGAAGTGGAAGGATTACTCAACCTTCGAACCTCTATACAACCTTGCGTCTTTATATGCTTACTGCATTTCATACATACATACACTCTCTCTTATAAAGCTGCACATCTTCTACTCGGCTCAGTAATAAGCTTCTGCAAACCACTCTAATCAGTAACCTCCCAAAAGGTTTTTAATATTATAAGTGAGCCGAAAGAGTTAGAAGAAAAAGGGAAAAAAAAGGTAGGCTTATTCACCCCCCCTCTAAGCCTACCTACAGCAGTTTTGGGACCAACAAATGGTATCAGAGCAGGTTGGATCATCCATCAGCTAATCCATCTGATACCAACAAGTGGTATCAGAGCAGGTGGATTTTTCATCCTTGCTCAATGGTCAATTTGATACCAACAAGTGGTATCAGAGCAGATGGATGAATAAAAGATCCCATCTGTGAAAAAGCCTCTCTAAAAAATCTCTCTCTCTCTCTCTCTCTCCCCCCCCCCATATCAAAGATCATTTCTCTGCCCTTTGCTTTAAAAGGGATATGATTGATGTGAAGACAACAAACAGCTAAAACTTGTAGAAAATCAAGCTGTGTTGTGAAGAAAAGTTGTTTCTGAGGGGGAACAACAAGCTGCCATGTAAGGACTGCGAAGAAGGAAGCCATGCACAAGGAGCAACGTCCTTAAATATCATGGAGGAGACCAACATGAAGCTGATCAACAAAGAAGATATGTTGCTGAACATACAGAGGAAGCTTCAAGGCTGTAGCAATGGACAAGCTAGCAACCATGGAGGAAAATGCTGAGGATGCCAAGCAAAGGAGCAAGAAGAAGAAGCTCAATCCATCATCCAAATCAACCTCCAGACAGAAACAAAGAATGAAAGAGGATCTACTCTTTCAAAAGAACAAATATGATCAGGTTCCTCATTCTAATTCTATACTCTTTATTTCTGATTATAATCATGTCTATTCTGTCAAAGAAATCAAGTGACTATACTCCAAGATAAACTTTAAACTGTTGTCACTTGTTTCAAAAAATAAAAAATGAGAAGGAAGCCAGCATGCTTATTTCTATATTATAAAGATTCACTTTCTCATGCAAAGCCTCAAAGTAACCTGGAATAGTACTGCCAGAAGAGGAAGCAGAATATGTGCTTGAGAGGTTATATTCTTTTGATCTTCTGTTAAGGTTTCGTCATCATCAAAAAGGAGAAAATTGTTAGATACATTTGTAGAATGTTTTGATGAGACAAACCCTTAAAGTAACTCTAATATGCACAACCTATCTCAGGATAGGTTACTGCAGAAGATTAAAAGAAATAGAGAAAATGTCAGAAGCAAGCCAGAAGAGGAAGCTCCAGAGTGAAGCCAGAGGAGGGAGCTGCAGAGCAAGCATGGGAAGAAAAGTCAAAGTTACCGGTAGACACAAGAAGTTACCGTTAGAGAGAAAAGAGAAGATGAGCCAACCGGAAGAAGACACGTGGAAAGTGAAAAACTACCGTGTCTCAGGAGTGCAGCGCAGAAATGTCAGAAATCTGTCTATCTTCAACCGGCATATTTCACACCCTATAAAGAGGAGGACTGAAGACTGAAAATTGTGTGAGAGAGAAGCACAGAATATGCAAGAGAGAAGATGTGAGCACATCAGAATATCCAAGCTCACAGAGAGAAGCACAAAAGAAGAGAGAAGAGCTTAAAAGAGAGAAGCGCAGAAAGATGGGGAAATCTTTAGAGAAGAGAGTGTTTATACAGAGCAGCTGATAAGAAGAAAAGCTTGAACACTCCACACCCCAAGAGGACGCACACCCACTCTACCAGTCAGCAGCAAGCTTCAACAGAATTAGTCTGCAAACGAAGGCCAAGCTTGTTGCTCCCAGTTGAAAAAGAATGAGATAAACCTCTCTAAAAGGTTGTCTCGGAGTACTCAGTGCGAGGAGTAATGCCCTGCTGAGTTTACCACTTTCTAGGAGAGAAAGTGAGGACCCTGGGTGGGTAGAGTAGGATCCTGTGTGGGTCAAGGGAAAGTAGGCAAGCATCTGTGTGAAGGCTTGCTACTTATTCGTTAAGGGTGTGTTGTAATAGTTAGGTCTATGTAAATCAACCATCTTAACCAATGTTCCCTCTTGTGTGGAGGAAGAGAGGATGTAGAAGGATTACTCCACCTTCGAACCTCTATACATGCTTGCGTCTTTATCTGCTTACTGTCTTACATCTATTCTCTCTGATAAACTGCATATCTTCTATTGGGCACAAAGATAAGCTTCCGCATTCACTCTAATCAGTAACCTCCCAAACGGTTACTGATATTAGAAATAAGCCAATAGACTTGAAAGAAAAATTAGAAGATAAGGTAGGCTTATTCACCCCCCCCCCCCCCCTCTAAGCCTACCTACAGCAGTTCCCGGGACCAACACTATACATCATAGTTGTTATGCAGGTACATCTGACAAAGAGTTAGTAAATTTAGGGTGAACCATTGACAAAATGACAAGCTCTGACTATAGTATGCTGAACATTCAGTTACTCGATACTAGGTCATGGGATAATAGGACGCTATACACTTAGACTCTAGATACCAAGCCATTGGATGCTAAGCTACTGGAAATCAAGAGCACTTGTCATTGAGTCAATAGAAAAGGTAGAAGAACTCAAAAGGAATAGATAAAATTCTGATAAAGAGAAACGCTAGATACCAGGACATTGATAACTAGCTTGCTGAATAGTAGGATGCTGGACATCAGGATGCTAGATACCAGACTAATTGGAAATTAGGTCGCTGGGTGGTAGGACGTTAGATATCAGGATGCTAGATACCAGGGGCTGGAAACTAGATCGTTGAACACTAGGTCGCTGGGCAACAGGAGGCTAAATACCAAGAAGTTGGACACTAGATCGCTGAACACCAGGTCGCTGGGTATCAGGATGCTAGATATCAATGTACTGGATGCTAGATTACTTGACATCAGAATTTATCATCATGACACTGGATAAAGGGATCTCTTGGATGTTACAAGTCAAAAGCAGTTACTGAGGAAATATCTCTTGGTAACTTGCGTATATTTAAAGGAGATCACCTTTTCCAGAAATAGACTACCTTTTCAAAAACCCTAAAAGAATTCCAGCCGTGCGATCAGCAGAATCCAAAGGTGGAGATCAAGCAGTTGACCACGTCATCTCAAACAAAGGAGAAAAGACATAAAGCTGTGGAAACTATCAACACCTTTATTAGAAACCGGCGGAGCAGTTAATGAGATATCGGAAGATCTAAACTGCAACAGGGAGTATCTCTATCCCTATAAATACATGCACTCTTATTCTTCATAAAGCATAAAAAAATATCTTCTCCCTTTCTTTCATCCTTATGTTCATCATGGAACCTGATTGTTGGAAACCCTTCTCTTCATCTCTTCCAAAAGACACATTCTCTGCAAATAATCAACTAAGCACACCTCAAACCTCATATTTTCACCTCTCACGCTTAACACTTGCTAAACAAGTCTTCCTAAGAAGACTTGATCTTCTAGCATTCTCTCCTTACCTCAGCTTTAAGGGAGCCTGAGGGCAAGCACCTAGGTTCTCCTCTTAGAGGACAGAGAAAGAATAAAGGATCCTTCTCAAGTCACCCCCGAGTGTAAGCTCATTTTTTATGATGTCAAAAAGGAGAAAGAAACTGCGAAGGATCATGGAAGATCAAAAGTCTTCCATGGAGGAAAAGAGAAGATTCCAACCCGTCCACAAGAAGTTGTTGGAAGGGAAATGGATGATTCCTGCTTCCAAGGATTTGAGCAGAGGATACAGCAGGAGGAGTTAGTGAGGTTATGAAGAATAAAATACAGCAGCAAGCTACTGTGTCATTCTCTCCATCTTCTCAGATCTCTTCTTCTGCTTCACTACTCTCTTCCGAAGAAGCCTCTTCTCCTTACCTTTAATTCTCTCTCTCTCTTTAGACTAAGAGGAAAATCAATTGGGAACAGGCCTTTGCACCCAAAAACGGTAAAAGCTAGAGAAGAAAGAAGACAGCAAGAAGCTAAAAGGGGAAAAGAAACAAAGGAAAGAGCAAGAAGAATAGAAGAATGAATTTAGATAGGATGTTTATTGTAACTTTGCTTACTGCATTGTAATGTACACGTTTTATCTTAATAAAATATCTTCTGTTCTTCAAAAAGTTCATTCCTTGTGTCATTTCTTTTAGATTTATATGTGATTTATGTATGAAAGTAGTATGCCCAAATAATGTCATACTTTAAATATGCTTTCTGTGCTTGAGAGGTCATAATCTTTTGATCTTTTATAAAGGTTTTGTCATCATCAAAAAGGGGGAAATTGTTGGATACATTTGTAGAATGTTTTGATGAGATAAATCCTTAAAGTAACTCTAATATGCATAACCAATATAAGGATAGGTTACTACAATAGAGTTACCACAGAAGATTAAAAAGAAACAGAGAAAGTGTCAATGGAAGGATACTGAAGAGAAAGGTTATAAAGAATCGGATGAACTAATAAGAATACTATTGATTTCAGGAAGCTATTAGGTTGGTCTCAAAACTGTTGTAGGTAGGCTTAGGGGGGGTGAATAAGCCTACCTTCTTTTTCAACTTGTTCTTCTAACTCTTTCGGCTCACTTCTAAGATCAGTAACCTTTTGGGAGGTTACTGATTAGAGTGGTTTGCGGAAGCTTAATACTGAACCGAGTAGAAGTTGTGCAGTTTTATAGGAGAGAGTATATGTGTGCATGTAATGCAGTAAGTAGATAAAGACACAAGGATGTATAGAGGTTCGAAGGTGGAGTAATCCTTATGCGTCCTCTCTTCCTCCACTCAGGAGAAAACCTTTGTTAAGCTGGTTGAATTACATAGACCTATCTATTACAACCCACTCTTAACAGGTAAGCAGCAAGCTTCTCACACAGATACTTGCCTACTTTCCCTGATCTACACAGGATCCTATTCTATCCACCCAGGGTCCTCACTTTCTCTCCTAGAAAGTGGTAAACTCAGCAGGACATTACTCCTCACACTGAGTACTCCGAGATAACCTTTTAGAGAGGTTTATCTCCTTCTTCTTCAAATGGGTGCAGCAAGTTTGGCCTTCGTATGCAGACTGATTCTGCTGAAGCTTGCTGCTGACTGGTAGACTGAGTGTGTGTCTTCTTGGGATGTAGAGTGTTCGAGCTTTACTTCTTTTCATCTGCTCTTGTTGAATACTCTTTTCTCTAAGGATTTCCCTCTCTTTCTGCACTTCGCTCTTTTACAATCTTCTCTTTTCTTTTGCTCTTCTCTATGTGAGCTTTGATATTCTGATGTGCTCACGTCTTCTTTTTTGCACATTCTGTGCTTCTCTCACACACGCCCCCTTTTTCAGTCTTTAGTCCTCCTCTTTATAGGGTGTGAAATCTACCCATTGAAGGTAGACAGATTTCTAACATTGATGCGCCGCACTCCTGACACACAACAGCTTTTCACTTTCCACTTGTCTTCTTCCGGTTGGCTCCTCTTCTCTTTTCTCTCTACCGGTAACTTCTTGTGTCTATCGGTAAATTTAACTTTTCTCCCCATGCCTGCTCTGCAGCTTCCTCCTCTAGCTTCACTCTAGAGCTTCCTTCTTCTGGCTTGCTCATTCAGGTGGCTTCGAGGCTTCTGTAGCATACTACCTATGCAGTATGCTTTCGGCATGGTCTTCTCAGGTAGCTTCTTGGCTCGCTGCATCATTCTTTGGCGAACCTCACCAAAGCAGAACACAGTGGGACAGGAAGCTACCTGGAAGACCATGCCGAAAGCATACTGCACAGGCCGCAAGCTACAGAAGCCTCGAGCCACCAAAAGGAGCAAGCCGGAAGAGGAAGCTCCAGAGTGAAGCCAGAGGAGGAAGTTGCAAAGCAGGCATGGAGAGAAAGTCAAAGTTACCGGTAGACACAAAAAGTTACCGGTAGAGAGAAAAGATAAGAGGAGTCAATCAGAAGAAGACACGTGGAAAGCGAAAAGCTAGCGTGTGTCAGGAGTGCGGCGTAGAAATGATGGAAATCTGTCTACCTTCAACGAGCAGATTTCACACCCTATAAAGAGGAGGACTGAAGATTGAAAAAAAGGGGGAGTGCGTGAGAGAAGCACAGAATGTGCAAGAGAGAAAAGAAGTGAGCACATCAGAATATCCAAGCTCACAGAGAGAAGCGCAAAATAAGATAGAAGAGCTTAAAAGAGATAAGCGTAGAAGAAAGGGGAATCCTTAGAAAAGAGAGTGTTCAAGGAGAGCTGATGAAAAGAAGAAGAGCTCGAACACTCCACACCCCAAGAAGACGCACACCCAGTCTACGAGTCAGTAGCAAGCTTCAGCAGAATCAGTCTGCATACGAAGGCCAAACTTGCTGCACCCAGTTGAAGAAGAAGGAGACAAACGTCTCTAAAAGGTTGTCTCGGAGTATTCAGTGCAAGGAGTAATGTCCTACTGAGTTTACCACTTTCTAGGAGATAAAGTGAGGACCCTGGGTGGGTAGAGTAGGATCCTGTGTGGGTCAAGGGAAAGTAGGCAAGTATCTGTGTGAAGGCTTGCTACTTACTTGTTAAGGGTGGGTTGCAATAGATAGGTCTATGTAAATCAACCAGCTTAACAAAGGTTCCCTCCTGTGTGGAGGAAGAGAGGACGTAGAAAGATTACTCAACCTTCGAACCACTATACATCCTTGCGTCTTTATATGCGTACTGCATTTCATGCATACATACACTCTCTCTTATAAAGCTGTACATCTTCTACTCGGCTCATTAATAAGCTTCCGCAAACCACTCTAATCAGTAATCTCCCAAAAGGTTACTGATATTAGAAGTGAGCCGAAAGAGTTAGAAGAAAAAGGGAAAAAGAAGGTAGGCTTATTCACCCCCCCTCTAAGCCTACCTACAGCAGTTTTGGGACCAACACGTTGTGTTCTGCTTTGGCGAGGTTCCTTCCAGTAGCTTCCTGAAGTCAATAGTATCCTTATTAGATCATCCGATTCTTTATAACCTTTCTCTTCAGTATCCTTCCATTGACACTTTCTCTGTTTCTTTTTAATGTTCTGTGGTAACTCTATTGTAGTAACCTATCCTTAGATTGATTATGCATATTAGAGTTACTTTAAGGATTTGTCTCATCAAAACATTCTACAAATGTATCCAACAAGGACCAAGAAAAAAAAAAGGAGCAAAAATAGAAGACTCAAA
Organism: Scutellaria baicalensis; assembly: GCA_005771605.1. Taxonomy (NCBI): domain Eukaryota; kingdom Viridiplantae; phylum Streptophyta; class Magnoliopsida; order Lamiales; family Lamiaceae; genus Scutellaria; species Scutellaria baicalensis. The sequence continues at coordinate 11,693,366 of CM016729.1, forward strand.
AAAAAAAAAAAGCAAAAACAAAAGACTCCAAGAAAATAAAAATAAAATAGAAAAGGAGCAAAAACAGAAGATTGCAAGAAAATCAAAAAAAAAAAAAAGAGCAAAAACAGAAGACTCCAAGAAAATAAAAAAAATTAAAAAAAAATAGAAAAGGAGTAAAAAGAGAAGACTCGAAGAAAAAAAAAAAACAGAAAATGAGCAAAAACAGAAGTCTCATATTTACTTTTACCTAAGGGAAAACTATAGTATGTTACAACAACTTTTATCAAAGGTTTTGTCATCATAAAAAAAGGGGAAATTGTAAGAAGAAGCTTTGTTGTATCTTGATGAGACAAAACCCGCTGTAACCTTACTATGCTTAATTGTTTGTATTTTCCCATTTTTCTACTTCATTTCTAAAAAGTAGCAAAAGTCTGCCTCGAAGTCTTCCACTAAAATCTAGAGTTTCAAGTTGTACGCAACATGGAGAGAAAGAAGTCTGCATATAACGAGCTACACTTGGAAGAGCTTAAGGAGAACTGTTTTGCTGCATGCTGCACGCTGGAGACTGCAACCTACTGGATGTAGTGAGTCTGGATATAGCAACCGTCAAGAAGTTGCAACAACTGAAGAAAGACATGACAAGTGGAGTTAACATTGAAGAACTCAACATCCGCCGCATGTTCTCTGATGATATGAGGAAACATCAACTTCAATTGAAGGTGCAGTGCTCGACAGGTCGAAGCATAAAGGACAAATACAAGGACGACGAGCAAATGGAGAGCTGCCACCTGGCCTGAACAACAGCCTGCAAACTGCAATAGAAGGACAACCACAATTAATGGCACTGAAGCATAAAGAGGAGGTTGTCTCCACCTTTTTCAGGAGCACATTAATTAGGGGGTACCTTGAAGATCAAAACGATCAAGGTAGAGGAATGTTGACCATCCAGATCGAATCAAACAAGAATATGCTTGAGCATGAATGGATCAACGATCAGGATGCAGCAGCCGAAGAGATGAGCTGAAATGAAGACGCATGGAATGTGCATCCTTCAACTGGCGCATTCCAGCAACTATAAAAGGAAGGAGTGAGGCTGAAGGAAAATGGGGACTGAAATTTTGAATCACGCACTAAACTTCTAGCATACATCGATCATCAAGCTTAAAGAAATATCCAACATTTTCAGTTCCTCACTCAACCCGAAGCAGAACATTCTACCCTTGAAGATATTTAGAGTGTTCTACCTTCACCACAGTTGAAGAAATCGTTTTCAAACTTTTAAATATTGTGTGTGTAGGTTGTTTTATTTTTTGGTGTCCACAGTTGATATGAATAGTTTCCTTGCTGTGTGTTTTGATCCTTGAGAAGGATAACATCCTGTGTGGATCCTGTCTAGTTGCTGAAACCTAAGAAGGGAGTAAGAACTTTAGTAGGCTTGATATGTCCGTAGAGTTGTGTTTAGTAGGTAAAGTCCTGCAAATCTAAAACCTCTAGTGGATATCCTCCTTGTGAAGGAGAAGAGAGGATGTAGAAGGCTTACACCACCTTCGAAACTCTATAAGTCTTGTGTTATCTTTACTGCTTTCAGCATACATCTTTATATACTTGATGCACGCATCCTTAATGGCTTTAATGTACCTATGTGTGAACTAGTCTGTTAACTTATTAGTTAAAAGACTTAGTATATTTGCTGAACTCTCTATCAATTTACAATTGTGCTGTGCATAAAACTCTGAAAGTAAGTAGGTTGCAGCAACTAGTTTACTGCAAGCAGAACACTTAAACTACTAATTTGTTGCAAGCAGCGATAGCTTACAGCAGGTTGCAGCGATAGAAATAAAAGAACGAAAAGTGAAGAGGTTCATTCACCCCCCTCTGTAACCACTTGGGACCAACAATCGACCAATTTCTCCAACTCTATTTACATTCCCATCAACTCAGGTACTTTTCACCTAATCACTTCTCATTCAAGCTTCACAATCATATAAAATAGGTAGGCTCAAAAGATAAGGATAATTTACACGATTATTCGGCTAGTCACAGAAATAAGGTTAAAGACTCAAAGAGGCTAACTAGGGAAAATCATGAATTTGGTGGGAAAATATTTGGCTAAGTGACTTATAAAATCAAAGATGACCTTAGATCATTTTCAAAACATCAAACGTACATGTGGTCTCAAAGGAGATACCAAAGCAAGTTCTAGAGATATATACGAGAAAATTGATACTTACTCAATAAAGAAAACAAGACTTGGTGTAATGTCAAGTCAAAGCTCAAAATCTCACTCGGCTTGTTTTCATACTCCTCAAAACACACAATCATTTCATGCTAAAAAATGTTCACCAAAAATTCAGAAAATCCCAACTCAATCAAGAAAGATATCAATCAAGTTCATTCAACTCAATTCATGTTTTTCAAAGATCAAGAATTTATATCACATTTTTTCACAAAATCAAAAGATCATCAATCATCCTAAAAAAAATCTAACCTAAAAAAATCTATCTAAAAAACAATAAACCTGCTAAAGCAATAAAATCCTAAATGCAACTAAAATGCAATGCAAAAATCCATTGTCACTTTCCTTTGATCTCACAATCGTCCCCCCCAAACTTATTTGTCATTAATTCCAAAGAAGACAATTAATAAAATGATCAAAAGAAAAAATGCAAAGGAAAACTCACAGACTTTTTTGTTTCTTCCTTTTCTTCCAATTGGATTGCATCTCAATTAGTGTGAAATTTGATGGCATCATCCAATCACACAATTTTGCACACTTCAACTATTTTTCCAATACACCTACAAAAGGAATTTTAAATTTAATTTTCTCAAAAAATTCAAAATTTTAGCAAATTGATCATCACACTCTTTCTTGTGAACTTTTTGAGGGGAAAAAATATAAGTGATAGTAAGAGAAAGTATAGAGTTAGGAATTGATTTAGGCTTCTCAGCCCCTTTTTGTTCATCTCTATGGACTTCTTTCTCCACCAGAATATTTTTTCTCTCGTCTTCAATTTCCTTCTCATCTTCAACTAGCATGTTGGGCTCATCCTTCTTGGTTTCACTGATCAACATTATGGTCATACCTTCTTCAGTTGGATATAACTCGACGGTACTTGGATATGACTCCTCTTGTTGTTGATTTTCAAGAATAGTGGCTATCTGTCCCACTTGCATTTCCAATGATTTGAAACGAGCATCTATTCGAGCTTCCATGTCTTTGAAACGCTCATCCGTTCCTTTAATGAATTCTCTCACCAAATCTTCAAGTGTTGTTTCCTTGGCTCATCAAACCCCCCATTTGTGATAGAAAATCCCCTATTTTGGAAGTTGTTGTAATATTGTTTGCCTACATAATTGATGTCTTCAACCTCCTCTTGCTGTGCAAAATCACAACTTTGATTCCAGAAATTTTGAACAGGTGCAGTACGGGAAGCTAAAACTTGTCTTGTAAGAACTGATATCTGTGCAGTTAAAGCTACTAATTGATCTTGATTTTGAAATCCAACTGTTTTTTCGTATGTAGTCCTTTCAGATGGCCACTGATAGCTATTTATTGTCAGATTGATGCACGAAGTTGGTCCCAAGTGGTTACAGAGGTTCGGGGGGGTGAATGAACCTCTATCCTTTTTCGCTTTTTACCTCTCTTTCGCTGCAACCTGCTGTAAGCTATCGATGCTTGCAGCAAGTTATCTGTTAAGTGTTCTGCTTGCAACAAACTTGTTGCTACAGCCTAACACCTTCAGAGTTTTGCACAACAGAAGTATTGTTTGAAAGAGAGTTCAACAAATAAAACAAGTCTTTTAACTATTTAAGTTAATTGACAATTTTAAGTAGTATGCACAGATAAGCCATATGAATGCATGCAACAAGATAATGAGAGATGTGTGCTGAAAGCAGTAAAATAAACACATATGTAAGCCTTCTACATCCTCTCTTCTCCTTCACAAGGAGGATATCCACTAGATTTTTAGATTTACAAGATTTTTCTCCTACTAAACACACTCTAAGGATTCTACACTAGCCTACTAAAGTTCTTACTCCCTTCTTAGGTTTCAGCAACTAAACAGGATCCACACAGGATGTTGTCTTCAACAAGATCAAAACACACAACAAGGATTTAATTCCTATCAATTGTGGACACCTAAATAAAACAACCTACACACACACATATAAAAGGTTTATACAAAACTTCAACTGTGGTGAAACAAAAACAATCTGAATCTTCAATGGTAGAATTTTTTGCTTCGGGTTGAGTGAGGGACTAAAAAGAGTTGGATATATCTTTATGCTCTATAATCGTTGTAAGCTTGGAAGTTTAGAGTGTGATTCTCAAAATTTCAGTTCTCTTTTTCTTCTCAGCCTCACTCCGTCCTTTTATAGTTGCTGGTATGCGCCAGTTGAAGGGTGCACATTCCACACGTCTTCATTTAAGCCCATTTCTTCTGCTGCTGCATCCTGACCGTTGATTCATTCACGCTCACGCATATTCCTTTTTGATTTGATAGGGACGCTCAGCATTCTTCTTCCATGATCTTCATGATCTTTAAGGTACACCCAATTTAATGCGCACCTTGAAAAGTAGGAGACAAACTCCTCCTTATGTTTCAGGGCCATTAATTGTGACTATCGTTTTCGTTACAGGTTACAGGCACTTGCTCAGGCCAGGTGGCAGCTCTTCATTCGCTCGTAGTCCTTGTATTTGTCATTTATGCTTCAGCCTGTCGTGCACTGCACCTTCAACTGAAGTTGATATTTCCTCGTATCAGCTGAGAACATGCAGCGAGTGTTGAATTCTTCGAGGTTTATCCTGGTGGACATGTCTCACTTCAGTTGCTGCAACTTCTTCTGTATTATTGTATCCAGACTCACTATATCCAGTAGTTGCAGTGTCCATCTTGCAACATGCATCAAAGTGGTTCTCCTTCAACTCTTCCAAGTTTAGCTTGCTGTATGTAGACTTCTTCTTTCCATGTTATATACAGCTTGCAGCTTTAAGTTCCAGTGGAAGACTTCAGAGCAGACCTTTACTACTTATTGAAACTAAAAACTAAGTGGAAAAATAACCAGTAAGAACATAGTAGGTTACAACAGGTTTTGTCTCATCAAAATGCATCAAGGGTTCTTCTTACACACGACCTGAAAATCCACGAAATAGTATCAGATAATCCCTAAAAAAAATCCTAGATTAAAATCAAAAGAAGAATTCAAATATCAATTATCCTAAATTCTAGTCCCCAACAACAGGGCCAAAAACTTGTTCACCAATTTCTTTAGGCTACTACCGCAAGTGTACGGTGTAAGCAAGGTCAATCTCACAGAGACTATTATCTAGGAACAATCGATTACCCAAATTCAACCCCTAATTTTATCTAGGCTATCAGATATCAAATATTTCAAATAAACTATACTAAAACAAAAACAGATAAGATCCACAGAGACAAACATATATAACTGAGACAGGTTCTAGAATATGCTTTCATCTAATTCTCATCATGATATCACTTGACCAATCCAATTACTGATTAATTATCCTACATGAGCAATCACAAATATCGAATTAAAAGCTCTCTCGAGTTAGTTAATCGGTTGATTATTATGCTAGTAGAGATATCTTTACTCGATCTGATAAAGCAAAACAACTCCCAAAAGCACCTAGGAATTTAAAATCTCATCACATAGGCCATTAATCTCTCGATCTAATGCATCCTACATGTCATGTGTTTACTATTCCATAGTTAAATCTTCTCTCTCGAATTTTGACTTAATTACCCAAATGTGCACAATTACCGGCCGGACAATCAAACAAGCAATCAAACTATAAACACATCAATAGGATAAAAAATAAAAAAATTGAATTGCAATCAAAGATCCATCAAATTCAAATTAGGTTACTAGCACATTCTAGAAACTCATGGAAAACTAACTAGACATAAATATCAACAAACTCATAGACAAGATTGAAAATATCATATGAAACTGAAATACAATAAAGGAAAGATAAAGAAAAACTCTATATGAACGATGATCTCTCGATTCCTCGATCTTTGGAGTCTTATTCTCCTCTCCGAATGCTCTCATAATATGTGTATCTCTCTCTATAAATGCTTCTCCTACCCTAAGAATCATCCTCCCTTATTTTTGGGATGAATTTGAGTATATATAGCATCTTGGAGGTCTCCTAGATGGTTTAGAAGTGTGAGATACGTCAAAATCCAAGTTTGGGACGAGATAAGAGTCTCTTGGACACAACCGTGTCCCAGGACACGGTTAACCATGCAACGAAACAAATGTTTCTGCGTAGTGGGACACAATCGTGTCTCAAGACACGGCCGTGCGCTGGTGCACTATAACGAATTTGACTTCGAGGTCTTCATGAGAGTTGTTGGTCTGAAGTTAGCTTTCCAATGCCACAAATTTCATCTCAATAGTCCTTGCCTGTGGGTCCGAGCCCCTATTCAGCCCAGACGTAGCATTGAGTCGTGTGGAAACGAGCTCAAGCTAGAGTGTTGTATTTGACTTCTTTGTTTTCGAAAAAGATTTTATTCATTGTGGAATTTTTTACAATGAATTGGGTAATAGAAGTCATCGCCTATCCTTGTCTCCCTACTGATAGTATTTCTTCAATAGTTCTACATTCCAGGGTTGTTGTTGTGTGTTGTCTTCTATGTCCTCGATCTGGTAATATCCCTTCGTGAGGATTTTTGAGATGTGATATGGGTCTTCCCATGTTGGGTTGAGGGGTCATGCGTTGGCTTCGTTTGTGTGTTGGAGCAACTTTCTTAGGACCAGGGCGCCTACCTTAAGTTTTCAAGGTTTTTACTTTTGAGTTGTAATACCTCTCACTCCTTTGCTTGTAGATGGTGTTCTTCATCTCAGCTTCTATCCTCTTTTCCTCGACTAGGTCGAGTCCTAGCAGGAGCGTCTTTTCATTATTATCTTCTTGAAAGTTTTGCACTCGCCAGGTCAGCATGTCTTATTCAACTGGGATCATGGCTTCCATCCCAAAGCCTGTGAGTGGAGTTTGTGAGTGGAGGTTTTCGGGGTGGGGTGGGTGTATCTGTGTTTAGGGTTGAATCGAAAATGTATGTTTCGGTTTCATTATTTTTGCTCTGGGTGTTGTGATTTCTGGTTCATTTTTCCGATTGGATGATATCGGGTAGATTAATTTTTGAAACTTTTTTAATTTTCAAACTCGGCTTGATTTTTCATTTTCTACTTAAACACAAAACTTGTGTTTTCTTTTTTATTTCTTCTTCAACGAGATTGAATGAATTTAGTAGATGATATTTTTAGATGATTTTGATTCTTGGGTTTTCGGCTAATTTTTAGGGTTTTAGGTTTCCTAAATTAGGGAATTAGGAAGTTAGAGATTTAGGGTTTTATGAAATTTGGGAATTAGGGTTTTCCTCATCTAGGGATTTAGGATTTCAGGAATTAGGGATTTAGGGTTTTCCTCATCTAGGGATTTAGGGAATTTGGGGATTAGGGATTTAGGGTTTTAGGAATTAGGGATTTAGGGTTTTCTTCATCTAGGGATTTAGGGAATTTTGGAATTAGGGATTTAGGGCTTTATCAATTTTGGGAGTTGGGGTTATATGGTTTAGGGAATTTATGATTTTTATTTGTTTTGTTTCTTAATGGGTTTAGGGAATTATAGGGATTCATGCTTATTTCCTTCATGAATACACTGCTGATTTTATGCATTCATGTGAGTTTATAAACAGTTATAGATTTATAGATTTGTATGACAATCATGACAATATGTATGATTGTATTCTGAATTTATACAACATTCATGTTGAATACATTTATGCATATTTATGTTAATATGACTGTATTTTTAAATGAGGAATTCTGATTGTGGTTTCTGAATTCACAAATGTATATTATATTTTATTGTATTGTGATGAATGTTTCATTTAATAGGGTATTAGTTTAATTAAATTTGTCTGCTCTGTTTTATTTCAAGATTATGGGTGATGATGGTGATTATTTTATATTTGATGCTTCGATGGGGGTAGTTTTAGGATGTTGTCTAAGCTAAGATATGTGGATGGGTTGAGAATACACATACCACCTGTGAATACGGATACCTTTTTCTTTGACAATTTACTGAAGATTTATAAAGAATGCAATGGTAAGAATTCAAATGTAGAAGTGTATTCATGTTCACTCGGGGTAGATCTTGATAAGGGGTTGAAGTTGATTAGAGATTATCAAACCGTGATGTCACTGTTCAAATAGTACAAGGGCTTGTCTTGTGATTCCCTAGTATTTTGAGAACCATCCAGGTCCTCTTCTCGCTATGGATAGTGAGGGTAATTTGATATCCACCCAAGAGTCAGTTCCCTCAATCTGTTATGAGGTAGAAAATGATGAGGGTGTTGGGGCTGCTGAGGTTGTGGGAGAGGTTGGTGCAGGGGGAGAGGGGCTTAAAGGAGAGATTGGTGCAGGGAAAGAGGGGCTTGAGGAGAGAGGTTTTGTAACGCCCCGTTTCTTTAGAAAAATAAAATCTTACTTGGGCGTTAATTTGCATTAGAAATTGCCTCTTTCAATAATAATAAAGATAAAAAAAATCAGGAATAATTGAGAAATATTATTCCATAAAACATTGTTATGAAATATGAATTTTGGGAAAATGCAGCGGAAACGATTTTCTTGAAATTCCTTTCTTTACAAACAAACTTTTAATTCCATGAACGGAGTTATAGAAATAAATCATTTACATAAGTAAATATATTTTGGAATTTGTAAAATAAAACTCTTTATTTAAAATCTTCTTTGACCTTGATAATATCGACTACCAGCATGCCACGTTCGCGTACCCTGTCCTAAACATTTAAACATATAGGGGTGAGTGTGCGAAAGAAATACTCAGTGGAGGTAAAGGCACATACATCAAACATTTAGACATTTAACATCGGAAAACATAACATCTGGAATACATTGCATTTCCCCGGGACTTTCAGCCCGGTGTACTTCGGAGTTTTACATCCAACGTAAACTTTCTTCGGAACTTTCCACATAAACTATAAGAGGCCATAATTGAAACCTCGAACATAAGAGGCCATATTTGAAACCTCGGACATAAGAGGCCATATTTGTAACCTCGAACATAGCGGGGCCACGTCTGAAACTCCTACATACGCATACACATACACACATAATTGATTGAAGAGGAACGCTGAACGTCAACGTCCAATTCAATCACAAGTAAGGACAATCAATTTGACCACATTTTGTACATAATTAATTGCGCACATTTTAACAGATAATAAAACATATAATTTACCCCCACCGTTGGTAGCTGGCGTTTGGTGACAGTTCCTTGTCTTTTAGGATGGTCCCTCATTCGAAATTCCTATAAAATATAAAATTCCGGGGTCTTAATATAATTCTGCAAAGTTCGGAGTCATGCTGTAATTTCTTTAACATCCAGGGGTTAATCTGTCACTTTAATGAAGTTTAGGGCTAAAACTAGAGTCTGCCAAATCTTAGGGACTAACTTGCAATATGCTAAAATTCCAACACTTAAATTATAAATACATTAAAGTTGTGAAAATGCAATTAGACCCTTGTGTTAAGTCAAATTTACAAAAAATAAGCCCCTGCCCCAAAATCACAAAGCAATCCCCTACTCATCCCTTCCCACCCCCACGCTGCCACCTCTGTTGTTGCCGGCAACGAACGCCGGGAGCCCTTCTTCTCCCAGCGCAGCCCGACGCCACCCGACACGGTGGTGCCATTCCCCCACTTCCACAGATATACGCACACATACACACACACTACATATATATACATACATCTCAGCCATTTCGCACACACACACACCCCACTGCAGCGCCGCCGACACAGCGGCGCCACACACACATCTTCACGGTGCTGCTTCAGCGGCGTCCAATTCCTGCAACGGTGACGATGATCGGGCGGCAGAGAAGGAGGGAAAACGCGACAGAGAGGGTGAGGGAGAGAGGGAGGGAAGAGAAGGAAGAAAGGGAAGGAGAGAGAGAGAAGCACGGCGGCGATGCTGCTGTTGCGATGGCATGACGGCGCCCGGCGTGGCGCCGCCCTCTTCTCCCGCGCACATCCGCTGCGCTGCTGCCCCCGACGGGAAAGAGAGAAAAAGAGAGGGAGACATGGAGAGATAGAAAATGATACATATATATATACATAAACAATAGATATAACATCTACATCAAGAACAAAATTTTGTAAATGAAAATTTACCCCTTTTTCTCAAATTTTCAGCAAAAGTCGAAGCAAAGAAAAGGAATGAAGAAGATGAAGATGAAATGGGAAGATGAGATATTTGTCCAAGTGCTTTATCCCCAAAAAATATACACGTGTATATCTATATATATATCAAAGTGTATGAGTTATAAAGTGGAAGCAAAAAAATCAACTTTTTCTTCTCAAATTACTTGCTAAGAGATGGGCCAAAAAATTGGACTTTTAAAATATGATTTGGATCCAATAAAATTTAGAATTTTGGGCTTTTAGTCAAGCAATTAAATAAAAATTTTCTTGCTAAAATCTCATATATATATATATATAATTAAATCTATTTTGGGTGTTATAGGTTTAGCCATGAGAGTGTTGGCACAGGAGAAGAGGGCTTCAGTGCTGAGGGTGAGCCTGAGTTGGGAACTGGTCAAGGTGTGGCTGAGGAGGATGAGGCTGAGGGTCTGGGAGGGGACGCTAAGGGTGTTAAAACTGACTTGGATGACTCTGTTGATGAGTCATACAAGGTTGGTAGTAAGAGTGATACATCATCTTCTTGCCCCTCTTGGATGTTAGAGAACTTTGAGGGGCCTAAAGATGATGACATCCTTGCAAATAGGTCTCCTGCACATGCTAGGTCTATGTTTAGGAAATGTAGACAAATGTTAAGGGAAAGAAAGAAGAGGAAAATGACAGAAGAGAGGGATCAAGAGGGAGCAGATTTGGGGAGAGAGGAGGCAGATTGGTATAGTGGGGAAGAGTTGGAAGGTAATCACCTAGGGGAGAAAGATCAAGAGTGGGTAGGTGGATATGGGTCAATTTGATTTGGTTGTTGTGATGAAATTTCCCACTAGGGAGGTCTTCAAAGAGGTGTTGCAGGACTGGTCAGTGAGAAGGGGGTATGAGTTGAAATTTATAAAAAATGAATCCAAAATCATAACTGCTAAGTGTAAGAGTGGGTGTGATTAGAGTATGAGGGCTTCTATAATGCAAGGGACAACTACTTTTCAGATTAAGACACTGAAAGGTAAACATACTTGTGCTTATAGGGTTCAAAACAATCAGGTTGATTACAAGTATTTGGCAAAGAGAATACTTGATGTAATCAAGAATAAACCAATTGAGTCCATCGTGACTTTGAAAAGCAGGATAAAAAGAGAGTGTGAGATTGAGTGTAGTATGCATAATGTTTATAGGGCAAAAAAACTAGCTCTGAGGTTGTTGAGTGTTGACATAGCTGAGCAGTACAACAGGATTTATGATTACCGTCAAACTGTATTGAAGTATAACCCAAGTAGTACACTTGTGGTTAAAGTTGATATGAATTTGAAGCCCCCTAAGTTCCAAAGGATGTACTGTTGTTTAGCACCAATTAAAGAGGGCTTCCTGAATTGTTGTAGATCAATCATAGGATTGGATGGGTGCTTCCTAAAGGGTTGCATGTTGGGAGGGATGGGAATGACAATATGTACTCCTAGTTATAGCCTATGTAGAAGTTGAGAAGTAGGACAGTTGGGAGTGGTTCCTGAAACTGTTGCTGGATGACATTGGATCTGCAGAGGAAAAAAGATGAACTTTTGTTAGTGACAGACAGAAGGGCTTGCTGGAGGTTATGAATGAGGTGGCACCCAACTCTGAGCACAGGTAATAAACTGTTTTGAGCTTTATAAACTATCATTTTTTGAGTTCTAAATGTGTTTAATTATTCTAAGAATGCTTTCTTGTTGATTTGGCATTTTTGTTTATAGGTTATGTCTGAAACACGTGTATAATATCTTCAAGGGCAAATTTAGGGGTCTAGAAATCAAAAAATTATTTTGGAAAGCTGAAAGTTCTTACAGTGTTAGGGGCCATCAAATTCAAAGATTAAGTGTGAAAAAGGGAGATGAGACCACTGCATATGAGTGGTTGAGTGGGGCAGAGTCTAAACACTGGGATATGTGTTTTTTTTCCCCTCATTCCAAATGTGATGTTATTGTGAACAACCTGTCTGAACCCTTCAATAGTTTCATTCTACTCTCTAGGGATTTGCCCATAATAGACATGTTTGAGTAGATAAGAAAGAGGTGCATGACTAGGATATAAGTCAAGAGGGCTGAGATGTTGTCATATCGGAAGAATATTTGTCCAAACATTGTAAAAAAAATTGAAAACCAGATGAAAGTGAGTAGAAATTGTTTTCCAAGTTAGGTAGGGGAGGGAAAGTATGAGGTGATGCATTTCTTAGAAAACCACGTAGTGAATTTAAAAGACAAACACTGCACTTGTGGTTTCTTTGAACTGTGTGGCTACCCCTGCTGTCATGCAATGACTTGCATAGGATTCCATAGGCTAAATGTTGAGGACTATGTGGGACACCTTCTTTAAAAAGGATGTTTATATGAGGGTGTATAGTCATAATATAAATCATGTCCGGGAATGCATGATTTTGAAGAGTCCACTTTGGGTCCAATAGCACCTCCTAATGTGAGAGTGAAGAGGGGTAGACCAAAGAAGAAGAGAATGCCTGATGAGAATGATGCTACTGAAGGAGTGAAAGCTTCAAGGAAGAGACTTACTCATACATGTTTCATATGCAAGCAACTGGGCCACAACAAGAGATCTTATCCCAACTAACCAAAAAAAGGTGATGTATCAACAAGTGAACAGGGGGCACAAGATCAGGTATTTAACTAATTTTAAAGACGATTTTCCCCATTGTTTATTTAATGCATCTACTGTTCATTTACTTTCCTCACTAATTTTTTGATGTATCTACTATTTAGGAGCAAAGTGAACTGGATCAAAATGTTGTGTTTGATGAGGACTTTGCACACTTGTTTGGATGGGCTCTCCATCAAGATCTGGTTCTAGTTCTTTAGGGTGGTCCAATTGGTTTCTTTATGCTCTTCATTATTTTTGGTAAAGTAAACTTATATGTTTCATTATTCTCTCATAAATTGTGACAACCACCTGTTAACCTCACACATCAGCAGTTCACTTAAGCATCAACAGTTGAGAATCCTACCCAACCTTCTAATGCACAACATCAGGTACTTTAAAACACTGTGCAACTGCTAACTTTTGCTTCTGTAATTTTACCTGTTATTTAAAAGGTGCATTGTTTTCATTATTTTAGCAGGTTCATGAGTTTGGAGCTCCTTCTGTAAGAACTCTAGAAAGCAGAAGAATCCCAAAAGAAGAAAAACAAGGAATGAATGAAAATGGTAGTATTTGAAGCTATATTGGTACATTTTGTGTAGCCTATACAAAAGGGTGTTAGTTGGTATATTTTGGGTACATGTTTTTGGTACAAACTGTGCAACCTATAAGTATTGTCTTTTTTGATACAATTGACTATTTTGGGATTTCTCTGTTTTGGTTGCAAAAAACACTATCCTTTTGTAGATGTTATGTATATATTTTGGGCACATATGGGCTAACTTGGGGATACAAATTTCTGTTTTTTGACACATATGTATTGGATGACAATTACTGGAATTAATTTCAAGACTAGTTTCACTTATTGCATTAATCAATTGTTGTTGCTTTTTTTTGTCTTTAATGTTGGTTTGAATCTTATGTTTTCTTGTGTTGTTTGCAATCTTGTGTTGTTGAATCTTATGTACATCTTGTCATGTATTTCTTGTGCATCAAATGTCCAATATTATGTTTTCATTTATTGTACTTCATTATCTTATGTTGTTGGGGATACAAATTCCAGTTTCATTTTGTTGGTTTAAATCACAAACTACACATGTCCAAGCCTAAGTCAAAATAAAGATGAAAACAGGTTTGCATATTCATAGTTCATAGTTCATAGGTGACAAATTACAGAAAACAGTCACAAATTGGTTACAATAATCGCAACTAATTACTAAGAAGTTGAAGTACTACTTGAGAATAACAATGATAAGAAGCACCAACACAATGAAAATAATTAGCTTGATAGTTACTTGGGATTTGTCAAACTTTTCAATCTTTATTGAGAGATGGTCGTATTTGGAGAGCAATTCTTTAGAATTATTGTTGACGGGAGAGTCCACTTCTTCGTCCAAATCCGGCATTTGCATTTCACTCAAATAATTCTTCCTTCCAATCGATGTGGGTTGAAGCCAAGCAAAAAACCCACATTGAGACGACCGACACGTGTAAAACAATTTGCCTATTGTAGCTTTGGATGGATCAGATAGTGTTACCTTCATGTTACGCTAGTTTGACCTTTATGTTATGTTAGTGTGACCTTTATGTTATGTTAGTCTGACCATCGTGTTATTTTTGTTCAATGGTTTTGAACTAAAAGTATGAAATTTGGAAATGAAGGTCACATTTACATAACACGAAGGTAACACTAATATAACATGAAGGTCACACTAACATAACACGAAGGTCACGACTAAAACTCATAAAAAAGTAAAGAGAGGCGGACTGAGCTGGCCCGCGCGGGGATCTTAGTGCACATGAGACTCACTCATTATATATATAAATAGATTTTTGTTGCATTTTTTATTTAGAGAAGGATATCCATGTGGAATGAAAAGGGCAACTAAATTTTCTAATGTAATTTTAAGATTATTTTTTATTCTAAAAAGTACTAAAAGTAAAATTTAAAAGCCAAATCATCAAATTTGGACAAAAAAGTCTGAATTGATGCGCTCTCGTGCAAATCACGTGGAATCTTAGTTCAAATAAGCAACTCAGGTTGAAATTCGTGAAACCCAACCACTTATCATCCTAAAGAGTGACTATTCTGTACACCAGTTGCACGGATCTAAAATCCGTGCAACCGAGCCACTCACCTCTTTACTTTTTCACGTGTTTTGGTCGTTACCTTCATGTTATATTAGTGTTACCTTCGTATTATGTTGGTATTACCTTCATTTCCAGATTTTATACACTTAGTTCAAAAACATTGAACTAAAATAACACGATGGTTAGATTTAACATAACATGAATGTCACACTAACATAACATGAAAGTAAAAACAATGTTAATCATACCTTCATGTTATGTTAGACTGACCTTCATGTTAAGTAGACATTAACATAACATGAAGGTAACACTATGTGGAGCGAACTTTGGTGGGCTTGAGCGCGCCCACCAAACGCGTGGGGGTGCGTTGGTCAACGTATTGACTGATTACACATGCATTCGAATGTAAAAAAAAAAAATTGTCATCCTAAATTGTCAGCTCAAAAAATTAAAGTTGAAATATGACAAACCACTAAAATTACGAATGGATTTGAGTAATAAATTCTAATAGAAAATGATTTGAATTCAAAATTATATATTTCTCCGAAAATATCCCCATTCTTGATCACCCCAAACCATTCTCTCTCTCTAAAAATGATGAATCTATCTGTATATCTATCTATATATAAAAGGAGGATAGTTGGTAATTTTGCCACTTTCCCTCCTAGAAATGTCAAATCAAGATTTTAGTTAATAAAAAATTGTAAAAATTAATGTAGTAGTTTTTTTTAAGGGAATTAATTATGTTATGTTGTAATATTTTCAATTAACATATTATAATTATATTCATTATCATTACTATTATTAATTAATTAATAGTATTATTATTATTATTATTATTATTATTATTATTATAGATAAATTATCATTATTATTATTATTTGTTGTTAACTGTTGCTGAATAATGTTTAATGTTGAACAATAATTTAATTCTTTTGTATTAACTATCATTACTTAATGTCTAAAATTATTCACATTCTCATTTAAAATTAAAGAAATTTTAAGATATTTTTGTAATTTTGAAAAAATGTTGTATATAGTAAATATTTCAAAATTTATATTGTTGATTGATCAATTTTGACCAATTCCAAAAATCATTAGCTTATCAAATTATTTATTAGACTAAGAAAAATATTCAACAAAAGATAAAAACAAATAGAATGTAAGTTTTCAAAATATTAAATTTCTTTTTTTTGCTAACTTATATTACTTAATGTTTATAATGATTCATATTATCAGTTTTAAAGTTAAATATATTCTAAAATATTTTTTATAATTATGAGAATGTTGTATATAAATAAATATTTCAAGATCGACTTATATTGTTAATTTGTCACTTTTAACTAATTCCAAAAATCATTGACTTATTAAATTATCTATCAAGTCATGAAAGAGATTCAATGAAAAACAAAAAACAAATAGAATGTAAACTTTCAAGTTGTTAATCTTTTTTTTTTTTGTTAACTAAAGTTACTTAATTTTTATAATTATTCTTATTATCAATTTTAAAGTTAAAATAAATTTTAATATAGTTTTTGTAATTATGATAAATTTTGTACATAAATAAAGATTCAAAACTTATACTGTCAAATGATCATTTTTAATTAACTTCATCATTGACTTATCAAATTATCTATCGAGCCAACGACCATAATTATTTTTTCAAAAAACAAATAAATAGAATATAAGCTTTCAATTTCGTTGCTTAAATTATTTATAATTTTGTATTCAAACCTTTTAATATTGTCAAAATAATATAGAATAACATATATAATTTGTGTTATTAGAATTTAAAATAACACGTTCCAAGAAAACAAATGCACAGAGAAGTTCAAAAAACACACGAGAGATAGGGACAACCAAATTCTACTTTCTTCAACTAAAACTCTACATTACCCAATAATTATTTTTAAATAATAAAATATAATTTTAAAAATTAATAAAAATATAATAAATATATTTCTATATCATACAACATTTAAAATAATAAAAATATATAAATAACTTTTAATACTATCAGAATAAATAATAAATTACACACTGCGTGGATGAAATACTAGTTTATATAAGAGACTTTTCAGCATCCGACTGCATAGCTGTGGCGGGAAGCAGCTCCACTCACACTCTACTTTTTCACTCCCCTTTTCCTCCATCTCCATATTCTTCTCATTACGCAGTGCAACCAAATCAACCATGTACAGGCTTGCAGCTAAAGCCGACCTCTTCCTTATCGCACGATGCCGCTCTCTCGCCTTCCTTCACTGCCCCTCTCTCCACCGCCCTTTCTCCCCCGCCGCCCCTCCGCCGCCGTAATTCGCTATAGTTTTTTGTTTTCGATTTTGTAACTGTAGTGAAATCTCTCTGCATCTTCAAAATGAGCATGAGTTTATATTTTTAGGGGTTATTCTATTTGGCGTTTGAGTATGGTTTTCTTTGTTTTTATGGTTGAATGCGAAAAAAGGAATTGATTGCATAAGAAATTGACTGACTGGAAATGACTTGTACATAGTGGTTGGAAGATGAAGCTTGCTATGGATCGTGAATTCTGTTACTGTCCTCAGCGGAAAATGCATGGACATTGTTGTTTTAATTTGATTTGAATGAGAAATCCAAGATTTCTTTTTAATAAAAAGATTGCATTACTCCTTACTTGTTTTAATGATGTGAATTGATGTTTGCTTACTCAATGAATTAGTTATGTTGGTGAATTTATGATTTCAGTATCTGACAATTAACTTTGCATGATTGCTTGACAATGGTCACTAGAAAGACATGTAAAAATGGTGGGAAACCTTCTTATTTGGCAAGTAGCATAGCATTAATACTTTTGTGTTTATGGTGTGATTTTATCTAGTTAGAAAGCATTATTCTCGACTTCTTGACTGTGGTACTGGTCTGCTTAACAGTTTTAACATGCCATAGTATATTTTGGAAGTTGTGTTAAAATATTTTTCTTTCTCGTTGTTGATATAGCCTTCCTGAACAATACTTTATTGGATTTTTGAGCTTATTTTGTATACGTACCTTTTCTTTTGAGAACATGATATGCAAATTTAATGCGAATTTTTCTCTGCCAACAGTACGAGGCAGCTTGAGCGCATGTTTTGCTTCAAACAGAGAAAGTTTTATACAAAAGCAACTAGAAAACACAAACAAGCAAAAATTTCCATTGAAGAAAAAGACTATGCTCATATTATTTGGTGGAAAGAGGTTAGATACATCTCTGTCTTCTTAGTCTTCTGCAACAATATGTTAGAGCTTATTAGATTTTGTGCCTTGATTCAGAGATTGCAGATGTGCAAAAAGCCTTCTTCTGAAATGCTGGTAAAAAGGCTCGCGTTTCTTAATTTATTGGGTGTTGATCCTAACTTAAAGAATGGAACGTAAGCACTAAACCTCTCTTTGCATTTGCTGAAAATGTTGTTTATTTCTTATACCATGTGCTATTTCGACCTTCAGCTATTTATGCTTTGTTATGTAACCAAATAATATAACAACTGTAAAAGTGTGCTTGATGGAGTCTGTGAACTGAAAACTTCTCGGCCAGGCCCAGAACTAATAGTTATTAATTACTGATATTTTTTTTGAATTCTCAATTGTAGGAAGAACTATGATTTCTCTGTATATGCTCTAATATATATTTACACACCTTTTAGATTATTACTCAACATTAACACTTCTTGATATTTTTGAAGATTTTCAATAGGCTCTTCCTATCATCTTATGTTGATACTTTGCTTTTGGTTCTTTCACTCCGAAAGAAGTGCATCTGGAAGTTCCATCGCTCCCTGGAGAGCTAATTGCAGCAGATGAATGTACCAAATTATTCTTAGAATTGTTGCATTTACTCCACATATGCTCAACATAAAATAGATAGTGGATTTGCTAATATTTTTATTTGGATTTTCATGTATTAGACATAATTTATATTTCTACCCAGTTTCAATTGCAATTTTATTTGATGTATGAATGTGATATGTTAGAAAGACTACCATGACCATGATAACGGAATTATATTTGAGAATTTTCTTTCTTAATTACATTGCAGCCTCAAAGAAGGAAATCTTAATTGGGAAATGTTGCAATTCAAGTCAAAGTTTCCACGTGAAGTTTTGTTATGCAGAGTATGTACTTGATTTTTACCTACCTGTTTGCACTGTTTCTATTTTTTTTTTGTACATTTGAACTTTGATTTTGTATGCCCACCCACCAAAACTGTACAATTATGATAACCATGTTGTTTTGACTTCCTTCTTCCCTCAAGGTTGGAGAGTTTTATGAGGCGATTGGAATTGATGCCTGCATTCTTGTGGAGTATGCTGGGTTAAATCCTTTTGGTGGTTTACGTTCAGACAGCATTCCAAGAGCTGGTTGCCCTGTGATGGTAATTCTTTATAATATTTATTTTTGCCTCTTATATTTACTTGAATGGAGAGATATTATCTCAAATATTTAGTTACAATACTATTTCAGTGCCTCTTAAATTTGATGAACTATCACTCTGCTGAAATCTATTTATGAATTTTTCCTATACTTGATTTCATGTTATCTATTATCCTTTGCCACATTTGCTCGCAAGCTGATGCTCATCCTATGCAGTAAAACTGTTTTATCTCATGCTATGTGTGATCTGTTATCAACTGAGGGACCCTGTTTGGTTTAGGTTTCTTTTCTTTGTCATGATTACTTAGATAACAGTAACTGACTATATTAACCAGGCTCATTTACTTCTGATTGTCACCATATCTCTAGCTAGGAGTTAATATAATACTTTTTCTAATTTCCTTCTTGAGCACCTACCTTGTCTTGAGAATTCATGGACAAATGTTCCCATCCTTTAAAAATTGCTCTGTTGGGCTCCACATGTTGATATTTCACTTTTTTGTTTCTGCAGAATCTAAGACAGACATTGGATGACCTGACACGTAATGGTTTCTCTGTAGTGAGTATTGTGGCTTCAAATATTGCTGTGTTAGCCTTGAAATTATGGTTTAATTATCCATCAATGCCTACCTCCTTGGGAAAGGAAAAAAGAATAACTTGGATCTTCTGAAACATTCTTGTCTCTTATTCTATCATGCTTCTTACATAGATTCGATAATTTAGAGAACTTTGCTTTTGGATTTGTAGTGCATAGTTGAGGAAGTCCAGGGTCCAACTCAAGCTCGCACGCGTAAAAGTCGTTTTATATCTGGGTAATATTGTATATTTACTTGATCTTAAGATTGTCTTCGCTCTATTTGTTGTTTGGTTGTCATTTTAATGTATTGTGCCTATGCTAGTAGAATTTTGTCTTCTCGTAGAGGGGGTGAGATGGGCGCTGTTAAGGTGTGCGCCTTTTTATGCCTTTGGTGCCTCTACCTATCTGCCTTTGCACCTCTCATTCAATCTTTAGTATTTTCTACAAAAAACAAACATGTTTTTTCTTTTCAGCTTTCTTCCAACTCCCAATGGTAATGTTTAACCATATATATCAGTACATATTTAGACAACTAGAGCTTGGAGAAGATATCAACAAAAAAAAAAAAAAGAGGGAAACAAAAAGCAAAACAGAGCCTCTTCAAGTAGTTAGATGATGATGATGAACTTAGTTTGTTGAAAATTGAACATTAAGTATGTTGTTTGAACTTTAAATTAGTTATTGTGATATTTCTACGTGATTTGAATTTTTATACATTTTTCTGTTCTTGTGCTGTTGTTCAAGAGTCGCGTGCCTCCGGCCAGGGCACCCCTTGTGCCTTGTGTGTCTCTCACCTCTAGAAACTATGATTGAGTTAGCCAGAGAACTTTGTTTTGATGTATGTTCCTGCAGGAAGTTGAAATATAGTATCTTTATCATTTTGTTATGTAAATGTTTAAATCTATCATTCCATCCGTTCCAAAACAATACTAGACTCATGTGTGAAGGTCTTATGTCAGTTTTTAACTAGAATTTCTATAATGCCCTTATAACAAGCTTGTGAATGGTTATAACAAACTTTGGATGATTAATAAATGGAGGGCCATAAAGCTGTACATTCTAGAAAAATGAATCTTCTTCTTCTTTTTTTTTTTTTTTGTTGTGTTGTGTTTTGTTTTGTTTTTTTTTTTTTTTGTATTTGTTTTTTGTGATGGAGGGAGCCATAGTTGTGTCTGGAGCTTCATTGTCCGAGAACACTAATATAGAATCAGGCCCTTTGGTGCCAAGCTACTCGATTTTAATGTTCGAGCTTGTTTTCTTTTAAGTGCCTTGGGCATGTATTGCCTCAAAGCACTCAACTTCATTACTAGAGCAGCAGAATCCTTCATGAAAGCTCCAATCATTCAACTTGTGTTGCACAACTATTGTATATAGGCAAAGATTAGATATAATAAAATAGTGAGAGTATACTGTCTTCTATAGGTGACGTTACTGCATACATATTAATAAGTCGCTGATTTGAATGAAACTCTTATATTGGCCTGATAGGCTTTAACCTCAGCTTATGTTGGATTCCGTCCCTATATTGAAGAACCACCTCATCTTGTCAAAAAGCATAAACTTTTAGGAGAAGGGAAAGCTAATACATTATGTCTCCTACACTCTGATCAAATTTCTTGCGCGACTTAGACATGGTACTCTCTTTACTGAATGCTGCCACTGTTTTTTGTAGATGTTTGGCAAAGTACCTAAGTTGTCCTTAAAATGCTTGCAAATATACTAATGATGTTTACTTTAGGATGAACATAATTTCTTAATCAATTGGGTACTTAATGAAGAATTACCTGTAAAATTGGTTGATTTCTCTGTTCTTATTCTTTATACTAGCATAACTATCATGAGGCCTTATTTCAGCTTATAACTAAGATGATAATCCTTGATAACATTCATTTGATCTTTTGTCATCCTTCGGTGAGCTTCCAAATCCTGTCCTAACTTTATATTAATCTTCAGCCATGCACATCCTGGAAGTCCTTACGTGTTTGGGCTTGTTGGTGATGATCATGATCTTGATTTTCCTGACCCCATGCCGGTAGTAGGTATGAGCTAACGGCTCCTTATGAAAAGTTCTCTTTCCACTTGCTCTATTCTGTCACTTTTCATTGGTGAATCAATCATCATACTTTGATAAAATCAAGTTTCAAATGTGCTACGTGTTAGATAAAGGAAACAATTTTCATTTTTAAATAAAATTAAACAATACAAACAAGCATCAAAACAGTTAACACATTAACTATGCCCTTATTTATGATAATTGACAATAAAGGATATTTGATATTTTTCACTAAAGCTGGTTTTTGACTCTAGGAATATCTCGATCTGCCAAGGGTTATTGTATGGTTTCAGTGCTTGAGACAATGAAGACTTATTCTGCAGAGGATGATCTAACAGAAGAAGCCTTGGTTACCAAACTTCGTACATGTCGGTGCCACCATTTGTTTCTACATACATCATTAAGACGCAATTCCTCAGGTCTATATTTATATGTCATCCTGTGTCATAGTCCTTGTGGTTAAATCGTGCCTGTAATTTGCTAACTGAGATGTTGGACTATTTATATTATCAGCCTTTTCAAATTATTTAGTTTTCTCCTGCGCCACACTTATATTTTTATGGCTTTTGTGACCACATTCATCTGATTTTTGAACAGGCAAGAAAGCTATATAATTTTTTACAAGCTTCAGATCTTCCTTCCCATTTAATATAATTAAAAATATAAAAATTCTGATAAATAAAAGTAGTTCCAACAGTAGTCCTTTTTTATTCCATGAATCCTGCATACAATATCTGCATGGCAGTTACCTAGGAATTTTTTTGACTTGCCATTTGTTGAGAACTCTGCCACTCAGGACTGTGTTGTCAGTTAATGAGTTGATCCTGTTGTATTTTTTATTTTCATTTTAAAAGAAATTCAGGGGTAGGTAGGTTATTTTAAGTTCCAAAGCTAGACTTGAATTTTTTTTTTTTTGACGGAACTAAGCTAGACAGCCTAGACTTGATTGTTGAAATCCTAGATTTGCAATCTTCTAGTCGTACATGGCTTAAATGGTTTATGTTGGTTTTTTTCTTTTTCGGAAGTAGTTTCTCTGAAACGATCACTCATATAGGAAAGTACGAAATATCGTGCTATTATGGAAATGGCTTGTGAATATCTATTTCCTCTTTTTTGTGTCTATGATTTGGCCAAATCTGTTGTTTCTTTTAAAATCATGTAATTTATGCCCCTTCAGAAAGAAGAGCACAGGATAACTAATGAATTTGTTTTAATGTGGGAGACGAAGGTGGATAGTTGTGTCTTATAATTAATGTATTTGGTACTTTAACCATATAGGTCACTTTGCAGGAACTTTTCGCTGGGGAGAATTTGGTGAAGGAGGGCTGTTATGGGGAGAATGCAATGCTAGACAATTTGAATGGTTTGATGGTAATCCAGTTGACGAGCTTTTGTACAAGGTTGCAGTTTAAATCTTTTATTCTTGTGCATAGAGACTGTGCCATACCTATTATGTTATCTTTGTGGTGCATTAACTTGTTCAAATTCAGGTAAAAGAGCTTTATGGCCTTGAAGATGATATTGTATTCAGAAATGTTACACTTGCCCCAGAAGATAGGCCCAGTCCCTTACACCTAGGGACAGCCACACAAATCGGTAATCTCAGATATATACAGTATGCATGACGTTGTCGTTGCTGTTTTCTTTGACTAAATTAAAGCTATTGACTATATCTGCGGAAATATTGAATTCAATCCCAATCTTGCTAATCGTCTAAAAAATATTGGAACTAGAAGAAATCCTTTCTTTTAGGAGGATGATTTAAAAAAAAAAATTCTGTATCAATGCGCTTTTATTGTTGAGAAATATTATACAGCTGATGCATAAGTTTCAGTTTCTGTGAAGTTCCATTAGTAGATGTATTCAATAAATGTATTTTTGTTTACTATATGTTATCAGGTGCTCTTCCAACTGAAGGGATTCCGTGTTTACTTAAGGTGTTGCTTCCATCAAATTGTGCTGGCCTGCCAGTTGTGTAAGTGAGAAGTTGTCTTCGTCTCTTGCATCTTAGTTAGTTAAAAAAGTGCTAGAAATGTTTAGAAGCTTTTATGTACAGCATAATTAACAATCTTTTATACTAACAAAAGTCCTCCCAAAAAGGAAAACCAAATCTAGAAATAATAGAAATAAAGAACTGGAAATAAATAACAAGAAGTTATGAATTAGGCCCAACGGCCTAAGCCCGTCCCCGGCGACGGTAAACTTGAAGGGGCTGAGGCCCAGCTTGCTCGACCAACTCGACCCTCTCACCATCCTGCTCTCTAACAGAACCACACCTTTTATCTCTAACATCCACTTTCTACACGATTATTGTTAGGTATTAACTATTGGCAAATCACCCTCAAATCACAAGAACCACACCTTTTATCTCTAACACCCACTTTCTACACAATAATTGTTAGGTATTAACTATTGGCAAATCACCCATGCTCCTATTAATATTAGAAAGTTATATGTTCGAAAGACTATGAGCTTTCTCTTTCCTTCTCAGTTAGCTCTTTGTCGGATTTTGACTCTGATTTATACAACTTTTTTTCTACTTCTGTTTTTTGTCCTCACAGCTATGTCAGAGATCTTCTTTTGAACCCTCCTCCATATGAGATTGCTACAAGAATACAAGGTGAATCATTTTAAATGGTGTGCCCATACATCGTTGCATTAACATCTGCTGGCTACTACTTTTTGTTGAATTCATAATGTTAGCAATATTTGCTCTTCTATCTGCTATCCAACAGTTACATTTAATCAAGTCCATGGGGTTAATTTTATTATATTAATACTTGGTGAGTAGTATAGGTGATGTTCCTATACTGTTGGTACTTATGTGAAATACTAATGAAATGTGATCTTGGCCTGATGATAACTTAACGAAGGTCAGTTATTCTGAAGCTTTCTAATATCACTCAGTCGAAATGATCTTTCTCTTGTCTTTGTTTTTTTGCTCGATAGTTTATGGTTCACATTCTCTATTTGTTCTTATCATTTATCAAGATATGAAGGTTGTTAGCATGATATAGTGTAGTAAAAAAGAAATTTGTGTTTTAGGTTTGAATTTATTCTTCAGATGCTTATTGTGATACTTGGAATTGCTTCTATTGGTCTCTTGCCTTGCTATTATTTATTTGGTTTAAATAACTTCTAATTAACTCTGCAGCCAAAAACTCTCTGCTATTGAAGATTGATTTTGTATTTACAATGATTATTTTTTGTACCTAGAGTCTATTTATTTGTTGAATTAAGTTATTATTATGTGCCACTCACATTTATTTGAGGCTTTAGCCACTACGTCAAATTCTATTTAACTGAAGGAATATAACTTTGGATTGAAATGGCAAAATGATCATTATTCCCATAGAAGTTAGGTGAATTTGAATGCTAAATCTTTTCAAATTTGTTTGTGAATCATAAATGAACCATTCACTATCTTCATCATGACTATCATGTGAATACCATTTATGCTTATATGCTAAAATATTGTATATTGTCGTCTTGTTCAGAGTTTCCAGAGTATGCCTACATAGTTCTGTGTTATTCTTTTCATTTGTTAGTTTCTGCGTTACATGTTTGTGTTCTGACTTTGCATTTTTTTTCATCTTCAGGAGCCTGCAAACTAATGAGCAACATAACATGCTCCATTCCGGAATTCACATGTGTTCCTCCAGCCAAGGTTGGATTCTTGGTCCTACTAAAATCTCAATATCTGAGTTGCACAATATTGTTTATATTTTTTGTTTTTGAATGTTTCTGTGGGCACTATTGAAGTGCTAAATGTACAAATGTCATCATCTAGTCCTTTGCAAAATAAGGTTCCAAAGTTTTCATACTGGATTTGATTGCATAACTCTTATTTACAGTCGTTCAGACATGTCATGTCTTCAAAACATTCACATGAAGGTTGGAATACAATGACTCATAATCCAGTTTTTAATTGATCTGTATGCTTGAAAATTAGTTGTTTCAGTTAATCTTTTGTTTATTATTCATAATACGGTGTTTAAGAAGCCAGATACAACACCAGTGAGAAATGCAAGATCTGTCTAGCTTTCCAATTTGGACCCAACTTTTTAAAACTCTGTTAATAATAACAAGAATAAATAAATAACTACGCAATCTATTATGGTAAATTATACTTGTGTAGTTTGTTTATTGTCTATCTGCAGCTTGTGAAGTTGCTTGAATCAAGGGAGACCAATCATATTGAGTTTTGCAAGATGAAAAGTGTTCTTGATGATATTATGCAACTCTACACGAATTCAGAGCTCAGAGAAGTTCTCAAGTTATTAATGGAGCCTACTTGGGCGGCAACTGGACTAAAAGTTGAACTGGAGATTTTGGTTAGTGAGATGTCTTATTATAAATCCCTTTTAATAACCACTTCTAACAGAACCTTTGATGATTGAAAGAAGCAACAAGCTATGCCAAATGCAACTCCTATTTGAATACTATGTGCATTTTGCGGATGCTTTTGGTAAAACTCACACGGGATTAATGTTCTTTTCTTTAATTTCAGGCAGATGAATGCCAATCAATTTCATGTAGAATTGGTGAACTTATCTCCTTAGATGGTGACAGTGATCAAAAAATAACCTCCTATTCTGGAATCCCGAATGAGTTTTTTGAAGACATGGAGTCTGCTTGGAAAGGCCGTGTCAAGAGGATTCATTTGGAAGAAGAATTTGAAGAAGTGGATGAAGCTGCTGAGGCCTTAGCTGTAGCTGTAAGTCTACCCACCCTCTGAAATTATATTGGCCACTATATCTCTTGAGATCTAGATTGATAAATGGGCATGCATGACTACTCACAGGCTCCATGCTCGAAGATATATATACAACCTCCTGTTTTGTTGGCTAATTAAATTTCAGTGTTTTGGAAAGCTTATGCAACAATAAATAGAGACCGGATGCAGTTTTTAATGTATTTGTATATCAAATGCTTAAAATAATTTTCTGCCAAGTTTCACATAAATACACCTGCTATTGGAAATGACAATGCAGAGTGGAGTTTAAGCATCAGTTGCATGCTTCAGTGAAAACTGTTTTTTTACAGTGTAATACATTGTTAACTGATCGGAACACACACTTATTCACTGGAATTTATGCTAAAATGAAATGAAACTCTGAAGGAAACTTGTTGCCGTTTCATAACAAGATGCCTCTATTGCTTCAGCATGAATTCTTCTTTAGTTTTGGTTTTTTGTAGAACATGAATCTACAATACATGTGTGCATATTTGAAATGGATGCCTGGATTTTTTTAGATCGAAGAAGATTTCGTCCCTGTTGTTTCGAGAATTAAAGCAATGACAGCTCCACTCGGTGGACCAAAGGGAGAAATACTATATGCTCGTGAGCATGAAGCTGTATGGTTCAAGGGAAAACGTTTTATGCCTTCCATTTGGGCTGGTACCCGTGGAGAAGAACAAATCAAACAGCTCAGACCTGCCCTTGATTCCAAAGGCAAAAGAGTTAGCGAAGAATGGTTCACCACAAACAAGGTGGATGATGCGTTAACCAGGTAATCTTTGCTATCACATAGAAAATTAGTTCTCAGATTTTAATTGATGTTTTCTCTCTCTTTTTTGTTTTTTACTGGGTTACTTTCGGTCTCTGCATCAGGTATCATAAGGCTGGTGACAAGGCAAAAACCAAAGTCTTGGAACTATTACGAGGATTATCTGCTGAACTACAGACAAAGATCAATGTTTTAGTGTTTGCATCCATGTTGCTTATTATTGCAAAGGCATTATTTGGCCATGTGAGGTTTGTTATACACACCGAACTTTTTCCATGGCAACCAGTAACTATTACTTTTTCTCTTTTGTGCATTATGATCTACATATTTAACAGCTATGTGAAGCCTTCCTTCCCTGATCACCCAGTGTATTAGAATGTGATATGATTAACTTGTGTAACTTATTTTCAGTGATTGATTCTCTTAATGCAAGTGTCACATACACTCTAGTTTCTAATTAATTAGTTATTAGAAAGGGGTTTTATTATGACTGCATGACCACGATCAAGAAAAAGGCAATAATATGATTAGTAGTGGCATAATACTAGGAATATTTTCTTTTCACTGGTTTGTTCTAATGGAGTGTTGTATGGGAGGTAGTTAAGACTGAACTGATTTGAGGTGTGCTTAATTGCTGCTATCGCTGTATTGGTGATGAGACTGAGATTATATTTGGTCACATTTTTTATCCATTGCTTTTGTATGTGACACTTATTGCTTTTATAATTAATGTTCATATATGTCTTTGTTTTCATCTAAATGTTTGGTGTTTTATCCAGTGAAGGAAGAAGAAGAAAATGGGTATTTCCCACTCTCACTCAGCACCACAAACCTGAGGTAGTCCAGTGAAGCACAACGTATTAACTTACGTTTAATTATACTTTTGTGTTGATTTACTCACTGTTGAGCTTGCTTGGTAATGAGTTTAAAATTCTATGGTCTAATTGCTTGAATCACCAAGATAGACTAATGACTGATTGATTATATTTTGTTAATATAGTTTCAGTTAAGGTAGTTCATGGTTCTAAGTTCTACATCTTACGTGCTAAATATGCCAAATCACCCAAGCCACCCAAGCCCTCACTTGAGAAATTTTTTCAGTTTCATAACCTTGTTTATTATTTTCATTCAAATATCTGGAGAGGTTTTCTAATCATTGTTTTAGTATTATTTATATTTATACTAGGTTTGAACCCGTGCGATGCACGGGCTTTATTTAATACTTATCTTATTTTTATGTTAAAGTAGTATTCTTTTTTTTTTATATGTTAACAAATTTTTTTATAAGTGTGATATTTTCTATTTATCCTTAAAATAATCTTTCTTATTGTTCTTTTTTTCATTTTTTCTTTAGCACAAACTTGTTAATATGGTTTTTTTTATATGTGTTTTAACTGTAACATTAAGTATTTTCATATCTTTCTGTAAAAAATGTAGAATACATCTTATTTTTATGGCTCGAAGACATCTATTTTGTTCAAATTTTATCTTTAACTGCACTCATTATTTGCTTTACATATTGGTTTCCTTTGTAATTTTTTTTTTGTTTTGTTTTTATTAATTTTAACCAATTGTTATATTTGTTGTTATAAAGTTTTAATATAATTTCCCAATTGTTTAAGGGGTGTTTCGACTGGATGTGCACATCTGGATTTTGGATGACCAATATCCTAATTATGTTATTTGTTTTGTTAAATTCTATAATTCTAATTTTTTTCTACTTTATCCATTTTCTTGAAATTTTAAAAACATTTGTTTTTTTTTTCAAAATAAAATAATAGGACATCATCTATTTTTCCTATAGTTCCCGATATGATATGATAAATTAATTATAATCTTACTTTATAAAATCTTTTAACAAACCCAAACTTATCAAATTCCATCATTTTCACAATCCACTTTCAAACTTGCAAAATCTACTTATGTCTCAACCCAAACATGTCCTAATTTTTTTAGCACCTATTTTTGTTAATGTCAGAGTTTGAACTATCTTAAATGCTTTCTTTGTAAAATATTAGTAATTTCAATATTTCCATATTATCTTTTTTTTTTCTTGAATCCTACAAATAAATTTCTTTCTAAAATTTTTTTTTTAATCTGAACTATCCTAAATGTTTTTTTGTAAGGTATTACTATCTTCAAACATCTTTTTTATTTATTTGTTTTAATTCAATGAAAAATAGTAGTATATTTACTCTACAAATTTTGTTTTTTGCTTTGTTTTGTTTTGTTTTTTTGTTTTGGCATAAGAATTTCATTTTATAAAGGTTTATGTAACATTGTTGTGTACTTTTTGTTTTATTTTTATAAGAATTTCATATTATATAGGCTTATGTAACATTGTTGTTTACTTTTTTTTTTCCTTTCAAATTGAAATGTTGGACAAATAATTATTCAAATTTGGAAGCAAAGATTTCATGTAATGAAAAACAATACAACATTAGCAAACATTAGTAACTTACATATTTATTTTTTGTTGAGTAATGAGGTGATTATTTAATTGATATTAATGTTTTTATATTTGACAAATAAAATATGTTTTATGAAGGGACACTTGGCATGCTTATAGAGCTCCAAGTGTCATCACTTGAGAGTGTCAAACCACACTTTTATATATATAATTCTATCGGCTTTGTTAGCATCTTTGAGGCACAGTTCATGTATACAAGGCGTAGTTCTTTATGATAGCTTTGTTAACCTAATACAATACTCAAGCCTGGATTCTTGAAAACTCAGTTTGTAAATGTACAAGCTGCTGTACTTAATAAAAATATATATGCCATTATTAATTGATATCTAAAGATATGAAGCTTGTATTTACTTGAGCTTTGGGATGCTCTGATTTCCAAACGTTAGTGTCTGCATTCATCAGACAATTGCCATTCATGAACTTGTGCATAACAATGCTTGTCTTTAAAGATTTTAAAATTCACTAGACCTATTTCTCTGTGGTCATAGACATATTTGGCATTCAATAACTCAGTATTATTTTTCAGCCGTGGTTATCATGGAAACTTTTCTAACGTGTCAAAATATTTTTAAAGCTCAATAAAATATTTTGATAAGTTGAAAAGAGGATTTACTGATATTTTGACAATGATGAAAAACCTATTATTATTAAGAACATTCATTAATTGAACATGTGATGGATGCAGGATGTAGCTATACTGCATGGATCTGAGGGGATGAAGATAATCGGTCTATCTCCATATTGGTTTGATGTAGCTCAAGGTGGTGCTGTACGGAATACTGTTGATATGAAGTCACTGTTTTTATTAACAGGACCAAATGGGGGTGGAAAATCAAGCCTTTTGAGATCTATTTGTGCTGCTGCACTTCTGGGAATATGTGGGCTTATGGTCCCAGCTGAATCAGCTATTATTCCTCATTTTGACTCCATCATGCTTCACATGAAATCATATGATAGTCCTGCAGATGGGAAGAGTTCATTTCAGGTGATTTTCTTTATCATAGAGTTAATCCTATATCTTTTCTTACACTGTGCAAAATAATGTATTGAATTCAAGCATCTTGGGAAAAAAGTTTAGTTTAGATGGTATTAGACTTTACTTCAGGAGCTAATTTAATTTTAAGTACTATTATTTATCTTTTAACTCTCTGTTTTTAATCTACTGTCTTAAAATCTACCTAATTCTGAATCTTAATGTAACCAAGATTGGAAGGATGCTGTCAGTTATCTATTTCTTACCCAGAAGACACTTCTCTTCTGAAAGACTTGGTTGGTTTAAATGAGTTTTTTTTTTTTTTTTTGCAGACTCTTAATTGCTTTTGGGTGCAAACGTATACATCTCTTATTTCTTGTGTGTTAATTTTTGTAGGTTGAAATGTCACAGATTCGTTCTATTATTACTAGAGCCACTTCAAAGAGCCTCGTGCTAATTGATGAAATTTGCCGAGGGACTGAAACAGCAAAAGGCACTTGCATTGCTGGCAGTGTCATTGAAACTCTTGACTCAGTTAGTTGTCTGGGTATCGTCTCCACCCACCTTCATGGAATCTTTGACTTGTCGTTGAGAACAAAGAATGTTGTCTTTAAAGCAATGGGAGCAGAATGTATAGACAACCAGACCATGCCAACATGGAAACTGATAGATGGGATCTGCAAAGAGAGCCTTGCATTTGAAACAGCTCTGAGAGAAGGACTTCCTAAAGAACTAATTCAAAGAGCTGAGCAAATATATGCTTCTGTGTATGCAAAAGATGCATCAAGAACAAACAAGTTAAAATCGGAGCAGTCCTCAGGCATTGATATACAGAGCCACCCAGAAAGAGAACTCCCCCCTATATCTCCGTGGTCTCCCACCATTTTCAGCAAGGAAGTCGAGAGAGCAGTGATTAGAATCTGCGAGAAAAAACTGAGTGATTTTTGCAGAAAGAATGATGTCTTGGAGTCTTCATCGATGAAATGCATTCTAATTGGTGTTAAGGAACAACCACCCCCATCCACCATTGGCGCTTCAAGCGTTTATGTCATACTTAAACCGGACAGAAAACTCTATGTTGGCGAGGTACCTGTCTTGAACTCATGTTGCTTGGTTGTTCGAACATTGTTGCAAATGATACACACTTCTAATTATAAGTGATTTTGGATTTCAGACAGATGACCTTCAGGGCCGGGTGCGTGCTCATCGTTCAAAGGAGGGAATGCAGAACGTGTCGTTTCTCTACTTCTTGGTGCCGGGGAAGAGCTTGGCTTGCCAACTGGAAACTCTGCTCATCAACCAGTTATCGACACAAGGCTTTCATCTGACTAATTTAGGTGATGGGAAACATCGGAATTTCGGCACATCTGATCTCTTAGAAGCTGAAATTATGGTCAGATGATTTTGTCTCCACAATTTTTGTAAGAAGAAAAACGATGTAAAGAAATTATTTGTATTAGTAATATTTATGGTACATTGTATCATGGTTTACAATCATGTTGTAGTGGTTGCAGCAATTTTGGGTTGATCTGTTAGCTGCTCCACTTAGTGTTATATTATAATTACCTTTGTACAGTGAATGTGCTTGTGAGCCTATGATCAATGTTTATGAGTAGGTCTCTTGTGAATCAGGGATCCATGCACCCGGGTTGGATTCGGGTCTGGGGACCACATTTTTTTTTTTTTTTTTTCACACATGATTTTTGAAAAAAATTACATACCAATAGGTTATGTTAGACATACATTTACGTTATGTAAGATATACCTTTAAGCTATGTTAGACATACTTTTAAGCTATGTTAAACATACCAGTTCGGTCCAAATTTCATGACTTGTCTTTTTTTGGCTTGATTTTTGAATTTTGGCACATACCACTACGTTATGTTAGACATACATTTACGTTGTGTTAGACATACATTCATGTATACTTAGACATACCTTTGTTTATGTTAGACATATCTTTGTATATAGTTAAACATACTTTTACATATGTTAAACATACATTTGTATATAGTTAGACCTACCTACACATGGTTGGTCTAACTATACACAAATGTTGGTTTAACTATATACAAAGGTTGGTCTATTGAAGCGAATTTTGGGTGAGCTTCAGCACAAGTGTTCAGGCGCGTGGGAGTACGTGCAGGTGTGTGGAATCGCGTTTTGGGCGAGTGAACGGGTCGACCCGGTTGCACGTCCTAGATCCGTGCAACCGGTGCATAAAAGTTTTTGCCTATGTTTATAAATATATATTAGACAAAAACTTTTATGCACCAGTTGCACAGGTCGACCCGTTCACGCGTCCAAAATGCGCTTCCATGCACCTCCCACGCGCCTGAACACTTGTGCTGAAGCTCGCCCATAATTCGCTTCAATAAACCAACCTTTGTGTACAGTTAGACCGACATTTGTGTATAGTTAGACCAATCATGTGTATGTAGGTCTAACTATATACAAAGATATGTCTAACATATATAAAAGTATGTTTAACTATATAAAAATGTATGTTTAACATATACAAAGGTATGTCTAACACAACGTAGAGGTATGTCTAAGTATACATAAAAGTATGTCTAACACATCGTAAAAGTATGTCTAACATAACGTAGTGGTATGTGCCAAAATTAAAAAATCAAACCAAAAAAAAGACAAAGCATGAAATTTGGGCTGAACTAGTATGTTTAACATAGTTTAAAGGTATGTCTAACATAACGTAAAGATATGTCTAACATAACCTATTGATATGTGAAAAAAAAAAAAAAGTGATCCCCCAACCCGGATCCGACTCGTGTGCATGGATCTAATGCACCTGATTCATAAGAAACCTACTCTATATATTAATGATTTATGGAATAAAGCATCCTAGATAACTAATGTTATTGACACTCATTGTTGTCGATCTTACACGACACATTTTTATTTTAATAAAATCTTCATTCTACAAAAGTACACTTACAACAATTTTAACATTAATAAGTGGTTTTTTTGAGGTATATATATGTGGTTCTTATTATCCATTTATCCATTTTATTTATTATCCACTTATATTTTTTATAAATTTTTTAGTAACGAATTATTGAATATATAATTTAAATTATTTCAAAAAATTAAAACAAATTTTATTATTTTTAATTTAGGAAAATGTTAAGACTGATTAAAAACTATATAATATTAAACAATTAACAAAGTTTTTGATTGATTCGATTTTATTGAAAGTATTTGACACTCGTAAATAAATATTAGAATTCATATGGTGTATCAAAAACCATTCATTTGATAGTAATGTTACTAATGTAAGAACTTCCATCCAACTAAGAGAGAATTATAATATATATATATATATATATATATGTATAGAGCATGTGTGTCGCATGTGAAGAAAGTTTTTTTATTGTTTAAAAAAATGAAAAAAAAAATTGATGCATTAGATTAAAGATTTTTGGTTCTTCAATTCCTAACAAATAAAAATTCAGGAAAACAAAACCAAATTATCAAAAGATTAATAAATTTCAAAGTTTTGAAACAATTGATAACAAAACATAACTAATTATGGTTATATTTTTATTTTTCTTTTGTGTAATTTATATTCTCATCTTTCTAGGAGGATTATATGATACAACTTTTAGTGTATTATACTCATCTTTTCTATAGAGATGTGAATGTATTCTTTCCCTATTAATTAAAATGTGGAAAAAATGATATTACATTATATTAAAGATACTAGGTTCTTCTATTCTCAACAAATCAAAAAAAAAAAAAACTTAAATAATTATAATAATAACAATAATTTGAAATTTTGAAACAAAAGATAAAATTCTAGTTGATTGTGTTCTTTGTGTGTTGGCTATGAATTATGTATTTTCGTTCTTGATTGTGTATTGTGTATTTGTATTCTAGTTGATTGTGCATTGTGTATTTGTATTCTAGCTGATTGTGTATTGTGTTCTTTGTGTAAATTCTAGTTGATTGTGTTCTTTGTGTATTGACTCTTAATTATGTCTTTTCGCTCTTGATGCGTACCTTACTCTTTGTTTTTTAGCTTGGGATCAAATGTATATTTTTTTCTCATTATTTTATTGAAGATAAATGACTTACTCATCATATATGATCATGATTTTTCTTTCAAATCTTTACTCCTCTTTTTAAGTTTGAATAATGATAGTTTCATTTACCTTATCAAAACAAGTATGTTTGTCTGATCCATCTATGATAAAAACTCCTCCATTTCCTTCATTTACACAATCTATGACCATTGAAAAAACTATATGTTGTTTGATATTCAGGGTATTACTTCTTGATCTTGTTTTAGTATCTCATTAATTCACATTTCAAAACCTATCTTTTAGGGTAAATCATTATCTACGAAAATTATATTTCCCCTATTAATTAAATTGTGGAAAAAATATTATTACATTAAATTAATTAAAAAATATTGAGTTCTTCTATTCACAACAAATCAAAATTTAGAAAATAAATAAATACTCATAATAATAATCTTAAATTTCAAAATTCTAAAACAAAAGATAAAAATTCTAATTGATTGTGTTCTTTGTGTGTAATATTGATTTCTAATTATGTCTTTTTGTTTTTGATGCGCACCTTACTCTTATCCTTTCTTTTCAAGCTTGAGATTAAAATGTGTTTTTCTCTCATTGTTTTTATAGAAGATAATGACTCACTCATAATATATGGTCGTGATTTCCTTTCAAATCTTTACTCCTCTTTCTGAGTTTGAATAATGATAGTTTCATTTACCCTATCAATACACATATGTTTATCCGACATATTTATGATGAAAACTCCTCCATTTCCTTCATTGATATAGTCTATGATTGTTGAAAAAACTATATGTTAATATTCGGGTTATGTATAACTTCTTGATCTTGTTTTGGTATCTCATTTCACATTTCAAAACCTACCGTTTTGAGGTAAATCATTATCTATGTAAATTATGGTATAATCTAATATAAAAATATTAAATACAATTCTAAATAAGATTATAATATGAAATTATTAAATAATAAAATTATTCAATTATAAAGTAAAAATAAAATAATAAATAAATATTAGGTACTCTAATATAAAATAATTCAAATAAAAATATTAAATTATTATTAATATCTTAAATAATAATATTTTATAAGGATATAATATATATATATATATAAAAATTAGAGTCTTAATATAATAGAATCCTACTCTTAATAGAATTCTGTATGATTTTGGTTTAGAATTCTAAAAAAACAATTTATTTAAATATGAAAATTTTAAATTACTATTATAATCTTAAATAATAATATTTAATAAGAATATATTAGGCAATCCATATTTTGTAAGAAATATTCGTACTTTTATATAGATAATAGATATGTGTGTATGTATTGAAAAATCCATACAATTATAATTTTATTATAGTAATTATTTAACTAAAATTAAATTTAACCACCCCAAATATACTTACATTAACATCCAAATTATTTACAAAAAATACTTCTTTAACATAAAATAAATAAAATTGTATTTTATTTACCATCAAGGAACCACAAAATTAATTCATTAGTTTCCAAAAATATAGTTTTCATTAATTAAATGTTGCAACATAAGGGCTTTATAAGAAGAACCCTTGATGTATTTTGATGAGACAAAACCCGTTGTAACCTACTATGTTCCTATTGATTATTTTCCCACTTAGTTTTTAGTTTTAATAAGTAGCAAAGGTCTGCCTGAAGTCTTCCACTGAGTTTCACAGCTGCATGCAACAAGGAAAGAAGAAGTTTGCATACAACGAGCTTGTCTTGGAAGAGCTGAAGGAGAACAACTTTGCTGCATGTTGCAAGACTGGACACTGCAAGCTATGGATGCAGTGAGGCTAGTTGCAGCAATAGAGAAGAAGTTGCAGCAACTGAAATGAGACATGTACATCGGGATCAACCTCGAAGGATTCAACACCCGATGCATGCTCTCTGTTGATATGAGGAAACATCAACTTCAGTTGAAGGTGCAGTGCGCGACAGGCTGAAGCATAAAGGACAAATACAAGGACGACAAGTGAATGAAGAGTTGCCATCTGGCCTGAACAAGCGCCTGCAACCTGCAACAAAAAGGACAGCCGCAATTAATGGCCCTGATACACAAGGAGGAGTTTGTCTCCTACTTTTTCAGGTGTGTATTAAATTGGGTGTACCTTGAAGATCATGAAGAAGAATGACGAGCGTCCAAATCGAATTAACAAGGAATATACTTGAGCGTGAATGGATCAAGGGTCAGGATGCAGTAGAAGAGATGAGCTTACATGAAGATGCGTGGAATGTGCACCCTTTCACTGGCACATTCAAGCAACTATAAAAGGAAGGAGTGAGGCTGAGAAGAAAGGAGGACTGAAAATTTGAAGATCGCACCCTAAACTTCCAAGCTTACTTCGAATTTAAAGAAATATCCAACACTTTTCAATCACTCACTCAACCCGAAGCAAAAACATTCTACCATTGAAGATTTTGAGTGTTTTTGTTTCACCACAATTGAAGATTTGTATAAACCTTCTATATGTTGTGTATGTAGGTTGTTTTATTTAGGTGTCCACAATTGATAGGAATTAAATCCTTGTTGTGCGTTTTGGTCTTGTTGAAGACAACATCATGTGTGGATCTTGTCTAGTTACTGAAACCTAATAAGGGAGTAAGAACTTTAGTATGCTTAGTTAGAATCTTTAGAGTGTTTTAGTAGGAAAAAAGTCCTGTAAATCTAAAGTTCTATCGGATATCCTTCTTGTGAAGGAGAAGAGATGATGTAGAAGACTTACACCACCTTCGAACCTCTATAAAGGCTTTGTGTTCATTTATTGTTTTTAGCATACATTTCTATATCTTGCTGCATACATATCAATGGTCTTGTTTATATGAACTTAAATGTGAATCTGACATTTTAACTTATAGTTAAAAGTGTTAGAATATATCTACTGAACTCTCTATTCTTTAACATATTCCGTTGTGCATATTCCGTTGTGCATAATTCTGAGTGCATAATTAGGTTGTGTCATGCGAAGCCTAATCAATTGGTCTTGGTACCTTGCAATATAGGGTGAGTAAGAGAATTATGAATATGTGTTAAGTTTACAAACTGAAGTTTGACTATGCCCATGCAATTTAACTATTATTATAACATGCTAGTGAACATTGGATTCTTACTATGATTGATCCACACAAGGAGATCGTATATATCCTAGATTCTCTAGGTCCTCGCATCCGAGATCTTAACTGGAAACATATTGTGAATATGTAAGTTGGTAGATACAACTCATTGTTGATATTAATCGGCTTAGTCACATTCTAATTCATCTAAAATTATATTCATGTCTGCAGGGCAATAACATTTTTTAATGTTAGCAAGCAAAATAGAGGTAAAAAGAATCCAATGTGGGAACTACTAAAGGTAAATCTACTTGTAATTGACTACTTCTTTAATGATAACTTCTTTTTATTACATTTAATTTCTAATATAGGGTCCTCGCCAACCTGATGCACTGCAATGTGGTTA
Source organism: Scutellaria baicalensis (assembly GCA_005771605.1). Classification (NCBI taxonomy): domain Eukaryota; kingdom Viridiplantae; phylum Streptophyta; class Magnoliopsida; order Lamiales; family Lamiaceae; genus Scutellaria; species Scutellaria baicalensis. The sequence continues at coordinate 11,731,799 of CM016729.1, forward strand.
TTATGTAATGCGCTCAATGAGAGAGATAACTGAAAAGGTTAAAACATTTGATCAGGCTTCACTACGATCAATAGTATTCTTCTAACCTTTTCCTTATTTTCAAGTTTATTTTCTTCTGATTATCTCTTTGTTAGCAATGATTACATGAGTATGTGAGACTGGCTTGTGGTTATTCACAGTTCACACAAAAAGAATACACTGAAGAAGAAATCGATGAAGTGCGATCTGAGTGGGCGGATTGCGTGCAAGATTATATATAAGGGATACGGTTAGAACTTCATATGTTTTTTTATAAGAATGAATTCATTGTGAAAAACAAGTTGTGAGATTATTATAATTATATATTTTGAATAATGCAGGTGTGAGTCTTCAAGATTTCATTGATGGATTTCATGTGAATACACTGAACAGATGCTGACTCTTTTTGATGTGTAGATATGAAGTATATTTTGGTTAGCGTGACATGTACATGTTAGGTTTAAACTATCAACTAATTAGTATGCAAAACTAGTTTTGACGTATATGATATTAGTATGCACCTTTGATGCTTTGAATCATTTAGTTTCCTACATTTTGCGTACTTGAAGTAGATAACTCAGTGTATATACGTTTAACTTGCTGGGAAATTAATTGAAATGTCTATAATTTTTTTGTCTTGTTGACATTTTCAAGTATTATAGATTTTTTGTAATAATATGCAGCAATTAGATATCAATGTATTGGGAAAAGAGAACAGATTAAACATGTTGTTAAATATATAATACTTACGACAACAGATTTTACATGTTGCGGATATCTGTTGTCCGAATTACAAACAACAACAGATATTACCTGTTGTGGATATGTTGTTGTTTTTGGAAACGACAACAGATAAAATATGTTGTCTATTACAGCCACAACAGATAGTAAGGCCTAATAATTGGAAAATTTACAACACTTCAGACAAAATAACAACAGTTAATATCAGTTGTCCTCATAGAAAACCACAACAGATTTTACGTGTTGCAAATATGTTGTTGTTTCTATAAACAACAACAGATAATATCTGTTGTCTATTAGCGACTTTTTACAACACCGCCATAGACATCAGATATTTTTCCACTTAGACAACAGATAATATCAGTTATCTATTAGCGTATTTCTTGTAGTGAATGTGAAGCTGCAGCAACAAGTTTACTGCAAGCAGATCGCTGGACTGATAAGTTGCTGTAAGCAGCAATAGCTTTCAGCAGCTTCCAGAGAATAGAGAAAATGAGCAAAAAAGAGAGAGATTCGTTCACCCCTGAACCTCTGCATCCACTTGGGACCAACATGCTTCATTATATGTGTTTTTATAAAGATGATATTACTATATTATATAATATGATATTGTCGGATTTAAATGATATATATATATATATATATAATTTTCTTGTTCAAATTCAGAAATGAAATAACCTAATAAAGTTGAAAATCCCAAACTGAAAATATTCTTAGAAAAAACATTAAAAATGAAAATTGCAAAGGTAAAAACTTTTAGGCAATGGTTGCATGGATCTGGGATCCGTGCAATCGGGTCGACCCGTTCACGCACCTAAAACGCGCTTCCCACGCGCCTGCACGTGCTCCCACGTGCTGAACACTTATGCTGAAGCTCACCCAAAATTCGTTCCAATAGACCAACCTTTGTGTATAGTTAAACCAACCTTTGTGTATAGTTAGACCAACCATGTGTATGTAAGTCTAACTATATACAAAGGTATGTCTAACATATATAAATGTATGTTTAACTATATACAAAGGTATGTTTAACATATACAAAGGTATGTCTAACACAACGTAAAGGTATGTCTAACATAACGTAGTGGTATGTGCCAAAATTCAAAAATCAAGCCAAAAAAAAACAAAACATGAAATTTGGGTAGAACTGGTTTGTTTAACATAGCTTAAAGGTATGTCTAACATAACGTAAAAGTATGTCTAACATAACCTATTGGTATGTGATTTTTTTCAAAAATCATGTGCCAAAAAAAAAAAAAAGGAAATGTGCGGTCCCCCGACCAGGATCCGACCCGGGTGCATGGATCTTAGATCCATGCACCCGATTCACAAGAGACCTACTCAATTGCAAAAAATATTAAATAAAGAAAGTTTTCAAAGATGCCAAAGTATTTAAAACACAAATGAAAACTGAACGAGTATTATGTGAGATGGTAAATTTGGTGGTAAAAGTAAACAAAAAATATTTTATGCACCAATTATATGAGTCATGATCCAAATGTAATACTAGTTATATGATACGAAATGTGATTTACATGCTAAAAAACGTGCTTTCATGAACTCCCGTGTGCTCTGACGAGCTCCCATATGCCCTCAAATCCGTGCTCAAACCCTATTTCCGCATCCTAACCTTTTAGTTATATAGCCTAATTACCTTTTAATTATGTTCACGTAACTTTTTAGTCATGTTCGCATAACATTGATGTTATGTTCGCAACTTTTATATTTTGATAGTTTAACATTTTACAAAATACTATAAAACCTATATTACATTTTAAATCTTTATGTTATAATAATATGAAGTTTACATTATAATAATTTTATTTTTATATTATAATAATATAATCTTTATATTTTTCAAAGGTTCTATAATTGTACATAAATGTTAAATTATAATATAAAAAAATTCAACTATATTATATGACTAAAAAAATCAAAGTATAACCTAATTAAATATTCCCTTTTAAACATTTATGTTGGAATAATAAAATATTTATGCATAATAATTTAACCAACTTTATGTTATATTGACATATATAGCCCTTATGTTATTCTTTAAGTACATAAATGTTATAATATTTGTATAAATTTATAATATAAATTGTTGGTCCCAAGTGGTAGTAGGCTTAGAGGGGGGTGAATAAGTCTACTCAATTTTCAAACTTTTCTTCTAAAGTTGAATGAATAAGTCACTCAGGCAGTTCGCGAGAGAACTTACTGTCCTGAAGGTTACTGCTTGGGCAGTTACCTTGAGTGAGCTTTAGACAAAATGAGTTTTATGCACATCGGAAATACTTTTAAAACAAAACTTATTTTCTGAAAACTGTTGATATGCTTATGAGAGATGCAGAAGATAAAAACAGATAAGCAACAATAAGGATAAGAACAACATTAAGCTATATCAGAACAAACAGAAGGGTTTATAGAGGTTCAAGGGTGGAGTAATCGCTCTACGTCCTCTCTATTCCTTCTCAAGGAGGACCTTTGTTAGGTCAAACAGTTGATTTACACAAGTCTTGCTTATACAACCTAAACCTAACAAGAACTATCAGTCTCTCCCACACAGGGCTACTGCACAATGACCAAACTCAACTAGCCCACACAGAGCTCTTGTTCTTCTACTAAGAACGTAAATACTTGATCAGGAACAGCCTCCGATCAAGTAACTCCTAATAGTCTATGAAAGTAAATAAAGTGGTTTTCTTCAACAACACAGGCAACAAGCTTTGAATAGAGAGTTCTTTGGAAAGAGTGTGCTTGCTGCAAATAGACTGGACTTGAAACTTTTAAGAGTAGAAAGATAGATCGTTGGATTGCTTGAGCGTTTTTTCTTTTAGAGTTTTGGGTTTCTAGTTTCAAGTGTTTCTCAAGTCCAGTTCTTCTAGTATTTATAGGCGATAAGGATTTTGTCCGTTAGAGAGAGAGAGAGCCTCATTCGTAGCATGCATAGAGTATCGTGACATCTTCTGATTTGTTCGTACAATGGTTGTTGAGATTGTACGTATCTGATGTTGCAGTCGCCATACCTAGTCTATCATATCTTCAGACTTCATTTTTGCTTTTGATATGTGGCATCATTTGATTGGTTGCGGTTGTGTCTAACGTAAACCTCGTGCATGGATTTCGAGGTAACTGCTGCTTAACAGGTTGCTGATGCTTCCTGGTTATTCAGTTGGCTTCAACTTACTTTGTCCATCGCACAGTTAACAAGCTCAGCATCCTTGTGCAGTGTGCGTTCAGTATCCTTTTTAAGCAGCCTGCTGCAGAGTCTTGTACTTAGATCACTTTTAAGGTTTTATACAACAAGGTCTTCATGTTCCAGTCTTGATCATCAAGCCTCCTGATCCTATACTTAGAGTTTTTACAATGGAATCTAAATAGATTGGATCCTAGGCCCTAGTCTATTACATGTTTTGTCTTTCATCAAAATCTATACAAAGTTCCTTACATAAATGTTTTGAGCTATATTATATTACATTTATACTGAAAAAAGTCTAAGTATATAACTTAAAGGTTATGATATTTGTACAGGAAGGTTAGAGCAATATAATATAAAAGTTATACTCATATAATATAAAGGTTACCGCATAAACTAAAAAAATAAATAATGTGGGTGAGGATCCGGGCCAAACTGGACCCGACCCGCCCCATGGGAACCGAGTTGCATGTGTAATTGATGCACAAGAATACTACAGAAAGGTAAATAGTGAAAACATATCTTTATTTGAAGATTTAGTATGGTAGAATTATATTGTAATATCAAATAAATGCTGAAAAAAATGTTGGTTGATATAATATTTTATTTGTATAAAAATGGATTGATGTGATACTTTATTGTGAAAAATATGTATTTGGTAATGATAAATATCGAATATAGGTTGTAATGATAGTGTTCAAATTTTGTGATTCAATTTTAAATACCAAAACAAGAGAAGCTCTCCTGTGAATCAGGTGCATGGATCTCCATGCACTCGGGTTGGATCAATTTTTCTTTTTCTTTTCTAATTATTTTTTTCACGCTTGATTTTTTAATTTTGGTCATGTCTTTTATGTTATGTTAGACGCACCTTTATATTGTATCAGATATAGCTTTATACCTAGATTTCATACTTTTATTTTCAACAAAAACCCCTAACTTCGACACTTGTATATGTACCTTTACGTAATATTAGTCATATCTTTATGTTCTATTAGACATACTTTTTTATTATATTAGACATACCTTATATAATGTATAAATGTATAAACATAACTAAAATGTATGACTAATATAACTAAATGTATGTCTAACATTACTAAAAGATATGAATGTATAGTTGAAAATTTTAAGGGCATGGAATCAGGACACAAATGTATGACTAACATAACATAAATGTATGTCTAAAATAAATATATGATACCTGGAGTGAATTTGAGTATATCCAACCAGGTGTGTGGGGCGCGTGAAAGCATGATAGAACATTCTTTGGAAGCGTGGGTGGATCGACCCGAGTGCATGTATCCCAAATTCATACACATATTTGAGTATGAGATATTACATATTTGAGTATGAGGTATTGCATATTCAGCTTTAAGGTATTACATATTTACATTTGAAGTATTACATATTTGAGTATGAGGTATTGCATGTTCAACTTTAAGGTATTACATATTTACATTTGAGGTATTACATATGCACCTTTGAAGTATTACATATTTGGTATTACATAAGCACCTTTGAGTATTACATAATTTACCTTTGAGGTATTACATATGTACCTTTGAAGTATTAATGCTTAGAGTATATAGTATAAGATATTACATAATCAGCTTTAAGGTATTAGTGTTTAAGCTTTAAGTATTACATTTTATCTATATGGTATCATACTTTATACTTAAATGTAAGGTATTTGATACTCACTTTTCAGGTATTACATAATTCTCTTTCAAGTATTACATAAATATCTTTAAGGTATTGCATCAAGAAGAAAAAGAAGAAGAAAAATAAATTGTTGCAGAGAAAAAGTGCTCCATGTAGAGAATAAGCGGTGCCTCCGTGCAGAATATGAAGAATGGAAAAGCATAAAAGAAGGAGAATGGAGAAGCAACAGAAGAATGAGAAGTAGATAAATAGAGAAGAAGCATCAAAACAGAGAAGAAAGAGAATGGTGAAGAAGTAGAAGAAGGAGAATGAAGAAGCGGCGGAAAAGAATCAGGATTTCAAATGTATCTTAACATCGCCTAAAGACATCCTTAACATAACATGGTATGTAATCTAGATAAATGTATTCTTAACATAACGTGGTATGTGACCTGGAATCGGGATTTCAAATGTATTGTTAACATCACCTAAAGGTATCCTTAACATCACATAAATGTATTCTTAACATAACGTGGTATGTAACCTGAAATCAGGATTTCAAATGTATCCTTAGCAAAAAATGTATCCTTGACATAACCAAAAGGTATCCTTAACGAGCGAATTTGAGTGGATTTGAGTGGATCCACTCAGGCACGTGGGAGCACGTGAGGGCGCGTGGGACGCGCATGGGAGTGCGTTTTGGGGCACGTGGGCGGGTCGACCCTATTGCACGGATCCCAAATCTGTGCAACCGATTCATAAAAGATTTTGTGCAAAAGAAAAGGTTCTTATCTATTTAATATAGTACAATTAAATTATATAATAATTGTGTAAAATTAGATTATTAAATAAATTATAAATTTATAGAAATTATAGAGAATAGAGATTACACAATCTCTGAGTTATACTTTAAAAAAAACTGTTTCATGTCTAATCAATTTTTTTTAATTATTAATTTCTGACCTATCTTTTTAATATAAAAAGATATATGTTTTTTTTATAAGATCATTAGAATATAAGTTATTGTCATTAATTATCAAAATTTTGAAAATTGAAATTATACGTAGATTTTTTATATTAACAAATATAGCATTATTATTATTAACATAGATATTAAATATGAATTATGCAGTTGTATGAACTATGGAGATTTAAAATCAAATGATATATATATATATATAGAATGACACTTGTGTGCCCGGGGCACGGTGCATCCAACTTAAGCTATTATATGGTGTTATATATATACTCTACAAATATCATATGTATAGTTTTTAGGTATCATATGTATACTCTTATATACATATAATACTTGTAGAGTATATGTATAACACCAAAAAAATGTAACACCTATATATATATATATATATATATATATATATATAACACTTGAAGAGCATGTGTGTAACATTTAGATCTGTGTCTCTATATGTCCCAGAGATATATAAGTGTTGTCCATACATATATATATGTATATATATATATATATATAAGTTACTCTCTTGTGCACCAGTAACAATAACATTAACATAACATGAGGGTATGACTGCCTGAAGTGAATTTTGGTGGGTTTGAGCGCATCCACCAGGCGTGTGGGTGTGTGTGAGAGCACGTTTGGGCGAGTGAAAACGTACGTCAGAGGCGCGTGGGGCGGGTCGACCCTAGGATCCATACACCAGTTGCACAAAATATTTTGCCTATATATATAATCCTTTTGAATTTCTCTTCGGTTCGGTTCAATTCAGTTTGGTTCGTCCCAGTTCGGTTCGATTCCTGATTCGGATAATCGAAAATTCTCTAGAATCGTACCAAAATTTTTTTTGTTCAATTCGGTTCGAATAAAGTCAAAAAGTCATCGAATATTTTCAATTCGAAACTTTTTCTGTTTAGATTTTGATTTGTTTTCGGTGATCTTCGAAACCGTGTATAGGCCTAAAACAAACCATATCAATTTTAAAAGGGGAATTCTATACACACCCCATCAAATTCTAAACACACCCCAATTACTAAACACACCCACAATTAAATACTTATAACTTAAAATATTTCTAAACACACCCCTTTACTTTACCACTTTACCCTTTAATTAAAAAATATATCTAATACATATATTATACTAAACACACCCCAATAAAATACACACCCCACCCCAAACCCATCTCTCTCTCTCTCTCTAACTCTCTCTCTCTCGATCGTTCTTCTTCAACCAAATTCGAAGAACAATGGCCGAAATTCACCAAATTTCAACCAATTCTCATCGTTCAACATCAAGGCCACTTTGAATCGAAGCATGGAGAGGACGCAAAGACCTCCGGGTGATTGTCGTGAGTTTCTTTCGATTCTTAGTTTTTGTTTTATAAGTTTAAGTTCTTGTTATCTTCAAGGTAGATGAGTTTATGAGTTGAATTGTATATAGATTAGGGTAAAAGCATTGCAAAAAATTCTAATTGGTGTTGAAAATTGCGTGAAAATGGACCTTGAAATCGATCTCGTTTCGACCCTGGTTTTTCGAAAACAGCTGAAGCCATTCGACCAGAACTGGTCGAAACCTCTCAAGCAGCATCGACCAGTATTGGTCGAAGCTTGTTGAAGACCAACGACCACAACTGGTCGAATTCTCTGAGGTAGCTTCGACCAGAAGTGGTCGAATTAGCCTAAAGATGCACAACCACTACTGGTCGAAGCTTCCTAGCATTTGTTTATGTTTTTGATATTCAACAACTGTTCGTACATTCTTAATTTTTATTCTTATGATGAATATTGCAGACCAAACTTATACGAGAGTGAGACCGACCGCCTCTAATAAAAGGCGTCGAGCTTTTCAGGGGGAGGAGGCGCCCGCTCACATTCCCGAGCTTATGGTTCTTACGCTTGAATGGAATGTTAGCGGTGATTCTGAGTACGTCGACGAGCCTCAATTTCAGCCTGAAACTGAGCCTCAATTTGAGGCTGAACCTGAGCCTCAATTTGAGCATGATGTTGCGACTCAAAACGATATGGTGGAAGGTGAAGAGCCACAAGACGATGAGGAAGCTGAAGATGATGATATGTTGACCGGGCCTTGTCCCGGTGGTCCAGTTGATCCCCGTCTCATCCCGAGTTTTAAGACTCATGTGGCGTATGGGATTTGGGACAGGATTGAAAGACCCATCCTTAAATGCTGGTGTCATACAAAGAAGATGGCTACTTGGTCCCTCGACCCACCGCCCACTCCGGAGTTTTTGAGCATGCTTGAGTCGACAAAGATTGCCGACTTGAGGTACATTTCATACAAAACTCCAAACAAAAATTTGATATGTGCTTTTGTTGAGCGTTGGCAACTTTAGACCAACACATTTCACATGCCGTGGGGAGAGATGACGATTACATTGGACGACGTTCTTTGTTTGACGGGGTTGCCAGTCAGTGGGAGGACAGTGACTGTCGAGGAAAGTCGCGGTCCAGTTGAGAGACCAGGCCGTATGGTCTCTAGGTTATTGGGCGTCCCCTACACTGAGGCACATGAGGCCATCTTCGGGCAAGCTGGGGCTTCTGTCAAACTTGAGTGGCTGAGATCACGATTCAGCCAGGCTGCCTATACTGATGATGAGGAGATACGCATATGTGGCGTGCGGGCATACTTGTGGTTTGTGCTCGGATGCACAATCTTCTCCGACAAGAGTGGCACTCATGTGGACACAAAGATTTTACGCCTCTTGGAGCGGGTCGATCGCATTCACCAGTATGCTTGGGGAGCAGCTGCGCTTGCATATCTATATCGGCAGCTCGGCCTCGCATCTCGTAGTGTGTGCGTCAGATTTGTGGTTATCTGACGTTATTGGAGGTTTGTTCGCTTGTTAGACTACCACTTTTTTTGACACACAATTTCAACCTACTTTGTGAAATACTGATTTTAAGTTGTGACTTTTTATTTACAATATAGGCCTGGATCTATGAGTACTTTCCCTTCACACGTCCCACTCACAATGTCCGATACGAGGAGGGGGATCCATTTGCTGTGAGGTGGATCCAAAGATCACGCTCTGGAGGCACTATGGATCGTGTGTCTGCCCTACGTGAGATGTTGGACAACATGTCCATGCACGAGGTTCGTATTTTTCATTTTACATGATTGTTATTGCTATTGTGGGCCATTTTCATACACTAATATTTCATTTTTCGAATAGGTTAACTGGATGTCATACTCGACTTGTAGGCGGGCATATCCTCGTGACGACGTCGCCTTCTACCAAGGGTGTATTCGTGCTTTCGACTGTGTGGAGCCATATCATCCAGACAGAGTGCTTCGTCAGTTTGGATATGTCCAGACAATCCCAGAGTGGCCCATCGTGCCTAGTGTCGTCCGTACGATGTCTTGGGCAACTACTTTCGTCAATGGCGCAACCACGTTCTAGATCAAAGGGCCAGGGGCAACCTCGCACATCCTCCTTGGCAGATGGTGCCAGACTACTTGACTTGGTACAATGAATTCTCCCACCCCATTGTCCAGAATCCGATTAACTCGTCGACTGCCATTGGTACTACATCATCGATCATTAGTCCCTTGATTGTAGTGAGTGCCCACCGATAGTTCTCCTCACGCTCCTTCTCCAAATACACACAGGCCACAGAATACGTGATGTTTGTGGAGGTAACACCAACGATCTCTAGGAGGGGCATTTTGTACCTATTAGTCTTGTAGGTACAATCCATTAAGAGCACGTTCGGAAATGCACGCAACAACTCTACAGCTGTAGGATGAGCGTAGAAGAGATCGGTGACCCTATCTGTACCTTCGCATCTTCTATTCAAGTGGTAGTACCCCTTCTCCTTCAATTTCCCCAACAAGTACTGCATCTGATTTCGTCCTCCATGCTCTACAACTTTATGCTTTTGACGAGCATTATATAGTGTCTTCAATGTAGACTCATTTTCCTTAAAAGATTGCTTCAAGGTGCTCAAAACATCTTTGGGCTTTGCTCGGTTCAGTAAAAGGTCACGAACAAGTTGATCCTCAGCAGGTGTTAGTCGACCTGCAAATGAATGTCCGACCAAATGCCTGCCCATTGGGTGATTATGCAAACCACACAACACCTCTAAGCTCCAATGTCCGAGCTCATTCACCTGCACTCCTTTTAGCATGAAAGAGCAGTCACATTTTTTGGTGCTGGTGTTTCGTGAAGATACCGGCTGCTGCTCAACGGAGTCCTGCTTGTTTGACCCCAATCTCTTCTTTGGTGGCCGATACTTACCACCTCGCTCACATCCCAAAAACACTGTAGCTCGCCGGCCACCTTCACCACTGTCACTCCGTCTAATAAGGACAACCATTTTGAGACGTATTCCAACCTTGGTAGCCCAGCTAACCATTTCCTCACGACTCTCAAAAATTTCAGTCGTCACGAACTCCGCCGAGAAATCAATAAATTGATACATTGGATCATCATTCGACTCTTGAGGTTGGTCAATAATACCCCTTTCCGCCCCATTTGATTCGTTTTCCTATCCATATGCAAAATAACAACAAGATAATTATACTTTGCTCAATATGTCAATTCAATGGGAGAGGATGTGTGTCGTAAGAAGGTCGAAAAGTAAAAATTGGATCGGTTCGGCCAAAACACACTGAAAATACGGATTTCGGCTGATTCTGGCCGAAATCTTCTTACAGGCTTCGGCCACTACAGGCCGATGTATTTGGGTTACGCTTCGACCTGTACTAGCCGAAATCTCCTTAGCTCATTCGGCTAGTACTGGCCGAACCAGCCATAGAAATTTCAGCCTGTTCTTTTCGTTGCGAAGTCGTGAATTTCAAAATTTTCATGAACTATTACCTACTTTTAGAGCAAAATAAATCGGTAGAAACGAAGTTTACAACTTACATTATCCATAATGACGAGTTCTTCTTCGTTTTCTTTAACTTTAACAAGTGTATGATTTGTTGGAGGATTTCTTCAACTACGTTAATGGAGTTGCATGTAATGTGTATAGGATGGTGAGGAAGAAGAATGTTTTTTATGCAATGGGGTGTGTTTAGTAGATATAGGATGGGGTGTATTTAGTAGATATAGGATGGGGTGTGTTTAGAAAATGTTGTTTTTATAATATCTTTTTTTTTTAAATATGATTAATAAGGGTATTTAAGTCTTTTTGTAATTCTTTTCATTTTGCATTAAATTAAATAAATGGGGGTGTGTTTAGAATTTATTAGGGTGTGGATAGAATTAGCCATTTTAAAATTGCACTTCGATTTTGGGCATAGGGTTTACAAATTCATATGCCATTTTGTAGGATTTGGGTATCAAAATTTTTAATTGGCACAATATACAAAGAAATAAGGCACGATTCATCTGCAAAATCAGTTTGATTCTTTTGTTCCCATTTCAACTTCTTGCAAATAGCAATTCGATCACACACAATTGCTCATCAAATTTTCGCAGATTTAGAAATCAAATCAGGCCCAGTTTCCAAGAAATTCAGATGGATGAAGTAGCAGAAGAAGTAGAGAAAGTCAGAAAAGATTTCCAAGAAACATACAACCAAACCCTAAAACACATAGAATCCATCCAAGAGTATGGCAAAACGTCTCGAATCTCGGATCCAAATGAAATTCAAGAGGCTGAGAAGAAGGATTCACTGCCTAGATTGAATGGATTAGCTCAAGATGGATTAAACATGCTGCAATCACTCCAGTTCAATCTTGATCTTCTTGCCCCCCAACTCCCTTCTGTTGATGATGTTGAAAACGCCCAATCTTTGGCTGAATCCTGGAAGAATCAAATTCAGAGGTGCCCATTGTCATTTCCTTTTTAAATTTTGTTTGAGAGTTCTTGAAATTCGAGTTTGTTTAGTAATGGTGAATGCGTGACTGTGTTTATATTTTTCCTATTAATTAGTTTTTTAAATGAAATTCTTGACGTGGGTCTGCGATAATAGGGTTCGAGAGATTGTTTCTTGCAGTTTGTGAATTTTGAAAGTGCATTCTTGGGCATGTTGATCAGTTTTTTTTTTTTTTTTGATTAAGTTTGGGAGGAGTGGGAGGGGAAAAGAAATATTTAAAAACTTTCACGTCCTGGGTTAGAACCTGGATCATCGCAATCTACACTTGAGCTACATGGCTTGTGGACGAGTATTATTGTCAATTTGTTTGTGTTCACTCTATGGTGTATGGATCAGTTGATTTTATTTATTTATTGTTTTCTTCACTTGTGGCATTGATTTTTTTGGTGGGAGGTGAAGTAGACCATCTATCAGTGTATGTTATGCATTGTCTTATTGTTTGCGATTTTTGTTTTCCTTATGAAACTTCAGTTTGCGGCTTAGTTTAAGGAGCGCTAACTTACAAGCAAAGGCAAACATGAAGAAAACTGCTCAAGAAGAGGTAATAAAACTGTATCGGCATACTGCTAGCTTTTTCCCATGTAGATGAAGAAAGGGTTTCTGATGTGTTGATAGACAAATTGTCTTAAAGCTCTCTGTGTGCAATTTAGATGGATCTCTAGAGTGTCCATCATCACATGTTTTTCCTATTAAATAATTTAAAGTCTCTTGAAAGATAAGTATTTGGAATAAGGTCAGCAATCCACTATCAGGAATTGTTGTAACTTGATGTGACTGATTTCAGAGAGATCTCCTTTTAGGAGGTGGCGAAGAGTCCACAGCTCGTAGGCGAAATCTGCAGTACGTAATATTTGCTTTAATTTTACTTTAATTTTATCTGTCGTTTGGCGCATTATTCAGCATCAATAAATTTCAAGATAGTTTGTGGTGTACAAGGAGTATGACCATCAATACTTCATATATTTTGATAGGACGAAAGCAGGAATGACCTCTGCTGCTGAGAGCATCACAGAGAGCCTCCGTCGCACTCGTCAGCTCATGGTTCAGGTTGTACAAATTTAACATATTTACTGCTGATATTGTCATGTGATATATATTCTGGTGTAATTTTCTCTATTGTTTTGCTTTAATAGGAGGTTGAACGGAGTGCAAGCACTATCATGACTTTTGGTATGTAAAAGTTAAATATTTACTGAGGTCTCTGAATGGGAAACACTACCACGTTGAAGTTTCTAATACTTTTGTCGTCAATGTTAATTTCTGTTGATTATGTTTCTACCTATTGTTTAATTAATGGAGATGCTTTAGCATCAGTAGGCAGTATTATTAGATGTTAAAGTTATAAGTTCGTCTGGATTTGCTCCTTTCATCCCCGCTGCTGATGCCTATCCAAAAAAAGAGAAACACTAATGAAGGCTTAATAAAATATAATAGGATCAATTATTTTCAAATGAACTTGTGGAATTAGTCAGCATAAAACTCTTCCTTCTGAAATCTGATGAAGAGGAACAGAGCATTATGCATACAGGTCTGAAAAACTACAGACTAATCCTTTATGTTTATCTGAACTTGTTGATATCTTTTGTTTTGGATTATCATATCATGTTTACTTACAAGCTTGGCCCAACTTCTTGGTGATATTCATCAAATGGACATTGTCATTGTGACCTTCAATATTAGATTCTTATAAGTTATACCCATAGAATTTAATACGGATACTCACACGAAGAATTGAGAGAGAAACTATCTAGTACAACTGTTCTTATGTAGGACTCTTTAAGTCTTATCCAAGTTGAAGCTACACAGATCTTTGTGGGATCTCTAATCCTTTCTTACAGTTTCAATACAAGTCCATAATGCTTTGTGTGGAACTTGTTCATAGACCTCACGGTCTGCTCAAAGTGCCCAGAGGTGCTGATATTAATATACTTGCTTTCCTTGAACTTAAAGTGTTTAGTTAAGATATGATGAAACACATTATTCAGCTTGAGTTGGTATAGGCTACCTGGTTATGCAAACATGTTATGCTAGTAATCTTGACACATCCATTTTGTGTTTTTTTTAGCATGTCTTGGAGGCTATCTTCTGTTTACTTATGTTTTTAAACGTCAAAATTAGATGATGGTTTACCATCGCTTTTAATTTTCTTACAGAGGAATCAACCGGAGTTCTAAAGAAAGCTGAAAGTGAATATAAGGGCCACCGATCACTTTTCTCTCGAACACGAGGCCTTCTCTCCTCAATGCAACGTCAAGATGTTCTCGATAGGCATGGCAGTTTCTATTTCTTGAATTCATAGTCTTGTCACCACTCCCTCATATCTAACGTCGAGCATGTTTTGGCAGAGTGATCCTTATCACCGGATTTCTTATTTTCTCCTTGGCTGTACTCTACGTCGTTTCAAAACGGATTGGTGTACTGAAGCTGCAAAGAAAGGTACTTGATGCTGTGAAAGCTGGCATGGCTGGACAAGAAGATATTGTACCTATAGTTGGTAGGGACGGTATGAACGTTGTACCGGTTCATCAAAACGAGGTTCCCGATTTAAATATTCCATTAGAACAACCTACGCATGATGAACTTTGAATTTCTCATTTATATCATAGTAGCTTCTATAGACGTACTGGTCTGTTCAATCTTTAAACAATGGCCTCTTTTTTTCTCCTTTCCATATGGGGTACTTTTTAGCTGGGTGAAGTGATGAAATTTACAGAAATTATATCTTTGATTATTCTTGCTTTCTTGAAATTTCTTTATTTTATCTTGGAAAAGGAATTCATGTTCATCCTTTCTCCTTCATTTCAGCCAAAAGAAGCTTGTAAAAATGATTTATACAGGTAAATCCACTACAGACATCTTATTATGTATAGTGTAAGACAAGCAAACTATCTTCGTTGCAGCGATATGGTTCTTCTATTTCAAATCGTGATGCAGAATGTAGGATTGAAACAGAAATGGCAGAGTCATGAAACTCCTATGCCAAGAGCCAGAAGTTTTTGAATCTTTTGCTGCTTATTAGATACCCTCCATTTTGACCCTTTTTCTGCACTGCAACACAATTACATTTGCTGTTTATTATAAGATACTCTGCTGTGTCTCTGAATGATGCCCCTCCTCTTTTCACCCTGCACATCCCATAAATATATCAGACAATTATTGAATTTCTTGTGATTTATGTTGTAGTTTTATCATACTAATTCAAGGTGAAGATGATTGATTTCAGTAATATATCCAACTTTATATAATGTCTGATCATTACATACATATCCATTGACAGATGAAATAGAATAGGAATTTGAGATGCAAATGAAGGATGTCATGAATAAGTGGTTTCAAATTTGATAGTTTATGGTATGTTTGAAGTAGGTTTAATGAAGGGAAATTCCGACTTTGAAAATCCTTCAACTGTGAAATCTCGTGAGAAATTATGTTTTTCAGATCCTTAAATAGTGGAAACTTGGAGGAATGCCGACTTTGAATCCTTGAATAGTAAAAAACTCGAGAGAAATCTTGATTGCGAAATTCTTGAACAGTGAAAAGTTGTTAATGATGTAATGAATAAATTTGTTTGATGTAGTGTTATTAGTCAAAGATGAAAATAAAAACAATCATAACATTCTTTTGTGTTAGTCTCTGATTTGTATATGTATTTGAATGCCAAAAGATGATGTAAACAAACACAGATTTTGAATTTCAAACTTTAAAACAGGAAAAAAACTGACCCCAATAATTGATTGGAAAAGCCTTTCTTATGTCCAATGATAAGAAGATCAATGTTATAAGCTGCACTCTTTGCCAGAATCACAGAAGCCTTGTCCTTCCCCTCCGCCATCTCGGCCTTCACCACCACCACCTTGAGCTTCGGCTGCGCCACCGTGCACGCCTCCTTCATCGCATTAAGGAACTCCACCACCGGCCGCCCTCCCCCGGCTGCATGGTAGTTGGAGGTGGTGCTGCTGCTGCTATTATTGCTGGGCTTCCTGAACAAGGCTCCAAAGGGATTGATCTTCCAAGCACCGGGATTCTCGACATGGAAGAGAATCAACACATCGTTCTCCATGATCGCGTGGGAGAGTGCGTATTGAAGGGCGCCAGCCGACTCTCGGGAGGGGTCTGCCACCACCATCACCTTGCGTGCCGCTGCGCTGCCGCCGCCTTCCATCATCCTCAGGTACGGCGGCCAGCTTACCGGATCCACCACCTGTTTGATGTTTTGTTTCTAAAATGGGATGATGGTGCTTGGGAATGGGTGGGTGGGTGGGTAGAATGTGATGAAGAAACATTTAAGGATTTGAAAATTCATCAACTTATTTTTACTAAATTTAGGAGAATAACAAACACTATGTTATCATTTATTAAGGCCATCCATTCAAACTCACTCAACTTTTGAGTTGATTTCTTATCATATAATGCATGGCATATATTTATGAGAAAGAACATTATATATAAATATTCTGTAAACATTATATATCCAAAATTAGATTCACGAGACAGTCTCTTCGCAGTTATTAGCTCACATCGATCCACCGAAAATCTATTGACATCCCCTAGTAGAAACAACTTTTGTTCTCAACAAGTTTCCGATTAATCAGTTAATAAGAACGGTTTTACAGTGTGAAAAAACGAGCAGATGGAATCGTATTCCTAAGCAGCACACATTACCTCAAAAAGAAAAAAGAAATAAACCATGATTTCCAGCAACAGATGAGAATCAATTAAGTTGATTAGATCAGGTATTTGAGTTCAACTTTTCAAGAAGTATCTTGTTCAGAAGCCCAGGATTTGCCTTGCCTTTTGTAGCTTTCATCGCCTACAATTCGTTGTTAACAATTAAAGATTAGAACCTCAGATAGAAACATTGAGAGAACAAATTTGAGGCCTGAATACAATGAGGAACTCTAGTATTGATTAGTATCATACCTGGCCAGCAAAATAGCCTTGCAGCTTCGTCTTACCCCCTCGGTATTGCTCCAACTGCTTTGGATTGTCCGCAAGGATTTTATCTACTATCTTCTCGATCTCAGTGGGGTCCACAATCTGATGATATAGGTGAAAAGGAATAATACGAGTCGAGATGTCTGTTGGTCTGTTTTTGTGTCTGATAAGCATGCAAATAGAATGCACAACAACGAAAACAATGAGAAAGAACTTGCCTGGACCAAATCCTTTTCTTTGATTAACCCTTTAACAGTTCCACCCTTTGCCATTAGCTCGAACAATATCTGCGTATTTCATGCGCAAGAACAAGATATTATGTAGATATTCTATATGACAATACCATCAAATAAAGTAGTACATTCATTCTCTGATATTCTCTATGCTTTTATGCGTATATATAAGCAAAATCTTCTTCTTGTACTGTAGACAGGAAAATGTGGGTACCTCTTTGCCAATTTTACCACTAATAGTGGCATTTTTGATAGAGGCTATGAGCTCACCCAATTCTTTGGGGGTAAGTTTAATGTCATTAATAGACAACTTCTCGTTATTCATATAACGAGCAATATCACTCATTATCCAATTAGCAACTACTTTAACATCAGCACCTGTAGCAATTGTAGCATCAAAAAATGCTGCCACCTGAGACACGGATTTATGAAAGCAGGTCAGAGAAATGGTTGAAAGTAAATAACGCACTAGAGATTTCAAAAATCATCCTCAAATCGTGCAATCTAACGAAATCTTAGATCATTAACCAACAAGCCCAAGTAAAACTTGCACTGATATCGTTTGTGAGATAAAGAACATCCTGCATGCTCAGTCCCAGATTTTCGTATCTTCGACGCTTCATTTCAGGTAGTTCAGGTAAGGAATTACGAATCCCATTTATGTACTCCTCACTGAGATTAACTCCTGGAAGATCAGGCTCTGGGAAGTATCGATAGTCAGAAAGTCCTTCCTTCTTTCTCATTGTAACTGTTTTCTAATTTGCAAAACAAAATAATGGATTAGTAACAAAGAGCCAGGTTATCTTACTTTACATTGTTCTTAAGAACAAAACAAAGAAATATGACCTGAGCTCCTTCTTCCCACAGACGAGTTTCCAGTACAATCTGATCAGCCTGACCTTGATTGTGAAGTTGCACCTGCCTTGATATCTCATAATCAATGGCCCTACTCACTGATGAG
The DNA here is from genome assembly GCA_005771605.1 of Scutellaria baicalensis. NCBI lineage: Eukaryota > Viridiplantae > Streptophyta > Magnoliopsida > Lamiales > Lamiaceae > Scutellaria > Scutellaria baicalensis. The sequence goes on from CM016729.1 coordinate 11,750,346, forward strand.
AATGAGTTCAAATTTTTTATTTCAACCTGCTCATGAAAATTCATATTTATTTTATGAGTACAACATAAAAAAATAAAAAATGAACATTATGTTTCAAATCAATGATAAGCCCATGAACAAAGACACAAAGGCTATTAGCAGGTAAAGCACAAATTCTTCAAGTACTCTTTCACCAAAATCTTTAATAAACCCAGACTCACACCCCATGCTCCATATTAAATCTTCATCAAGCACTCAGGACAAACTGGATGATTGCTTATTCTTTGGTAGAATGTAAATACACAGCCAGAATATAAGGCAGATATATTATTGGTTGTTTCAAATCCTTGGAATAAGCATACAGAGTTTATACCACAAGGCTCTTTCCCTACGTTTCTGCAATACTTTGTTTGCTTTCTTTCCACACTAAAGCCCATTTGCTAGTCCCACATCATATTAACTATTTCAGCTCACAATAAGAATCCCAACATCAACGATTCGTAAGCAATTGATGCACTGAAGCATTTAAGAAGTAAATACTTATACTTTCAAATGCATATGGTTAAAAACATGTAAATGAAGCCTAATACTTCCTGACTATAGAATTCTTAGGCTTAAGTTGTGGGCATAGCCTAGTCTCTCAGCCCTGCCCTCGGTTTGCATTCATTTAAGATTCAGAGATAAACACAGTATCTGAGACTCTGTTGAGGATCCTCCTGTCCTCGAGGTGATCTCTATCTAGTTAAAAAAATATAAGATCTCATGACAGAAGAAAACATAGCAGTTGAGACCTCTACTATGGACCATCAATTCACCTGTTCATTGCGGATCAATTTTCAGACAGTTGGTGGGAAATTATTAGCAACTTAGGTTGAATACTAGCACTTACATCAGACTAGATTCTTGGGGAATCAAAACCATGAACATATAATCTAAAATGACAATTCTGTGAAGGAGAATTTGAAAATCTAGATTGATTTTAGGAAAAAATAGTTCACTGAATCAAATAAATATGGATTTAAGATTCGTACTCCATTGCTTTATTCCAGAGTAATACATTTGGCTTAGAATGTATTGTTTCAGAATTCAAATTACAGATGTTCTGGTTGCAACAATAAAGCAGTTTGAGTTGAACAAAGGATTAAATTACCTTTGTGCCGAACTCCAGCTGCCCACGTGGACGAATTGAGATATTAACATCACAACGAAGAGATCCTTCCTGCATATTTCCATTACTCACTCCAAGATATCTAACTAATCTCTGTATCTCTGCAGCATATTCTGCTGCTTCAATACCTGTTCTCATATCAGGTTCGGAGACAATCTCAAGCAGTGGAACTCCTGCTCTGTTCAAGTCCACCTATCCCAAAAAAACAAAAGCAAAAACAAATAAATACATACAATATAAAAATAACTTCAATAAATCAATCTGAGTTCATAATAGCCAGAAGAAGTACAGTGATAGTTCCTTTAGATGAATGGTAAATATTATGTATGCAGACATTTGAGCTTAATATCATAACTGGTATCAGAATTATTTAATTAGTAGTCATTATGCAGAAACTAGTCACAAATAGAAATTCAGCCACATAAAATATATAGGAAAGTAAAGTACAACATGGACCAGGCATCCACATATGTTATGCATTAATAGATTGGTTTCAAATAGCAAGCAAGTAGGTGAAGAACAAGAAATTTGAATGGAAATTTGATCAGTTTTGGTAGAAAGGAACTGCGAAGTGAATACTATAGAAAATTGATATGAAAAATGATGATCATGATTAGGAGAAAACTATAATTTCCTGAGAAAAGTCCCCATTTCCAGTGTGAAGCAGCTTCCCAGCATCTTCTTCCATATGAACTCTTGTGATACCAAATTTTCTATGCCCACCACCAAACTCCACAGGAAGATCAACATCAATAAAACCACCAGCTGCAATTGGGATGTCAAACTGCGATATCTGGTAACCTTTTGGAAGGTCTGGATAAAAGTATTGCTTCCTATCAAACTTCGAGCTAAGAGAGAGTTTACAGTTGAGTGCAAGACCAAGTTTTACCCCAAACTCAATGATCTTTGAGTTGAGAACTGGCAAGGCCCCAGGCAATCCCATACAAATTGGACAAATGCTCGTGTTTGGTTGAGCCCCATAACTATAAGGACAGCTACAGAAGGCCTTTGTGTGAGTGGAAAGCTGCACATGGGTCTCTATTCCTATGACTGCCTCATAATTTTTCAAAGCTTCCTCAAGTTTTGAAGATTCCAATTTCGGTGAAACTTTCAGTTGAGTCTGTTGCATTTCTTGTGTTGTGGTTTGTCCTTGTGCACTTCGTATGCTACTATATGGTACACCATGTTTCCTAGCAACATATACTGATGGATACAACTGAAAACAGTTCAATCTTAAGCCCCTAAATAATGTCAATGCCATCTCATATATTCAGAAACTTCAGCCTAACTTCAGATCTCAAAGGAAGAATTTACCTACAAAACATAATCGTGAAGGTTAATCTAAATTCAAGTTAGAAGCCAAGGGAGCAGAACATAGAAAGATGGCAACTTTCAATAAAGACGAATCGAATTTAGGCTAATGGTGTTCAAACTTCCTTTTACACTCAGTATAATGATTAAATTCATGATTCAACATATACCATGTCAAACAACCACAAGTCACTTATACCATTCACATTACGAACCAAACAAACACAATAAAACTTATACCATTCATCTTCCATTAAACGAAACATCATTCCAAATGTGAAACACGTAGCAAGAAACACCACATTCTTTATCCAGAAAAAGCACAACCATACTAACATTTCTTCAAACACCTGGTCTGCGACCAAGATTGGAGAAAACATAAACCCTTAAACCTCAAACAACAACAATCAAACAAAATGAAATTCCTCGAATATGGAGATGAAGATTACCGCAAAGGGAAGATGTCAAGAAAAAAAATAAAAAAGTGCAGAAATCCCAAACACCCAGAAAGCTTTTCTGATATCAAATTATCAATATCTCCTGCAATCAACTAGCGCCATTAACATATGACTCGTAAATGGAGCATGGGATTTTCAAATGCAGTGCAGCATGAAAATGAGCAATGGATTTTTTTGCAAAACCTGAAACATGGATGAGAAGTATACTGCCACTGGAATTGAAGATAAAACAGCAAAAACAATTTTGGTGTTTTCAATTTAACCTAACATTTGTTCGATTAGAACATCAATGTGGTCGTGCCGGAGTGGTTATCGGGCATGACTAGAAATCATGTGGGCTTTGCCCGCGCAGGTTCGAATCCTGCCGACCACGCTTTTTTTTTTTTCTATTATTTTCCAATATATTATATTTGCTTTTTTGTTTTTTGACAATTATATTTGCCTTTTTATTTTCCTTTCAAATTGAATTTTTATCATGTTTTAATTAGATTCCTACACTTTCGTTTTGTTTCTTAGATTTTGTTTTTCAGAATAAACCTAATTTTATAGTTCGATGTTTCTGAGGGGACATGCTATATGCTCATGTGTTTTTTTCTAAAGAAGGGGAAAAAAGAGAGTTATATATCTTGATCAAGAAATCATTGTTTTTACATATTTACGTTTTCTTATAAATTTTGAAATTTTGCATTTTACGGTAAGAATTTTGAATTTGATGCATTTTACAGTAACAGACAAACTCTAGTGGCTGATTTATAACTTGTACGACTATAATTGTTCAATATTGTAAAATGCATCAAATAAAAATTCATATAACAAAGTAGAACCTTTTAAAATTTATATAAATAAGTGTAAGATAACATACCATTCGTATGGAAAAATGTCTTTAACCATCTGCTTAAACCATTTACATTTACAATTCATCTTATAAATCACTAACATATGAAATCATATTTGTAATTAGGGGTGGTTGGATACGGTATACTGTATCGAAAATCACATACCGATATCGTACCGAAAATTTTTGATATCAAAATATTTCATATCGTTACCATACTGAAAAATTTGGTATACCGGTATATCGAAATTTCAGTATCACAAGTGTTGGTCCCAAAACTGCTGTAGATAAGCTTAGGGGGGTGAATAAGCCTACCTTCTTTTTCCCTTTTTCTTCTAACTCTTTCCGCTCACTTCTAATATCAGTAACCTTTTGGGAGGTTACTGATTAGAGTGGTTTGCGGAAGCTTATTACTAAGCCGAGTAGAAGATGTGTAGCTTTATAAGAGAGAGTGTATGTATGCATGAAATGCAGTAAGCATATAAAGACGCAAGGATGTATAGAGGTTCGAAGGTGGAGTAATCCTTCTATGTCCTCTCTTCCTCCACACCAGAGGGAACCTTTGTTAAGCTGGTTGATTTACATAGACCTATCTATTACAACCCAACCTTAACAAGTAAGTAGCAAGCCTTCACACAGATACTTGCCTACTTTCCCTTGACCCACACAGGATCCTACTCTACCCACTCAGGGTCCTCACTTTCTCTCTTAGAAAGTGGTAAACTCAACAGGACATTACTCCTCGCACTGAGTACTCCGAGAAAACCTTTTAGAGAGGTTTATCTTCTTCTTCTTCAACTGGGTGCAGCAAGCTTGACCTTCGTATGTAGACTGATTCTGCTGAAGCTTACTACTGACTGGTAGACTAGGGTGTGCGTCTTCTTGGGGTGTGGAGTGTTCGAGCTCTTCTTCTTTTCATCAGCTCTCCTTGAACACTCTCTTTTCTAAGGCTTCCCCTTTCTTATGCGCTTCTCTCTTTTAAGCTCTTCTCTCTTCTTTTGCATTTCTCTCTGTGAGCTTGGATATTCTGATGTGCTCACTTCTTTTCTCTCTTGCACACTCTGTGCTTCTCTCATGCACGTCCCCATTTTCAGTCTTCAGTCATCCTCTTTATAGGGTGTGAAATCTACCCGTTGAAGGTAGACAGATTTCCATCATTTCTGAGCCGCACTCCTAACACACGCCAGCTTTTCGCTTTCCACGTGTTTTCTTCTGATTGACTCCTCTTCTTTTTTCTCTCTACCGGTAACTTCTTGTGCCTACCGGTAACTTTGACTTTTCTCCCCATGCCTGCTTTGCAGCTTCCTCCTCTGGCTTCACTCTGGAGCTTCCTCTTCCGGCTTGCTCTCTTTGGTGGCTCAAGGCTTCTGTAGCATGCTGCCTATGCAGTATGCTTTCGGCATGGTCTTCCAGGTAACTTCCTGTCTCGCTATGTTCTGCTTTGGCGAGGTTCCTTCCAGTAGCTTCCTAAAGTCAATAGTATCCTTATTAGTTCATCTGATTCTTTATAACCATTCTCTTCAGTATCCTTCCATTTGACACTTTCTCAATTTCTTTTAATCTTCTGCAGTAACTCTATTGCAGTAACCTATCCTAAGATTGATTATGCATATTAAAGTTACTTTAAGGATTTATCTCATCAAAACATTCTTCAAATGTATCCAACAATAAGTAGTCATACGGTTTTATATCGGTATACCAAAATTTTTCGATATACCAAAAATACCGTCATACCGAAATGAAAACTAAAACTTCGATATACCGAAAATATCGTTATACAAAAATGAAAATTACATAACGAAACTTTGGATTCATAATTACATAACATTGTATAGATTTTGATGAAGACAAAATATGTAATAGATTAGGGCCTAGGATCCTATGTATTTAGATTCTGTTGTAAAATCTAAAAGTATATGATCAGAAGGTTTGATAATCAAGACTAAACCTTGAAGACCTTGCTGTATAAGGAAAACCTTAAAATGATTAAAGTGTAAGTCACTGCAGCAGACTTCTTAGAAAGGATACTGGATGCTCACTGCATAAAAATGTTGAGTCTGCTAGCTGAATATAAGACAAGTAAGCTAAAGCCGACTGAAGAACCAGGAAGCATCAGACTGAGGTTTACGTTAGGCACAACCGCAAACTCATCCAATCAAAATATGCCACGTAATAAAGCAAAATGGAGTCTGAAGATATGTCAGACTGAGTATGGTGATTGCAGTAACAGATACGTATGATCTTAACAACCTCATACGAGCAAATCAGAAGAGGCCACGTTGGCCCATGCATGCTGCGAGAAGGAAGCTCTCTCTCCAATGGGCAGAATTTTCATCACCTATAAAATAGAAGAAGACTAGGACTTGAAAGTCACCTAACCAACTTGAAAAACTTGAAACTAGAATCTCTTACGAATCAAACGTTCAAGCACTTAAATCGTTTTAGATCTCTATATTCAGATAGTTTCGAGTCCAGTCTTGCAGCAAGCTATCTATAGCTTAAAGAGCTCATCGTTCTAAGCTTGTTGTCTGTGTTGTTGAAAAGAAAATCTATTTTTCTTTAGACTGTTAGGAGTTGCTTGATCGGAGGCTGTTCCTGATCAAGTATTTGCGTTCTTAGCAAAAGAACAAGAGCTCTGTGTGGGCTAGTTGAGTTTGGTTACTGTGCAGTAACCCTATGTGGGATAGACTGACAGTTCTTGTTAGGTTTAGGTTGTCTAAGCGAGGCATGTGTAAATCAACCGTTATACTTAACAAAGTTCCTCCTTGAGAAAGAGTAGAGAGGACTGTAGAGAGATTACTCCACCCTTGAACCTCTATAAACCGCTGTGTTTATTTTTGTTATAGCTTACTGCTGTTTATATCTTATCCTGCTTATCTGCTTTAACTGCTGCATATCTCTCATAAGCATATCAACCGTTTGCAGAAAAGAAATTTTGGTCAAAAGAATTTCCGTTGTGCATAAAACTCATTTTCTCTAAGTTCACTAAAGATAACTGCTCAAGTAGTAACCTCCAGGACAGTAAGCTCTTTAGCTACCTGCCCGAGTGACTTATCATTATGTTTTAAAGAAAAAGTTTGAAAATTGAGTAGGCTTATTCACCCCTCCTCTAAGTCTACTACCACTTGGGACCAACATACCGATATACCAAAATGAAAAATAATATATTTATTAATATGAAATTAATATATTTTTAATTTATTCTATTATTTTGGATATATATCAAAATACTGAAATTTTGGGAATATCATATTGATACCGTATCGAAACTTTCGGTACGGTATCATACTATACCGAAATTTTTGGTATGCCGAAAGTTTCAATATTTTCGATATGATAACCTCGGTATTTCGACATTTCGGTATTTTTCCCCACCCCTATTTGTAATCACTTTTCACGTGAAAGAAAAAAATCTTGGAAAATGGTTAAATAAAATGTTTCCCCTTTTAAAACTAAAAAATCAAATCGAAATGATATTTTTGTCCAAAATTAAAAATTGATTAAGACGCTAGTTTTCATTTCTTTAAATTGAAAACATGTTTGGTAATTAATGGAAAATGCTAAAATTTTCACGATGGTCAGCTCTTAATGTGTTAACGTGAACGTGTTATGATCACATTTCTTGAGATCTGTGCAACCAGGCCACGCGCAGGCTATGTCGGCCCGCCCAGCCTGCACTTCTTAATTTTTTCGCGTGTTTTGGTCGTTATATTTATATTATGTTAGTGTTACCTTCGTGTTATGTTAGTGTTACCTTCGTTATGTTAGCCGTTACCTCATTTCCAGATTTCATACCCTTAGTTTAAAACCATTGAATTAAAATAACAAGAAGGTAATACTAATATAACATGAAGGTAATACTAACATAACATGAATGTAATACTAACATAACATGAATGTAAAAAACAATGTTAATCATACTTTCATGTTATGTTAGACCGACCTTCTATCATAACATGAAGGTAACACTAACATAATATGAAAGTATGACTGCCTGGAGCGAATCTTGGTGGGTTTGAGCACACCACCAGGCACGTAGGAGCGCGTTGGGGCGGGTCGACTCGGGTGCATGGATCCAACAATTGCACAAAATATTTTACCTTGATATAATGAATGTTTGATACGTTAGCGGTAAACACATATGGTAGATAGAAGGGCAACAGGATTAGATAATTAATATCCTATAAATGAGTACTTAAATGATTGGCCTAAATTGCGACTTTAATAATTATTATGAAAACGCTACTTAGTATTATTTTTTTGAAACATATCATCCAACATTTCCCCCAATTCTAAGGTCAAAAAAATGGAGAAAGTGCAGCAACAACAATGGTGGAGAGCTGTGAAATCACGCCTATCTTACAAGAATGCCACCATACTCGTCTGCTTATTCAACCTAATCACTCTTCTTCTCTTGCTACACAGCTTCTTCTCTTCTTCCACTTCCAAATTGGCTACCTCTCACAAAGGTATTCTCCTCAATTCTTCATTATACTTCCTTTTTTGTTGTCGATTTTATTTGGAAATTATGATTTCGAGCGAATATGAAATGTTGAAGCTATTAATCCTGGCAGATTCAGTCACCCACTGACTTTTCTGGACTAGGGTTTTCAGCTAGAACTTTAATTACTGAAATTGATGGTGCTGTAAAAAATTGGGGATGGTTGTGTGTAGGAAATGTATGAAGGAAATTAACATTGTTAAAGATGAAGTTTTACACAGATTTATCTATTGAATTCTTGGAGATGATGGTGGTTATGGTTGCTCTATGAATAATGGAATATTTTAGTCTTAACTGTACAAGCAGCTAGGAGAAATAATTGTTGAAAACAAATGAAGGATGTTTATATCTTTGATTTACTTGGAAGTTGTAAGAATGGTCTTCAATGGTGATTGTAGATTCATTCATGATCTATAAAGATTCTTACTGATTTTGGTGTGTCTCTTATGGATCAACTATGTGCAAAGAGAGCTTGGTGCAATTCAGTCACCATTGCTGGATAGAATGGAAGAGCCCAACGATCGAAAATTCTAATTTTAGAAAATAGTCACTTGAGGATAGTTTTAACATTTCTAGCTGCTTCCGTTTGTGTGGTTCGTTCTTATAAAGTGTATTTGCTTATGACTTTAAGTCCATCACTAATCCTCTGGAGTACAGCTTTAAACAGGCACATAATGGAATCTGAAGATATAAGACGTGCTATGATTCCTCTTGATCTGATGAAAAGAGTGAGTGTCCATGATTCCATGTTCTTAACTACGTATTTATATTGGCAGTTTGTTTAGTCTATGTTGATTATTTGTATTCTTCTCTTTATATTTAAATCTTTGATTGCACTTGTTCGTTCATGGTCTTTGAAAATGCTCGTTATCGTGTGGTTAGGTTAGAGAAATTGGGCAAGATGTAAATGTCGAAACAGAACAAATCCAACAGAAAGACGTAAAGCAGACAGCTGCTGTGGACCTAATATCAAGGTTGAATAATTTTCGTTCGTATTCAGATCCTGGCAGCATCAAAGGTATCATCTTTTAGGGGTCTTATAATTCTGCTCCATTTGATGATTTAGTTTGTCATTGGCTTCCATATCCTGTTTTCACACTAGGAAAGGAGTGAAGGTTCATAAAATAGTAGTGAGAAAACTTAGCTGCTGACTTATGTTGTCCAATATGACATGGATCCTCTGGTGTTCGTAAAACACTATGACAATTGCTGTTACACTATATGCATATTAGACTAGATTCATCTGATTTCATTTTATTGAAGATTATGGAGAAGTTAAGTTCTTACTATTAATTGTGAGAATGTTGTAGCCGTTGAAGAATGGCGCAAGCGGAAGATAGAGAGAGCGAGACAACGCTCTTTAGTGAAGAATGGAACATCAAGTTTTTAACCATGAACACTTTACCATTTCTGATCTTTGAATCCCTGAGGTTTGTCGTTGGTTGATGTTCTCCATTGCGACTTAAATCATCCAACTGTATGTATATTTCTCGAACATATATAACTATTTCATGAACATCCTAAGTTTTAACGGTACGAGCTTATCGATATGTACTTTTTATGTATAATAGAGGAATGTACATTCATTTGTCCAAATCAATAAAAGTATTTTAGCAAGTATCTTCTTTTGGGTAAAACCACGCCGTGCATTCTTTTTCATGCAAATTATTAAACTATATGTTGATATAGATATTCATAAAACATACAAAATGGTGTATTCGTATTATTATACAACATCGTTGATCTATACTATATTTAAAATAGGAAAAATTTGACATATTTACTAATTTGCCACTCAATTGTAAAATTGGACATAATTATTGATTTACTATTGACCAATAGAAAAAAAGTGGAAAAAAAAAATTAAAAAACTTTTGAGAATCTTATAGAACAAATTTCATATATATTTTAAATATAATAAGTAGTCTTTTAATTTAATATAGGGGTATAATGAAATAGAGGAAATTATTTTGGATGATATGATTATATGATTATGTCTTAATGATATAATTAAAAAATCTGAAAATAATGAAATTAAACATTGTCAAAAATTTAAAAATTTGAAAATTATTCTATAATTTTAATATATAAATGTGAAAAATAGGTCTAAAAGCTAAATTTCATTTTACGAAGGGCTGTAAAATGTATAAAACAGTGTTTTTGAAAATGTAAACTAAGTTTTTTAAATGTAAACTAAGTTTTTTGAATAAATACAGTGTTTGAAAATAAATCCATTTAAAAAAAATGTAGAAAATTATTTACAAATTATTAATATAATTATAAGATATAAAAGAACAAAAGTATGAATAGAACATATATATTAACAAATATAATTAATCACTTATAATAAAGCACACAAACACAAAACTATTATTATTGTTGTTTTTGTTATTGTCGTGGTTGTTGTTGTCGTTGTCATCATCATCATTAAAAAAATACGGATATTTTACAAATCTCAAAATAATAAGATTTCATGAGTAATATTTTAATATAATAAATTTATTATATTATTAATAATTATATTTATCATAATAAATAATAAACTGCGCATTGCACGGGTATACGCGCTAGTTATATTAGTGAAAGAAAAGTTAGGTGAGTTCTATGTCTATTTTAAGATACATTAATATGAAAACGATTTTGTTATCCAAATTGCCCAATAACTTGGGGAGTCGGGCAATTTCAGATAAATAAGTTATTGGGCTAATAATCTATCCTTCAACTTTTGAAAATTCAAAAATTTATGTCAATTTCAACCAAATGGTCAAAATGGGCTAAAATCGAACATGAAATGCATGTGATACCCTAATTCCTCTACATTTACAAAGGGAGACAATCTAGGGTTTTGGAAGGTGTTTGTGTATCGAGAAAAGGGATAAATCAACTTGAATATACATCCAGCAAAGGTGAATTGAAGATAACAGTGCAGAATTGATCGAGATTGAAGAGGAGAATCCAACACCAATCAAATTCCCAATCATTTTTTTTTCCAATTGGTGCTCATCCACGTTGAGAGAGATTGCCAATTTTTTTTTCTTTTAATGTAATGGTTTTATTTCTTTTAATTTATCTGTATTTTTTAAAAATACTTTTACATTTTTTTAATGTTATTTGACTCACATATGTCCACGTATATAAGTATATCTCACTTAAGTGTAAAATATTTTCATAAGTCATTAATTTGTGTCGAAAAGTCTAAAGTTAGGGGATCACATACATTCACATGTGATTTCGGTCCAATTCAACCTAAATTTTGACAACTCAAAACTTTATTCTCTAAAATTGTCAAACCCTAAAGTTACTGAAATGAGTCGGTTCAAATATAGTATTAATGAAATTTAAGGAGATCTCCATCATAGTACCAAAATTATGGAACATACAAAAGAAATAGAAAATTCGATCGAATATAGTATTAATGAAATTTAAAAAGATCTTCATCATAGTACCAAAATACAGAAGAAATAGAAAATAAGGGAACCTCGACGAAAAGAATGGAAATTATAAAAGCAATAAAGGAAAGAACAAAAGGAAAGGATAGAAAAGAAACGAAGTTGTTGAATGAAAAGAAGTAATAAAAGGAAAAGACAATAAAAAAAAAAAAAAAAAAAGAAGAGGCATGAAAACTAAATTGAGGAAGAAAAGATGATGAGGTTACAATCATATAATTAAAAGGTAAAGTTCTGGTGAGACAATTTTACGGATCCTATTTTGTGGGACGGATCGGGTCTAACATATAAATATGTATTGTTTGTATATTTAATAATATTTTTCTGTATATTAGGTAGTATATTTTATTATATGATGCACTTTGAGTAAAGTTAGATTATAAGATAATATGTTCATACTTTTATATGTATTAGATAATACTTTTCTATACATCAGGTAATACTTCTGTATGACCTAAATTAGATCGGGTCAAGTCACTCAAAAACACACGAATTATTAGTTGTTCAGACATTCTTTTCTCTTTTGTGTAACATGTAATACTTTTGTGTATGTTTGATAATTTTTTTATATAAGACTAGTATAGGACCCGTGTATTACACGAGATTTAATTAATTACATTAAACTCAATAAAATTAGAAAATTTTAAATATTATCTCTATATAAGAAAAATAAATTTATGGTTTTATGCAATAATTATAACCTAATTTAGTATAAAATATAGTATAATATGATTAATGTATTATTTAATATAAGAAGAACTCTTGAACTGTTTTGATGAGACAAAACCCGCTGTAACCTACTTCATTCTGTTATCTTAGTTTTATTCCCCATGTCTTGTTTTTTATGTTTTAATAAGTAGCAAAGATTCTATCCAAGGTCTTCCACTGCACTTAGATGCTGCAAGCTGGATATAACATGGAAAGAAAGAAGTCTGCATTCAGCAAGCTCAACATGGAAGAATTCAAAGGAGAATTGCTTTGCTGCACGCTGGACAACTAGGCGCTGCAAGCTAAGGATGCAGCGAGACCTAGTTGCAACAAGAAGAATAAGTTGCAGAAACTGAAGAAGAGACATGTCCAGCAGGATCAACATCGAAGTCTTAAAAGACTGCTGCATGAGCTCTTAATGTACGAGGAAACATCAAGTTCAGTTGAAGATGCAGTGGGCGACAGGCCTGAACTCAAAGGACAAAACAAGGACAACGAGCGAATAGGAAGCTGCCACCTGGCGTGGACGACCGCCTGCAACCTGCAACAAAAAGGACATCCGCATTTAATGGATCTGATGCCAACGGAGGAGGTTGTCTCCTACCTTTTCAGGTGCACATTAAAAATGATTGTACCTTGAAGATCATGAGGATCAAGAAGAAGAATGATGTGCGTCCAGATCGAATCAATAAGGAATATACTTGTGTGTGAATGGATCAACAGTCAGGATGCAGCAGTAGAAGACAAAGTCTTATGAAGACGCGTGGAATATGCACTCTTCGACTGGTGCATTCCCACAACTATAAAAGAGAAGAGTGAGGATGAAGAGAAAAGTGGACTGAAAATTTGAAGATTGCGTACTGATATTCCAGCATACAGCGATCCAAGCTTAAAAGAAAATATCAATTCTTTTCAGTCCCCACTCAACCGAAGCAGAACATTCTACCCATTGAAGATTCTGAGTGCTCTTGCTTCCCACAATCAAAAATTTGTGTTTATTAACCTTTTTTTATCACTGTGTGGATAAGTTGTTTTAGGTATCACAGTTGAAGGGTAATCGCCTTACTGTGTTTTGGTCTTGTGTAGACAACATCCTGTGTGGATCCTATCTAGTTGCTAAAACCTAAGAAGGGAGTAAGAACTTTAGTAGGCTTAGGTTGATCCTTAGGGGTCGTTCACTTTGGTGGTCGGGCTTGTTTAATGTGGTTTAAAAAAGTGGGATTGCACTGTTCGATTAGGATTAAAAAAAGTTAATTTGAGTGTTTGATATGCAGGTTATGTTATGAGTTTATTGTAATTTTTTGTTTGGTATGAATGTTTGAAAGTTTGGTAAAGTTGGTTTGTTATAAAAATTGTTGTTTGGTATATATGTTATAATGTATAAAAATTGTGAAAATACCTAAATGCCCTCATTCTATATTTAATTGAAAATTTAACATTTTTATTGTTAAATTAAGAATGCAATTGAAATGGTGGAAAAAAACTCTCTGATCCCCAATTTCGACTTAACCCAAATCGTCTTCTTCCACTTTGTCGAGGTAATTCATGGCCATTCTTCCACCCATGTAGTGAAGCATCATCCCGACATTATCTGTTATCGGCACACATCGGGTAATATTTCAACCGTTTTGAATCTTGATACACCAAAATGGCTTCAATGCTTCTGAAATGTTGTTTTTTTTTTTTTCCAAATTTGTAGAGACCAAACTCGATTGGGCATGTTTGTTTTAATATCTAGGCTGCTTAAGGATCGAACACCAAATAGTTTGACAAAAGTGTTTGCCACAGCTGTGATTGTAGCATAGGGCAGCTAGGGTGAAAGATTTTAGACGAATTCCCCAACGTGTACATGGTTTGGTGCCCTCCGTTATGTCGACGAGGTAAACTCTATTTCAATTCGAATGTTCGACGATTGACATTCATGGTTTTTGTAAAGTTGAGATCATGTTTGGTAAAACTGTGCATTTTGCATTGTGAGTTCGCACTGAATTGCCAAGTTTCTTTCTTAAGTCCACTGGTAGACAAATTAACAAATGAACTTCATATTTAATTAATAAGCATTATCAAAATTTCACCCATCTGTTTTGAGTTTTGAAACATATCATTATAGAAGTATTATTCACAAACTCAACATGGATTCACTGGTTTGGATGAATGATTGATAATTTGATAAAAAATGATCGATCGTATGACTTTGAATCTGATATAATTGTTGAAATTGATGAATTGTTCTTCTGTGTACTAGTTCGAATGCATTTACGAACGGCGTATCCAGTGGGAATAAACAAGGAACATAATTTCCGATGTGTTGTAGGCATATGATTCCGATGCAAGTTCAAACTTCTGGCACAAAAAAGAATCCCATGCGACGTTTTATGACGTGTACTTTTAGAGGGGTACTTTGTTTCGCACTTTGTTCAAAATTCTTATAAACCTACTCCATTGACATTTTTCATGACACTTACTTTTTATTGCCATTGAATCAATTATAGAAAGAAGCTTGTGGGGTGTTCGTTTGGTTGGAGCCGTAGCTTGAAGGACGTGCTCGAGATGATGCGATTGAGTGCCTTGAAAAGATTGCTCGGTTGAGGTTGGAGCTTGCGTGTTCTCAAGCTCGTGCAAGAAAATTGAAGACTTGTATCATCATACTTCTATTTGTGTTTATCATCACGGTCGTAGTCCTTCTACACGCCGACACTACCACTAAGGTGTGTGTGTCTCATGGGATTTGTAAGATGTAATGACGCATGACGTACAATGAATGCACGTAGTTTGGTTCAACATATGTTTGACATGGGTGTTTTGTAGAAATTTGTCAAGTTTGTAATGTGAGTGTCTGTTGGGAATATGGTACACTTGAGTGTTGATTCCTTTTTGTGATCTTTGCAACTTTATATGTAGAATGTAATTTATCTAATTTCAACCTTAGTTGCAGAGAGGTATGTGTATCTTTCATGTTTAGCAATCTCCAAATCCAACCATATAAGATCCCAACGGAGTACAAGTTTTGCTTAACACCTTTACATAACATAGATAAATCAGTTGCCTTCATTATATATAATGAACTTGGGATATGTACTACACATTTGTCTAAAATTGCTAGCATTGTTGGAAGACAATTCTAGTTTACGAGCAGCCCCTAAGTCTTGATACACTTCCTTGAGATTCCTAATGACATTTACATGCATGCTAAGGCACTGCGAGCTACCAAAAGATCTAAAACCAGTCTTACTATTATCATTTCCATTAGACTTTCCATACAAAAGTCTTGTAACAAAAGTGAATCAAAGTAATCCTTCGACTGAGTGAATCAAAGTAAGCGAAGCTTTTATGGTATGGCACTCATACTCCTTGGAGTCTTGGGGAATTGTACATCCATTCTATCCGTGGCCTCGGGATCGAAGGGCTCATCCCTCACCACAATCGGGGATGCTGGTGAAGAGCCAACGGGATCTATGATTACTTCAGCAGGACGGTGGTATGAAAGGATGATGTTCCATGTATCG
The DNA here is from genome assembly GCA_005771605.1 of Scutellaria baicalensis. Classification (NCBI taxonomy): domain Eukaryota; kingdom Viridiplantae; phylum Streptophyta; class Magnoliopsida; order Lamiales; family Lamiaceae; genus Scutellaria; species Scutellaria baicalensis. The sequence goes on from CM016729.1 coordinate 11,766,258, forward strand.
TAGAAGAGATATCCACACTCTCAAAAGAGCTTCTGGATCTCGTTCTCTTGCATTGTAAATCAGTCAAGAAGCCATTTGTAATGTTATGTCATTCTCGAATGGATAGAGAAATGGAAAAAATGTTTACGATACCTTCTTCGTAAAATGCCAATACTCAACCCCAACAGTGATTCGATTCTTCGTAGCATTGTATTGCACACCAACAGTCTTTTTCACATAGTCCACGAACAAAGAGAAGAGTCGTACATTGTTGGCAACAAACATCTTCACGTTCTCCTCACTCCATCTAGGATCCCCCGTGGTATTCCGATACTCCGTGGGGCTGCTCGTAAATGGGACGTCAATGTCGTCACCCTATTTGTCGAGGTGCTTGGCGATCAAGCGCGAATGGGCCATTTTCATCCCCATGGCAATAACCGACATGCACTTCAAACCGCACAATACATGCTCTCGAAATTCTTCAACAAAACTTTCGAGTTTAAGGAATGTCTGAAACAAGTACGCTGCTTCGAAAAAGGCACGCAACTTTCTATAGGCTATTGATGCGTGATGACGTAGCTTGGGGGATTGAGGACAATGAACTTGCCTACAACGATGACACGTGGAAAGTGATTGTTGAGGTATGAAAGTGTCTGTATTTATTAATTTTCCTTGTTATCTTGCAACAAGCCTAGTCCATATTTGTGAATTACTATGACTTTTTGTGATATCGGTTAAGGTGGATCCCTTTGCATGGGCATACACTACATACAGGGATCCACATTGGGATGATTTGTAAGCAATGTTTGGTCCTCCAAGTGACATGCCGACGTTTCCACATGCCTCTAGAACTAATCATAGCGCCGTCATAGTTCTTGATGATGACAACAAGCCTCCACCTGTCCCAAAGTACACACCTTTGGACGAGGTTATAGAAATTTCAAGTGACGTGTCGGGTATCCTGTCCTCAAGCTTCATGAGAGAGTTGGAGGTTGGTGGGAATGATTCGGACAACGAAGGGTCCTACCGTTCTCCATCCTTGAAGACAGAGTCGAGCTCGAATAATCGTCCCACAAACTCGAAGGGCAAGTCAAAGATGTTTGGGAACAACATATGCATAAACTTATACGGGGCATCATACGTGTCATCATCCACTACGGCCTTTCCTAATAACAAGAAGTGATGGGAACTTTCGAAGGCGTGTTTAATTTGTATGCTTGTTATATGTTAATGTTGTCGCTATGACGTAGTCGTCGATTGTCTCTTTTTAGTAGAATTACTAGCTTCTTTGTATCTTTGGACGAGGATTATCCAGTTCTAATATGTCCCTTTTTTCAATGTTTTTGCCCACTAGGGCCTGTGTATTTCCATGAAAGGCAGTTTTCATTTCGGGAAATGGTTCCTTGTCTCTTGTCTATTGGGGACATTCTTCGTCTATCGGTTTGGTCTGTGGATTAATGAGGTTTCAATGAAGCCTTTTGCAACTAATCTGGTACACTTGCAATAATTTACCCTTAAAATAGCATGGACATGTTAAAAGGGATATTAGTTCAAAAGTTATAAATAACATTGACATCGGCCTATCCAATACATAGGGTACAAGTGCTACATGAAAGTTGCAAAGTTCAACTATTGATGCTACGACACGCATTTTAAAGGGCATATGTATCACTTTCCGTAGCTTCACACATATTATAATACATAAGCAAATATCTAACAAATTCAAGTTTAATTCATCTTCTGCAAGGATTGGATACGCATAAAAGATGATGTATATCACCAGGGTGTTTACATTTTCTTTATGATGTCCTTCACTAGCACATTTCTCGCTTCTTCTGGTACACTGAGAAAATAGTCCAGCTCACTCTCTTTTGTTGCCAAGTATTGTCACACGTGCACTCTAGTCTCGAAGTTTGGGAAGTCATATGTACTAAGAATGTCGTACACTTGAGATCGCTTTGTACCGGGAGATAATTTACTACTCTTTCGTCTAGCGACTGAGTTAATGTCTGTCTTGATTTCAACCATGTGGCCATTATGTTGCTCACAATACTAGGTCAATGTCTCCAAAAAAGGGTCTCGAGAATCAACTTCAATGCGTCTTACCTTTGACTTGCCAGTACGTGTATAAGTGTTAGAAGACTCAGCACGGGTCTTGGACATGAAAGCGGTAGATGTCTCTTCATGAGTGTGCGGTGCGTTCACCAGACTTGACTGATTGGGTTCAGTATTACCCGTGTTCAAGAAATCCTGCATGACATCTACGAACCCTTGAGCATGGTCTCCAGTAGCCCGGTCCTTCCCAAATATCTCAACCCAGTCGTTGAAGAAATGCCATGTTTTGTACCGCATGGTTCTGACGTTGTTCTCCTTCTGAATATTGCATGGGTCAAGATTTGGTTCATGTGAAATAAGTTAATGGGCAGTATATTAAAACGCACTAGTTTTTGTACCTTGACATATGCATCCCAAACATCGTCTTGTACGTCGATCATGTGGTTTGGGCCCAATCCAAAACTGCTTGTACCAAGCATGGCTGAGAGAACATTGTAGTTTTTCTTCCACGCATGAATTTTGCTAGCTATATGCGGTTCCGCCTTCAAGTCTGTACCGGGAAATGCTTGGGCTAAATTTTGTTCCAACAAGGTTAAATAACCGGTGCGAAATCCGTTATCAGACTTGTAGCCCCTAACCACTAACTCTTTCAATGCATTAATGAGTTATTGTTCTTCATGAAGGCTCTAGGTCCTCCTAGTGTTGGTCAGAATTACTTTTTTTGAATGCATCTTATTGTTGTTCATTGCTATGCATGAAAAGTTTGAATGATACATGTAAAAGACGTGGAAAACATATGGGGAAGCATACAAAGCCGAAAAAGCGAACACAAGATGAAGGAATAGATATGAAAAAATTGAATATTGGAAGACATTGTTTAATGGACATGACATAGTACAACTAAGAAATATTACGCATACATGTTCATAAATTGAAGTGTATCTATTCTATGAAGAGAATTAGAAGAACATTAAAAATAAAAGATACTCCTCCTAAATTGGAATTTGCCTATCCGTCCACATTTTTAGGACTATGCTCTCTCTCAGATTTGTCTACTCTTGTGATGACTCAACCTGGTCAACATACCCCAACTCAATGGGTGGCTCAAAGTCAGGGTCTGAGAAAAGGTCTGACACCTCAACTTCGAAGGGATCGATGGTTGCATCAGTGCGTATGAAGTTGTGAAGAAGATAACATGCTAAGATTATGTGGTTTTGCGTTTTGATTGGGTAGAAAGAGTGGCTCCTAAGAATTCCCCAACGAGTTTTTAATATGCCAAATGCGCGCTCTATAACATTGCGGGCCCTAGCGTGGGTCAAATTAAACATCTCGTGCGGTGTTTGAGGATGTTGAGAAGCGTGATATCATTCCTGAAGATGATATCTAACACCCCGATAAGGTGCTAGAAAACCATTACCATTCGTGTACCCTCCGTCACACAAGTAGTAGTTCCCTGTGAAGACAATTCTAGCTTAGTTATGAATGTATTCTATTTGTATCTAAAGAAAACATTATGGCTGAGTTGAGAATCAATCTAAGAGACATTTGTTTTTTGTAATGAGGAATTCATGAAGTTACCTATGAGGACTTTTAATCCATTGGGGTGTGTTATGGCATCACAGAGAACACGACCATCAGCGGCTGACCCCTCCCATCCAGTCAACACGTAGGTAAAATTCATGTTCCTATCGCACACACCTAAGGCATTGACGGAGATAAATCCCTTGCGATTCCTATATCTCGGTTTATTACCAAGAGGTACCTTTACAGGGATGTAAGTGCTGTCTAGGGCACCAAGGCAGCCCTACAAAGAGCAAAGGAGGGCTGAAATTCTTAAGCAATATTATTGCTCGAGGCAATTCTAGGCTACTGTTGAAGAGGGGAAAATTGTATTACTAAGTCAAAATGACAAGGTACCTTAAATGTTTCCAACGGTCGGTCTGTTCATCATCACCGATGGGACGTGGTTGAACAAGAAGTATGGTGTGTAGTGAAAGTAGACATTTCAAGACAGAATTAAAATGTTTACTTATTGTGTGGCCACTTCTAAAAAAATCATCCTTAACAACTCTATTTTTTTTTTATGGTGAGAAAAGATTGAAAGAAAAATGGCGACTTGCTCAGGAATGGGCACATGCTTGGTAGACTCAAGACCCCCTACGTGCTCTAATAAGTAACAAAGACGCATGGAAGTGTCACGAGGCATACGGAGATGATTTATTCAAGTGTTATCACTAAAAAGGGTAAGGTCACGAATGTGTTCTAGTTGTCGAGTGACTTAGAATTTGACATTATATTTTTTGGCAATTCGAGTTGGCAAGTCAGGAGTGTGTTCATTTAGACGACGCTTGTGGAGATATGCAAAAGTGATGATGCCACATAAAAACTTGAATGAAGCATTAACTGATTCCAGAGCACGGCACATGAGGTCGAGGTCTGAGATATCATCCATGTTTGATATCTAACAAATTCAAAAGGAACAGTTTGCTATTTCATCAACTATTGGGAGGTGCAAGAAAATTAACAAAAGTACTTCTACATACATAGGAAAATGAATGCAATATTGATGAAAAAAGAATGGGTTGAAGGTGTGGTCAAAGGTTGATTCTAGGAGGAATTCTGAATTCAAATAAGAAACATGCAAAATAAGTTATGCACACATATTATCAATCACAGCCTGACCAAACATTTGGACTTAACACATAACGAGGAATCAAAGGCAGTTTTAACCATACGTGAACACATGAACATGGAACAAACTTATGCACTAGTCTGAAAACGCAGAATTAAGATTTCATCTAGTGAGGATCTCCTAAGATCTAGCATAGTCTTAACAATTTAAACCATATCACAACTTTTGAATTTGAAACAAAAATTCCTAAGACTACAGCAAACAAACCCAATCCTAATGAACTAAACTGAAAAGAAAAAAAACTAAAGGATGAGATGTGATTAGCAGAAAACCTGATTGAGCAATTCAAGTTTCCTTTGTCTGTTGATGACAAAGTTGCTGCCAATTACTTTTTCACCTTTGTAACTGCAATACTAGTCAGAAATGCAAGAATCATACCATTTTTTATATATACTTTACTAAAATTATATGATATATGTCCCAGATACAAAAATGAACTAAAACAAACAGTCTATACATGTGTGCTAAAGAAGTTAATATTCTCAACACTACTCAAGTAATGCAGGTTTCCCAACATTCAACAAGTTCATTACAGTCTATACATTTCTCCATGAATACTAACAATACAAGATCCACATCTGAAACAGACAATTGTATCCAAAGGTGTAAGTGTGTTGTGAGTGAATTTTATCTTGAAAACAAAAGATGACCCATTTGACACTAGTATTGAATTATGCAATGAATTGGTTGAAATTGCAAACAACATCCACATCCCATGCTAATATTATGCCACTAATAAACACCACAATCGGTATAACCCAAAAAACTAAAAAAACCATCGGCAAACCGAGCTTCTTCACATAAATTTGTCAGATTCAAGTTCTTGAAATTTTGGATATTGGACAATGTCATTAAAGGGTATGTGCACAATGCTATTTCAACAAAAATAGGAATCGAAGTTCCATCAAAAATCAAGATTTGAGAGTTCTATTTGCAGAAATTCAGAATTTGGAGCATACACGCATCGATTCAAAATGGTAGCGATTCGGTCTGTGTATTACCTGAAATGGAGGGAGAAGACGATTTCCCGATGGAGGCGCCGCTGTCGTAGCTCCTCAGTCGTCGTGCCGACACTATTGCTGCTCAGGGGAGGGAGGCCATGTCGGTGGATCGGGGGTAGGGTTTGGGTGGAAAATATGTATATATGTTGTGGCGAAGAGGTAATTAGCTCGAAGTACAAGGGCATATCAGTACTTTTGGTATGAATAGTACGGCTTCTTAGGTCATTTCCTCCAAGGGCACTGTAGGGCTTCGACTAAACCCACCAAATTGGGTGGGTTTAGTTCCCACCATTAACACAGCCCAATCAGCATCTTAGTCCAGCCCAATCCCATGGGATTTTTTAAAACCCGGGCCATAATCCTTCAAAGTAAACGTGGGTTTAGGCTGGATTTTAATCCCTATCCAGCCTAAACCCATGAAGTAAACATGCCCTTAGAGTATTTAGTAGAAAAAAAGTCCTGTAAATCTAAACTCTAGTGGATATCCTCCTTGTGAAGGAGAAGAGAGGACGTAGAAGACTTACACCACATTCGAACCTCTATAAAGCCTTGTGTCTCTTTACTGCTTTCTGCATTCATTTCTATATCTTGCAACATGCATTTTTATGGCTTTGTAGCTCTTTGTGCTTAAGTGTCTAAAACTTGTCTATTAACTTTCTAGTTAAAAAGACCAAGTATATTTGCTGAACTCTCTTTCAAATATATTCAGCAGTGCAAAACTCTAAGTTGTTAGGCTGCAGCAGTTAATTTGCTGTAAGCAGAACACATTATTTGTAGACTTGCTGCAAGCATCGATAGCTTACAGCAGGTTGCAGCGAAAGAGAACAAAAGAGGAAAAAACGAAGAGGTTCATTCACCCCCCTCTAAACCTCTGCAACCACTTGGGACCAACATTTAATTTTTAAAATGTATTTGTGTTTGTAAAAGAATATAAATATATTTTTGTTTTCTTAAAAATATTTATATTTTTGTGTTTATTATATTATTCAACGTTTCCAACAAACTTTTAGTTTTCTTTTTGTTGTTAAAGTTTAGAATAATTTAAATTTTCTTATCAATTAAATGATAAAAAAAAAGAAGCTGAAATATAATTTCCAAATAAATACCATAATTTATTTTAAAACATATATGTGCAAAATAAATATTCAATTCATTAATTACTAAATTGAATTATTTTTTTACCAACCCATCTTCATTTTATTTTTTATTTTTAATATTTATAATTTTGTCAAATTATTTAAAATATCTATATTTAAACCATAACAATTATTCATATTTAATTGGAACCAATGATTCATGTAGAAAAGAACAAAGCAACATTAGCAAACATTTGTAACATACATTTTTTTTTCCAATCACATATTTTTTGTAGAGTAGTGGGTTATGTATTTAATTGATATTAATATTTTAATATTTCATAAATAAAATATTTTCTTAGGAAGGACAATTGGCAACACTATAGATCTCCTAGTGTCATCACTAGGTTTGAACCCATGCGATGCACGGGCTTTATTTAATACTTATCTTATTTTTATATTAAAATAGTATTTTTTTATATGTTAACAGATTTTTTTATAAGTGTAACATTTTCTATTTATCCTTAAAATAATCTTTCTTATTGTTCTTTTTTTCATTTGTTCTTTAGCACAAACTTGTTAATATAGTTTTTTTATATGTGTTTTAACTGTAACATTAAGTATTTTCATATCTTTCTGTAAAAAATGTAGAATATACATCTCATTTTTATGGCTCAAAGACATTTATTTTGTTCAAATTTTATCTTTAACTGCACTCATTATTTGTTTTACATATTGGTTTCCTTTGTAATTTTTGTTGTTGTTTTGTTTTTATTAATTTTAACCAATTATTATAGTTGTTTTTATAAAGTTTTAATATAATTTCTCAATTGTTTAAGGGGTGTTTCGACTGGATATGCACATTTGGATTTTGGATGACTAATATCCTAATTATGTTATTTATTTTGTTAAATTCTATAATTCTGATTTTTTTTCTACTTTATATCCATTTTCTTGAAATTTTAAAAACATTTGTTTTTTTTTTCAAAATAAAATAATAGGACATCATCTATTTTTCATATAGTTCCCGATATGATATGATAAATTAATTATAATCTTACTTTATAAAATCTCTTAACAAACCCAAACTTATCAAATTCCATTATTTTCACGATCCACTTTCAAACTTGCAAAATCTACTTATGTCTCAACCCAAACATATCTTAATTTTTTTTTAGCACCTATGTTTGTTAATGTCAGAGTTTGAACTATCCTAAATGCTCTTTTTGTAAAATATTAGTAATTTCAATATTTCCAGATTATCTTTTTTTTTTCTTGAATCCTACAAATAACTTTTTTTCTAAAGTTATTTTTTAATCTGAACCATCCTAAATGTTCTTTTGTAAGGTATTACTATCTTCAAACATCTTTTTTATTTATTTGTTTTAATTCAATGAAAAATAGTAGTATATTTACTCTTCAATTTTTATTTTTTTTTTGCATAAGAATTTCATTTTATAAAGGTTGATGTAACATTATTGTGTACCTTTTGTTTTCTTTTTATTAGAATTTCATATTATATGGGCTTATGTAACATTGTTGTTTACTTTTTTTTTTCCTTTCAAATTGAAATGTTGGACAAATAATTATTCAAATTTGGAAGCAAAGATTTCATGTAGTGAAGAACAATACAACATTAGCAAACATTAGTAACTTACATATTTATTTTTTGTTGAGTAGTGAGGTGAGTATTTAATTGATATTAATGATTTTATATTTGACAAATAAAATTTGTTTTAAGAAGGGACACTTGACATGCTTATGGAGCTCCAAGTGTCATCAATTGAGAGTGTCAAACCACACTTTTATATATATAATAATATAATATAACTTGTATTCCCACCTGCGCGATGCGCGATCAGTGATATAATATTGATAAATATTAATTATTTGATAATATAGTGTAAATAATTTTAGCATATTGAAGATGTATAATATTTAATAACTAAGAAAATCTAAATTTGCCTAAGTTAATTCAATTCACAACAATTTATTTATATTGTACACATCCAATTCACTAATTAATGATTAATACTAAAATAAAAGTATCAATCATGATCTTCAAATCAAAATTGAAAATTTTAATTACTTGAAAAGTTTATAAGTTCTGAAAATTTTCTTTATAAACAATATTTCTAGTTGATGAATTTCTTTATACGTCTAATATATAATATGTGGTAAATATCTATTATTTGATAATACAATTTAATTAATTATAAGCATTTTACAGATATAAAATATTTAACAAAGAAATTTTGAATTTATGTAACTATATATAAAATAGAGAAAACAACATTTTTGGTTCTCTAAGTTAGTCCTTTTCCAATTTCAATACATCAAATATCGAGAATCCAATTTCAGTACCATAACTTCATTTTTTTTTTTTTCAATTTGAGTCTTTTTTTCGTCGAATTCTGACATGGCAGTCGGAGATTGCCTATGTGGCACCAAACCCTAATCCCCAATTTTTTCCGGCAAAAAACCTAGCCACGTCATCCGCCACGTCAAAAAAAATATAAAAAAAAAAGAAAATTAAATTCCAGATTTGAAAATGCAAATTAAAAAACAAACAACTAAACTAAATCATAAATCAAAACACGAGCAAAAGAGGAAAAACAAAATCTTGATAAATTTAGATCCATCCTTACGTAATTTAGATTTGAGTTAGAAAATCAATTTTGATAATGGGGTTACATATAAAATATTTCAATACACTTACCCTAAAGTTAATTACTAATTACGAATAATTTTAAGTTGACGAAAGAGATAAAATAAACCGTTAATACTAATCCAAGGTATCAATTAATTCTTATGATAAGTAAATTATAGAGTCCCCATCCCATAATACCATTTTCAAAATAGTGAATGAAAATTTTACCACCTCATATAACTTTAATACATAAAATACCACCCTATATAACTTATTATACCAAAATACCATAAAACATAAAATTTTGTTCCCAACTACCACAACTACAAAAATTCCTTTTGACCTTTTCACAAACATCCAAATTTTTCACTATCTCTCAAAAACATTTATAACCAATATTTTTCATCTTCCACACTATATGATTTTTATATCTTAAATCAACATTAATTTGATTAATATCAGGCCCAACATGCTTTAGTAAAATTAATTCATCCCTTAAAATGCATACCTTTCTTTGACCGCAATAGCTCCGGGTGAAGTGGTTCGCAATGCCACCGGCTGGAAAATCACTGCCCCTAGACCGTTTTACGAACAACTCCTCACTGTTCAACTTCAACCCTCAGGGAAAATAGTCTACAAGTTATCCAGCTCCTTCAGAAACTGCTCAGCACAACCTTGGTTCGTTTCCTACCCCAGGTGTTTGAGATAATTCTTTCAAGGGATAAATAAAAATACTTCAACACATGTTGGAGCGAAAACCCTCTTTTTTATTAAGAACTTAAAAATATTTATTACATCTGTAATCTCCTTTTGGGAGGAGAATACTAGATTAGCTTCTCATGGAGAAGGCTATCACTCTAAACTAAGAACACTCAGAATATTACAAAAAAAAATTGTTCTAAAGAAAACTAAGGGAAATGTTCGATGTCCTTAGCTTCCTTCTACCTTGCTTAATTATAGGCAAAATGTGGACTTGAAGTGTGTGTTGGTCCCAGATGTTAGGTAGTAGTAGGCTTAGAGGGGAGGGGGGGTGAATAAGCCTACTGTAATTTCAAAACTTTTCTTTCTTCTATCGGCTTAGTTCCAGAATCAGTAACCTTTTGGGAGATTACTGATCAGAGTGGTTGCGGAAGCTTTTCTCTCATTGAAGTGCTAAGTATAGAAGATGTGGAACTTAACATAGAGTATGCAAGTAAAACAGTAAGTACATATAGACACATAGATATATAGAGGTTCGAAGGTGGAGTAATCCTTCTACATCCTCTCTGTCTCTTCTCAAGAGGGAACCTTTGTTAAATCTTGTTGGTTTATATAACCCTATCTATTACAACACAGATTTAACAAGTAAGTAGTAAGCTTTCACACAACTGCTTGCCTTCTCTCCTAACTGACCCACACAAGATCCTACTCCACCCACCCAGGGTCCTCACTTTCTTCTAAAGAAAGTGGACAACTCAGCAGGACTCTATTTCTCGCACTGAGCACTCCAAGACAGTTCTTAAGATAAGGGTTTGTCTTCTCCTTCTTCAACTGGATGCAGCAAGCTTGGACTTCTTTTGCAGGTTGAATTGCTGTAGCTTGCTTCCTCGACTGTGAGACCAAGTATGCGTCTTTGGGGTGTGGGGTGTTTGAGCTTCTCTTTTCTCTCTTTTTCTTTTGCTCCCCACTTTACTCTCTTTTCTTTTGTGTAGCCTTCCCCCTCTTTTCTACGCTCTATTCTCGAGCTCTCTTCTGTTTTTGTGTTCTCTCCTCTCTTCTTCTCTAGCGCGTTCTCTCTCTTCTTCTCAGTCTTCAGTCTTCTTCTATTTATAGATTAGGAAATCTGCCCGTTGAAGGTAGATAGATTTCCATCATTCATAGCGCCACACTTCTTCTGACATACGCAAGCCTTTCGCTTTCCACGTGTCTTCTTCTGATTGGCTCATCGTCTCTTATCTCTACCGGTAACCTTCTTGTGTCTACCGGTAACTTTTGACTTTCTTCCCATGCCTGCTTTGTAGCTTCTTCCTCGCGCTCACTCTGGTGCTTCCTTCTCTAGCTTGTTCCTTCAGGTGGCTTGAGGCTTCTGTAGCATGCTGCTTCTGCAGTATGCTTAGGCATGGTCTCTCAGGTAGCTTCCTGGCTGGTAGCATGCTACTCTTCAGTCCGCTTCAGCAAGTTCTCTTCCAATAGCTTCCTGCAGTCACCAGTATCCTAATTAGTTCACCCGATTCCTTTCCACCATTCTCTTTAGTATCTTTCCTTTGACACTTTCTGTTGGATACATTTGTAGAATGTTTTGATGAGACAAAACCTGAAGTAACTCTATATATGCATAACCAATCTTAGGATAGGTTACTGCAATAGAGTTACTACAGAAGATTAAAAGAAATAGAGAAAGTGTCAATGAAAGGATACTGAAGAGAATGGTTAAAAAGAATCGGATAAACTATTAAGGATACTATTGACTAACAGGAAGCTACTGGAAAAGACCCCGCCAAAGAAGAGAAGAGAAGTTACTCGGCTCTGTAATAAGCTTCCGCAAACTACTCTAATCAGTAACCTCCCAAAAGGTTACTGATATTAGAAGTGAGACGAAAGAGATAGGAGAAAAGTTTAAAGATATGGTAGGCTTATTCACCCCCCTCTAAGCCTACCTACAACAATTTTGGGACCAACAAGTGGTATCAGAGCAGGTTGGATCATCCATCAGCTAATCAATCTGATACCAACAAGTGGTATCAGAGCAGGTGGATCATTCATCCAAAGCTCACTGGTCAATCTGATACCAATAAGTGGTATCAGAGCAGATGGATGAATAAAAGATCTAATCGATCTATTCAGATCCCATCTGTGAAAAAGCCTCTCTCTCAAAAATTATCTCTCTCTCTCTCTCTCGCCCTCACATCAGAGATCATTTTCACCGCCTTTTGCTCTAAAAGGATATGATTGATGTGAAGACAACAAACAACTACAAGATGTAGAAAATCAAGCTGTGTTGTGAAGAAAAGTTGTTTCTGAGGGGGAACAACAAGCTACCGAAGGAAGGACTGCGAAGAAGAAAGCCATGCACAAGGAGCAACGTCCTTACCTAACACGGAGAAGACCAACATGGAGCTGATCAACAAAGAAGACATGCTGCTGAGCATACAGAAGGAAGCTGACATCAACAAGCAAACATCAATGGAAGAAAATGCTGAGGATGTCAAGCAAAGGAGTAAGAAGAAAAAGCTCACTCTAAGCCCCAGGCAGAAACAAAGAATGAAAGAGGACCTACTCTTTCAAAAGAACAACAATGACCAAGGAACCTCGTTCCTGCTTTATACTCTTACACGTTGGTCATAATAATGCTTATTTTGTTAAGGAACTCAAGTGACTAAACTCTAAGATAATGAAACTTTAAAATGTTATCACTTGACTTTAAAAATGAGAAGGAAGTCTGCATGTTCATTACCATATTATAATGCTTCACCTTCTCATGCAAGTCTCAAAGTAACCTAGAAAAGTACTGTTAGTGACCTTACATCTTAAAAAAAGAAGACCATAAAATCAAGGGGAACTTCCAGTACAATTCAAGGAAACTTTGAAGGTAAAAAGGTTAAAATCCTTGGAATAACCCAACATGGGTATGCTGTAAAAAGTCTGCAACAAATCGAACTTTAAGCAGAACAACATCAATAAAAAAAAATTTTAAAAATTATATATTTTTTCATTTATCTTACTGTTATATCTGTTTATCTTTTCCTGATCTATAAAGAAGAGATACAGTAAAATAAACACCTGCACACACTATCACTTTTGTTCTTAAATTTTAAATCTTGAAGAAGCCAAAATCTCTCTCTACAGCAACCATGGGCTGCAAAGAAGGTTTAAGCTTCTAAAAGAAATCTAACCCAGAAGGACTCATAAGCATGTGAGTACCTATACAAGATAAGTGTTTTGCAGGTACATCTAAAGGGCTAATAAATTTAAGGGGAACAACTGACAGAATGACAAACTCTGATTATAGGATGCTGAACATCGAGTTGTTGGATACTAGGTCATGGGATAACAGGATGCTGTACACCATGACACTAGACACCACGCTACTGGATGCTAAGCTACTAGAAATCAAGATCACTTGTCATTAAGTCAATAGAAAATGTAGAAGGACTCAAAAGGAATAGATAAAATTCTGATGAAGAGAAACGCTAGATACCAGGACATTGAATACTAGGTCGCTGGATAGCAAGATGCTAGATACCAGGATGATTGGAAATTAGGTCGTTGGGTGGCAGGACGCTAGATATCAGGATGCTACATACCAGGGGCTGGAAACTAGATCGCTGAACACAAGGTTGCTGGGCAACAGGACGCTAAATAACAGGAAGCTGGACACTAGATCGCTGAACACCAGGTCGCTGGGTATCAGGATGCTAGACACCAATGTACTGGAAACTAGGTTACTTGACATCAGAATTTATCATCAAGTCACTGGATAAAGGGATCTCTTGGATGTTATAAGTCAAAAGCAGTTACTAAGGAAATATTTCTTGGGTACATTTAAAGGAGATCACCTTTTCCAGAAATAGACTACCTTTTCAAAACCCTAAAAGAATTTCCAGCCGAGCGATCAGAAGAATCCAAAGGTGGAGATCCAGCAGTTGACCACGTCATCTCAAACAAAGGAGAAAAGACATAAAGCTGTGGAAACTGTTAACACCTTTATTGGAAACCGGTGGAGCAGTTAATGAGATCTCGGAAGATCCAACTGCAACAGGGAGTATCTCTATCCCTATAAATACATGCACTCTAATTCTTTATTAAGCATAAAAAGATATCCTCTCTCTCTCTCTCATCCTTATGTTCATCATGGAACCCGATTGTTGGAAACCCTTCTCTTCATCCCTTCCAAAAGACACATTCTCTGCAAATAATCAACCAAGCACACCTCAAATCGCACATAGTCACCTCTCACACTTGACACTCGCTAAACAAACCCTTCTCGGAAGATTTGATCTTCTAGCTATCAACTCCCATCTCATCTGTCAAGAACTTGCACCTAAGTTTCTCTCTTCAAGGCAGGGGGATAGAGCTAGGGACCCCTCTCCAGCACCCCCAAAGCGTCATCTCATTGATGATGTCAAAAAGGGGAAGAAACTCCGAAGGGTCGTGGAAGATCAAAAGACTTCCAGAGGTGGAGAAAAAGAGATTCCACCCCTTCTATGAGGTGAATTCTCTTTTGAGATGCAAGAGAACCAGAAGGAAGGATACTTGGAGGGATGAGTGGAGATTGAAGGAGAAGGAAAGGCGGCAGCAAGCTACTAGCGTCTGAACTTCTCTGCTTCTTTACACATTTTCCTCCAAACGAATTTCTTCTCTCTCTCGCATCACCTCTGACACCTCCCAACAACTCTCCCCTCTAGTCGAAGAGAATAAACTATTGGGAGCAGGTGACTGCATCAAGTGAGGGGGAAAGAAAGCAGAAAGGGAAATGAGTCAACAACAAGCTAAAAGAGGGAAAAGAAAGATATGAAAGAGCAAGAAGAATAGAAGAATGAATTTAGATAGGATGTTTATTGTACTTTACTTAATTGTGTTGCACTGTAAATGTCTTATCTAAATAAAAGTCTTCTGTTCTTAAAAGCTCATTCCTTGTGCCCTTTCTTTCAGACTGATATGTGATTTGTGTATGAAAGTAGTATGCCCGATTGTGCCATGCTTTAAATATGTTTTCTGTGCTTGAATGGTTATATTCTTTTGATCTTCTGAAAAGGTTTTGTCATCATCAAAAAGGGGGAAATTGTTGGATACATTTGTAGAATGTTTTGATGAGACAAAACCTTAAGTAACTCTATATATACATAACCAATCTTAAGATAGGTTACTGCAATAGAGTTACTACAGAAGATTAAAAGAAATAGAGAAAGTATCAGGATACTAAAGAGAATGGTTAAAAAGAATCGGATGAACCAATAAAGATACTATTGACTAACAGAAAGTTACTGGAAGAGACCCCGCCAAAGAATAATGCTGCGGGACAGGAAGCTGCCTGAGAAGACCATGCCGAAAGCATATTGTAGGGAGCAGTATGCTACAGAAGCCTCAAGCCACCTGAAGGAGCAAGCCAGAGAAGGAAGCTCCAGAGTGAAGCTAGAAGAGGAAGCTGCAAAGCGGGCATAGGAGAAAAGTCAAAGTTACCGGTAGACACAAGAAGTTACCGATAGAGAGAAGAGAAAATGAGTCAAACAGAAGAAGACACGTGGAAAGCAAAAAGCTGGCGTGTGTCAGGAGTGCGGCGCAGAAATGATAGAAATATGTCTATCTTCAACGGGCAGATTTCACACCTTATAAAGAGGGAAGACTAAAGACTGAAGAAGTGTGTGAGAGAAAAACGCAAGTGCGTTGAAGAGAGAAGAAGTGAGCACCTCAGAATATCCAAGCTCACAGAGAGAAGCGCAAAAGAAGAGAGAAGAGCTGAAAAGAGAGAAGCGCAGAAAGAGAGGGAAGCCTTAGAGAAAAGAGTGTTCAAAAGAGCAGATGAAAAGAAGAAGAGCTCAAACACTCTACACCCCAAGAAGACGCACACCCAGTCTACCAGTCAGCAGCAAGCTTCAGCAGAATCAGTCTGCATATGAAAGCCAAGCTTGCTGCACCCAGTTGAAGAAGAAGGAGATAAACCTCTCTAAAAGGATGTCTCGGAGTATTCAGTGCGAGGAGTAATGTCCTGCTAAGTTTACCACTTTCTAGGAGAGAAAGTGAAGACCCTGGGTGGGTAGTGTAGGATCCTATGTGGATCAAGGAAAGTAGGCAAGTATCTGTGTGAAGGCTTGCTACTTACTTGTTAAGGGTGGGTTGTAATAGATAGATTTATGTAAATCAACCAGCGTAACAAAGGTTCCCTCCTGTGTGGAGGAAGAGAGGACGTAGAAGGATTACTCCACCTTCGAGCCTCTATACATGCTTGCATCTTTATCTGCCTACTGCATTACATGTATTCTCTCTAATAAGTTGCACATCTTCTACTCGGCTCTGTAATAAGTTTCCACAATCCACTCTAATCAGTAACCTCCCAAAAGGTTACTGATATTAAAAGTGAGCCGAAAGAGATAGGAGAAAAGTTCGAAGATATGGTAGGCTTATTCACTCCCTCCCTCTCCTCTAAGCATACCTACAGCAGTTTTGGGACCAACACTTTTTCTGATTTATCTTTCTTCTGCAGTAACCTCGTTGCAGTAAACTTTCGAGCTAGGTTATGCGTATAGAGTTAGGGTTACTTTCTTAAGGTTTTGTCTCATCAAAACATACTTAAATGTTTCCAACAATTTCCCCCTTTTTGATGATGACAAAACCTTTGTAGAAGATCAAAAGATCATAATCATTTAAGCACAGAAAGCAGTTTGTATGATATATAAATATATGAGCATACTACATTCATTAAATCACATGTAAGTCTAAAAAGAAAGGTCACAAAGAATGAGCTTTTAAAGAACAAAAGAAATTTTATTTAGATAAGACATTTACAATACAACGCAGTAAGCACAATAAATATCCTATCTAGACTCATTCTTCTTTCTTCTTGCTCTTTCCTTTCTTTCTTTTCCCCTTAGCTTCTTGCTAGCTTCTTTCTAACTTCTTCCTCTTTTGTGCAGGTTCTTGCTCCCAGTTGATTTTCCTTTTTGATCATGGAGGAGAGCTGAAAAGGTGAGGAAGTCGCAAGAAGAAAGAGAGAATGGAGGTTTATACAAAAGAGAAAGTGATTAAGCAGAGAAATCTAGGTGTAGTAGCTTGCTGCAACCTTTCTTCCCCCACTATCATTGATAGCGCCTCACTTCTTCTGACACACGCAAGCCTTTCGCTTTCCACGTGTCTTCTTCTGATTGGCTCCTCTTCTCTTCTCTCTACCGGTAACCTTCTTGTGTCTACCGGTAACTTTTGACTTTCTTCCCATGCCTGCTTTGTAGCTTCCTCCTCGCGCTCACTCTGGTGCTTTCTTCTCTGGCTTGCTCCTTCAGGTGGCTTGAGGCTTCTGTAGCATGCTGCTTCTGCAGTATGCTTAGGCATGGTCTCTCAGGTAGCTTTCTATCTGGTAGCTTGCTGCTCTTCAGTCCGTTTCAGCAAGTTCTCTTCCAGTAGCTTCCTGCAGTCATCAGTATCCTAATTAGTTCACCCAATTCCTTTCCACCATTCTCTTCAATATCCTTCCTTTGACACTTTCTCTGATCTATCTTTCTTCTGCAGTAACCTTTCGAGCTAGGTTATGCGTATAGAGTTAGGGTTACTTTCTTAAGGTTTTGTCTCATCAAAACATACTTAAATGTTTCCAATAATGCGGATTTCAGATCTTGTTTTAGCTAGCTGTCTCATTTTCCTAGTGGATCACCCACTAAGTTAGTGTTTTGCCAGCTTTTCCTCGTGACTCATCGCATGTGATTATTGTCGGGGAATCTCTTTTTTTTTTCCCGTGACTCTATCCCATGTGATGCTTGTTGGGCATGACTCAGCCCATGTTACCTTTGTCGGGGAATTTTTTAAAAAAATTTATTTCGTGGTCCCTGTGGATAACTTTTCTTTTTGGCAGGTTCTTTGTCCTTGTCTGCCCCGCGTTCTCGTCGGAATCCTTTCCCAAACTCGGGTTCCTTCTGTTCTGGGCATGCTTGGCAGATTCTATCAGTCCAACGGACTACATGCGCCATGTTACAGAATTTCCGGTAGGTTTCTTTGCTCACCGGAATCTTGTTTTCCCAAAGGACTGTTATCTTTGTTTCAAAGAGATCCTCTGCGAATCCTGTGGTCGTTCCTATCATTGAATTCAGGAGGAAAGATCCACTAGCTGAATTCTGAAAGAACTTGAAGGGATACTTGACTTTGTCCATTTCGTTTAGACAAACCTAAAGTCCTCATGCTCGTCGGGTAGAAGCTTCCTCTTCTGAAATTGCTCCTACCAAAAATGGGAGTTTCCTCTGGAGAAGCCGTCTTGATAGTTTTCATGGCGTTCCCATTTGGTCTTCTCAGCTTGATAAAATGAAAGACTTCATGGAAACCTCTATTTGCTGGTTCTGGAGCTGCGCTGAAAAAGTACAGTTCCAGAATGTCGCCTCTAGCCAAATGTGGATTATTGGTCCAAGTCTCGTGCACTGCTTCCCCAATCCATCTCGGTAATTTTGAGATTTCGGGGAATCCTGGTGAGACGGTATAGATTGAAGCTAGAGCTCCAAAATTATACCATTCTTGCACTTCGTTTGGATGACTTCCTGGTTTCATCCAAACCCTCGGGTATTTCCCAGAGACATCAATGATTGTTCTTTCAGGATTGATACCCTTTCTTGTAGCCAACTTCTCCCATTGTTTCCAGTAAACCTGCATAGGAGAAACTTTAACCTCGTCAGTTTGGACCTTAGTTTTGCCAGTTTGTGGCCTAAGATCCAACTCTCCGTCTTTTACCCCTGAGGTGCTGGGTTGACTTAAAGACTCGGGTTGTGACACCGGAGTTTCAACTTTCGCTACAGCTTGTAGATCCTCAAGGAATGCATCATCTGCAGCACCCGTAGTTATGGTATTTGAATCCATAACTTCCGGGTTAGAGACCCGTTCTCTTGTTTCTCCCTTTTGCACCGTTGGAGATGCAGTCTGGAGAAGAGGCCCCCGTAGCGTTGAGAATAATTGTTCCTGCGCTTGCTGGCATGCTCGTATTAGAACTCGTGTTCCTTTGCGGGTTTGATCTTTAAGGATGCTTTGAGCTCGTTCTTGTTCCACCATGCCAAAGGATTTTCATTGTAATTCCTTTGAATCTTCTTCTTGACATCGTTCTTGTTCCACCATGCCAGAGTGTATTTGCAACTTCTCTCTTAACTCTGTTTTTGATCTCTTGTATCTCTCGGTAGGGGACCAATTACATCTCGATTAGATTACCAGTGGATTCCATTGGGATGACAAATTCTCCGGTAGTTACTCTGTGGATAATTTGGTGTTTTCTGCTACGAAATCCAATCTTATCTAATGTCTTTTCCATAGCTCCAAAGGTAAAACCATCATATATCTGGAGCTTTAGATCCTCTTTCATAATCCTCATTAGAGTCTTATGAGACACCGTAGTGTGGGAGAGAAATCCTAACATATCCTCTCTCACCGTTGATTGAAGAATCTCTTCTTCACTCTGATTCTGAACTGGATTCACTTCCATCATCAGAATAGATCTCTTCTTCGTAGATGCTTTCATCTGAGGGTAAATCCTCAAATTGATACACCTGTATAAGATCTTGATAGTAGACAGCTTCCTCGAGTTCGGGTGTTGCCTCGAACTATCTAATTTCTCGTTTTTTATTTTCCGGGCAATCTGTTGATATATGCCCTCTTGCTCCACACGTCCAGCAATTACAGTCTTTAAAACTTTCATTAGCTCTGGTGTGTACCCGTCTGAAAGTTTTCCTTCCTGTAGTCCTACTGGAACACCCATGATTTGAGCCTGATGAAAAGACTCTACTCCTTTTTGGTGGTGGTCTTTGCCCTGATTTCTAACTCCGGGCCTTTTGTTTTGACCATACTCTTCTAGGTCTTCATGAAGACCAACGACTGCTTCTCTTGTTGTTGCTTCCACGGTGGTAAGGATGGCTTCATTGTTTCTTCCTTTTATGCCTCCATGGTTGACCTCCAACGACTGTTGGGATGTCATTTTCTTTGCAACATAAGAGAACCATTTTATTGATTCCTCGTAGTCTCTTGTAGTTCTTGTAAAGTGCTGCTTGATGACACCATTTCAAAGGTTATTGATTTCAAGGGATACAAATACGATTGGTTTCATATGATGATAAGTCGGGATAATTCCCCGTACAAGAGGGGTTTTTTTAGAAACCAATACATGTCAAAGGATTTATTTGTCTATTTGTATTTGTTGTGAACTATATGACCCAACGTGAACGTGATTAACGTGTACTATATGTTATGTGAGAACCATTATGTGAAATGTAACTGCGCATGCGCTTTCATGCCAAGTAGGGTATTCTTTGGAAACCCAAGACAGAGGGTATTCTTCGAAAACCCAAGACAGAGGGTATTCTTCGAAAACCCGATATGAGGCTGTAAAAACCCATAGGGTCGGCTTAGAGCCTTGATAGATTTCTTCGGATATCTATCCAGACGGTTTTCAAGGGACTACTCGGGAGTCTGCAACGTGTAATATGTATATGTATATGATATGATTAAGGTATTTTATGTATCCCCTCCACCGTACAAATAAACCCCACTGAGTGTTTTCTGGCACTCACCCCTATGTGTAAAAATGTTTTCAGCTTAAAGTATCCAGGACGTGGTGTGCGAGCGTGAATGCCGGTAGCTGATATTCAAGGTGGCAGAAGGTTTTAATAAAGAGTTTTATTTTATAAATTCCAAACATGTTTATTTATGTAAACTAGTAGTGCACCCGCGTGATGCGCGCCTTGTTATATAATCTAATAATTTTTATTGTTGATGATATAGTGTAATTTATATTGTATCTAAAATATTAAACCCTTTTTTTAATGTTTTTTGTAATCTATACAATTATAATGCTAAATGGTTTTTTTTTTTTTTTGTAATACAATTATTTATCAATGAATTTGGATAATTAAGATGACAATCAAATTAGTATTGGTAATATCTCGTTATATCTGAAAAAACTTCCATCTCGATTTTTTTCTTTGATATTTCTAACCTCCATTTCATGCTAGCTCATTCTCATTAAGTGAGAGTGGATATATATGAATTACTTATAATGGTTTTCATATTGATTTTTCTTCTTATTTCCATCACTATTTTTTTTTCTTTTGATAATTCTAACCTTCATTTGATGCTAGTTCATCCTAATTAAATAAGAGTTATTATATATACATTGCTTGTACTACAATAACTTCCATCTCAATTTTTCTTCTTATTTTCATCACCAATTTTTTTTTTCTATTGATATTTCTAACCTCCATTTCATCTAGTTTATTCTCATTAAATGAGTAGGTATATATACATACATTGCTTAAATGCGAAAATGA
The DNA here is from genome assembly GCA_005771605.1 of Scutellaria baicalensis. Classification (NCBI taxonomy): domain Eukaryota; kingdom Viridiplantae; phylum Streptophyta; class Magnoliopsida; order Lamiales; family Lamiaceae; genus Scutellaria; species Scutellaria baicalensis. The sequence goes on from CM016729.1 coordinate 11,787,689, forward strand.
TTTTCACCTCAATTTTGCATCTTATTTACATCACTAATTTTCTTCTTCTTTTGATATTTCAAGCTCTATTATTTTTGCTTTTGTTTTGATATTTGAAACCTCCATTTCAATAAGCTAGTTCATCCTCATTTAGACTAATTGTAGATTAAGTCTAATTCTAATGGCTTGATATGTAAGTTTGATTCAAAACTATTAAATTAATTTTGAAAATCAAAATGAAATTAAAAAAAAATTACTCAAATTGTCCAATAATTTTTAGGAGCTTGTCCAATAAGATACTCAAAAGTTTTTCTATTTTTTTAAGTTTGCTTTTTCCCTTTTTTCCTATTGGCTAATAGTGTTGCAATTGAATGACAATTGGTAATAATCACCAACTATTGTCATTTTAGATATAGTATAGAAATGAATTTACATAATTACATTTTTCATATTCTTTTATGTATATTGTAATATTAAAAAACATCGAATACTTATACTTTCTTCTTACATTACACATTACGTAGTATATACTTCTAACATAAAATACTTTCGTATTAACTTCTAACTTCATAAAACTTTTGCATATTTATATTATCTTAAACATTTATGTTTAAGTATATGAATTTCAAAAATTCTATTAAATATTTTATCACCAAATATATATTAAAATAAAAAAAGATGTTTTAAAAAGAAGACACGTGAGTATGTTAATATGAAAAAAACAAAATTTCTACAATAAATTATATTATATAGATTTTATTTACTTTATAAACTTTTAACTTAAGTGATCTTTTATATAATTATTTAACCAAAAATCTAATAGTATGCGTAATATAAATACATAAAAAAGATAATTTTTTTCTCTCTTTCATTATAATGTATTATTAATCAAAATTATATATATTTTTATTTTATTTTTTATTATAATATTTGATAGCTTGTCAAGAAAGTCATGTAATTTAAAATTATTAAATTAATTTAGAAAATTAAAATGAAATCTTGAAAAATTAAAAGAAAAAGAAATTATTTTACACATCATCAAATTGATGTGACATTTTTAGGAGGGAAAATGGTAAATTAGAAATTTTCTCCAACTTGCTTGATTTTAGTATAATATAGATATAGATGTTTTACTTCTATAACTCCTTTCATGGAACTAAAAATGTATTTGTAAAGAAAGAAATTTCAAGAAAATCATTTCCGCTGCATTTTCCCAGATTCTTATTTCATAACGTTGTTTTATGGAATAATATTTCACAGTTATTTCTGAATTTATTTATCTTTATTATTATTGAAAGAGTCAATTTCTAATATAAGTAACGCCAAAGCAGGATTTTAAAATGGGGCGTTACAAGAATACTCGTGCTGGATTCCCTTCTTGGAGCACTACTCTCGATGAACTTGTTGGTGAATTTTGTTCCTCTATCAGTCCTGATCTTCACAATGTTGGAGTACTTTTCATTCTGGATTCTTTTCATAAATTCTGGAAGCTTTGATTATGTTTCTGACTTCTTTGCTAGGAATATGGTCCAGGAAAACCTTGCGTAATCATCAATGATTACAGGGGAGTATTTCTTACCACTCAAACTTGTAGGATCAATGGGTCCGAAGAGATCCATGTGCAGCAGATCCAAGATTTTGAACGATGATCGCTGCAACTTCTCCTTAAAGGATACTTTGATCTGTTTTCCCTTCTGACACGCTCCACATATGCTCTCTTTCTTATACGCAATGTCAGGTAATCCTCTTACAAGTCCTTTCCTGGACAGCTTGTTGATAGTCTTGAAGTTTAGATGACTCATCCTTTTATGTCATAACCAGCTTTCTTCTGGTGTCCCTTAGCAATGAAACAGATCGGTGTTGTTGATAGACTCCAGTCCACAAGATACACATTTCCTTTCCTAGTTCCTGCAAGCTTGACTTCTTTGCTTGCTGCATATTTGATTAGACACTCGTTTTAGAAGAATTCCACCATATGCCCTTTGTCACAGAATTGACTAATGCTCAGCAAGTTGTATTTTAACCTTTTTTCATATGACACATCATTGATTTGTACATCTCCTCTGATCAATCTTCATGTACCCGAGGTATTTCCTTTTGAGTTATGCCCAAACACCACCCTTGGTCCTTTACATTCCTTGAAGTTGCTCAGAGAGGATTTGTCGCCAGTCATGTGTCTTGAGCAGCCACTATCAATGTACCATGGATCTTCGCTGCTACCTAGCGACTGTATATTTTCTTCTGTATCCTCCTCAGCTTGTGCCATTAGACAGATCATCACTTCGTCTTCTGAGGTGGATACATTTGAGTCTGATTCAGATGAGGTTTCTTTTTCAACTTGGTGGATGTGCTCGCTCTTTTGGCCTTTTCTGCTTCTACCAGCAATGCTTTCAGCTTTTGTCTGTCGATCTTTGTTCTCTCCTTCCTTTTGGCTCTTATCTCAGGCATTTATCTGTGAACAACAGGATGAGGGCAGTTTCGAGCATAATGTCCCGACTTTCTACAATTGTAGCACAAGTCTCTTAACTCTAATGTATCCTGGGTTTGTTGTGCTTGCTGCTGTGGCTGCTGCTGCAAGTTCATCCTTCGAGGAAATTTTCCCCCTGACTTGTTGCCTTTCCTCATGAACTTAGAGAATTTCTTTAGTAGCAGTGTCATACGTCCTCTGCAGCTGCAACAAATTCTGCTGTAACTATTGGTTTTGTAACTCCCCGTTTCTTTAAAGAATAAAAACTCATTTGGGCATTACTTTACATTAGAAATTGACCCCTTTCAATAAAATAAAGATACATGAATTAAAGAAAAATAATTATGAAAATACAGTTTTCGGGAAATGCAACGGAATCGATTTACTTAAAATTCCCTTTTTACCAATTCATCTTTAAACACTTTAATAGACGGAATACATGAACGTTTTCATGGATACACTGTTGTAAAATTTAAATAAATAAAATCCTTTAAAGAAAATCTTCTTAAACCTTGATATCACCGGCTACCAACATTCACCGCTCGCACACCACGTCTTGAACACTTGTTAGCTGAAAACATTTTTTTACATATAGGGGTGAGTGCCAAAAAATACTTAGTGGGGGTGAACACATGCACATATTCACATTCAAACATTCAACATTTAACATCAAAGAATAACACATAACCTCTTCTGGAATTTATAAATCCAGTATATATATATATATATATTTATATATACACAGGTCCGTCAATGTAGTCCGTCAATATAAGTCATCAATATATATTTGTCAATATAGTCCGTCAATATAAGTCATCAACATATGTCCGTCAATATAAGTCATCAATATATGTCTGTCAATATAGTCCGTCAATATAAGTCATCAACATATGTCCGTCAATATAAGTCATCAATATATGTCCGTCAATATAGTCCGTCAATATAGGTCCGTCAATATAAGTCATCAATATATGTCCGTCAATATAAGTCATCAATATATGTCCGTCAATATAAGTCATCAATATATGTCCGTCAATATAAGTCAACAATATATGTCTGTCAATATAGGTCCGTCAATGTAAGTCATCAATATATGTCCGTCAATATAAGTTCGTCAATATAAGTCATCAATATATGTCCGTCAATGTAGTCCGTCAACACACGCATGCGCATTCACAATCATTTTGCACATAATTCAAATATAAACATTTATCATTCAAAGTTCACTCTTCAAAACATGTAATCACCTTTCAACAATCACAACTCAACATTCATCATTCAACATATATAAATCATCAAGAGTTTATCAATAACGCAATAACATTTGTACCATCTTAAAATCAATTAACTTCAACTCATATATTAGGAGAACTCATATATAATCAAGTACGCAATTTATGGAGCAAATAAGAATTTACCCCACCTTTGGTAGCGGCAATTCGTCGGTGCTAAACCTCTTATATCCTTTACTCTTGAGCCTCATATGTATTTCAGCAGCGGCTAAAAAGGGAGGGGAAAAGAGAAGAAGCGATGGAGACTCGGAGGAGGTAGTGACAATGGTGGTCGTGGCCTTCCACAGCCCACACATGGTGGAGACGGTGGCAGCTTGGTTCTTCGAGCCCAGCCTTGAAACGGCTCGATGAAAGGCACCGAAAGTGACAAACCGCGTTTGCCAGAGTGGAGGCCGTGGCGATAGGGGCCGGTGAGAGAGATTGCAATGGGTGGCGGTTGAGAAAGAAAATGAAATGGAGAGAGAACTTACTTTTCCTTCTTTCAATTAATTCAGTTGCAATCTCCACTGTTTCTCTCTCTCCAAAAGTTAAGAGAAGTGGTAGATATCCCCTTTTTAGGATGATGAGTTGTCGATAAAGGGTAGGGAGAGAGGAAGTTGGGTGATGACTCATTCATAAAAAAAGGCTTATATTTTGTTTGGGTTTATTGCGCCACACCCACTTGTGTTATCGAAAATCGACGTCGGACCCCCTATAAGACGGAAATTACAGAATTAACACGTGGGATTTCAAAAAATCGACACACGTCCCACATTTACTAACTATTACTAATGCCTTCAATTTTAAGCACGTCAATGCCCATTTTGTCCCTAATATACCCTAATAGAATCCCCAAAACTGAAACCCTATCTCTCTCATCTCTCATTTATTCGCCCCGTCCTCCTCTCTCTCAGCCGCCGTCTGTCGTCTGCCGCCCGCCGCCGTCCCCTCTCTCTCAACCGCCACCCGCCACCGTCCCCTCTTCTCTTACGCAGGATTCACCATGCTCTGCTTTTCTACTCTCCAGTACGGTCCTAAATCCGATGATTCTGCTATTGCCACTCCCGATGATGCTACAAGAATGGGAAACAGCATTGGGAGCCTTTTGCTATTGACACTCCCGTTTTGGTGAGGTTTTAGAACCTTTCTGAACATTTATGGTTGTTTTCCTTAATTTTAATCTTAATCTTTGGGATGAAGGATTTACTGTTAGTTTTGTCGAAATATGTATAGGTGACTGAAATTCTGTATACACTTTCCAAAGTACTATTTTTTGCCTTGTTTTGATTATTCACTCTTGTTCAATTTTGCTTTGTTGTTAGACTGTGATATAGAGATGGATGTTTCTATTGAAACATCATACCAGCCACCATCAGGGTTTGTGAAGGATAAAAGGAATCCACTTGTTGATATTGAATTGACAGACTCGACTGAGCTCTGGCTCTTTCAATGGCCGATCAATCAAGTACGAACCCGTATCTGTTTTCTCGTTTGGATTCGTATATGAGATGAGAAATCCATTCATGTAACTTAAGTTTGGATTTGAGCAACCTTTGTTGTTTTTGAAGTAGTATGATTGATTTGTTATTTATTTCAGACTCCCGATTTTAATGGCCAACGTGTGTCTTTGAAACTTGAGGTCAATGGACATATGGGAACATTGGAGGAGTCATCTGGTAATCTTGCTTGAGCTCTCACATGTCAGTTTTGCTTGCCTGTTTCTTGATTTAAAATCGACTTTCTATGTATGGCAGGAAAGTCGTATGATGTGGTTAGTGTCAAATCCCAGGGTCCGGATGCTACGGTGTTCTTATCTTCGCGTGGTACTGATGGAACTGTGGTGGTCCGGATGCAGATAAAAGGATTGAGGAGTTGCAAGAGGCAATCAAGGTTTATACTGCTCATCTTCTTTGTTGCTTATTTCATTCTGCAAATGTTATGCTCGAATGATTACTTCGGATTGGAGATTGTGCTCTATTAACATCTAGATATCTTATTGGGTTGTGAGTTTTCTTTGCCTTGAAAAAGATTTGATTTTGATTATCTGTTTGTTATATATGATGCTAATGATCTGTTTATTTATTAATTTTATGGTTACCAGGAGCTGTTTGCAGGCAATACTATTTTACTTTTCTGCTTGCACTTTTATTGTTGAGTCACTGCATTATGATTATGAATATGATTTAGTTAAGCAAGTGTTTTTTGTGGTTACTTTAGGTTATAACTCTTGATATGAGACTTCTTGTTGTTGGGAAAAAGTATTGTGGTGAATTTGAAGAGAGATTGAAGAAGTTAATGGAGGAAATTAAGCAAAGTGATAAGATTATACTCTTCATAAGTATCTCTGGTTGAGATTAACTTGAAGATATGAACAGAAGCAATTAGTAACTCATATTTGCTATTTGTTGAAGTTAATCCGTGAAACTTACGTGTTTGTTCATCCTATTTGCACTTATATCGTTGTCCATTTCTTTTTTCATTCTGGTACATTTTTTAGCTGACTGGATACTTAGATCATGAAGGGAAATTAATCTGGTGAAAGATATATGTTATAATTTGTAAATGATTGTATGTCAAGTGTGGAAGACATGTATAAACAAAAATTACTATTGAAAACAAAAATTACATTATAAAGGAAATAGAATTAATATTGAATATAAAAATTTATTATAAATGAATTTAATTAAATAAGTATAAACAAATACATTAACTGGTATTTGCAAAATTAAATATTACTAAATTGAACCAAAATTGTGCACACAAACCTGTAAATATAAATTAAATAATTAGGAAAAAAGAAAATAAAGTATCAGTGGGTGTGGAAGGGGGTTTGATGTTGATATTCAATTTGAGCATGCACATACATATATAAGTAAAAAATAAGGAGGAAAAGGGTAAATAAGTATTTTTACATGCAAATAAGGGTTAAAAATGAGGAAAAATCGCACTCCACGTGTTTCGCGTCGAATTTATGAAATCCCAGGTGTTTTTCTTGCAATTTTTTTAACACAAGAAAGTTTCGTACGAATTTCAATAACACGAGAGGGTTTGTAGGATTTTACCCTATTTTTTGTTTTACGTTTAGTGTATATGTATTGGGCATAGAAGAACAATTACTACTCTCAAGCTAAAAAGTACAAAAAAAAATGTGTTTGTTGGGCCGCACCTTCTCACTCAAATCAGGACCATAAAAATTAACCTTTGCTATATATATATATATATATATATATATATATATATATATATATATACACGTGTGTTTCATATGTGATACAAATTTATTTAGTTTAGTGAGAGATTAACTCATCTCATTTACTTGAAAATATACTCCTAATTAATAATTTAACCTTTCGGTATTATAATTTTGCATCTTAAAATTTTATTTCATTTTTTTATAGGTAAATTTATAATTCAGATTATCTTTCGGTACTAAAACTAAATCCAGACGGATAAAACGAAATCAATTTCTCAAATTGAATTTTAAAATTCTCATGAACTCTAAATAAACTTTAATTTTATTTGGGGTGTTACAGGTTTGGTTGCAGTAGGTCTCTTTTGTGTTTCTTACAGCAAGTGCGGTGACTTTACTGTTGTCTTCGTCCTATTCCTTTTTTCTTCTCCATAATTTCTTCTCTCCTTTCTCTGACAAATACCGAGTTTGGTTTTGTAATGGTGGGAGGCCCTTCCATAATAACGTACCACATCTCATCATGCATCACCGATAAGTGTGCCTGCATCCTTATCTTCCAATAATCATAATCCTCAATAGTAAACATAGACAACTTAGCATGTAGAGAATCCATAATGAATAAAGCAGATAACTGCACTTACACACAAAACAAAGAGATGGTCTAGGGTAGATCTGGGTAGGCAATCAGACGAGTTGGTTTTTAACCCAACCTGCTCTGATACCACTTGTTGGTCCTAAGTGGTTACAGAGGTTCAGAGGGTGGGATAAATGAACCTCTCTATTTTTCACATTTTTTCTCTATTCGCTGCAAGCTACTCTAAACTATCGCTGCTTGCCGCAGTTTGACAGTCTAGTGTACTGCTTACAGCAAACTTGTTGTTGCTGCTTCACACTCAGAGTTTTTGTGCATAGCGGGATTGTTCAAGAATAGAGAGTTCAGCATATAAATTCTAGCACTTTTAACTATAAAGTGAATATGCCAGATTCACAGTTAATCACATAGAAGTAAAGTCATAGATATGCATGAAGCAAATATAAGATATATATGCTGAAAGCAGTAAATGAACACAAGGCTTTATAGAGGTTCGAAGGTGGTGTAACCCTTCTACATCCTCTCTTCTCCTTCACAAGGAGGATATCCACTAGAGTATTTAGATTTACAGGACTCAATCCAACTAAACTCAACTCTAAGGACTCACATGCCTACTAAGTTTCCTACTCCATCTCAAGGTTTCAACAAACAGACAGTATCCACACAAGATGTTGTCTTTCACAAGACCAATACGCACAACAAGGATTCTTTTCCTCTCAACTGTGGACACCAAACTAAAACAACCTACACACACAGTACTATAAATGGTTGAAAACAAGTTCTTCAACTGTGGTAAAGCTAGAACACTCCTAATATCTTCAATGGTAGAATGTTCTGCTTCAAGTTGAGTGAGGGACTAAAAGTGTTAGATATTCTATTAAACTTTGTTGATCATTGAATGTAGAAGTTCAATGTGTGATTCAAAATTTCAGTCCTCCATTTTCCTTCAACCTCACTCCTTCCTTTTATAGTTGGTGGAATGCACCAGTTGAAGTGTGCACATTCCATGTGTCTTCTTTTCAGCTCCTCTCTTCTGCTGCTGCATCCTGATCATTGATCCATTAGCTCAAATATATTCTCGTTTGATTCGATCTGGATGCCCAACATTCTTCCTTCTTGATCCTCATTGATCTTCACGGTACACCCAATTAATGCGCTCCTGAAAAAGGTGGAGACATGCTCCTTTTTAAGCTCCAGCGACATTAATTGCGGTCGTCCTTCTGTTGTAGGTTTCAGGCAGTTGCCCAGGCCAGGTGGTAGCTCTTCATACACTCGTCATCCTTGAATTTGTCCTTTATGCTTTGGCCTGTCGAGCACTGCTGCTTCAACTGAAGTTGATATTTCCTCATATCAGCAGAAACATGCAGTGGATGTTGGGTTCCTCGATGTTGATTCCACTTGTCATGTCTCTCTTCAGTTGCTGCAACTTATTGTTAATTGTTGCATCTAGACTCACTGCATCCAGTAGGTTGCAGCTTCCAGCTTGCAGCATGCAACAAAACTTTTCTCCTGAAGCTCTTCCAAGTATGGCTCGCTATATGCAGACTTCTTTCTCTCCATGTTGCTTATAGCTTGCAGCTCTAGGTTTCAGTGGAAGACTTCAAGGCAGAATTTTCCTACTTATTGAAACAAAACATACAATGGGAAATATAAGCAATTAAAGATAGTAAGGTTACAGCAGGATTTGTCTCATTAAAATCTGTGAATGCTTCTTCTTACAAACACGTTCCACCATGGAATCCGAGTTTATAGCCTTGGACATGGCGGGTGAAAAGGCCGAGTGGCTTCGAAACTTCTTGGAAGAAATTCCATGTTGGAATAAGCCGGTGCCAACCATGATGATACATTGCGATTGCCAAGCCACGATTGGTAGAAAGACTAATGCGATGTACAATGGTAAGTCGAGACATATAAGTCATCGACATAATACAGTGAGACAATTGATCTCGACAGGCGTGATGTCAATAGACTATGTTAAGTCTAAAGACAATTTGGCCGATTCTTTGACGAAAGGATTAAATCGAGATCAAATGAACAAGTTGCTAGGGGGAATGGGATTAAAATCCACAACTTGAAAATTTTCTTAGTGGAAACCCAACCATGGAGATCGGAGATCCCATGAACATGGTTCAATGGGAAAACTAAGCTATGAAAGTTGGTGAAATACACTTGGAAATATAAAACCCTTCCTTAGAAAGCAAGTTAAGTGTGATGCATGCACATGTGGTGAGGTTAAGTCACTACAACTTTTAATGATTCCTAAAAACACCTCATGGAGGTGGAATATAGCATGGTACTCGAGAGGATATCATCTATATAAGTGAGAAGTGTTGGCCGCTTCTAAATGAACACTTATGAATCCAAAGACGTGTCCATAGCCGAAAAGGACAAAAACGTGAGAAAAAAGATGTTTGAGACTTTGTTGTGGGAACATTGTTGACTAGATGCACACTAAGGGAGAATAGTTCAAGGCATTGCATCCACTAAGCCGCCGGTGCATCCGACGACATGAACTATGGAAGGTTCAAGGCCAAAAGCCATCTATCCTTATGCAACATTGTCTCTCGAGGACTGAGCTTAGCGTCTTGTATTCATGCATTAATTTCCACTCATGTGGGGGATTGTTAGAAAATTGGTTTGAGAATAATGGTTTTGAACCATTTGGATCAATAGTTTAATGGCTAAGAATTAATCATTTTGTAGATTGGATGCTATAAGATTAATCTACATTTGTAGTAGATAATTGAGACATTTTGAATCACTCAAAACCAATTTTTGGTGAGTGAGAAAGTAATCTCTCAAGATAACCATTTAGAAATGGTAATGGAAAGATCTTGGATGTGGGAAAAGTGTTTTAACTATCCCACATAGGAAGTTGGATGTTGAAAATGTTTGTATAAAGAAAGTCTAGTGATGTGGCCTATTAATTGGTACACTCATGTAGTGTCATGCTTGTACAAAACACACACGTACGGCTCGTGTAACACCCCGTTTTCAGAAAATTTGCATAGCATATTTTTTTATTTGCAAATTCATTTTTAAAGTGATTTATTGTAAATAATCTCTATATATCAAGCTTTATGTTTTATCAAAAGAAATGAGCTAATGTTTCTTTAAGTATGAAAAGTCTTGCAGGATAGCTACCCGAAAGGACCGAGTTGATCGTGATGCACTCGACACACACTGGTAAAAGGATCGTATAAAAAAAATAGATAAGTTGAATTTTAATAATTATTAAAAGAAGCATGACTAATGTGTTCAATTATAATTATGTGGAATTTATATTATATAGTTTTATGTGCAATCAATTATGTGACTCTATGATGTATAATATTGTACATACTTTCATGCATAATTAGATGATCAAATATTATGAAGACTTTAATTTAAAGATGTGTAAATTGATTTCAAGTAATGTCCATAATCTTACATGTCATCTTATTTATGTGTGACATTATAATTTTTCCCACACATATATGATAATTAAGTTTACATGAATTAAACATTATAGGTAACAATTACATCAATATTCAAACTACTATGATCATCATTACAAACTCCTTTGTGTCATATTAGATGACACTACACTCAACCTCTCACATACCTCTATCAAATCCACCACAAGTTTCAATACTTTGAATCAACACACCTTTAGTGGATAAATACTACAAGAGGTGATCTATATGTTTATACATATTAATTTACATTATTTTTACAAGATCTACATGTATAATACATGCATCATACCATGATTTATACACTATATATATAGATATATATATATGTGAAGGGGGATAGACATCCCACCCCTCTCATTTTGATCTCTCTCTCTCTCTCTCTCTCTCTCTCTCTCTCTCTCTAGCCCATTTGCTCCTCCTTCTCTCTACCCTTTCTTCCCTTCATTACGAAAGTACTTCACTCCCACCTTCAAACAAGCTGCCATTTTCAAGAGTTAAGTGAAAAAGGCAAGATCCTTCCAAGACAAGAGGAGAAATTAAGCTCAAAGTACAATCTTCCTCAAGCAACATCTCAAGAACACATAATTTGTTTGCAAATCAAGAGGTAGTTTGCTAAATCTCACACAAATCATTTCCTTAGGAGCATGATTATGTTCTAAATGTTGAAATGCATGTTGAAAAAAGTATTGCATGTTTGTTTCCCCTCATCTAAGCTCATTGCATGTGTGATCTAAGGGTGATTATCTACTAATGTGATGAAATTTGTTGGGTCTATGTGTTTGATCTTCAAAATTATGTCATCATTAGTGTTGATTGAACAAATACATGTTTAATTAAGCTTTGCATGTTTGATTCTCTTACCAAAAACTCATTGCATGTAAGATTTAAGGAAGATTGTGAGGAATTTGTTAAATGTCTTGTTCTAAGTGTTGATCCTCAAAATATGTGAACTTTGAGTGTTGATTGTGCAATTGCATGTTAAAATAGGCTTTGCATGCTTGACTATATTGTTAAAACTCTATGCATGTGTGATTAACTAATTGATGATGATATTTTTGAGGTTAATTAAGTTTGTTAGAGTTAGATTTATCATTTAGTTAAGAGAATAAGGGAATAGATCATCCTATGGAAAAGTTGGGTAAATTGCAGTCCCTTTAACGATTTTTATAAAACTCCTATACTAAGAATTTTCAAAAACTGTTTTAGTATGTTGTTATACATGAAGTTTTTAGTGCATGGTAAAAATTTGGTAGCATTTGGAAAATTATACGAATTTTAATGATTTTTCAAAGTGGTCCATATTTGAGTTACATCATACAGTTTCAGATCCTAGAAATTTATTTTTATAAAATTGGTCAAGTGAAATATTTTAAAACTGTTTAAGTATGATATTATAAATACAGTTCTTAGTGCATGGTAAAAATTTGGTAATGTTTGGAGTATTTTATGATTTATAATGAATTTTCAAAGATTGTCCAATTTCAGATCCGGAATGTGCAGTTTCAGACCACAGAAAAATATTTTTATAAAATCAGTCAATGATATTTTAAAATACTGTTCCATTATGTTATACTACATAAGGTTTTGAGTATATGTTTAAAATTTGGTAATGTTTAATGAAGTGTACAAATTATAATGATTTTTCAAATATAGTCTAGTTTCAAGATGAAATTCTACAGTTTTTGACTTTAGAAGGATAATCTTAGAAATTTGATGAATTATAATTATTCCGAACTGTTTTAATATGTTTTAATACATGATGTTGTAAGTTTAAATTATTAATTTCAAAATATTTTAATAACTATGTGATTTATGGTGAAGTTTATAAATTAGACTGATTTAGAGTACCTTTCAAACATATGTTTGGGTACAATAAGTTAATTATTAAAGCTTGTGTGTTTGGAACTTATATCTATTGTTATAGCACGACTAACTAAGTGGTATTATGTGAATGTGATTATTTTCATGAATTTTAGATGTTTTGTTATAAATGTGAAAATCGTTATATGTTAAAGAGTGTATTTCTATCTACAAGTTACTAGCTTTTAAATCTAGTTTTACCTATGATAAAAGTGAGATTCAACCATCTTTTGAAACTGATTTTGAGAAATAAAATGTGAGCTTATGTGTAAGGTGATGAACCGTTAGGTTTCAAAGTAATGTAATAGAGTTTTATGAGTTCATAAGGTCTAAATAGTTTTCTTTCAAATGATTAATTGATGCATGTTCTAAAGAATGTTATGAAGTCTATAAGATTATTTTGTTATGTCTTGTCATGATATACATATGTGGCATGAATGATATGTATGTTAGGTTATATAGCTGCCCAAGACATGACTCCATGATATTATGTTCATTAAGACACACTAATGAACCTCGAATAATATGTTAACTAAGTACACATGAAGATGAATATGTATGTGTTTGTATGATATGATGGAGATGTAATTAATCAAAGACTAAATGTTAATGAATGTACCGAGTGCAGTACGAGACGACCAGTTACTTCAGTAGCTATCCCCGCTTCAAGTGAAATCTTCAAAAGTGGGTAACTTCTACTCTCTACTACGTGTTGATAATTAAATTAGTAAGATATGTATGAAAATCTACGGAGGGAAGCACCGTAGCTATAACCGGGAGGCCTTCACGCCGGGCGACGACCATAAGGGCCAAAGTGTCTGGTCTATGAAAGCAAGGTCTAGTGGGTTAGCGTGCCCACATTCCTTAATGTTATGTGACCATAAAGGCGAGAGTGTCTGGTCTAATGTTATGAGGGTCCAAAACGGGTGAGAGTGCCTGTTGGACATGTAGTACGTGTTTAATAATTTAATTGATTCTATGCATGAGAGAGTATTGTTATCCCACTGGGCTTCCTCTCCGGAGGAGTCTTATGATGTTACCTTTAAATCTTTTCAGGTTCAGTTTACAACGAAGCGGATGTGTAGCCAGTTGTATGGACTCCTCCCAAGAAGTATATGTTTTGATTAATGTTAATATGTATGTTTTGATGGTGTTTAATACTTTCTGAAACCTTCCATGTTGGTTTAACTGTTTATGTAAGATTTTCATATGTTTTAAAATATTTCAAGGTTTTGACTTACATATGTGGGTAAGACACGAGTCGGAGTTTGCATCTTTATCCTTTATATTTTAAAAGGAAAAAAAAAAAGCTCGTGTTTTCTAATTAAATCTTCCGCTGAGTTTCTTTACGAAAAGAATTTTTAATCATTTTAATTTTTCCTTATACAAATATTTTATTTTGAGCATGTAACGTCATGGTAGTGCCTCAATCCGCCAAAACTAGGTCGGGGTGCTACAGCTCGACTGGACATGATGCGGATTGGACCCTACCTGACCCGACCTCAACCGTGGGCCTTGGTCCTTCGCAATTGGATGTTGGGTTGGACTTGGGCGGATGGGGCCGAGGGAAAGTGACCTGCTTTATCTTTTTGGAGCAAGTAACCTAGGAGGTTACTCCATAACATGAAAGTAACATAACATGAAAGTAACATTAACATAACATGAAGGTAAAAAACAATGTTAATCATACCTTCATTTTATGTTAGAGTAACTCTCACGTTATGTTAGGGTTACCTTTATGTTATGTTAGTGTTACCCTCATGAGGGTAACACTAACATAACATGAAGGTAACCCTAACATAACGTGAGGGTATGACTGCCTGGAGCGAATCTTGGTGGGTTTGAGCGCACCCACCAAGCGCGTGAGAGCGCGTTGGGGGGCGTGAAAACGCACGTCAGAGGCGCGTGAGAGCGCGTTGGGGGGTGTGAAAACGCACGTCAGAGGCGCGTGGGGCGAGTCGACCCGAGTGCATGGATCCTAGATCCATGCACTAGTTACACAAAATAATATTTAATAACTAAGAAAATCTAATTTTGATAAAGATAATTCAATTCACAACAATATATCAATATTATACACATACAATTCACTAATTATCTATAATTAATACTACAACAAAACTTATATGCACCTAGGGCACGAATCCTAGATCCGTGCCTCTGACCCGACCCGACGCGTGGGCCGCCCCCACGAGCACCCCCACCTGTTCTGGTGTGCGCCCACGCACACCAGATTTCACACTATGTGATTCAGTGATAGGTGTTATATATGTACTTTTATAGGTGTTATATATGTACTCTATAGGTGTTATAGTTATATTATATGATTCGGTGATAGATGTTATAGTTATACTCTATAGGTGTTATATATATACTCCTTGGGTGTTACATTTATGTTCTTGAGGTATCACATATATAGAAGATTTCATATTATGTGATTCAATGATAGGTGTTATATGTATACTCTATTTGAGTTATATATATACTCTTTAGGTGTTATATGTATGTTCTTGAGGTATCACATATAAAGAAGATTTCATATTATGTGATTGAATGATAGTGTCATATATATAATCTATAAGTGTTATATGTATGTTCTTGAGGTATGACATATATAGATTCCATATTATGTGATTTAGTGATAGGTGTAATATATATACTCTATATGTGTTATAAATATACTCTTGCAGTGTTACATGTATGTTCTTGAGGTATTATATATATATATTTCATATTATATGTCTGATATGTTTAATATATACTCTATAGGTGTTATATATATATATATATATATTTTTTAGGTGTTAAATGTTTGTTCTTAAGATTCAGTGATATGTATATATAAATAATAGATTGTGAATTGCGATTTTATCATCTTCTTCCCCAAATTTTCTGCAAATTCATACTACTCAATCAGATTTCTACAACTTCATATCATCATTCAATAACCAACAAAGTTGCATATCAAATTACATACATATACAATTATGAATATATAAACCCTAAAGAAGAGAGAAGAACAGTAGAGATGAAACATAAAATTTGAAATCTGAAAAAAAATAGAACTCAAAACCAGTAACAATCATATCAAGAAATTGAAAAATAAGGAGAAGAAGAAGAAGGAGAAGGAGAAGGAAGCAGATCACGTTGAAAAGAAGAAGAAGAATAAGGAGGAAAAAATAAGAAGAAGAAAGGAGATCGCGTAGGAGAAAAAGAAAAAGGAGGAGGAAGCAAATCGGGTTGAAGAAGAAGGAGAAGAAGAAGAAGAAGAAAGGAGATCACGCAGGAGAAGAAGAAGAAGAAAGAGGAGGAAGCAGATCGGGTTGAAGAAGAAGATCGATGCTGGGAGTTCACAGGCGTCTTCTTCCCGTAGCTGAACGCATTAATAAAATATATATATATATATATTATTCTCACCGGGCCGGGTCGGGTTGCCAGAGCTGGTTGGGGTAAGTCCTTCTCTTAATACTAAAAACACAAGTACGAATCATGATCTTTAAATCAAAATTGAAAATTTTACCTGCAAAATTGGAAATTTTACTTGCAAAATTTGTAAGTCTTTTAAAAACTTCTCTATACACAACATTTCTAGTTGAAACATTTTTTTTATTACCTATGTTACAGACTAATATCGTCAGTTATTTAAATTAAATATACTAAAAAAATTATGAATTAAAACTCAAATTTAATTACTATATATATATATATAACTAATAGACAATAAAATTAGAAATTTTTATGTAGGAACTTGATGCAAGCACTTTCAATTATATATTTTCAACCTTTTATTTTAAAATAAAATGAATTAGAAAAATATATTTAATTAATATCATTTAATATTAAAGATGACAGATAACTATTTCATTATATGTATCACGTAAATTAATTGATATAACACGACATTGATCATTAAAATTCAAGTCCAACACAAAATCGAAATGTAGTACTTGTGATCATGATGATTATGACAATATAATTAGAAACTAAGCATCTAAGCATATAATTTAAATAATCAACTAAGTCATTTGACGTCGCACTCTCATATAAAAATATACGAAGTCTAAAGTGTAAAGTAAAAGACGAAATTTGTATTTAATTATGAAATATTTATAATTGTATACTTAACAATTTCTCAATTTATCATTAAAATATAGAATGATATTACACATTTGAAATATAAATATTAATTTATAAAATATTTAGGATGACATATAATTCAAACAAAATACATATTATATATATACATATATGTATATATGCAAATATTTAATAGTATTATACTTATTTATTGATTTACATTAAATATGATATAAATTATCCCCATGCAAATTAATATTTAATATCGAAATTATTGTTTGGATAAATGAGAATAAACTAATACGAGTACAATATTTATATTATTAAATCAAATAGATTAAATAGTAAAAAATGCAAATAAAAAAATTATTTGTTGACACTTAAAAATATTAATTTAAAAATACTTAGGATGACATTTAATTTCACACTTTATACATGATATATACATGTATGTATATACACACATCTTTAATGGTGTATACTTATTTATTAATTTATATTATATATGATATCAATTATCTTTTAACAAATTAATATTTATTATTGAAATTATTGTTTGAACAATATCTATTGTTGGTATTTAAGAAATTATTCAAAAAAATTAACTTAATTAATATTAATAAAATAAGAATAAACTAATACAATATTTATATGATATATTGAATGTATTAAATAATAAAAGATACAAAAAAAAATTGTTGACGTGACACTTTTGTGGGGAAAATTATATTTCTGTAAATATTTCCAATTTTTCCTCTATTATTATATTATTAGAAATATATAGACAAATTTATATCTTTATTTTTTCTTTTGAGTTTCTATACATAAATATAAATTTAAATATAATAAATATTAATATTTTTTTAATTTTTTATTAATAAATGTAAAATGAAAGTTATTAATGATTTCTAAAATATAAATATTTAATAAATGAGATATTTATTATAGTTATTTTTGGCAGAATATTATGCTTTATATATATATATATATATATATATATATAGATTACACAAATCCACAACTTCACACCTCTCCAATTTGTCAATCCTAATAATTTCTCATTCATTTGAAATTGGATTTGAGAAAATAATGAACACTATAAATTTATCTTCAAAATTGTAACTTGTTTTTGTTTTTGACACATGAAACATTATGTAAGAATTTGGTCAAAAATTTGTCATTTTCAAACCAATTTCCAACATACAATTATGTATCATCTTTTGTCATTTAAGTTAGGTCTTTTCCAATTTTGAGGTGTAGTAGCAATACTATATAGTATTTTTTTTAATACAATATATTTAGTGTTTTTATAATAAATTTGTATTAGCCTAAATAAACATCTCATTCTTTGTTAACATTTACTTTTATGTATATTAGTATTAACATTAATCCATCAAAGTTTTATTATTAACATATATTAATTAGCGATCAATAATTTTTTTTAAATGACTAATGTTTTTTGTATAATTACGTGACCTATTAAAAAGTATTTGTAATATCAATTTGTGTACATAATATTATCATATTCTATGTATGATTTTTTTTCTTTTTCATTTCATATTGATTATATTTATTTACATATAATTTTACAGTTAAAATTGATATTGCATTTTTGCACTTAAAATAAAATGTGGATGTAATTAAAATTTGATCATTTTCCCTAATTTTAGTTGTTTCAAAACTTAAGTTCTATCATTTTATATAATAAATGAGATAATATTATTGAAGAAACTAATAATAATGTTTTTTATATTTCAAAATAAAAACTAAGTTAATTAATATTGATAATAGATTGATTGAAAATTAATAATTTATTTAATTGAGTATTAATTAATTGATATAAACAAGCTTAATAAATAAATGAATTGAGTTTTGGTGTAGGAGGAAAATGAAATTAATGAGAGAGTAACAACTGTCCTTTTGTGGTTATTTCTTAATTTAGTATAAGTTAAAGATTAATGATTAAAGATGAGGGATTATTGTTAAATAATGAGATAATTGCCAGAAAAATCGCAACCTTTATCAAATGAAAACTTTTTACTATTGGTTAGAATGACACAGCCTTAAATATTTTTATGTTTTTTGACCAAATTTGCATTCCTTATTAATAAGCTTGGATGGAGTGGGGAGGGGTGAGAGACGAAAAAACAGACAAAAAACTTGGGTGAAAAGTAGTATATTGATAGATAATGAATATTTTTCTTTTCACTATCTTAGTCGAAAAACATACTTGATATATAAGGTTATGTTACTATGACCGATAATGAATAGTTTGATTAAAATGATAATTCGAATAAATTAATATTGTTATTTTTCTGACAAAAAACCCTTTTATAATTGATATAAAAGCTGCAAATTAATAAGTAAAAGCTGAAAATCTGGTTCATAGTTTGACGTTGAATTATATAACCTGGATAGATAAATAAATTCGAATGTGAAAACATTTTGTTTTTTCTCATATTTATGTTGAAATTATTAAATTTTTGGTATGTCTTTTCATTCGAGCTACGGTCTCCAGTACCATTCAGGTTCAGTTCACTCTAATATACAGAGTATGACAATCTTTTATTTTACACCATTGCAGGCCCTTATAAGAAAGAATAATTAAACTTGGTAAAATCTGAAATTTTTATATATTGTTTATATATTGAAATTAAATTAATAATTTGCACAATACAAGTCGTTCAATTCAACGTCAATATAACATAATATGAATAAATAATTATTTAATTATTGAACTAAGAGTTGCATTTGTAGAGGATAAATTAATTTTTTATTTTTTATTATGAAAGGATAGATATTTTTAGCCTATTGTATCATCCAAACACCGATTATCATTATTAATATTATATATTTTTACTTTGATTTTTATTTTTAATTATTATAATAACCCTTAATTTTTATTTTCAATTAGATGATAAAAATGAATGTCAAAATTTTACAAATAATTTTCATAATTTATTTTTAAACACATGTTCAAAATAATTATTCAATTTTATGAACTAATAAGTTTGAAAAGTGAGAACAATCAATTTCTATAAAATTAACAATCATTCATTTATTTATATTTATTCTCTAAACTTTTAAAATTAACAGATTTCATTTATGCAAACTTATTGTATTGAAGTTTAGCATATCTTATTTAGATAGATTTAATTAACATTTCTATTTTTATTAATAATTTATTTTTTTGGAAGAAATTTAGTAATGTTTCTTAGTAACTCAAAATTACAAATAATTTATTAGTTATATTTAATGTGAGAGTGATGTATGATTAGCATTTGTCATTTTGGTCATTCTTTGTTATTGTAAAATTTATTTATGAATAATAATAACATATATAATAATGAAAAAATAAAA
The DNA here is from genome assembly GCA_005771605.1 of Scutellaria baicalensis. Lineage (NCBI taxonomy): Eukaryota > Viridiplantae > Streptophyta > Magnoliopsida > Lamiales > Lamiaceae > Scutellaria > Scutellaria baicalensis. The sequence goes on from CM016729.1 coordinate 11,807,943, forward strand.
ATAAATTAAAATAATTAGAAGTTGGGAGTCAATGTTGATGAAAGAAGACTTGGGTCAAGCATGGACTCATTATTATTCAAAGTCGTCTTAACCGCGTGGTCAAGTACCAACTACCTTTTCATGTTCACAACTAATTTAAACTTGTGATTCCTTTTTTCAATGTTGTACACATATATTCTTCACAACAATCTTGGAAATATTAACAGTGTTCACATTTAGATCTATTAATTAGGTTTGAATTACGAGGTTGATGTTAATTAATTGAGCAATTGGATGTTAAAATTTGATTTGCAATTCAAGTCGTTAGACTTGACAGAACGAAATTTATGGAGAAAAGAAACAAATTAAAATCATAAACAACAATATATATATATATATATATCAAGTTCTGCTACCGTACCACCATGAGAACATTAATATGTGTCCACACGTGTCAAATATTTAGTATATCAATCAATTTTACTTTTTATATAATCAGATGATTAGATCATCACACATCAGCAGTACGAGTATTATACTTGTGCACCAATTGCATAGATACAAGAGTGCGGATGACTTAAATTGTGGCCAGAAGAATGTCCTTCTTAAAGACCAAATTATCTGAATGGTGTCATCAGGCAGCACTTTACAAGAATTACAAGAGACTGCGAGGAATCAATAAAATGGTTCCCTTATGTTGCAAAGATAATGACATCCCAACAGTCGTTGGAGGTCAATTCCACGGAGGCATAAAATGAAGAAACAAAGGAGTCATCCATACCACCGTGGAAGCAACAACAAGAGAAACAGTCGTTGGTCTTTATGGAGACCTAGAAGAGTGTGGTCAAAACAAAAGGCCCGGAGTTACAAATCAGGGCAAAGACCAGCACCAAACAGGAGTAGAATCTCTTCATCAGGCTCAAATCAAGGAAGTTCCAGTAGGACCACAGGAAGAAGAACTTTCAGACAGGCTCACACCAGAGCTAATAAAATTTTAAAGACTGTAATTGCTGGACATGTGGAGCAAGAGGGCATATCTCAACGGATTGCCCGGAAAATCAAAAACGAGGAATCGGACAGTTCGAGGCAACACCCGAACTCGAGGAAGCTGTCTATTATCAAGATCTTATACATGTGTATCAATTTGAGGATTTACCCTTAGATGAAAGCATCTATGAAGAAGAGATATATTCTGATGATGGAAGTGAATCCAGTTCAGAATCAGAGTGAAGAAGAAATTCTTCAATCAACGGTGAGAGAGGATATGTCAGGATTCCTCTTCCACTCTAATAAGGATTATGAAAGAGGATCCAAAGCTCCAGATATACGATGGTTTTACCATTGGAGCTATGGAAAATGCATTGGATAAGATTGGATTCCGTAGCAGAAAACACCAAATTATCCATAAAGTAACTACCGGAGAATTTGTCATCCCAATGGAATTAACTGGTAACCTAATCGAGATGCAATTGGTCCCTTACCGAGAGATTCAGGAGATCAAAAGTAGAGTCAAGAGATAAGTTGCAAACACTACTCATGGATTCACATCGGAGCCCTAAGAGCTGTTATTAAAGCAACATTCAAAGAAGGAATTGATTCGCCACTCAACCTTGCAATTTTTGACAAGCGAATCTCAAATCTCAAGGATTCATGCCTTGGAGCAGTTACAGGAAATTTGTATGCAGGGAAATTGGCATTTAATGTCTATCCTAGAATTTCATACAATTTGGGAGATCGAGACTTCAACAGAGTATTAACCCTTCATCAAGATTTCAAAAGAGATGATCTGATGAAAGAAGGGAATAGACCTTACTCGATAACCTACGATATTTCTTATGTTCTCTCGAATACATATCATTCAGATGTATTCTTGATAAATGAGTTTATTGAAGTTCCAAGGATCTTTGAGGATTTCGCTAGAGTAGTTCTACCGGAACTTATTAAATCTCCAACTATAAAGGAGATCGATATGAGAATCCAAGATCGACCCTTCTTCAACAAGAGTCAAAGTCTCAGATTTGAGCCAAGGAGGATGTCTTTCCAACAAGATAGAATAATGAGCAGCAGTCGTTGGGAAGAAAAAAGACCGAGTACAACCCAGTGAATCCCAGATGTTTTCAAAACACAAAAAGAGTTGAAGTGCCCGGAAGGATGGAGAGGAGTTGAAGTGGTATTCAACATTACTCAACGGGATAATATATATTCCCTTGTAATGTCCTATATTATCTCCAACAACCGATAGTCGGAAAATTTCAAGGAAGCCTAAGGATGGGTGAAATTGAGCTGACTATCATGGGGATTGCAGGAAGAATCCCAGATCAGTTAATACTTGGGATTGAGTTTCTCGAGGATCATAAACCTTGGGAAAGATTACAAGATGGAATGGAGTTCACTGTGGCAGACAAAAGATACAGAATCAAATGACCACTAGCTCATTCTCCATATACATTTCTATTGGAATGTTATATGATGAATACAAGGCCGAATATTTCACCACCGACTCAGGCGTTGGAATATATACTGCAAAGCATGAGGTTTTCCCTAAAAAAATTGGAGAAGATCTACCAGCTATCGCAGGAAGAAAAGGATTCTTATTCTTAATCGAGGAATCAAACAAGTGGAAATCATGATCGTTGATGCAGGTGGTACCCTATGGTACAAAGTAAAGACGCCACCAATCTATTTCCATGATACATGAGCAGATGTGTTGTTAGGAAACAATTTCCTACAAACATTCAAGCAATTTACTCAGGAGAATGAGACAAGAAGGCTTATTTTCACAACCTTATGTGATTATAAGATTATTGTCCAAAGACTGCGAGAGGCATTCTACAGAAAAATGTCCTATTACTTTTCGCAGCAAGCGTGATGATGAAGCCAAACTTCGACATCTAAAAATGACAGATAAAAGGAAGTTTGGTGATGTATTATTATCCTATCGGCAATATGGTTCGAAGCAGAAGGATACCAAGAGATGGGATAATAACTTGTATTCATTCAGGATACAAGGAGAAGAACGAGTACCTCCAAAGACAATTGCAGAATTGATGAAAAGTCTATTGGAGAACACACCGAGTGAGGGTACCATTGAAGAACAAATATCACTCGAAGATGTCAAGAAGAAAATCCAAAGAAATTACAATGAAAATCCTTTGGCATGGTGGGACAAGAACGAGCTCAAAGCATCCTTAAAGGTTAAACCCGGAAAGGAACACGAGTTCGTAAGATACAAGTCAATCCTTATGAACCAAGAGGATATTCGTGAGGATATGCAGAAGATACTTAAGTAACATCTTGACCTTAAGTTGATTTCACCAGGAGTTTCTTCATACAGCAGCCCAGGATTCCTCGTAAGAAATCATGGAGAGATCAAGAGGGGAAAACCAATACTTGTTATTAATTACAAAATGATTAATAACATTTTGGAGTTCGATGGATACTACATCCCGAGTAGAGAACACCTGGTCAACTATATCAAAGGTGTCAAGGTATTCTCAAAGTTTGATTGTAAGTCTAGATTCTACCAGATTAAGATGGAGGAAGAAAGTAAGATGTTTACAACTTTCTCCACACCACAGGGACATTATATCTGGAACGTAATGTCCATGGGATTGGCAAATGTACCCCAGATATATCAAAGGAAGATGGATAATCCTTTTAAAGATTATTTCAGTTTCATGTTCGTATACATTGATGATATCCTCATTGCATCAAAGAACATGAAAGAACATCTCAAACATTTGGAGATACTTTCATGTTTGTCATAAGGAAGGATTAGTGCTTTTCAGAAAAGAAGGCAGTAATTGCTACAAGACAAATCGAATTTCTTGGAATTGAAATTGATGAATCTGGAATCATCCTACAGAGCTATATTGTGGAAAAGATACAAGGATTTCAGATACCCTCAAGGATAAAAAACAACTTCAGAGTTTTCTTGGAGTTGTTAATTTCGTTGGAATGTTTATAAACAATGTGGTACATTACAGAAGGTGTTTAGCCCATTACTAAAAAAATATGCAATATTCAAATGGGAAGATGAACACCAAGAGGGGATAAAGCAACTTAAGGAGGTTTGCCAAAAGCTCCCAAAACTTGCTATACCTCAAGACGAGGATGAACTGGTTCTTTATATAGACGCCAATGATTATTGGTGGGCAGCGGTCATTATGAAAGCTACATCAAATGAAGAAATGTCATGTAGATATTGCAGCGGTTTATTTACGGATAGTGAAGCAAATCGGCGGCATATCAACAAGGAATTATTTGCAGTCAGAAAGGCTTTTAAAAAATGGTCCTTTATTACTACTGGCTAAAAAGTTCATCTTAAAAATTGATAACTCAAGTGTCAAAGCTTTTTTGAAAAATAAAATAGAATCAAAACCAGAAAAAGCTAGACTACTCTGATGGCAATCTGAATGTCAATATTATGATTATGATATTGTCATTATAAAATCTCATGACAATGTTCTTGCAGATTTTTTAACACGAGATGGAAGGACGCATCACTGACGAGGTCCTCACACGAGTTAGGCATCTCACGGAAAACCTGGAGATCCTAGAACGAGGATTTGGTACTAATAACTTCGTTATTTGATGCATTTTGAGGCTTAATTTCGTATCATTTGTGTTGAAAAGCATGCAATAGTGATATTTTATTTAGATTTCATTATCTTTTTAAGATTTCATGTTTTTCCTTGATTTGAAAGGAATTTGATAGGATTTAGAACAAAATGAAAGTCCAATGAAATTTAACGCCAAGTAGGAGTCGAGATAGGGAGTCGATAAAGCGCAGTTATGGGGGAAAACTCATATTTCGAGATCTAGAAGTCCAAATTCAATGTTTCTTATCTTGTTAGAAAGCTAATAGGGAGTTCTATAACTTTCATGTTGGAAGATTTCATCAATTCTCCCTTCAAGAGAGCAGAATAGTACAAGACGTTGAAAGTCGTGCAAAAATGTCCTGATTTTCGTCTTGACAGAGCTTGAGTAAATTGGGTATAACCTAGTGTATAAAAATTATATTGGGCTGAAATTAGTGGCTAATTATGAAGAAGTCAAAGCCCAATTATGAGCGTAAGAGGGCCGAATCGAGGCTGAAAGCTGGGAGTCTGGGCCACCCGAGTCACTTGGCCGGATCGGTGGTCAAGTTGCGGGTTTTTAAACCTGTTTGGACTCCTATTTGGATGCAACTTGCTCCAAGTCTGATTTTTAGCTACTTAGATACAAATTAGGACTTGGGAAAAAGAGGATAGAGACAAATATAAAAAGATCCATACACATCCAAGAAAGGGCATTCATCCACATCTTGAGAGTAAGGAAGAAAACAAGGAATTGAAGATTCAAGAGTCAAGAGGAGCAACCAACTATCACAAATTCAATAAGCTTTTCTTTGATTTATTTCTAGTTTTGATCATGTCGTTTTGTAATTTACTTTGTTTTACGAACATGATTTTTGGCTAGGGGTCTCGTGATCTTAGGACACGAGAGTAGTTTTATGGATTTCTTGTTGAATATTTAGTTTTAATTTTTCCTCTAATCCATAATATTTTATTCATGCTTCCTTGTGCTTATTCCATGTATGAATCCTGATCAAATTTATGCATGCTCTAATTAATTGGATTGAGATCGAGAGATGATATCTGATTATAGATTTGGGAATGCATGACTCAATTAAATTGTCTGGATCGAGAGATTGGTAAATAATTGGGGTGAGAATACGATCTTAGAAGCTTTTAGGAGTTAGTTATTAACTACGAGGTAGAGATACAGACATTAATAATCGATCCACGGGTTAAGTAGCTCGAGAGAGAGGTTAATCTACAATCGTGATTGCTCACATAAAATAATTGGATTTGAGGTTGATTTTTGCTAGATTAGTAAACTTGATTGAAGTAGAATAAAATCGTTGTCTTAGAATCCTTGTTTGAATCTTGATTTTCTTGATATTTTCTTGTTTAATATATCTATTCCGTTTATTTGTTTCTAGACATATATTAATTAGATTAAATTCTCTCAATTCAGCCACCTAGATAAAATTGGATAAATTAATTAGGTAGTTAACTAAGTCTAATTCACTAGTCTCTATGGGATCGACATTGCTCGCTCTATCTATAGTTGACACTGTACACTTGCGGTATAGGCTAGAAATAGCCATCGATCAGGTACTCTATGTATCAATACAGAAGTTGTTGGACGACTTCGACAAGCTAATCAGAGATCCGTCTCTGGTCTAATACGAGCATGCCAGTACACGCAGAAATAATTGTTCTCAGCGCTACGGGGGCCTCTTCTCTAGGCTGCATCTCCAACGGTGCAAAAGGGAGAAATAAGAGAATGAGTCTCTAACCCGGAAGTTATGGATTCAAATACCATAACTACAAGTGTTGCAGATGATGCATTCCTTGAGGATGTACAAAGTGTTGCAAAAGTTGAAGCTCCGGTGTCACGACCCGAGTCTTCAAGTAAACCCAGCACCTCTGGGGTAAAAGAGGGAGAGTTGGATCTTAGGCCACAAATAGGCAAAACTAAGGTCCAAACTGACGAAACTAAAAGTTCTCATTTGCAGGTATACCATAAGCAATGAGAGAAGTTAGCCACGAGAAATGTATCAATCCAGAGAGAACAATCATTGATATTTCTGGGAAATACCCAAGAGTTTGGATGAAAACAGGAAGTCATCTAAACGAGGTACAAGAATGGTATAATTTTGGAGCTCTAGCTTCAATCTATACCGTTTCACCACGATTCCCCGAAATCTTGAAATTACCAAAATTGATTGGGGAAGCAGTTCACGAGACTTGGGCCAATAATTCACATTCGGCCAGAGACGACATTCTGGAACTGTATTTTATCAGCGCTGCTCCAGAACCAGCGAAAAAAGGTTTCCATGAAGCCTTTCATTTTATCAAGCTTAGGAGACCGGATGGGAACGCCCTGAAAACTATCAAGGCGGCTTCTCCGGAGGAGACTCCCATTTTGGTAGGAGCATTTTCAGAAAATGAAGCTTCTACCCAACGAGCATGGGGACTTTGGGTTTGACTGAGCGAGATGGACAAAGTTAAGTATCCCTTCAAGTTCTTTCATAATTCAGCGAGTAGATCTTTCCTCCTGAATTCAATGACGGGATCAATCACAGGATTTGCAGAGAATCTTTTCGAAACAAAAGGAAGAATACTCTGGGAAAACAAGATTTCAGTTACTAAAGAAACCTATCGAAAATTCTATAACATGGCGCATGTAGGCCGATGGACGGATCGAATCTGCCAAGCATGTCCGGAACAGAAGGAACCTGAGTTTGGGAAAGGATTCCAACCCAAACCCGACCGACGAGAACGCGGGGTGGACAAGGATAGGGGACCTGCCTAAAAGAAAAGTTATCCGCGAGGACCACAAAAGCCAAATTTTAAAATATTCCTCGACAAAGGTAATATGGGTTAAGTCACGACAAACAAATATCACATGGGATAAAGTCACGGAAAGAAAAAGGAGATTCCCCGACAACAATCACATGGGATGAGTCACGAGGAAAAGTTGGCAAAGCACTAACTTAGTGGTTGATCCACTAGGGAAAAGAAACAGCTAGCTAAACAAGATTTGGAATCTGCACTTCAAGTCTGGATTCTTACCTATAAATAAGAGAGGAAGAAGGAAGCTGAGGACATCGAACATTTTCCTTAGTTTTCTTTAGAATAAAAATCTTTGTAACATTTTGAGTGTTTTTATCTTTAAGATTATGTACTTACGAGTGATAGCCTTCTCCATGAGAGGCTAATCTAGTATTCTCCTCCCAAAAGGAGATAACAGATGTAATAAATATTTTTTAAGTTCTTAATAAAAGAAGGGTTTTCACTCCAACATGTGTTGACGTATCTTTTATTTATCCCTTGAGAAAATTATCTTGTACACCTGGGGTAGGAAACGAACCAAGGTTGTGTTGAGTAGTTTCTGAAGGAGCTGGATAACTTGTAGACTATCTTCCCTGAGGGTTGAAGTTGAACAGTGAGGAGTTGTTTGTAAAAAGGTCTAGGAGCAGTGAATTTCCAGCTGGTGGCGTTGCAAACTACTTCACCCGGAGTTGTTGCGATCAAAGAAAGGTATGTATTTTAAGGGATGAATTAATTTTACGGAAACATGTTGGGCCTGATATTAATGTTAATTTAGGTATAAAAATCATATGGTATGGAAGATGGACAAATTAGTTATAAATGCTTTATGGAAGTTTGTAAAATTTGGAAGGTTGTGAAAAGTCAAAAGCTACTTTTGGATTTGTGGTATTTTGGACAAAAATTATAAGGAATGTGGTAGAATGATAAATAGTTATAAGGAGATGATATTTTGGGATATAATTATAAAGAATGTGGTAACATGGGATATTAACCCTAATTAATATATATATATATATATACACATATAATAACAAAATGATCAATCATTTCCCACAAAAAAGTCAAACTTTCAACCTTACATTTTGTTTTTTATTTATGAAAAAATTCATGCTTTATCAAAAAATTTATAATAAAAATACAATTTTTGTTTCTATTTTAAGAAGAATTCATGCTAATCAAGATTTAAAAAAAAAAAAAAAACAATACTATGGTAATAATATTTGACCATATTCATTCCATAAACTACTTCATTATAATATTCAATTTAAAAATTGATGTTTTGATTTTTCAAACTTGTGCAAGAAAATCGGAAATCCTTTTGAATTATTTTTATATGAATTTTACATTTAACTGCAAATCATGTTTGTTAAAAAAATTTTTATCGATTTTAATAAATTTATAGGGACATGTATCACATAGGTATCAATTGAGATTGATATATTATCACATTAACTCAATATTATTTATTTTCATAAAAATAACATTTATCACATTAACTCAATATTAAAATTTTATGAAGTGCACACAAGTAATAAATTTGTCGAAATCTCCAGAAAAATTTATTATTCTTTTATATCAAACATTTTCATATCAAAATATATAAATAGTAACATTTATATGTTTGTGTATCGCACGATACTTATGCTAGTAATTGTTAATAATATATTTTTAGGAGACAACTTGTAAAGAGAATGCTATGTGTCATCCTTTTTCTTCTTCTATATATATAAATTATATATATTAAGGGATATATACAAAATTTAATTATAACCATGATCATTGCAGAAGAAGATATAGACAAAAGATATACAAAAGGTGGAAACATGGTATTATTAATTATTTTACTTAAAAATATTGCTTTAATTACAAATATTACTTCATTTATATAAGCGTATTAGCTCATTTTACTTAAATACAACGTAAGAATAATATGTACATCACATAAGTTTTAATCATATGATGTAAACTTATTGCTGCATTTACTTACATATATTGACATGTTTTACTTAAAAAATGGTTCTAATATTTACTAGAATATTAGTTGCACCATTTAAATATTAATTGTATCAAATAAATATATAACTCATTTTATTGAAATATAATGTAAGGGTATTACTTGTATAACGAAAAGATATCACCTATATAACTAAAATGTCAAATTTCGATTTTGGTCCTTATTTAAGAAATCTTCCACTTTTTGACAACCAAGTGTTAGTTTTCCAATTTTGGTGTTTTTTTTTTCCAAGTTTCAGTCCAATTGGGGTCAGAATTTTCAAAATTTCTTGTGTGTCCTAAAAACTATGATGTAGTGCAGCTGTATCAAAGATTTCGAAAATTCCGCCCAAAATTTGATCGAAATTGGAAAATTATAAAATATAGATGACCAAAATTGAAAAATGAATGTTCGATTGTCAAATAATGGAAATTGTTACATACAAAACCAAAATTTAAATTAGACAAAACTAAACGTATTACTTATTTGACAGAACACGAACAAGCATCGAAGGATACCTTAAAGAGCGCGTGAAAACGGATGTAACAGAATTGCATAAAAGTATTTATCATAATTCATAAATGCGTGTGTGGTGGAGCCGGTGAAAGAAAATTCAAAAATTAGGTTAAAACAGAATTAGAATTATGCCACTACTATGTTTCATTTTCCTTTAGCAATTATGGTGATGATTACTAGATGATTGAAAGCCATTTTCAACCAATTTCCACCAATATATGATTTCATAATTAGTCGTGTTTGGAACGTTGTCTACGTACCTACTCCCACTATAAATCTACTAATTGGATGCTGTATTGTTAAAAAAGGGATCGTAAAAATCAATTTAAGAATTGATTTTTTCATTTTCCAATCTAAACTTTTTGCTTTTTAGTATTTAATTATAATCATGAAGTTCAGGAGTTTATAAAAATACAATCTAAATTACTTTTCCAATTATATTTTTGGCAAATTGAAGATCATACGTCTCACACGTGATTTAATTGTTTTAACTTTACAACCTTAATTTTGTTTTTTAATTTGTTGTTACCTCAAGTTATGAAATTTATCAAAATGTATTATAAATCAAATGTTGGAATTGGATAAAAGAAATATAGTTTAGTTTGTAAAGTTAAGAAAATTAAACCATGTGCTAGGAATATATGATTAGAAAGTGATTTAATTTTACAAAACAAATAAATTAGAAAGTGAACAGGGATCAATACTGTAGATTGATTTTTACATTTAACCATTCTTAAGACCAGATGAAGTTATCGTGTTTTATAACATTTAATACACGTATGTTAAATAATGTCATCAAATAGTGATTGTTATGTTATAGAAGATATAATACACAAAATATGATAACATCTCAGTGTTGAAAATATGTAATTTGTACGATTGTCTGCCTATATATATTGATGGCAATATTAAAGCAAAAAAAAACATAAAAAAAATTCAAAGGAATCAATCTCCTTTATTTGTTTCCACACAATGGTTCTCTCCTATTTGGCTCTACTACTCACCATATATTTCCTACTACCAAGGTGGTGGCACCACCGCCGGAAAAATTCCCGCCGCCACCCTCCGGGCCCTCCGGGCCTTCCGTTCATCGGAAACCTCCTCGAATTCCATAACCACAACCTCCACATAACCCTATCCAAACTTTCAAACACTTATGGCCCTCTCATGTACATGAAACTTGTCAAAATCCCTGTAATAATAATCTCCTCAGCAAATACAGCAAAAGAAGCACTGAAAAACAATGACGTGGCATTTTCCGGCAGGCCGTGTTCCATCGCCTCGAAGAAGTTATCCTACAACAGCCTCGACATTGTATGCTCACCGTACACAACCTACTGGAGAGAAATGAGGAAGCTCACCGTTCACCACCTCTTCACCGCCACTCGAGTGCAGTCCTTTCGGCCCGTTCGCCACGACGAAGTCTCACGCATGGTAAACGAGGTGGCCCGAGTGGCCGATGCGGGCCGGGCCGTGAATGTGAGTGAGATCATAGCATGGTTCACTGGACGGTTGATATGTAGAGTTGCTTTTGGGATGAAGGAAGATGGTGGTGATGGTGGACGAAGGCTTAGTGATCTGTTGCAGGAAGTTCAGAAGATGATAATGGAGGTTTTTGTTGGTGATCATTTTCCTTTGTTGGGATGGATTGATGAAGTTTGTGGTAAGAGATCTCGACTTGAGAAGGTGTTTAAGGATATGGATTCGTATTATCAAGAACTTGTCGATGAGCATGTTTGTTTGGATCGACCAAAATCAATGGATGGTGATGTTATTGATCTCTTGATTCAACTCATGAATGAAGAAGAAGAAGAAGAAAGAACCTTGTCACCTCGTATCAGTTGGGACAATATTAAGGCAATTCTCATGGTAAGTTATATTGATTCATTCTGCCATTTAATTCTTTCTCTCTCTCTGATTACGCGTGTTTTCTACTTCACAAACACGTGTGTGAGACAGTCTCCTAAATGGTTTTCATGAGACAGATCGCTCTTACTCATGATCATACCAATTTCCACTAAGTTTAGGTTGTGGGTTAGACCCTGTCTCACGTAACATGATTCGTGAAACGATCTAACTAAGACGCACTCTTTTCACTTTGCAAGTACTTTAAGTCTATTTTTCGATCAATTCTTCAGCTAAAATCAAAAAGTTTATTCAATTTTTGCTCAAACTATGCTTGAATTGAGAAATCTAGAAAATTGACTTGGGGTTTTCCATTTGGTTAATTTAAGAGTGGAGTGTCTTAACATAGGTTTAATTTATTTTGGTTAAAAAAGAGGGAATCTTGTCCACTTTGTTACTATTTTCGCACTCAAACTCCCATTCTTTTCAAATTGTCATCTAATTTTTCTTGAAATATTTGAATTTTAATTGCCTATATGGACGCAAAAGTTGTTGATGTGAAATTTCAATTATTGTGATACAAACACAATCCATATAATGAACAAAAATAGAAAACACAAATCACTTAATTAGAACCTTAATTAAATTAAATGAGACACATATATGTATATTCCTAAAGATGCAAAATTCCATAACATGCAGAACATATTCGCAGCTGGGAGGGAAACAAGTGCAATATCACTAACATGGGCAATGACAGCTCTAATGAAGAACCCTAATGCAATGAAGAAAGCCCAGCAAGAAATCAGGAGTATAGTCGGGATCAAAGGCCGAGTAGACGAAGAAGACATCGACAATCTTCCTTATCTCAAAGCTGTCTTAAAGGAGACAATGAGACTATATCCACCACTTCCACTCTCACTCCCTCGAGAAACAACACAAAAGTGTGTCTTAAATGGATACGACATTGAGCCTAAAACATTTGTGTATGTCAACTTATGGGCAATAGGTAGAGATCCTGAGTACTGGGAAAACCCTAATGACTTCTTGCCCGATCGCTTCTTGGGCAGTGGGATCGACTTCAAAGGCCAAGACTTCGGGCTCATTCCGTTTGGTTCGGGCAGGAGAGGCTGCCCGGGATATGGTCTAGCTGTAGTGGCTCTCGAGTTGGCTCTTGCCAATCTTCTTTACTCGTTTGACTGGGAGTTGCCACGTGGGACGACAGAAGATGACGTGGACATGGAGACCTTGCCTGGATCAGTAACTTTGCGTAAGAAAGATGATCTTTGCCTTTTGGCTAAGAGGTTCATGTAATTAATTGCTGGATTAATAATGCTCATATGTTTTTATCTATTCAACTTTATCGTAGTGAATTGGCCATGATAACAAAAGTAGTGAAATATAATCTGATTTTCTAAGTAAAACTAATTTGGTAAGACAAATATTTTATACATAAAGTGATCTATATTATATTAGAGTCCTAATATAATGACATGTGATTGATCTATTACACTTGGATGGTGTAACATGCTATTTATTCTAACATAAGCACAATACACTACGTGTGAAATGATATCATTAATTAACATGTCACATGTATTATATGTCATGAAACGTAGACGTAACAATCGTGCGACTTTGATCAAATTTGATAAGACATTTCCTACTCATCTAATTTATTCTTCCCAGTCCTACTTGGTTCTGTCCTCATTGGGCAAATATGTCCTGTGATGAGGCTCATGGAGACTTGGTGAGGTACAAAACAATTTATTTCCATGTCTTAAAACTTGATGATCATAAAAGAGAATAGATTAAAGTAGGGAGATTGGATGATCGTGCCCTGTTCGTGGGACAGAATGAATCTGCGATGGTATCAACTCTTGAACATTCGAAGTCGAAGAGTAACACCGTTTACTTGACAGATGATAACTGTCTAAGAATCGACCTAGGTTACACTCACGAAGGCTATGACATGGGAATTTTTACACCCGAAGACGGGTGAAATTTTTACACTCGAAGACGGGCTCATTCACCCGTTCGGGAATCTCAAGATCAAGAACACAAAACAGAGCCTCTGCGCTGAATTCTGGAAAGACATTTTCATTAATAATTCATTTCTTGCAACTGTTACATGGTAGGATGTTTTGAGTTGATGATTTGAATAACATTGGAGTGATATAATGCTTGCAAACTAGAAATAAAGATGTCATAGAATCTCTTTTTATTCAGTTGTAAGATTCTGTCAAAATTACATACAACATAATGAGTGTAACACTGAATATTTGCAAAACCTATTGTTTCTGGAAATCAATACAACTACATAGTGGAAAGGAAAATATGACCTAAACAGATGTACCATCATCATTAACAAATCTACATAGTAACAACACAACACTACTGCAAGAAGTGAAGTAAAAACATATAATGCCCTCTTCTGGTGGGATTCAAACCTACGATTGTTGCACTTCGAGCTTAATCACGTGTTCTTTTAGTTCCGAACTGTGAAAATCAACAGAGCAAAGTGAGAGTGGAAATTCGATTAATTTTCGCATAAACTGGCTAATATCACAGAGGTTCTATTTTAAATTTATCCTACCACAGTATGAATCGTATTGCAGTGTTTGTTACCTCGGGTAGATGGTATAGGATTCCTTCCATGTAGTAGAGTTAAAAGCTGATAATCATCTATCCTGGATATTTGCATAGTCGTGTGCTACAAAATCAGCAGCGCCGCGAAATCCATCAGGGATCCAGCACACAAAAAACATGAAGGTACCTTTCATTGAACATGACATTGTCATGAGACTATCAACTTCTTCATATCTGCAAAATGAAACTAGATCCAGTAAGAATCAGCTAAACAAGAGTTGAATTACACAGATTTCCTACACTATTTAAAAGGCATGATAATCTTCCAAAAGTGAAGTTTAGTTGCATGCATATGTAATAAGGGTTGATACATAAATATATTACAGATCATCATCTATGTATAACTGGTCACACGTACAAAAGTCCCCAAAGTCGTTGCCTGAAACCGAGAACACATTTATCATTGCCAACAGAATTAACCACAGCTGGCATGTCTAGAATAGACAAATGAGCATTTAGTGGCTGGGAATACGGGACATAAGATGAACACAACATAAGTTATAAGCCTTCAAAAAATTATGTACGTACATACTCGTATATATATATATATATATATATATATATATTGCAATACCTTGACAAGATCTGGAATAAAAAACTACCCTCTCGATTTAAGATGTATTCATCACATAAGAATTGATAATTAGACGGGATCTGGAAAGAATTTATCACATCAAAAAAAGAAGTAAAACACTCAGCGATAAAGAAAGGAACTTGCAGAAGAACAAGAATTCTAACAAAGCAATTTATTCATTCCCAATTCTCTTGAGGTTAAATTCAACAAATCATAGTGCATAATGTCAATATAATGAAACCAATAAGAATAACAAGTATAAGCCAATCCACATCCTCATACTAAATATACCAAAAAAAAAAACCTTAAAAAAAGAAAAGGAATGATTACAAAAACTGCCTTTAAGATTTGACCTATTCAGAAAGAACAAAAAAAAAAGTAAAAAACCAATATATCTCTAAGGGGATAATATATTTCAAAACATAATGGGTTTCTTTAAAAGGCCAAACCTCAAAGGTCACTTTGTAATTTATCTGAATAAAATCACAATTTTAAGTTATAATGTTGGATTTTTTAAAACATTTCCCTGATAAAATAGGAGAATAGAATTTATTTTCAGATAGTCTTAACTGCAAAGCTTGCATGTTTAAAAGTGATAGGTCGTTATATCCAAACAAACATTGAAAATCTTAGGCAATTTCCACATGACTGTGATCAAAACTTAATTATTAAGAGGTTATTCCCTTCAACAGGTATGACATGACACAATCACCATGTCACAGCAGCATATAAAAATGTGAGGGGCATGAGACAACTACAACAATCCAATAAGAAATTGTATAACTACGTCACAACTAATAAATTCAGGTTACAAAACCATTAATAAGTTTAATCAATGATGGAAAACTACGGTATGGAAGTTAATAAGCTACACCAGTGTAAAGATACAATTTAACATATATGGGGAACTGATGAAGTAAAGCAATGATATATCAAGATATAGCTATAGTTATTTACATCTGAACTCATGTACTTCTTGGTTGTATAACAATTACACAGTCAATGTTCTTGGGTTTATAAAGTATTGATAAAAACTCTATTATTATGAGCAACAATGAAAATTTCGGTTTCGAGGAAAAATCAGTATCTTAAAATCGGTGGTATATTTACCGATACTCCCTGGATATTTACCGATATTCAACCAATATTTACCATATTTCCTTGATATTCAAAAATTGAAGAATTTGTACATAAAGCCACCGATATCGAAATCAATAGTGATATATGTGGATATGTAGACGATATTTATCGACATTTCATTTATTTTTCTACCAAAAAATGAAAATGTCGAAGATAGTTATTGTTTCGAAGACGTGAAAAATGGAAATATTTTTTCGGAGATATATTTGGATATTTGAACCTTGAGTACGAGTCCCTTTTGCGAAAACCAACAAAAACTAGACCTCAAAAAAGTTTGGATCCAAAGTAGATATCAAATTAACATTAACTAATTTCAATTGAGGCAAGGACTTTCTTTAATAAAGGTCTTTTCCAAGTAGAGTTTGATGAGAAAAGGAAACTATTGACATAGAAACTCTAAGAGGACCTAGTGCATGAGGAAACTCTTACGAAATGGCAGTTCATCAAAAAATAAACTTTTTATTAAGCGCTTCTTAGAAGTGTTTTTTATCATTATTAAAATGTGTGGTGAAATTTAACTTTTGGTAACTTCCAAATGGAATTTTCAAGAGGTTACAAATTTTCTTCTTCACAATGGAATTTCAATAATTACCAATCATATAAATATGTTGCAACAAGACTTTTAGGCTCAAAAGATCATATGATATGTGTTACCGAACATCCCCCCATAAGTTGTATGGGTGGCCATGCCTTGTTGCCAAATAGATTCCTACCTTCACTCTAGCTCATCTTGGGATTAGATGTATTGAAAGCATATCAAAAAAGTTACACATTATATACCAAATCGTTCCACTCGATGTGAAGGTTGGATTGGAAGATTGTATTATCAAAGAAATCCTTTCAGAAAGCAGAATGCCCTTGAAAAATATTGTGTCTTATATATAAGAAGGTTATGTTCTCATTATTATATAGTTGTATTCTATTAATATTATATGCTTACATAAATAACCAAGATTAATAAAAATAACTAATATATGGTTTACCAAAATTATTCCTTAGAAGACCGGAGTTTCAACTATACTAGGAATAACTCGAATAGTGCTCTCTCCAACTACCATATAGTCAATGTCTAACATGCTTTTAGTATACTTGGTGCGTCAAAAGTGTTCTAGGTGTCCAATTATGTAAATGCAGGACACACAATATTGTAAGCCTCAAACAAACATATTTATCATGATGTGACTCAGGATTATGCATAAAATAATAATCACCTTATTATCAAGTTTAGCTACTCAATAAAGAGAACTCATTTCACTTGATATAAGTTATGGAAATATCAATACATTAAGTTTTATTTCGAGTCATTCTAGAAAGTATTCAGGAGAACATATTCTAATAGTGGCAAATAAAAGCATTCAGAAGAAAAGATATATGTTTTAATGTTTTGTTGGAACAAATGAAGTTAATTATTCATGGGAAATAATATTTAGAGTAGATGTCATGTAAGTATTAATTTGTTGTGGTAAGGGGGGAACAATTTCATTCGTAGATATCAAGTTTTATTAGGGGAACAATTAACATCCTTAAATGCTACAATGGTGTAATTGTTACACCCATCACCAAACTTGAATTACTCCCATTTTTAGCCTCTAGCCTTCATAATAGGACTACTTATATTTGCTTTGAGGTTTAAATTCAAGACCTATTTATCATCACAGCGCAATTACTAGACAAATGGTAAATTGAAAAAAGTATATGTAAATCCAAGTGAGATGGCTAACATGAAATCACATAGATTAAATTGATGGCAAATGCAAGAGAAGGGAAGGTGTGCAACATCCCGATATTTTAGTCATATAACTAATTTGGAATCTGGTACAAGGATTCTTAGGGGAAACTCACATACTAATAGGTATGCATTTGAGCCTAGTCAGAGATGTTAAAGTTCAATATTAACATTTCATATTTTAGTAGGCATACCAAACACCTATCACATTAACATATATATCTTAATCTCATAAGGTATACATAGGTATGAGTTGTCTAATCACACATCCTATTGTTGATGACAAGAAAAAAAAAAGAGAGAGAAGAAAAAAAGAACCTCATTAGGAAGAGATGTTTGGAGACATAGTTCTTATTAAATTGTTCATGCTTAAAGTCATGATATGGTAATGGCACGTGTGAAAGCTTTTAGCATACTAGAAAAGCGTAAATGAGAATAGACGAGAGCAGCAATGTGAAAGTGCAAAGGACAAAAGGAGTAGCAAAATCTAGAATATTCAAGTATAGTACGGTGTAATGTGATTAAGCAACGTCGTTAAAAAGTAAACTGATTTGTCTAACGAGAGACGTAGTTTGAGTTTATTAAAAACCATTAGCATGCAGAAATAGTAAAAGACAAATGAAGGGGCTGCATATTCTAGAGTAAATAATATAGTGAGGAGTAATGAGTCCAACAATGGTTAAAAATGTAGATTGATTTGCCAAATGAGAGATGGGTAATTGATTATATTCGACAACTATTGGTTTTATGGAGTTACTAGTGCCATAATTGTGTATTATGTTCATTTTATGAGTATCTAGAATTGATGACGGAACTTGTTCCTTGACTTCAATTCCTTGTTTTGAACAATAGAGGGAAAAAAAGGACTATATTTGGAAAATAATGAAGATTGAAACCAAATTGGATTGAGCAAATAAATTTAATGGGCAAATCGTATGGTGGTCTAGGAAATGGGGAACGGGAAAGGAACAATAGAAGGCGCTTGGTTTGAATTGGAGGATGATTTATCTATAGTAGTTCGTGTTCCCTACTTTTGAAGAAAAAGTCATACCTCTCCTAAATGCAAGGTATGTAACTATTAGCCAATACCGTCATTCCCATTTTCATTCCCCTCTTAGTTACAAAGCATCCCCTTCAATCATTTCACATGAAAGATTGAATTATCTAAATCACTAGTTAGAGATGGTGATTGTTTTGTTAAGCATTCAAATTAAATGGAACTACGTTTGCCATAAATCCTTGTTTGGGGTAGCAATTCTTTTCATGGGCGTGTTTTAAGTAGACTTGGTACAAGCACCAACATGAAACGAACGAAGAAAATATGACATGAAAAGTTCTTTGTCCTTAATAGGTCCACAACACATGCACGATAATAAGCAAAAAACATAAATAACACATTATTTCGTGCTAGCATGTTGCATCAAGAGTTGCCATAGTTCGTAATTTCATATCATGCTTCATTTCTACACAATATCGGCATAAACACGATAAGAATGAACATGAATATGATGCAAAGATTTTTGTGTCCTAACACATATGAGCACCATGAGGATACGAACACAATAAATAAGAGCTAAAACCCATTATTCCGTGTACTTTCGAAAAGCTATCCTTTCATGTCAATAATTGTCACCTTCGGATATTGTTGGCACTAAGGATTACTAATGGATATTCTCGTCTTAAGTATGTAATAGAAGTACAAAGGGAATTTTATCTAGGATTATGTACAAAGAAATACCAAAATCCCATGCCAATGGTTATACTAATTGTTTAAGAGTTTTCATGTGAGCCCACTAAAATTTATTTGCGCATATTCACGATTGACACAGTGATAGGTTTCGTCTGCTGAAATATGATCTAACTGCTTCCATTGTAATATACTTTGAAATTTATGTTTGGTCTAGCAACAAGGTATGAAGAATTCTATCAATGCCCTAGCACTGTGTCTCTCAGGCATGGCTAAGACAACAATGTGATTGGTTGATAAGAGGAAAAGACTTGGTATATTATCGGTGTTACATAAAAAACAACAATATGATTGATTGGTTCATGAAAAAAGATGGATATCTTTCTTCTTAGGTAAAAAGAAGGGATAATTAAATAACCTCCGTTGGGACTTCGTGTAAAGAAGGTAGAATTCCTCATTTCAAAAAAGACGTGACTATTGGTCTATGACTATATAAAGAAATGTCTCTTAAGCGACATTGATACCAAAGATGATATGGCAAGAAGAAATCCAAGAAAAGGAATACTTCTTACTTGCGCTTTGAGATAACTAATGCAACAAAGTCACAAATGAAAATTTTGTGGGGGTTGAAAACAAACGATAGTGTTCAAGTGCTTAGGAGAAAAATGCTCAATGCAGTTATTTGGAACATTTTTACAATTGATTCTATGTATTTAGCTACATAGAAAAGCAACATTTGTTGCCGACAAAGAATTGATTGCTTATTCCTACTAGAATGAAGTGAGGCTGCCAAATGATAAAGAAATCTAAGTTGATTTCCCTAATAAATAGAAGATTTCAGTCAACATCATTGATATAGTTTCATCGAATATAGTTAAATCTGTGAGCTCTGGAAAATAAACTCATCCTAAGATTGAGATCGTGATATGACTGCCTAGAGCTTCCAGTGGCACATAGGAGATAGCAGCGAGATATTTACCCCAAGGAGTATAGTGACCAAAACTTAGTTTTCATCTCCATTCATTTCAAGAATCTAAAGGCTTTTGTCGACTCTTTACCAGTTCGAGTTCAGGATACTTTCACTACTGGACAGGGTAACTAGACATCCAACTCTTAATCACAATGACCTAATTCAAGGGCAGGTGACTAAATTCACTTCTTAGTCACATGTATAGTAATCCCAAGACCTTCTCTTCTATATTCACAATAGCCCAAAAAAAATAATAATAATAACAATAAGAATAATAGTTATTTAAAAAAATCTCATTGATGAACCAAAAATTATCACCATAGGCAACAGAATTCAAACATAGCTTGAGTGGAGTTTACCTCCCTCACATGCACTCATGGAGTGCACAAAAACAACTTCCGCACTATACTCCAAGATTGAGAAAGTTGTTTAATACAAGAATCCATATTCTCATCCAAATAACTACACAATCATAGTAACATATGGTTTTTCTACAAAGAAGAGAAACAACAGTTAAAATCTAGGTTGGCTCCCCTACCAAAATGTAACTTTCGTGAATTAGAAGTTGGGCATTAGCTTTGTGTGTTTAACAAACTGTATGTGTCTAACATCCTAACTGTAAGATGTAGAAACTATGAAGGAATACAATGTTAAAATGACAAACTAAACGGAACATCTGTAATTTGAAGAAACCAAAAGTAAAAAGGTGGGTGTATTTTCAGAACTATGAGAACCTAACTATATTTAGACTAGATATCTGGGAGGAATCTCTGAGTATCCCTCAAAGGAGGGTCGTAATATTATACCATCCTTTTCCTCCCTAAAACTCAAGCCAAAACAGTACACAGACTAGAAAAGGAAACTATGATTTCCTCTCAAATATGATGTATTTAACATAGGATCAAACTGATCCCAATTGCATCAAGAAATAAAATCAGAAAAATATAACCAAAGATATCATCTTTTCCTCCATTAAGGACATCTTGCCCTCTCTAATTATTAATGACTTGAGTCACAAAGCAAGTTAAGCTCAGCTAAAAGAAATGATAAGTAATTCTTAGTCACATACAATAGCCAATAGAAGAAGTGCATTAGAAAACAAATAGCGTCTGCAAATTCATCATAACCAATCCAATTGGTTCACGTCCAACAAATAAAGTTATAACAAGAGAAGCAAATAATTCAATGTTTTAGAAACCAAAAGTTATAACAAAAGAAACAAACATCATAAAGTCATAAATGTCAGAAACAATCATCTGCCAAAAGAGATAAGTTTAAGATACCTTAGCAAAAGATCTCCCAAAAAGCTTCCCCGCAAGCATAGTATTGAGCCAACTCAACAAGATGGACAACTAGTTGCAGAGAGCAAGTTTCCCCATCGACTCATCAGCAACACCATAATCAAGACAAAGCTCTCTCATGGGAGGGATATTCTCCATAGCAAACAGCATGAGATGCGGGAAAGACATGTTATTGTGATCATACAAAACAAGCTGCACTAGGACATTCGGGCTACCACTATGGCTCAAGTAGCAAGCAACATTCCTCATTCTTGAAACATCCATGGCAAAGTCCAAAGGAGGGATTGAAGGAGATGCTGCGCAAACATAGTCAGAGTAGACTTTTGACAAATCACCCCACTCTTTCCATCTTTTAGCAAAACGATAAGGGTAAATTAGTCTGTCACCATTCATTGTAAATAGTTGTGCTTGCTCACGAGTAAGAACAACACCAGCATACTCACAAATGAAAGAACCAGCCTGGATCATGTCTAGGGACCTTACTCCCCAACCAGTTTCCCTTGACCTAAATACTTCAAGTCGATTTTTCACACCCTTTTGCGTCACACGGTTCCGGCAAGTTGGAGGGCAAAGACAATGAGGCCCACACTCAAAAATCAAAGGTTTGCCCTTCACCAAAATTCCATTTAGCTCATATGCAAACTCACCACCATTTTTCATTAAACAAAGGCAATCATCCAAACACCCCCCAACACATTTACATCCACTTGCACCACCACTATTATACACATAAGGTGGAAAAACAGTAGTCACAAGGTAGTCATAATACATTGGTTCATAATCCCCATCAAGATCATTGTAGAAAAAAACTGGCAAGTTCTCCTTCTTCTTAGACAAATCAAGAGACACATAACCTTGAGGCCGAACCTCCAACGGCCTGCTCCTTAAACTCACAGCAAATTTCATCATGGCACTACCCATTACAACCTGATTTTCAATTCTAACAAGCCTGAATTTAAAAACCCCAAACCCCGACTTCCCAACATCAAACCAAGTATCAACAATCTTATACAGCCCATCATAAACATAAACTTTACCACTTGCACTACCTTCAAACTTAAAACCACGGATAACCCTCACCTCCACTCCGTAGTGCATGCTCCTCTCCAATGCTAAGTTCCCACATTCCAACTTCTGGTCCATCACCTGCCTGTTATTCTTGTCCTGTCCACCATGCCCTGTATAAACTATCACGTCCCCGGCATCCTCGTCATCTTCATAGCCTCCTGAAACAATAATGCTCGTTGCAATCGGCTCCCCATTCGAGCTCTGGCTCATTGGTACGTAATCAATTCCAGCCTGCGCTTGCCCGTGCAGTCCAATAACACACAATTCCATCCTGAAAAAGAAAACATCTCCAACAAAAACACCAGGTAAATGTCCAACAATTCTCTTATCACGATTCAACCATAAATCACTTTCTCTCATCATGCTCGCTGCCTTCAAATCCCCTCTCGTTCTCCTCTGCTGAGACATCATATCCCTCTGCTTCTCGTTCTCAAATATTAAATGCACGCGCAGGGAGTCGTACAGCATCCGAGTTGTCCTCACCATTTGCCTGAAATACATCTCATCTTCGGGTCTGAGATCAATTATCCGAACGAGCTCCGACGAGCGGGCTTGGAATCTACGGGAGCCACGTGGCGCCACGACAACGTTCGAAACCTGGTTTTGAGCGTCTGGGACTGAGACAATAGCCAGTGAATCTGGGTGAGAATCTGACAGAGGTGAGCTATTTCCGCTCGAATATTCCACTCGATCAACAACCGGGGACTGGAAGAGCTCGGCAAGGCGGTCGAACTCGGTCTGGGCGTTCATGGTGCGGCCGGCGGCGGCGGACAGCGAGGCGGGGAATTGAAACGGCGGCGGACATGGAAAGGGTCCGTCGAGGGGCTCGAGCTTTGGTTCGATTTTGGGAACAAGAATGGCAGAGGTGGAGGTGGAAGGGAAGCTCGGACATTGGTTCAAATCTGGAAATGGAGCCAAAAAACTCGAACCCATTTCCCAAAATTTGATTTTGATTCTGATTGTTCTTCCTTCAAAGAAGGAAATCGATTTGAGAGGTTTTGGTGTGGGCCTTTTGAGTGGTTCAAGAAAATGAATAATCGAAAATGGAGGAAACAAAGAATGGGAACTGATTATAAATGTGTATACAGAAAAGCTGCAAATTAGTGAAAATGATGACTGTATGTGAAATTACAGTAATACCCTTGCCAAGATTTTGATGACACTCGAGTGTGTATGGAAGGTAGGTAGACAAAAGTTATATATTACCAAAATATATTATTTTTATTTCATGAATTATATAATTTGAAAGGAAATTTCATTTATATCTTCATATATTTATGAAGTCTATTGCTTAAATCTTGTTATAATTATTTATTATAAAGTTATAATTATAGATTTTATATTAAATTGTAACTTTCACTTTTGATTTACAACTTTTTTCCGTGAAATGAACGGAATACTACATTTAATGAATTTCACTATACAAATTATTATTATTTGACCAAACTTCCTGATACTCGTGCCTGTTTAGGTAAAACAAATGTTGTTATGCACTGGGTGCACGTATTATGATTGGTTCAATTGGGGCGATCTGACTCGGATCTGTGCACCTGAATTCTCTTTTTTTTCTTTCTTTTTTCGCTTCAGGTTATTACATTTATGTTGTAAGGATGTGACATTTACGTTATATAAGTGTTACCTTTATATATAAATGTTATGACCTTTATATTCAGTAACTTAGGAAAGAATTAAGATTTCAAGTTTTTTCGCTTCAGATTGAAACTTTTATGTTGTATTGTTGTGACCTTTATGTACAATTCTTGTGACCTTTATATACAAATATTACGAACTTTATGATCCACAACTTTGAAAAAAAAATGAAAATTTTCAAAATTTAGCGCATTTTTAGGATGGATATAGGTGCAGCTAATATTACATAAAGGTAAATATGTACAAATTTTGGTAAAATTCTTCATTTTTTTTAAAGTTAGAATATATAAATGTCATTACATTTATACATAAAGGTCACATGCTATGACATAAAGGTAGGAGCTTGAAGCGAAAAAATAAAATTCAGAAAAAAAAAGTACGCAGATCCGAATCGACTCAGACCCGACCCGAATTGTATGTACACCTATTGTACAGGAGGCTAACTCAGTAATTTTATCTTTTGAAATTTTGTATACAAGTAAGAGTGACAATTTTGGAAAGTTAAGAAATTTTGATTCCATATCGAAACATGCTATCATGAAAATTTATCAAAACTTTAGTAAAATATTAATAAATGTCTATAAATATAACACATCATATCGATATTGATGACTTCATGGTACAAATGGTTGGAAATTGGAAAAATATCGGAGGTTTTAGAAAAAAATGTTTTATAAAATTATTGTTTTCATTTAAAAAATTTATATATAACTTTTGCTCACAAATAATTCTACGTCATTTGCGGTCATTTGGGCTTTTTTTTCCTACTCTATATTTATTGGTGATCTTTGGGTGGGGTCACCCACTAAAAGATAAGAACTAAAAAAGTAAAGGGAGGATTTTCAAAATACCCATAAGTCAAGGAACTTTTTTACCCATTTTTTCAAAAATAACCTTTTTAACCAATTTTTAAAGTGAAATCTCCATAATACCCTTAATTTTAGTTATATTTACATAAGAAAAGAATCTAAGAGACTCTACTCGTGTCTAGAAACTCTACTCCAGGAAACTCGACTCGTGTCCAGAAACTCTACTCGCGTCTACCTTTCAGATAAGGTTCAACATATCATGAACACAAAATATAATATTGTGTCCAGAAACTCTACTCGCGTCTACCTTTCAGATAAGGTTCAACATATCATGAACACAAAATATAATATTGTGTTCACGATATGCTGATATCGTGTTCATGATATG
The DNA here is from genome assembly GCA_005771605.1 of Scutellaria baicalensis. Taxonomy (NCBI): domain Eukaryota; kingdom Viridiplantae; phylum Streptophyta; class Magnoliopsida; order Lamiales; family Lamiaceae; genus Scutellaria; species Scutellaria baicalensis. Next base: position 11,833,623 of record CM016729.1, read on the forward strand.
CTGATATGCTGATATCGTGTTCACAATATACTGATATTGTGTTCACGATATGCTGATATCGTGTTCATGATATGTTGATATGCTGATATCGTGTTCACAATATGCTGATATTGTGTTCACGATATGCTGATATCGTGTTCATGATATGCTGATATTGTGTTCACAATATGCTGATATCGTGTTCATGATATGCTGATATACTAATATTGTGTTCACGATATGCTGATATCGTGTTCATGATATACTGATATGCTGATATTATGTTCACAATATGCTGATGTGATATCAGAGGTATTTCCATTTATGTAAATATAAACTTAAGTTGAGGGCATTATTGATATTTCGTCCAAAAAAATGGGTAAAAAAGTCATTTCTTCAATAAATGGGTATAAAAGTTCCTTGGCCCATGAATATGGGTAAAGGGAGGTATTTCCACAAAAATAAAAGGGTAAATGAAAAAAAACCATTCCATATATTGATTTTTTACAAATTGCAATTTCATCTTCTTTTTTTTTCAGATTACCACTCAATCTTCTAGATTTTTGCCGATTGCAACCTCTGTTTGAAATTTGTATACTTTTCCGACAAATATAGATGCACTTTTCCGGCAAATTTGTATACAAAATTTGAACGGAGGTTGCAATTGGTAAAAATCCAGAAGATTCAGTGGTAATTTGAAAAAAAAAAAAAAAAAGATAAGATTGCAATTTACAAAATTTGAATAGGTGGGGTGATTTTTTGAAATTAACCCAAAATAAAATAAAAAGCTTAATGAAATGAAATCAAGCCAATCGGATTGGTCAACCAACCTTGGATTGGTCAAAAATTGTCGTGCTTTACTTTCTCTCTTTTCATTAGATTGTGACACTATAGAAATAGAATTATTGTGGATATAATTTAAATTGTTGATAATTAAAATAATATGTATCAAAAAAATATAAAAAAGTTATCAAAATTCATGTAATTTTTTTCTCTATAAATAGAGTCAAATATTGATATATTTTGAAACACAATTTGAAGATCTCGTTTTCCTCATAATCTAAAATTCTCTCGTTTCTCACCTAATTTTATCATTTCTTGTCATGGATCCAAATAATCCAAATTATTTGTTAACCTCCCAAAATTATTCAAACTTGATAAAACATTGATTATATATAATATTTCTTACATTTTTAAAATAAAAAATTGATTATATTTAATATTCAATAATAAATAATGAGAAAAAAATTATTTTAAAGGTTGAGTTGGTGTCACTAATAAATACTTAAATAATTGGAGATTGGGTTGGGTTTGTAAGTTGTGTATATGGATGAGAGAGAAATGGTTTTTTTATTAGAATGTTGGGTTGGATTGGGTTGTGAATAAACATAGTCTAAGTGTCTAGACATTTATGTTATATTGATATGATCTTTATTACAAATATCATAACCTTTATGTTCAATAACTCTAAAAACAATGAAGTTTTTCACAAAATTGTCATAACTTTATATGATATTACTCATACAAATATGTGATATTAGTTGCACTTTTATATATTACATAAAGTTATGATTATATCAATATAAAGGTACAACTAATATCACATAAAAATATATATATACAAATTTTGTCGAAATTCTTCCTTCTTTTTCTACATTACTGCACATAAACATTGTACATAAATGTCACACTTATATAATATAATAGTCACACATAGGGTTGTGCACGGGTCTTGGAGATTACCGAAAGCGAACTGAAAATCGGACTGGAAAAGTTTCGAATAGAAAATCTTCGTTGACTTTTTGAGTTTCTTCAAACTAAATTGAACTGAGTTTCGTTCGTTGGTTTGGTTCTAGAGAAGTTTCAATTATCCAAATCGAGAAGTGAACCGAATTGGGACTGAACCAAACTGATTGAACTGAACCGAAGAACAATTCTAAAAAGTTATTTATATGTATATGTATTTGTGTGTCATTTATTTTTATATATCTTGATAGAGCCGGCAATTTGAGCCCGGCCGGATGGGCCGGCCTGAACGGCCAGTAAATTAGGTCAGGTTAGGCTCTAAAATAATCGGCCTGAAAAATACCGGAACTTTTTAGCCCAGCCCGATGGGCAGGATGGGCTCGGGCCAATTTGGCTCGTTGGGCTTGGACTGGCCCAATGGCCCGATAAATTTATTTATTTTATTACTTTTTTTGTGCATATTGTAAATTTTACATGTGACTCAATTATCTCCTCCATGATTTTATGTATTCTTTTAATTTTTTTATAATTATTCTCATATTCAACTACCATTAACTAATTAGAATTTACTAGCAAACTATGATAATTGAGTTAAAATATTTTTGAATGCTAAAAGGAAGTAAAAATGATTGAACTTTGTCCTTACTACTAGTTTAATTATATCAAAAAATTAATTTCGATTACATAAATAGGATACTATAGTTTAAATTGAACGTCTTAAATTATAATAATAGGAAGTTATTTTTCTAGTTAAATTGGTGTAAGAATTTAATAAATTAAAAATTATTTGAATTTTAAAAAATAATTATGCATTTGGCCCGATAGCCCGATGGCCCAAGCGGGGTTGGGCCGGGCTCCAATTTTGTAGGCCTGACCAAGCGATGGGCCGATCCGACCCAGCCCGACTTTATCATTTGGCCCGTTAGGTTGGGTCAGGCCGTGCTGGGCGACCCAAATTGCCACTTCTATATCTTGATAATTACATAATAAATATAAGTTAATAATTTATAAATACTATTAATATTTTAGTTTTTAAATAGTAACGAACCATAGCTTATAATAATTATTAGTCTTAATTTTTTTTGAGCTTGAAAATGTTGTTCATCTTACCTTTAAATGTGATTTACATAATAACTAATTCCAAAATAGGAGATGGAACTTACATGTGATTTACATGGTAATTCAAATTAGTTAAACTTACATAAGATAATCAATTTTAATGTTAATTTTAAATACCATATTTTGTGATATCTATATATGCTAGTTTAATTGGTAGAATCAATGACAAAATAATTCTATATCTCAAATAGTTAATTAAATAGTCAATGTATATATGCTAATTATAGTATAATTATATACCTCAAATAATTATAATTCTATAACTCATAATGGATAGAGTTCTGTGGCATTTACTTAAGGAAATCTCAAATTAAAATGAAGAGTAGGTCTCTTGTGAATCAGGTGCATGGATCTTAGATCCATGCACCCGGGTCGGATCTGGGTCGGGGGACCGCACCTTTCCTTTTTTTTTTTTCTTTTCGCACATGATTTTTGAAAAAAATCACATACCAATAGGTTATGTTAGACATACCTTTACGTTATGTTAGACATACCTTTAAGCTATGTTAAACATACCAGTTCTGCCCAAATTTCATGTCTTGTCTTTTCTTGGCTTGATTTTTGAATTTTGGCACATACCACCACGTTATGTTAGACATACCTTTACGTTGACTTAGACATACATTTATGAATACTTAGACATACCTTTGTATATGTTAGACATACTTTTGCATATAGTTAAACATACATTTATATATGTTAGACATACATTTATATATAGTTAGACCTACCTACACATGGTTGGTCTAACTATACACAAAGGTTGGTTTAACTATACACAAAGGTTGGTCTATTGGAGCGAATTTTGGATGAGCTTCAGCACAAGTGTTTAGCGCGTGGGAGGGTGTGCAGGCACGTTTTGGGCGCGTGGGAGGCGCGTTTTGGGCGTGTGAACGGGTCGACCCGGTTGCACGGATACCAGATCCGTGCAACCGGTGCATAAAAGTTTTTGCCTAAAATGAATATTTTGATGAATAAATTAGTTACAACAATTACCACAATCATTTATAAATAGTCAATACCATAATTTATGAAATTAATCAATAATTTTATTCCATTTAACTCTTCACTTTTAAAGAAAAACATTTTTATTTCCTAATTTATATAAATAGATGATTTTTTTTATCCTATAGATTCATTATTTTATTTTATTTATAATATCTGACTTTTGGATGGAAAATCATTGTCATATTGTTTTAGACAATATTTTGATTTTTATATAAATAAAGATAAAAAGTTATCAAAATATAGTTCATCTTCACGTCAGATGTTTATATATATGCATAACAAATTATTTAAAATTTTAATACAAACATAAATCACATAACAATTATGCTTCACAATAATGAATATATATGAATTTTATTAATATATACATATATATATATATATATATCCCATAAATCATGTAAATGTCATCTTACATTTCTATGTGATATAATTCTCATTAGATATTATTTATGAGAAAAATAATCAATATAAATCTTTCCATTTATAAATAAACGATTTTTAAGTCATAAATAATTAAGTAGACGTATGTAAAGTGAAGAAAAATGTGTCATCTTGAAACAAAATTCAATATATGTATTATATCATTTTATTGTGGAATGAATTATAATTATATATATATATATTATTCATTTGAATATTAAATCATATCTATATTTATATTATTGTATATAATCAATGTTTATATTATTGATGATATTACATAAATAATATTTATATACATTATTTAAATCATATCATAAATATATCAATTGAAATTTAATAATCAAAGTTGATTAACCACATAGACAAATGTGTGGAAAGATTTTTTGTCATATCACTTCCATAGAGATATACAAATTAAAAATTGTAAGTCTTTATTTATGGAAGAATATTGATTTCCAAATTAAAAATTAAAATTTGATGAGTAATCAATTTATAAAATCATTAATAAATAATCAATTAGCACAATTTACGAAAATCAATCATAATATTCCATTTACATCTCCACTTTTAAAGGAAATGTTTGTTTTCCTAATTTATTACAATAGACGAATTTTCTTATCACATAGTTAAAATTTTATCTTTTATTCATTATTTCTGAATTTCCATATTTAGGATGAGACCTTTAGATAATAAAATTATTTTTGGGAAAATTCTTAACTTACTATTTCAGAAAATATTCTCATTTATGCAACCGGTTGGATCCGTGCAACCGGGTCGACCAGTTCACGCGCCCAAAACACACTTTCACGCGCCTCCCACGCGCCTGCATGCGCTCCCACGCGCCTGAACACTTGTTGGTGGGTTTGAGCTCACCCACTAGACGCGTGGGGGCACGTGAGAGCGAGTTGGGGCCCGTGAAAACACGCGTCAGAGGAGCGTAGGGCGGGTCGACCCGAATATATAGATCCTAGATCCATGTACTAGATTTTATATGGGATTTCATTCACATCTTCATTTATTCATTAAATCTATTATTTAAAGCTTGTTATAGCGATTTATTTTAAAATTATTATAGATTTTGTAATAAGTAATAATTTTTTTATGTGAAAAAAATGGAAATTACATTTAATAAGTTTCAGTACACAATTTTAAATCTTTGGGCAAACTTCTTTATTTACATGATACTGAGAGGCCTTCTTTTCGTAAAATTTTGAAATTTTCAATAGCAAACAGATTGTCATAAAATATGGCCAAAATTTTAGTAAAATATTGATATATATATCTATATATATATATATATATTTGGTGTCAATGATTGGTAAAAATTTTGTACCATGTTGATGTCAATGATTGGTCAGTATAAAATTTGAGAAATATCGTGCAACATCGATAATATAAATGGAGTTAATATAAGAGAAAATGGAGTAAATATCCACCTTTACCACAATATCTATAACATTTATTCTTTTATAACATTCAATATAACAATACATACTTTTCTACCATAAAACATAAAAAATTATATTCAACTACCACAATAACTATTATTCCTTGTGACATTTTCACAATCTTCCAAATTTCACAAACTTCCAAATTATATTTGCAACTAAAATTTTCCATCTTCCACACCATATGATTATCATACCAAAATCCTCATTTAATTCAAAATATTATCAGGCCCAACATGCTTCCGTAAAATAAATTAACCCGTTGGAATTCATACCTTTCTTTGATCAGAACAGCACCGGGTGAGGTGGTTTGCAATGCCACCAGCTAAAAAATTACTGCCCCCAAACCATTTTACGAACAGCTCCTCACTGTTCAACTTCACCCTCAAGGAAGTTGGTCTACAAGTTATCCAGCTCCTTCAGTAACTGCCTAGCACAACCTTGGTTCGTTTCCTACACCAGGTGTACAAGGTGATCCTTCCAATGGATAAACAGATCGAACGGAAACACGTTGAAGGAAAAACCTCTTTTTTATTAAGAACTAAATATATTTATTACATAATCTGTAAACTCCTTTTGGGAGGAGAATACTAGATCAGCCTCTCATAGAGAAGGCTATAGCTTGTAAACACATAAACTGAAAACTAAGAAAACTCAAACTATTACAAAGATGTTTTTATTTGAAGAAAACTATGGAAAATTGTTGATGTCCCTAGCTTCCTTCTGCTTCCCTTATTTATAGATGGAAATCCAGACTTGAAGTGCGGATTCCAAACTTGCTTAAGCCACGTGTCCACCTTTTCTGAGTGGATCAACCACTGAGTTAATGCTTGCCAGCTTTTCTCCTCGTCACTTATCCCATGTGAAATTGTCGGGGAATCTGCTTTCTCCTCCCGTGACTTTCTCGCATGCGATGCTTTTGGGGCGTGACTCAGCCCATGTTACCTCTGTCGGGAAATCTTAGAAATTTGGTCTTTGTGGTCCCCGCAGATAACTTTTCTTTTGGGCAGACCCTTTGTCCTTGTCTGCCCCTCTCTCTCATCGGTCGGGTTTAGGTCGAAACCCTTTCCCGAACTCGGGTTCTTTCTGCTCTGGGCATGCTTGGCAGACATGATCTGTCCATCGGTAAGTCTCTTTGCTTGCCGGAAGCTTGTTTTTCCAAAGGATCCTTCTTTTTGTTTCAAAAAGGTCATCTGCAAAGCTCGTCGTTGTTCCTGTCATGAAATTCAGCAGAAAAGATCCATTTGCCGAATTATGAAAGAACTTGAATGGGTACTTGACCTTGTCCATTTCGGTTAGACAAACCCATAGTCCCCATGCTCGTCGGGTAGAAGCTTCGTCTTCTGAGAATGCTCCTACCAGAATTGGAGTATCCTCCGGAGCAGCCGTCTTGATGGTTTTTAAGGTGTTTCCGTCAGGTCTCCTCAGCTTGATGAAATGAAAGGCTTCATGGAAACATTTATTGGCTGGTTCTGGAGCTGCACTAAAGAAATACAATTCCAGAATATCACCTCTGGCCAAATGTGGATTATTGGCCCAAGTCTCGTGCACTGCTGTCCCAATCCATTTCTTGTATATTTCTGGGAATCCAGGTGAGACGGTATAGATTGAAGCAAGAGCCCCAAAGTTATACCATTCTTGTACTTTGTTTGGATGACTTCCTGGTTTCATCCAAACTCTTGGGTACTTTCCAGAGATATCAATGATTGTTCTCTCTGGATGGATGCCCATCCTGGTTATCAGTTTCTCTCATTGCTTTTGGTAAACCTGCATAGGGGAAACTAAATTCTCGTCAGTTTGAACCTTAGTTTTGCCAGTCTGTGGCCTAAGATTCAACTCTTCCCTTTTAATCCCAGAGGTGCTGGGTTGACTTGAAGACTCAGGTTTTGACACTAGAGCTTCAACATTTGTTCTAGTTGGTGCATCCTCAAGGAATGCATCATCTGCAGAACTCTTGGTTATGATATTTGAATCCATAACAATTGGGTTAGAGGTCCGCTCTCTTGTTTCCTTCTTTTGCACCGTTAGAGATGAAGCTTGAAGGATAGGCCCCTGTAGCACTGTGAACAAATGTTTATGTGCGTACTGGCATGCTCGTATTTGATTAGAGACGAATCTCTGATCAGCTTGTTGAATTCGTCCTAGCGACTTCTGTCTTGATACATAAAGCATCAAAGCCTCGTTGTAGGCTCTCCAGGTTGTCCCTGAGATGCATGACTCGTTTGAGGACCTCGTCAGCGACGTGTCCTTCCATCTCGTGTTAGGAAATCTGCAAGAATATTCTCATGAGATTTCACAATGACAATATCGTAATCATAATATTGATATTCAGCCTGCCATCTAAGTATCCTAGCTTTTTTCTGGTTTAGATTCAATTTTATTTTTCAGAAAAGTTTTGACACTCGAATTATCAATCTTCAGGATGTTTCTTGGCCAGTAAGAATAAAGGCCATTTTTTGAATGTCATCCTGACTGCAAAGAATTCCTTCTCATTGATTTGCCATTTTGCTTCACTGTCTGCGAATAAACCGCTGCAGTATCTGCATGACATTTCTTCATTTGGTGTAGCCTTCATAAGACTGCTGCCCACCAATGATCACTGGCGTCTGTGTAGAGAACCAGTTCATCCTCGTCTTGAGGTATAGCAAGTTTTGGAAGTTTTTGACAAACCTCCTTAAGTTGCTTAATCCCCTCTTGGTGCTCATCTTCCCATTTGAATATTGCATCTTTTTTCAATAATGGGCTAAACACCTTCATGTAGTGCGCCTTATTGTTTATGAACATACCGGTGAAGTTAACAACTCCGAGAAAACTTTCAAGTTATTTCTTGTCTTTGAGGGTATTTGGAAATCCCTAAATCTTTTCCACAATATGACTTTGCAGGATGATTCCAGATTCGTCGATCTCAACTCCAAGGAATTCGATCTGTCTTGTAGCAATTACTGCCTTCATTTCAGAAAGCACTAATCCTTCCTTGTGACAAACATCTGAAAATATCTCCAAATGCTTGAGATGCTCTTTCACGTTCTTGGATGCGATGAGTATATCATCGATGTATACGAACATGAAGCTGAAATAATTTTTAAAAAGATTATCTATCTTTCTCTGATATATCTGGGGAGCGTTTGTCAATCCCATGGGCATCACATTCCAAATATAGTGTCCTTGTGGTGTGGAGAAAGCTTTAAACTTCTTACTTTCTTCCTCCATCATAATCTGGTAAAATCCAGACTTACAATCAAATTTAGAGAATACTTTGACACCTTTGATACTGTTGACTAGGTGTTCTCTACTTAGGATGTAGTATCTATCGAACTCCAAGATATCATTAATTCCTTTGTAATTAATAACAAGTGTTGGCTTTCCTCGCTTGATTTCTCCATGATTTCTTACAAGGAATCCCGGACTGCTGTATGGAGAAACTCCTGGTGAGATTAACTTAAGGTCCAGATGTTCCTTAAGTATCTTCTGCATATCTCACGATCCGCTTGGTTCATAAGGATGGGCTTGAATCTTACGAACTCATGTTCCTTTCCGGTTTTAACCTTCAGAGTTGCTTTGAGCTCGTTCTTGTTCCATCATGCCAAAGGATTTTCGTTGTAATTCCTTTGGATCTTCTTTTTGACATCTTCGAGTGAAATATGTTCATCAATGGAAATCTCACTTGATGTCGATGAATCTTCCAATAGGCATATTACTTCCGTAATTACTATTGGAGGAACTTCTTCTTCTCCTTGTACCCTAAATGAATACAAGTGATTATCCCACGCTTTGATCCCTGGTTTGATATGTCCAAACTGTCAGTAGGATAAAAGTGCATCGCCAAATCTCCTTCTATCCACCATTTTTGGATGTCGAAGTTTGGCTTCATCACCACGCTTGCTGCAAAAAGTGATAGGTATTTTTCTATAGAATGCCTCTCGTAATCTTTGGACAATAATCTTATGATCACATAGTGTTGTGAAAATAAGCCTTCTTGCCTCATTTTCCTGTGTAAAGCGCTTGAATGTTTGTAGGAAATTGTTACCCAGCAATACATCTGCACATGTATCATGGAAATAGATGGGTGGCATTTTGACTTTGTACCATGGGGTACCGCCTGCACCTCTGATCATGATTTCCACTTGTTTGATTCCTCGGTTAAGGATAAGAATCCTTTTAGAGAAATCTCTTCCTGTGATAGCTGGTAGATCTTCTCCAATTTTTTAGGGAAAACCTCCTGCTTTGCAGTACATATCCCGGTGCCTGAATTGATGTAGGCGGCGAAATACTCGGCCTTGTATTCCTTATATATCATTCCAATAGAAATGTATATGGAGAATAGACTAGTGGTCATCTGATTCTATACCTCTTATTGGCCACTGTAAACTCCATTTCATCTTGTAATCTTTCCCAAGGTTTGTGTTCCTCGAGAAACTCAATCCCAAGTATCAACTGATCTGAGAGTCTTCCTGCAACTTCTCTGATTGTCAGTTCCATTTCACCCATTTTTAGGGTTCCTTGAAATTTTCTGACTATTGGTTGTTGGAGGTAATATAGGGCATTACATGGGAGTGTATTTTCCTCTTGAGTAATGTCAAATATTACTTCAACTCCTCTTCATCCTTCCGGGCACTTCAGCTCTCCTTGTGTTTTGAAAACTTCTGGGATTCACTGAATTATACTCGGTTTCATTTCTTCCCAACGGCTGCTACTCATTAGCCTGTCTTATTGGAAAGATATTTGCCTTGGCTCAATTCTGAGACTCTGGCTCTTGTTGAAGACGGGTTGATCTTGGATCCTCATGTCAATCTCCTTTATGGTTGGAGATTCTATGAGTTCTGGTAGAACTACCCTAGCGAAGTCCTCAAAGATTCTTGGAACTTCGATGAATTCCTTTCTCAAGAATACATCTGAGTGATGTGTATTCGAGAGAGCATAGGAAATATTGTAGGTGATCGAGTAAGGTCTATTCTCTTCTTTCATCAAATCAATTCTTTTGAAATCTTGATAAAGGGTTAAGACTCGGTTGAAATCTCGATCTCCCAGGTTGTATGCAATTCTGGATAGACATTGAATGTCAATTTCCCTGCACACAAATTTCCTGTAATCGCCCCAAGGCATGAATCCTTGAGATTTGAGATCCGCTAGTCAAGAATGGCAAGGTTGAGCGGCGAATCTACTCCTTCTTTGAATATTTCTTTAATAATAACTTTTATGGCCTCCGATATGAATCCATGAGAGAGTATTTGCAACTTCTCTTTTGTACTCTGCTTTTGATCTCCTGTATTTCTCTGTAAGGGACCAATTGTATCTCGATCAAGTTACCAGTGAATTCCATCGGGATGACAAATTCTTCGGTAGTTACTCTGTGGATAATCTGGTGTTTTCTGCTGTGAAAACCAATCTTATCCAATGCCTTTTCCATAGCTCCAATGGTGAAACCATCGTACATCTGGAGCTTTGGATCTTCTTTCATAATCCTCATTAGAGTCTTATGAGACACCGTAGTGTAGGAGAGGAATCCTGACATATCCTCTCTCACCGTTGATTGAAGAATTTCTTCTTCACTCTAATTCTGTGCTGGATTCACTTCCATCCTCAGAATAGATCTCTTCTTCATAGATGCTTTCATCTGAGGGTAGATCCTCAAATTGATACACCTGTATGAGATCTTGATAGTAGACAACTTCTTCGAGTTCGGGTGTTACCTCGAACTGTCTAACTCCTCGTTTTTGATTCTCTGGGCAGTCTGTTGAGATATGCCCTCTTGCTCCGCATGTCTAGCAATTACAATCTTTAAAACTTTCATTGGCTCTGGTGTGAGCTCGTCTGAAAGTTCTCCTTCCTGTAGTCCTACTGGAACTTCTTTGATCAGAGCTTGTAAAAACTCTTCTTCTATGTTGGCGTTAGGTCTTTGTCCAGATTTGTAACTTCGGGCCTTTTGTTTCGACCATATTTTTCTTGGTCTCCATGAAGACCAACGATTGGCTCTCTTGGTGTTGCTTCCACTGGTGGTATGGATGACTTCGTTGTTTCTGCCTCTTATGCCTTCGTGGTTGACCTCCAACGACTGTTGGGATGTCATTTTCTTCGCAACATAAAGGAACCATTTTGTTGATTCCTCGCAATCTCTTGTAGTTCTTGTAGAGTGTCGCTTGATGACACCATTCAGATAACTTAGCCTTCAGGAAAGACATCCTTCTGACCACAGTATCCAAGTCATCTGCACTCTTGTATTCCCTGATCAACATTTCTCTCCAGGGACTTGGTATCTTTGTAAAGAACAATTGCGAAGCCTCTCTGTCATCCACCTTGGACTTCCATCGGTACTCGGTGAATAACTTGATGTATTCGTCAATATGACAAATATCATGTAACTCGAGGCTGTAGAGGGCTTGTTTTTATCTTTTTCTTTTTTCTTTTTCAATTCCCCTCAAAATAGTCTATGCCGATAACATGGATTTTGAATAATTTGGCCATATTATCGACAATACCTTTTAATGACTCACCAGTTGTAACGTTGTTTTACATCTCTGGTCCTGTCATATCCCATGTGATCTTTACAGATCCTTCCAAACTTATCTCAAGTAGTAAGATGAATCCTTCTCTTGTACGATCGAGGGTTCCTACTGCAATCCTCATAGCCGATGCCCAATCATCAATAAGGATTTCACGGTTATTGAAATCTGGGATATCCAGATTTAGCATCAACCCATATGGATGTATCGGGTCAAGCTGTGACTTTCCATAAGGAATGTTGAAAAGATTTGGCCTTTTGGATCGTGGTCGAGTTCCTATAACAGCAATAGGATCTCTTCCTGTGGTGAAATCCCTACATGTGGCATTTGTTCGTCCACATGATGTGATCCGGAACTTTCTGCTATGTTGGGATTGACTGGTGGTCTCTGCTGTTGATCACGAGTAACCAAGACAGATCCATCTCCTGTGTTCATCTTTAGATCCACAATACCTAATCCCGCGAATGATTCGTTTAGGTCATGTAGATCCTGCAAATTTATCCTCTCGAAATCCATTACTTGTTTGTAAAGGATTTTCCTTTGATGATGGCAATAAGTTTCTCATCATTGGTTATGGGTTGTACAACTTCGGTTGGTTTCCCCTCTAGGTGTAAATAGAGAACTGTTCCGAAATTTATACGTCTCCTTTCTCCGGATGAACTTGGTCGGTTCTTCAGATTTTTGACTCTTTTTTGAATATCATGAATGATTTCAAGAGTCTCCTGTTGATTTTTTATCATCGTCTCCATTTGGCTTTGGATCTGATGGACTTGTGTCGGTAGGTGACTATGGCTGTTGCCATAACTCTGCACTGTCTTCTGGATTTCCCTAAGATCTTCGGAGATCTTAGCAGTATCTGGAAGTATCTCCTTCCACCTCAGGTCTTCCATCAGAAATTATGGAACCAATGGTCATCCGTCTGGTGGTATGTCAGATCCGTCTGTATCATCCGGTTCACCCTAAGGAGTTCCGTATAATACTCTGCTTGTTTGTTGCACTGCCTCAGCGTTTCTGCGTCGGCACCTGCGATTTGTCTTTGGGCATATTGGTGGTTCCAATATGACACCTTGTGTAAATGCTCTTGAGCATTCATCGTCAAAATTTAACGATATTTCCTGTAAGATTTACATCTTGGACATACGTCTAGATCCATTCTTTTCTCGAATGATTCTCCTCACCAATTGTGAATTACAGATAAAACATATAATAAATATAAATTTAGTTCTTAATAAACCTAGACTCTGATACCATTTTCACGGATCGTTTCCGAGGCGATACGTGACGTTGTAAGACCTATCAAGTCTGTCTGGAATTTATAAACAGGTCAAGATCAAGACTGTCTTGTATCTGTAAACAGTTCCAGTATACGACTAGCAAGGTTTCTAGTCTATATATCATCTTCGGGTTCAGATTGGGTCTAATAATCATATGGATTGGTTTAATTGGAAATTCTTGGAAAAATATATATAATTTGGAAATAGCAAAATAGGTTTGGATATATCAAAGTGTATTAGTTGCAAAAAGTGTGTCATAAGGGTATTTTAGTCTTTACACAAAATTTTGTGGTAGAAAAGTATATGTTGTTATATTTTGTGGTAGAATAGTTAATATATTATATTGAGTGTTAATTTTGTTAAGTGTTATAGTTTTTGTGGTATTTTAGGGGTATACCTCATATAAATGTATAGAAAGTTCATATTTTAAAGAAAGTGATTGATTTGTTGTGTGTGTGTGAGATATCTGACGTCTACAATTATTGTTATGAGCTGGTATCCTCATTTACCAATTTTCCTATAATGTAAAACTTTTATACCCATCATTATAATCTATTATCTCTATATACCCATAATTATAAATTATTATCCCCAAATACCTTTTGACTTTTTCATAATCATCCAAATTTTCACTAACTTCCAAATCAATTATTTATTCAATTTTTTCTTTTTCCACTCCAATTTCCTTTTCCCCTCCATATCAATTTTAGATCATGCATAAAAAATAAATGGATCAATAAAATGCCCAACATGCTTCCGTAAAATTAATTAACCCTTTGGAATTCATTCATTTCTTTGACTAGAATAGCACCTGGTGAGATGGTTTGCAACACCACCAGTTGGAAGATTACTGCCCCAAACCGTTTTACGAACACCTCCTCACTGTTCAACTTCAACCCTTAGGGAAGATGGTCTGCAAGTTATCCAGCTCCTTCAGCAACTACCTAGCACAACCTTGGTTCGTTTCCTACACCAGGTGTACAAGGTGATCCTTCCAAAGGATGAATAGATCAAATGGAGAACACGTTGAAGCAAAAACCTCTTTTTTATTAAGAACTAAAAATATTTATTATATATCTGTAATCTCCTATTGGGAGGAGAATACTAAATCAGCCTCTCATGGAGATGGCTGTAACTCGTATGCACATATATTAAAAACTAAAACTTAGAACACTCAAAATATAATACAAGGATGGTTTTATTTTGAAGAAAACTATGGGAATTGTTGATGTCCTTAGCTTTCTTCTGCCTTGCTTATTTATAGATGAGAATCCGGACTTGAAATGCGGATTCCAAACTTGTTTAAGCCAGCTGTCCTCATTTTCTGAGTGGATCAACCACTGAGTTAGTGCTTGCCAGCTTTTCTTCATCTCATGTGATTGTTGTCAGGGAATTAACTTTTCTTCCCTTGACTTTTATCCCATGTGATGATTGTGGGGCGTGACTCAGCCCATGTTATCTTTGGCGGGGAATCTTAGAAATTTGGCCTTCGTGGTCCCCACGGATAACTTTTCTTTTGGGCAGGCCCTTTGTCCTTATCTGTCCCTCGCTTTCGTCAGTTAGGTTTGGGTCGGAACCCTTTCCCAAACTCGGGCTCTTTCTGATCTAGGCATGCTTGGCAGACGTGATCTGTCCATCGGCCAATATGCGCCATATTGTAGAATTTCTGATAGGTCTCTTTACTTACCGGAAGCTTATTTTCCCAAAGGATCATTCTCTTAGTTTCAAAAAGGTCCTCTGCAAAGCCTGTGGTTGGTCCTGTCATGAAATTCAGCAGGAAAGATCCATTCGCCAAATTCTGAAAGAACTTGAAGGGATACTTAACTTTGTCCATTTCATTTAGACAAACTCAAAGTCCCCACTGCTCAGTCGGGTCGAAGACTCGTCTTCTGAAAACGCTCCTACCAAAATTGGAGTATCCTCCAGAGCAGTCGTCTTGATGGTTTTCAAGGCGTTTCCGTCAGGTCTCCTCAACTTGATGAAATGAAAGGCTTAATGCAAACCCTTCTTTGTTAGTTTTGGAGCTGCACTAAAGAAATACAATTCCAGAATATCACCTTTGGCCAAATGTGGATTATTGGCCCAAGTCTCGTGCACCGCTATCCCAATCCATTTCGGTAGTTTTGAAATTTCAGGAAATCCAGGTGAGACGGTATAGATTGAAGCCAGAGCTCCAAAGTTATACCATTCTTGTACTTCGTTTGGATGACTTCCTAATTTCATCCAAACTCTTGGGTATTTTCCAGAGACATCCACAATTGTTCTCTTTAGATTGATACCCATCCTTGTGATCAGCTTCTCCCATTACTTTTGATAAACCTGCATAGGGGAAACTAAATTCTTGTCAGTTTGAACCCTAGTTTTGCCAGTTTGTGGCCTAAGGTTCAACTCTCCCTCTTTAACCCCAGAGGTGTTGGGTTGATTTGAAGACTCGGGTTTTGACACTGAAGTTTCAACCTTCGCTACAACTTGTACATCCTCGAGGAATGCATCATCTGCAGCACCTGTAATTATGGTATTTGAATCCATAACTTCCGGGTTAGAGACCCATTCTCTTATTTCACTCTTTTGCATCGTGGGAGATACAGCCTGGAGGATAGGCCCCTGTAGCACTGTGAACAATTGTCCATGTGCGTACTAGCATGCTCGTATTAGATTAGAGAAGGATCTCTAATCAGCCTGTTGAAGTCGTCCAGCGACTTCTGCCTTGATACATAAAGCATCAAAGCCTCGTTGTAGGCTCTCCAGGTTTTCCCTGAGATGCCTGAGTTATTTGAAGACTTCGTCAGCGACGTGTCCTTCCATCTCGTGTTAGGAAATCTGCAAGAACATTTCCGTGAGATTTCACAATGACAATATCATAATCATAATATTGGCATTCAGCCTGCCATCTAAGTCGTCTAGCATTTTCAGGTTTAGATTCAATTTTGTTTTTCAGAAAAGCTTTGACACTTGAATTATCAATCTTCAAGATGAACTTCTAGTCAGTAAGTGTTGGATATATTTGAAGAATGTTTTGATGAGACAAATCCTTAAAGTAACTCTAAAAGTATAACCAATCTTAGGATAGGTTACTACAAATAGAGTTACTGCAGAAGATTAAAAGAAATAGAGAATATGTCAAAGGAAGGATACTGAAGAGAATAGTTGAAAATAATCTGGAACTAATAGGATACTATTGACTTCAGGAAGCTACTGAAAGGGACCTCGCCAAAGCAGAAAACAGCGAGACAGGAAGCTGCCTGAGAAGACCATGCTGAAAGCATACTGCAGGGAGCAGCATGCTATAGAAGCCTCGAGCCACTTGAAGGAGCAAGCCAGAAGAATGATGCTCCAGAGTGAAGCAAGAGGAGGGAGCTACAAAGAGGCATGGGCAGAAAGTCAAAGTTACCGGTAGACATAAGAAGTTACCGGTAGAGAAAAAGAAAAGATGAGCTAACTGGAAGAAGACACGTGGAAAGCAAAAGGCTGCCGTGTGTCAGGAGTGCGGCACATCAATGTCAGAAATGTGTCTACCTTCAACGGGCAGATTTCACAACCTATAAAGAGGAGGACTGAAGACTGAAGAGTGTGTGAGAGAAGCACCAAGTGTGCAAGAGAGAAGAAGACGAGTCCATCAGAATATCCAAGCTCGCAGAGAGAAGCGCAAGAGAAGAGACAAGAGCTCATCGGAGAGAAAGGCTCATAAATAGAGAGAAGCGCAGTAAAAGAGGGAAGTTAAGAAGAGTAGAGAGTGTTCACAAAGAGCAACAGAAAAGAAGAAGAGCTCGAACACTCCACACCCCAAGAAGACACATACCCAGTCTACCAGTCAAGCAACAAGCTTCAGCAGAATCAAGTCTGCAAACCAAGTCCAAGCTTGCTGCACCCAGTTGAAGAAGAAGGAGATAAACCTCTCTAAAAGATTGTCTTGGAGTACTCAGTGCAAGGAGTAATGTCTTGCTGAGTTTACCACTTTCGAGGAGAAAGTGATGACCCTGGGTGGGTAGAGTAGGATCCTGTGTGGATCAGGGAAGTAGGACAAGTATCTGTGTGAAAGCTTGCTACTTTCCGGTTAAGGGTAGGTTGTAATAGATAGATCTATGTAATTCAACCAACTTAACAGAGGTTTCCTCCTATGAGGAGGAAGAGAGGACGTAGAAGGATTACTCCACCTTCGAACCTCTATACATGCTTGTGTCTTTATCTGCTTACTGAAATGCATACACTCTCTCTAATAAGCTGCACATCTTCTACCAGGCATAGTAAAAGGCTTCCGCATCCACTCTGATCAGTAACCTCTCAAAAGGTTACTGACATAAGAAAAAGCCGATAGATGTAGAAGAAAAATGTGTGATGGTTTAGTAGGCTTATTCACCCCCCATCTAAGCCTACTACCAGTTACTTTTCGGGACCAACAGTAAGAATAAAGAACATTTTTTGAAAGTCTTTCTGACTGCAAAGAACTCCTTGTCGTTGATATGCCATCGATCTGCTTCACTTTCTGTTAATAAACCGCTGCAGTATTTGTATGACATTTCTCCAGTTGGTGTAGCCTTCATAAGGACTGCTGCCTACCAATGATCACTGGCGTCTGTGTAGAGAACTAGTTCATCCTCATCTTGAGGTATAGCAAGTTTTGGAAGTTGTTGACAAACCTCCTTAAGTTGCTTAATCCCCTCTTGGTGTTCATCTTCTCATTTGAATATTGCGTCTTTTTTCAATAATGGACTAAACACCTTCCTGTAATGTGCCAGATTGTTTATGAACATTCCGGCGAAGTTAACGACTCCGAGAAAACTCTGAAGTTGTTTCTGGTCTTTGAGGATATCTGAAATCCTTGAATCTTTTCCACAATGTGGCTCTACAAGATGATTCCAGATTCGTCGATCTCAAGTCCAAGGAATTCGATCTATCTTGTAGCAATTACTGTCTTCTTTTCGGAAAGCACTAATCCTTCTTTGTGACAAACATTTGAAAATATTTCCAAATGCTTGAAATGTTCTTTCACGTTCTTGGATGCGATGAGTATATCATCGATGTACACGAATATGAAACTGAAATAATCTTTGAAAAGATTATCCATCTTTCTCTGATATATCTGGGGAGCGTTTGCCAATCCCATGGGCATCACGTTCCAGATATAATGTCCTTGTGGTGTGGAGAAAACTGTAAACTTCTTACTTTCTTCCTCCATCATAATCTGGTAGAATCCAGTACTTACAATCAAATTTAGAGAATACCTTGGCACCTTTGATGCAGTTGACCAAGTGTTCTCTGCTTGGGATGTAATATCCGTCGAATCCCAAGATGTTATTAATCCTTTTGTAATTAATAACCAGTCTTGGTTTTCCTCTCTTGATTTCTCCATGATTCCTTACAAGGAATCCCGGACTGCTGTATGGAGAAACTCCTGGTGAGATCAACTTAAGGTCCAGATGTTCCTTAAGTATTTTCTGCATATCATCACAATCCTCTTGGTTCATAAGGTTGTATCTTACAAACTCGTGTTCCTTTCCGGGTTTAACCTTTAAGGATGCTTTGAGCTCGTTCTTGTTCCACCATGCCAAAGGATTTTCATTGTAATTCCTTTGGATCTTCTTCTTGATATCTTCGAGTGAAATCTGTTCATCAATGGAAATCTCACTCGATGAATTCTCCAATATGCTTATTACTTCTGTAATTACTATTGGAGGAACCTTTTCTTCTCTTTGTATCCTAAATGAATACAAGTGATTATCCCATCTCTTGTTAATCCTCTTCTTGATTGGACCATACTGTCGGTAGGATAAAAGTGCATCGCCAAATCTCCTTCTATTCGCCATTTTTGGATGTCGAAGTTTGGCTTCATCACCACGCTTGCTGCGAAAAGTGATAGACATTTTTCTGTAGAATGCCTCTCGTGGTCTTTGGACAATAATCTTATGATCACATAGGGTTGTAGAAAATAAGTCTTATTGTCTCATTTTCCTGTGTAAAGCGCTTGAATGTTTGTAGGAAATTGTTACCTAACAATACATCTGCGCCTGTATCATGGAAATAGATTGGTGGCGTCTTGACTTTGTACCATGGGGTATCGCCTGTACCTCCGATCATGATTTCTGCTTACTTAATTCCTCGTTTAAGGATAAGAATCCTTTTAGAGAAATCTCTTCCTGCGATAGCTGATAGATCTTCTCCAATTTCTTTAGGGAAAACCTCCTGCTTTACAGTACATATTCCAGCGCCTGAGTCAATATAGGCGGCAAAATATTCAGCCTTGTATTCATCATATATCATTTTGATAGAAATGTATATGGAGAATGGACTAGTTGTCATCTGATTCTATATCTTTCATTGGCCACTAGTGAACTCCATTCATCTTGTAATCTTTCCCAAGGTTTGTGTTCCTCGAGAAACTCAATCCCAAGTATCAATTGATATGGGATCCTCTCTGCAACTCCTCTGATAGTCAAATCAATTTCACCCATTTTTAGGCTTCCTTGAAATTTTCCGACTATCGGTTGTTAGAGGTAATATAGGACATTACAAGGGAATATGTTGTCCCGTTGAGTAATGTCAAATATAACTTCAACTCCTCTCCATCCTTCTGGGCACTTCAGCTCTCCTTGTGTTTTGAAAACATCTGGGATTTGTTGAATTGTACTCGGTCTCTTTTCTTCCCAATGGCTGCTGCTCATTAGCCTGTCTTGTTGGAAAGACATCCGCCTTGGCTCAATTTTAAGACTTTGGCTCTTGTTGAAGACGAGTTGATCTTGGATCCTCATATCGATCTCCCTTATGGTTGGAGATTTTATAGGTTCCGATAGAACTACCCTGGCGAAGTCCTCAAAGATTCTTGGAACTTCAATGAATTCCTTTCTCAAGAATACATCTGAGTGATGTGTATTCGAGAGAGCGTAGGAAATCTTGTATGTGATCGAGTAGGGTCTATTCCCTTCTTCATCAGATCATTTCTTTTGAAATCTTAATGAAGGGTTAGGACTCAGTTGAAGTCTCGATCTCCCAGATTGTATACAATTCTAGGATAGACATTGAATGCGAATTTCCCTGCATACAAATTTCCTGTAACTGCCCTAAGGTATGAATCCTTGAGATTTGAGATTCGCTTGTCCAGAATTGTAGGATTGAGTGGCGAATCAATTCCTTCTTTGAAGGTTGCTTTCATAACAACTCTTATGGCTCCGATGTGAATCCATGAGAGTGTATTTGTAACTTCTCTCTTGACCCTACTTTTGATCTCCAGTATTTCTCGGTAAGGGACCTAATTGCATCTCAATCAGGTTACCAGTGAATTCTATTGGGATGCCAAATTCTTCAGGTAGTCACTCTGTGGTTAATTTGGTGTTTTCTGCTGCTGAAATCCAATCTTATCCAATGCTTTTCTCCATAGCTCCAATGGTAAAACCATCATACATCTGGAGCTTTGGATTATCTTTCATAATTCTCATTAGAGCTTTGGAGCTTTGTTTCTACCTTTTATGCCTCCGTGGTTGACCTCCAACGACTGTTGGGATGTCATTTTCTTCGCAACATAAGGGAACCATTTTATTGATTCCTCTTAGTCTCTTGTAGTTCTTGTAGAGTGTCGCTTGATGACACCATTCGATAGCTTGGCCTTTAAGAAGGACATTCTTCTGGCCACTGTATCTAGGTCATCTACACTCTTGTATTCCCTGATCAGCATTTCTCTCAAGGGACTTGGTATCTTCGCAAAAATAATTGCGAAGCCTCTCTGTCTTCCACCTTGGACTTCCATCGGTACTCGGTGAATAACTTGATGTATTCGTCAATATGACAAATATCATACAACTCGAGGCTGTAGAGGGCTTATTTATATCTTTTTCTTTTTTCTTCTTCTATCCCCTCAAAATAGCCTATGCCGATAAAATGAATTTTGAATAATTTTACTATATTATCGACAATTCCTTTTAATGACTCACTAGTTGTAACATTATTTTTCATTTCTGGTGCTGTCATATCCCAGACGATCTTTACAGATCCTTCAAGACTCATATCTAGTAGTAAGATGAATCCTTCTTTTGTAAGATTGAGGGTTCCTGCTAAAATCCTCATAGCCGATGTCCAATCATCGATAAGGATTTCACAGTTCTTGAAATTTGGGATATCCAGATTTAGCATCAACCCATACGGATGTATCGGGTCTAGATGTGACTTTCCATAAGGTGTATTGAAAAGATTCGACCTTTTGGAACGTGGTACGAGTTCCTATAACAACAATAGGATCTCTTCCTATGGTGAAATCCCCTACGTGTGGCATTTGTTCGTCCACATGGTGTGATGCGGAACTTTCTGCTACGTTAGGATTGACTAGTGGTCTCTGCTGTTGATCACGAGTAATCAAGGTAGATCCATCTCTTACGTTCATCTTTAGATCCACAATACCTAATCCCGCGAAGGATTCGGCAATGGTCACGTAGATCATGCAGATTTATCTTCTCGAAATCCATTACTTGTTTGTAACAAATTTTCTTTTGATGATGGCAATAAACTTTTCATCATCGGTCATGAGTCGTACAACTTCGGTTGGTTTCCCATCTAGGTGTAAATAGGGAACTGTTTCGAAATTTATACGTCTCATTCCTCAGGATGAACTTGGTCGGTTCTCCAGATTTTTGACTCTTTCTTGAATATCATGAATGATTTCAAGAGTCTCCTTTTGATTTTTTATCATCGTCTCCATTTGACTTTGGATCTGATGAACTTGTGTCAGTAGATGATTATGGCGGTTGCCATAACTCTACACCGTCTTCTGGATTTCTCTAAGATCTTTAGAAATTTTAGAGGTATCTGGAAGTATCTCCTTCCACTCGGGCACTCCATCAGACATGTGTTTGATGGGCTGCTTCCTGATGATTCATCAGATCGGAATATAACATCTCGTTTACCGCAAGGTAACCCATATGATATGCGGTTTGCCTGTCGCACTGCCTCAAGGTTTCCTCATCGGTACCTGCTTTCCTCTTTCTCGGCATATTGGTTATGCCAATATGTCACCTGATATCGATGCTCTTGAGCATACATCATCAAAATTTGACGATATCTCCTATAGAATATACATCTTGGACATTCGTCCAGATCCATTCTTTTCTAGAATGATTCTCCTCACCAATTGTGAATTACAGATAAATATATAATAAATATAAATTTAGTTCTTAATAAACATGGCTCTGATACCATTTTACGGTCCATTCAAATAAAATTTCGAACGATACGTGGCGTTGTGATACAAGCCAGTTTACCCTTATCTCAAGGAGATAATTAAGGGGTAGGTCGACAGTTTCCAACCTATATACCGTTTTCGGATCTTATGCCATGGATCTAAAAATCATATGGATTGGATTAATTGGAAATTCTTGGAAAAAATATGTATAGTTTGGAAGTAGCAAAATGGGTTTGGACATAACACTTCTCAATGATTAGCATTAATTGCAAAAAGTGTTTCATAAGTATTTGTACCAAAAAATTGGGTATTTGGGGACAATAGTTTATATTTTTGGGTAGATTGGGATAATCAATTATATTGATGGGTATTTTAGTTTAAGGTTATATGAAATTGGGTATTTTGGGTGAATAACTCTATTGTTATTGACAAAAACTTATATATTCCTTGAGCACATAGGGGCATGGATCTAGGTGTTATATACATGTTCTTCAGGTGTTATATATATACTCTATAGGTGTTATGTGTTTTGATGCTATAAATATACTCTACAGGTATCTTATGTATATAAGAGTATACATGTGATACCTGAAGAGTATATACATGATACATGTAGAGTATATATTTAACACCATATGATAATTAATTTGGGGCACCATGCTTGGGGCACATAAATGTCACACATTGTTATTAGATATAATGAATCAAACTGATTGTGAATTGTTTGTTCAATTTGATGAATACTCATTCTAATTCATTTATTGTGGTTCATTAAAACATAACAAACAAACTAAAATTTGATATTATTTGGTTCGTTAACTTCTAAACAATTCGAAGTTAACAATTCATTGGAAGTAGGTCTCTTGTACACCAGGAGCATGGATCTCACTTAGGCCGTGTGCAGATCGGCATTGGTCGGTCCAGTCCATAGCGCCTATTTGTTTTCACATGTTTTAATCGTGACCTTCATGTTATGTTAGTGTGATCTTTATGCTATGTTAAAATTAGCTTCATGTTATGTTAGTCATACCTTTATTTCCAGATTTTATAATATTAGTTCAAAACAATTGATCTTTATGCTATGTTAGGGTTACCTTCATGTTAATCTTCATGAAGGTATTACTAATATAACATAAAGGTAATCTAGTTCAAAACAATTGACCTTTATGCTATGTTAGGGTTACCTTTACGTTATGTTAGTCATACTTTCATGAAGGTATCACTAATATAACATAAATGTAACATTAACATAACATGAATGTATGACTATCTGGAGCGAATTTTGGTGGGTTTGAGCGCACCCACCAGACCCGTGGGAGCGCGTGAAAATGTGTGTGAGAGGCGCGTCGAACGGGTTTGACCCGGGTGTATGAATCCTAAATCCATTCAATAGTTGCACAAAAGTTTTTGCCATCATTGGAAGGTTCGTGGT
Source organism: Scutellaria baicalensis (assembly GCA_005771605.1). NCBI lineage: Eukaryota > Viridiplantae > Streptophyta > Magnoliopsida > Lamiales > Lamiaceae > Scutellaria > Scutellaria baicalensis. The sequence continues at coordinate 11,857,718 of CM016729.1, forward strand.
GAGTTAGTAAATATAATACTAATGCTTGACATCTGGGTTAACTAAAAATGAATCCAAAATTTTACATAATTCTTCTATTTCAGCCAATTGTTTTAAATTTTTTAATTTTGGAACAATTGATTTCAATTTTACCTAATTTAAAATATTGGCGAAAAAGGATTGATTGTATGGTGATGTAGATTTCTTTACATGGAGTAAGTAAATTGTAATTCAACAAGCTTAACAAAGTCTCCACTGTGTAAAGAGGTAGAGAGGACGTAGAAGGATTACTCCATCGTTGGACCTCTGCATATCGCTATGTCTGCTTATCTTCTTTATATGTGATCTTACTGCAATCTAACCAAGCATCATACTGCACTTGCATCAAAGATCTGATTTCCATACTTGTGTTTTCATACAAGATTTTCCGCTGCATAATCTCTAAGTTCAAACTGTCCAGTAACATTTCTGAAAGGTTACTGCAGTATCATTGAGCAACAAACTTTCTAGCTACTTGCGCAGTGACCTGAACTTTACATATTTTGGAGAGAAAAGTTTGAAAATTTGAGAAAATTTATTCATCCCCTCTAAACCTTCTACCACTTAGGAAAAAGAAAAAGTGATCGAATAAGTTAACAAAAACTTAGTTATATGGTGAAATGAAATTTTTGCATTTGATTCTTAATGGCCATGCTACGCATGGGATTGATTTTTATTTTTTCACATATTATGTAATTGATATACTAGGATAACAATTAACTTTTAAACTGTAATATATTTAACTTCAACAGGTATACTTGATGTGTATATAAGGTATAAAAAGTAGCATAAAAATCATATCTTTTTTGTTCTTTTATTTCAAAAAGAATGAGAAATTTTCTAAGATGGCCGCGTACACATGTCTGGTTCCGCCTTGGCACCACCTGCAGGCAGCCTGGAAGGGTTGATGACTATTTCACCCAAGAGTTAGTCTCCTGTGCAACTGGTGTATGTACAATTCGGGTCGGTCGCCCCGATCGCGCCTTTTATTATTTATTTTTTGAATTTTTTTTCATTCCCTTATTAATGCATGTGACCTTTGTTATAAATGTGACTTTATGTATAAAGGAAGACCTTTAGAAAAAATGGAATTTTAACAAATTGTACATAGTTACGTTTATGTTTAGCTGCACTATATCACCTTAAAATGCACTGAATTTGAAAATTCAATTTTTTCGATGGAGCATATAGTTTACATAAAGGTCTTCTAAGGTACACAATCAAATAAGTCTTATTGAGCGAAAAACTTGAAACTTCATTTTTCCTAGTTATGAACTGGTCATAACCCATAAGTCCACTTAATAACGTAAGTCACACTTTACTAAGCAGCGAAAAAAAAAGAAAAAAAAAAGCAGGGCGCGATCCGGGCGGTCGCTCCAGTTGCACCATCCATGCACTGGTGCGCAGCTTGCTTCAACCAATTTCGAACAATATATGTTCAACTGCATATATAATAGTGTATCATTTAGTTATTATCTTCCGAGAATTTCTAATTTGAAAACTTTCCATTAATATGTTTGCATAATAAAAAAAGATGACAACGGCAGATACAAAGCATTGTGCAACAAATTCAACACAACTATATCATGAAAAACATAATGTAATTCCCATTTAGATATCAAAATTGCACGAACTAATTTATCAAAAAGAGCACAAAAAAATACAAAGAGTGGGAAACAAAACTGAGTAGTGGTTGGACTCTTTTGGGTTTTCGAAGGAATTTCACCTATTCTGAGGATGCGCAGCAAACGCTTCTAGCCATCCATTCAAATCCGGGGGGAGCGAGAGCGAGAGATCACTGAATCTGTGAAAATAGGGAAAAAAATCAGGATATAATTGTGGGGAAGAAAGAGATCTTGTTGAACCGAGTAGGTGTCTCCTATGAATCAGAGATCCATGCACCCGGGTTAGGGGCTTGCTTTTTTTTTTTCTCCTCTTCCACGCATGGTTTTTGAAATTTTGTACCTACCAATAGGTTATGTTAGACCTACCTTGACGTTATGTTATACATACTTTTGTGCTATGTTAAACCTATCTATCTGCCTAGATTTCATACCTTTTTTTTTTTTTGCGCTTGGTTTTTGAATTTTGGCACCTACCACTACGTTATGTTAGACATACCTTTACGTTATGTTAGACATACCTTTATGTTATGTTAAGACTACATTTCTGTCCAAATTTCATACTTTAAATTTATTTTTTTAAAATCCTAGATTGCCCACATGTACCATAACGTTGTATTAGACATACTTTTATGTATAGTTAGACATACATTTGTGTTATGTTAAACCTACCACATAAGATAGGTCTAATATAACACAAAGGTATAGTAGGTCTAACAGATCCATGTACCTGATGCATAAAAGTTTTTGCCTGTTGAACCAGATATGATTGGCAGCAGTGAGGGCTTCTTCATAATCGTAGTCCGACGAAGTCCATCTCTCGATCAAATTTCGATCCATATACCTGATGCATAAAATTTTTGCCTGTTGAACCAGATATGTTTGGCAGCAGTGAGGGCTTCTTCATAATCGTAGTCCGACGAAGTCCATCTCTCGATCAAATTTGTTACTCCGACAACATGTCGGCCAATCTTTCTCGCCTAGTGCCATTGACGAATACATCTCTCTCTCTAAAATAAACTTCAAAAAAAGATTAATCAGAAAAATGATTAAAAAAAAGGAAAATGAAGTGTTAAACTAATCTCATATGAAATACCATACAACCCAATCAATACAATTCTATCACATAAGAAACATCATGACAATTTCAAAAATGAAATTCAAAATAAATAATTTCCTTATGACAACGGAAAATAAAGATATCATTTCATAGTTACAGAATCTGATCTCAATGGGCTATATAACCTTTGAAAAGGGAGAGCAAATGGATGTTATTATGTAACAGAATTCTGAATATCTTGAGCTTTGTAAACCAGAGATTAAATCTCTTCTTGAAAAAGGTTTAATAACACCTTCACAGTCGTCTTGGTCTTGCACGGCTTTCTATGTTAATAAATATTCTGAACAAGAAAGAGGTGTTCCCAGACTTGTTATTAATTATAAACCTCTAAATAAGGTTTTAAAATGGATAAGGCTGTTGGAACCGACGGATCGCCGGCTCTATGCAATTAATTAATCGGGTTCCATGCGAAGGTATAAAGAAGAAGCAGCGGAAAAGAATTATACCTTTCGATCAGTCGATAAGAAAACGAGCCAAGACTGATCTTACGTAACCCTAGACCTCTTTGATCTTCTGATGTATTCCTGCAGCCTTTCTCGAACGTTGCGTGGCCAACGATCCTTCGAGAAGTCTCAATTCTGCTCTCCTCTCACTATTACGTGTTTTCTGTAATCTGTGAATATTGAGAGGCGCTGATGAAAAAAGGCTTTAAATAGGCTACATCAGGGACCTAAAGGAGGAATTGGGTTGGGCCTCCTGATGGGCTTAAGTATCTTGTGTTCGGCCCGAACACATAAATTAAGCCCATCAATAATAATTCAGTCCACTAAAGAATTATTATTGAACTACCGTCCCAATCCCATATTAAATATGGGCTCCTTCTTATTATGTGCACGTTTATCTCCCTGTGTTTAAGATATCGAATGTCCGTTAATTAAATAAGTTACTGACAACTTAATTAATTAACATCTAATTCCAAGAGTAGTACGACTCAACTTTATTATCATGTCGGATTAAATCCACCTGCAGGGTTTACATGATAATCCTTATGAGCTCCTCAAGGGGACATCATCATCCTAAATAATTAGGACACAGATTCCTTCTATAATCAACAGTACACCATATAGACAATACGGTTTCCCAATTCACCGAGTTTATTGATTTAATAAATAAATCTCACTCGTTGGCAAATTAAAGAAACAAATATTGTGTATACGTGGCTGTTATTATATAGGGATTAAGAGAACGCACATCCATAATAACAGAGGTCTTGTTCTATTACATAGTCAGCATAAAACGAACAACCTCAAATGGTCCTGCTCAATACACACAAAGTATACTAGTGTAGTTTTATAGTCAAGACAGACTAATACCAAACTACACTACAACCATTCCGATGATTTGTCCAAATTCATCTTGGTTGTGAGCTACTATTAATAATTTATAAGAAACTGATAACAAGATCTTCTGTGTGGCACCACACACCAAGTTATCTATAATATAAATTAATTGGACATTGCACAATCATATATAACAAATATAAAAATGCAAACATGTGACCATAGTAATTCTCATTGCATAAAAGATGTTCATACAAAAGCTAGGCTTATAGTATACATCCTAACAAAGGCATCCCATACCAAATAAAAAAGATCTTATTGATAGACTTTTTGGAGCCTTAATATTTTCAAAATTTGATTTAAAGTCAGGATATTGGCAGATCGAGATAAGTAAATCTGATAGATATAAAACTGCTTTGAATGTTCCTATTGGACATTATGAATGGACTGTTTTACCTTTTGGTCTTAAAAACGCTCCATCTGAATTTCAGCAAATTATGAATGATATTTTTATTCCTTTTAGCAATTTTATAATTGTATATATTGATGATATACTTGTTTTCTCTAAAGATATTGAAACTCATTTCAAACATTTAGAGATTTTTAAAAAATTGATTATTCAAAATGGTCTTGTCATATCAAAACCAAAGATGAGTCTTTTTCAGACTAATATCAGATTTCTTGGTCATAATATTGACAATGGAAAGATTATTCCAATACAAAGAAGTATGGAATTTGGAAATAAATTCCCAGATATTATTACAGATAAAACTCAATTACAAAGATTTCTAGGAAGCTTAAATTATATTGCTCCCTTTATTGAAAATATTTCAAAAATTACAGCTATTCTTTATGATAGGCTTAAAAAAGATCCATCTCCTTGGACAGATAAACATATTAATACGGTTAAAATTATAAAAGAAAAAGTTAAGAATATTCCTTGTCTTTCCTTAGCAAACCTAAAATGGGAAAAAATAGTTGAGACAGATGCCTCGGATATTGGTTTTGGAGGAATTCTAAAACAAATAAATCCTTTAACCAAACAAGAAATTCTTATTAGATTTTATTCTGGAAAATGGAATCCTACTCAGAAAAATTATGCTACTGTGGCTAAAGAAATTCTTTCAATTGTTAAAAGTATTATAAAATTTCAAGATGATTTGTATAATCAAAAGTTTACTGTTAAGACAGATTGTCAGGCAGCTAAAGGGATTTTTAAAAAAGATTTTAAACATGATATATCTAAGCAAATGTTTGCTAGATGGCAAGCCTACTTAGCCCCTTTTGATTTTGAAATAATTTATAAAAAAGGAGAAGATAATCATCTTCCTGATTTTCTAACCAGAGAATTTTTAAAATGAATACAGGTATGTCTGTAAGCGGCCTAGGTGGCCATGGTGGTTCTTTCCCTTATAGGGGAAGAGGAAACAGAGGAGGAAGATTTCCTTCTCGAGGAGGCAGATCACCTATTGTATCTCATGGTACAAAACAACTATTTAACCAGAATATTTCTGGGAGTTTACAAGGTAATATTCCTGGTCAAAATCATCCTTTATATAAGATTTTCAGAAATTCCTGGAACAAAGAAAAGAGGAAGATATTCCTGAAAGTTCTGATTCACAAGCATCATATGCTAGGATTACAAATGAAGAAAGAAGTGAATCAATCATGTTTATCAAACATGAATATAAAGAAATTATTCTTCTTATAGAAGAAAAAGATACTCAATGGGTTGATAACCCTTGGAATGTTATGGAGAAATACCTCTCTAATACTTTTGAAAAAAATGGGTCATATAAACCAAGAGGATTTTATGAAAATCTCCTTCTCTCTTTAAAAAGTGTGGATATTGAACACACTAATCCTGGAAATAGCCAGAATGATTATGCTTATTCAAAGTTTATAATCAAGCAGATTATATCTGTAGAAGAATCGGGAATTTCTCCATTAACTGAAAAAGAAGTTATGAATCCAATAACCAAAGCCAGATTTAAATTTAATTACTAGGATTATGTTGAAAGCTTTGATAAAGCTCTTTTCTTTGAAAATAAAAAGAAAAAACATACTTGGCTTATAAAAATTTGTGGAAATTGTTTCCATAAAATTATACCAAATTGGTTTTTTATGTGGTGGGATAAATATGGTCCTTCGGTAGAAATTCTACCAGAAAAAATTAAAAATCTAATGGAAGATTGGACTCTATCTGCACCGATTGTACAGAAAGCCTCAATTACGGGGCAAACTCCATGTTGGTTCTTTATGGAGTCAAGCATTCCATGGATATGGAAGTGGAGTCCAGAATTTGGATATACTGATAAGGGAATCCCTTGTCTTTGGAGAACAAGTTATTCAAAGTTCTGGGATAAATTATCCAGAATTGATCCAGAAACTGGAGAAATTGTAATTCAAGAAACAATTAACCATCTTGAAGATATCATCAAGCTGAATAAGCTTAAAAAAGATGAAGATGATAGAAGAAATATACTTCAGAGTCCTTATCAAAGGATTTTAAAGAAATATGCTGGTTCTCTTTCAAAAGAGAAGATTCTTGAAATATATATTGAAGAGATGAAGCAAGATTTGCTTAGTCAACCAGAATTTTGTGGAGAAAAATCAAATTTTTCTATAGGATCTGATAGTAGCAGTTCAATGAACCTTCAGCATGCTCAGAATCCTAATGAAGATATTCCTCAAAATGATATTAGTTTATCTTTTGATATTCTAAAGGATTCAATAATCCAAAGTTGCAAAAACAAAGAATAATGCAACACAGAAGAGAATGCTCTAGATGTTTTTGTTTCCGACAATGGAAAATAAATAGTGAAGAAATTTGCTCCAAGGGAAAATTGGAACTCTCAAATATTGGATTCAATGAATCTATCTTATCCAGAGCAGAGATAATCAGAAGAGGTATTACTCTTTTAAGAAAACAAAAGAAAATTTTGAAAAATATCAAAATACATGATAAAAAATTCTATACATGTATGAAAAAGTATCCCATTACGGAAAGATGTTCATCTGAAGATGGCCGAATCAGATATTTTCTTGATATACAAGAGGAAGAATATAATTTCCTGATGTTCCTCAAATAAGTTTCAAGGCAACAGACAAAAGAAGAAGAAAAAGAAGACTTGCCAACAGAAATAATTACATTTTTGTCTTTTTTGACACTTGTCAAAATAAATAGTAAATAAACTATTTACTTTTTATAAAAGATTTGAAATCCGGGGTCTCATGTCCGGCTCTTTCATCTATAAATAGGTCTTTTCTTTCCTTTGTTTAGTACGCTTGAGCTGATACTCGCCCCCTTCTCTCTCTCTCTCTCTATCCATCTTGTAATCTTTACCCTTCAGCCATAAGTGCTCTTCTTCTTCTACTCCTTCTGGTGTTAAAATTTTGAAGGTTGTTTAATATTTCTGTTTTATAATTTTTGTTATTATGATCGCCTCCTATATGGAAGGCTAGGTTATATATGTTAGATCATAGTCGATTCTTGTTAACATGGTAATAATGTTATAAGTAAAGGAAAATCATGAACTAAGGAAAGGTTGGATGAACTCAGTCAGGTTTAAGTTTTAGACTGAGGTGTTTGTAAGTTCCAAATGTTCAGCCCGTTTTATTGCCGCCAAAGCCAGAGTAGACGTTCAGGCATGTTTAGGGTTTGAAGGGGAAAATCAAACACCAAAATGTCTATATCTCAGTAAAATCCTTAGACTTGGAGTTTTCGTAAAAGATCTTTACACCTTAATTCATGACCTCTCTTGGTTAGAAATGGTATCAGAGCCATGTAAGAAGAAAATGTGATCTAACATATAACTATTGATTCAATGAATCTGTTTAGAACAAAACATACTGTTAAAAATAGTATGACAGAGGAATATGATGTTCCTCAGAATCTAGATCTGCTTAATAAGTGGACTATTCTTAGAGTTGAACCCAGAAAGGTTTACCAGATAGGTAACTTTGAAAGAATTGGTTTAAAACAATTAGTTAAGACAACAGAGTCTTCTATACCTCTTGATAGACAAGAAATGGTTATTAATCTTCTTGATAAAAAGGATATTTTACCTTTTTTGAAATCACATAGTTATCTTCATATAGGATTGGTACAAATTGCTTTCAGACCTTTAACTCTTAAAGGTTTAACTGAAAGCTTTATAGTAGCTTTAAGAGATGGCAGAAATATAGCCTGGAATAAATCTCTTATGGGGATAATTCAATCTAGTCTTGCACATGGACCAGTTTATTTTGATGTTTATCCTGATCTATGTTTATCTCTTTCTGATCCTAATATTCTTAGTGCTTTAACTTTGAATGTTAAAACTAATGGGTATGATTATATACCAGGTTCTGAATTAATTTGTATATGTTATAGAATTTACTATAAACCTCTATATACTATGAACCCAAAATGTAGATTACTTGATAAGATGTTGAATGAAACTATTTTAATTGAAACAAATTTCAATAGATCTAATATTACTACTAGAAGATCTATAAAATGGGAAGAAATAGATTTTCCTAAAGAATGGATTATTGAACAAGGAGTTCAAAAAGAATCGTTGATAAATAATGATCTGAAAAATATTTTTCAAAATGATGAAGGAAAAATCCAGATCAAATTTTCTAATGAACAAAGAAAATTACTACCTTCTTCTTCAAAATCTATGGTTAATACTATGAATAGAACTAGATCATCTAGATCTTTTATATCTCCCTTAGATTATTGGGTTAATGAACCAACACAAACATCTAGGGCTTCAACTTCTCAAATTAAAGAAGAAAAAGAAACCTATAATATGGATCACATAGATGAAGTCTTCATAGACAGAGATAATATTGTAAGAGATTTTGCTTACAAAGAAAATTATGATAATCTGTCAGACGCACCTTTTAGTCTTTAATGATGAATATTAAAGAAATTGATTTTTCAAAGGGATCACCTGCTAGACAGAGTATCCAGAATGAATTTAAAAGTCCAGATTGGATTCTTTTTAGAAAATGGTTTTTTGAGAATTTCTCAGAAAAATTAGGAAAAATTGAAAAAGAATTTTATCAAACTTGTGAAAAACATAATAAAATAATGTTTTTTGTTCCTTGGTTTATAAAGACTTATATTATAGAACATATTGATGTTTTAGAAAGAACATATAAGTTAATAACAGGACAGGAGCAAAAGTCTTCATATCCACCAAGTACTCCTTTTCAAATGGAGAAAAATAGTAAAATAATGAATTTTACAGCCTTTTCAAAATTGATTGAAAATGACACTTTGCAAGTTACAATTAAGCATATAAATATCCTTATGGAAAAACAAAATTATACAAATTTATATTTAAACATAGTTGGAGAAGAATTAGTATCTCTAAACAGTAAAATAGAAGATCTTCTTTCTGCTATTAAACAAATAAAACCAGATGTTCATATTGAACAAAAGAAGGAAACTGATATAATTAAAGTAGCAGCTTCTTCTATTCAACCTCCACCAGAGATAAAAGATTTTAAATTAAAATCTTCTAAAATGGAATATCTTATTATAGATATTAGTGACTTTAAAAAATTTAATATCTCTACTTTAAAAGATGAATTATCTGATCAAGAAATTCATGAAAAAGAAATAATTAATAAAATGAAGTGGGCAGATAGGCCTACACAGCAAAAATACTATTATAGTAGACCAACTCCTATAGATGTTTTACATGAAGAACAAGATTTCTTCACAAAAAAAAGCTATAATGGTAAATGTATATATGAATGGAATCTTGATGGATGTGCTGATAAGCATATTTACAATCTTGCTCATAGAATGCTCATGTATAGCACTGTTTGTACTTCAGCAAATAATACTGATAGTAATATTGCTAAAATGATAATATCAGGTTTTACCGGTCAACTAAAAGGCTGGTGGGATAATTATTTGTCTCAAGCTCAGAAAAATAGTATTCTTAGCTCAATAAAAATTGAAAATGATATTCAATCTGAAAATGTTGTTTATATATTAGTAATGACTATTATTGAACATTTTACAGGAAAATTCACAGATAATAGTGAAAACATAAGAACTCTTCTTAGCAATCTAAGATGTAGAACTCTAACAGATTTCCGTTGGTATAAAGATACTTCCTTATCTAGAGTTTTTGAATTACATGATTGTAATGCTACTCATTGGAAAGCCAAATTTATTGATGGCCTGCCTAATCTCTTTGCTGAAAGAGTTAAAAAGATTATTAGAAAAGATAATCTTACTATTCCTTATGAAGAATACACATATGGTAGTTTAATCAGCAGTTGTGTCCAAGAAGGTTTGGCACTCTGTAATGAATTAAAACTTAATAAACAAATTAAGTTACAAAGTCAAACTGAAAGAAAACAATTAGGTTATTTCTGTAATCAGTTTGGTATGGATACTCCTAATAAAGGAAAAGAAAAAATTGAGAAAAGTTATAGAAGAAAATCTTCTAGAGAGAAAATAGAAAAACCCTATAAAAAAAAACGTCATTATAAAGAAAAAGAAGACGTAATGAAACCTTTTATAAAGGAAACTCTTCTTCTAAAAATAAAAAAGAAGTTTATTGTCATAAATGTGGCAAACTAGGTCATTATGCAAATGAATGCTGGACCAAAAAGAAAATTAATGAATTAAAAATTAATGATGATATCAAACAAGCTTTGTTAACAATAATGATTAACTCTGATTCTGAAGATTCAAAAGATGATAAAATTTCTTCAAAAGAAAATACAGATAATGAAAGTTTTGCTTCAACTTCTTCAGATAAGGAAGAATGTAGGTGTGATGATTGCTTACAAGGAAATTTATGTGTTAATCATATTAGTAATACTGATGAAAAAGGAGATGAATTTTATAAACTTCTATCTCAATTTCAAGATGTAAACATTAATGTTATTGATAATAATCATTTTATTGAATTACTTAAGAATATTAAGGATTCTAATTTAAGATCTAAACTGATAGACTATATGGAAGATATCCCTTCAACCAGTTATGAAAACAAAGAGGTAGCCATACCAAATAGAACTTATTCTATGCAAGAAGTTAATAAACTTCTAAAACAAAAATATGGAAATCAAAATCTCATTACAATCAATGATTTACTTAAATAAATAGAAAATCTCAAAAGAGAAGTAAAATTTTACATAACAATAATATTGATTTACATAATAGAATATCCATTATTGAAAATAATAATGATAAAAATCATTCTGATAATAATAGTGAATCTTTTTTGTCTTTAATAAATAAAGATAAAAGTCCAGAGGGATTTATAAAAATGATGAATATAATTACTTCACAAAAATGGTATGTGAAAATAACTCTTTTAATAGATAAAAGTTATAAAAAAGATTTTACTGCTATGATTGATAGTGGTGCTGATCTTAATGTTATACAAGAAGGTTTAATACCTTCAAGATATTTTCATAAAACTTCTCATTCTCTTTCTCATGCTGGAGGAGGATCTCTGGATATTAATTATAAACTTCCAGACACTTTAATTTGCAAAGATGGAAATTGTATTTCTACTAGCTTTCTTCTAGCTAAAGATATATCAAGTCAATTAATTATTGGATTACCTTTTATTTATGAAATATATCCTCTAATTAGAGTGGATAGTAAAGGTTTAACTGAAACTTTTAATAAAAAACCTATATTTTTTGAATTATAGGTGGGAGAAGAGAGAGATGTATTAGTAGTTTAATACATTAATTATTAGTAAGTGGAGAGGCATGAGATATGAAGGGTTGATTAAGCAATCATTTCATCTTTCAAGGAAAACTTCGAAAGAAAGAGAACTTGACACATGTCAGCTTGACATTCATTTGAGAAGCTTACGTGTTGCAAACGACACATGGAAAGATTGATGTGGCAAAATTAGAAGTTAAGGATGACACGTGACGGCTTAAGAATAACTGAAAATGCTTACGTGTCAAACGTCTGGAGAGTTGAACTCTCTCATCTATATATATATATAAAAGTAGGATATCCTGTCAAAAATAACTGTAATAAACTATCTACCTATTAAATAATTATTATTTTAAGAAACCTATTAATTGTTTTCATATTGTATTTATTGTAAGAAACTCAATAAAATAAATAAATACAAACTTATTTATTGTATTTTAAGAAACTTAATACAAATAAAAATAAATAAACATATTTATTGTATTTTAAGAAATTCAATACAAATAAATAAATTTTTAATTTAAGAAATCAGTTATGATACTCAATTTAGTATTTATTGTATAAAAATTTCAAATAAAAAAATAAATAGATAAATAAGATGAAATAAGGGATTATATATTTATTATCTCTCATCTTATTTTTAAGTATTTATTTTAAAGGGTAAATTACAAAAAACAACTCCACCTATCGACTTTTTTCAAATTGCAACCTAATCTTTTTTTTTTCAGATTGCCACCCAGTCTTTTCGTGGTTTTGTCAATTGCAAATTTTCCGGCAAAATAAAGATTAATTTCTTCACTTTGCAATCTATTTTTTTTTTTATCTAATTGTAACCGGAACTTTGTGTTTTTATTAAATTGCAACCAAGAATTAAAATTTCGATTCCGGTGGAAATATAAGTAACTTAAATTCACGGAAATATCGCGAAAATAACGATATCAATGGAAATATGGGTACATATATTTATTGTTATTTTTCCTATATTTACCAATATATTCCGATATTTTTTCGATATTTATTGATATTCCATCAATTTTTTACCGATATTACATATATTTCACCAATTTTGACCAATATTTCATTGATATTTATTTTATGAATATCGATCACACTTATATAACATAAATGTCACACTCATATATATAACATAAAGGTATCAGTGTGAAGCGAAAACAATCATGATTTGTGATTGGACAAAAAAATTAAGGTTTGGATTGCAAAGTGAAAAAAATTAATTCATTTGTCGGAAAAATGACCGGAAATTTTGCAATCGGCAAAAACCACAGAAAGACTGGGTGTCAATCTTAAAAAAAAAAGATTAGGTTGCAATTTTAAAAAAGTCGATAGCTAAAGTTGTTTTTTGTAATTTATCCTATTTTAAATCAATTTTAAATATATAATATATAAAATCAATCATTATTTAATGATCTTCAATTTAATATTCATATAAAATTTATCAAACTGAAATATGGAAATGTATGTGTGTGGGCTTCAATGATTTTTCATTTTTAAACGTTTTTATGATATATAGTATTAATTTATTGTAAATTGATATTAAAATGTAGAAATAAAAAAATATTATATGTGTACCTAATAGATTACACATATAAAACATGTCAAATAGAAAAAATTAGATTAAAATTATTATTGCAAGTTAACCAACTTATTCATTTGAAATATACAAATATTTTATTTTATCTTTCTTATTTTATATTTATTTGTTGTCAAATTTTATTTATATTTATATTCTGATTAATTGAGGGGTATAAGGGATTGGACAAAGGTAATTTTTCTGGTTTTTCACAAATTAAAATTTCATCATTCTTAGTCCCTGATATATTGACTTATCAATCTTATAGTTATTATTCATAATTTTTTTATTCAAAATGTGTAGAGTAAGTCCAATTTTGAATTGTTTCATTTAAATATATAGTAAGAGAGATTTTCATGTATTTGATAAGCTGATATAATTTTTTATTTAATTTAAAATAAATGAGTTATATGTGGCGTTGAACCAAAAAAATATATTAAAATACGTGTGTATTTATAGTTATAAATGCCAATAAAATATAAATTTATTTATCTCAATACTTAAATCATAACATTTCTAATACATATAACTTATTTTTAGATATTAAATTTATTTTTTAAAATTTCACTACCCATGTAATGTTATTTGTTTGTTTAATACATAGATTAATATATTACTTTATATATTTCAAATTTCTAATATTTTCGAATATAATTATTTATAATGACATAAATTTAAAGTTAAAATACCTAGCTTTATACTAATACAAATTAAAATAGTATCAATATATTTTTGTTAAAATAATAATCATTACATTTTATATGTTATTATATTTTTTTAATAATTATATATATAACACACTGTGCAACGCACGGGTACACTACTAGTTATTTATAACATAGATAGAATTATTGTCATTAATTATCAAAAATATGAAAATAGAAATTATATGCATTATTATTAACTTAATTAACACAAATACTTTTATACAACAGTTCCACGGATATGGGTCGACCCGCTCACGTGCTCCAAATACACATCCTCACGCGCTCCCATGCGCTAGGGTGGATGCGCTCAAATCCACCCAAATTCTCTCGTTAAGGATACCTTTAGATGGTGTTAAGGATACCTTTAGGTAAAGTTAAGGATACCTTAAGGTGATGTTAACAATACCTTTGGAATCCTGATTCCTGGTTACATATATTTACGTTATGTTAAGGATACCTTTAGGTGATGTTAAGGATACCTTTGAAATCCTGATTTCAGGTTACATACCTTTAGGTGATGTTAGGGATACCTTTATGTGATGTTAACAATACCTTTGAAATCATGATTTGATACCCTTAGAATTCACTCCAGATCACATACATTTACATTATGTTAAGAATACCTTTAGGTTATGTATATTTTATGTTATGTTAGAGATACCTTTATGTAAAAATGTGTAACACAACTATGTTATGGAAAATGTATCTCTAACATCTGTTACCTATATAAAAGTATGAATATTTCTTACAAAATATGGATTGCCTAATATATCCTTATTAAAGATTTTATTTAAAGTTATAACAATAATTTATGATTTTCATATTTAAATAATTTTACAAAAGAATTCTAAAGCAAAATCATACAGAGTTCTATTATGAGTAGAACTCTAATTTACTATACATTTTTTTTGAATTTGATTTAATTTAATATAGATTGTATATCCTTATAAAAATTATTATTTAAAGTTAATAATATTATAATATATTTTATTTAAATAATTCATCCTCCACATGCAACGCATGTGCTGATACTCGTAATATAAAAGTATCCCTAACATAACCTAAAGGTATGTCTAACGTAACGTGAATGTATGAAATTTGGGCATAAAAGTATCCTTAACATAACCTAAAAGTATCTCTAACATCACTTAAAGATATCCTTAACATAAACTAAAGGTCATGACCAAAATTTCAAAAAAGTAGCGCGAAAAAAAAAAAAACGGGTCGGGTAGCCCGGATCCGACCCGATTGCATGGATTTAAGATCCATGCAACCGATGCACATGGGAGTTACTTCTTAATTAAATATGTATTATGTAATTTTATGAACTATGATGATGCAAAAACAAAATGATATAATTGAATTTCGGTTATTTGATTCAGTCCAATTCGGTTTGATTTAGTCCCAATTCAGTTTGATTTCGGGTTCGGATAATTGAAAATTCTCCAGAATCGTACCAATTTTTTTCCGATTTAATCCGGTTTGAAGAAAGTCAAAAAGTCAATGAGTATTTTCGGTTCAGAACTTTTTGGATTTGGATTTCAATTCAATTTCGGTGATCTACGAGACCCGTATACAACCCTAATAAATTTATAAATATTCACCTATATATACTTTCATAATCACAATATAATTTTTATATAGAAAATTATATTTTTATAATTTATATTTTATTTTGTTAAAAGATTGGTGAATAATATAAATTATTATATTTATTATTAAGTTCGTTCGGGTTCACGTAAACTCGTAAACCACAAAGTAAAATGTCTTCACAATCCAATAGATGATATAAAATAATATTATATCACATGTAGTGTAAACCATATGTTTTTTTAAACCTTGTTACCTTAGACTATACTTATAATTGATCAATAACTCAATCCAATATTTTAATAAATAAATAATATCCCTCGTTCACTTACACGACCTTTGACCCAATCAAGTTCCAACTACTTTATTATTTATCAATACATCAACCCAATCCTTAAAATAATCTTTTTTTTTTCTCACATTATTAATATATGACCTCACTTATATGCACCTTCTTTTATTTATATTTATAATGCAATGAGAAAAAAATTTGTTATATTGGTTGAGACATTACTGATATTCAAGTGTACAATGTAATATTCAATATAATAGTATATATTGACAACAAATTATGAGAGAAAAATTAAATTAAAATTATATAAATTGATTACATATATATAGAAGTACGTATTTATTGTTACAGTCCAACTACCCCACCCTCCCGTGGGTAAATTATTAACTGTCCACCACTGACGTGTCAAATATCCAACATATCAATTAATTTCACTATCCATATAATAAGGAGATATGATCATTATATATCAGCGGTGGACATATTAAGAGTTGTCTGCCATGAGCACTTAAAATTTTCCTATACTGTTATATATAAGAGAAGGATATGTGGTATAAGAGAAGAACCATGAGATCACTTAAAATACGTCAAATAGGGTCACCGTGACCTGTAAGACAATGAAAGAAGCCAGACAAGTAGACATGGTGAGTTAAAGGAAGTAGTGAGATGCGTAGACATGGTGAGTTAAAGGAAGAGGTCAGACGTGCTGGCATGGTGAGTGTTGGTCCCAACTATGGTGGTAGTAGGCTTAGAGGGGGGGGGGTGAATAAGCCTACTATATTTTCAAATTTTTCTTCTTGGCTCAATTCTAGGATCAGTAACCTTTTGGGATGTTACTGATCAGAGTGGTGGCGGAAGCTATTCTTTCATTGCAGAGCCAAGTATAGAAGATGTTCTGCTTTATCATAGAGTATACAGGTTAAGCGATGAGCACACATAGACGCAAGGATATATAGAGGTTCGAAGGTGGAATAATCCTTCTACATCCTCTCAGCCTCTTCTCAGGAGGGAACATTGGTTAAGCTGGTTGATTTACATAGACCTATCTATTACAACCCACCCTTAACGAATAAGTAGCAAGCCTTCACACAGATGCTTGCCTACTTTCCCTTGACCCACACAGGATCCTACACTACCCACCCAGGATCCTCACTTTCTCTCCTAGAAAGTGGTAAACTCAGCAGGACATTACTCCTTGCACTGAGTACACCGAGACAACCTTTTAGAGAGGTTTATCTCTTTCTTCTTCAACTGGACCTCCGTTTACAGACTGATTCTGTTGAAGCTTGCTGCTGACTGGTAGACTAGGTGTGCGCCTTCTTGGGGTGTGGAGTGTTCGAGCTCTTCTTCTTTTCATCTACTCGTTTTGAACACTCTCTTCTATAAGGCTTCCCCCTCTTTCTGCGCTTCTCTCTTTTAAGCTCTTCTCTCTTCTTTTGCGCTTCTCTCTATGAGCTTGGATATTCTGAGGTGCTCACTTCTTCTCTCTTGCGCCTTTGCGCTTCTCTCCACACACCTTCAGTCTTCAGTCCTCCTCTTTATAGGGTTTGAAATCTGCCCGTTGAAGGTAGAAAGATTTCCATCATTACTACGCCGCACTCCTGACACACGCCAGCTTTTCACTTTCCACGTGTCTTCTTCTGGTTGGCTCCTCTTCTCTTTTCTCTCTACCGGTAACTTCTTGTGTCTACCGGTAACTTTGACTTTCTCCCCATGCCTACTTTACAGCTTCCTCCTCTGGCTTCACTCTGGAGCTTCCTCTTCCGGCTTGCTCCTTCAGGTGGCTCGAGGATTCTGTAGCATGCTGCCTATGCAATATGCTTTCTGCATGGTCTTCCAGGTAGCTTCTTGTCCCACTGTATTCTGCTTTGGCGAGGTTCCTTCCAGTAGCTCCCTGAAGTCAATAGTATCCTTATTAGTTCATCTGATTCTTTGTAACCATTCTCTTCAGTATCCTTCCATTGACACTTTCTCTGTTTCTTTTAATCTTCTGCAGTAATTCTATTGTAATAACATATCCTAAGATTGGTTATGCATATTATAGTTACTTTAAGGATTTGTCTCATCAAAACATTCTACAAATGTATCCAACACTATTCTACCCACCCAGGGTCCTCACTTTCTCTCCTAAAAAGTTGAAAACTCAGCAGGACTCTACTCCTCGCACTGAGTACTCCAAGACAGTCCTTTAGAAGGAGTTTGTCTTCTTCTTCTTCAACTGGGTGCAGCAAGCTTGGCCTTCTTTTGCAGGTTAATATACTGAAGCTTGCTGCTGGACTTACTAACTGAGCGTGCGTCTCTTGGGGTGTGGAGTGTTCGAGCTTTTCTTCTTTTCTTCTGCTCTTCTGAACACTCTTTTCTATTTTATCTTCCCCCTCTTTCTGCGCTTTCTTTTTATCAGCCTTCTCTCTCTTGAGCTCTTCTCTTTTCTTTTGCGCTTCTCTCTGAGAGCTTGTATATTCTGTTGTGCTCGTTCTCTTCTATCTTGCACGCCTCATTCTTTCGTCAGTCTTCTTCTTATTTATAGATTAGGAAATCTGCCCATTGAAGGTAGGTAGGTTCCCTAATCTATAAATGCACTGTACTCCTGACACATTCCAGCTTTTCGCTTTCCACGTGTCTTCTTCTGGTTGGCTCCTCTTCTCTTCTCTCTACCGGTAGCTTCTTATGTGTACCGATAACTTTTGACTTTCTTCCCATGCCTGCTCTGTAGCTTCCTCCTCTTGCTTCACTCTGGAGCTTCCTTCTCTTGCTTGCTCCTTCAGGTAGCTTGAGGCTTCTGTAGCATGCTGCTCCTGTAGTATACTTTTGGCATGGTCTTCTTAAGTAGCTTCCTGTTTTGCTGCGTTTTGCTTTGGCGAGGTCTCTTCCAGTAGCTTCCTGTAGTCATCAGTATCCTAATTAGTTCACCTGATTCTTTTCAACCATTCTCTTCAGTGTTATTCCTTTTGACAATTTCTCTGTTTTTTTTAATCTTCTGTAGTAACTCTGTTGCAGTAACCTATCCTAAGATTGGTTATGCTTGTTAGAGTTACTTAAGGTTTTGTCTCATCAAAACATACTTCAAATGTTTCCAACAATTTCCCCCTTTTTGATGATGACAAAACCTTTCCAGAAGAACAAAAGAACATAATCTTTCAAGCACAGAAAGCAGAAGTATAATATAACAATATAGAGCATACTGCTTTCATTTAAATCACATATAAGTCTAAAAGAAAGGGCACAAGGAATGAGCTTTTTGAAGAATAGGAGAAATTTTATTTAGATAAAATATTTATGATACAACGCAGTAAGCAAAGTACAATAAACATCCTATGTAGACTCATTTTTATTTTCTTCTTACTCTTTCCTTTCTTTCTTTTCCCCTTAGCTTGCTGTTGTCTTCTTTCTTCTCTATCTTTCCCCGCTTTTGGGTACAAGGGCCTGCTCCCAATTGGTTTTCCTCTTAGTCTAAGGAGACAGAGAGAAAGGTGAAGAGAAGAGGCTTCTTCGGAAGAGAGTAGAGAGGCAGCAGGAAGAGTTTTTAAGAAGAGGGAGAGAGCTCTGACGCAGTAGCTTGCTGCAGCCTTTCTCTCTCCATAATCTTACCAACTCCTCCCATTGTTACTCCAGCTTAATTCCTTGGAAGCAAAAAATCATCCAACATCCCCTCTAACATCTTCTTGTGGAGGGGCTGGAATCTTCTCTTCTCTTCCTCTGGAAGACTTTTGATCTTCCATGATCTTCGCAGTTTCTTCCCCCTTTTTGACATCATAAAAAATGAGCTTAAGCTCTGGGGTAATTGGAGAGGGATCCTTTCAGTCTTTCTCCGACCTTTAAGAGGAGAACCTGGGTGCATGCCCATAAGTTCCCTCGAGACTGAGGTAAGGAGAGAATACTAGAGGATCAAGTCTTCTGAAAAGGACTTGCTTAGCAAGTGTCAAGCATGAGAGGTGACTATACGTGATTTGTGAGATGCTTAGTTGATTATTTGCAGAAAATGTGTTCTTTGGAATGAAGAGAAGGGTTTCCAACAATCTGGTGCTATTATGTTCTAAGGATGAGAGAGAGAGAGAGAGAGAAGAGAGAGAGAGAGAGAGAGAGAGAGGATATTTGTGTGCTTAATGAAGAATAAGGAGTGCATATATTTATAGAGTTTGTGATACTCCCTATTGCAGTTAGATCTTCAAAGATCTCATTAACTGCTTTGCCGTTTTCCAATAAAGTTGTTGACAGTTTCCACAGTTTTTCCTTTTCCTGAAGTGCATGGTCAACAACTGGTTTTCCACCCTTGGATTCTTCTGATCGTACGGCTGATCCTTCTAAGGTTCTGAAAAGGTAGTCTATTTCTGGAAAGGTGATCCACTTTTTATGCACGCACGTTACCAAGAAGATTTTCAGTAACTGCTCTGATTTGTAACCTCCAAGTGATTCATTTGTCCAGTGACTTGATGATAAGTTCTGATGTCTAGTAACCTAGTATCCAGTACATTGGTGTCTAGCATCCTGATATATACAGTGACCTGGTGTTCAGCGATCTAGTATCCAACATCTTGGTGTTTAGCATCCTTGTGCCCAGTGACCTAGTGTTCAGCGATCTAGTATCCAACATCTGGTATCTAGCATCTTGATATCTAGCGTCCTGTCATCCAACGACCTAATTTCCAGTCAGCCTGGTATCCAGCATCCTGATGTCCAATATCCTGTTATCCAGCTATCTAGTATCCAACATCCTGGTGTCTAGTGTTCTATTGTCAGAACTTTATCTTTGTTCCTTAATTCCTTCTACCTTTTCCACTGACTTGATGACAAGCATTCTAATATCTAGTAGCTTAGTATCCAGTAATTTGGTGTCTAGCGTCTTGGTATACATCGACCTGATATTCAGCGACCTAGTATCCATCCATCTGGTGTCTAGTGTCCTGATTTTCAGCGTCCTATTGTCCAATAACCTAGTATCCAGCAACCTGGTGTTCAGCATCCTATAGTCAGAGCTTGTCATTTTGTCAATGGTTCCCCCTAAGTTCAGTAGCCCTTTGTCAGATGTACCTGCAAAAATGAATATTCTTGTATAGGTTCTCACACAAGTATGAGTTCTTCTGGGTTAATGTTTCTTTCAGGAGTTTAGACTTTCTTTACAACCCATAGTTGTTGTAGAGAGAGTTTGACTCCTTCAAGACTTTTAAAGAGCAAAAATGATGGTGTGTGCAGGTGTTTTCTTATTGTATCTCTTTAGAATATAGAAAAAAGGCAAAACATGATACCAGTAAGGTAGATAATTTTCTTTCCCTTTTGGAGTTACTGTTCTTCTTGGTTCCCTTAGGGAATGTCAGTTTGTTGCACACATTTTCAGCATACCCGTATTTGGGTTTCTCCAAGGATTTTACTTTTTGGCCTTTGAATATACATTAACTTGTACTAGAAGTTCCCCCTTACTTTATGACTCTCTTACTTTAAAATGTAGGGTCACTTTCAACATCATTTCTGGTAACTTTGAGATTTGCATGAGAAGGTGAAGCGTTCTAATATGGAAATAAATATGCTGACTTCCTTCTTATGTTCAAGTCAAGTGACAACAAGTTTTAAGCCTAATATCTTTATTCTCTGGAAGATTTTTTTTTTCCTGATCTTTGATTTCTATGAGGTCACTAGGGATTCTCAATCATGATAGACATAAACGAGACCGAATCTTAGAGAGGTAAGATTAGAACGAGGTACCTGATCATCGTTATTCCTTTCCTAAATAGTATATCCTCTTTCATTCTTTGCTTCTTTCTGGAGGATGGTCTGGTTTATGGAGTGAGCTTCCCTTCTTACTCCTTTGCTTGACATCCTTGGCATCTTTCTCCATGGTTGCTTGCTTGCCCGTTGTCAGCAACTAGGCTTTCTTTTTTATCCTCTCCGTATTGGTCTACTTTGTGATAGGTAGATACGTACTCCATTCCGCACCGCTACTTGCTTCGCAGTCCTTTCTTCTAGTAGCTTGTTGTTCACCATCTTCCTTCTTCTGAACAGCTTCACAACACAGCTTGATTTTCTACATCCTTCATAGTTGTTTGTTGTCTTCACATCAATCATATCCTTTAAACAAAAGGCTGTGAGTTGATCTATGATGTGAGGGAGAGAGAGAGAGAGAGAGAGAGAGAGAGAGAGAGAGAGAGATTTTCCGAAAAAAGATTATTCACATATGTGATCTGGATAGATCGCTTAGATCTTTTGTTCATCCATTTGCTCTGATACCACTTGTTGGTATCAGATTGACCAGTGAGCTTTGGATGAATAATCCACTTGCTCTGATACCACTTGTTGGTCCCAAATATGGTGGTAGTAGGCTTAGAGAGGGGGGGGGGGGAGGGGTGAATAAGCCTACTATATTTTCAAACTTTTCTTCTTCTTGGCTCAATTCTAGGATCAGTAACCTTTTGGGAGGTTACTGATCAGAGTGGTGGCGGAAGGTTTTCTTTTATTGCAGAGCCAAGTATAGAAGATGCACTGTTTTATCATAGAGTATGCAGGTAAAACGATGATCACACATAGACGCAAGGATATATAGAGGTTCGAATGTGGAGTAATCCTTCTACATCCTCTCTACCTCTTCTCAAGAGGGAACATTTGTTAAGCTAGTTGATTTACATAGACCTATCTATTACAACCCTCACTTAACAAGTAAGTAGCAAGCCTTCACACAGATGCTTGCCTACTTCCCACTGACCCACACAGGATCCTATTCTACCCACCCAGGGTCCTCACTTTCTCTCCTAGAAAGTGGAAAACTCAGCAGGACTCTACTCCTCGCACTGAGTACTCCAAGACAGTCCTTTAGAAGGAGTTTGTCTTCTTCTTCTTCTTCAACTGGGTGCAGCAAGTTTGGCCTTCTTTTGCAGGTTGATCTGCTGAAGCTTGTTGCTGAACTGACTGACTGAGCGTGCGTCTCTTGGGGTGTGGAGTGTTCGAGTTTTTCTTCTTTTCTTCTGCTCTTCTGAACACTCTTTTCTATTTTATCTTCCCCCTCTTTCTGTGCTTTCTTTTTATGAGCCTTCTCTCTAATGAGCTATTTACTTTTCTTTTGCGCTTCTCTCTACGAGCTTGTATATTCTGTTGTGCTCGTTCTCTTCTCTCTCACACGCCTCCTTCTTTCGTCAGTCTTCTTCTTTCGTCCGTTGAAGGTAGGTAGGTTCCCTAATCTATAAATGCATTGTACTCCTGACACATTCCAGCTTTTCGCTTTCCACGTGTCTTCTTCTGGTTGGCTACTCTTCTCTTCTCTCTACTGGTAACTTCTTATATCTACCGGTAAATTTTGACTTTCTTCCCATGCCTACTTTGTAGCTTCCTCCTCTTACTTCACTCTGGAGCTTCCTTCTCTTGCTTGCTCCTTCAGGTGGCTTGAGGCTTCTGTAGCATGCTGCTCCTGCAGTATGCTTTCGGCAGTAACTCTGTTGCAGTAACCTATCCTAAGATTGGTTATTCTTGTTAGAGTTACTTAAGGTTTTGTCTCATCAAAACATACTTCAAATGTTTCCAACAGTGAGTCAAAGAAAGAAGTTAGACGTGCACATGTGGTGAGTTGAAAGAAGAGATCAGACTTGATGAGGTGTGACCAAAGTCAGACGTGCAGATATGGTGAGTTCAAGGAAGAAACCAGACGTGATGAGGTGTGCTAACTAACTCTATCACTAGATCTGTCACCGAATCTGCTTGATTATACTAAGAGGAGTAATTTATGTGAATATACCCAAAAAAAAAAAAAAAAAGATTCTGAACTTAGTAATATATGAACCTAATGGGTCACAAGATATTGTGTAACTAAGATTTATACAAAGTAAATTACTTCTATATCTTTATAATCTAAAATAAATTGAAAATATGAGAAGTTTCCTCTCCAACTTACCCATTTCTTCTCTCCCACAAAGTGATACCACCTCTTCAATCTCTCCATGTTCTTCCCACTTTTTATTCATCTTATTTCATCTCTATATATATAAAAATACAATGGTTTCTTAAAAAACCAAGGTCAATATTTTTCCGCCCAAAATACATTTCTAAAACTGGAAATGTTATTTTATTTAATAAATAGATAAGAAAAATAAATATCATAATTCAATATCTATATATATAAGGAAAGTTTATGATAAACCCAAAATTTTAACATATTTAGATTCCAATTTGTGAATTTATAAAATGGGTATGTCAAACTCATCAATTTGTGACTTTATTATAATATATATATATATATATATATATTATGCACTAATGATGAAAACTAATTTTTAAAACTAATTATTGTATACAATGATGAAAACTATATATTTTGAATTCGTACCATAAATATATTTAGAATTTTTAGATATATATATATATATATAAGGAATTGATATTGAAAAAGAAAAAGTTTATACATGTTTGTTTATACGGTACATCAAATTTAATTAATAAATTTCAGTAGATATATGTATTTTATTTTATGTCAGTAGATATATGCATTTTATTTTATGTTAATTAATATCTATTTTATTTTAAAATAAAATAGATACAATGAAATTCGTAATTTTAAGCTAACTTCTTATTTGTTTCACTTAACTTTATTTCTAAAAAGATATTTATTTATATTAAAAAATATGTACTAAAAAGCAATAACTCATCTTTTATTTTATAGCTTATATATCTAGATTAAAGATAACTAGATTTCCATAATTATTTTAAACTATGCACACGTAAATAAATTGATGAACTAGACAATTATATATATATATATATATATATATGAACATTTTGATATATGGTATCAATTTAATGATTTCGTTAAATATACAACTACATTCCTATAATTATGCACTAGCCATATCATATTATATCAATATCAATATATCTTTTAAATTTTGTACTTTTACCATATTTGTAAATTTGTATGTAAAATAATTAAAATTAATTAAGCTTTATATAAATCAATCACTTTACTAATTGAATCTTACCAAATGAATTGAATTTTTAAATGTGGTAATTATATCACCACTATTGGAAATCTTTATATATATAAAAAAAAAAAAACCAAACATTTCTTAATATATTATGGTAATGATTTTCCCGCCCAAAAAACCCTACTATAATTAGAAATAAATAGATATAATTATTTTTATGTTTATTTATTCCTTAGATATATAATATATATTTAGAAATATATATGATTAATTCTTAGAAATAAATTTGCGAAATAGGGTTCTAAAAAGGCCTACATACATTGCATTGAATCCACTAAAAATTGTTAGTGTCAAAATAAAACATGTATATTGTTGCTAATTGATTACTTGAATCGTGGAGAACACGATTTATGAAAGTTATTTCCCATAATAAAAATTGACTTTGATATGTCACAATATTTTATATTTTTTTCCATAATTATTTTCTTTTGTGATGGTTGTCCTATAATTTATGAAAATCATATTGTGTCCCATAATAAAACTACTTTTTTGAAATCACAATTTTTTAAATAGTGGAATATTGTAATAATGATTTTGAAACTCAAATGTATAGATGGCAAAATTGATGGAATCTTACATTACATTGAAATATAATGCATGCATTTTTTGTTTTATATAATTCTTATTCCAATAAAAAGTTCAAGAATTAAATAAAAGAAGTTATATACTTAAAAATTTATTCAAAACAAGAAAAATCTTTCTAAGTGATAATTTAAAGAGTAGGTCTCTTGTGAATCAGGTGCATGGATCTTAGATCCATGCACCCGGTTCGGATCCGGGTTGGGGGGACCGCATTTTTTTTTTCGCACATGATTTTTGAAAAAAATCACATACCAATAGGTTATGTTAAACATATATTTACGTTATGTTAGACATACCTTTAAACTATATTAAACATACCAATTCTGCCCAGATTTTATGCCTTGTCTTTTTTTGACTTGAATTTTGAATTTTGGCACATACCACTATGTTATGTTAGACATACCTTTACGTTGTGTTAGACATACCTTTATGTATACTTAGACATATCTTTGTACATGTTAGACATACCTTTGTATATATTTAAACATACATTTATATATGTTAGACATACATTTGTATATAGTTAGACATACCTATACATGGTTGGTCTAACTATATACAAAGGTTGGTTTAACTATACACAAAGGTTGGTCTATTGGAGCGAATTTTGGGTGAGGTTCAGCACAAGTGTTTAGGCGCGTGGGAGCGCGTGCAGGTGCGTGGGAGCGCGTGCAGGCGCGTGGAAGCACGTTTTGGGCGCGTGAATGGGTCGACCCAGTTGCACGGACCGGTTCATAAAAGTTTTTGCCTTTTGATTAATAGAAACCTTTGTAATTCCGTCTAAATTGATGTTTTTCTATTTATGTATCAAAATATATTTGAACTTATATATATGCGATTAGTTTAGATTATGTATGTTAAAATTCTTATTGAAAGGTTAATTTAGTCATAACCTTTTTATTAATTATTTTTGTTGTTTGATATATTAGAGAATCCCACAATCTCATATACTTTTTATGTTTGAATGTAATTTGATGACGTTAATTTATTATTTTATTTAATCTCTTTAATCTCACAAACTATAATTTAAAAAAATGGATAATCTCACTAACTACATAGTTGTATATAAATAACTTTTTCAAAATTTGTAGTTTAAGAATGTTAGTTTATTCTGTAAATTGATTCACACTTTTGTTTCTATACTATTCAGTTCAAATAGTCTTACATTATGTTTAACATTTTTCTGATATTCATGTTAATCTTAAATAAAGAAAAATATTGAAGATATATAAATTAAGTTGTTCATTCAGCTAAATTCAAATATTTTTATATACTACAACTTAGTTATTAAACATAAAATATTTTCAACATATCAAACTACATAATTAAACTTTTCAAATATTTTATTCCGTGCAACGCACGGATTAAACACTAGTTTTCTCTAATTTGATATTAGGGAAATTTCACGCCTTACTAATACAAAAATAGCTTTCTCCATATATATACATATGCTGTGTAAGTAAATATATATAAAAGAAGTTAATTGTTATTATAATAAAACTAGTTTTGTGCCCGTGCGATGCACGGGATTACACTTTTTTAAAATATATGTATAAATATTTGTAATTTAAAATAATAATATATAAATTTAATAGAATAAATTTAAGTAATATATTTTAAATATATATATATTTGAATTTTTCAGAATAATTTTTACAATATTCCACTATTAAAAAAACTTGTGAATTTGGTAAAATAATTTTTTTATGGAAAATGATTTTCATAAATAATAGAGCAACCATCAAAATATAAAATAGTGATGGAAAAAAAATACAAAATATTGTGAAACATCAAAATCAATTTTACTATGGAAATTTTTTTCTTGAATCGTGTTCTTCACAATTCAAAGTATTCAATTAACAATAAATATATATAAATGTTGTATTTTTGATGCAATCTATGTATAACCTTTCTAGCACCTTATTTCAAAAACCTATTTCCAAGAATAATGAAATTTATTCTTGACAATGTTGTATTTTAGTGGAATTAAACAATGGATTTGATGCAATCTATGTATAACTTTTTTAGCACCTTATTTCAAAAACTTATTTCCAAGAATAATGAAATTTATTCTTGATAATGTTTGAAATATAAAATCAGTATTTTTGACAATGGTCTTAAAAAAACAAAAACAAAAATGAAATTTATCTTGTAGTGTATTAATTTTAAATCTATAAAATCTCTAATCCAAAAATTAGACTCTCGACCCAAATTTCTACCCAAAATAGTTTGAATTAGCGAAATAATATAATATTACATAGCAATAAGAATAACCAATATACAATACTAATAAAATAATACATATCTGAATTGTTCTTCTTCAAATTACAAATAATAATAACTTAAATTATTAAAAAATGAACACTATGGTCATTAATTATTGATCCAAACTACAAATATCTCGGAAATCAATTCGTAACCAAATAAATATACATAAAGAAGAAGAAGAAGAAGAAACAATCCACTAATCCAAGAAAACATAATGTTTGGAATGTAGAATTTGAGAAATTGTGAATGGAAAAGGTGTGAATGAATTCCAAGTTTATTCTGATCTCATATTTGTAGTGGATGATATGCTTATTAAATATGGAATTAGTGCACTATTTATGATATGATCATAATTGATTGATATTGTGATTACATAATTTTAGGTTGCCTTTTGAAATATCAAATTTTAGATCTTTTATATAAGTTTAAAAAATATACATTTATTCGACTGAATACAATATTATATCATCTTAAAAATTAATAAACATTCCACATCCAAAATAGGACATAATAAATTGATTATCATAAATTAATAGTCTCATAAATTAATAGTCTTCCATATATAATGACATTTGTGATGTTTAAATAAGATTAATTCTAGAAATGTAAGAAAAAAATTCATATGATGATTTTTTTTCTTAATAATTATAATGATTAATCTTTTTAGTATTTTATTGGTCTTATCATTTTTACTATTTTTCGGTCATGAGACTTGTTAAATTCTTTGAGATGAATAAAGGATAATAAAAAAAAATCAATGAATCAAATTGGATATTTATGCCAAAAATCAGGGAATGAAATTGAATTTTTCGTTTTCTTTTTTGTTTTTCAAAAAATATGTAAGTCTAATTTTTCCAAATGAGAAACATGTAACGCTACTATACATTTTTTGTTTTCAAGAAATATGTATATGTCACCCAATTTTGAATTTAAAAACACACAGATTTAAGTATTGTTGGAAAGTCTATTAATTATTCATGCAAAATTCACATAATTGATGACCAAATTAATGGACTGGACTATTTCAACTCATTTGCATTCCATATTTATGAATATGTTTAATTATATGATCTTTAATACAAATACAATTGTTTTTACGATAATATATGTAATATTTTAGTATAAGATTTAAATTAACATAAAATCTCACACTATATTTATATTATAAATTAACTAATACTTTAATTTTCTATATTCAGAATGGGATAAATGTGAAATAAATGTCAATCAACTAAAACATATAATACATGTGTTACCATAATATATTATCTTTCCATATATATAATATCATGCTAGCATTGTTTTCCAAATTTAGTGGGGGGGGGGGGTGTTGGCCGGAAAAATTATTTTAGGAAACGTTTTTGGTTTTATATATATAACGATAAAAATATTATATCATTTTATATTGGAGTGAATCATATAAATATATATTATTTATATCCATATTATATCATATATTTTATCATTGCATAGTGACGTAAATTTTATTATATATATTATTCATACATTGGCTCTCAGTTTGCTTATCTTATAAAGTCAGACAAAGAGCTTTTAGTTGGGGAATGAAAGTCTCTTCCTTCCCATTCCCAACCCGATAAGAAGCTTTCCTCCTTGCACGAATCGAAGGGGAGACGGAGACTCTTTGCTCTAAAAACTATTGTTGGTTGGTGGCTTCCTGAGCAGCTGGTAAAAAGAAAGATATGTCAACAAGTGTAACTAAAGACTTTTCTCAATCAACAGAGCTGCCCGCATATAGAAATCCACTTTTCTAGCTAAGAAGGTTGTAGCCAAGTCCCTTTTTAATAGTGAATAAATTAAATATTTTTATATTGTTTTTATTGATTTTACCAATTAACATTACATAAAATATATTAATTATATCAATTGAAATTTAATAATTAAAGTTGACTTACTATATAGATAAATATGTATGAATGTTTATTTTCATATCACTTCCTTATATGTATACATCATCAAACAATATCCCATTTTTATTCACACTCATTTATATATATATATATATATAGTATCTATTTATCTATTAATAGAAAATAAATATCATTTATCATTTTTTTTAAAAAATCATTTCCAATTTTGGTATGGTGTTTTTGGCGAAAAAAAATTCATATTACTATTTCAGGAAATATTTGTGTTTTTATATATATAAAGATTACAGTTATAACACTAAAAAAGTGGAAGAAATCTTACCCATCTCTAGAGATCTCTGCCCGTCTTCTTCTCTCTCATCTCAATGTGTCCCAACCTTGATTTTAAGGTTATATTACGATATCATAAAATTTCGAAAAAATGGATGGAAATGTTGCTAAATTATTTAAAATTTGACATGAAATTTTTATTTATAACTTGGTATTATATTCCACTCAAAATCATAATAAAATAATTGATTTGAAAAGATATATAATATATATATATAGACTATATAAATACTTTATGACGTAAAATAACTGACAATATAATCAATTAATATACCCATGTGATACACATGATTTAATTAATTAAATTAAACATAATATTAGAAAATCTTAGATATTTCTATATAAGAAAAATAATATAATATGATTAATTTATAATTTAATTGTTAAAATGTATTTGTGTTTTTGAAGGAACATAAATATTTTTAATTTTTTATTTTGTAAAAATATCTTTTTATGTTCATTATATTATTCAACATTTCCATTAATTTTTAGTTTGATTTTTATTGTTAATGTTTGGAATAGTTCGAATTTTCTTTTCAATTAATGATAAAAAATAAAAGTTGAAATTTAACTTCCGAATATATGTCATAATTTATTTTAAAACATACATATGCAAAAATAAATATTCAATTCATTAATTGCTAAATTTGAATTATTTTTTTAATCAACTCATCTTCACTTTATTTTTAATTTTTAATATTTATATTTTTGTCATATTATTTTAAAATATCTATACTTAAAGCATATATATATAATTTTATAAATCTAGTTAAAATTTTCTTATATTATTTAGTAATCTTTCTTATAAACATTGCATTAGTGTCATTAATTACCCATATTAAAAGCTAGTGTATTTAAAATTAGATTTACTAAAGATTTTATATTTTTTAATAAATTGTTATGTTGAGAAAATTTATGAGCTTGACATGTGGTACACACATATAAATACAGTTAACTAATTATAATTAATTATAAGCTAGTAGATACTAGATACTACAATTACCCTACAATTATTGTTATTATGAAATATACAATTCTTTGCTAGATACTACAATTACCCTACAATTATTGTAATTATGAACTATATATGTAATTCTTTGTTAAACAATAACTATTATAACAAGATTAGTAATTATCAAATGATAGCTATATATTTACAATATATACTCCTTTCATAACAATAACTTAACATAATATCTGAAGTTAATTGTTCATGGGTCATTAATTTTTATAATTCAGTATTAAATTACCGATAATATATATTAACTGATATGATATAATTACTATCGATGATGTACATTCATATATAGACTTAAAGATTAATACTATTGATGAGTATTAGATCATAAAACTAAGGGTAAAAAACAAATTACCATCCGAACTATAGACCATTTTGTAGATATTAGTATTAGACCATTTTGTAGATATTAGTATAAATAAAAAATTTGGTTGCATACTGTGTAAATTTTTCACGATTTGCACAAAATGGTAAAATGACACATACCGAGCAAATATTCCGGCGGACACGAAACGAAACTGTTTCATTAAGGGTAAAAAAGTCTTTTTCTAGAATAATACACACATGTCCCTTTTTAAATGCGTGTCCCTTATGTGGCATATACACATCAGCAACTTACACACATCAGCAACTTATACACACATCAGCATCTTCCTAAAACAAAACTAGAGAACAGGGCACAAAATCGAAACCCCAAAAATTACCCTGAACCCCAAAATGCTGAGAAACCCTAACTCAAAATCGAAGAAGCCCTAACTCAAAATCGAAGGCATAGCCAAGAAATTTCGCCCAAACCAAGAAGCAACTTTTGAACAAACGTGTCGATTCTGATGGTGTGGAAAGCGAGGTAAAAGGACGATCCAAATGGGGTCGCTTGCCCAGATTATGGTAAGTGAACAATGGGCACCAAATTGTTATTCTTGAGTAAGGGGTTAAGGGTTTATTTCACACATTTTTTTTTAGGGCTTTAGGTTTATTCGAAAATTAGGGGCTAAATTTCAGATTTTTCCATTTTTTTTATTAGGGTTAGGGTTTTGGGTGAATTCGAATTCTATTAGTTTCTAGTTTGAGAACTTCGGGAATTTAGCATATTTTGTTATTTCTCTAAGTTATTTTGTTAATTGTTATTTATGTTGCTAGAATTCTATTTTAATTGTTATTTCACACATATTTGGGTTAGGGCTTTGGTTTATTCGAAAATTAGGGGCTAAATTTCAGAATTTTCCATATTTTGGTTAGGGTTAGGGTTTTGGGTGAATTCTAATTCTATTGGTGCAAACGGTTTGAGAACTTCTGGAATGTATATTTGTTATTTCTCTAAGTTATTTTGATTGTTAAAACTTATATGACCAATTTTTATTAATTGTTATTGTTGGTCCCAAGTGGCAGTAGGCTTAGAGGGGGTGAATAAGCCTACTCAAAATTTTCAAACTATTTACTCCGAAAAATATTAAGTCTAAAAAAAACAGGAAGCTACTGAACTTGTTAGAACATATTTAAGTATGTTTTGATGACACAAAACCATAGAATAATAACCCTCAATCTATAAGCATAACCTATCTTGTGAGGTTACTGCAGAAAGATACGACAGAGAAAGCTTCAAAGGAAGGATACTGCAGAGAATGGTAAAAGGAATTTGGTAGACTAAAAATGATACTGCTTACTGCAGGAAGCTACCTGGAAGAGACTATGCCAAAACATACAGCAAAGCAGCAAACTACCGAAGACTCAAGCTACCTGACAGGAAGCGACCTGGAAGAAACCATGCCGAAGCATACTGCAAAGCAGGAAGCTACAGAAGTCTCAAGCCACCTGACAGAGCAAGGCTGGGAAGGGAGCTACAAAGCAAGCATGGAAAGGAAGCTGAAAGTTACCGGTAGAGAGAAGAGGAATGGAGCCAATCAGATGAAGACACGTGGAAAGCAAAAAGCTGGAGTGTATCAGAAGGAGTGTGGCGCATTTAATGATGGAAACCTACCCACCTTCAATGGGCAGATTTCCTAATCTATAAATAGAAGAAGACTGAAGACTAAAGAAGAGTAGAGAAAGAGGGGAGAATAAAAGAGCGCAAGAGAGAGCGCAGAAAAGAGGGGGAAGAGCATATAGAAGAAAAGAGAGCATATTGGGGGAATAAAGAAGAAGAAAAAGAAGAAGAGAGAAAAGAGTGTACAAAAGATCAAAAGAAGAGTAGAAAGCTCAAACACTCTAAACCCCAGAAACGCTAGAATACTCAGTCGTTCAGTCCTGCAGCAAGCCACAACAGAGCTACCTGCAAAAGAAGTCAAAGCTTGCTGTATCCAAGTTGAAGAAGAAGACAAACCTTTTAAGGATTGTCTCGGAGTGCTTAGTTAGGACTAGGATCCTGTTAAGTTGTTCGCTTTCTAGAGAAGAAAGTAAGGATCCTGCTCAGGAGAAAATCGAAGAAAATCGAAAAAAATCGAAGAGCAAGGCTGAGCTGTGAAGAAAAAGCTGCTCAGGAGCAGGAAGCTGATGAACAGTAGGCTATGCTCGAGAAACAGGCTGCTAAACAGGAAGTTGTGCATGAGGACCAAGGTTCTACTTTATAAATAGCAGACCAACAAATGAAACAAGTTGTTGAACATGAAGAGGAAGCTATTACAAAGCAAAGTTAGGAGTATGGATCATACTAGAGTTCCAGACAACATCGATGAGTAGACAGTAACCTAGTAACTTTGAAAGAAAGTGCTGAAGAAGTAGAGCAGAAGAGTAAGATGAGAAGCACACTCCATCAAACAGTCCACACTTCAAAAGGAAGTAAAAGTCTACTCAAAAAGCCAACTCTTGAAAAGAGAACAACGATGACAAGGTAACTTTTTCTAAATTTTTCTCTAATATATCCTATGTCATGTTAGCTTCGATCATCTCTATCTAGCTAAAAGTTCAAGTGATCATGAGCAACTGAAAATTCAAGAAAGGCAAAAAGATATCAGGCTTGAAAATTTATGGTCACTTAACTTGAACATGAGAATGGAAGCTTGTACGTTGTTTTCCAAAAAGAATGCTTCACATGCTCATACTGAAGGAGTACCTAAATTCGTACTGAAAGTAACCCTACATGCTAAAGAGATAATCATAGAGTAGGGGGGAACTTATAGTACAAACCAAGGTAACTCAGTAGGTAAGGGAGGAAAAACCCTTGAAGAAACCCAATGAAAATGAGTATGCTGTAAGATGTCTGCAGCAACCTAACATTCTCTGAAGAGACCAAGCAGACAACAACAACTTTGAAAGGAAAGAAAATCATCTACCTTACTAGTATCATGTTTTGTCTGATCTATATCTAAAGGAGTTCAAACTCCAGAGAGATGGTAAACATTTGCACACACCCAATTTCTCTTATCCCATGCTTACTGGTAAAAATCTTGAAGGAACTATTACTAGAGCAACTATCGATTGTAAGGAAAATTTGGGTTCCTGAAAGAAAACTAACCCAAAAAGACCTATACTCGTATGGGTACCTATCTAAGAATATTCGTTCTGCAGGTACATTCGACAAAAGACTACAAGAAGCAACCTTCAGACCTTTGAGCAACCAAGAAGAAGACCTCCAGGCTCAAAAAGGTCCTACAAGAACTAAAGCAAGCTTCAAGGAACATATCTGCAAAATCAACAGGAAGCAGACACCAAGAGCAACCTAAACAACAGAAGCAAGATGTGATTGCCACAAGAAGCTGAAAATTCTAAAGGAAGGTCACTTCACCCTAGACAATAGGCTACTGATTCCAGGGGAAAGGCTTGACGAAGATAGAGAAAAATAAAGTTCTGACAACAGGATGCTAGACACCAGGCTACTGGATACTAGGTCGCTGGATAACAGGTCGCTGGATATTAGGACGCTAGATATCAGGCTGCTGGATACTAGGTCACAGAACACCAGGTCACTGCATACCAGGATGCTAAACACTAAAACTTCTGGATACTAGGTCACTGGACAATCAGGGCACTTATCATCAAGTCACTGGAAAAGAGGTCACTAGTGGGTTACATCTCGCCAAATCCAGCGGTAACCGAAAAACACTCGGTAACGTGTGCCCATGAAAAATGGATCACCTTTTCAGAAGTAGACCACCTTTTTCAGAACCCTAGGATATCAACCGTGTGATCAGAAAAATCTAAGGGTGGAGAACCAGATGTTGACCATATATTCACGTAATCACCTCAGGCAGAGGCAAAAAACAAAGCTGTGGTAACTGCCAAACAACTTTATTGGAAACCGGCGAAGCAGTTAATGAGATCTTTAAAGATCTAACCTCAAAACAGGGAGTATCTTAAACTCTATATATACATGCACTCCTTACTCTCATCTTCATCCATATACTCTCTCATATCCTTAAAACAACATGACACCAGACTGTTGGAAACCATTCTCTCCATTCGTTCTTTGCAGCACATTCTCTGCAAATAATCAACCAAACACCTCTCAAATCACGGAAAGTCACCTCTCACACTTGAATCTTGCTAAACAAATCTTTCTCAGAAGACTTGATCTTCTAGCTTACTGCCCTCACCTCAATTCCTAAGGACTTGCACCCAAGTTCTCCTCTTAGAGGCCGGAGCATAGAGCGAAGAATCCCTCTCCAGTAACCCCAGAGCTTCAGCTCGATGATGATGTCAAAAGTCTTCCAAAGGTGCAGGAGAGCAGATTCCAGCCCTTCCATAGGGATGAATTCTGCTTACAAGAGAATGAGAAGGAGGGGACAAACAAAGGAGTTGGTGAGGTTAGGAGAAGGAAGAAAGGCTGCAGCAAGCTACTGCGCCTAGACTTCTCTGCTACTTCACTTTCCCCTCATGTGCAACCCCCTTTCATCTCCACAATCAAAGAGGAAAACCAATTGAGGAGCAAGAACTTGCACAGAAGAGGGAAAAGCTAGACAGAAGATTAAAGCTAGAAGCAAGCTAAAGGGGAAAAGAAAGAAAGGAAAGAACAAGAGAAAGAAGAATGAGCCAGAAAAACAAGAGAGAATATTTATATTGTACTTTGCTTACTGCGATGTACTTTGTTTACTGCGATGTCCTGTGTGGGTCAGTTGGGAGAGTAGGCAAGCAGCTGTGAGCAGCTATGAGAAGGCTTGCTACTTACTTGTTAAGTCTGTGTTGTAATAGATAGGACTATGCAAATCAACAAGATTAACAAATGTTCCCTCTTGAGAAGAGGCAGAGCGGATGTAGAAGGATTGCTCCATCTTCGAACCTCTGTATATCTATGCGTTTGTATGTGCTTACTATTCTATCTACATATCTTATGTTAGATACACATCTTCTATACTTGTGTCTCAAATGAAAGAAAGCTTCCGCTATATAACTCTGATAAGTAACCTCCCAAAAGGTTACTACTAAGTCATTTGGAGAAAAAGTTTGAAAATACAGTAGGCTTATTCACACCCCCCTCTAAGCCTACTATCACTTGGGACCAACAGAACTTACTGCAATAGTGAGGTTATTGCATGTAGAGCAGTGACCTAGAGACTTGAAAACAGAGTTTAATGCACAACGGAAATGCTTAAACAAGATATGAGTTTTCTGAATGAAACATATAAGAATGAAACATATAAGAATAGATAACAGATAACAAAGACCACAATATATAGAGGTTCGATGGTGGAGTAAACCCTATATCTCTCTACTCCTTCTCAAGGAGTAACTTTGTTAAGATATTGTTTGATTTACAAAGACACTGCTTATACAAACTAATCCTAACAAGACTGTCAGTTCTATCCCGCACAGGATAACTGCACAGTGACGAAAACTAGCCCACACAGAGCTCTTGCTCTTTTAATCGAGTGAACTACACTTGATCAGGAACAACCTCTGATCAAGTGACTCCTAACAGTCCATAAAAGATAATAATACAATTCTTCAACAAAGTGCAGCAAGCTTAAGCAGGTAGCTCTGAAACTAAGGTTGCTTGCTGCGATTTAGACTGGACTGAAACTTAGAGAATTTGAAAGATGTGCTTGAATGCTTGTTTTCTTGAGTGCGCGAGAGTTTCAGTTCCCTTCTTCAGTGCCAATCTTCTTTTATTTATAGGCGTGGGAAATTCTACCCGTTGAAGAAAGTGTCATTTCCCTGCAGTGTCTTCATTTCATTGGTTCGTACATGATTTCTGTTATGGTTGTACACAGTTGCTACTGCGGCCTTCATTCTCTCTGCAAGATCGTCCTTTCGTCCTTTTGATTCCTCCAGGTGGCATTCTCTAATTGGCTTCGTACTGATTGTTCCTACCGGAAACTCAGAGTGCGTGATCCGAGGAAACTGATTCTGGAGTTGGTTACTGCATCTCTTATCGTATTAAGCTAGCTTCCTGATTTCCAATGTCCTTTCTTAGGTTACTATTTTCTTCCATACTTAGCCGATTTTAGAGAGTGCATTTGAGCAGCGACTTCTAGAGCATCCTTTCAGTGTCCTTTCGTCGCTTACTGCAGTGACCAATTGTTTAGACAAATCTTGTTTTCTTCTCCTGATGTATCCTTACTTCAGTGACCTTCATGATAGCTTGTTGTAGAGACTTATACTTTGTCAATTTTTCACTTTAGAGCAGCAAGATCTTCATTCTTTGATCCTTGATCTTCAAGCATCGTGGCCTATTATAAGCTTTTACAAATCAAACTAATTACAATGAATATTAGGCCCTATCTATTACAAGTTTTATCCTCATCAAAATCTATACATTGATTGCTAACAGTTATTTATGTTGCTGGAATTCTATTTTAATTTGCACTAGTGATTACCCCGGGCGTTGCACGGGATTATTTCGCATTTATAACTTAAAAGTATTCTCAATAAGTTTTGAATGTTTTTTTTTCTTTAAATTAAGAAGTTCCAAATAGAAATAAATTCAAATTAATTAATTAATTAGTCATATAGTATGTATTACTGAAAGTATAATATTTCTAGCATCGTTTAAACATGGAAAGTTTTCTAACAAAGAATCTAATAAATATCTATACATCTATATATATATATATATAAAAGCAGGATATCCTACAAAAAATAACTGCAATAAATTATCTACCTATTAAATAATTACTATTTTAATAAACCTATTAATTGCTTTCATATTGTATTTATTGTAAGAAACTCAATACAAATACATAAATACAAATAAACCTATTTATTGTATTTAAAGAATTTCAATACAAATAAATAAATATTTAATCTAAGAAATCAGTTATGATACTCAATTTAGTATTTATTGTATAGAAATTTCAAATAAATAAATAAATAAATAGATAAATAAGATGAAATAAGAGATTATATATTTATTATCTCTCATCTTATTTTAAGTACTTATTTATTTTATGTTGCTGGAATTCTATTTTAATTTGTACTAGTGATTACCCCGGGCGTTGCACGGGATTATTTAGCATTTATAACTTAAAAGTATTTTCAATAAGTTTTGAATGTTTTTTTTTCTTTAAATTAAGAAGTTCAAAATAGAAATAAATTCAAATTAATTAATTAATTAGTCATATAGTATGTATTACTAAAAGTATAATATTTCTAGCATCGTTTAAACATAGAAAGTTTTCTAACAAAGAATCTAATAAATATCTATACATCTATATATATATATATATAAAAGTAGGATATTCTGCGAAAAATAACTGCAATAAATTATCTACCTATTAAATAATGACTATTTTAATAAACATATTAATTGCTTTCATATTGTATTTATTGTAAGAAACTCAATACAAATACATAAATACAAATAAACCTATTTATTGTATTTTTAAGAAACTCAATACAAATAAAAATAAGTAAACCTATTTATTGTATTTTAAGAATTTCAATACAAATAAATAAATATTTAATTTAAGAAATCAGTTATGATACTCAATTTAGTATTTATTGTATAGAAATTTCAAAAAAAAAAAAAAAGATAAATAAGATGAAATAAGAGATTATATATTTATTATCTCTCATTTTATTTTAAGTACTTATTTTAAAAGGGTAAATTACAAAAAACAACTCCACCTATCAACTTTTTTCAAATAGCAACCTAATCTTTTTTTTTTTTTTTCAAATTGCCACCCAATCTTTCTGTGGTTTTGTCGATTGCGGCGAAATGGAGATTAATTTGTTCACTTTGCAACCTAAACTTTGTTGTTGTTTTTTTTTTATCTAATTGCAACCTGAACTTTGTGTTTTTATCAGATTACAACCAAGAATGAAAATTTTGATTCCGGTGAATATAGGTAACTTAAATTCACGGAAATATCGTGAAAATATCGATATCGATGGAAATACGGGTACATATATTTATTGTTATTTTTCCTATATTTACCAATATATTCGGATATTTATTGATATTCCATCGATTTTTTACCGATGTTACATATATTTCACCAATTTTGACCAATATTTCCTTGATATTTATTTTATGAATATCGATCACTTATATAACATAAATGTCACACTCATATATATAACATAAAGGTATCAGTGTGAAGTGAAAAAAATCATGATTTTCGATTGGACAAAAAAATTAAAGTTTGGGTTGCAATTGGATTAAGAGAAAAAGTTTGGGTTGCAAAGTGAAAAAAATTAATTCATTTGCCGGAAAAATGACCGGAAGTTTTGCAATCGACAAAACCACAGAAAGACTAGGTGTCAATCTTAAAAAAATAAAAAACAGATTAGGTTGCAATTTTTAAAAAAGTCGATAGTTGGGGTTGTTTTTTATAATTTACCCTATTTTAAATCATTTTAAATATATAATATATAAAATCAATCATTATTTAATGATCTTAAATTTAATATTCATATAAATTTATCAAGCTGAAATATGGAAATGTATGTGTGTGGGCTTCAATAATTTTTCATTTTTAAACGTTTTTATGATATATAGTATTAATTTATTGTAAATTGATATTAAAATGTAGAAATAAAAAAAATATTATAGGTGTAGCTTGGGTTATCTCTATCTAAGGATAATCTTACTAATATGGCTAAAATCAAGTATAATACTCTAACTGATCAAGCATCGACGATCTATTCTCGTATTTTGGTTGAAGCTATCACATATAATGATGGGTATTATGGTCGATTCTTGGTTCTTGTTCAATTTGGCCTATCAATCATTGGTGGACCTTATCTTTTTCCAGTCACGGAGCTCTCAAATGAGTTGTTTAGGTTCTGGAATTTCATCTCTAGTTGGGGGTTTCGATTCGAAGGAACTCAAATGTGGTGCGGGTTCATCTCTCTCGACCAGTTCAGGTTCAAGGGAGGCGAGGGGATCTAGACTTTCGATCTCTTCTCTATGGCAGGAGGTTTCTTTCGTATCAAGAGTGTGTAAAAAACACATATAAAACATATCAAATAGAAAAAATTAGATTAAAATTATTATTGCAAGTTAACCAACTTATTCATTTGAAATATATTTTATCTTCCTTACTTTATATGTATTTGTTGTCAAATTTTATTTATATTTATATTTTGATTAATTGAGGTGACATAAGGGATTGGACAGAGGTAATTTTTCTGGTTTTTCACAAATTAAAATGTCATCATTCTTAGTCCCTGATATATTGACTTATCAATCTTATAATTATTATTCATAATTTTTTTTTTCAAAATGTGTAGATTAAGTTCAATTTTGAATTGTTTCATTTAAAGATAGCAAGAGAGATTTTCATGTATTTGATAAACTGATATAATTTTTTATTTGATTTAGAATAAATGAGTTATATGTGGCGTTGAACCAAAAAAATTTTTAAAATACGTGTGTATTTATAGTTATAAATGTCAATAAAATATAAATTTATTTATCTCAATATTTAAATCATGACGTTTCTAATACATATAACTTATTTTTAGATATTAAATTTATTTTTTAAAATTTCACTACCCATGTAATGTTCTGACACAATTTTTTTTATTTGTTTGTTTAATCCATAGATCAATATATTACTTTATATATTTCAAATTCCTAATATTTTCGAATATAATTATTTATAATGACATAAATTTAAAGTTAAAATACCTAGTTTTATACTAATACAAATAAAAAAAGTATCAATATATTTTTGTTAAAATAATAATCATTACATTTTATATGTTATTATTATTTTTTAATAATTATATATATAACATACTGTGCAACGCACGGGTACACTACTAGTTACATAAATAAACGAATTTGTATTCCGATATTCCCAAACCAATCTCCCTAATTAGGTAAATTTATCACAATTGTGTCCACACAGTTCTGATTCTCCTCAATGTGATATATAGTTCAAAGTTCCACAGAAGTATATTTTTGTACATGAATTTCCTTTAAACACCATATCACTATTGGAACACAAAATAAAGTGAGGTTGTGTTTATAATGAAATTTTTAGGGGAAACTTGAAATTGGCAATAAGAAATTGTATATAAACTTCTCTTAAATAAATTTTTAATACATTCATTTCCGAATTTCATATTTCAAAAGATAAAATTAGATAATGTAAAATATTTGACAAACTTTGAAATTATAAAGATATATTAATAACTTTTTTATATAACATTTATCTTATTATTATAAATTATATATATATATATATATATACACACACTATCAAAATAAATAGTAAATAGTGTATCGCATGAGTGAATTATTATTATTTACTTGAAAACAAGAGTGATGATTGCAAATTAATATCTATCCCAAACACGATCAACATACCCTTATATCATTCGATAATTTGGTAGAATTAATTTCCATACTTACAGACCTCAAAATTAGCTTTTATAAGAGAACGTCTCAAAATATAAGTTCCATTGAGATAAAATCCTACCACTTAATTCCACTTATTATTAAGTCAAAATACATGAGTATCTTCAAAATGACACCATCTTAATCATTAGATCACAATTTAAATTAATATATATACACACACCCAGGTATTCATATGATGCTTTGATTAATCCTTTGCCAAATACACAGGTATGGTTTTCAAAACTTAACAAAGTATTTGTTTGATAGAGCTATAGGAAGATAGACAGTGTTTATATAAGTGAATAAACCTGTAAAATAATGACAAATTACAGAACAAATGTGAAAAACAAATCCCTCCATTTTCACCAATCAGTTCCTAATCCTCTTGAGATGAAGAGCTGATCAATGTACTTAATGATCGGCGTTGCTGAGGCCACGTACTTCTGCATCTCGACTCTGGCTGATGTTTCTGAAAAATACAGACATTTTCCTCGTAAGAATTCATCGATTAACCTAGAGTTCACTTGACCTGAATGATCGATCATTCTATAGCTGGATGAAAATGGATATTACCCATATGGTTCTGGTGGCTAAGTGCACGTATAATCCTATTCTATTTTTTCTACGATTCTCAACATCTATTTTTTCCCAATATGAAAATGACATGTTAACTATAATCCTATCCTACAAAATCCCAAAACAAACACAAGATTTCAAAAACCAGATTAAATAACTCCTCCGCACTTGCAAAGTCCACCTTAAGTCGAGAACAAACATAGTCAAGTAGTCTTGCTCAATCATTGGTAGACTCGAGCCAACTATAAAAATTTTAAATAAACGTAGACTCAATGCAAAAGGGTCGACATGAAAACATCAAAGGATACATGAGTCGAAGAGTTGTAGGCTCATAGCTGAGATACAAAGAAGCAATATAACAAATCTGCACAAAATAGAAACTCACCATCTTCATTCAGCTTATTCAACAGTTGTGCTTTTGTAGGAAGTGCGTACATTCCTGCAGCAACAGCTTTCCTAATCGCCCATCCATGATAGGGAGCGAACACTTGAGCATAAGCTTTTGAAGCTGGATCCTTCAAGGAGTTTACCCTATATAAAACAAGGTTCCACAGTTTTTCATGATCACTTATTTAGCTACGCATGTATAAGTGTAGTAAAATCAAGAGACAGAAAGCAAAAGTATGAGGTCCCATCATCATAAAATATTTTGAATTAACGAGATGAATAGATGACCGCCAACCAAGAAAGCGGGCAGCATACATGATGGATCCACGAGGATCACTGGTCTATTATGCAAATAGAGAAGAATTCTAATACAATGTGAAACTTACGTATTTCAAACAATTTAATCAATCAAAGACATGGATAATTCAACATATCATCACCCAAATTAATGAATTCAAAGAATAGTATCCATCTGTACTATGCTATTCTAGCTAGATGTTCAAAGATGACTGCATGTTCGGAAACAGCAAATGCAAGCATCTAACTGGATGGAAACAGAAAACAACAAAAGATTGAGGGAGACAGTTAAGAAAAATAGCACCAACACCATGAACAAAAATTCAAGCCTAAGGATTCCAGAAAGTTGGCATACTCTGAAGAAATAATATGCTCCAACAAAACCTTGACCATGTCCAGTCCACGCTTCACTCTCAGCAGATTCCTCGTGTGGCTCCCAGCCGTTCGCACACAATCGGATTTAACATCATCATCAATCATCATGGGCACTACCGATACTGATTTTGATGCCTCAGTTAGATCATTCACCTATAAGGATTTGCAACAAAATCAGATATAAGCAAACGCATCTAACAGCAACCTAAATACCGAACTAAATGACGAACAACCATGTCTAGTTTCGTGTATTAAGAGGTCTCAATGCACTCTTGCAGTTCCAATAACAGAAAGCAATCAGATATGTACTCAGATCCGAATCGAGCAAGATAACATATTCAGAATCGCATAAAGACCAAACTAAATTCAACGAAATAAGCTACGATCGTCGTACAAACAATCAAAAGCAAGAGCACATGATCTAATTCAATGAGTTACTTATCATTCTGGTACAAAATTAAAAAGTATTAATTCAGTTCATTCTTCACCAATCAACATTCCTTAAAGAAGTAGAAAAAAGATTGCCAATTTACACAAAAATCAACATGTAGAGCCCGCATTAAAACACAGAATAATCAAATTCCTGATACAGCAATTTCTAAGAATCACACGTAGATAGAACTGCTAAATCATAAATATAGAGAGTATAAAACAGCTCTTGCAATCAGATTAAACGCATCGCAGAATCCATACAATTTCCAACGAAAAACCAACAAATTCCAGAAGATTCCTCTGCACATAATCGAAAGGAAACAAAAAAAAAATCAAGGGAAAAGAAATTACTTTGGCTACATAATCGATTTCAGCGAACTTGAAGGCGATGCCAAGGCATCGGAAAAGAGGGGAGACAAGAGAGCAGGCATGAGAGAATGGGCCGAGTTCGAGCCGGGGTTCCTCTCCATCGGGGCATTGAGCTAGAATGTTGGCCAATTCATTGAAGGCCTCAGCCATTTTCTTGAGAGTTCTCTGTTCCTCCATTGACTGATCGGCGGAGGGATCGGCGGCGGAATATGAAACAAGGGGCGGTCGGAAGAAGGCGGCGTCGTTTGACGCCCTTTTACACCTTTAATGGATTTTAAAAATTAAAATATTATTTATTTGTTTTAAGTAAACTTTTTATCCTTTTCTCTTTTGAATATTCGCATATTTTTTCTTTTTCCTTTCTATTATAACAAA
Source organism: Scutellaria baicalensis (assembly GCA_005771605.1). NCBI lineage: Eukaryota > Viridiplantae > Streptophyta > Magnoliopsida > Lamiales > Lamiaceae > Scutellaria > Scutellaria baicalensis. The sequence goes on from CM016729.1 coordinate 11,902,212, forward strand.
AACTTTTATGCACATGGTGGATCCATACACCCAGGTTGATCATGTTCGAAAACACACTTCCATGCATGTTTCAACGCCCCATGCGTCTTGATGGATGCATTCTGATCCACTCAAATTTGGAACAAATTTCATACTTTTACGTTATGTTAGATATACATTTATATAACCCTTAGAATTTTCAAATATACAATCACACCTTTTAGTAATGTTAGACATTATTTAGTTATATTAGTCATACTTTTTAGCTATATTAGTGATCATACATTTATATATTATATATGATATGTCTAATATAATATAAAAATACGTTTAACATAACATAAATGTATGACGAATATGTAAACTTTAAAGTACAAACTGTGGCGAAGTTATGATTTTTTTTAAAGTTAAATGTATGAAATTTGGGTATAAAGGTATGTCTAACATAACGTAAAGGTCATGACAAAAAATTAAAAATTAAGCTCGAAAAAAATAATTAAAAAGAAAAAGAAAAACAGACTGGACTTGGATTCGACTCAGGTCCATGTACCTAGTGCACAGAAGAGTTTTTATTTATTTATTTTTTAACACAATTGTCATCTCTTTAAATTAATATAGGATTTAAAAACAAAAAAAAAAGAACGTACAGATCTTTGGATTCCTACATTTTCTAAATCATGCATTTTTTTCATTGTAATTTGCATGTTATGTAAAAATGCATATACAATCCATATCGGATCCAGATCAATCAAAACCACACTCTTTTTTTGGGGCCCAGTTGCATGCATCTAGATCCATGTAGCTAGTGCACAAGAGAATTTTCCTATAAACTAATACGGATCTATAACATATCTAAAATGCAGAATAACATAGCGTATCGATGATATTTAAGGTTCATATGCATTGATCAAACACAAAAACTCATGTGAAACGATTTCGTAAATAATTTTTGTAAGACTGATTGTTATTACCCTTAAATTTAATTCATTTTTATAAACTTTTATACGAATTGTTTAAGTAAGAATTATAAGTTGACTCATCTCAAATATCCTACACTTATATTAAAACATATCAACAAATTGTGTATCACATTTAGTATACAACATTGGACAAAATCAATTGTCTACATTTAATATACAATGAGGTACGTTGGAGAGTTTGTGAGGTACGTTGGATATGTGGTCGAAGAGGTTGAAGTCGATGACGAGGTACCGAACACTTGGGGTTTAATGTTTATAGATTTTATCCTGATCAAATGGAGTGGATTGAGACGGTGAGTTTGGATGATTGTGCCATGTTTGTGGGAGGGAACGAGTCGTTGATGGTGTCGAGTAGTGTTGAACAACCGGAGTTGTATAAGAATGCTATTTATTTCATAGATGATTACTGGAAACAAATGGATATAGATTACTTATATCGAGCCCATGATATGAGCATCTTCAAGCTCAATGATGCTACTCTTGATCCAACTTTTGAGTAGATGTTTCTTGCAGTGAGGTACGTTGGAGAGTTTGTGAGGTACGATGGAGAGGTGGTCGAAGAGGTTGATGTCGATGAGGAGGTACCGAACACTTGGGTTTAATGTGTATAGATTTTATCCTGATCAAATGGAGTGGATTGAGATGGTGAGTTTGGATGATTGTGCCATGTTTGTGGGAGGGAACGAGTCAGTGATGGTGTCGAGTAGTGTTGAACATCCGGAGTTGAAGAAGAACTCTATTTACTTCACAGATGATTACTGGGAATAAATGGATATAGATTACTTATATCAAGTCCATGATATGAGTATCTTCAAGTTTGATGATGCTACTCTTGATCCAATTTTTAAGTGTCAAGAAGATGTAGAAATAGTCGAAATAAGTCCACCACCCATTTGGATTACTCTTTGCTCTCACGAATTCAAGAAGAGGAATTAGAATGCAATAAAGATTCTTCTCATATTATCGTACTAATGTTCGTCCTTTAATTTTATGGTGATTGTGTATATATATTTTTGTACATTCATATATATATATATATATATATATTGTGTGAGATGTCTCTTACCATTATAGAAATGTACATTTAATATAGCTAGCTTGTTCACATTTTGTTTGATACTATGATGATCAACTTGTTAAAATGGTTGAGAAGATAACAAAAAAATTGAATGGTTGAATTAATAAGTAGCTAATAAAGGTTAAATCTGCATAAATTATATATATATATATATATAATGATGTTATAATGATGATGTTAGAATAAAGGTTATAATGATGTTAGTGTTTGTAGATAATATGAAGTTGTTTTAGTATAGAGATTAGATGAAGGTATTGAGTATTTAGTGAGTGTGTGTATGAAAGATGTGTATGGATTTTAGAGTGAAGCACTTTTCTCCTAAGAATAGTTTTATTATTGATTTAGTTGATGTTTTGTTTGGTTGTTTCAATTGTTTCACAACACACCTATTTATAGGTGTTGAAAGATCTCTCTAGATCTGTAAGAAGATGTATTCATAGATTTTGATGATACAAAACTCGTTGTAGCTTTACTATCTTTGAATTGCTTATATTTCCCATTTTATGTTTTGTTTCAATAAGTAGCAAAATTCTGCCTTGAAGTCTTCCACTTAAACCTAGAGCTGCAGGCTGTACGTCACATGGAGAGAAAGAAGTCTGATACTACGAGCCATACTTGAAAGAGTTTCAGGAGAAAGTTTTGTTGCATGCTGCAAGCTGGAAGCTGCAATCTAGTGGATGCAGTGAGTCTAGATGCAACAATTGTCAATAACTTACAACAACTGAAGAGAGACATGACAAGTGGAATCAACATCGAGGAACTCAACATCCTTTGTATGTTTCTGCTGATACGAGAAAAATCAACTTCAGTTGAAGCTGCAGTGCTCGACAAGCCGAAGTATAAAGAACAAATTCAAGGATGATGAACGTATGGAGAGCTGCCACCTGGCTGAGCAACTGCCTGAACCTGCAACAGAAGGACAGCCACAATTAATGTCGCTGGAGCTTAAAGAGGAACATGTTTCCACTTTTTCAGGAGCGCATTAATTGGGAGTACCTTGAAGATCAATGAGGATCAAGAAGGAAGAATGCTAGCCATTCAGATCGAATCAAACGAGAATACACTTGAGCATGAATGGATCAACGATTAGGATGCATTAGAAGAAAAGAGCTGAAATGAAGACGCGTAGAATGTGTACACTTCAACCGGTGCATTCCACCAACTATAAAAAGAAGGAGTGAGGCTGAAGGGATAGAGGAATGAAATTTTGAATCGCGCATTGAACTTCTGCATTCAGCGTTCAACAAACCTTAATAGATTATCCAACACTTTTAGTCCCTCACTCAACCCGAAGCAGAGCATTCCACCATTGAAGATATTAGGAGTGTTCTAACTTCGTCATAGTTGAAGAACTTGTTTTCAACCATTTATAATATTGTATGTGTAAGTTGTTTTAGTTTGGTGTCCACAGTTGAAAGGAAAACAATCCTTGCTATGTGTATTAGTCTTGTGAAAGACAACATCCTGTATGGATCCTGTTTGTTTGCTGAAACCTTCAGAGGGAATAGGAAACTTAGTAGGCTTGTGAGTCCTTAAAGTTGAGTTTATTTGGATTGAGTCCTGTAAATCTAAATACTCTAGTGGATATCCTCATTGTGAAGAAGAAGAGAGGATGTAGAAGAGTTACACCACCTTCGAACCTCTATAAAGCCTTGTGTTCATTTACTGCTATCAACATACATATCTTATATCTGCTGCATGCATATCTATGGCTTTATTTCTATGTGATTAACTGTGAATCTGACATATTAACTTTATAGTTAGATGTGTTAGAATTTATCTGTTGAACTCTCTATTCTTGAACAATTTCGCTGTCACAGAAACTCTGAGTGTGAAACTACAGCAACAAGTTTGTTGTACACAGGACACTAGACTGTCAAACTGCTGCAAGCAACGATAGCTTACAGCAGCTTGCAGTGAATAGAGAAAAAGTGAGAAAAAGATTGAGGTTCATTCACCCCCCTAAACCTCTGTAACCACTTGGGACCAACAAGTGGTACAAAGCGGGTTGGGTTAAAAACTAACTCGTCTAGTTGCCTACCCAGATTTACCGGAGACCATACTTTGTTTTGTGTCTAAGTGCTATTATTTGTTTTATTCATTATGGATTCTCTGCATGCTAAATTGCCTATGTTTACTATTGAGGATTATGATGATTAGAAGATAAAGATGCGAAGACATGCAAAACTGTTAAGAAAATATGGGATAAGCGGGAACAAATCTGTGAAGGAACAGAGCTCAGAAAGAAAAATAAGATTTCTACTACCACTCAGAAGTTCAAGCTGTTTGAGATGAAAGATAATAAAACCTTGGAGCAACGTGACCTACGGTTTATAGGAATAGTGAATGAGCTCGAGTCTCTGGGTAAAAGCTACTCACAAAAGCAGAAGAACATGAAGTTCTCAGAGCACTGCCAGCAGAGTGGGATAGCAAAACCACTGCAATGCGTGTCTCTATGGATTTGAAGTCTATGAGTACTTTCGATCTATTCTCAGATCTCAAGGCCTTTGAATTCGACATCAACAGAAGGAAAAATGAACAGGACGAAGGTAGCAGTAAAGTCATTGCACTTGCTGCAAGGAACACACAAAAGAGAATCCTACTGCAATCAAACAATAGTTACAACAGAATTTACTGTAGTTGCAGAGGACGATATGGCGCTGCTACTAAAGAAATTCTCTAAGTTCACGAGGAAAGGAAACAAGTCAAGGAGAAACTTTTCTCGAAGGATGAACTTGCAACAGCAGCCACAACAGCAAGCACAGCAAACCCAGGATACAACAGAGTTAAGAGACTTGTGCTACAACTGCAGAAATTCGGGACACTATGCTCGAAACTGCCTATCCTGTTGTCCATAGATATCCACGTGAGATAAGGGCCAAAAGGAAAGAAAGAACAAAGATCGAAAGACAAAAGTTGAAAGCATTGCTGGTAGAAGAAGAAAAAGCTAAATGAGTGAGCACATCCACCGAAGTACAAGAAGAAACCTCATCTGAATCAGACTTAAATGAATCCACCTCAGAAGATGAAGCGATGATCTGTCTAATGGCACAAACTGAGGAGGATACAAAAGAAAATGTACAGTCGCAAAGTAGCAGCGGAGATCTATGGTACATTGATAGTGGCTACTCAAGACACATGACCTGGCGACAAATCTTCTTTGAGCAACCTCAAGTAATGCAAGGACCAAGGGTGGTGTTTGGGGATAACTCAAAAGGAAACACCTTGGGTACAGGAAAATTGATCAGAGGGGATGTACAAATCTATAATGTGTAATATGTTAAATGATTAAAATACAACTTGCTGAGCATCAGTCAATTCTGTGACAAAGGGCATATGGTGGAATTCTTCCAAAACCAGTGCCTAATCAAAGATGTAGCAAGCAAAGAAGTCAAGCTTGCAGGAACTAGGAAAGGAAATGTGTATCTTGTGGACTCCTTCATCAACAACACCAATATGTTTCATTGCTAAAGGGACACCAGAAGAAAGCTGATTATGACATAAAAGGATGATATCTAAAATTCAAGACTATCAACAAGCTGGCCAGGAAATGACTTGTAAGAGGATTACCTAACATTTCATATAAGAAAGAGAGCATATATGGAGCGTGTCAGAAGGGAAAGCAGATCGAAGTATCCTTTAAGGAGAAATTGCAGTGATCATTGTTCAAAATCTTGGATCTGCTGCACATGGATCTTTCGGACTGATTCTACAATTCTGAGTGGTAAGACTACTCCCTTGTAATTATTGATGATTACTCAAGGTTTTCCTGGACCATATTCCTAGCAAAGAAGCCAGCAACGCAATCGAAGCTTCCAGAATTCATGACAAGAATCCAGAATGAAAAGAACTCCAACATTGTGAAGATCAGGACTGATAGAGGAACATAATTCACCAATAAGTTCACTAAGAAGTACTGTTCTGAGAAGAAAATTCAGCACGAGTACTCTACTGCAAGAACCCCTCAACAAAATGGTGTAGCTGAAAGAAAGAATCGAACTCTTAAAGAAGCTGCAAGAACAATGCTTGTAGAAGCCTCCATACCTAATAGATTTTAGGCTACACACATGCTACACGCAGAATCGATGTCTAATCAACAAGGAGCAAGATAAAACACCTTATGAAATCTGGTATGGATACTCTCCAAATGTATCATACTTTCACATCTTTGGGTGAAGATGATATATACTAAACAATGAAAAGAACACCTCAAAGCACTCGATGAAAAGACAGATGAAGTTGTATTCCTCGAATATTCTTCAATGAGCATAGCCTTTCGAGTCTTTTACAAATGAACTCTCATGGTTGAAGAATCAGTACATGTGGTCTTTGATGAACCACATTGTGATGCTGCTAAGCTACAAAATCTGAAGAAGGAATTTGAAGAAATCAATCTAAGACCCAAGTCTCATCTTCTCATTCTCTCTGAAAGATTTGACAAAGAAAGGAACTTGGATGCATCAACTTCAGATGCTGCAAGACAGGTTTCAACAAACCAGGATGTAGCAGTGTAGCATACAGATGAACAACTTACAACCGAGTACGATGCAGAACATGTCATAGAAGAGGATTCTACAGCACTACAATCTGAAGATACAGAAGAAAGACAAGAATACACAGATCCAGACAGAATATGGCTAAGAACCACCCAAAAGATCTTATGATTGGTGATCCAAGAGTTGGTGTAAGGACGAGAAGAGCGATTCCTCATGAAGTATTTTTTGCATGCTTCATTTCTCAAATTGATCCTAAAACGATAGATGAAGCTCTTGAAGATAGCAATTGGATCCAAGCAATGCAGGAAGAGCTAAGCGGATTTGAAAGAAATCAAGTATGGAATCTTATGCCTAGACCATCACATCAGGGAGTCATCGGAACGAAATGGTATTCAAAAACAAGCTAGATGAATCCGGATTGGTTCTGAGAAACAAATCTAGGCTGGTTGCTAAGGGGTATTGTCAAGAAAAAGACATTAATTTTGATGAGACATTTGCCCTCGTTACACGCCTCGAAGCTATAAGAATCTTCCTTGCATATGCTGCTCACATGAACTTCAATGTCTATTAAATGGATATGAAAAGTGCATTTCTGAATGAACTTCTTTTGGAAGAAGTGTATGTTGAGCAACCTCTATGATTCAAAGATGATGCTCCAAGTAAAGTCTACAGGTTGCAGAAAGCACTGTACGGACTTAAACAAGCACCTAGAGCTTGGTATGATACCCTATTCCTTTATCTTCCTAAAAATGGCTTCAAAAAGGGGATAGTGGACAAAACCCTCTTCAGAATCAAGGATGGTGATAGCATGTTGCTAGTCCAAATCTATGTTGACGATATCATCTTTGGGCCAACAAACAAACAACTTTGTAAAAAGTTCTCTTGCCTCATGCAGAAGAAATTTGAGATGAGCATCATGGGAAAGTTAAGTTTCTTTTTAGGACTGCAAATAAAATAGATGGATGTAGGAATCTTCATCAATCAAGCAAAGTACACAAAGGAACTCATTAAGAAGTTTGGTATGGAATGTGGAGCCTCTGTAGGCATACCTATGAGCACATCCATGAGCTTAGACAAGGATGAAGCTGGAAAATATGTTGATGTCACTAAGTACAAAAGGATCATTGAATTACTCCTCTATCTTACAACAAGTAGGCCAGACATCATGTTTGTAGTGGGAATTTGCTCATGACTTCAATCATGTCCTAAAGAATCTCATCTTGCTGCAACTAAAAGGATCATCAAATATCTTAAAGGCACTCAAGATGTCGGCCTATGGTATCCAAAAGAATGAGGATTTAGCTTGAAGGGTTATTCAGATTCTGACTTTACAGGTTGCAGAGTGGACAGGAAAAAGCACAAGTGGAACTTGCCTGTTCTTAAGCAATAGACTTGTTTCTTGGTTCTAGAGGAAGCAAACCTCAATTGCTACATCCACTACAGAAGCTGAGTATGTTGCTGCAGAAAGATGTTATGCTCAAATCCTATGGATATAGCAACAACTCAGAGACTATGGCATTGAAGAAAAAGAAACTACAATTATGTGTGACAACACAAGTTCCATAGTAATTCACTCACAATCCTGTTTTCCACTCAAGAACTAAGCATATTGACATCAGACATCACTTCATCAGAGATCATGTTGAAAAGAAGGATGTTGTACTTGAAAAGATTCATACTGATCTACAGCTGGCTGATATCTTCACCAAACCTCTTAATGAAGCAAGATTTTCAACCTTGAGGAATGAGCTCAAAATCATCAAGCTGCAATAAAGATTGCAGGAGCTAGGTTACAGAAAGAAAGTGTTGTAACAAGAAGAAAATGTAGGGAGCTTGCAGTAACATGTTCTTGAACATGTTACAGCAAGAAGAGGCATTGGAGTAAGGGGGAACACTGCTTACAGCAACGCCAAGATGCAATGATGCAGTAATGGAAGATATGCACAAGCTAAGGGGGAACTATGCTGCATACAACAAGAAGGTACTGCTCAGGATACAACATTTAAATGCGTGCAACACATGTCTGTAAAACAATACCTGAAGCAGTATATTAAACACTTAGTGCTCGGAGCAATCAATTTTTGTTGTTTAATGCTGAAACCTCGGACAAAATCATAATCATGATTAGAGCGGCAAATATGTGCTTTTGCATTTAATGCGAAAACCCCTTTGTGTCAGAAATTGCAGGTGAGCGTAAGCAACTGTTCAACTATCATCATATTTACAAAATTGCCACTCTGCACTTTTGAATAAAATGCTGGATGAGTGACACATCAGCAGAGTGAATAGATCTTAACCGTTGATCGATTCAAATTCTGGGAAGTTTTCATCAAAATCGATTTTCATCATCTTCCCTAAGATCATTCTCACTCTTGCACTCAAACTTTCCCTCTTTCTATCTGCAAATCTTCTCAAAACCCTAAATCTACCCGCATTTGTCTGTAAATAGCTCTACAAGTTAAGAAGACAGTTCTTGTAGAGGGAAGACTTGTGAGCCTCACCGGCTTACTTCAGAACAAGAAATATGATCCTGACTGCCTAAGGGACATATTCAAGAAGTTGCAAGCCACAAAAATCGTAGGGTTTTTGCAGGACCATGGATGTGGCTACTCTGAAGCCTCTATGAAGAATTTTTACTCCACTGCCCGATCAAGTGATTAAGGGAAGAACATTATCCTCTCTAAACAGGGGAAGGAGTATAAGGTTTCAGCAGAAACCATTGGAAAGGCTTTAACATCGGTGCAGAAGGAATAGACATGAAGGCGCTGCTGTAGTTTGGGTAGGACAAATCCCATGAGATGTGGGAACTCTTCACCGGTGAAGTGAACGGTGAAGTTAGAAGGAGCACTCTGAAGAAAGCCTTCAAGCCGGAGTACTCGTTGTTTCATGACAGATGAGCCTATATCATTGATTGTAGATTGGGGTGCTATGACAAGTGAGGTGTCGGCGATCATGGCCGAAGAACCTGTTAACTGGAGCAAGTTCATCCTTCAGAGAATTTAGGAAGAAACTACAAAGGCTACTCCTCGGAGAAGCTATGGGATTACCATTTGTTTCATCTTAAAGATGGTATTCTTATACTTTATGTAGTGATATGAAAATATTTAAAAATGATATAGTAAAGTATTAAATCACGTATACTTGAGATGAGTTTTTACTTTTTACCCTTAAATATGTTTATTAATGAAAATGTTAGATTAAGTTCAATTTTGAATTATTTTGTTTAATGGATAATAAGAGAGATTTTTGTATATTTGATAAGCTGATAAAATTTTATTGGATTCAGAATAAATGAGTTATATGTGTCATTGATTGAATATTTCATTACATTAATAGTTTATATGTATATATATATATATATATGTGTGTGTGTGTTTCTGTTATAATTTTTGAATATGTATGTATATAACATTCTTTTTTTTTTTTTTCCTTTTGTGACACTAAATTTGATTTATTGAGATTTTTAAGTACTTAATGAGTGCACATGTTTGGTCAAATTGGTCATTTTTAATTGGATTAATTACCAAAAAAAAAAAAAAAACACGAACTTACAGTTCAATTTCATTTACAACACAAACTTTAAACGTTAACACTATAAACACTCAATTTATAATTTATATCAATTCGACACATAATTGAGTTTATCGGGCTTAAATTGCTGATGTGGAGCCCGTTATCACTCACATCATCCCTGTGATCACCAGTCCATGTGTAATTTTATTTCCCAATTGAAATTGAACTCTAAGTTCATGCTTTACAATTTGTTTGTTTAATCCTAAATTAGTATATTACTCCGTGCACTTCAAATTTATAATATTTTCGAATATAATTATATATAATGATATAAATTTAAATTTAAAATATCCAACTTTGTACTATTATAATATTTAAAATATTAATATGTTTATATTAAAATAATTATAATAATCACATTATATATATGGTATTATATTTTTAAATAATTATATAATATTATATAAACATATAATTCAAGAAAATTTAAACGAACGGGTAGACTACCAGTTAATTTAAACGCACCATACAATCAAGAAAATTTCCAACGAAAAATCATTAAATTCCACCTTAATCAGTAGGACCCTCTACTCATAATCCAAAGGAAAAAAAAACAATTAAAAATAAAGTTACTCTCCTGTGCACCAGTTGCACGGATTTGTGATCCGTGCAACTGGGCCGCGTGCGGGCTGGGCTGGCCCGCCCAGCCCGTACCTCTTTACTTCTTTCACATGTTTTGGTTGTTACCCTCACGTTATGTTAGTGTTACATTCGTGTTATGTTAGTGTTACATTCGTGTTATGTTAATGTGACCACATCTCCAGATTTCATACCCTTAGTTTAAAACCACTGATCTAAAATAACACGAAGGTAATACTAATATAACATGAAGATAACACTAATATAACATGAAAGTAACATTAACATAACATGAAGGTAAAAAAACAATGATTTTTTACCTTCATGTTATGTTAGAGTGACCCTCATGTTATGTTAGGGTTACTTTCATGAGGGTAACACGGGGTAACACTAACATAACATGAGGGTAACCCTAACATAATATGAGGGTAACCCTAACATAACATGAGGGTATGACTGCCTGAAGCGAATCTTGGTGGGTTTGAGCGCACCCACCAGGTGCGTGGGGGCGCGTGAAAACGGTCGTCAGAGGAGCGTGGGGCAGGTCGACCCGAGTGCATGAATCTTAGATCCATGCACCAGTTGCATAAAATATTTTACCTTAAAAATAAGGAAATTAGTTTTAATGTCAATCAAATATTATTAATCACATAATTACTCAACAATGTTTGTGTAAATTTAATTAATTCCTTTTGAATTAATCTAAGTTCAATTTTCAATAATTCATTATTGAGAAATTAATAAAAAGAAATATTGAATTTTTACTAAATATAAAAAAGGTTAGTGAATAGTTACATGAGATCCAGACATAATAATTATTAATGTTAAATTGATATGAATATGTGTTATGTCCCCTAAGTTTGGAGGGACCGCAACTTACTTCCCATATATTGATTGTATCCCATGATTTAAAAGAGTGATGCAATTTTGAGACAAGTTTATCTCAAATTAGTAATTTTGAGACAACCCGTTAGAAAACCTCACATACTGTGTATCTGACCTCCAATTTAGGGATTTCGGTTCAAAAAATGTTGATATGATGTCGTTTATGATTCTTTTTTTCCATAATGGTGAGACAACATATCAACTTTTTCGAACTAAAAATATTATAAACAACAACACATCAACATCTTCTGAACAAAAATTCCCAAATCGGAGGTCAGACGAACACCACGTGAGGTTTTCTGACGATGATTGTTCCAAAATTGCTAAATTGAGATAGATTTGTCAGAAAATTGTATCAGCCATTTAAATTATGAGATGAAATCAATATACCCGATTTGTATGGAACATAAATTGCAAACCCCCAAACTTGTAGAACGTTATTTGCAATTTTAATAGGATGTGAGAGTTTTTAAATGTATTTACATTGTATGTATTGATCGTTAACCTACATGTGATGTGTTCATCGGATCAATCTCTTCCTATCTTATGAAATGAGATTTATAAGACGGTACTATAAAAACGTTACTTTCATGTAAATTAAAGTCAAAACTTCTAATATTTAATATTCAAAACTTCATGTAAATACAATTTACAAAGTCACAAGTCACGAATTTAGAAGCTCGAAATCATAATTAGGTACAACATAATTCAAACAACAAATACAACTAAAACTTTCCCTCAATAATTTATATATATATATATAAGTAGAATATTCTACCATAAATAACTACAATAAATATCTTATTTATTAAATATTTCCATTTTAAGAAATCATTAATAACTTTCATTTTACATTTATTAATAAAAAAATATTAATATTTAAGATATTTAATTTTATATTTATTGTATAGAAACTCAAAACAAAAAAAAAAAATCTTTCTATATATTTTGATGAGACAAAACCTTAAGTAACTCTAAATAAGCATAACCAATCTTAGAAGAGGTTACTGCAACAGAGTTACTGCAGAAAGATCAAGATCAGAGAAAGTGTCAAAGGAAGGATACTGAAGAGAATGGTGGAAAGGAATCGGGTGAACTAATTAGGATACTGATGACTGCAGGAAGCTACGGGAAGAGAACTTGCTGAAGCAGAAAAGTAGCAAGCCACTAGACAAAAAGCTACCTGAAAGACCATGCCGAAGCATACTGCAGGGCAGCATGCTACAGAAGCCTCAAGCCACCTGACGAAGCAAGCCAGAGAAGGAAGCACCAGAGTGAGCGCGAGGAAGAAACTACAAAGCAAGCATGGGAAGAAAGTCAAAAGTTACTGGTAGACACAAGAAGGTTACCGGTAGAGAGAAGAGAAGAGGAGCCAACCAAAAGAAGACACGTGGAAAGTGAAAAGCTGGCGTGTGTCAGAAGAATTGCGGCTCTATCAATGATGGAAATCTACCTACCTTCAACGGATAGATTTCCTAATCTATAAATAAGAAGAAGTCTTAAGACTGAAGTGTGCGTGCGAGAGAGACGAAGAGAGAGAGAGAGCGCACAAAAGAAAAGAAAAGAGCTCAACAGAAAAACAGCTCAGAAAAATAAGGTGCAGAAAAGAGGGGGAAGGCTATACAAAAGAAAAGAGAGCAAAATGGGGAGCAAAAGAAGAAGAGAGAAAAGAGAAGCTCAAACACCCCACACCCTAAAGACGCATAATCAGTCTCACAGTCGAGGCAACAAGCTACAACAGTTCAACCTGCAAAAGAAGTCGAAGCTTGTTGCCACCAGTTGAAGAATGAGAAGACAAACTTTTTTAAAGGTTGTCTTGGAGTGCTTAGTGCGAGGAGCGAGTCCTACTAAGCTTTCCATTTTCTAAAGAAGAAAGTGAGGACCCTGAGTGGGTAGAATATGATCCTGTGTGGGTCAGATAGTAGAGTAGGCAAGTAGTTGTGTGAAGGCTTGTTACTTACTTGTTAAGTGAGGGTTGTAATAGATAGTGTTGGTCCCCAAACTACTGTAGGTAAGCTTAGAAGGGGGGGGGGTTGAATAAGCCTACCTTATCTTCAGATTTTTCATTTTCTTCTATCGGCTCATTTCTAATATCAGTAACCTTTTGGGAGGTTACTGATCAGAGTGGGTGCGAAAGTCTATTTCTGAGCCGAGGAGAAGATGTGCAGCTTATCAGGGAGAATACATGTAATGCAGTAAGTAGATAAAGACGCAGGCATGTATAGAGGTTCGAAGGTGGAGTAATCCTTTTACGTCCTCCCTTCCTCCTCTCAGGAGGGAACCTTTGTTAAGTTGGTTGATTTACATAGACCTATCTATTACAACACACCCTTAACAAGTAAGTAGCAAGCCTTCACACAGATGCTTGCCTATTTTCCACACCGACCCACACAGGATCCTAATCTACCCACCCAGGGTCTTCACTTTCTCTCCTAGAAAGTGGTAAACTCAGCAGGACTTTACTCCTCTCACTGAGTACTCCAAGACCTTTCTTTTAGAAAGGTTAGTCTTCTTCTGATGTGCTCGCTTTCTTCTTTCGCCCTAGCGCTCTCTCACACCCTGCTTCAGTCTTCAGTCCTCCTCTTTATAGGTTGTGAAATCTGCCCGTTGAAGGTTGGCAGATTTCCATCATTTGATGCGCCGCACTCCTGACACACGCCAGCCTTTCGCTTTCCACGTATCTTCTTCTGGTTTGCTCCTCTTCTCTTTTCTCTCTACCGGTAACTTCTTGTGTCTATCGGTAACTTTAACTTTTCTCCCCATGCCTACTTTGTAACTTCCTCCTCTTGCTTTAATCTGGAGCTTCCTTCTCTGCTTTGCTCCTTCAGGTGGCTTGAGGCGTCTGTAGCATACTGCTCCTGCAGTATGCTTTCGGCATGGTCTTCTCAGGTAGCTTCCTGTCTCGCTGTATTCTGCTTTGGCGAGATCTCTTCTAGTAGCTTCATGTAGTCATAAGTATCCTTGTTAGTTTACCAGATTCTATTCCACCATTCTCTTCAGTATTCTTCCTTTAACACTTTCTCTATTTCTTTTAATCTTCTGCAGTAACTCCATTGCAGTAACCTATCCTAGGATTGGTTATGCTTATTAGAATTACTTTAAGGATTTGTCTCATGAAAACATTCTTCTAATATTTCCAACAGATAGGGCTATGTAAATCAACTAGCTTAACAAATGTTCCCTCTTGAGAAGAGACAGAGAGGATGTATAAGGATTACTCCACCTTCGAACCTCTGTATATCCATGCGTCTATATGTGCTTACTGCTTTACTTCATATTCTATGTTAAGCAACATATCTTCTGTATTCGGCATATAAAAAGAGAGAAAAGCTTTCGCAACCACTCTGATCAGTAACCTCCTAAAAGGTTACTGATACTGTAACCAAGCCAATAGAAGTTAAGAAAATTTTGAAATAGGAGTAGGCTTATAACCCCCCCCTCTTCTAAGCCTACTACCACCATATTTGGGACCAACAAGTGGTATGAGAGTAGGTGGATAAATCATCCAACGTGTATTATCTGATACCAACCAGTGGTATCAGAGCAGGTGGATAAATCATCCAACGTGTATTATCTGATACCAACAAGTGGTATCAGAGCAGGTTGGTTGATATGCAAAAGATCTAATCGATCTATCCAGATCCCACCTGAGAAAAGTCTCTCTCTAGAAAATCTCTATCTCTCTCTCTCCCTCATATCATAGATCAATTCACTGTCTTTGATTAAAAGGATATGATTGATGTGAAGACAACTAACAGCTAAGAAGGATATGTAAAATCAAGCTGAGTTGTGAAGAAAAGTTGTTCAGAAGAAGGAAGCTGGTGAAAGCTACTCGAGGAATGGACTCAGGAGAAAGAAGCTGTGCTGGAGGAGCAAGCTTCTACTTATCATAAAGAAGACCAACATGGAGCAGAACAACAAGAAAGGCATGTTGCTGAGTATGAAGAGGAAGCTGATACAAAAGAAGATGGTGGGAGCTTCAAGTCTACAACAACAAAGCAAGCAAGCAACCGTGGAAGAAGATGTGGAGGATGTCAAGCAAATGAGTAAGAAGAGAAGCTCACTCCATCAATCACACCACCCTCCAAGATGGAAGCAAAGGATGAAAGAGGATCTACTCTTTATAACGATGACCAGGTACCTCGTTCTAATTTGCTCTTTTATGTTTGGTCTTGCTCATCCTTATCCTGTCAAAGAACTCAAGTGACCACATGAAAATTAAAGATCAAGAAAGCCAAATGAAAGAATTTTCAGAGGATTGAAGATAACAGGCTTGAAATTTTGGTCACTTGACTTAAAAATGAGAAGGGAAGCTTGTACGTTTATTTTCAATAAAAACGCTTCACCTAATCATGCAAACCTCAAAGATTACCTAAAATAGTACTGAAAGTGACCCTACATCTTAAAAGAGAGAATCATAAAGTAAGGGGGAACTTCTATTACAAATCAAGGCAATTCAGAGGCAAAAGAGTCAAATCCCTGGAGAAAACCAAATACGGGTATGCTAAAAATGTGTGCAACAAACTAACATTCCCTAAGGGAACCAAGCAGAATAGCCACTCCAAAAGGGAAAGAAAATTGTCTACCTTACTGGTATCATGTTTTGCATTTTCTATATTCTAAATAGGTTCCAGTAAGTGAACACCTGCACACACCTTCACATGCTTACTAATGAAAGTCTTGCAGAAATCAAACTTTCCCTACAGCAACCATGGGCTGTAAGGAAAGGGTAACTTTCCCTATCATGTTTTGCATTTTCTATATTCTAAAGAGGTTCCAGTAAGTGAACACCTGCACACACCTTCACATGCTTACTAATGAAAGTCTTGCAGAAATCAAACTTTCCCTACAGCAACCATGGGCTATAAGGAAAGGGCAAGTTCTTGTAAGAAGACTAACTCAGAAGGACTCATACTTCCATGAGTACCTATACAAGAAGAATTTTACTGCAGGTACCCCAGACAAAAGACTACATGACAAAGCTATGACTATATGTAAGGGGGAACATTTGACTACATGACAAAGCTATGACTATAGGACGCTAGACACCAAGTTGCTGGATACTAGTTTGCTGGATAACAGGATGCTGAAAATCAGGACACTAGACACCAGATGGATGGATACTAGGTCGCTGAACATCAGGTCGCTGCACACCAGGACGCTAGACAACGAGCTACTGGATACTAGATCACTAGACATCAGAGTACTTGTCATCAAGTCATTAGACAAAGTGAAAAGACTCCTTGATATCAAGGAACAAGATAAAGTTCTGACAATAGAACGCTAGACACCAGGACATTGCATACTAGATCGGTGGATAACAGGACGTTGTATATCAGGATGCTAGATACTAGGCTAACTGGATATTAGGTCGGTAGATAACAGGACGCTAGATATCAGGATGCTAGATACCACGTTGTTGGACACTAGATCGCTGGGCACCAGGACGCTAAACACCAGGATGTTGGACACTAGATCGCTGAACACCAGGTTGCTGTGAACCAGGATGCTAGTCACCAATATACTGGATACTAGGTTACTGGACATCAGGACTTATCATCAGGTCACTGGATGAAGGGATCACTTGGGGGTTACAACTCTCAAATCAGAGCAGTTACCAAAAATTTTGGTAACGTGCAAGCATAAAAAGTGGATCACCTTTCCAGAAATAGACCACCTTTTCAGAACCCTAAAAGGATTACAGCCGTGCGATCAGAAGAATCTAAGGATGGAGAACCAGCTGACCACATACTCAAGCAATCACTTCATGAAGAGGAAAAGTTGTGGAAACTGTCAACACCTTTATTGGAAACCGACGAAGCAGTTAATGAGATCTTTAAAGATCTAACTGCAACAGGGAGTATCTCAAACTCTATAAATACATGCACTTCTTATTCTTCATCTTCATACAAATATCCTCTCTTTATCATCCTTATGTACATCATGGCACCCGATTGTTGGAAATCATTCTCTTTATTCCTTCCTCACTGCACACTTTCTGCAAATAATCGATCAAGCACTCCACATATCTCAAAGAGTCACTCCTTACGCTCTATACTTGCCAAGCAAGTCTTTCTCAGAAGACTCGCCTTCTAGCATTCCTTCCTCACCTCAAATCCAAGGGTGCCTGAGGATTTACTCCAAAGATCTCCTCTTGAAGTCTGGAGGTTGAGTTAGGGGATCCCTCTCCAGTGACCCCTAGAGCTTTAGGTCATTGTTGATTATGACAAAAAGGGGGAAGAACTATGAAGGATCCAGGAAGATCAAAAGTCTTCCAAAGGAGAAGAGGAGAATAATCCAGCCTGTCAAGGGTGTTGGATGAATTCTGCTCTGAAGAATGAGGAAGAGGGGACAGACACAGGAGTTGGTGAAGATAGTACGAGAAGAAAGGTTGCAGCAAACTACTGTGCCTAGACTTCTCTGCTTCTTCACTTTCTTTTTTGTATAAACCTCCCTTCTTTCTTCATTCTTCATTGCGTGCTCCTCCTCACCAGCTCTACTCCACGATCAAAGAGGAAAACCATTAGGGAGCAAAAACCTGCACAGAAGAGGAAGAAACTAGAAAGAAGCTAGCAAGAAGCTAAGGGGGAAAGAAAGGTAAGAACAAGAGAAACAGAAGAATGAATCTAGATAGAATGTGTACACTATACTTAGCTTACTACGTTGTACTGTAAATGCTTAATCTATATAAAATGTCCTCTGTTTTTCTAAAGCTTACTGTTAAATATATTTGTAGAATGTTTTGATGAGACAAATCCTTAAAGTAACTCTATAAGTATAACCAATCTCAGGATAGGTTACTACAAATAAAGTTACTGCAGAAGATTAAAAGAAATAGAGAATATGCCGAAGGAAGGATACTGAAGAGTATGGGTGAAAAGAATCTGGAATTAATAAGGATACTATTGACTAACAAGAAGCTACTGGAAGAAAGGACCTCGCCAAAGAACGATGCAGCGAACCACGAAGCTACCTGAGAAGACCATGCCGAAAGCACACTGCAGGGAGCAGCATGCTATAGAAGCCTCGAAGCCACCTGAAGGAGCAAGCTAGAAGAAGGAAGCTCCAGAGTGAAGCCAGAGGAGGAAGCTACAAAGCAGGCATGGTTAGAAAGTCAAAGTTACCGGTAGACACAAGAAGTTACCGGTAGAGAGAAGAATGAGAGGAGCCAACCGAAAGAAGACACGTGGAAAGTGAAAAGCTGCCGTGTCCCAGGAGTGCGTTGCGTCAATGTCAGAAATCTGTCTACCTTCAACGGACAGATTTCACCACCTATAAAGAGGAGGACTGAAGACTGAAATGGGGGTGAGTGAGAGAACACACCTAGTGTGTGAGAGAAGCACCAAGTGTGCGAGAGAAAAGGAAGACAAGCCCATCAGAATATCCAAGCTCGCAGAGAGAAACGCAAGAGAAGAGAGAAAAGCTCAAGGCTCACAAAAGAGAGAAGCGCAGTAAAAGGGGAAAGTTAAGAAGAGTAGAGAGTGTTCACAAAGAGCAACAAAAAAGAAGAAGAGCTCGAACATTTCACACCCCAAGAAGACACACACCCAGTCTACCAGTCAGCAGCAAGCTTCAACAGAAAGAGTCTATAAACAAAGGCTAGGCTTGCTGCACCCAGTTGAGGATAAAGGAGATAAACCTCTCTAAAAGGTTATCTCGGAGTACTCAGTGTGAGGTGTAATGTCCTGCTGAGTTTACCACTTTCGAGGAGAAAGTGAAGACCCTAGGTGGGTAGAGGAGGATCCTGTGTGGGTCTAGGGAAAGTAGGCAAGCATCTGTGTGAAGGCTTGCTACTTATTCGTTAAGGGTGGGTTGTAATAGATATGTCTATGTAAATCAACCAGCTTAACCAATGTTCCCTCCCGTGAGGAGGAAAAGAAGACGTAGAATGATTACTCCACCTTCGAACCTCTATACATGCTTGTGTCTTTATCTGCTTACTGCCATTCATACACTCTCTCTAATAAGCTACACATCTTCTACCAGGCATAGTAAAAGGCTTCCGCAGTCACTCTGATCAGTAACCTCTCAAAAGGTTACTGACATTAGAAAAAGTCGATAGAGGTTGAAGAAAAATGTGTGATGGTTTAGTAGGCTTATTCACCCCAACCTAAGCCTACTACCAGTTGTTTTCCGGGACCAACAAGTGGTATCAGAGCAGATTGGACCGTTCACCAGATGATGTACCTGATACCTACAAGTGGTATCAATAGTCTATCACCAGTGGATTGTTCATCCTTGCTCATTGGTCAATCTGATACCAACACATATCAGAACAGATGGATGAAACAAAATATCTAATCGATCTGTCCAGATCCCATCTGCGAAAGAAGCCTCTCTCAATATCTCTCTCTCTCTCACCCTCACATCAGAGATCATTTCAATTGTCTTTTACCCTAAAAGGATATGATTGATGTGAAGACAACAAACAACTAAAAGATATAGAAAATCAAGCTGTGTTGTGAAAAAAGTTGTTTTTGAGGGGGAACAGCAAGCTGCGAAGAAGAAAGCCATGCACAAAGGAGCAACATCCTTATCTATCATGGAGGAGACCAACATGGAGCTGATCAACAAAGAAGACTTGTTCCTGAGGATACAAAGGAAGCTGACATCAACAAGCAAAGAAGAAGATGCTGAGGATGTCAAACAAAGAAGTAACAAGAAGAAGCCCAGTCCAGTTTCCAGACAGAAACAAGATAAAAGAGGGACTACTCTTTAAAAGAATAAGAATGACCAGGTAACTTGTTCCAATTATATACTCTTTTAATTCTGGTCATAACCATATCTTGTTAATCTGTCAAAGAAATCAAGTGACTATGTGCTGATAAAATGTATAATATTTTACTGTCACTTGATTCTATATATAAGAGAAGGAAGCCCGCATATATTTTTCATAATCTTTATGCTTCTCTTTCTCATGCTAAGCCTCAAGGTAACCTGGAATAGTACCGATAAATGACCTCATATCTCAAAAGAGGAGATCACAAAGTAAGGGTGAACCTCCAGTACAAATCTAGGAAGCTTTGAAGGTAAAAAAGTTAAAATCCTTGGAGTAACCCAGGTGTGGGTATGCTATATAAAGTCTGGAACAAACTGACATTCCATAAGGAATCAAGCAGAAAAGCAACTCCAGAAAAATAAAAAAAATAAAAAAATAAATCATAATTTTGCTTACTATATCTTTGTCTATCTTGATTTGCTTATATACACCTGCACGCACTATCACTCCTTGATCTTCATAAAGTCTTGAAGAAACCAAAACTCTCTCTACAGTATGGGCTGTAAAGATAGTCTAAGCTCTGAAAGAAAACAAGAAGGACTCATACTTGTATGAGTACCTATACATGATTATCCTTTTACAGGTACATCTGACAAAAAACTAGTAAATTTAGGGGGAACCATTGACAAGATGACAAACTCTGACTATATGATGCTGAACATCCGGCTACTGGATACTAGGTCATGGGATAACAGGACGTTGTACACCCAAACACTAGATACCAAGCTAACTGGATGCTAAGTTACTAGAAATAAGAGCACTTATCATTAAGTAAATAGAAAAGGTAGAAGGGCCTAATTGAAAAGGATAAAGTTCTAACTAAAAGAAATGCTAGACACCAGAATATTAAAAACTAGGTCACTGATGGCAGGATGCTGGACATCAGGATGCTAGAGACCAGGCTGACTGGAAATTAGGTCGCTGGGTGGTAGGACGCTAGATATCAGGATGCTAGATACCAAGGGCTGGAACTAGATCGCTGAACACTAGGTCGATGGGCAACAGGACGCTAAATACCGAGTGGCTGGATACTGGATCGCTGAACACCAGGTCGCTGTGTATCAGGACGCTAGATTTCAATAGTCTGGATACTAGTTTACTTGAAGTCAGAACTTATCATCAAAACTGGATAAAAAGATCTCTTGGATATTACACGTTAAAGCTTGCTGCACCCAGTTGAGGATAAAAGAGATAAACCTCTCTAAAAGGTTGTCTCGGAGTACTCAGTGTGAGGTGTAATGTCCTGCTGAGTTTACCACTTTCGAGGAGAAAGTGAAGACCCTGGGTGGGTAGATGAGGATCCTGTGTGGGTCTAGGGAAAGTAGGCAAGCATCTGTGTGAAGGCTTGCTACTTATTCGTTAAGGGTGGGTTGTAATAGATATGTCTATGTAAATTAACCAGCTTAATCAATGTTCCCTCCCGTGAGGAGGAAGAGAGGACGTAGAAGGATTACTCCACCTTCGAACCTCTATACATGCTTCTGTCTTTATCTGCTTACTGCCATGCATACACTCTCTCTAATAAGCTACACATCTTCTACCAGGCATAGTAAAAAGCTTCCGCAGTCACTCTAATCAGTAACCTCTCAAAAGGTTACTGACATTAGAAAAAGTCGATAGAGGTTGAAGAAAAATGTGTGATGGTTTAGTAGGCTTATTCACCCCCCTAAGCCTACTACCAGTTGTTTTCCGGGACCAACAAGTGGTATCAGAGCAGGTTGGACCGTTCACCAGATGATATACCTGATACCTACAAGTGGTATCAATAGTCTATCACCAGTGGATTGTTCATCCTTGCTCATTGGTCAATCTGATACCAACACATATCAGAACAGATGGATGAAACAAAAGATCTAATCGATCTATTCAGATCCCATCTGTGAAAAAAGCCTCTCTCAATATCTCTCTCTCTCTCACCCTCACATCAGAGATCATTTCATTTGTCTTTTACCCTAAAAGGATATGATTGATGTGAAGACAACAAACAATTAAAAGATATAGAAAATCAAGCTGTGTTGTGAAGAAAGCTGTTTTTGAGGGGGAAAGCAAGCTGCGAAAAAGAAAGCCATGCACAAAGGAGCAACATCCTTATCTATCATGGAGGAGACCAACATGGAGCTGATCCACAAAGAAGACTTGTTTCTGAGGATACAAAGGAAGCTGACATCAATAAGCAAAGAAGAAGATGCTGAGGATGTCAAACAAAGAAGTAACAAGAGGAAGCCCAGTCCAGTCTCCGGACAGAAACAAGATAAAAGAGGGACTACTCTTTAAAAGAACAAGAATGACCAGGTAACTTGTTCCAATTATATACTCTTTTAATTCTGGTCATAACCATATCTTGTTAATCTGTCAAAGAAATCAAGTGACTATGTGCTGATAAAATGTATAATATTTTACTGTCACTTGATTCTATATATAAGAGAAGGAAGCCCGCATATATTTTTCATAATCTTTATGCTTCTCTTTCTCATGCTAAGCCTCAAGGTAACCTGGAATAGTACCGATAAATGACCTCATATCTCAAAAGAGGAGATCACAAAGTAAGGGTGAACCTCCAGTACAAATCTAGGAAGCTTTGAAGGTAAAAAAGTTAAAATCCTTGGAGTAACCCAGGTGTGGGTATGCTATATAAAGTCTGGAACAAACTGACATTCCATAAGGAATCAAGCAGAAAAGCAACTCCAGAAAAATAAAAAAAATAAAAAAATAAATCATAATTTTGCTTACTATATCTTTGTCTATCTTGATTTGCTTATATACACCTGCACGCACTATCACTCCTTGATCTTCATAAAGTCTTGAAGAAACCAAAACACTCTCTACAGTATGGGCTGTAAAGATAATCTAAGCTCTGAAAGAAAACAAGAAGGACTCATACTTGTATGAGTACCTATACATGATTATCCTTTTACAGGTACATCTGACAAAAAACTAGTAAATTTAGGGGGAACCATTGACAAGATGACAAACTCTGACTATATGATGCTGAACAACCGGCTACTGGATACTAGGTCATGGGATAACAGGACGTTGTACACCCAAACACTAGATACCAAGCTAACTGGATGCTAAGTTACTAGAAATAAGAGCACTTATCATTAAGTCAATAGAAAAGGTAGAAGGGCCTAATTGAAAAAGATAAAGTTCTAACTAAAAGAAATGCTAGACACCAGAATATTAAAAACTAGGTCACTGATGGCAGGATGCTGGACATCAGGATGCTAGAGACCAGGCTGACTGGAAATTAGGTCGCTGGGTGGTAGGACGCTAGATATCAGGATGCTAGATACCAAGGGCTGGAACTAGATCGCTGAACACTAGGTCGATGGGCAACAGGACGCTAAATACCGAGTGGCTGGATACTGGATCGCTGAACACCAGGTCGCTGTGTATCAGGACGCTAGATTTCAATATTCTGGATACTAGTTTACTTGAAGTCAGAACTTATCATCAAAACTGGATAAAAAGATCTCTTGGATATTACACGTTAAAGCTTGCTGCACCCAGTTGAGGATAAAAGAGATAAACCTCTCTAAAAGGTTGTCTCGGAGTACTCAGTGTGAGGTGTAATGTCCTGCTGAGTTTACCACTTTCGAGGAGAAAGTGAAGACCCTGGGTGGGTAGATGAGGATCCTGTGTGGGTCTAGGGAAAGTAGGCAAGCATCTGTGTGAAGGCTTGCTACTTATTCGTTAAGGGTGGGTTGTAATAGATATGTCTATGTAAATTAACCAGCTTAATCAATGTTCCCTCCCGTGAGGAGGAAGAGAGGACGTAGAAGGATTACTCCACCTTCGAACCTCTATACATGCTTCTGTCTTTATCTGCTTACTGCCATGCATACACTCTCTCTAATAAGCTACACATCTTCTACCAGGCATAGTAAAAAGCTTCCGCAGTCACTCTGATCAGTAACCTCTCAAAAGGTTACTGACATTAGAAAAAGTCGATAGAGGTTGAAGAAAAATGTGTGATGGTTTAGTAGGCTTACTCACCCCCCCTAAGCCTACTACCAGTTGTTTTCCGGGACCAACAAGTGGTATCAGAGCAGGTTGGACCGTTCACCAGATGATATACCTGATACCTACAAGTGGTATCAATAGTCTATCACCAGTGGATTGTTCATCCTTGCTCATTGGTCAATCTGATACCAACACGTATCAGAACAGATAGATGAAACAAAAGATCTAATCGATCTGTCCAGATCCCATCTGTGAAAGAAGCCTATCTCAATATCTCTCTCTCTCTCTCTCACCCTCACATCAGAGATCATTTCATTTGTCTTTTACCCTAAAAGGATATGATTGATGTGAAGACAACAAACAATTAAAAGATATAGAAAATCAAGCTGTGTTGTGAAGAAAGCTGTTTTTGAGGGGGAAAGCAAGCTGCGAAAAAGAAAGCCATGCACAAAGGAGCAACATCCTTATCTATCATGGAGGAGACCAACATGGAGCTGATCAACAAAGAAGACTTGTTCCTGAGGATACAAAGGAAGCTGACATCAATAAGCAAAGAAGAAGATGCTGAGGATGTCAAACAAAGAAGTAACAAGAAGAAGCCCAGTCCAGTCTCCAGACAGAAACAAGATAAAATAGGGACTACTCTTTAAAAGAACAAGAATGACCAGGTAACTTGTTCCAATTATATACTCTTTTAATTCTGGTCATAACCATATCTTGTTAATCTGTCAAAGAAATCAAGTGACTATGTGCTGATAAAATGTATAATATTTTACTGTCACTTGATTCTATATATAAGAGAAGGAAGCCCGCATATATTTTTCATAATCTTTATGCTTCTCTTTCTCATGCTAAGCCTCAAGGTAACCTGGAATAGTACCGATAAATGACCTCATATCTCAAAAGAGGAGATCACAAAGTAAGGGTGAACCTCCAGTACAAATCTAGGAATCATTGAAGGCAAAAAAGTTAAAATCCTTGGAGTAACCGAGGTGTGGGCATGCTATATAAAGTTTGGAACAAACTGACATTCCATAAGGAATCAAGCAGAAAAGCAACTCCAGAAAAATAAAAAAAATAAAAAAATAAATCATAATTTTGCTTACTATATCTTTGTCTATCTTGATTTGCTTATATACACCTGCACGCACTATCACTCCTTGATCTTCATAAAGTCTTGAAGAAGCCAAAACTCTCTCTACAATATGGGCTGTAAAGATAGTCTAAGCTCTGAAAGAAAACAAGAAGGACTCATACTTGTATGAGTACCTATACATGATTATCGTTTTACAGGTACATCTGACAAAAAACTAGTAAATTTAGGGGGAACCATTGACAAGATGACAAACTCTGACTATATGATGCTGAACAATTGGCTACTGGATACTAGGTCATGAGATAACAGGACGCTATACACCCAAACACTAGATACCAAGCTAACTGGATGCTAAGTTACTAGAAATCAGAGCACTTGTCATTAAGTCAATAGAAAAGGTAGAAGGGCCTAATTGAAAAAGATAAAGTTCTAACTAAAAGAAATGCTAGAGACCAGAATATTAAAAACTAGGTCACTGATAGCAGGATGCTGGACATCAGGATGCTAGAGACCAGGTTGACTTTAAATTAGGTCGCCGGGTGGCTGGACGCTAGATATCAGGATGCTAGATACCAAGGGCTGGAAACTAGATTGCTGAACACTAGGTCGATGGGCAACAGGACGCTAAATACCGAGTAGCTGGATATTGAATCGCTGAACACCAGGTCGCTGTGTATCAGGACGCTAGATTTCAATATTCTGGATACTAGTTTACTTGAAGTCAGAACTTGTCATCAAAACTGGATAAAAAGATCTCTTGGATATTACACGTTAAAGCTTGCTGCACCCAGTTGAGGATAAAGGAGATAAACCTCTCTAAAAGGTTGTCTCGTAGTACTCAGTGTGAGGTGTAATGTCCTGCTGAGTTTACCACTTTCGAGGAGAAAGTGAAGATCCTGGGTGGGTAGAGGAGGATCCTGTGTGGGTCTAAGGAAAGTAGGCAAGCATCTGTGTGAAGGCTTGCTACTTAATCATTAAGGGTGGGTTGTAATAGATATGTCTATGTAAATCAATCAGCTTAACCAATGTTCCCTCCCGTGAGGAGGAAGAGAGGACGTAGAAGGATTACTCCACCTTCGAACCTCTATACATGCTTGTGTCTTTATCTGCTTACTGCCATGCATACACTCTCTCTAATAAGCTGCACATCTTCTACCAGACATAGTAAAAAGCTTCCGCATTCACTCTGATCAGTAACCTCTCAAAAGGTTACTGACATTAGAAAAAGCCGATAGAGGTTGAAGAAAAATGTGTGATGGTTTAGTAGGCTTATTCACCCCTCCCCCTAAGCCTACTACCAGTTGCTTTTCGGGACCAACACTTACAACCTTTCTTTCTGACTCATATATGATTTAATGAAAGAAACCTGTTTTAAAGTTTCTCCAACTTCTATATTTGCTTTTTGTGCCTGAGAGATTATGTTCTTTTGATCTTCTGCAAAGGTTTTGTTATCATCAAAAAGGGGGAAATTGTTGGAAACAGTTAAGAAGATTTTGATGAGACAAAACCTTAAGTAACTCTAAATAAGCATAACCAATCTTTGGAGAGGTTACTGCAACAGAGTTACTGCAGAAAGATAAAGATTAGAGAAAGTGTCAAATGAAGGATACTGAATAGAATGGTGGAAAGGAATCGGTAAACTAATTAGGATACTGATGACTGCAGGAAGCTACTGGAAGAGAACTTGCTGAAGCAAAAAAGTAGCAAGCCACCAGACTGGAATCTACCTGAAAGACCATACCGAATCATACTGCAGGGCAGCATGCTACAGAAGCCTCAAGCCACCTAACGGAGCAAGCCAGAGAAGGAAGCACCAGAGTGAGCACGAGGAGGAAACTACAAAGCAAGCATGAGAAGAAAGTCAAAAGTTACCGGTAGACACAAGAAGGTTACCGGTAGAGAGAAGAGAAGAGGAGCCAACCAGAAGAAGACACGTGGAAAGCGAAAAGCTAGCGTGTGTCAGAAGAAGTGTGGAGCTATTAATGATGGAAATCTACCTACCTTCAACGGGCAGATTTTCTAATCTATAAATAAGAAGAAGACTTAAGACTGAAGTGTGCGTTCGAGAGAGGCGAAGAGAGAGAGCACGCAAAAGAAAAGAGAAGAGCTCAACAGAGAAAAAGCTCATAAAAAGAATGCGCAGAAAAGAGGGGGAAGGCTACTGTAACACCCCAAATAAAATTAATCTATAATTTATTATTCATAAGAAAAATAATAATTAATTTAAGAAATTAAGTTTCGTTTCATCTTATGGGAATTTAAGTTTGAGTTGGAAAATCAATTTTTTTATTAATGGGGTTGGTCTCGATTGATAATTTTTTTTATGCGAGATCTAATTATCTGTAACTCGTACACAAAATACAATTCTCGACTCAATTCGTAATCCAAAACTCGATCCAAGGGTGGAAAAGGGTGAGTCATCACATGGATGCCAACTCACCCCTTTTTTGCGTGACACCTAGCACCCCCATCACATCTCTCTCTTATCTCTTCTTCTCTCTCCTTATCTCCATCTCTTTCACTCTTGATTTTATCTCCTCTCCCCTTTCTCTTCCCCACCGCTGCTTCTCACCATGGCCGCCACCATCACTATCTGCTTCTTCTCTTTTCTGTTATGCTCTCTTCTCACATTGAGTTTTTCCTCTACTTCCTCCTCTCAACTCCACCGTCCCTTTACCGATTGCCACCTTCTCTGGCGGATTTTCAAACTGGAAGCTAGCAACTAAGGGACCCATCTCGGATATGGGCTCGATTCACCGATCATTCACTGCGTTCGTCGGAAAAGAACGGCCGTGGAAGGCCGCTGCCTTCCTCCTTCCCCCATTCTTTCTTTCACTCTTTTCCAACAAGGTTGAGGGTTGGAATTCAACAAGGGATTTGGAGTATAGTGAAGGGTAAAACAAAATTTTAATGCTTTGATTGATTGATATAATTGTATGTGTTGCTGTTGGTTGTCGGAGGGGGAAACGAGGGAGGCACCGCCGCGACGGGCGGCGCCGTGTACGGGGTTGATTGGAGGGGACGCCGGCGTTCATCGCCGGCAGCTGCAGGGGCGGCGGCTGAGCAGGCGGGGAAGAAGTCGACGGGGAAGGGGATCTTAGATGCAGGGACTTAGTTCTGAAAAATTTATTGTACTTCAGGGACCTTTTTGCAAAGATTATAACTTAGCCTATTCATTAATTAATCCCTTATCCATTGCCTTATTGCACATTAGTCCCTGCAACTTTATTTAATTATTATTGAGTCCTAAAGATTATTTCAATTGCAGTTTGTACCTCAGATTTATAAAATTAATATTTTGACTCCAAACCTTATATTTTATGTATGAAAAAGAGCCGGAACGACACTCAAAATAATACGAAAAATAGAATAAATGACTGTTCCGGATTTGAGCAAGTCCTAACCCTAGGATCACCGACTATATTTCTTTTCGAAGGGTTTTCCGTTGATTATTTTATATATCTATAGTTAAATTAGATGTTAAGTCGAATTATTACGCTTTGTAGGATTTACGAAAGAGGGACAAGAGTAAGGGAAAACGACGAACTTCGACCGAACTTTTGATAACCAAGGTGGGGGTAAATTATGTGTTTTATTATGTGTTAAAATGTGCGCAATTAATTATGTACAAAATGTGATCAAATTGATTGTACTTATTTGTGATTGAATTGGACGTTGACGTTCAGCGTTCCTCTTCAATCAATTATGTGTGTATGCGTATGCGTGTGCAGGAGTTTCAGACGTGGCTCCGTTATGTAAAGTTCGAGGTTTCAAATATGGCCTCGTTAATGTTTATGTGGGGGAATTCCGAAGGAACTTATGTCGGAGGGGTAACTCCGATGCACCCCGGGTCAAGAGACCCGAGGAATGCAATGCCTTCGTTATGTTATATTCTTTCCCGATGTTAAATGTATAAGTGTTTGATGTATGTGCCTTTACCTCCACTGAGTGTTTCTTTCGCACACTCACCCCTATATGTTTTAAATGTTTAGGACAGGGTACGCGAACGTGGCATGCTGGTAGCCGATATTATCAAGGTTAAATGAAGATTTTAAATACAGAATTTTATATTTATAAATTCCAAACATGTTTATTTATGTAAATGTTTATTTTATCGCTCTTTTTATTGTATAACAAATTTGTTTGTAAAGAAAGGAATTACAAGAAAAACGTTTCCGCTGTATTTTCCCAAAATTTGTATTTCATAACAATGCTTCATGGAATAATATTTTACAGCTATTTTCCAGAATTTAGTTTTCTTTATTATTACTGAAAAGGTCTAATTTTAATCTAAGTAACGCCAAAGCAAGATTTTATGTTTTTAAGAAACGGGGCGTTACAGGTGGTATCAGAGCGGGTCTGTGATTCTGTAGACTCGCTAAAATATTTTATTTTCTAAAAGTCTTTGTTTAATTAAAATTTCAGGAAAGCAAAAATATATTTTTGTTTGATATAAAAATTTCATTAGCTACCAGCATTCACGTCCCTGTCTCTCCGACTCCGGTAAGCAACGCTACGATGTTTGAAGATTGTGTGATCTTGAATTTATGTGAAGATGGAAGTTTTAAGAATTTATATAAATCTCAATGTCATGTGGAATGTTATATGACTACAGATTTGTTTCGTATTGAATTTTTACATCATGTTATGAATATGAGGTTGTGAATCTTTATCTTTGCAAATAACAAAAGTATGGGCTTCTAGATAAAGAATAATACTTACGAATGAACTTTTAGTTGACGTGCTTCAATAATTTATGATCTTTTAATTGTTTTGTGTTACTATTATCAACACACTGCTTACTGGACGCCGCCACTGAGCCGCTGACTGCAGCAGCATGAGCTCGTGTGCGTAAATGGCCGTTTGCAGGAGTTGGTGTAGTATTATGGGGGGTAGATTATGCAAGGATAATGAACGAATGATATAAAAACTTCAGATTTATTGAAATGATGGAAACAAGATCGTTGTAACTGTTTTAGCATCACATAAGACAAGATAAAGCTCTCATAAAATGCGATGATCGTTAGAATAACTTAGTCACTAAGAAAGGACTTCACGAGCTTTGAGTTACAGGAAAAGAATGACACTGAAATTTATGTATAGAAAGAATCTTTAAGTTTACGTTCATAATAAATACACGTTCTGGATTAAAAATCGATCAACGTTAGTGGAACGACTTTGGAAGAAAATTTACGAATACAACCGTACTGGAGTAACCGAATATAAGACAAGTTATGATTTAAGGAAATCAAGAAATATTTTGTAATATAATTAAGGAGAGATAACTATATAATTTATGGTTAGATACATGTTAGCATCGTTAGAGAAAATAAGTTTCATAAAATTTCGAGGACGAAATTTATTTTAAGGAAGGGAGGATGTAACACCCCAAATAAAATTAATCTATAATTTATTATTCATAAGAAAAATAATAATTAATTTAAGAAATTAAGTTTCGTTTCATCTTATGGGAATTTAAGTTTGAGTTGGAAAATCAATTTTTTTATTAATGGGGTTGGTCTCGATTGATAATTTTTTTTATGCGAGATCTAATTATCTGTAACTCGTACACAAAATACAATTCTCGACTCAATTCGTAATCCAAAACTCGATCCAAGGGTGGAAAAGGGTGAGTCATCACATGGATGCCAACTCACCCCTTCTTTGCGTGACACCTAGCACCCCCATCACATCTCTCTCTTATCTCTTCTTCTCTCTCCTTATCTCCATCTCTTTCACTCTTGATTTTATCTCCTCTCCCCTTTCTCTTCCCCACCGCTGCTTCTCACCATGGCCGCCACCATCACTATCTGCTTCTTCTCTTTTCTGTTATGCTCTCTTCTCACATTGAGTTTTTCCTCTACTTCCTCCTCTCAACTCCACCGTCCCTTTACCGATTGCCACCTTCTCTGGCGGATTTTCAAACTGGAAGCTAGCAACTAAGGGACCCATCTCGGATATGGGCTCGATTCACCGATCATTCACTGCGTTCGTCGGAAAAGAACGGCCGTGGAAGGCCGCTGCCTTCCTCCTTCCCCCATTCTTTCTTTCACTCTTTTCCAACAAGGTTGAGGGTTGGAATTCAACAAGGGATTTGGAGTATAGTGAAGGGTAAAACAAAATTTTAATGCTTTGATTGATTGATATAATTGTATGTGTTGCTGTTGGTTGTCGGAGGGGGAAACGAGGGAGGCACCGCCGCGACGGGCGGCGCCGTGTACGGGGTTGATTGGAGGGGACGCCGGCGTTCATCGCCGGCAGCTGCAGGGGCGGCGGCTGAGCAGGCGGGGAAGAAGTCGACGGGGAAGGGGATCTTAGATGCAGGGACTTAGTTCTGAAAAATTTATTGTACTTCAGGGACCTTTTTGCAAAGATTATAACTTAGCCTATTCATTAATTAATCCCTTATCCATTGCCTTATTGCACATTAGTCCCTGCAACTTTATTTAATTATTATTGAGTCCTAAAGATTATTTCAATTGCAGTTTGTACCTCAGATTTATAAAATTAATATTTTGACTCCAAACCTTATATTTTATGTATGAAAAAGAGCCGGAACGACACTCAAAATAATACGAAAAATAGAATAAATGACTGTTCCGGATTTGAGCAAGTCCTAACCCTAGGATCACCGACTATATTTCTTTTCGAAGGGTTTTCCGTTGATTATTTTATATATCTATAGTTAAATTAGATGTTAAGTCGAATTATTACGCTTTGTAGGATTTACGAAAGAGGGACAAGAGTAAGGGAAAACGACGAACTTCGACCGAACTTTTGATAACCAAGGTGGGGGTAAATTATGTGTTTTATTATGTGTTAAAATGTGCGCAATTAATTATGTACAAAATGTGATCAAATTGATTGTACTTATTTGTGATTGAATTGGACGTTGACGTTCAGCGTTCCTCTTCAATCAATTATGTGTGTATGCGTATGCGTGTGCAGGAGTTTCAGACGTGGCTCCGTTATGTAAAGTTCGAGGTTTCAAATATGGCCTCGTTAATGTTTATGTGGGGGAATTCCGAAGGAACTTATGTCGGAGGGGTAACTCCGATGCACCCCGGGTCAAGAGACCCGAGGAATGCAATGCCTTCGTTATGTTATATTCTTTCCCGATGTTAAATGTATAAGTGTTTGATGTATGTGCCTTTACCTCCACTGAGTGTTTCTTTCGCACACTCACCCCTATATGTTTTAAATGTTTAGGACAGGGTACGCGAACGTGGCATGCTGGTAGCCGATATTATCAAGGTTAAATGAAGATTTTAAATACAGAATTTTATATTTATAAATTCCAAACATGTTTATTTATGTAAATGTTTATTTTATCGCTCTTTTTATTGTATAACAAATTTGTTTGTAAAGAAAGGAATTACAAGAAAAACGTTTCCGCTGTATTTTCCCAAAATTTGTATTTCATAACAATGCTTCATGGAATAATATTTTACAGCTATTTTCCAGAATTTAGTTTTCTTTATTATTACTGAAAAGGTCTAATTTTAATCTAAGTAACGCCAAAGCAAGATTTTATGTTTTTAAGAAACGGGGCGTTACAGCTACACAAAAGAAAAGAGAGCAAAATGGGGAGCAAAAGAAGAAGAGAGAAAAGAGAAGCTCAAACATCCCACACCCCAAAAACGCATAATCAGTCTCACAGTCGAGGCAGCAAGCTACAGCAGTTCAACCTGCAATCGAAGTTTAAGCTTGCTGCCACCGGTTGAAGAAGGAGAAGACAAACCTTTTTAAACGCTATCTTGGAGTGCTTAGTGCGAGGAGCGAGTCCTGCTAAACTTTCCACTTTCTGAAGAAGAAAGTGAGGACCCTGGGTGGGTAGAATAAGATCCTGTGTGAGTCAGATAGAAGAGTAGGCAAGCAGTTGTGTGTAGGCTTGCTACTTACTTGTTAAGTGAGGGTTGTAATAAATAGGGCTATGTAAATCAACTAGCTTAACAAATGTTCCCTCTTGAGAAGAGGCATAGAGGATGTAGAAGGATTACTCCACCTTCGAACCTCTGTATATCCATGCGTTTATATGTGCTTACTGCTTTACTTGCATATTTTATGTTAAACAGCACATCTTTTATACTCGACATATAAAAGGAGAGAAAAGCTTTTGCAACCACTCTGATCAGTAACCTACCAAAAGGTTACTGATACTGAAACCAAGTCGATAGAAGTTAAGAAAAGTTTGAAATAGG
Source organism: Scutellaria baicalensis (assembly GCA_005771605.1). Taxonomy (NCBI): domain Eukaryota; kingdom Viridiplantae; phylum Streptophyta; class Magnoliopsida; order Lamiales; family Lamiaceae; genus Scutellaria; species Scutellaria baicalensis. The sequence continues at coordinate 11,935,821 of CM016729.1, forward strand.
AGAAGACTTATTCACCCCCCCTAAGCCTACTAACACCATATTTGGGATCAACATATTATTCAAACAATAATTTCAATAATAAATATTAGACAAAAACTTATATGAGTTGGACACACAAATTTGGATCCATACATCAGGGTTGACCTGGTCGAACGCCAAAAAAAGCACTCTCGCTCGCGTTTCACGCGCCCGCACGCGTCTGATACTCGCGCTCAAGCCCATCCAAACTCGCAATAGATATACATTTATGTATAGTTAGACCTACCTTTGTGTTATATTAGACCTATCTTATGTGGTAGGTTTAACATAACACAAATGTATGTCTATCTATACTTAAAGGTATGTCTAATACAACGTAATGGTACATGTGCCAAACCTAAGGTTTTTTTTTTTTAATGTTTAAGGTATGAAATTTGGGTAGAATGGTAGGTTTAACATAACGTAAAGATACGTCTAACATAAGCGCAAAAAAAGAAAATATATGAAATATGGGTAGATAGGTAGGTTTAACATAATGTGAATGTATGTCTAACATAATGTAAATGTAGTTCTAACATAACCTATTGATAGGTGCAAAAATTAAAAAAACTATGCGCGAAAAAAAAAAAAGCGAAACAGAAGCGGGTCTTTTGACCCGGATCCGACCCGGGTGCATTGTTTAGGGATAATTTGATATCATATTTAATATCAATATAATTAATAGATAAGTGTAACACTATTAAAGATGTGTGTGTATACATGTATGTATATGTATAATATGTATTTAGTGTGAAATTATATGTCATTCTAAGTATTTTGTAAATTAATATTTGTAAGTATCCCGTTAACAATTTTTTTTTCATTTTTTACTATTTAATCCTTTTGATTTAATAATATAAATATTGTATTAGTTTATTCTCATTTTACCGATCTTAATTAAATTAATTTGAATTGAATAATGTTTTAAATACCAACAATATATATCCAAACAATAATTTCAATAATAAATATTAATTTGCATGGGTATAATTGATATCATATTTAATATAGATTAATAAATAAATATAACATTATTTAAAATGTGTGTATATATAATATGTCTGTATGTCATCCTAAATATTTTTTAAATTATAAATATCTCATAATCAAATAAAATTTTTGTGTTTTATTTAATTTACACTTAGGACTTCGTATATTTTTATATGAGAGTGTACGTTTTGAATTTAGATGGCTCAACTGATTATTTAAATTATATGTTTTGTTTCTAATTAGTATATTGTCATCAGCATGATCACTACTACTACATTTCGATTTTGTGTTGAGCTTAAATTGTAATGATCAATGTCGTGCTATATCAATTAATTTATGTGATACTTACAATGGAATAGTTATTTGTCATCTTCGATGTTAAGCGATATTAATTTTTTTCTAATTCAACTTATTTTAAAATAAAAGATTGAAAATATATAATTGATAGTGCATCAAGTTCCTACATAAAATTTCTAATTTAATTGTGTATTGTTTCTATATATACATACTCACAAACACACGTATTTAATTTAAGTAATTGAATTTGATTTTAAATTCATATATTTTTTTAGTTTTTTTAGTATATTTAATTTAAGTGACTGACGATATTTGTTTGTAGCACATATGATAAAAAAAATGTTTCAACTAGAAATGTTGTGTATAAGTTTTTTTTTAATAAAACTTACAAACTTGCAGGTCAAATTTCCAATTTTCATTTGAAGATCATGATTTATACTTTTGTTTTTAATATGAATCATAGATTTGTGAATTAGATGTGTATAATATAGATATATTGTTATGAATTGAATTATCTTAAGCAAATTTACATTCTCTTAGTTATTAAATATTATGTCTTCTATGTACTAAAATTACTTATACTATATTATCAAATAACTAATATTTAAAACATTATAATATCACATACCACGCATAGCGCGGGTGTCAGTACTAGTTTAAAGTTAAAATTGTAAAAGAACAACATTGAAATTTAAACATATTATAAAATAAAATAAAAACCAAGAAATTAATCGGCAGTACTGTGTGTTATTGGTTGGTTATTTGCAAAACATATAACTAATTTCATATCAGTGATTACTACACTTAAAAAAACAATTCGGCTTCATTTGATAGAGTGATTTGAAATTTAGGATTTGAAATGAGTAGATTTCAAATCCTCTCAAGTTGGAGTGGATTTAAAATCCACTAAAATGACTCCAAAATTAGTTCAAAATGAAAATCATGAATTTCAAATCCACATGCATCCAAACAATACCGATGGATTTACTACCATAGATTTCAAATCTCTTTTCAAATCCACCTATCCAAATGCACCCTTAATTTATTATAAGACACGCATTTCTTGGTGTCTAATTTACTTTTCTTCATGTAAATTGAAACTCTTGCACCTATGATTAAACTAGTAAATTAATTTTCTTCTTGTTGGATAAGTACAGTACATCCCATGCTGGTTATTAATTAAAAGAATGGGGAATAAAAATTTGAGGGGAAATTTGACATGTGGTTCTCCAAATCCACGTGTAATCCTCAAATGCTGCCACGTTTAATGTAATAATTTAAATATTAGCAACACCCATTCCTTTTAATATCTATAAATTGGCAATGATACCACACTTTTCCAAACAACAAAAGTATTATTGCAAAAATGGATAGAACAGTTGGAAGGAAAATGGGAGGGCCATTGTTGTTGGCCAATTTTATTATGTATTGTATTGTTTTGGGTTTTGCAAGTTGGTGCCTTAATAGGTATATCAATGCTCAAACTGCTCATCCAAGTAAGTTCATCATCACTATTTTTTCTTTACCTTTTCAACTATTATAATTTTTTTTTTCTTTTTGGGTTTTATGTTAATTTTGTGTTTTGATTTTGCGTCCCATTTATCTGTGTGTGTGTGGAGGTAATGATTATTTTAATTAATGAAGAATTGTGTAGAAGATCTCCACTTAAAGAATTGCAGATGTGTTCATTCGTATGAATGTAGAGAAATTGACTGAGGTTAATAAACAATTGAATGTTTGATTAAAACAATAATAGTATTGAGTTTTCTAATAATTAGCCTGTTTAAAAATGTAACTTAAAAAATAGTGGAATGGAGCCTTTTAAGTGAGTTACTAATCCTTCGTCTACTTTTTTCAATCCTCCATTTCATATTCGTATTATCATAGCTGCCACACGTCAAATTTAAAAGATAGACATTATTAATTTACACATAACATATATGAAAATAATGGAATAATGGAATATAAGACGAGACAATGTAGTTGGATTTTTGTACATTGAGCAAGATAAACTTTGAGTAAGTGTATGTATTTCGTTTATTTTGCATCAAAAATGCTACATTTAATTAAATTTTAATTTATCCTTTAAAAAAAATGAATTATAAATACAGGTATGGGAGGAAACGCGGCAACAGGTCACTTTCTAGCATTCGCCATTCTCGCATCCATCCTCGGAATAGTCTCAAAGCTCGCCGGCAGCAACCACCTGAGATCTTGGCGGAACGACAGCCTCGCCGCCGCCTGCTCGTCTTCCCTCCACGCCTGGGCCGTCACCGCTCTCGCTTTCGGGTCATTTCTCATTCCAAATATACACAACATTTTCCTGTACCTAACATGCAGACAAGGTGTTTGATAAATTGTCTGACTGCAGATTGGCGTGCAAGGAGATCAGCATCGGAGGGTGGAGAGGATGGCGGCTGAGAGTGGTGGAGGCCTTCGTTATAATCTTGGCCTTCACGCAGCTCATCTACGTGCTTCTGCTTCATGCCGGCTTTTGCAGCGACGGCTATGGGCCGGAATATGGGGACACGGGGTACCCAGTTGGGGTCCCTGCGGCGGAGCCCGTGCGGAAAGGCGGCGGCGCGCCCACCGGCGGAATGATCTGATTCGGTATTGCACAGATGGAGTTCCGAGTCGATGTTTTGTTTTCTAACTAGTTGTGTTCAGTAATGAGTTGTAGCATCTTCGAGTGTAATTTTCTAATTTTAAACTTGCTGTCAGTTTCAAGTTTCCACGTTAAATAATGTTTGTTTGACCAAGATTAAAAGATTACAGAAGATATGAAAAAGTAAAGGGTTGATCTATGAAATATGGCAAATTCCACCTTCATGGTGTTACGCTCTAGGATGATTGCTCATCATCTAGGATGATGACTAAGTGTGGTTTGACCCTCATCCTGCAGGAGCGCAGTAGCAACAAGTATAAGGAATAGTCGGGCCAGTGGAGGAGCTACAAGTCCAAGAAAAGAAGATGGGGAGCTCATGTAGCCTTGTAGTGCAGTAAGGACTGTATATTCTTATAGGCCTTGTTAAAGCTCCTACAATTCCGGCGTCTTCTTCCGACATAAGAAACTCTTCCAACAATTCCGAGCCCAATCTTTCCAAAACAGCACGTACAGTACTTTTGTGCTTTCGAGCCAAAGTTCTGTACTTTTGTGTTTTCTAGATTATGATGGTAATATCGCTACATGCAGGAAGAAATTGACATATGCACACTTATCTTCATCCTAGATAATGAGGATAATACCCCTATATAGGTGAATTAGCCACGAAATATGGTTATTTTTTTATCTTACAATATAATTTTTTATCCAATTGCAATCCTAAGTAATCTCAACTTTTGTTGACATAACTGTGTGAGTGAGCAAGTGATAGTAACACGTCAAGAATTTATCAGTTTTAAATCACAAGAAATGCACGTACCCGAAACAGTGAAAGTCTAACTTTAGGAGCATTGACGGAGTTCTAACTTTAGGAGCATTGACGGAGCCACTCATGGGCCAAGGGGGGCATTGGGTCCCCCTTAGTTTTTCAAAATTTCTAGGGGTGAAGTTGTGATTTCATATATAGTAAGAATCAATTACAAAGAAACTTTATCTCTACCACTTCCTCAAATTAATATAATAAATATATCAACATAATAATATAAAAAATCAATAAATATACTAAAATATAGATTAAATTTCTTGTTGGAAAATAAACCTAATTAGATTACAATTAAAATTCTAACAGGATACATATCTTGTAAGTCACGATCCCTCCGTACAAAAAATATACACACCCATTTTGAGATTTGACAGATAAGTTCTTAGAAAAGAAATTGTGCTTTCTTGATTTTTTTTAGGGTAAATTTTATTTTTGGTCCTGTAAGTATGTCTCTTTCCATTTTCTGATAACCAAGTATTCGTTTTCCAATTTTAGTCCTGTATGTTTTAATTTTTCCAATTTTTGTCCAATTTTGGTCGGAAATTTCAAATTCGCTGACGTGGCAGCCGGAATTATGACGTGACACTCAACTTGAAAACCCCTAATCTATGGAGGGAAAATTGAGTTGAGGTGATGACACCACTCATTGCCAAATAAGCAAAAAAATAAAAAAAATCAATAAAAAATAAAAAAATCTAATACCAATCCAATGGTTGAGATTTTTAAGGGAATTCAATCCAATGGGTAAACATGAAAAACTATCTACCAAGATTAAAAACCAGTAATTCATCTTCCACTAAAACCCAAATTGAAAAAACCCTAAATCCTTTCTTCCTCTAAAAAACATTCACGAAATTGTGCCAAAGAATATTGAGGCAAACACCCACCTAAAATCCTTTCTACCCATAAAATGTCAGTCTCGTATGGATCTGCCCTTGCATTTCTTATGTGTAATTGTGGCAAAGAAGCTGAACTTCGCATATCCAAGACACCTGAAAATCCAGGTAGAAGGTTTTATGGTTGTGAAGATTGGTAGGTAAGTCATGTTTGATTTCATGTTTGTTTCGTGAAGAAGATTTTTGCTGCATTTGGAGTGAAATATATATTTTTGGTAAAATATTTGTTTCTTGGTTGCAGGATCCAAACATGGGTTGTAAGTACTTTCGCTGGGTTGATCCACCTGTAAATACTACCGTAGTTCATATGATTGCGAAATTGCAGAAAAGGAATGTGTTGGTCCCAAGTAGCAGTAGGTTTAGAGGGGGTGAATAAACCTACTTAAATCCTTTCGAAATCTTTTTACCCCGAAAACGTGTAAGACCGAGAGTGAGCTTTCAGCTTCACAGCTTGCTTCACTGAAGCAGCTCGCTTGATCTTGTAGAGTTTAAATGCAGGTGAAAAACCTTAAAGCAATATGTTCAAAAGCAGTTTGAATGCAATATGACAGATCTTAGAAATGCAACAGTTTATATATGCAAAGGGTAAGCAGTTTAAAACAGACAAACGATATAGAGTGGTTTGAGGGTGGAGTAATCCCTAGACGTCCACTTTACTCCTACACAAGAAGAAACTTCGTTAAACTTGTTTGGTTTACACAGCCTAGCTATTACAAACAATTTAACAAAGGATAGACAACTTTCACACAGGTTGCTGCTCTATCTTGACCAAGATCCACACAGGATCGCACTAGCCACACAGGACTCTTACTCTTTCTTCAAGAGCGAAAACACTAGCAGATTCTTAACCCTCCACTAGGTACTCCTATATAATCTAAGATAAAAGATATAAGTTTTCTTCAACGATTCTGCAGCCAGCTTCTCTGGATGTAAGCTTAACGAGCTTGCTTCTGAGCTTGCGGCACTTAGATTGGGTGACTGAAGTTTATGGCTTTGAATGTGGATGTACGTATTTGGAAATTCAGGTCTTCAGTTTTGCAAGCCTTGGTTTAGTTCTCACTCAATCTCCTTTTATAGTGCTTAGAAATCTGCCCGTTGAAGTGTGGCAGTTCCAGCATTTAATGCGGTGATCTTCTCGCTATAAAGTTGATCTTCATAGTACACACATTTAATACGCCACAGAGCAGGTATGTCTTCCGTCAAGTGGCTTGTTAAAATCCGATTGGTCCTCGTGAGAATGTCTCTAGTGGTAACAAAGTATGCTCCTCGATCAGGTGACTTCTTCTCAACCTTAGCCACTTTAATTCCTTTTGCTGGAAGCGACCTTGTTGGGCGACTAGCTTACTTCTCGTGGTTGCTCTTACTTCATCAAAATCTTTGCTTCTTGTTGAAGCGATCTTGCTTCTTTGAAGTCCTTCCTTATTTTCAGAGTGACCTTGCTTCTTCGAAGTCCTTGCTATAGCGAACTTCCTACTTACTGTAGTGATCTTTTGTACTTAAAAAAGATTACAATTAATACTTAAGTACAAGGTTACTTTCTTATAGAAGCAAGCTTTTACTAAAGTGTTTGTCTCATCAAAACTACTATAGATCCTTACAGAATGTGAAGTTGGAAGATGAAGTCCAAGTTCTACAAAAACTGACTGATAGGTTGAAATGACTAATAAGTTTGTCATGAATGTTCTTTCTCATAGTTTATTTATTAAGTTAGGATGGTACTTTAAATGGTTTTAAAATTGAGTTTACATTGAGTTTAAGGTGTATCTCTGTTCACTTAGTTAATGCTTTTCATATGTAAGTTTTTAATGTGTTGTATTTATGTTTAACCTGGTGGTTTAATTAGTGTGTAATGTAATTTTTTATGGACTTCTGCAATGGTTTATTAAGCACCTCAAAGATTTAGTCCACTTTAGATATGGTATTTTCAGTGTTTTTTCACTAATATAAACAAATGATTAATGAGGATGCTCTGCAATCAAACTCAAGGTTTGAGAAAGGAATAAGGATGCTCTGTAATTTTAAGTGTTTTTTACTAATATAAACAGATGACTATGATATGGTTTAGGTATGCTTGTGAAGACATGATTACACTTAACTCAAGGTTGAGAAAGGAATGCACTGAATTCTACTATTTTCAGACACTTTATTTCTCCACATAAACATTATTGCAAAAAACAAATAAATGAATACATTAAGAAAAATATATAATAAAGATAAGCCCCAATCACAGATCTTATATTAGCAATATCCTTCAAGAGTTTATACCAATGGAATATGAAAATGACAAAAATTAGAATAAGCTCAGTTATAGCACAAGTGCTATATGTAATTAAATTGTATACGGAGGAGCACAATTTCCTTACAAATCATCAAAATAAGGTGACCAAGGCTTCAAAAATATAAGTGTACTAACACCACAAAACACATTATAACTAATCATTCTATTTAGTACTTAGCATATATTGGATTCACATATTATTCTTTTCATTCTCTTTTTCTTTCTCTTTTCCTTTTCCTTTTCCTTTTCCTTTCCCTTTAGTCTTGTCTGCATATTTCAGTCGATTGAGTTGTGCATTGAGGCTTGACATTGTCACAAATTTCTTGGCATCTGCTGAACCTGGAACTCCAATGTTAACCTTGGATGATTGACATTCTTTGAGTTGTTGGTACATGGTTTGTGCTGGTTTTGTGTTTGTCTGTGTGAGCTTTCCACTTGAAATACTAGTGTAGCTTTAATGCACCATGATGGCCTTGTAATTTTGGATTCCCTAGCTTCTGCCTTTTTTTATTTTATTGTTAACCTGTTTCTATTTTATAATAATGAACTCACATCAGTGCAAAGTTTAGTTAATGATTAAAAATAAAATGACAACTCAATTTAAAAGCTAATTGTTAAGTACCTCAACATTCTGCTGCACAATAATCACATGGACCTCAGGTTGCTCTTCTGCTTGCCTCTCAACTTCTTCCATTTGTGTAGCACTCTTCATAACTTGCTCTCTATTGCATTTCCTCTTGTTATGTCCCTTACCACCACATTTGCCACAATGAACTGTTTTTTGTTGTCTTTTTAGTTTCTCCGTTGTTCCAATAACCTTAGTCTTTCCTTTATAATTTTTTTTGGACTTGAGAAGCTCATCAGGCTCCCTTCTCCTTGTTTTTTTTTTTAATGGTGTTCCAACTTGTCTTCCAAAGTATGGAGGTAATAGTGGCACTAACCCAGTGTCTCTCCACTCATTTCTTCCATTGATGGGCATAATTACAGGTGCATATACAGCTTTATATGTCTCTGATAAGTTGCAAAAATGTCACACTTTAAGGTCATATTTTCCAATGAGAAGGATTTAATTGATGCAATGGACCATTTGGAATGATTTTTGAAGATGTTGATTAGGAACCTCAAGAAAATGGACAGAAGAGCGAATTCTCCATAAGGCGTGGTGACGCCTTAACTATTGGTAGAAATCCTGAAGTGAAGAAAAGACACAGAAGCAAGCTCCTCTACTAAGGCGTGGGCACGCCTAAGGACCTGGACGGAAAAACTTAACTTCCGCCCAAATCTCACCTCTCACATTCAAATCTGACTTCCTCCTATATTTTAGGAACTCATTATCCCCATGAACTTATTTTTTAGACACCCTTTTTGTATTTTAATGAATTATCTTTGGCAATTTTTTTTTTGGTCAGTTTTGGAGAGAATCACTGGAAGAAAAACAAAAACTCCCAGGGAGAATTCTCTTTGTTTATCTACGTATTATTATGGATTGCTAAATTGCTCATCTAGCCGGATAATTGGAGGCATGGTTCAATGCAATATGTGAGATCTAACTAGTTTTTCTACTCTTTTATTTTTCCATAATTTGTATAATCTCTGTGCTCGATTATATTGTTTGGTGGATTGTTTAACTTGATCACTTAATCAATTTGTGAAAATGATATGTGCCAATTGGATCGTTAAATTTGTAATTGTTTAATTGTTTCTAATATTTGTGGCAAGTAGCATAATTGATCGCACCCCACTTTCGATTATTGTTGTAGGGGATATGCAACCTAGTCAAAATGAACCTACATGTGTGTTTGTTGGCTAGAATTGAGTCTTTCTAGGTTGAATGCAGTCGGTAAATTAAATCCTTGCATAATTGATACCATCTCTAATTATTTGGCTAGGGAAATAATTAGAGATGGTATCCTAATTATCGACTAATTATGGAAAGATTAGGTTGTTAGGTGGTACCAACAACTATAACCAATTTGGTGTTAAAGTGAAAGAGTCATCCTTGCATATTAGAGCATATGAGTTGAAATCTGTTTTACCGGTCTCTTTGGATACAATCCTACTTACCACTATCGCAAGTAGTATTTTAGTAGGTTTTATTATTTGTTGGTTTCGACACCCACCAGTCTCCATGGTATAACATTTGTTAGTGTATAAGTCAACTTCAAGACCCTCATTCATTATGGCAGTCACAACATGTTTGCAAGGGATTCCAGTCAAATTCCACTTCTTGCATCCACAACTTCTTTCTTTTAAATCCACACTAAATTGGTAGCCATCATAGTAACTAATTTGGTAGTGGAAGTTATCTGCTTTGATTGGAATGCAATCTCCAACCTTCTTAAAGTTGCAGTTAAGTACTTCTTTAATTCTTGGACACAAGTAGGTATACCAATTTTTAGCTGCTCTGTCTCTATTCTCTTGCATCCTTGTCATCAACAATTCCATGATAGACTCCAACATGTTCACAATAGGCTTCTCCCTAGCCTCAAGAATCATACTATCAAATGACTCGCATGCATTATTTAGAATAATGTCACACCGAATCAACTCTCTAAAATAATATCTACTCCATTATTAGGGGTTAAACCATTCAACCGCCTTCACATCTATTCCCTCATCTCTTCCATTGCCCTTTTAAATTCATTCTCGGTTGTTGCCCTTGCAGCTCTCCCCAAAGCGTTCTTAAATGACATAACTCTAAAACCAGCATTTTTAAAATTTGAGTGCAAGTGTTTGACACAATACCTATACTCGGCATTAAGTAAAACTTCATCGAAGGCTTGAATGAGACCTTTTTGTTTGTCGGAGATAAAAGTCCACTCATAGTCATTTACTACCATAAAATCAGAGTTCAACCACTGCATATGCTACTGGGTAAACATTGTTGCTTGAATCTATACCCACTGCGCTGAGAAGAACCCATTCATGAGGCCCATTCAAGTGACACCCATCTACCCCAATCACAGGCCTACAACCAGCTGCAAAACCTAATTTTGAAGCATGCAAACGAAGATAGAATCTGTCAAATTTGTTCTTCCCATTCGAATCATCCACACCAATGATTACAGTACTACCAGGATTAGTTCTTTTTATCTCATCAACATAATTCCAAAGCCATGCATATTGTTCATCAATATTACCCTCAATTTGTTGTAGAGTTTTTTCCTTACACCTATAAGCTTGTTGTTTTGAGATACTACAACTTAGTTGTTGGTCCCAAGTATCAGTAGGTTTAGAGGAGGTGAATAAACCTACTCAAATCTTTTCAAATCTTTTTACTCTATAACGGGTAAGTTCAAGAGTGAGCTTCCAGCTTCACAACATGCTTTACTGAAGCTGCTTGTTTGAACTAGTAGAGTTCAATACAATAACCTTTTGGGAGATTACTCTGGAGTCTTGAGAGTTGTGCAGCGGATAATCTTTCTTGTGCTGAAAACACATGTATGGAAGATATGCTTTAGATTTAGATATACACTAAAGTAGATAAGCATGAAGCAAACACATAGATATATAGAGGTTCGAAGGTGGAGTAATCTTTCTACATCCTCTCTGCCTCTTCTCAAGAGGGAACTTTGTTAATCTTGTTGAATTACACAGCCATAGCTATTACAACATAGACTTAACAAATGAGTAGCAAACTTTTACATAGATATTTGCCTACTCCTCCAACTGACCCACACATGATTCTAACCGACCCACACAAGATCCTTACTTTCTTCTTCAGAAAGTGAAAAGGTTAGTAGCAGGAACCTAATCCTAGCACTAAGCACTCCAAAGACAATCCTTAAAAGATTTATCTTTTTCTTCAATTGGGTGCAGCAAGACTTGACTTCTTTTGCAGGTTGTGTTGTAGCTTGCTGCAGTACTGAATGACTGAACAATCTTGTTCAGAGTGTTTGAGCTTCCTTCTCTTCCATACTCTATCTTTTCTTCTTCTCATTCTCTGCTCTCTATACACTCTGCTCTATCTTCGTTGCTTTGTTCAAGCTCTCTTCTTTCTACTCTCTTTCTTCAATCTTCAGTCTCTTCCATTTATAAATTAGGAATTCTGCCCGTTGAAGTGTGGCAGGTTCCCAACATTTAATGCGCTGATCTTCACAGTACTTTTTCTGATCCTCATAGTACAGTTGCATTTAATGTGCCCGCTCCTCTTTGATATGCATCAGCTTTGTACTTTACATGCGTCTTCTTTTGGTTGACTCCAATCCCTTTCTTTCTACTGGTAACTTTTAGCTTCCTCCTCGTACTTGCTTTATCAAGTGACTGAAGCTTCTATAGCTTGCTGTTTTGTAGTATGCTTGATGTGGTCTCTTATAGGTAGCTTCCTTAAGTAAGCAGCGTCCTTATAGTTTACCAGCCTTCTTCATTATTCTCGGCAGTGTCCTTTCTTTGAAGCATTCACTGAAGCATCTTGCTGTAATAACCTTCCTGCAGTAACCTTATAAGATAGAGATAAATTATGCAGATTACTTGAAGGTTACTTTTCTAAGGTTTTTGTCTCATTAAAACATACTCATATTTCCTAACACTAGTTCACGGATCACAGACTTCCTAAACCCCTTAACATTCCTCATAGGATCACTCACAAACTCATGTAGATACTTCTTAGCTAGCCAAGTAGACTTAATGTTTTCAGCTTAAATTGTCTATCACAAGTATGCTTAAAGTTGTATGTTCTTATTTGAAATGTCTCTTCATTGTCAAGCTTCAAGGCATGTAACTTCCAGTCACAACTCTCCACAGAACACTTAGCATATACCCTAATCATGTCATTCTTAATGGTTTTTATATTTTTCCTAGATTTAACGGCATGTGACTGTATAGCATCTCTCAATTCTGTTTTTGTGCTAAAGAGTTTTCCAACTTTACAAATTGGATTGAATCCCTCATTTGGATTAAACTTGGGATATGTATTTTTATCTTCAGCATCAGATTCCAACCCACTCACTAAGTCTTCATCACTAAAAATAACATTTCCCATGGTCAGAGTCTCCCTCCTCCATCTTTTCATCCTCACCTTCATCTTGTTCTTTTTTCTCATCACTCCATCCTATCCATTCAAAAGTTAATTCAATATTTTCATCAAATTTTCTATCATCATCATCACTTGAAGATGACGTGTTATATATACTATCAATATACTCATAACTAATTTCAAAGGAATCCTCATGGTTCCAACTCTCCGCATTTTTTCCACTCTCACAATCATTTTTTAAGTCTGCATCCCCTTTCCCTGTTTCCACCGTGTGTTTTTCTCCTTCACCCTGCACAAAAGTTTTTGTTGGTCCCAAGTGGTTATAGAGGTTCAGAGGGGGGGGGGTGAATGAACCTCTTCTCTTCTCATTTTCTCTCTTTTGCTGCAACCTGATGTAAGTTATCGCTGCTTGCAGCAAATTGGCAATTAAGTGTTCTGCTTGCAGCAAACTAGTTACGGTAGCCTAACCACTTTCAGAGTTTACGCACAGCGGAATTGTAAGTTGAAAGAGAGTTCAGCAGATATACTAAGTCTTTTAACTAATAAGTTAACAGACTAGTTTTCATATAAGCACATTAAAGCGATAATGATGCATGCAGCAAGAGTGTAAAGATGAATGTTGTAAGCAGTAAAAGGAAACACGAGACCTATAGAGGTTCAAAGGTGGTGTAAGCCTTCTACATACGTCATCTCTTCTCTTTCACAACGAGGATATCCACTAGAGCTTTTAGATTTACAGAAAATTTCCTACTAAACACAACTCTAAGGACTAAAACAAGCCTACTAAAGTTCTTACTCCCTTCTCAGGTTTCAGCAACTAGACAGGATCCACACAGGATGTTTCCTTCTCTAGGATCAAAAGACACAACAAGGAATTTGTTCCTATCAACTGTGGACACCAAAAATTAAAACAACATGCACACAGTATATAAAAGTTTAAAAAGATTTCTTCAACTGTGGTGAAACAAAAACACTCTAACATATCTTCTATGGTAGAATGCTTTGCTTCGGGTTGAGTGAGGGACTGAAAATGTTGGATATTTCTTTAAGCTTGATGATCGCTGTAAGCTGGAGATTCAGTGCGCGATTCTTAAAATTTCAGTCCTCTACTTCATTCACCCTCACTCCTTCCTTTTATAGTTGTTGGAATGCGCCAGTTGAAGGGTACACATTCCACGCGTCTTCATATAAGCTCATCTCTTCTTCTGCTGCATCCTGATCGTTGATCCATTCATGTTCAAGCATATTCTTCTTTGATTCGATCTGGATGGTTAACATTCCTCTTCCTTGATCCTCTTGATCTTCAAGGTACACTCAATTTAATGCGCTCTTGAAAAAGGTGGAGACAACTTCCTCTTTAAGCTCCAGCGCCATTAATTGCGGTTGTCCTTATATTGCAGGTTGCAGGCAGTTGCTCAGGCTAGGTGGCAGCTCTTAATTTGCTCGTTGTCCTTGTATTTGTCCTTTATGCTTCGGCCTGTCGAGCACTACACCTTCAACTGAAGTTGATGTTTTCTCGTATCAGCAGAGAGCATGCAGCGGATGTTGAGTTCTTCGAAGTTGATTCCGTTTGTCATGTCTCACTTCAGTTGCTGCAACTTATTCTTGGTTGCTGCATCCAGTAGTTGCAGTTTCCAGCATGCAGCATGCAGCAAAACAATTCACCTTTGGCTCTTCCAAGTGTAGCTCGCTGTACGCAGACTTCTTTCTTTCCATGTTCCGTACAGCTTGCAGCTCTAAGCTTCAGGGGAAGACTTCAAGGAAGACTTTTACTACTTATTAAAAACGAAGTACAAAATGGTAAAATACAAACACTAAAGTACAATAAGGTTACAACGGGTTTTGTCTCATCAAAATACAACAAGACTTCTTCTTACAATTTCCCCCCTTTTGATGATGACAAAACCTTTATAAAAGTTGTTGTAATGTACTAAAGTTTTCCCTTAGTTAAAAATAAATATGAGACTTCTATTTTTGCTCATTTTAAGTTTTTCCTTTTTTTTTTTTGATTTTCTTGGAGACTTCTGTTTTTGCTCCTTTTTCTGTTTTTTTTTTTTTTTGATTTTCTTGGAGACTTTTGTTTTTGCTCCTTTTCTATTTTTCCTTTTTTTTTTTTGTATTTTCTTGGAGACCTCTGTTTTTACTCCTTTTCTGTTTTTCCCTTTTTGTTTTTTTTGATTTTCTTGATCCCGTTGTATCAATGCTGAATCTAAAATACATCAAAAAGAGAACAAAGGAATTGTGTTCTGAAGAAATCAAAAACTTATTAGAAATATAAAATATAGTGCAGAAATTTAAAGATAAATAAAGGGGTGGAGTCTGCTGCATTAGTCTGTGAATTCCAGTCTTCTCGAAGTTGCAGCAACCTCTTCCTCTTCCTCTTCAGGTTTCAATGGCTTCTTCCACCAATTCAATATCGACTCTTGGTAGGTCTTCTCGAACTGCACCTTCATCCTGGGATCATCAATCCATCACAGCCAAAAGTCCTCCCATAGGGTATTTGTTCTCTCATCTTCACCTCCTCCAACAATTCATGCTGTAGCGGCAACTTTCCAGTCCTGAGCAGTTGCTCATAGTCCATCATTGCTGCAGAGCAGTTAGGATAACCTTTGAAAAAGTCCCTATTGTAGAGTAGTTTGAAATATCTCAAGATTAATCTTGAGATCTTGTACAGCTTGATCTGCTCAAAGGTTGGATTCTTGTCTTTATCTAATGTCATCCTCGCAAAGAGGTCCAAGTTCCAAAGATCAATATCCTTTGTTGACTTGAGGTCGAGCAATATTGAAACTTGTAGAGATTTGTTAAATTGATCCATACTTGGAATTTCTTGTGGCGAAAACTTTTGCAGCGCTCAATCCACCTGCTGCATGGCTTCAGATTTTTCCTTGCCCACAATACCAAGTTTGCTGATCCACCTTTCTTCCTCCACCTTCTTCTCAGCTTCAGTCTTTCTTGCAACATAGAAGTTATCATCATCCATCTTCAGTAAGGCTCGTTTAGAAATCTTGTGCCTCTTTGAAGATGGTGAGTCTCCTCTACTTCTGCTGCTCTGGCTTCTCTTCCTGCTCCTAGAAGAACCAGTTGCATCCTTTCTCCCAGACTCCATGGATGCAGCGTCCCCTGCTTTCCTACTTACAACACCTCCTGCACCGCCAGCAACATCATCCTCCCCTTTCTTATCTTTCTTTTATTGGGGTGGGGGACTTGTTCTTCTCTTCTTTTCCCGAGGACGCAGCAGTTCCTCTTCATCATCCTCCTCTGCTGCATCGATTTCTTTTGCAGTGTCCTCCGCAGCTTGCAGTAGTAGCTGATCTACTTCAGTCGATCCACCTTTAGTTAAGACAGGAATTCACAACTTTTCAGCGGCATCTTCCCCCTTTTTGGCATCATCAAAACTACACTTTCCCAGGTGGTCTCCTGCTGTATTATGCGGTACAGCCATCCTCTGGAGAGCTTGATGCATCTCTCCCAGCAGCAACTCTATGTTGGCAAGTCTGTCATTCATACTTTTCACCTTAGACCCCTGCTCATTGACTTCACTCTGTATGGTGGGCAAAGTGCTGCCATGTGTTGTAAGTGTATCGGTGACAACGCCAAGAGTTGGCTTGCAGTTTTGCCTTTCATCTGATAAGCTACACCACCAGAAGTGGAAGGCTTATCTTCTTCGTCAAGTTCATTAGCGAAGTCGTGTGTTTGCCTCTCCATCAGATCATCCAGAAGAGTTACTAAGGATGTCTTCGAGCGTCTCTTTTGCATCCTCGTCCGGGTTAGCAGCATCAACCTCTTTGGGTTCCTCCTGCTGCTTGACCTCTTCTGTTCCTCCTGCTGCATGCTCTTTATCAGCCTGCTTGCAGCCTTTAGTTTCTTCTCCTGCAGCAAGATCTACTCCTTGCTTGCTACACTCCTCCTTAACTTCTTGTGTAGCTGCAAGCTCCTCCTCTTCGTTCTTACAACTTTCATCTTTAAGACTTTTCTAATCAGCATCAGCAGTGGACTGATCTCTTGCAGCATCACCCAGA
The DNA here is from genome assembly GCA_005771605.1 of Scutellaria baicalensis. Taxonomy (NCBI): domain Eukaryota; kingdom Viridiplantae; phylum Streptophyta; class Magnoliopsida; order Lamiales; family Lamiaceae; genus Scutellaria; species Scutellaria baicalensis. The sequence continues at coordinate 11,952,719 of CM016729.1, forward strand.
GAAGGTGTTTGCTCAATCACTATATCCTTTGTTGCATTAGGTGACTCTGTTGCATCAAGTAATCCTACAGCAGACAGTACTGCAACTTCTGTCAGTATTGGGAGACCTGCCTCCGCAACCTTCTCCGTCATTGCATCATCGGCTATTTCAGCATCTGGAAGACCTGCAAGTACTGACTTGATGATGTCTGATGGCTCGTTGTCTTCTGCAGCATCTTATGGATACTTGGGTGAATCCTTGTAGTCCACCTGCTCCTCCTCCTCGCTGATCTGCTGTAATGTCATGATCGGAAGTAGACTACTTATCACAGTGCCAAAGGTTGGAGAACTCTCAACTTTCATCATGGAGTCGTCAAGTTGCAGTGACTTAATGGGGGTGTCAGTTCTCCTTCCTTCTTGGCTGAGTTCCAAGGATTCGTGCAGTTGTGGCGCATCAAGATCATCTGCCGGCTTAGGTGTTGTATCCTTCAGAATCGCCTCGCCCATAGACAAATTTACCTCTACAACAGCCGTCAGAGCATTCTCTGTTGTTTCATCAGTGACTGTAGTCTTGGATTGCTTGCACCCCTTCCTCACAGTGATTGTAGAAAAGTAGGCCTTGGTCACAGCAATCCTTTCTTGAGCGTCTGTAGGAGGGATATAGTCAAGCAGCATCTTGACATCCCTAGTTCCAGCCCAGTGCATGAGGGATTCTTCCATGACGATCCAATCCTCCCAATTCTGCAGCATCCAACTCTCTTGCATCCTTATAACCTTTCAAACGGGGAGGCTGGTCATCATCTAATCATCAAAAATCTTGAAGGAGAATCGGAGAACTTCCTTCACCTGCCCCTTTCGTATATTTTTTACCTCCTCCTCCCTTTACTGTAAGGAGAGGATCGTGGCTCTTTCACTTTTGCCCGGCTTATCATTCAGCAGCCTCTGGATTAGCCTCATGCACATCCTCTTCTAGGGTGCACCCTTCTTCCGAATAACTCTCTTCTTCTTTGCTGAAGTAGATGGAAGTTCAGTTGCTCCTGCTGCAACTTCCGAGACATCTTCTGAACCCACAACACCTTCGCCTGTGGGCTTTTCTATCTTCTCACCATCATCTACAACTATGACGGGAGTGTCTTCTCCTCTTTCATTCCCCACTGCTTCCCTCTCCTCCATCGGGCTAGCAGCTTGTATTTGATCCACACCCTCCATCTCCTTGGTGTGATCATCTTCCCTGGATGCAGTAGATGCACTGCTGCATTCTATGGGTACAACAAGACTAGCTGTTCTGGCAGGCTTCTTAGCTTTCACCTTGCTTAAACTCTTCTTGGGTGTCCTTGCTGCAATCAATCTTTTCTCAGCTTTTGCTATAGCATTAGTAGCAACAGCAACACCAAGATCAGAAGCAGCAGCATCAACAACAGCCCCAACATCAGCAGCTTCTGCATCATCACTAGCTGCAACCTCCTCTGTTGCATCCAGCCTGCTTGCTGCAGCTTCCTCTCTCGCTACAGCCTTCTTTAGCTCCACCTTCTGCAGTGGCTTGGTGGCCTTTTCCATCTTTGTCTTGGCAGCCACCTTTGCAGGAGCTCTCTCCTTAATCTAGGCTACCTTTGCAGGCTCATTCTTCTTCGATTTCTCTGTAGAGGGAGTGCTAGCTGGTGTTTCCTTGGGCTACACCTTCTTCCCTTTCCTGGGTTCACCAAGGTACTTACCAGCAGTAATGGGAACTGGATCTTGCCATAGGATGCCCAAATAGTTCAAGATGACATAAATGACAATCCCATAGCTTCTCCGAGGAGTAGCCTTTAAAGCTTCTTCCTAAATCCTCTGAAGGATGAACCTGCTCTAGTTAACATATTCTTCGGCCATGATTGCCGACATCATCCTAAACCGGAGATCGGTGCACTTGTCATATACCCCAATTTTCCCTCAATGATGTAGGCACAGATATCATGAAACAACGAGTACTCTGGCTTGAAGGCCTTCTTCAGAGTGCTCCTTCTGACTTCACCATTCAATCACCGGTGAAGAGCTCCCATATTTCCTGGGATCTGTCTTTCCCAAACTATGACATTGCCTTCATGCCCATTCCTTCTACACCAATGCTAAAGGCTTTGCCAATGGTTTCCATGGAAACCTCATACTCCTTCCCCTGCACAGAGAAGACAATGTTCCTCCCTGATTCACTAGTTCGAGTAGTGGAGTAGAAGTTCTTCACAGATGCTTCAGAGTAGCTGCATCCATGGTCCTGCACAAATCTTGCAATTTTTGTGGCCTACAACTTTTTTGAAAATATTTTTTATGCAGTCAGGGTCATATTTCGGATTCTGTAACAAGCTATTGAGGCTTATCAATCTTCCTTCAACGATGATGGTGTTTTTCACTGGAAGCGCCATTGTGGGTTGAAGCTTGAGATCCATAGGGTTTGAAAAGTTTTGCAAAGAGTGAGCGAAAATGAAGGTTTTGAGTGCAAGAGTAAGAATGATCTTTGATTGAATAATGAAGATCAGTTTTATAGAAAACTTCCTAGAATTTAAATCGATTAAGGGCTAGGATCAATCTATTCTGCTGATGTGTCACTCATCCAGTCAATCCATTAAAAAATGTGGAGTGGCAGTTTTGTAAATATTTGAAAAGTTGACCAGTTGCTTACGCGTGCATGTAATTTCTGACAAAAAAGGGTTTTCACATTTAATGCAAAATCACATATTTACCGCTCTAATCATGATTATTATTTTGTTCGAGGTTTCAACATTAAGCACCAAAAATTGATTACTCCGAGCACTAAGTGTTTAATGCACTGCGTCAGATATTAATTCACAGACTTGTGCGACACACATATAAGTATTGTAACCTGAGCGGTACCTCCTTTTTGTATGCAGAATAGTTCCCCCTTAGTATGTGCATATCTTATATCACTGCATCCTTCCATCTTAGCATCGCTATAAGAAGTGTTCCCCCTTGCTCAAAAATCTCTCCTTATTGTAACTTGTCAAAGAACATGTTACTGCAAGCTCTTTGTGTCTTTTCTCATCTTACAACATTTTCTTTGTTGTAACCTCACTCCTGCAATTTTCATTGCAGCTTGGTGATTCCGAGCTCATTCCTTAAGATTGAAAATCTTGCTTCATTAAGAGGTTTGGTGAAGATATCAGCCAATTATAGATCTGTACGGATCTTCTTAAGAACAACATCCTTCTTTTCAACATGATCTTTGATGAAGTAATGTCAATATGCTTGGTTCTTGAGTAGAAGATAAGATTGTGAGTTATTGCTATGGCACTTGTGTTATCACATATGATTGAAGTTTCTTTTTCCTCAATGCCATAATCTATGAGTTGTTGTTGTATCCAAATGATTTGAGCACAGTAGCTTCTTGCAGCAACATACTTAGCTTCTACAGTGGATGTAGCAATATAAGTTTGCTTTCTGCAGAACCAAGATACAAGTCTATTTCCCAAGAACTGGCAAATTCCACTTGTGCTTTTCCTATCCACTCTACAACCTGCAAAGTCAGAGTCTGAATATTTTAAGCTGAATCCTCCTTCTTTTGGATACCATAGGCCAACATCTTGAATGCCTCTTAGATATTTGATAATCCTTTTAGTTGCAGCGAGATGTGATTCCTTAGGGTAGAAGCAGAAGTTGTGAAGATAGCAAGTACTGTAAAAGAGGAAACAAGAGAAGTAACTTCCTCAGACAGTGACTCTGATAGCTCTACATCAGAGGAGGAAGCTTTTATATGCCTGATGGATAACTCTAAAGAGCACAACATCGACATAAATGTAACCCCCGAAACCTCTGTTTCAATTGAGAAAGAAACGCTGAACATGATCATTGCCCTTAGGCAGATCATAAGTGACTTTCAGCAGATAAACTCAGCCCATGAGGAGCTTAAGAAAGAAAACAAGCTACTTCTTAGAGAGCATGTTGTTATGTCTGTCACTCTAGACTTAGAAAAACTAAAGACTCAAGCATGTAGTAATCTTAGAACAGAAGTAAGCAAGCTCAGACTGCAAGTCACTAAGCTAGAAAATGAGAAGAGAAGCCTAACTGCCACAATAAATACCTTTAACAAGTCCACAAAAGACTTGGATGCGCTTTTTTGAACTTCCAGAGAAGCTTTAACGAGCGTATTGGACTAGGGTATAGTGAGAAAGCTTCTACCTAATATGCAGAAAGGACAGGAGCACCTATGTTTGTACTTGGAGAGACCATACAAATAGGGAGAACTCTCAGTACAAACCCAGGTGGTTCCAAAGATAAGGGAAAGAGGCCCCTCTCTGAAAACAGATGAAGTAAGCCTGCTAAAAGCAAGCTACGGCAGCATAATCAGTATGCTGCAAGCTGTAGCAAGCAGCAACATCAAGGTTGGTTTCAGAGAAAGCAACCTCCACCCGCTAGTACTATGACTTACATGTCTAAATCTGAGAGAGCAAGTGCTCCAAGAGTGTACAACAAAAGACCATACTGAAGTGGTATAGGTTACACACAAACACACACTGTGCAGTTTCCCAAGGTTACTAAAAGAAGAAAGAAGACCAAGCAAGTTTACAACAAATCGATTATTGTAAAACAGATTTAGGTTGCAAAGAAGACTAAAATGAAAGGACCCGTAACAAGTATGGGTATCTAAAATTAAGTATGGTACATTGATAGTGGCTGCTCCAGACACATGACTGGCAACAAGGAGCAACTGATAAGGTTCCAGGCCATAAAAGGACCCAAAGTAGTGTTTGGGGATGACTCCAAAGGCAGCACCAAGAGAATTAGCAATCTAATGAAAGTAAGCACGTGCATCAAGGAAGTATCATATGTGAAAGGATTGAAGTACGACCTGCTGAGCATAAGTTAATTCTGTGACAAAGGATACTCAGTTGAATTCACGCACAACAAGTATCTCATCAAGGATAACAACATTCAAGAAGTTAAGCTCACAGGAACAAGAAAAAGAAATATCTACGTAGCTGACTGGAACTCTGTGAAGACAGTAACTTGCTTCATTGTAAAGAGTTCTCTAGAAGTGAGCTGGCCTGTGGCACAAAAGGATAAGCCACTTGAACTTCAATACAATCAACAGAAGATCACCGTATTAAATGTTGGGACTGCCACACTTCAATGGGCAGATTTCCAAGCATTATAAAAGGAGATTCAGTGAGAACTAAACCAGGGGTTATAGAACTGAATGTTGGTCCCATGTGGTAGTAGGCTTAGAGGGGGGTGAATAAGTCTACTCAAAATTTTCAAGATTTTCTTTCTCGAAAGATACACAGGCAGTTAATAAAAGCAACTTACTGCCTTGAAGGTTACTGCTTGAGCAGTTACCATAAACTTTATAATAAAAGGAGTTTTATGCACAACGGAAATACTTTTAAAGCAACACTCCTTTTCTGAAAATAGAAACTATGCTCACAAGAGATATGCAGATGATAAACGCAGATAAGCAATAGTATCAACAAGATAAATGAAATGTAGCACAATAAAAGACATAACGATATATAGAGGTTCAAGTGTGGAGTAATACCTCTACGTCCTTTCTTCTCCTACACAAGGAGGAACTTTTGTAAGGTCAAATGGTTGATTTACACGTCTCGCTTAGACAATCTAAACCTAACAAGAACTGTCAGTCTCTCCCACACAGGGTTACTGCACAGTGACCAAACACTCTAGCCCACATAGAGCTCTTGTTCTTTTTACTAAGAATGAAAATACTTGATCAGGCAAACCCTCTGATCAAGCAACTCCTCAACAGTCTAGAAAAGAAAACGAAAACAATTCAGGCAGCAAGCTTAGAACGATTGAGCTCTCAAAGCTAAGAATAGCTTGCTGCTAGACTGGACCTGATACTTCTCTATGATTGTGGATGATTTATATTTGATATCTTGGCTTTTTGACCGCGAGAGTTTCAGGTACTCTTCAAGTGCCAGTTTTCTTGTACTTATAGGCGATTTCAATTTTGTCCGTTTAGAGAGAACATCTGCTTTGCTGCTTTCATAGAGTACGTGGCTTCCTTTGATTTGTTCGTACACTGGTTGTCTAGAATTGTACCTCTCTGTTGCTACAGTCGCTACCCTAGTCTGTCATGTCTTCAGACTTTCCTTTTTGCTTTTGATACGTTGCATTGCTTGAGTGGTTGTAGCTACGGCTTGTGCCTAACGTAAACTTTATGCACGTTTCTCGAGATAACTGCTATTTAAAAGGTAGCTAACGCTTACTGATGTTTCTGTTGTCTTCATCTTATTTCTTTCATTAGTGAACATCAACATCCTTTGGACAGTGTGTGACTAGTATCCTACTTGAAGCAGCCTGTTGCAGATTATATTTATCTCTGAGGCTATTTTGCAGCAAGGTCATCAGGTCGCAGTCTTCAAGCCTCCTGATCCTAATCTAAGAATCTTATAGAGGAATCTAATACATAAGATCCTAGCATTTTTACAAAGGAATCTAATACATAGGATCCTAGCCTGTTACATGTTTTGTCATTCATCAAAATCTTACATAATGTTCCTTATATTCCTTACACTGAAGATTTGAATTTCCAAATACTTACATTCACACTCTACGCCACATACTTCAGTCACCCAATCTAAGTGCAGCAAGCTCAGAAGCGCATATCCAGATAAGCTGGTTGCAGATTCGTTGAAGAAAACTCATATCTTTTATCTTAGATTATATAGGAGTACATAATGGAGGGTTCAAAACCTGCTAGTGTTTTCGCTTTTGAAGAAAGAGTAAGAGTCCTGTGTGGGCTAGTGCGGTCCTGTGTGGGTCTTGGTCAAGATAGAGCAGCAACCTTTGTGAAGGTTTTCTATCATTTGTTAAATTAGTTGTAATAGCTAGGCTGTGTAAACCAAACAAGTTTAAGGAAGTTTCTCCTTGTGTAGGAGTGAAGAGGATGTAGAGGGATTACTCCACCCTCGAACCACTCTATATCGTTTGTTTATCTTTATCTACTCACCCTTTGCATATCAAAACTGTTGCATATTTATATCTGCCATATTGCATTCAAAGTGTTTTTGGACATATTGCTTTAAGGTTTTTCCGCTGCATTTTAACTCTATAAGATCAAGCAAGCTGTAGAGCTGAAAGCTCACTCTTGATCTTACTCTTTTCGGAGTAAAAATGTTGGGTTCCAAAATAATGGTAGTAGGCTTAGAGGGGGGGTGAATAAGCCTACTGTAATTTCAAACGTATCTTTTCTTTCTAAGGCTTGGGTCAAGAGACAGTAACCTTTTGGGAGGTTACTGATCAGAGTTGTATTGCGGAAGCTTCCTCTCATTCAAAGACCAAATATAGGAGACATGCATCTTAACATAGTATATGCATATAGGACAGTAAGCATAGATAAACGCATAAATATATAGAGGTTCGAAGGTGGAGTAATCCTTTTACATCCTCTCTGTCTCTTCTCAAGAGGGAACATTTGTTAAGCTTGTTGATTTACATAGCCCTATCTATTACAACACAGACTTAATAAGTAAGTAGCAAGCCTACACAGTTGCTTGCCTACTCTTCTAACTGACCCACACATGATCCTACCAAACCCACTCAGGGTGCTTACTTTCTTCTTCAGAAAGTAGGCTGCTTAGCAGGACTCACTTCCTCGCACTAAGCACTCCTAGACAGTCCTTAAAAGGTTTGTCTTTTTCTTCTTCAACTGGATACAGCAAGCTTAGGCTTCTTTTGCAGGTTGAACTGCTGTAGCTTGCTGCCTAGACTATGAGACTGAGTATGCATTACTGGGCATAGAGTGTATGAGCTTTCTTCTCTCTTTTATCTTTTGTACACTCTTTTCTTCTTCTTATCTGTATGCCCTTCCTCCTCTTTTCTGCGCTTTATCTTCTGAGCTTTCTCTTTGCGAGTTTTTCTTCTTGCTCTATTGTGCTCGCATCTTCTCTCTTTTGCTCATATGCACTTTCTCTTGCATACACCCCTCTCTCTTGTTTCTTCAGTCTTCAGTATTCTTCTATTTATAGATTAGGAAATCTGCCCGTTGAAGGTAGGTAGATTTCCATCATTGAACGCGCCGCACTCCTTCTGACACACGCCAACTTTTCGCTTTCCACGTGTCTTCTTCTGATTGGCTCTTCTTCTCTTCTCTCTACTGGTAACTTTTGACTTCTTTTCATGCCAGCTTTGTAGCTTCCTCCTCATGCTCACTCTAAAGCTTCCTTCCCTGGCTTACTCCGTCAGGTGGCTTGAGGCTTCTGTATTCTGTAGTATGTTGCTCTACAGTATGCTTTGGCATGGTCTCTTCCAGGTAGCTTGAGTCTTCGGTAGCTTGCTGCTTTGCAGTATGTCTTAAGCATAGTCTTCTTCTAGGTAGCTTCCTGCAGTGAGCAATATCCTAGTTAGTTTACTAGATTCCTTTCACCATTCTCTTCAGCAATCTTCTTTAGAAGCTTTTCTCTGTCTTATCTTTCTGCAGTAACCTCATTGCAGTAACATTTCTTAAGATTAGTTATGCTTATAGTGAGGGTTAATTCTTTAAAGTTTTATCTCATCAAAACATACTTAAACGTTTCCAACAATTCCACCTTTTTTGATGATGACAAAACATTTGCAGAAGATCAAAAGTACATAATCTCTCAAGCACATAAAACGGATATATAAGTTAAAGAAACTTTAAAATAGGTTGCTTTTATTAAATCACATATAAGTCTAAAACAAAGGTCATAATGAGAGAGCTTTAGAGAATAGAAGACATTTCGTATAGATAATCTCAAGCACATAAAACTCCTGTGACTGCCCCCTCCTCCTTACTCTCTTGGGCACAGAAGAGAATTCACCCATCGAAGGGCTTGCATCTTCTCTTCTTCACCTTTGGAAGACTTTTGATCTTCCAAGATCCTTCGCAGTTCTTCCCCCCTTTTGTCATAATCAACAATGAGCTGAAGCTCTGGGGTAACTAGAGAGGGATCCTCCAACTCTATCTCCGACCTCTAAGAGGAGATCTTGGGGGTAAGTCCTCAAGCACCCTCGGATTTGAGGTGAGGGCAGTAAGCTAGAAGATCTAGTCTTCTGAGAAAGACTTGCTTAGCAAGTGTCAAGCGTGAGAGATGACTATACGTGATTTTGGAGGTGTTTGGTTGATTATTTGCAGAGAATGTGCTTCTAAGAAAGAATGGTGAGAATGGTTTCCAACAATCTGGTGCCATGGTGTAACAAGGATAAGAGAAGTTTTATGGTGTAGATGAAGAATAAGGAGTACATGTATTTATAGAGTTTGAGATACTCCCTGTTTTGGATGTTTCATGAGATCCTACAGTTAGGTTTTTCATTTTAAAGATCTCATTAACTACTCCACCGGTTCCTAATAAAGTTGTTGGCAGTTTCCACAGCTTTATTTCTTTTCTCCTCTGCATGAGATGACTGCTTGAGTGTATGGTCAACACTTGATTCGCAGACCTTAGATTTTCTTGATCGTACGACTGATATTCAAGGGTTCTGAAAAAGGTGGTCTGCTTTTCATGCACGCACGTTACTGATTGCTTTGGTAACTGCTGAGTTTGGTGGGATGTAACCCCAGTGACCTCTTTTCCAATGACTTGATGACAAGTACTCTAACGTCTAGTAACCTAGTATCCATTGGCTCGATGTCTAGCGTCCTGGTTTGCAGCGACCTGATGTTCAGCGACCTAATATCCATCCATCTGGTGTCTAGCGTCCTGATTTTCAGTGTCCTGTTACCCAGCGACCTAGTATCCAGCAACCTGGTGTCTAGCGTCCTGTAGTTAGGGCTTTGTCATATTGTCAAAGGTTTCCCCTGAATTCAGTAGCCTATTGTCTGAGGGTGAGTTGACCTTCTTTTGAATTTTCAGAATAATGTAGCTGTTGGAAACATTTGAAGTATGTTTTGATGAGACAATCTTAGGATATGTTACTACAACAAAGTTACTGCAGAAGATTAAAAGAACAGAGAAAGTGTCAAAAGGAAGGATACTGAAGAGAATGGTTGAAAAAGAATCTGGTGAACTAATAAGGATACTAATGACTACAGGAAACTACTGGAAGAGACCTCGCTAAAGCAGAATGGAGCGAGACAGGAAGCTACCTGGGAGACCATGTCAAAAGCATACTGCAAGGGCAGCATGCTACAAAAGTCTCAAACCACTTGAAGGAGCAAGCCAGAGAAGGAAGCTCCAGAGTGAAGCAAGAGGAGGAAGCTGCAAAGCAGGCATGGGAAGAAAAGTTAAAGTTACCGGTAGACACAAGAAGTTACCGGTAGAGAGAAGAGAAGAGGAGCCAGTCAGAAGAAGACACGTGGAAAGCGAAAAGCTGGAATGTGTCAGAAGTGTAGTGCATTTATAGATTAGGGAACCTACCTAGCTTCAACGGGCAGATTTCCTAATCTATATATAAGAAGAAGACTGACGAAAAGATGAGAGCGTGCAAGAGAGAAGAGAACGAGCAGAACAGAATATACAAGCTCATAGAGAGAAGCGCAAAAGAAAAGAGAAGAGCTCAACAGAGAAGAGAGCGCAGAAAGTGGGGGAAGTTAAAATAGAAGAAAGAAGAGTGTTCAGAAGAGCAGAAGAAAAAAAGAAAAGCTCGAACACTCCACACCCCAAAAGACGCACGCTGAGTCAGTCAGTCCAGCAGTAAGCTTTAGCAGATGAATCTGCAAACGAAGGTCAAGCTTGCTGCACCCAGTTGAAGAAGAAGAAGAAGACAAACTCCTTATAAAGGACTGTCTTGGAGTACTCAGTGCGAGGAGTAGAGTCCTGCTGAGTTTTCCACTTTCTAGAAAAGAAAGTGAGGACCCTGGGTGGGTAGATTAGGATCTTGTGTGGGTCAGTGGGGAAAGTAGGCAAGCAGCTGTGTGAAAGCTTGCTACTTACTTGTTATGTGAGGGTTGTAATAGATAGGTCTATGTAAAGTAACTAACTTAACAAAGGTTCCCTCTTTAGAAGAGGCAGAGAGGATGTAGAAGGACTCTATGTTAAGTTGCACATCTCCTATACTTGGCTCTACAATGAGAGAAAAGCTTCCGCAAACCACTCTGATCAGTAACCTTCCAAAAGGTTACTGATCCTAGAATTGAGCCAAGGAAAAGAAAAGTTCGAAAATACAGTAGGCTTATTCACCCCCTAGGCCCATCTAAGCCTACTACTAGCCTTTTTGGGACCAACAAGTGGTATCAAAGCAGGTGGATTATTCATCCAAAGCTCACTGGTCAATCTGATACCATCAAGTGGTATCAGAGCAGATGGATAAACAAAAGATCTAAGCAATCTATCCAGATATCATCTGTGAAAAATCTCTCTCTCTCTCTCTCTCTCTCTCTCTCTCTCTCTCTCCCTCACATCACAGATCAAACCACTGTCTTTGTTAAAAAGGATATGATTGATGTGAAGACAACAAGCAACTATGAATGATATAGAAAATCAAGTTGTGGTGTGAAGAAAAAGCTGTTCAGAAAAAGGAAGCTGATGAACAGCAAGTTACTCGAAAAAAGGGCTACAGAACAGGAAGTCGTGCACAAGAAGCAAGATCCTACCTATCACGGAGAAGACCAATACGGAGCAAATCAATAAAAAAGGCTAAGTTGTTGAGGATGAAGAAGAAGCTGATACAAAGTGAAGCTGGGAAGTATGGATCATACTGAAGCTTCAAGTCTATAGCAACGGGCAAGCAAGCAACCTGAAAAAGATGAAAGATGATCTACTCTTTGCAAGTGATGACCAGGTACCTCGTTCTAATTTGCGCTTTTATTTATTGGTCTTGCTCATGTTTACCCTGTTAAGGAACTCAAGTGACTATATACTATCGATCAAAGAAGCCAAAGAAAAGAATCTTCCAGAAAGTGAAGATATTAGGCTTAAAACTTGTTGTCACTTGACTTAAAAATAAGGAGGGAAGCCTGTACGATTATTTCCATATTAGAACACTTCACCCTCTCATGCAAACCTCATAGTTATCCAAAATAGTACTGATAGTGACCCTACATCTTAAAAGAGAGAATCATAGAGTAAGGGGGAACTTCTAGTACAAATCAAGGTAATTCAGAGGCCAAAAGAGTCAAATCCTTGGAGAAACTCAAATACGGGTATGCTAAAAATGTCTGCAACAAACTGACATTCCCTAAGGAATCAAGCAGAACAGCAACTCTCGAAAGGAAAAGAAAATTGTTTACCTTACTGATATCATGCTTTATCTTTTCTATATTATAAGGAGATACAGTAAGAAGACACCTGCACACACCATCGTTTTTGCTCTTGAAAAAGTCTTGAAGGAGTCAAAACCCTCTTTACAGTAACCATGGGCTGTAAAGAAAGTCTAAGTTCCTGAAAGAAACATTAACCCAGAAGGACTCATACATGTGTGAGTACCTATACGAGAAAACTTATTTTGCAGGTACCTTTGATAAAGGGCTACTGAATTTAGGGGAAACCATTGACAAAATGACAAGCTCTGACTATAGGATGCTAGACACCGGGTTACTGGAAACTAGGTTGCTGGATAACAGGATGTTGAAAATCAGGACGCTAGACACCAGATGGATGGATACTAGGTCGCTGAATATCAGGTCACTGTACACCAGGACGCTAGACACTGAGCTACTGGATACTAAGCTACTAGATATTAGAGTACTTGTCATCAAGCACTACAAAAAAAATACACATAGACAACGCCCCTAAGACAACGGTTTTTTGAAAAAACCGTTGTCGTAGCCAAATTTGGCGTTGTCGTAGACAAAACCGTTGTCTTAGGACACAAAAATCCGCTCATAGACAACGGCATTTTTTGGCGTAGTCGTAGGGTAAAATTCAGCAAGCTACTGGCTTAAGTTTCTCTAGCACTTCACATTCTTCTCCGACTCAATCCCCTTTCTTTCTTCTAGCTCTTGCGACTTCTCCTCTTCTTTGATTTTCCTTCACGATCAAAGAGGAAAATCGACTGGGAGAAAGTCTCGCATAATATAGGAAGAAACGAGAAAGAAGCTTGCAAGAAGGTAAGGGGAAAAGAAAGAAAGGAAAGAACCAGAAGAAAAGAAGAATGAGTCTAGATAGGATGTTTATTGTACTTTACTTACTGCGTTGTATTGTAGATGTTTTATCTAAATAAAATTTCTTCTGTTTTTTAAAAAGCTCATTCCTTGTGCCATTTCTTTTAGACTTATATGTGATTTTAATGAAAGTAGTATGCTCTATATTGTTATATTATACATATGCGTTCTATGCTTGAGTGATTATACATGGAATCAACGAGGGACTGGACGCCCGAGAGCTCTCTCCTCTCTCCAAACACATCAGGCTTGTCGAGGGAAGTCAAGGATCGTTCTAACTGAGAACGGATAGCGATACTTTGTAGCGGCGGCGGTGGAGATTGATTGAAGAGAGGTGAAGACGAGTGGTGGGGGGTAAAAAGAGGGTGAGTAAGAGAGTATTGGTATGGGGTGAGGAAGGAGTGATAGAAAGAAGAATTGATGGATTCATCGTCGAAGATGGAGAAATTGATGGATGGGTGATAGAAATGGTGATGACTAGAGAGAGAGAGATTACTTCATAGGGTTTTAGAAAGAGAGAGAAGGAGAGAGAGTGAGAGAGCTAAGAGTTGGAGATAGGGGGGCGGAGAAGAAGATAAACTGAAACCTCCGACCCAACCCGATTTAGAGATGTAGGCCCCGTTTGGACAAACAAATTAACAATTGAATATTAATAGGGCCATTGTTGGGCCGAACAAAGCCGAAAGAGAAAATTTTAAGCCCATTTACTAATAAAAATTATACTGATGGCTTTAACAACATAAAACACTCGCATTATAAAGCCCAAGCCCAAGCCCAAGTCTAAAGTAGAACTGATGCAACTAAACTTTTACAACTATAAGCTTTGAATATTGAACAAAGTTTTTTTTTTTTTAAGAAAAAAGAAAGAAAGAAAAAACAAGTGTGCAACAAAAATACTTATCAAATACATTTAATTTGGAACATTCATAAAAACAGAAGACCTAATTTGAAAGATTTTGGTTTTTAATTTCTATCTCACACATATACATATATTATATGTTATGAACTCAAATAATACCATTTACATATCTTTATATATATATAAAACAATAACCACAAGTGCCACATGGCACTCTTATAGAGCTTGGACAATTAATTCTAACATTAAATGTTTGTTTTTCCTTTTTGTATTTAAATAAATTGTCTTATAAATACAATTGTCTTTTACATATATATGTACATATAATTACTACATATATAAGTAAAAAATTAAAATACCAAAAAAGGTTATTGATAATTTTCTCAAACTATAAAAAATAATTCATAATATAATAAATTAACCAATTTTCTAAATGTGACAATTTATCATTTTATATATGTATAAAATCTTTATATATAAAACTACCTAAACCAAGAGTAATTATAAAATACATTATATATAAAATCTTTATACATAAAACTACATAATATTTAAATAGTAAATAATATATTAACTAAAACTACATTATATTGCATATATTATATATAAAAAAAAGGACCAAAAGTGCCACATGATTACTTCTCATACAAAACTTGGACAATTAATTCTCACATTAAATGTTTTTTTTTCCTATTTAAACAAAATTATTTTATAAATGTAGATATCTTTTGGATTCATATAAAGATTAATATATATATATATAATTAAATAAATTAAAATATTGAAAAATTATTGATAATTTATTCAGTACAAACTATTAAAAAAAAAAAAACTTTTTTCCTATAAATTTTTTTTGCTATAATAAATTAACCAAAATTTTCAAATGCAACAATCTATCATTTTATACATGTAAGATTTTTTCTTCACTAGAAAAAAGTAATATTTAAGTATTATTTAATATTGTTAATATGTAGACAATATATATATAATTTATTTACGCACATCTATATATATAAAAGAAGGACAAAAAAATGCCACATGATACTCATACAAAGCTCGAACAATTAATTCTCACATTAAATATTTTTTCTATTTAAATAAAGTATCTTATAAATATAGATATCTTTTAAATATATATAAAGATTAATATATGTGTATATATTTATATATATAATTAAAAAAATTAAAATATCGAAAAAGATTATTGATAAATTTTTCAATACAAACTAAAAAAACTTATGCTATAATGAACCAATTTTTTCAAATGTGACAATCTATCAATGTATATATGTACTATTTTTTCTAAATTAGAAATATATAATATTGAAATCATACATTTAAAAACTATTTAATAATTTGAATATGTTATTCACACACATCTATATATAAAAGAAGGACCAAAGTGTCACATGACACTAATACGAAGCTCGAACAATTATTTCTCACATGAATTTTTTTTTTCTATATAAATAAATTATCTTATAAATATAGAATTTTTTTTAGATATATATAAATATTAATATATATATATATATATATATCTAATTAAAAATTTAAAATATTGAATAAAATTATTGATAAATTTTTCAATACAAATTATATATATATATATATATATATATGAAACTTATGTCATAATGAACATTTTTTTTAGATGTGACAATCTATATATCCTTTTATACATGTAAGATTATTTCTTCACTAGAAATATGTAATTGTGAAATAATATATTTAAAAATTATTTAATATTTTTAATATGTATACAATATAATTTATCTACACACATTATGAAATATTTATTTCAACAATTAAATAATATATTAATTAAAATTACATTATATTTCATATTAACTTAGATGGATACAAAATCATAAATTTTTTCTATATAATTTTTTTTACTTCATTTATTAAATTAAATTATTTGAACCCGTGTATTACACGGACCTTATACTAGTATTAATATAATTAAAAAACTTCAAGGTAGCAACTATGAATATATATTTGTGTCACTTTGATTCCGATTAAGTGTCATTTTAGAGTTTTAATCATTAATTAAAGAAACATAAAATTGAACAAATATATACATCCATTAACTAATCAAAAAATTTAAACATGAAAAATGAATCAAATTATAATCGTAAGGAATAATAATTAGAGGGATAATTTGAAAATAATGAGTTGCATAAAAGTCCACAAGGCAAATAATTGGAAATAAATTTGATCTCTAAATTAAATGAAACTTAATTGGGAGTCAATCCGAGGCACTATATAAATCAATAGGAAAAATTCAATTTTACTCAATTTAAAAAGTCACTGTCCAATTTTCGTCCATCATGAAAGCGATTTTCAATTTTAGTCCAATTAAGCCAAAAATTGTCACTATTTGGTCTATTTTTTGCTTAATTGGACTAAACTTGAAAACTGAAAATTGAAAACCGTTTCCATGTTGGACGAAATAGTGACAAAATAGACCAAATAGTGACGATTTTTGACTTAATTGGACTAAAATTGAAAACCGTTTCCATGGTGGATGAAAATTGGACAGTGCCTTTTTAAATGGACTAAAATTGAATTTAACTCATAAATCAATTGGAGTTGAAATATTGTTGTGTTGCTTGGCAAATCAGTCATTGTTTCATCAAACTTATTCAAACTTCTAAGAAATGTGGATTTGTGGATGTGAACCTTTTCCTAATTGAAATCGTTTATTTACGTAGATATGCTGTTATCCATATTTAGAATTATATGGAACCATCCCAAGATAAAGAATATCAAAATTAGAACCCTTTTTTTATTTTAATCTTTGATATGTTTTGTGTATAATTAGGGTTAATTTCAATTTCCATCTGTATGTATTGTATGACCCTTTCAATTTTTGGACAACCAAATATATATGTTTTCCAATTTTGATCATCTATGTTTATACTTTTCTCTAATTTTAATCATATTTGTTTAATTTTGGTCTCATATGTTCAATATTTTCCAATTTCAATTCAATTTCGATTGGAATTATCAAAATCTCTAATGCCAAGTAAGTTTGCCGACGATCATTTGACCAAAATCGGATTAAAATTGAAAATTTTGACTAAAATAGTATTATTGAACCAGACAAAACAACAAGCAATGAAACCAAAGACGGCTAAAGCCCCTAAACTATAAGATAAGTAAGCCTCCCCGGACCATACAAGGGCGCGTCGAGCCCACGCGAAGGGTTTAGTTAAGATATGCCAGATTCCACCAAGTATACAAATGGAACCTAACCAGACATGTCCTCCAATTATATCTTCTAAATCGCCCATAGTATCCACCATTCCCTGCCAATGGGCGATTTTAGTAAATAACCAAATATAATACTTGGGCTAAGGGTCAAGTTGGCAATTTTTCTTGCATCTCCCCCTCCCAGAGCCCAAGTATCATATACGCCCCCAAAATAAAGAGTTGAATTTTTTTTTGAAACATGTATGATCAAAAATGGAAAAAGTAGAAACATACATGATCAAAATGGAAAAACTTATATTTGGTTGTCCAAAATCGGAAATGATGATACATATGAGACTAAAAGTGAAATTAACCCTGTAAATTACTCTATTTTACATGTAATTTGATATTGAATTAATCATAGATTTTAATCAATTCATGTCACATAAAATATTCCTCAATTTTGAAAAATATGATTTTTAATTTGTAACTCAATATACACCGTTAATTAAATGTATATTAAATTACCACACCTCAACTCCTTATATTGTAACTTTTAAAACAAAAACAAAAAAGAAAAAGAAATGTTTCATTCAATACCTTAATTAACAAACGATAAAAACATAATTTTAATTCCAAATATTTTCCGGGAATAAACAGAAAAAGTCTATCATCATATATCTTGGTAAGAGTAGTAGAAGTTAGTCAAAGACTAACAAAGGTGAAGAAAATGAATGAATTGTGAAAATAGTGGTGGTTAGCCAAGAAATGTGGAGTTGTTATGGCCACCAGCCATGAGGCATCAACATTAATGACATTAATGTGGTCTATAATACTCCCTCCGTCCCACTTATCTTTGCCTACTTTCCATTTTTGGACGTCCCAGCTAACTTTGCCAGCCCAAAAATGGCAACAAAAAAATTACGACCTTACCCCTCAATTTCTTTCATTTTACTTACTTTACACTCAAAAAACACACATTAATTACAAAACTGCCACTCAAAAACATTAAAATAACACATCACATCAAAGTCAACAGTTTTTTCTTAGAATTCGTGCCGATCAAAGGTGGCAAAGATAACCATGACGGAGGTAGTATATTGGGAACACCACATTCATAATCACCCTATCATCTTTTAACATATGTATGCCCCTAGTTTTATGTGCCATCTATCCAACACACTACTCTTCCATATATCTAATTGCCACACCATTCCTAGGGTGGTTTCATATGGTATACACTATTCAAAATATATATAATAATATTGTATACTTCATTAATATTTGGTATGAAATTTTCATCTGTTGGGTGGGGTCCCACATAAATAAGTAACACATGGATAAAAAAAATAAGTGAAAAAAGAACACCATTGAATTAGCAAAATTATTTTCAATTCAGGGATGGGTCCTGTTCTAAATCAATTATCACATGTCATGTGTAATCCATAATATCACTAATTATTATATAACGTGTATTAAATGTTATGTAACACGAGATGTAACATCAAATATGATAGAAGATTCATACTCTTTTTGAGTTACAACTTGTCTTTGACAGTGTGCCGCATTTTCAGTAACTCAGCGCCCCTTTTCTAATTTTTAAAGGGTTGTATCAATTTTCCTCTATTAAAAGAATATTGACAACATTTACATCTATAATATAAATAAGTTTGCGCGAAATTCCCTATTTCACTTAATAAGGGTAGACATCACTTGCCCAATGTGCTATTTGAGCTTCATCTTGCTCATTTTTTGACCTGCATATTAACTATAATACTTGTATATGTAGTGTGGAATCCCCATTTTGCACTCCAAAATTTCAACCTTTTTAAATTAATTATCTTACTTAGTTTATTTAATATTACTTTTCTCTATCTTTGAATTTTGAAATTTTATGTGTAATATTTATTACACTTTTAAATTATTTTTAACGCTTTTTTAACCTTAATTTAAAAATGAATTTATGCTCAAAATTTATTTCATTCAATTTTTATTTTAAAGTTCATATATATATATATATATATAATACATATAACCTATTTCTCAATAAATTTCAACAACAATAAAATCAATCTTGAAAACAATAACATAAAAATATAGAATTTAAATTATTATAAAAATTAAAATTTAAAGATTGTTAATGTTCGAAAAAATTAATACATCTCACATTTATGGAAGTTATCATATAAAAAAAATTGTAAATTTACTAAAAGAATATGAAAGTTTACAATTTTAATAAATCTGAAAACTCAATTTAACTTAAAATATAAAGATTGTCAGATCTTCAAATAATTCTGTGTGGTGATTATTTTAAAACACCACATCAAATAAGAGTACGTAATTCTTTTGTGAAACCGTCTCACGAATTATTTTCTGTGAGATGGATCAATCCACAATCCATATTTCACAATTTATATATAAATTTGTATAAATGAGTTTGGTTAATAGATAATTAAAAATATCTATAAGACCGTCCTACACAAGTTTTTGTGAATAAATAATATAAAGAAATAGAAGATGTTGGTAATTATACTTATCTAGTGGCCACAAATTCTGCCAACATACACAATTTATAGTATGATGGTACGTACCATTAAATATTCCTCCAACACATATATACAAAGTTATATATATATATATATATATATATATATTGATTCACTCAATTACTTCCATAGCTCCATCACCTTCAATATATACTCAGCTTTCTTCACGGCCCTCCTCAATGGCCCTCCAATGGCTGAGCCTCGTCGCCGCCATCTGGCTCCAAGCCATCAACGGAACCAACTCCAATTTCCCGGCCTACTCCTCCGAGCTCAAGCGAATCCTCTCCATCTCCCAGCTCCAGCTCAACAACCTCGCCTCCGACGACGGTGCCGATGCTGCTGCTGCTTCTGGTGGTTCCGTTCCGTTTGGGGAGAAAGTCAGAGAAACAGTCCAGCAGAAATGTGGGATTAGGGTTTATGATGAGGGGTTTGGATCTTCATGATCAATCATCATCAATGGAGAAAGAGTTGGAGATGGTGCAGGATGAGATAGGGCCAAAAGTGATGCTACAAAGAGTTGAATTTTGGTTGTATTATTCAGTTTATCTGTTTGGTGCAACTCTTGGTTTGGTGTACGTTAACAATCTAGCACAAATAGCAGAGTCATGAGGCTGTTCGGGAACTTCATCCTTGGTCTCCGCCTTCAGTTTTTTCGGTTGCCTTCTCCGATCTCTTCTCCATTTCTTTCTTCCAAAGTAATAATTACTACTCGATCGATCATCACTTTTACATTACTACTAAAATGAAACGTGAGGTTATAAGATCAGTAAAATGCATTAATAATTGGAATATATATGTAACCTATATATAATAATGCATACAAAAATATCATGACTAACAAGCATCATGCAGGTTTAGCACATCATCGTACCACAAAAGGGTTTTAATGCAAATCTGTCCATATTGATCAGTTGGTTGATGAATTTATTGATGATAACACAAAATTGATGATGATTTAATTTTGTATGTTTGTTACATTTCCACCACCCCCACCTCCTTGTGGGAAAAGTCAAATTTGTTAGGCCCATTTAATTTGAAGATATGAGTAATCTTTTCTCTATGATACCAACAATCAACAAATCTACATCAATATGATGTCCTTTTGTATCAATAACACCTCAACATTGTAACATTACATTTCCCAAAACCCTAGCTATATATATATATATATATATATATATATATATAGTGACGGACCCAAATGAGGGCCAAGGGGGGGCACAGGGCCCCCCTCAATTTTTTTAAAAAAAATTATGTATATTTTATATATGTTTTATATTTATTTATAAAATATAAATTAAACTATTTATTTCATTAAATTTTAACATAATATCATCAAATTCTTATTGAAGACACCAATTTTTAAGAATTTTAATATAAACTCTTCATATTTAAACCCATTTTTTACTTGTTTTTAATTGATTATTAATTTTTTTAATTTTTTGATTAACAATTGTTAGTGATTATTAATATATTCATTCTTTTAACATATTAACGTATGGAGTGATTGAAAATAGCAGCAACAACAATTATTATTATTATTATTATTATTATTATTATTATTATTATTATTATTATTATTATTATTATTATTATTCTACACGATTGATTGTTTAACTATTATTTTTGGATTTATTAGATTTGATTAACAATTGTCATAGTCTGTATAATAGTTAGTATAATGTAATGTTATTTATAATTTTAATTTTGTGTTTTGTCTTTAGATAATAGAAAGATACTATGAAAATGTATCATTAATATTAGAAAGACATTTAAAATGAATATCATTTAGAGTTCACTTTTGATTCATAAGTGATACATGCACTATTGAATTATTGTTGAGTAATATATATACTTTAAAATGTTGGTATTAGAAATAATAACAATGAAGCTATCATGCATGCAATGGTCTCAAAAACATGAAAAATTGAATAGAGATGTTGTCATAGTGTTTAAGTTATTCATTTATTGTAACAAATTTATTTTAATGTTGATATGTTACGTGGGAAGACAATGAAGTTACTACTGGAGTTATTCATATTGTATTATATTAACTTTATAAAATTTTGACATTTATTAAAGATGTTATTTTCATAATTAATGTATTTTTTTAGTTGGACCCCCCTGATTAAAATTCCTGGGTCCGTCACTGTATATATATATATATATATATATATTTCTAATCACAATTCATCAATCTCGTATTTTATTTTAACAGTATCTAGATATGTCTTGTTATGACAGAAGCAAACATTTGATATCAAGGGCAGGAGCCATGGGAGTGATGATGATCCCAATGAGTGGAGCATTCTTCTTGCTTCAGAGTCGATATGATGCTTCACTCTATGTAAGCACAGCCGTTATAGGCATTTGCACCGGCGCCATTGCTTCAATCTCTGTATCGACCACTACTGAGCTGTTTGGAGCGAAGAATTTTGGCGTAAATCACAACATTGTGGTGTCTAATATACCAATAGGTACATTCTTGTTTGGAGATTCAGCAGCATTGCTTTACAATAGAGGGATAAATGAGGTGCATTCAGGAGAGGGGAATTGCATGGGACAAAATTGCTATCAAATCACTTTCATCATATGGGGTTGTTTATGTGTTGTGGGGACTTTTCTAGCTTTTATTCTTCATTTACGAACCAAGAAATTGTACTTACGTAATAATACAATGTGTAGAGTATAACTCAATGACTGCACCCTTTTCTTTTCTTTTTTTGGTGTATATATATAATATTAGATATATTTATATCTTTGGACTAGTGACAAGGTTAATTAGGTTAATTTTTCTTAACCATGTTATGTTATCCGATTTGAATTATTTTTCACTGGAAGTTGTAAAATTCATCAAAATTTAGACATTGAATCTTCTATTACATTTGGTGTTGCATCTCGTGTTACATAGTATTTAATACACGCCACATATTAATTAATGATGTCATTGAATACACGTGGCTTGTGGTGATTGCATTGATTTGAAATAGAAGATGTAATATCAAGTGTAACAGAACATTTCACTCCGGGGAAAGAATGATAAAAATTTGAGTATTACACCTGCAAAACTTATTATATTATTAGTCTTGCAAATTAACCTTCTTTTTTAGAAAGAAAGGAACACGCAAGTTGTTATGTTTTTCGCAATTGGGGCTCGGAATTTCAGTTCAATTGAGCCTGTTATAACTATATTGCTACTTATATATAGTTAATTCTACTCTTGAATTTAAATAAAGGACCATTTTATTGATCTTAATTAGTTCTCCAATTATAGGTTAATTAGTCGAAATTTTAAATTGAGTACTACTTAGAAGGGTTTAAATCATGTTTGGCTCAAGCTATAAGTATAACTAACTATGGTGTAATCTGATTTTGGTCTCATAATTATCATTATTATCTTTATTTTAGTCCCACTATTAATTGTGCGATTTCTGTCCAATTTTAATGAATTTTATTGAAAAATGTTACACGTGAAATTATTAGTGGTGGATGTAAAAACAAAATTCTAATAAGAATTTGACATGTGACATTTTCCGACAAAATTTGAAAATTTTTAATAGAATCGAACAAATTCTTAAATTGTAAAGTTGAATTAAAAATCATGATACGACGACCCGACCTGACATGACGAGTGAATATGCACCCGGGTGAGTTTATCATGCCCTAGCATTACGTGGAAAAAATAATTAAAGGAGGAACATTGACAATCTGTTCCGCAAGCTGAGCTAATATATGGGCTATAATGTTTCCTCATTTATTAAACCTGATTTGGACTCTACACCTTATAAGATCTTTACATTGATTTATTTTTGATTTATACATGTTTATACATATTACATTACATGTTTTTGTTTATATATGTAAATCAATGGTAGATTTATATATATGTGTGATATATCCAATTTATCATTATTAATTAATTAGGTGTACCACTTCAAAATTCTTCATTGAAAAAATGATTAATATTGTTGTATCTCACCCATATGTACTTAACTAAATTAAATGCCACCTAAATCATCGATCAACTTTTTAGTGATATCGTGCTGAAATGTTCGAACAACTTCACACGCCACCAACCAACATAGAAAAGAAATACAACAATTGAAATGCTAGAATTTTCGTTTAAAATGAAAACATGCAATTTAATAAGTACCCTAGTTATTATAAATTGAAAATATTATATAAGTGCAAATTACTAATTATTAATTAATTTGTTAATGACATAGTTTTCCAGACTTCATTAGCACTTATAGTAGAAGCTGGAACAACTAAAATCCATGCATGGCAATATGTAATCTAGGGATTAGAAATAGCAGAATGGAAGTAAAAGATGTATTCTCATTCAATCAATCTAAAGAATGAAATCAGATTACAAGGTTGTATTTATACATGTATTAAGCTAACTTCTCAGCTAACAAACTAACAAAAGTAGTTACAGAAAGATTCTAGAAGCTATTAATTCGATGGTCAACATTTGAGCTAAGATGAGTGAGTTGGATCTTGATTGCCACGTTTGATCTGAGCTGGAGGTGAGTTGGACTGAGCTGGAGATAAGTTGGAATTCATATCATTCTTCATCCCCCTCAAGCTTGATCATACCAAGCTTGGAAAGAAGTGGCAGGAACTGAGTTGCACCAAGAGATTTTGTAAAAAGATCAGCAATCTGTAATTTAGAACAAATATGCTGGAGAATAATAAACCCTGATTTGTAGTGATTTCTCACAATGTGGCAATCAATATCTAAATGTTAGTGTGTTCGTGGAAAACCGGATTTTGTGTGATGTGAATAGCAGCTTTGTTGTCACAAAATAGATTGATAGGAGTATTAATCCTAAGACCAAGATCAGATGCAATATAATTGATCCATACCAATTCACAAGAAGTAGTTGTCAAAGCTCTATATTCAGCCTCAGCTGAACTTCGAGAGACTGTAAATTGCTTCTTAGTTTTCCAAGAAATCAAGCATCCACCAAGAAAAATACAATAACCTGTCAATGATCTTCTAGTATCTGAACAAGAACCCCAATCAGCATCATAATATGCTTGCACAGTTGATGAATCAGAACATGTTGATGGATAAAAAAGACTAGAAGAGGAAGTACCCTTAAGGTATTTCAACAAATGCACAGCAGAAGTCCAATGATTTACAGTGGGAGAATGGAGAAATTGACTAAGCTGTTGGACTGCATAGGTAATATCAGGCCTAGTTAGATTTAAGTATAATAGTTTGCCAACAAGTCTTCTATACTGTTCAGAATTCTCAAGTAAAGCACTATCATTCAATGCAAGCTTAAGACCTGGTGGAAGAGGAGTGGAAGTAGCCTTACAATCTCCTATGCCAGAATCATGAATAATGTCTAAAATATACTTTCTTTGATTAATTGAAGTACCTGAAGAAGATCTCTGAATTTCCATTCCAAGAAAAAATTGAGCCTCCCCAAGATCCTTTATGGTAAATGCCTCATGCAAGAAGGATTTCAACTGCTTAATTAAAGAAAGTGATGTGCCAGTAATTAAAACATCATCAACATAGACTAATAAAGTAAGAAAATCAGAACCTCTGTTGAGTGTGAATAAGCAATGGTCATGCAAAGATTGAACAAAGCCAAATTGATGAAGTTTGAGGTAAAATTTAGTGTTCCATTGCCTTGATGCCTGTTTGAGACTATAAAGGCTTTTAGTAAGCGCATACCGACCCTGGAAGTCCTTTAGAATAGCCCTGAGGAATATCCATATAGATCTCATCATCAAGATATCCATGAAGAAATGCATTATTTATATCTATTTGAGCTAAAGGCCATTGTTTGAGTGTTGTCAAAGCAATTAACATTCTGACAGTGACTAGCTTAGCAACAGGAGCAAAACTGTCAAGATAATCTTCTCCTTCCACTTGATCATATCCTTTAGCAACCAAACGGGCTTTAAGCCTTTCAAGAGAACCATCAGCCTTAAGCATCACTTTGTACACCCATTTATAGCCAATGGTTTTCTTGTTAGATGGAAGAGTAGTGAGTTCACAAGTATTGTTTTCTTCTAGTGCTTGAAGTTCCTTATCCATAGCTTCCACCCACTGAGGATTAGATTTAGCCTGAGCATATGTTTTAGGCTCAAAAATAGCAGTAGCATTGAGAATAACCTCATCAGTAGAAGAGTTATTAACCACAAAGTCATTAACATAAGGAGGAGCATGAACTCTAGAGCTTCTTCTTAATGGTGGAATATGCTGGTTAGAAGAAGTGGATGATTAAGGAGAAGTCAAGGGCTCTGCAGCTGGAACATGTAGTAGATCATCATCTGAGAAAGGAAGAGGAAGCATGAATTCTGAAGATGAAGGAGAACACTGAGTATATGGATAGATAGTCTCAAGAAAAACCACATCTATTGAGATAATAACCTGTTGAGTATCAAGGTTAAAAAGTCGGTAACCCTTGTGATCTGGAATGTAACCAAGCATGACACACTTAGAAGCTCTATCAGCAAATTTGTCCTTGTGAGGAAGAACATTAGTCATGTAAGCAAGGCATCCAAATGGTTTCATAAACTCATATTGAGGGTAATCACCAAACAATAGCTGATAAGGAGAGCTCCAATGTAGCAAAAATGTAGGGAGTCTGTTGATAATATATGCAGCAGTGAGAATTGAGTAAGGCCAAAGAAAGTGTGGAACCTTTGAATCCATCATTAAAGCTCTAGCCACCTTCAAAAGATGTCTATGCTTCCTTTTAACAACTCCATTTTGTTGAGGAGTGTAGACACAAGTAAACTGATGAGCAATACCAAGAGAATAGAGAAATGTCTTGCAATTAGTGCTTAGAAACTCAGAACCATTATCAGATCTAATACACTTCACAGGGAGATCAAGCTTTGTAGAGATCATTTTTATGAAAATTTTAAGTGAAGAAACAGCTTGGCTTTTGTGTGATAGCAAGCAAATCCAAGTAGCTCTAGTGAAGTCATCTAATATGGTTAAAAAATATGGAGTATTAGTGATACCTGGTTTAAAATATGGCCCCCAGATATCCACATGCAAAAGTTCCAAAGGTTGAGTGGAATGAATTGAGTTGGTAGGAAATGGTACCCTGGTTTGCTTAGAAAGATGACAAGTGTCACAGGTATAATCAGAATGAGATGGAGGACAAATATGCTTGAGAAAATCAAGATGACAGAGAGTAGATGGAGAAGCATGCCCAAGTCTTTTATGCCATTGCTCAAATAAATCAAGTGAATGAGAACCAGCCAAGGAAACATTAAACATTTGAGAAGAGTGTTGTGGAAGCAAAATGTATAACCTCCCAGAAAGAATTCCAGTGATAACAACAGTGTTAGTATCACAATCAACAATTTCACAATGAGTAAGAAGAAATGTGGTCTTTAAAGGCATGGTTAAAGCTAGCTGAGAGACAGACAACAAGTTGTATTTAAAAGTAGGAATAAGAAACACATCCTTTAGCACCAAAGAATCAGATAATATCACTTGTCCTGAGTGAGTTACCATTTGGATTGAACCATCAGGTAAGCAGACCTTAATAGGATGAGAAAGAACTTTGAGACATGTCATAAGACCAGCATCATGGCACATGTGCATTGTAGCACCAGTATCTACAATCCATGAACCATGAGTAAGTGGTTTAGGAATGGTAAAAGCAAAGTGAGAATCAAAGGATGAATTTACCATATGAGCAAAGGATGGAGTTGAATCTGTGGATTGATTTTGGGTGGGAGCAGAAGCTTTGTTAGTAAAAAACTTGGAACTTCTTGTTGGATGAGAGTAGAAATAGAACCAGCATCAGCTATAGGAGCAGTAGATGAATCTGATTCCACCATGTGAGCTACCTTCTTAGAGTGAGTATTAGAGTCCTTGGATTTTGAATACCACTCAGGATATCCATTTAACTTAAAACAATCACCAATGGAATGACCAGGAGCACCACAATGTTCACAAACAAGCTTAGATTTTCTTCTTTAGAAAGAAACCTCCTCTGAGTGAAAGAGCCCCTATCCCTACTAGCAAAAGAAGAACCTCTGCCATGAAAATTACCTCTACCAGGAGTAAACTTAGAAGTATGAGACAACAAGGCTGAAGAATCTAAACTATCAGGATATGAAGATTGAACTCTTCTTTGTTTCTCAACTCGAAGTACCATAGAATAAGCTCTATCAACATGAGGTAAGTGATCCATAATAAGAATCTGGTTGCGGATAGAATCATAAGAGTCATTTAATCCCATCAAAAACTGGAGAAACTTCCCATTATTAGCAAATGTATCCCAATCTTGAGAAGCAGTGCAAGAACGACAAGCTAGTTTAGGCATTACTAAAGCAAATTCATCCCATAACTTGCTTAGATTAGTATAGTAAACAACTACAGAAGAAGTTCCTTGAGAAAAACTACTTATGTCCCTTTGTAATTGATAAAGTTGAGGTCCATTACATTCACAAAATCTTCGAACTAATGTATTCCATAATTCAAATGCTGAATTGGCATATATAAAAGCATCTACAATATCCTTAGACAATGAATTAAGAATCCATGACCTAACCATTCCATCAACTCTTTCCCAATTCTCAAGTAACATAGGATCAATAGGCCGAGACAAAGAGCCATTAACAAAACCTAATTTGTTCTTAGCAAGCAAGACAATCTGAATTGATCTACTCCAAGGAAGGAAATTGTTACCATCAAGTTTTGCAGTGACAAGACACATACCAGGGAAATCAGAATTACTAAGAGATAGAGCATCTGAGTCACGATGTAGAGAAGAAGAAGTAGTAGCGGAATGCGAGGTAGACGCCGGATGTAATGGCCATGGCACCGTTGAGTGAAGCGCCGGTCAAGGTTCTGAGCTAGGAACTGGACGGGAAGCCATTAATGAAGCAAAATCAACTCAAATAACCAGGAAAACCACGACTGATACCATGTAGAAGCTGGAACAACTAAAATCCATGTATGGCAATATGTAATCTAGGGATTAGAAATAGAAGAATGGAAGTAAAAGATGTATTCTCATTCAATCAATCTAAAGAATGAAATCAGAGTACAAGGCTGTATTTATACATGTATTAAGCTACCTTCTCACCTAACAAACTAATAAAAGTAGTTACAGAAAGATTCTAGAAGCTATTAATTCGATGGTCAACATTTAAGCTAAAAGGAGTGAGTTGGATCTTGATTGCCACGTTTGATCTGAGCTGGAGGTGGGCTGGACTGAGCTGGAGATAAGTTGGAATTGATATCATTTTTCACTTATTCTCCAAACATTTATTTCATTTATAAAGGCTACGTTGCCAATGCACTCTCCACATATACAATTAGATTAAAATACTTATTATTATGCATATATACTCAAAATTGTCATTTGTCTTCTACTACCCCGTCCCAAAAGAAATGTCGTTTTAGCAACTAAAATTTGTCCCAAAATAATTGTCGTTTTCATATTCCAAAACATATTTACATACAATAACCAAATATGCCCCTATTTACTCATCTCAAATTAAATGTGTTAAAAAGATAAAACTCCCTCATTAATTGAACTTAAATAGGGGCAGATTGGACTTTTTATCACATTCCTTAATTTATGTGCAAAAAACTAAAACGACATTTATTTTGAGACAAAGGTAGTATTAATTATCACTAGCTAGTGTGGTGTACCTTCTGGTTAGAGTGATTATATTATATGTCTAGCACATTAACAAAATGTGTAATAATGATATATAATAATAGTCGCATATATATGTCCTTGTTGCAGCTTGATACACATTAACTAGTTTAATTAGTTAGTGCTTTAATATAACATTAGGTGTAATTAAGGATCAATAAATATATAGAATTGGACATTTATGGTTATAGTTCCAGAAACATCTCCTTTTACGTTCACCTTCTTTCTGAATTTATGTTTTCTTAAACACAAAAACTGAGACGGTTTCACGGATAATTTCCATGAGACGGATCCTTATTACCCATAAATTGAATCCATATCTACAAATTTTAATATGAATTGCTAAATGTGGGTTATGGGTTGACCCGTCTCACGAAAAAAGATCCGTGAAACGATCTCACACAAAATCTACTCTTTCTTAAATTAAATATTTTTTTTTGGCCCTTTCTATAAACACAAATACTCATATGCAACCGTCTCACATGCGACAGCACTCGCGCACGATCGACCGTGCCCCAGGACACGACCGTGCGCGACTGCAGTGTATAAGTATGTCTTTTTCAATAATAAGTATGTGATTTTTCACTATAAGTATGTGATTTTTTTTTCTCGCCCACGATCGTGCCCTGGGACAGACCGTGCCTCGCGTGAAAACTAAGAGCAATCTGTGGCGCACGGTCGTGTCCTGGGACACGGTCGAGATAAGTATGTGATTTTTGTTTATAAGTATGTCTTTTTGTGCTATAAGTATGTGTTCCCGCGCACGGTCGACCGTGTCCTGGGACACGACCGTGTCCCAGCACACGACCATGCGCGAGTGCCGTCGCATATGAGACGGTCTCACAGGAGTCCAACTCTTCTGTAAAATATAAATTCATCGGATCTTCCCCTCAGGTTTCTCAGAATAACTACAACTTTTCCCTGTGATTTATAATTATATATCGTAATATATAATTATTTTTTATCCTTTCTTATTCGAAAAATCAAATAAAACAAGAATATATATATATATATATATATATAATTTATATTGCCACACTGTAGCATAAGCTCGATCATCACTAAATTGTCAAACCTATTATAAATGCTCACTCAATTCACCAAAAATCCTCCAAAACCCACAAAAATCTCAACATATCATATTTGGTGTCATTTTTATACATTCAATCTTGCTGTTAAATTGAATATTAAAAAAAATTATTTGAACTAGAAATTTGGTTCGATAAAATATAAAGAATTTTTTTAGAAAATATTTAAAGTCTCCATTAATTTTTGGCACTTTCATGTATGTTTGTGTGTGTATATTATATGGTATTTGTGAAAGGATTACAAATGATACTGCGATTAGACATTTTCCAAACTTAAATAACTACTCATATTATAGCAGGCAATATGTGTCATCATGAGAGATTGGATTATAATGAAATGTTCTTAAATGTGTGGTAATTGAATTTATAAATTCAACAGGCTACAGAGTCCAGACTTGCTATGAACTATTCATTTATAAGGATCTATTTGGATGGGTAGATTTGAGGAGAGATTTGAAATTCATGGTAGCAAATCCACCGGTAGTGTTTGGATGGATGTGGATTTGAAAACCATGATTTTCATTTTGAGCTAATTTTAGAGTCATTTCGGTGGATTTCAAATCATCTCCAACTTGAGAGGATTTGAAATCCACTCATTTCAATTTTGGATTTCAAATCACTCTATCCAAATAGAGCCCTTAAATAGGGTAATTAAATAAGTTTTTCTGTTCTCCCTTGAGATTGTCTCACGTGCGACCGGATTCAAGTATGTCTTTTATAAGTATAAGTATATGTTTTATAAATATATTTTTATACATATAAACATCAGTTTTATAAATATATCTTTTACAGTAATAAGTATGTCTTATTCTGTTATAAGTATACCCATGGCAATGTGGACATCGTTACTGCACCGTTCACAACCAGCCTCAACAACGTTAACACTGTAATCGGAGCCATATATAGATTTTTAAATGAATGAGATGGAATAAGATTAATATGTATTATACATGTATTTTGACACTTGTACAGTAGTTGTTTATTTAAGAACAATGTATATATGATTGCTCCTCATCTAAACGCACTCACAAAAAACAGGTATGCAAGATATTTTATTCTCTCAACAATGAAAATCATAAGAGTGAATGCTAGTAGTTAAATGAACGGCACGCTGCAAAATTGACTAAGAGGGTGTTTGGCTAAGCTTATAAACTCCTTAAAAGAGCTTATAAGATGTTAAGTGTTTATAAGCTCCTCAAAAGTGTGGCTAACTTTTAAAAATAAGATCTTATTTTATGAGCTTATAAGATGTAAGAAACTTATAAGCTATTTTTTGAAAAGTTGGAAACTCCCAACTTATTTCTAAAATAAGAGCTTATTTTTCAAAACACCTTCAAATTTAATCATTGAAATTACACAAATGTCATTATTAACAACTTATAAGCTCCACCATCTTATTTACCCAAACACTTCAACAACTTATATTAAACTTAAATTAAACATATTATAAGCTCTAAAAGCATCTTATAAGATATGAAAGTTTATAAACTCTAAAAATAAGCTTAGCCAAACACCCCCTAAGCTTATAAACTCCTTAAAAGAGCTTATAAGATGTTAAGTGTTTATAAACTCCTCAAAAAGTGTGGCTAATTTTTTAAAATAAGATCTTATTTTATGAGCTTATAAGATGTAAGGAGTTTATAAGCTATTATTTGAAAAGTTGGGAAATCCCAGCTTATTTCTAAAATAAGAGCTTATTTTTCAAAACACCTTCAAATTTAATAATTAAAATTACGGGGAAAATTCAATTTTAGTCCACATAGGAGGCTATTGCCCATTTTACGTCCACTATAGAAGCTAAATTCAATTTTAGTCCACTTGGGTCAAAATTCGTCACTATTTGGTCCAATTTCCACCGGAGAACGGGTTTCGCCGGCAATTGTAGTTCAACCGTTGTCGGAATTTTTTAAACGCCTATGTGGCACTTCCGGAAACCATGGTGACCAATAATTATTATCTGAGTCAATTTTTATATATATGAATTTTTTTTTGCAGAAAAAATAAAAAATAATTAAAAATTAAAAAAAAAAAAAAGCTTTTGGTCTTCTTCCCCAAGCCCCCCCCCCCCCCAACTCCACCGTCTCCCCCCTGCAACTCCACCGTCTTCTCCCCCACCACTCCCTCCGCCTAGACTCCCTTCTCTCCGCCGCCAAGACCTCATTCTTTGTTTTTTCTTCATACCTCTCTCTCTCTCTCTCTCTCTCTCTCTCTCTCTCCCCTGTGCGTGGCCACGTCTGGGTTCCCGTGTGCGTGAGTTACTGCGCCGCCGTGAGTAGCGGCGCAGCGTGTGTACGGTGTGATGGGTGTGTGTGGTGTGTGTTTTGCTGCTGTTGGGAGTTGGGTGGAACGGGAAGGCGCCGCCTCGTCGGGCGGCGCCGTGTCGGGTGTGGGGAAAGGGTGTGAGTGGTCGCCAATGACGAGCTCGTCGCCGGCAGTGTCACGACGGCCAGGGAGAAGGGGGAAGCGACGGGGCAGGTAGGAGAAAGGGGTTCTATTTTTTTTTAATTTTTTAATTATTTTTTATTTTTGATTAATTTATATATATATATGGTTGACTAGGATAATTCTGATTGGTCGAGGATTATCCACGTGGGATCCGCCGTGCCACATAGGCGGTCTAAAAAATCCGGGGGCGGTTGATCTACAATCGCCGGCGAAACCCGTTTTCCGGTGGAAATTGGACCAAATAGTGACGAATTTTGACCAAAGTGGACTAAAATTGAATTTAGCTTACATAGTGGACGTAAAATGGGCAGTAGCCTTCTAAGTGGACTAAAATTGAATTTTCCCCCTAAAATTACACAAATGTCATTACTAACAACTTATAAGCTCCACCATCTTATTTACCCAAACATTTCAACAACTTATATTAAACTTAAATTAAACATCTTATAAGATATGATAACTTATAAGCTCTAAAAATAAGTTTAGCCAAACACCCCCTAAATATGACAATTAATATTGTTTGCTTCTTTACTGTTGAATATGGAAATAAGAGAATCGATTGAACTTATCTTGATTGAAGTTGTCATTCCATACAAGTCGTATATTCAACTCGAACAGACCAATCTTGACACGGGATGGAAACCAATATTCACTGGCTTTCTGGTTCGGCAATCGTGATTGTGAAACGGTATCAAGAAACCAAGAACGATTATCAAAAGTGTATTAGTTAATTCAGAGTTGCATGTATATAGAACTAATTAAAAGAGATTCATGATAGAACTTATCTTGAATTTAGCATCTTTCAATTGAAGTGATACGGACCAGTTTGACACTAGGTGAATCCAATGCTACCCTCAGAAACCCTCGATTTTGAAGAGGATAGAACTTATCTTGAATTTAACGTCTTTCAATTGAGTAATATAGACCAATTTGACTGATAACACCCTCAGAAACCCTCGATTTCAGAGAGGATATAACGTATCCGTCTTTCAAATGAAGTGATATAGACCAATTTGACTGATATGGACCAATTTGACATTAGGTGAATTCAATGCTGTCCAGATAGAAGTTATCTTGAATTATCAGATTCTTTCAATTGAAGTGATACGGATCAATCTGACACTAGGTGAATTCAATGCTACCCTCTAAACTCGATTTCGTAGAGGATAGAAATTATCTTGAATTCAAGTGATACGAACCAATTTGACACTAGGTGAATTCAATGCTATCCTAAGAAACCCTCGATTTCGAAGAGGATTGAATTTATCTTGAATTCATAATCTTTCAATTGAAGTGATGCGAACCAATTTGACACTAAGTAAATCCAATGCTACCCTCAGAAACCCTCATCTCGAAGAGTGATGTTCAAATGAGATGGAATTCATCTTGAATTCAGAATCTTTCAATTGAAGTGATGCGAACCAATTTGACACTAAGTGAATCCAATGCTACCCTCAGAAACCCTCATCTGGGAGAGTGATGTTCAAATGGATGTGTTTAGTATTTAAATTAGGTTGGTGTGGTTAAAATGTATTTTTCTTTTTGTTTTGCTATATTTTACATCAACAATAAAGATATATTTATCTTTATCAAATAATTTAATTTCTATTAATTTCTTTATTTATAACAATTGGTCACACTTCCAATATATATATATATATATATATATGTGTGTGAGAGAGAGTCCTCTAGTTAATGTAAGGAAACAATTAATAAATGAAATTATTGGTGTTGGATTAAAATAAGGGAAAACAAGAAACGTATATCAATGGCGTTCACCATGCAACCACCGCTTCTCTTCCATTCTTTCTCCTTCCATGGTGATGACGATTACCAGAATCCTTCCAAGGGCATTTTCGTCCAACTCCTCCCGGTTTTCTCTCTCCTCAGCCCTATCTCATTCCAAACTCTCCCATTCTGCTCAACACAATGCCTCCTCTCTTCCCGAAATGCCCCCCTTCGACTACACTCCTCCGCCGTACACCGGCCCCTCCGCCGACGAGATCCTCCACAAGCGCCGCAAATTCATCAACCCCGCCGTCATCCATTTTTTCAAGAAACCCGTAATTTCCCGCCCTTTTTGTTCATTCAATTTGTGGGGGTGGTGTTGTGAATGGTGATGGATTCTTTATTTCGTTGTGTTTGTGTGAAGTTGAATCTGGTGGAGGGGAAGAAGCAGTATTTGTTCGACGACAAGGGGCGGAGATACGTGGATGCTTTCGGGGAATAGCCACTGTTGTGTTGAGAGAAAACACAATACACAATTATAAAAATCAAATTCAGATCAATCACTAGAGATATATGTAAACAAGATAGAAATAATAACTTGCTGAAGAATATAAGATTATGCTTGCATTTCTAAAGTGTGTCGAAGTCCCTTTGGATGTATACAATTTCTCCTATTTATACCCCTCTCTTCTAAGGAGGGTATTTCAGTACTTCCTCTTCCTATTTTCTTGTTGGCTAAGCTATCTTTTCTATTTTTTTCTCAAGGTACTTTCTTTATTGCTTAAAGTACACCACTTCCTCTCCAGAATCTTCCATTTTCTGTTAAGTGAAGAGATATTTTCCTTTTGTCTTTTATAGCCATGTCAGCTACTCTCCTAGCATGCTCATCATTGCCCCTTTTGAGTTATTATCCTCTCCTTCGAGCGTACAGAATTCGTTCGGCTGCCTCCTGGTATGGGATCGCCACTTCTGCTTCGTGAGATCTTGGAAACTCTACGGCCTTTTCTAGTTGTGCGATGTATCCACTTCTGCTTTTCGTCCTTTCTACTAGTTCTGCCTTTTTGCGGTCACATGGAGTCTCTTCGCTTTCAGCTTTTCTTTTCTTATTCACTTCTGCCTTCACGTCTGCATCCAAGGAGCTCTGCCAACTTATAGTTATGCGGAGTCTCTTCGCTTTCAGCCTTTCTTTTCTTGTTCACTTCTGCCTTCACATCTGCACAGGAGTAGTTCTGCATTTGTATGAAGACAATTCTGCCAGATTGTTATTTCGTAAATTCTGGGGGTGAGGTGTTTCAGGATAGTGATGCAAGAGTTTTCTATAATCTTATCCTTCCCACATCGATAGCCTCATCATTCCCACATCAGCTACTCCCCCTGGTGCGGTCGAGCAGATCTGGTTTGGCAGAGCTGGTCGATTGCAGCACTTCTATTTCTTCTCTCGATCAGAGAGCTAATTTTCCCCTTAGCTACTCCCCCTGGTGCGGTCGAGCAGATCTGGTTTGGCAGAGCTGGTCGATTGCAGCACTTCTATTTCTTCTCTCGATCAGAGAGCTAATTTTCCCCTTAGCTACTCCCCCTGGTGCGGTCGAGCAGATCTGGTTTGGCAGAGCTGGTCGATTGCAGCACTTCTATTTCTTCTGTTTCTCCTAAACGTGGTTTCTCCACGCGCCATATCCTTTCTTTTTTTTGAAGATTTAGCAAATCTCCTGACTCTGACAATAAGTGTCCTTTCACCTTCACTTTTTGATACATCACATTAAATGTGTGTGATCTGCACCATCCACGTGTCAATCATCCTGCGATGGACTTTGAAGAGTCGTATCTTCTCCCAATACTTGTTTCAAATTTACCCTAATTTCATTCTTCCCCCCTCTTTCGCTCATACGCCTTCTTTTTTCTCTTTTTGCAATTCCTTCATCTTCTCCGGCGATCTTTTGGCTGTAATCTGCTGGGATTCTTCCTCCGGTGATTCTTCTTCTTCTTCTTCTTGTTCTTCATTTGCTTCCTTTGGTTTTCCATGGCGAGAGGAGGTAATTTCTAACTTTTTGCTTGTTTTGTTGTTCTTGTGTTATGTGCAGTGCCTGTGTGCTGATTGGTTTTAGTGGCTCGTAGATTGAGAGATATTTGTTGTTGTAGTTGTTGGGTTTGATTTGTTGCCCGTGTTGGAAGAAGTTTGTTAATAAACCCCCTTTTCATCTTTATTTTGACCATGGACTCTTCTGATCTTGAGACTAACTCCTCCGATGTTCGGATGATAGAGGATGTTTCTCCCTCCGTTCTTCCCCTGCCTAGTGACCAGACTACTTCTAGTTCTTCTAAGAGCCCCTCTCTTCTGGCAGAAGAGCCAGAAGAGCCGTCTGCTTCCAGTGCTGAACCCCTAAACTATAGTGTTTCTGACCCAAATTTTAATGTTGTTAGTCATCGGACTGTCTTTTCTCCCGATCGTCTTGATTTTCTTCGTTTGGCTTACAATATTCCTCAAGATTTTTGTTTATATTGTCCTGCTGGTCATCATAGACCTAATTTCCTTTCTGGGCGCAAGCTGGCCTTCTGGTGTGCCCAACTGAAGGCTGGAGTACGTTTTCCTGTAAATTCCTACCTTTGTAGGTTGTCCTTTTTTTATCAAGTTCCTTTAAATCAGTTTACACCTTCTGCCATCCAACTCATGATTGGCTTCTACATAATTTTGAAAGGTAACGGGGGCAATCCCACTGCCGAACTCTTCTTCTCCAACTTTCCTCTCAAATTCAAACCTCCCTTCTTTTATGTCACTGCTGATCCTCGAGGTCTGATTCACTTCCTGGGGAAACCCCAGAGCCGAGACAAGAACTGGAAGGAAGACTATTTCTTCATTTCCTGGTCTGACATGTGGGATTTTCCAGTGGGTCCTTGGTTGTATACTAAACCCTTAATAAAGAAAGAATTTTTTATCAGCTGTCCCACCTCTGATCGCGAAATAATTGAGGCCCTAAACACCTCTGTGGATGAAGTAGGCCCCTTTGATGTAGTTAGTCTTGTAGAGCAGCCTTCCATTTTATCTTACTTTGGTTTGTGTGATGGGGAGACTTCTTTTCCTTCGGATTTTGGTATTCCTCTTCTTCCGTCATTCTCTTCTTTTTGTTTTCTGTTATTCTTTTTGTTTATTCATTGGTTCATTTTGATCATACAGAGCATGCATAGGCGGAGAACTGTCCCTTGCAGAGAAGGCAATTCCCCTCCTCGTCCAGTTCCGAATGTTGCTTTGGCTTCTGATCCTCCTGCCCCAACTCCCCCTGCAACTCGGAGTGACAGGGGAAAACGTCCTTCGAGCTCCTCTGATCCTTCTGGAGACGCACGCCGGCCTCGTCTGCAATCTCCAAGGCATGGTGGCCAGGAGGCTGTGAGAGAGCGCTGTCGGTCGAGCCGGATAAGGACGTCTGCAAATGACGTCTTTACTCTAAAGCTTCCGAAGTCTCTCTTGGAGCTGTCTGCAGAGGAGTCTCGACAGTTTCTTCAGCTCTGCTTGACTCCTGCTGACACTTACACGCTGAGCCGGCTGCATCCTGACAATGAGCTGGCTATGGGTGCACATCATGCTTTGAAGGTTTTTTTTTTTGACGTCTGCTATATTTCTCTGCAGTGCTTAGTTCATTTCAGTCGGCTTCAAGCAAAGATTGCTTCTTCTGTGGATCCTTCTCCTGCTCTTTTGGAGAAGGATAGTGAAATTTCTGTGCTGAAGTCCAAACTGGCCGAGCAGGAGAAGATAAACAAGGAGCAGCGGCGTGAGGTGGAGGTGTGGAAGAAAAAGGTCGCTGAAGAAAAGAGCCGCAGTCGGGAGTATGGGACTAGGAAATTTTCGGAGGGGGTTGAAGCTTGTAAAAAGAATCTGCACATGACGGCTGCGGGGCAGAGCTTTCTCGAGGAGGTGATCACCGGGCTGAAGGAGGCATACTTGAAGAGTACCAGTTCCTTATCTGACTTCGGACCTCATATAGGCCACTATTATGGTTATGGGTTCGATGCAGCTCAAAAACAAGCTCGCGATCAAGGCTTTTCCGGCACTTTTGATTTCAATGGTCCTCTGGACGATTTGCCGGCCTCCCCTTATTTCGAGGGTGACCCTTCGGAGGATCCTGATTCTCCTTGGTGGCTGCCGGCTCTGCAAAAGGCTTACGCGAAGCTGTGTTGTGCACCCAACGATGCTTTCACTCCTGTGGATCCCTCCTCTTGCAAATTTCCACTGCTGCCGGCACCACCTCTGCCTGAACCTCCTTTGGTGGACTTAATAGTGCTGAGTGGAGACTCTTCTGAGATGGTGACAGAAGCATCTCCTCAGCCGCCTTCCTGGGGCCCTTCCAGAACTACAGGGAGCAGAGGACCCAGCTGCATCCGATCTTCCATCTGAAGTCCTTCCTTCTGAAGATTGATCCTTCCTCTTTTCTTTCAAATTTTTATATTATGCTTTTCCACAAACAATTTATATTCTCTGTTGTGTATTTTGGGGCTGAATATTTGGGACAATTTTTATATTTCTTTTACTAGTATTATCTGTTGATCGCTTTTCCCGGATGTTTGAACATTTCAATTTTAATATCTATGATTGTGAATGTTGGCCGTATATCTATTTCATGGCTGTTGTGATCTTGTTATTTCATGCTTGTGTGGCTTCTAAAACTAGCAAAGATTATCCATGCATGCAAGTTTAAATCAAAAAAGAAAACTGTATTAAAAATAATAATACTTGTAAGACAATCTTTCGAATAGCCCTCTCCTTTCCCCTCTTTTTACACAAGTAACTGATTTTTTTTTTTTAAAAAATCCCTTCTTGCCTCTTCCTCTGCCTGCCCTCAGTTCTGCAGACATTCCCTTTCAGCATCGAACTCCATCTGTAACAGAGTAGTTCATTTTTATCATTGACAAGTAAATCATACTAATTTCTTTTTTAAAGCAAAACGAACTTGGCCCCACCAGGCCCCGACAGCAGTATGATAGACATTAAGGTCTACCTCTGTCGGGGTGGCTGCTTTCTAGGGCAATTTTTTATTTTTCGGCCCCAACGACCCTGATCAGAGATGTGCTAGACCCGGGGGTCTGCCTCTGCCAAGGTGGCTGCTTTCTAGGGCAATTTTTATTTTTTGGCCCCACCGACCCTGGTCAGAGATGTGCTAGACCCGGAGGTCTGCCTCTGCTAGGGCGGCTGCTTTTTAGGGCGAATTCTTATTTTTTGGCCCCACCGACCCTGGTCAGAGATGTGCTAGACCCGGAGGTCTGCCTCTGCTAGGGCGGTTGCTTTCTAGGGCGAATTTTTATTTTTTGGCCCCACCGACCCTGGTCAGAGATGTGCTAGACCCGGAGGTCTGCCTCTGCTAGGGCGGCTGCTTTCTAGGGCGGATTTTGTTTTTGGCCCCACCGACCTTGGTCAGAGATGTGCTAGACCCGGAGGTCTGCCTCTGCTAGGGAGGCCGCTTTCTAGGGTAAATTTTCGAGCTTGGGAGGTATCTCTTACCCGTTTCTTCTAAGCGTAATATCTTTTAAGGTTGCCAATGTTCCATGGTCTGGCCACCTCCTTTCCTTCTGCTGTCATTAATCGATAAGCTCCCCCTTCAGTACTTCTGATACAATGTACGGCCCTTCCCAGTTCGGCTCTAATTTTCCCTTGGGTTTTAGGGCGTCAGCTTTTCTGAGGACTAAATCTCCTCTGTTCAGTCGTCGTGGTCTCACCCTTTTATCGTACGCTGCCTTGACTCTACTCTTGAATTTTTCAAATTTTAGTCGCGCCACCTCCCTATCCTCTTCGAGCAGATCTAAGTTCTCCTTCATGAGTTTCTCATTCTACCCTTCATCAAATGTTATAATCCTGTGTGTTTCCATTCCTACTTCTGCTGGGATTACGGCATTAGCCCCATATACAAGGTTAAAAGGAGTCATATCCGTTGCCACCCTTGGTGTTGTTCTGTACGCCCATAGAACCGAATCTAACTCTTCTGCCCAATTGCCTTTCAGAGTCTCTATCCTTGTTTTCAGCCCGTTGATGATAGTCCTGTTGGTGACCTCTACTTAGCCGTTTGCTTGGGGATGGGCTACTGCCGCAAACCTTTGAGTGATTTTCATCTCTGCACACCAAGCTTTCATCTTCTTTCCACAAAATTGTGTGCCATTATCTGAAATCAAAATCCTAGGTATTCCATATCGGCAGCAGATCTGTTTCCATAAAAATTTTATAACATTTTGCTCGTCGATTTTCCCCAGTGGTTCGGCCTCCACCCATTTCGTGAAATAGTCAATAGCCACTATCAAGAATTTTTTCTGTCCTTTGGACAAAGGCAACGGTCCAACCAAATCTACTCCCCATTGAGCGAAGGGGCATGGGGAATGCATCGTTTTTAATTCTTCAGCGGGACTATGAATCAGAGGTGCGTGAATCTGACAACTATGGCACTTCTGCACCAACTCCCTGGCATCTGCATTCATGGTGGGCCAGAAATATCCTGCTCGTAGGATCTTTCGAATCAATGTTCTTGATCCCACATGATCGCTTCCGCATCCCTCGTGCGCTTCTCGCAGCACATACATCCCTTCCTCCTTATTTAAACACCGTAGGTATGCTTGCGAGAAGGAACGTCGGTAGAGCTGCTCACCCATGATGCAATATTTCAGAGTTTCTTTAGTCCACTTCGGGCTTGTCGATGTCTCCACTTTCCTTAGCTCGTTTATGATGGGAGTTCTCCAATCGTCAGTTTCCTCCACCTCTGCCACCTCTGCTATTTCAACTAATTTTTCTGCTACCAACAAGGTTATTTTTCTCGGCTGTAAGAGCGGGTATGAGCTGGCGATCTTTGCTAGGTAATCTGCTTGGGCGTTTTCCACCCTCGGGATTTGTTTCAGCTCAAATTTGTTGAAAGATAGTTGGATTTTGGCAATTTCCTTTAAGTACTCGAACAATGATTTCTTCTTCACCTCATATGTTCCTCCATATTGCTGGAACACCAATTGTGAATCGGTATGGGCTACTAAGTCACTTCCCCCGGCTTCCTTTACGATATTCATGCCCCGTATTAAAGCCTCATACTCTGCTTCATTATTAGATACGGAGTAGTTTAACTTGATGGCGTATTGCATGTCCTGCCCTCCTGGGCATTCTACCAAAACTCCTATTCCGCAACCGTCATTGGTAGCAGAACCATCTACGAATATTTTCGAGCTCTGTTCCTCCTTCGGCAGAGCTTGTGATTCTTGTACGAAGTCTGCCAGGGCTTGTGCTTTAATGGCTTTTCGGGGTTCGAACTCCACATCATAAGCCCCGAGCTCCACCGCCCATTTGACCATCCTGCCAGAGGTATCGGCCTTACCCATAGTCTGAGCCAGCGGATAATTGGTGCGTGTAACTATTTTATGTGACAGGAAGTAGGGACGTAGTCTTCTAGCTGTGATGATAACGGCTAGCCCCGCTTTTTCAATCTCCGCATATCGGGTTTCTGGTCCTTGCAACATATGGCTTACATAGTACACTGGCGTCTGTTGTCGCCCCATCTCCCGTACCAGAACTGTGCTGACTGCTGTTTCTCCAACTGAGAGGTATATGTATAGCGTTTCATCTTTCTCTGGCTTGGAAAGCTGTGGTAGACTAGCAAGGTATTCTTTCAGCTCTCTGAAAGCCTGGTTGCATTCCTCTGTCCATTGGAACTTGCACCCTTTCCTCAATATTTTGAAGAATGGGTAGCTCCTGTCTGCTGATTTAGAGACAAACCGGTTTAATGCGGTTATCCTCTCCAACAATCTCTGCACCTCCTTCACATTTTTGGGTGGCACCATATCCATCACAACCCTCACTTTCTCTGGATTAACTTTTATTCCTTCTTTGGTAACCATGAATCCCAAAAATTTTCCTGTCGTTACACCAAAGCTGCATTTCTCTGGATTTAGTTTCATCCCACTGCCTCGTATAATCGCAAAGGCTTCCTCCAGGTCTGCGATATGTTGTTCAGCCTCTTTGCTTTTTATCAACATGTCATCCACGTAGACCTCCATATTCTTCCCTATCATGGTCTTAAACAACTTATCCACCATGCGTTGGTATGTGGCTCCAGCATTCTTCAACCCAAAAGGCATACGCACATACTCATAAGTCCCGGCAGCTGTGATGAAGCAGACCTTCTTGACGTCAGCGGGATCCAACTGGATCTGATGATACCCCTGGTAGGCATCCATTAGGGACAAACGGGCACATCCAGATGTAGAGTCCACTAACTGATCTATGCGAGGCAGCGGATAATGATCTTTAGGGCAGGCTTTATTCAGGTCACGGAAATCAATGCACATATGCCATTTCTTGTTGGGCTTTGGTACCAAAACAGCATTGGATAGCCACTCTGGGAACTGAACGGGCACAACGTGCCCTGAGTCCAATAACTTTTGGACCTCTGCCTGAATGATCTTGTCTTTTTCTGATCCAAAATTCCGTAGCCTTTGCTTAACAGGTCTGACCTCGGGACAGATGTTGAGCCGATGTACCGCAATCTCTGGATGAATACCCTTCATATCTGCTGCTTGGAAGGCAAACAGGTCGGCATTCTCTCTTAAGCATTTGATCAACTCTGCTTGTTCTGCCCTTGGGATTTCTGCGCTAATCTTTGTACAAAACCCCTCTTTCCCAGGGTACAGTTCCACTGATAGAAGCTTTCCATCCGCTGCTATCTTCTCGGGCTCTTCTTCCTCCTTCTCCGTTCTCTGCCGTTTTACTCCGACATCCTCTTCTACAGCTCTGCTTATTACTGGTAAAGCCCACTTATGTGCGACCCGAATAGATTCAACATAGCACTTTCTCGAGTGGACTTGGTTTGCCTTCAATTCTCCTACTCCTGCAGACGTGGGGAACTTGACCTTCATATAATATGTGGAGACTACAGCTTTCAGCTCATTCAGTATTGGTCGTCCGAATATAACATTGTAGGCAGAAGGAGCATCTACTATCAGGAAATCCATCATCAGCCTTTTCTGCCGTGGCCATTCTCCTACCAAAACATGTAAGGTTACTACTCCCAAAGGGTGGATTGTTCCCCCCGTAAAATCGTACAACGCCGTGTTCACCGGGCGGATCTGGGTTTTGATGTCCATTTTCTCAAAGCACTCTTTATATATAATATCAGCAGAACTCCCAGTATCCACGAACACCCTAGCAACATCATACCCGGCTATCTCTGCCGTTACCACCAATGAATCATTATGAGGTTTGAGCATGGGAGTTTCATCGGCTGCACCGAACACAATATCTGGAGATGGTTGGACCTCGGATACCTCCATATGTTGGTCATGCCAACCCTGCGCATACCTTAAGGCTGACTTTCGGGCTCTATTCGAGTCTCCCCCATGAGGGCCGCCTGCGATCATGTTAATGAAACCTTTCTTTGGTGGTGGGGGCAGGTCTTTCTCCTCATTTTTTCTTTCTTTGTCTTGGGCGCCCTCTCTTTCTTCCGATCTTTCGTTTCTCTTCCCATAACTTCCGGTATAACCTTTGTTTTTATCCTCAAATCCCTTCAATACCCCAGCT
Organism: Scutellaria baicalensis; assembly: GCA_005771605.1. Lineage (NCBI taxonomy): Eukaryota > Viridiplantae > Streptophyta > Magnoliopsida > Lamiales > Lamiaceae > Scutellaria > Scutellaria baicalensis. The sequence goes on from CM016729.1 coordinate 11,996,752, forward strand.
CTGACCAGTCGTTCTATTTCATTCTTCAGATGTCTGCACTCGTTTGTGTCATGACCGTACTCATTGTGGAAAAGGCAGAAGTATCGCCCCTTCGGTCTTGTTGGAGCCTGGGCTCTGTTCGGGGGAAATCTGAACGGAGCAGTCTTTTCAGAGAGCTGAAACACTCTTGCAAGTGGGGCTTTCAGCGGGGTATATTTGGCATAATCCCCTTTGCCAAGGTCTTCTTCACGTCTTCTGCTGTCAAACCGCGGCTCCCCATCTCTCCGCGTACTCACCTCTTTAGGGGCCAGTTTTTCCCCTCTCTTGGCACGGCTCACGTCCTCTAGATTGATAAATTTGTCTGCTCGAGCCAGGACCTCCTCAAAAGTATTAGCCGGTCTTTTCACAAAGGAGCGAAACAGGTCCCCTTCTCGTAGCCCTTGAACTATAGCGCTAATTTTTACCTCCGCTGTGGCAGATGGGACCTCTAAGGCAGCTGTGCTAAATCGTTTAATAAATGCCCTCAGGGACTCCTCGGACCCTTGTTTCAGCGTGAATAGAGATTGAGACGTTCTTCTTTGTCTTCTAGCACTGGCGAATTGGTGGAGGAACGCAGAACTGAAATCATGGAAGGAATGGATGCTGTTTTCTGCTAATTGCCCGAAGCACCTCTGGGCGGCCTGCGTGAGGGTGGTTAAGAATACTCTGCATTTGACTCCATCTGTGTATTGATGGAGGAGGGCCACATTTTCAAAGCACAGGAGATGGTCATACGGATCTGCAGTTCCATCATATTCGAAGGTTAGAGGTTTGAAACTTGCTGGCAACTCGTCCATCCGCACTGCCATTGTAAATGGACTTCCTCCGGGCACTTGGATCTGGCTCGTGGTACCCATCCTTTGCCGCAGCAACTGTATTTCTCTCTGCATCGCTTCCATTTGTTTCTGTACCTCCAGATCTTGCGTACGTTGCATGGAGATGTCTGCAGACGACGCTTCGTGTGACGCGTATTTCCACTGTGATGGGTGACTGTCTGCGCTCTGTTCCTGAGCCACCTCCATGTGCAGAAATCTTAGTACCTCCTACCTCAGTGGCCTCTCGCCTTCCTCCTTCCTTATCTTTCTCGACAGCCGCTTTTTCCAGGGCTTTTTGCACAGCGGAATAGATGAAGCCATCCAGCTGCTCCGGGGTGAAAGTCCATATGCTCGGCATAGCTGGCTCCCTCACCTCTTCCGATCTTTCTTTCACTCTCGATGCTTCTGGCCCTGCTACCTCTTGGAAATCTCCTTCGAGGTCTCGAATTATCCGGTTAGCCATTACTTCTATTGACTCAAAATGTTTTTTTCTAACCTTTTCTAACAGATGTGCGAATCGAAAGAAAAAGACACAAAACGATGAACAACAACAAGGGGAAATCAAGCAGGATAAGAAGGAAGCTCACTCCTCTCCCCCAGTTCCCACAGACGGCGCCAGTGTTGTGTTGAGAGAAAACACAATACACAATTATAAAAATCAAATTCAGATCAATCACTAGAGATATATGTAAACAAGATAGAAATAATAACTTGCTGAAGAATATAAGATTATGCTTGCATTTCTAAAGTGTGTCGAAGTCCCTTTGGATGTATACAATTTCTCCTATTTATACCCCTCTCTTCTAAGGAGGGTATTTCAGTACTTCCTCTTCCTATTTTCTTGTTGACTAAGCTATCTTTTCTATTTTTTTCTCAAGGTACTTTCTTATTGCTTAAAGTACACCACTTCCTCTCCAGAATCTTCCATTTTCTGTTAAGTGAAGAGATATTTTCCTTTTGTCTTTTATAGCCATGTCAGCTACTCTCCTAGCATGCTCATCATTGCCCCTTTTGAGTTATTATCCTCTCCTTCGAGCGTACAGAATTCGTTCGGCTGCCTCCTGGTATGGGATCACCACTTCTGCTTCGTGAGATCTTGGAAACTCTACGGCCTTTTCTAGTTGTGCGATGTATCCACTTCTGCTTTTTCGTCCTTTCTACTAGTTCTGCCTTTTTGCAGTCACATGGAGTCTCGTCGCTTTCAGCTTTTCTTTTCTTATTCACTTCTGCCTTCACGTCTGCGTCCAAGGAGCTCTGCCAACTTATAGTTATGCGGAGTCTCTTCGCTTTCAGCCTTTCTTTTCTTGTTCACTTCTACCTTCACATCTGCACAGGAGTAGTTCTGCATTTGTATGAAGACAATTCTGCCAGATTGTTATTTCGTAAATTCTGGGGGTGAGGTGTTTCGGGATAGTGATGCAAGAGTTTTCTATAATCTTATCCTTCCCACATCGATAGCCTCATCATTCCTACATCAGCCACCATTTCTTGTGGCCATTGCCACCCTCAGGTGGTGGAGGCCATTGTTGATCAGACTAAGCGCTTGCAGCATTCCACCATCTTTTATTTGAACCCTCGCGACCAACTTTCCCGGTGATCTCAAGGTTTTTCACCTAGATTTAAACCCTGAGATCACATTCCTTGTTTTGATAAGTTAACCTAAAAGTGTTGTGTTGTGTATTAGGTTGTTTTCTTCACAAATTCAGGGACAGAGGCAAATGAACTAGCTTTGATGATGGCCCGTTTGTATACAGGTTGTCATGATGTGATCTCTGTTAGGAATGGATACCATGGTAATGCTGCTGGGACTATGGCTGCCACTGCTTAAAGTAGCTACAAATTCAACATTGTTCAGGTACATATATATATATGATCATGGCAGTGTTAAAAGAACCTTTCTTGGTGTTAATTAATGAAGTCTCGAGCTTTGTGTATGGTTTCTATTTGCAACAGATTGGAGTCCACCATGCACAGAATCCAGATCAGTACAGAGGCATATTCGGCTCTGATGGGTCCAAGTATGCAAGAGATGTTGATGAAATAATCACTTACGGAACATCTGGTCGCGTTGCTGGATTCATTGCTGAAGCCATACAGGTTGATGTTGCTAATTGGATTCATCGATCAAATGCTCAGCTTAATTAGTTGAATGTGTTTGCAGGGAGTTGGTGGGGTTATGGAGCTGGCTCCGGGTTATTTGCCACGAGTGTATAGCAGCATTAGAAAAGCAGGGGGCCTTTGCATTGCGGATGAAGTCCAATCGGGCTTTGCTCGTACTGGAAGCCATTTCTGGGGATTTGAGGCTCACGGTGTTGTGCCTGATATTGTAACTATGGCCAAGGTAATGTTAATAGAAGCTCTGGTAGAGACTCTAGCTTTATATTGATGAAATATGTTCAGGGAATTGGAAACGGATTGCCACTCGGTGCTTTGATCACGACCCCTGAGATTGCAAAGGTTTTGATTGAGAGAAACTACTTCAATACATTCAGTGGGAATCCTGTGTGCTGTGCTGCTGGGATTGCAGTTCTCAAAGTATTAGAGGAAGAAAAGCTTCAGCAAAATGCCTTGACAGTTGGCTCGTATTTGAAGCAGCGTCTTGCCACTTTGAAGGAGAAACACGAGCGTATGTCTGCCTTCTTTCCATACGCTATTAATTGTGTCTGTCAATCTTATGGCTATGGGTGTGCAGTTATTGGGGATGTGAGAGGAAGAGGTCTTTTGCTGGGAGTAGAACTTGTGACTGATCGCCAGTTGAAAACTCCGGCCAAGGATGAGACTCTTCATGTAATGGAACAGATGAAAGGTGTCTATTTGTTTCCTTGGCAACCACCCCTTTTCATTCTTCAAAGTGTTACTGATGATGATAAGTGCTGTGTGTATTCAGAAATGCTGTGTGTAATAGGAAGAAGAAAGATGCAGATGACAAGGACAAGTTCAGCCAGAATGTGTGTTTGATCAGTACATATGCACAAGGATTGAATGTAGATATAATCCCAGGCAAGCAAATTCTCAGACATTGCTTCATCAGAACATATCCACTGTAGAATTGTTAGTGTCCAGATTTATTAGCTTCCACATGCACAAAGATTTAATGTAGATATTGTCTTTTTGATCCAATTATTGTATCTTCAACTCTGGAACAACTGTTGAAATCCAAGATTAAATTCTGTAACCCTTTTATAGTGTCATTATTTATCCAACTTATATCTTCAGTTGAGAATGAATTTGGATGTAAGTATTGACCCTGAAATACTATGTGCAGGTTGTTTTTTGCATGATTTGCTACTAAAAAACTCTTATTGTGATTACTTAAATTTTAATCTTACCTAGCATGTTAATAATCCAACACAGAAATGTGTAATATATGATGTCCCAACAGTATAAACCCATGTGGTGAAATCAGAATTTCTAAACAAAACAAGTAAAATCAAATATAATTGGATCTTCATCCTCGGAGTAGAATAAAAAACTGACTCTTTTGAATGGTAGGATATACTTGAGACTCATTCCTCACCATTAAAAGAAACTTGCTTCATTCTGCGTTGATCTCAGCAAGCAGTGTTTTGAGCTTTTCTTCAACTCACCGCATGTGAGGAACCAAGTATCTCATCTCCGTTCCATTGCCATTTGACAAAAAGAAAATCTTCTTCCAGTTCTCCTCCGAGAATGCATCCCGTTTCACTAGCCTTTGCCTGTAAATTTGATTGATATACTTTCATGAGCCCCCCAAAGTTAAGGAATCTTAAATTTTTCTTTTGCATTGTTCTAATTTTTCCTTTTGCTGCTTCACTTCCCCAGCATGCTTAAGGTATGCCATGCCTTATTCTGCTTGATCATAACAAAATCATTCTCTAGGTTTTTAAAACTTGTAGTATTCGAGCACTTTTTTTGTATTAGATCAACGATGTTTGCAATGTAGGTGAAAAATATCTAATTTGACATAAAGTATGAAACAAGAATTTATTCATGGTTGGGGCGAGGTTTCAAATTCCAATATCACCTAGTTTAACTAAAATTATAATGTATGAAGTTGATTAAGCCTCTAGCTAATATAGTATGGGAAGTTGTGTTCTTATATAGTTATAACAAGCAACCCTGTCAGTTAACAAGTTAATAGAAGCAGACCTGAGATAGTAGTGGCAGACAGTAGCAGCTTCACCCAAACTATACCGAGGGATATAAATTCGAGCATCTTTAGGAACATCTGGCAATTCTTGACGCAGCTTCCCCACAGCAGTCGAATGAGAAAAAGCACCCACCATCATATTCTCGTGCATCATTGACCTAAATGCATTTACCTACAAAATGATACTTGTCAACTAGATGACCAAAATTACAAGTAAATGAGATTGCCAAACAAGAGCACAAGGCATCAATACACTGAGTATAATGCTCTTTAGATTATGCCAAATTTGTCTGGGATTAAGCCAAATTCTAAGACAATCTATGGTTTTTAATGCTTTTGGTATTACATTAAGCAGCATTCTGCAAAACTTAAACCTTAAAAAATAATAAGTGACCAATTACAGATAAAACTCAAGTTAAAGTGCAGATTTACATCTTCTTACTTTCATCTTGAAGAATATGAAAATACAAAGTAATACATCTTAATTAAATATGGAGACAAATCAAGAATTTGGTTATTATAATTTATAACAAGCCAAATAAGCTCCTGGACTTTGGAATAAATTAGTAGATCAGGATTCAATGTAACAGTTTTTCAAGCGGTGGGCATAAGTGTATTAACTCCAAGCAAGACACCTCTAATTTTTCAGAAAAAATTTCTTCCTGATCCACTCAATTCAAAATATGTGAGTAGCTAATGCACAGGTACCCAGACGATTTTATTTTATAAAAAATAAAAAATCAGATTCACAATATTTAGCGTTGTATATGAGTAAACGCATCATAACTTACAGTAGTGACTTCTCTAGCATGAATAGGTCGGCACGAGCGAATAGTTACTGGCTCCTCAAAATTAGTAAACGTAAACCAACTGTTATACTGTTCAGATACAACCAACGGTTAGCGACATGGATGCAAATGAATTTCAAAAGGCACAATAGTCCAACTGACAAAATAAGTATGAGAAGTTGATAAAAGTCCTCACTTGATCAATTGCAATAAGGACAGGAACACTCGTTACTTCCGATAATTCTTTCCTTAATCGAACAACTACTCCCACAGCAGCATGTGAGTCCTTAATTCCAGCCTCAACAAGCTGATAAAGTGTTGTGTCTTCAGAAATTTGCATTATATTCCTACCTTTTGGCAACCCAACACCAGCACCCTCTCCCAGTGGAATAGGATCTAGTATTTTACATTTTAAATCTTGCAAGCAAGATTCATTATACTTCAAGAAATCCTGAATTAGAAACCAAGAAGTCAGAATTCAAAGACAATAATTCAAAACTCCATATGTAAGTAATGAGGATGCAGTTTCTCTTTACGAGAAGGGTAAAAAATAGAGCTCCATGCAGAAACAGGAAGGAAAATCATAAGCCAGCCAGATATCGCTTATGAATCATCACATATCCAATCATTTTGAGGTATAAATACTTAATCGGAGCAACAGACCCTGTTTCAGTTTTAACTAGGGGTCAACAGGCACCACTGATGAAAAGCAATCTGTTTAAGGATAACATCCTCAAGCATAATGGAGAATATAATATAAGATGAAGTATGACTGCAAGGCTTTCTTCTACTCAAAGTTGCAAAAATTTAATAAGATGATAAAGCAACATAGAAAGATGTGTAATCATTTCAAAATGTCACCAAGTAATTGTATATTTCTTACTTGAAGAATGTTTGCTGCCTGCACAGGGGTATCCCACAGTCCAGTTTCAGAATTTTTATAGAATAGTCCATCATGCGTCCAGTCTCGACCCCTGGGGACATAAAGCACAAGCCAACCTTCTTCGCGGGCCCATTTAACAAGCATGGCAAGTGCAATACTCTTCCCACAACTCACGGGACCATCTAACACAATTTGCTTCCTAACTTTGGGATCTGAGAATTAAAATCATTGCAGCCACTCATTCTCATAGAAATTATAGTAGCTCCAGGATGTTGAATTTTCTCTTCTTCACAGGGGAAGATAAAACTAGACAAGTACAAACTCATACATAGAAATTACTCCTTTCAAAGAAAATCTCCAAATCGACAGGAAAATACAATGCTCATACACAGAAATGACATTGTGTGGGACAAATTACCAGATTATGTAAGACCAGGCAAACTTAGTGAAGAAAATAAACAAATGATGGGGAGAGAAATAGTACCTTTGGATTTAATCACCAATGAAGGGTCAACTACACGCCTGAAATTATCACGAAGATCAATAAAGCACTGTCGCACCATCAAGGCACTCCTGCATGATTCCTCAAATTCCTTCATCATTCCTAGTGGCAACCCCTCAGGCAAAACCTCTTTTAAGTCCTTCAAACTACAAAACAAGTCCAATACCATTACATCCACTAATCATAAATTTGCTATTCCACATTAACAAACACAAAATAGTAATGATAAAATGGAAAATTCCTGGTCTCACTTTTCTAATCAATCAAAAATTCTACCAACAATCATATTGACATTCTAGGTAAATGCTTTCTCATCCTTGGCTTGGTCTTAGCTGGTAAAGCATGGAACCGCGGGAAAAAGCAACAAATTGTCTCGACATAACACAATGGTGAAATATGAACCATATAGCCAACCCCATATAGTTGGATAAAAGATTAATATGTTGTTGGCATGCTAATGATTTGCTGAACAACACGACCCGTAGCAACTAGTTGCATTCCTTCAAGATTTATGGAAATTTTTTACTCAAATTACTAGCAAAATCTATATCCACTTATAAACCATTCCATGTTCCTTCTCCCAGAAAATGCCGGACATCTCAAACCAATAGCTAAGTTATTGTTGTTTCAACATTTCCCTATTCACTCATAATTATATTTATCACCTCATGAAATGTAGCATAAAGGTCTAACTCATATGCAGCAGCAAATGCAAATATCGCCTGAAAATGAGATCGATAATGAGAAAAAATCAACGGCATTCGTTGGAGACGAGCATACAACAAAACAAGCAATTCATTGCAACATTTTTCTCAGGCAAATCCTCTCAGTATTAAAAGACTTTTAGCAGATGACAAAGAACAATTTAGCACCTGAATTTGAAGTAACTGTTAGTATCATCCCTAGTAAGCAAAGAGAGAGAATGCGTGGAAGTGAAGAGAGGGCGGCCATTGGGGCCGACGTCAAGGGCAGGGTTCTTGTCATCCTCCGCCAGCTGACGACGGCGGAGCTCCAACTCCTCTTTAAGAGAAATCTCCGGAGTCAAAACCGGCGCTTCTTCAGTCTTCTTCTCTTTGGGATCGAATTTGGGACCTTTTTGCGGGGGTTTCTTTCCTTTATCGGGCTTGCTTTTTTTGGATGCTTTCGCGGCCATGGTCCGGGAAATGGAGAGCTGCCACTCCGATTGTCTGAGTGGTGCCGAGGCGGAGGTTGCTCGGAGGAGCGATCGGAGAAGCATGCTGTTTTGCTTTTTCCTTTGGGGTTTTGGGTTTTGGGGGTTTCACAAGTGAAGTTGTAGAAATGGGAATTTCTGAATTAGGGGTATAAAAGTCTTTTTCCCAAGGTCTTTTTTTTTTCTTCTTTAAAAAATTCGATAAAAAAAAAAAAGAAAATTCCGCAAAGTTTCCGCAAAGTTTCCTTATGTGAGCAATCACGATTGTAGATTAACCTCTCTCTCGAGCAACTTAACCCGTTGATTGATTATTAATGTCTGTATCTCTACCTCGTAGTTAATAACCAACTCCTAAAAGCTCCTAAGATCGTATTCTCACCCCAATTATTTACCAATCTCTCGATCCAGGCAATTTAATTGAGTCATGCATTCCCAAATCTATAATCAGATATTATCTCTCGATCTCAATTCAATTAATTAAAGCATGCATAAATTTGATCAGGATTCACACATGGAATAAGCACAAGGAAGCATGAATAAAATATCATGGATTAGAGGAAAAATTAAAACTAAATATTCAACAAGAAATCCATAGAACTATTCTCGTGTCCTAAGATCACGAGAACCCTAGCCAAAAATCATGTTCGTAAAGCAAAATAAATTACAAAACGACATGATAAAAACTAGAAATAAATCAAAGAAAAGTTTATTGAATTTTGTGATCGTTGGTTGCTCCTCTTGACTCTTGAATCTTCAATTTCTTGCTTTCTTCCTTGCTCTCAAGATGTGAATGAATCCCCCCCCCCCCCTTTTTTTTTGGAATCCGTCGAACAGTCCTCTGGACTTCTCGCAACTCCTTTCTTAGATCATCCACCTTCTCGGACAATTCTACATGTCCTCGCTTCTGGCCGCGAGGATGATCAGACTGACTTTCCTGCTCATCCGTTCGAGATTTGTCACCTTCTTGCTCCTTTCGGGAATGAATATTAGTGTTACCTTGTTGCGACTCGGCCCTTTGCTTGCCTAAAGCTTTCTGGACAGCCGCTTCTATCAGAGTTGAAAGTTCCTCCGGCGTCAAAGTGACAGTGTCGGGAGGATTCACTGGTGCTGAACTCTGGTCCTCATCTTGCCGCACAGATTGTGCCCCTTCTTCTAACCTCCTTCGAGATCCCCTGGTATTCACCATTTTCACGATTCCTCAACGTCTTAAGAACTCAAAGTTACAAAAGGAATTCCCACAGACGGCGCCAATTGATTTGTCCTGACTTCGGTCTTCTTCTTCTCCGATGCTGATTGGAATTCTCCGATTAGAAATACCTGCAAAAACAAAGAACAGCGGGGGTTTTTTTTCTCTAGTGATTTTTTTTTCTCCGACGCTCAAGTCAGTAATCTGGAAAAACTTGCCGTTACTTTTTCTCTAGTGATTTTTTTATATTTTTTCGTGTGTGTTTGAGAATAGAAAAATAAGGGTTATAAATACTCCCTGAAAGACGTGGCAGTTAGATCTTTTCCTAAAAAAGTGGAAAGTGGGCGAGATATCCGCAATCATGGCAGTTATTCAAATTTAAACTAGTTCGCTTCGAATTCAGTTCAGCTTCTTATCCTGAAAGTCTAATTAGTTCGCATCTGTTTCCCTGTGAAACGCGAACTCTCCTGTTCGCATCTATGTTTTGCCTGCTTCTCTGTTCTGTTCGCGTCGCTTGGTCTTCAAGTCGGTTCGGTTTCTCAAATAGTTCGAATGTGGTCAGTTCGACCACATCAATATCTTTTTCATCGAAGCCTTTGTAGGGGTTATGATATTATGTACATTAACGGGAACAATTTTTTCTATACAGATCATGGAAAAGTAACTACTGAGAGAACGGTAACCGCTAGAGAGGAACGTGGATAGATAATAGATATAGACAAAAGAACGGGAATATATAAATAGATATAGATAAGTTTTTAGACAATGTAAAATTACAAAATTGTCCAGATTTTTTTTTAAAATTACAATATTATCCAAACTTTCTTATTATTATATATATATAGATATAGATATAGATTACCAGAGTTAGTATTAATTGAAAACTTCAAATTCATTACAATTGATGATACATGTGGTTATGTATTGAAATGAATGTGTTCAAATGAGCAATAAGCAGCTCTACAACAAGTGAAGGTGGCAGAGAATGAGTTGATTGAGTTGTGTAAATGTAAGATTGTCTTTTTTCGCCAATTCTCCCTTTTTGCTTTTTTCTCTCTTTTGTTTCTTTGTAATTTTTCCAGAATGCCTCCTTTTTGTCTCTTTTATTTGGATTATACTAGAGAATGCCCGTGCGTTGCACGGGATTGAATCTTAACAAATATTTGAACATTGTTATATACAATCAAAATTTGTTAAATCAAGTTATTGGGGGAGAATGACAACATATCATCATTTCCCATTGAGATCAGATTTACATAAATACATTAGAATTTTGTATCAAAACGCTAAGTGCATAAACAAAGTATTAACAAACTCAAATAGGAGAGAACTAAAAGTCAATTCATTTGTGGATAGGCCCCTCTTAGTCTTCAGGAACAACTTGCTACAATTTGAGATTCCAACTTTGTTAGGTGAGGTTGAGAAAACAATAATTAAAAAAATTCGTTCATGATAATTGTATCTATAATTCTGGACACTAAATCGTCTCAAATTGAACTAAAACAATATGAAATTAAGTTTATACAAAAATGAATCAAATGTAATCAAAATTTGTTTATATCGAATAGTTATTTATATGAAACGATAGACATCATTGATAATATGGAGAAAAACAAAGTAGTGGTTGAAGTCCAACAAATGATATCTAATTATAGAAGACCACATACAAAATACAGTAAAGAATTAACTATAAATATAGAACAAATAGTTAGGAATGAATATCATGAAATATATCTCATACATAGCTCTAAAGAATCTATAAACTTAAACAAAATGTGTATAATAATGACAACCTTGAAAGTTGCGACTTAACTTTTATATATAAAAAACATTCAGGTTTGCATGATGAAAGAGTAAAAAAGTGAAGATATGTACCACTTTTCATTGAGATTAATGAATGGAGGAAGAATTGTATACATAGCAAAAGGTGATGAAAACAGAAATATAAGACTAAAATGGGAAAACTGGAAATGAATTTAAACAATGATGTAAAAGTGTGACACCAAAGAGGTTGCATTAAGGTCTGTAGATGACCACAAAGTAAGGAAGAAGAGCTCTAGGAGTTGGCAAATACAGCTCTTCAATATTGGAATGAACACCGACTTTTCCGATCAATGAATCGAACCCCGATTGGCCAACTATTGTATATCCTCCAAAGGCCTATGCACTCTGAAGCAAACCTGCCATTAGCAGTGCCTAAAGCCATTTGTAGCTCTCGAGCAAGTTCATCTAAATGCTCCGGCGTCCAGCCTTCTCCCCTACCTCTAAGCCATGTCCTATAAGATGATTCCATTCTGCCAAAGCAAAAATACAAACCAGGATGCTAATTTCAACAAAACAATTTCAAGAAGACAAAAAAATATAACATCCACACATTCATGTTATTTATATTCAGGCTACTATCCTATGTACAATGCTCCAGCTATGATGTCAACATCCAGGCCCACAAACACTCGGAAAGATGTCACAAATTTATCCACTCCGATCACAAATCAAGCAACCGGAAAAAGAAAAGAATCTAAAGATGCCTCTGATGGTCCTGTGGCTTCCAAGAGGTCACGCAGATGCACACAGCCCAGAGATAAAGATAAATAATCAAGTTTCCTTGAATTTGCTTTGCTTATGAGTAAAGACAATTCGACACAAAACTGAAACCACAACTCAAAAACAATAGTATCTCCAACATACGACCAATTAATAAGAGGAATAACCCCCCCTAAAAAACATATGGTATAAGAAGATGAAGAGGTGGAAGGACTTTTCATATTCCTTAACTCTTTAAATTCTACTTGACACATAGGATGCCATTTGGATGACACATGTCGAGTTAAGAAAGCTTCAAAATGCTGATTTGTCGAGCACTGGGGAGTTGCAACTCTTCTTTTATATATATAGATATCCTTTGTTTTTCTTCTTTAATGGGCTCAACAAATATATGTTTTGGGCTTTGATAAATATATGTTTTGGGCTTAATAAATATATGTATATGTATTAGATTATATTGGGCCTTGTAAATGGGCCAGTAATTTTTAGATTGGATCGAGCCCAATCTCTAGATCGGGTCCAATCTCTAACCCATATCAACCACTCCCCCCATAGTGTGGCCCAAAAGACGTCTGCTTTGCAGAACTGTTTTGGCCATGAATACTGACAGAACTGTTTGGTCATGAAAACTGACAGAACTGTTTGGCCATGAAATTGGCAGAATTGTTCTTCTCTGAAAGCTGTACAATGAGCGTGGTTTTTATAATATTTCAGAATAAGGTAAGAAGTTCAAAGGAATCATGAATTGACATTTGTCTTCATCCCATATATCCACGTGTCTTTTAGAAAAATAGGGAAGAGAAGAAATTTGAATCGTTTCAACTTCTTCATTTAAATACCTTGGAAATCTTTCTCTCTCCTCATTCTCTCACTCTCTCGCACATACTTCGTCTTCTCCACCTTCTTGCCGATTTTGACTTTTTCTCCGGCCAGCATCACTGATTTCCGGCGATTTCCTTCATTTTTACCCAACTTCCTTACAACTCTTCCCCTTTTCCATTTTTCTTCAACGATGTCGCAAGGTATTCACTGAACCTGTCCCTCCTTATTCCTTTGATTCGTTTGTGGATGATTGTGATTATTCCATGTTCGTGTATCATCGTGTTCTTTATGAGTGGGTAATATTGGCTTTTATTTGCATCGATTCCTTCTGTATTTTTGGGTTAAACAGTTTCTGTTTAATCATTTGTTCGTACACTGAATATATTTGATTGTGTGAAATGTATATATAATTCCACACATATATTCTCCATTGATAGATAACTTAGTAAAAATGTCTTCGCCTATTCCTGTTTTTACCCCTTCAGAATCCCTTTCTCGCTCTGATGAAAATCAGGGTGAAGATATTCCCGCCCATCGAGCCCTTCAAGGGCTTCTGTGTTCTGATTCTTACAGTGATACCAGTGAAGGAGCTCTTTCTGTAACACCTAGTCCACCAGAACCTCTTCTCTGCTAGCCCCAGAAGCAGCTGATTCTGCAAGCAGCGCTGATCCTCTTCGTTTTTCTCCCTCTAACCCTCTATATGATTCTGTCAGCGGTCCTTCCTCCTTCACTTCTGTTCGCATTCCTCTCCTTCATGAACTTTATTCTATTCCTACCAGCTATACTATTCGTAAACCCGCTGACTATCAGAGACCTAACTTTGCTCCTCCGTCTTTCTTAGCTTTTTGGACAGCTCAACTTCGTGCTGGACTAAGATTTCCTCCTCATACCTTTTTGTGTGAGCTCTCCAGCCGATATGGCATTCCCCTCAATCAATTCACTCATTCAGCCTTGCGTTTCATGATATCATTCTATATTCTGATTAAGGGTAACGGGGGTGAACCTACTTCTGCCCTCTTTCATTCCCAATTTTCTCTGAAATATAAGAAGCCATTCTTTTATCTTAGTGCTCAGCCCCGAGGAATGATTCACTTTCTTGGAAAACCTCAGAGCGTAGATAAGAATTGGAAACGTGATTATCTCTTCATATCTCCCGAGGATCAGTTCTGGCTCTTTCCTTCTAACAAGTGGTATTATGACAAACCTACTCCTCATAAACCAGTTTCTATTCCTTGCTCTGACAAAACCAAAGAGGTTATCGAGAATTTGAACTCATCTGTTTTGGAGTTCGACTTTTCGATCTAGTGAAATTGGTTGAAGATCCTACCATCCTCTCTGCTTTTGGCTTCTGTGTTGATCAAGCCTCATCCCTTCCTGAACTTGGTATATACAGACATTTTATTTTTCCTTAGCTAGTAATGCGTAGACAACAAATTTTCTAAAACCCTTATCAAATCTACTTTTTCTTTTTTTCTTTTGCAGATCGTCAGTGGATGTCTAGTATCTGTTTGAAGGATACTTCAGGTACTAAAACGGGATCTTCTGCACCTCCTAGTGCCAATCTCCGAGCTCCTCGACCAGATAATCAGACAGTTGCTTCTGACAGAGGCAAACGAGTTCTTACCTCTGCCGAACCTCCACCAGATTCGCAACGCCTTTGTACTAAGTCACATCTGAGGAGCAATCGCACTGAAATCACAGTACGGAATCGTCAGCGCTCTCATGCTCGTCCTTCTGCTATAGAGCCTCCTCACATTGAACTTCCCAAATCCTTACTGAACTTGAATGCTGAGGAGGCCAAGCAGTACTTTCGTCTTATGCTAACCTCTGATGATAATGCTTCCATCGGTAATCTTCCTTTGGAGGATGAGTTAGCCCAAGGAGCACAATGCATGTTTAAGGTATTTTATTCTTATTTTTCTTTTTCAACTATGATTTCAGATGTCACTCATTTCTTACTTTTGGCATATTTTTCAGGCTGTAGTTCATTTCAGCAAGCTGCAAGCTAGAGTTGCTAGCTCAGAACAGGCTGAAAATGCTAGATTGGCTGCAGAGAAGAGTGCTGAAGCAGAGGTGGCTAAGCAGAAGTATGTGGAGCTCGAAAAAGCATTCGCGGAGGCTAAGAGTAGTTAGATTTCAGAGAGGGAATCTCTCAAGAAAAAGTTGGCCGATGAGAAGCAGAGCCGTCGCAATTATGGGTCCAGAAAATTTGCTGAAGGTATAGAGCTCTGCCGTAAGAACTTACTATTGACAGAAGCTGGGCAAACCTTCTTGAGTCGTTTAGTGGAAGGGTTGCGAGAAGCTTATTTAAAGAGCAGTAAGTCTTTGGCAGACTTTGGGCCTCATATTGGTCATTACTACCAATATGGGTTTGAAGCTGCTTAGAAGCAGGCAGAGGATCAAGGCTTCTCAGGTGAACTGGATGTCAGTAAACCTTTAGCAGATATGCCAGTCTGTCCTTATTTTGAAGGAGATCAATTCGAACCTCTGGATCATCCTTGGTGGTTGCCAGTTCTTCAGCAAGCATATTCTGACCTTCTAAAGGCCTCGCTTTCAATGACTCCAATGAAAGAGGTTTCTTATCCTCTGTTGATAAATACTCTATCTTCTGCAGAGGCTCAAGCTTTACCCATACTTCCGCCAATATCTGAGACAGAAGTACCAGATCTTCCCCTTGTAGATCTGGTTATGTTAAACGGTGATTCTACAGGACGCACTGCAGATGCTGGTGAAATTGCTGTTTCAAAGAAGACATCTTCTGGAGCCAAATCTAAGGACTGATAGTTATATTTTGGACTCCTTTTTATTTTGTTTTTGATTCTTAGCCAAGTGCGGCTAAGTACAAATGGGGTTGGGAATATATATATCCCCTGAAACATGAAGGCCTTTTTTGTTGCCTTTCTTTTTTTTTTATTTTTTTTATGAACAATTACATTTCTGCCTTTTTTAACTATGTTTTTTATTTTTATATCCATCATTTATGTTCATTCCATATTCTAACATCTTAACATGTTTAATGTAAAAGAATACAATATTGAAATTTTCAATTGAAATACTTACCCGATATTTAGAAGCTTTCGTGTTATCTTTTGTCCAAAAGATACTTGATAATAGTTTTATCAAAAAGGTAACAACTTCTCTAGTTAATAATCCATTGAAGGAACACAACATGAAACAATGTTAAATGAGTCTCTGCTCCGCAGGTCAGAGGATGACGCAGACGTGGAAGTCTGGCCTCTGCCAGGAAGACGTAAAATGAGACCGCGTTGACTGAGTCTCTGCTCCACAGGTCAGAGGATGTCGCAGACGTGAAAGTCTGGCCTCTGCCAGGAAGACGTAAAATAAGACCGCGTTGACTGAGTCTCTGCTCCGCAGGTTAGAGGATGATGCAGACGTAGAAGTCTGGCCTCTGCCAGGAAGACGTAAAATGAGACCGCGTTGACTGAGTCTCTGCTCCACAGGTCAGAGGATGACGCAGACATAGAAGTCTGGCCTCTGCCAGGAAGATGTAAAATGAGACCGCGTTGACTGAGTCTCTGCTCCGCAGGTCAAAGGATGACATAGACGTAGAAGTCTGGCCTCTGCCAGGAAGACGTAAAATGAGACCGCGTTGACTGAGTCTCTGCTCCACAGGTTAGAGGATGACGCAGACATAGAAGTCTGGCCTCTACCAGGAAGATGTAAAATGAGACCGCGTTGACTGAGTCTCTGCTTCGCAGGTCAGAGGATGGCGCAGACATAGAAGTCTGGCCTCTGCCAGGAAGACGTAAAATGAGACTGCGTTGACTGAGTCTCTGCTCCGCAGGTCAGAGGATGACGCAGACGTAGAAGTCTGGCCTCTGCCAGGAAGCTTCATCGATTCCATTTGTTCATAATAGGTAGATTTTTGTTATTAAATAACCATGATATTCTTCGAAAGATAGCATTTAGTCATTAATAATGTACATCTGAAAATTTTACAACAACAAGCGAAATAGAAATATAAAAGACCTATGTAAAATATTTTTTTAAGTTACATATATTCCATGGTTTTGCCGCTACTTTCCCTTCGTAATCAGAGATGCGATATGCACCACCCTTTAAAACTTCTGTAACTATCCAAGGACCTTCCCAGTTCGGCTCCAGCTTTCATTGAGGCTTTAAGGCATCTTCTCTTCGTAGTACCAAATCTCCTTCTTGAAATTGTCTACGCCGTACCTTCTTATCATATGCTGCCTTGATTTTACTTTTATACTTTTCAATTCGCAGACGTACCAAGTCCCTCTCCTCCTCAACCATATCCAAATTTTCCGTCATCAACAACTCATTTTGAGTTTCATCAAAAGACATGATTCTATGAGTTTCCATTCCGATCTCCACCAGGATAATCGCATTAGCTCCAAAGACCAAGTTGAATGGAGCCACCCCTGTAGCTGTCCTTGGAGTAGTTCTGTACGCCCATAATACTGATTCCAATTCCTCTACCCATTTGCTTTTAGAGTTTTCTATTCGTGTTTTCAAACCTTTAAGCAGCGTTCTATTGGTAACCTCAACTTGCCCATTAGCTTGAGGATGTGCCACTGCTACAAAACGCTGCTCTATCTTCATCTCTTCACACCACTTTCTGGTTTTCTGACCATTAAACTGAGTTCCATTATCAGATATTAATACCCTTGGTACTCCATATCTACAACAGATCTGCTTCCATAAAAACTTAATGACATTACCTTCATCAATCTTACTTCAAGGCTCTGCCTCCACCCACTTAGTGAAGTAATCAATGACCACTATTAAGAATTTTTTCTGTCCTTTGGCCAGAGGAAGAGGTCCCACAAGGTCAATTCCCCATTTTGCAAAAGGGCATGGCGCATACATCCTACCCAACTCCTCTGTAGGTATATGAATCAGAGGTCCGTGAATCTGACAGCTGTGACATTTCTGCACACATGCTTTTGCATCTTGACCCATCGTAGGCCAATAATACCCAGCCCTAAGTGCTTTCCTTACAATAGATCTGTATCCAGCATGATCCCCACCACAACCTTCATGTATCTCCTGAATTACATATTTTCCTTCTTCTGCACTGAGGCACCTTAGATATGCTTGTGTGAACGAGCGCCTATAAAGCTGTCCTTGATCAATACAATATTTCATTGCTAATTTTTTCTCTTTTTCACCCCAGTTCTGATTTTGACTTGCTGACCTTATCAACTCCATAATTGGAGTTCTCCAGTCATCCTTTTCTAAAATTTCCCAAACATCCTGATCGTTCAGACCTCTTTCTGCAATCAGTATAGTAACTTTACTAGGGCTGCAAAGAAGGGTATAAGCTAGCGATTTTAGCCAAATAATCTGCTGTAATATTCTCTGCTTTAGGAATTTGACAGAGCTCAAACTGCTCAAAGGTCAGCTTTGCTTTCATGATTTTATTAACATAACTCATCAGAGCTTCTTTTTTCACTTCATACACACCTTCCATCTGTTGGACCACCAATTGTGAATCCGTAAATGCTTTTAACCTTACTCCCCCCATTTCAGTCACTATTTTCATACCTCTCCAGAGAGCTTCATACTCTGCTTCATTATTGGACACTGGAAAAATGAGCTTTATCGCAAATTGCATCTCTTGCTCATCTGGACAATAGATCTGAATCCCCACTCCATATCCTTCCCTCGATGAAGATCCGTCTACATACATTCTCCATTCCTCCTTTGTTGACGTATGAGCAGCCTCTTGTATGAAGTCTGCTAAAACCTGAGCTTTTATGGCTCTTCTTGGCTCAAATTCAACATCATAAGTACCCAGTTCTACTGCCCATCTAATCATTCTTCCAGAAGTGTCTATTTTCCCTAACACTTGCCCCAGAGGATAATTCGTCCTTACCACCACTTTATGAGACATAAAATATGGGCGCAGTCGTTGCACAGTAGTTATTATGGCCAGCCCTGCTTTCTCTATTTCTGAATATCTCATCTCTGGACCTTGCAGAATTCGACTTATATAATAAATAGGCTTTTGCAGTGATCCTTGCTCTTTTATTAGTACAGAACTAACTGCCACCTTTCCCACAGATATATATACATATAAAGTTTCACCTTTATCTGGCTTAGTTAGCAGAGGTAAACTAGCCAAATAAACCTTCAGTTCTTCAAAAGCCTGAGTACATTCATCGGTCCAGGCAAACCGACATCCTTTTCTCAAAATTCGAAAGAATGGGTAACTTCTATCTGCAGCTTTGGATACAAATCTACTGAGAGCTGTCACTCTCCCCAGTAATTGTTGCAGCTCCTTGGTATTACTTGGGATCTTCATATCCACTATGGCTTTGACCTTAGATGGATTCACCTCAATCCCATCCTTTGTTACCATGTATCCCAAAAATTTACTAGAACTGACCCCGAAGTAGCATTTTTCAGGGTTTAGTTTCATTCCACTATCTCTTATCACTTTAAAGGATTCCTCCAGGTCTGCGACATGATTCTCTGGCAATATGCTCTTCACTAACATATCATCCACATATACTTCCATGTTTTTGCCTAACAACGACCCAAATAGTTTATCCACCATTCTTTGATAAGTGGCTCCTGCATTCTTCAAACCAAATGGCATCCTAACATATTCGAAGGTCCCAGCTGCAGTTACAAAGCAGACCTTTGACACATCTGCTGGATGTAATTTTATTTGAAGATAACCTTGATAAGCATCCATCATACTGAGCCTTTCATATCCAGAAGTGGAATCAACAAGCTGATCGATACGGGGTAAATGATAATGATCCTTAGGGCAAGCTTTGTTAAGATCCCTGAAATCTATGCACATCCTCCACTTCTTTTCTCCTTTGGGTACTAACACTGCATTAGACAACCACATTGGAAATTGGATCGGAATTACATGTCCCCAACTCAGAAGTTTTTCAACTTCAGTGCGGATAATCACATCCTTTTCCTCTCCAAAACATCTTAGCTTTTGTTTCACAGGCTTGACAGAGGAATCTTCATTTAGTTTATGTATCACAATATTGGGGTCGATGCCTGTCATATCCTTGGCAGAAAATGCAAACAGGTCTACATTACTTCGGAGACAATGAACCATCCGCTCTCTTTCTTCCACTGTCATTTTACTTCCGATCTTAGTGCGAAAGCCTTCTTTGCCTTTATATAGCTCAATCTGAATTAACTCCTCTGCACATACCATCTTTCCATATTCATCTCCTGAATCATGCTCCTCCCGAATTCTTTTACCACTTCTTGTTTGCATATTAACATCACTTGTACTCCATAGAGCTGACTTATCTGCGGACTTGACTGCTTCTGCATAACATTTCTTGGAATTCACCTGATTTCCACTGACTTCTCCTATTCCTCCTGAAGCAGGGAATTTTATTTTCATGTGGTATGTAGACACAATAGCTTTTAATTCATTCAAGATAGGTCTGCCAAAGATGATATTGTAAGCAGATGGAGCATCTATCACCAGAAAATCAACCATCAAGATTTTTTGCAAAGGCTGAGCTCCTAGTACAACTTGAAGGCTGACCACTCCTACAGGAAATACTGCGCCTCCCGTGAAACCATAGAGAGCTGTTGTTACAGGGCGTATAGGTGTATTTATATTCATTTTCTTTAGGCAATCATGAAAAATGATATCTACTGAGCTCCCTGTGTCAACAAAGATCCTAGCAACATCATATCCTCCCACTTCAGCCATAATCACCAACGCATCTGAATGAGGTTGTAATAAGGTCATTTCATCTGCAGGTCCAAATGAGATATCCAACCCAACACTTAATTCCCCTACCTCTGACATAGGAGTAAGATGATAATTCTGCGCTCGCCTCAAAGAAGCTTTTCTTGCCTGTTCGAGTTTTCTTCTTCCAGACCTCCTACTATCATCTGAATAAATCCTCTTTTTGGAGGAGGTGGTAAATTCTCCTCTGGTTCTCTCTTCTGCTTTCCCCTTAGATTACTTCCGCCAACTTCCTCTTGTTCACTTTTATTTTTTTCAAATCTATTTCCTCTATGATCTACAAACTCACCCAGAGCTCCCAATCGAACTAATCTCTCAATCTCATTCCTCAACTGTCTACATTCGTTAGTATCATGTCCATAGTCATTATGGAAGACACAAAAATACTTCCCTTTAGGTCTCTGGGGTGTACTAGATCTGTTCATAGGAAATCTGAAGGATACAGCTCTTTCAGTTAATTGCAATATCTGAGCAACTGATGTTCTTAAGGGAGTATATCGTTGAAAGTTTTCTCTCCCTAAGTCTCCTCAGCGTTCATTAGTTGCTCTTGGCAGGGCTGATGGGACCCTACGCTGTACCTCATTTTCTCGAAAGTTGACTCTCTTTACTTGTTTAGCCTTACTAATGTCCTCCAAGTTGATAAATTTGTCAGCTCTGGACAAGATTTCATCAAAAGTTTTGGTTGGCTTCTTCGCAATTGAACGAAATAAATCTCCTTCCTTCAGCCCTTGCACTATAGCACTAATTTTTACTTCTAGTGTAGCAGAAGGTACCTCCAGAGCTGTCATGCTGAACCTTTTTATATAAGATCTCAGAGGTTCACTTTCTCCTTGTTTCAGGCTAAACAAGAATTGAGCTGTTCGCTGTTGTCTCCTTGCACTCGCGAATTGGTGTAAGAAAGAGTAGCTAAAATCCACAAATGAGCTAATACTACCAGGCTTCAATTGTCCAAACCATTGTTGCGCTGACTTAGTCAAGGTAGTGAGGAATACTCTACACTTAACTCCATCTGAGTACTGGTGTAAGAGAGCTGCATTCTCAAAACGCAACAAATGGTCATATGGGTCTGACGTCCCATCATACTCAAATGATAGTGGACGGAAGCTCTGAGGTAACTTATCTTCTAGAACTCTTGGTGTAAATGGAGTTCCATCTGGTATTCTCAACTGATTCCCTCCATCCATCTGTTGTTTTAAGGACTTCATCGCATTTTGCATCTCCTCTATCTTCCTCAACAGCTGATGCTCTCTGTCTCCAACATCTTCTTCATGAAGGAAAGAGTTTCCATGTGCTACCTCTCCACGAGTTAGCGTAGCTCTTCTTCGATCCTCCTGACTTTCCTCGAACCTTGTCCTCCTCTCCACCTCTCCTGACGCAGCAGTCACAACAGCAGGATGAGCAGCCTGTAACACCTTGCTCACTGCAGATTGTATGAATAATTCCAGCTGAGCAGGAGTGAAAGTTATTTTCTCCGGGGTTCTTTCATCATTTCTCACTTCCCTTGCTTCCTCAACCTCCTCTTCTTCTCTAAGGGGTATATGCTCTGCCTCTACCGCTACGTCCCTCTCCCTTAACTCTTCCCCCTCTTCTTCATCAAACTCCCTCCTTAAGTTCCTAGCTAAAGCTCGATCATCTCCCTCCATAACTCCACAAGATAGAAAACTCTTTCACAAGAAAAAGGGAAGGATTCTCACTTACCTTTTTCTTCGAGTTCCCACAGACGGCGCCAATTTGTAAATGTAAGATTGTCTTTTTTTGCCAATTCTCCCTTTTTGCTTTTTGCTCTCTTTTGTTTCTTTGTAATTTTTCCAGAATGCCTCCTTTTTTGTCTCTTTTCTTTGGATTATATATCCTTTGTTTTTCTTCTTTAATGGGCTCAACAAATATATGTTTTGGGCTTAATAAATATATGTATATGTATTAGATTATATTGGGCCTTGTAAATGGGCCAATAATTTTTAGATTGGATCGAGCCCAATCTCTAGATCGGGCCCAATCTCTAACCCATATCAAGTTGTTATCTGTACTTTTTACTATAAAATACAACATAACAACTGCAGGTCTCAACCCATAATTCATGCCCAAAAGACTCAATAATCACTTAAGTTATATTAAATTCACTCAATTATGTTTACAAAATCTCTATATTTACTGAATCTGAATCTGCAGGGCCATGGAAGATTTCATGTTTTCAGAATTTCTAGAACTACTTTCAAAGATGAAATCCAGTTCAGGAGATGGCAACAAAGTTGAAAAACAAGAAAAAAGAGGGTGTAATCTGACACTTAAAACATCAACCTAAAGTGAAGCACTGCATATATATTCACGCAACACTTTGAAACCATTCATGTAGGCATTGCTATTCTTGGGTAGTTTCATCCATGTTTTCGAAACACGCTTACTTGAGGTCTTCAACAGTTGCAAACGAGTATATATGAAGCAACCGCTTTTTCAAAACCTCAAAGAACAAAGGAAATGGTTAGAAAATCTACAGACTTCACAGAACTGTTCTCTGTTATCAGGGACGACCCAGATGGGGTCCAAGGGGGGCACTGGGCCCCCATGAAATTTTATAAAAAATTCAAGGGTATATTTGGTATTTAATATTTTATTTGATATATTATTAATTTAAAGTATATTAATATTACATCAAATACTATTAAAACTCTTATAAGAGACATCAATTATTGATTTTATCTTAAATTTGATTGATGATCAATTAGTATGGAGTTTATTCATTCTTTTGGTTTATTATTTTGGTTTAATGTAGTATGAAGTGACAAGAATAATATAGTTATAGCTCTTTATCATATTATTGATAATTTAAGTATTATTATGTGGAATATATTTCGATCAATTTATAATTGTTGAAAATGTAAATATTGATTTAAAATATACTAGTTAACTCAATTTTATGTTATTTTATAATTCAAAATCTTGCTTAAACTTTCATGGATAATGGAGAGATATCACAGAAAAATATCATTTATATTAAATAGAGCTGTGGAGAAATATCAATTACGGTAGTAAGAGCTTCACAATAAATATTATCAGGAGTTCACGTGGCAATCAAACAATCAATACACTATTGAATTATTATTTAATAACATGCATTAAAAGTGATATAATTGAAAATGTTAGGAACAAAACTATTATGCAACTATTTTAAATTATTTAATAACATGCAATTAAAAGTGGTGTATTTGGAATGTTAGAATGAAAACTATTATATAATTGTTTCAAAATCTGAAAAAACATAATAAAAATGACATAGCATTGTTAAAAAAAAAATCTTTATAATATATTGTCTTTATCAAAATTATTACTAATTTATGTTGGGCCCCCCTCACTAAAAATCCTGGGTCCGTCACTGTCTGTTATGCTGGTGTGCACATAGCTTGGAAGTTAATCTTAAATATTTAATCAACTTTGAATGCAAATTGAGAGAGAATAGATAACCAGCTTTCTCTGATCATACTATTTATGCAGAAAAGAATGCAAAATTCAGCTAAGTGTTCAGGGTAATGCTTATGCATGTGACATCCATGAAACCACAATGAAATTCACTCCAAATTTCCTAAACCTTTGGCATATATGAGAAAGGCAATACCTGGATTCCTTTAGCTCAGTACAGAACAAAAATACACATATTAAAATAATTTTCTGTGAAATTTCACGGGCATTTAACATTTCGGGCTGATGATTTTATCCTTTAATATTTGAAAATTCGAAAATTTAGGCCCCTTTCTCCTGAAAGACCAGATTGGACACAAATCAATAATTTCGGGCCATCCGGTCCAATTTAATGATTTTTACTAAATAACATTTAAAGTAATACAAAAGTATTATAAGAAAGTAAAAGAAAAATAAAAATAGATAAAAAATGATCTTTTCCTACACATTTACCAAATACACAAAATCAGTATTGTAACAAGTTAGCTTCATTGCTGAAACTAGTTCATCTAGCATTGCATATATCGACACTGAACAAGGATGCGATTTGTCACCAACGAAAAAACTATGTGTTGCGCTGTTTATGCTGATCCAACTACATCCCGGCAACTTCTTCAACCCTCGTTTCCTCATTCCCATTCTAACTTCAGCTACAACATCCCATCTGCTCGAAGCAGCATAGAGATTTGAGAGCGCGATATAATTTGAGGAGTTGTCTGGTTCTAACTCCACAAGGGCCTTGTAAGCCACTTCTTGCATCTCGGATTTCCCATGTATCGAAGAAGCACATAAAAGAGCACCCCATATACTAGGCCCTGCTTCAACTGCCATGTTCTTGATAAAATCTAGTGCTTTATCAAGCTGTCCTACGCGACCAAACATATCGACCATACAAGAAGATATCTCTACTGTGGGTTCGATCTTATATTTGGTCACAATGGACTCGTATATTCTGGTTCCATCTTCTATCAATCCTGATCTAGCACAGGCAGAGAGAACTCCAACAACCACTGTTTTATCTGGTTTGATTCCTCGCTGAAGCATTTCATCGAATAGAATGACTGCATTTTGACCCTGGCCGTGTATGCCATATCCGCAAATAATTGAACTCCAAGAAATTGCATCCTTGTAAATACATTCATATTCAAACACTTGAGTTGCATATTTCAAACTCCCACATTTGGAGTAAGTGTCGATTAAAGCATTAGAGAGAGAGAGATCTCTGTTTAACTCTCTCCTAACTGCAAACCCATGAATCTGCTTTACACCCATCAAACCAGCAATTGAACTACAAGCTGGCAAGGTAGCAACAAGTGACACCTTATTGGGTTCAATACCATCTCTCCATTGCATATCACGAAATAAAAACAAGGCTTCATCGTGCTCTCCATGATGCACATAACCAGTAATCATTGCAGTCCACACAAATACATTCTTGCAATTCAACCTATCAAAAACTCTTCTTCCTGCATCAACTTTGCCATTTTTCGAGTACATATCAATCAAGCAACATCCCATATGAACATCACCATCCCAATCGGAACTCAAATCCAACTCATTTCTAACAATGTAAGAATGCAATTCTCTTCCATGACAAAGTTTATCCCCACCACACGATGTAAGGAGAGTGGATATTGTAAATGAATCGAATTTGAAGCCTTCATTTTGCATTCCCTTGACAATGTCCCACAATCTGAATCTACTGAAAGAATTACTCCTGCTTTCCACATCCACCTTTGCATAACCCGAAATCAATGCATTCCACGAAGACACATTCCTAAGAGGCATTTCATCGAACACCTTCAGAGAATAAACCATACACCCACATCTACTGTACATAGACATCAAAGAATTCCCCACCACAGCATCTAATACAAATCCATTTTTCACACTCGCAGCCTGTACCATTTTACCGTGTAAAACCTCCCCCAAATCCCCAACGATCTTGAACATTACCGAAAAGGTGAAGTCATCCGCCAACGGCAAACAGGAGCCATCAAACATTTTCCTAAAAAGCTCGAGACTCTCTTGGAAAAGCTGATTCTTCCCATACCCACTTAGCAGCGTGTTGCAGATATGAGTGTTTTTAACCAAGAGTGAGTCGAAAACCAATTGCGCGTCAAATGGGCGTTTAAATTGACAGAATGAGAGGATGAGCTTCTGAGCAACGATGGCGTGCTGAGTGAGGCCCAAGCGATGAGCTCTGGCATGAGTTTGGAGGGTGAGCTTCAAAGAATGGATTTCAATGGCGAGTTGAAGGTGTTTGAGAAGAGAGATTGAAGGACCGACCTCCGGTGCAATCGCGTGAAACAGTAATCTGCTGAGGGTCGATCTCAAGTTGGTTCTCGACGCTGAGATTCTTATGAAGGTGATCATATGTAATGGAGCAAACCTGTTCGACAAAATGCTTAACCGGAAAGCAAAGAGCAATGACTTGTCGGAGTTAGTTAAAGGTGAGGCAATTAATAAGGCAAAAACTCTTATGCACACCAGTTGCCCCGTGCAACTGGGTCGACCCGTTCATGAGTCCAAAATGCGTTTCCATGCGCCTCCCACGTGCCTGAATACTTGTGCTGAAACTCACCCAAAATTCGTTTCAATAGACCAATCTTTGTGTATAGTTAAACCAATCTTTGTATATAGTTAGACCAACCATGTGTAGGTAGGTTTAACGTATGTCTAACATATATAAATGTATGTTTAACTATATACAAAGGTATGTCTAACATATATAAATGTATGTCTAAATATACATAATGGTATGTCTATCACAACGTAAAAGTATGTCTAACATAACGTAGTAGTATGTGCCAAAATTCAAAAATCAAGCCAAAAAAAGACAAGATATGAAATTTGAGCAGAACTGGTATGTTTAACATAGCTTAAAGGTATGTTTAACATAATGTAAAGGTATGTCTAACATAACCTATTGGTATGTTATTTTTTTCAAAAATCATGTGTGAAAAAAAAAAAAAAAGATGCGGTCCCCTGACCTGGGTGCACGGATCTAAGATCCATGCACCTGATTCACAAGAAACTTACTCAATTAATAATATAAGTTTTGCAATATTTAGTTCTATACAACATTTTTATAATTATAAATATATTATCTTAAAATCTGTTTATATTTAAAATTGATAATATAAGTTTTGAAATCTTTAGTGATATACAACATTGCTATTCTAGGTAGTTTCATCCATGTTTTATCCATATTTTCGAAATACACTTACTTGAATGCTACAAGAGGTCTTCAATAGTTACAAACGAGTATATATGAAGCAACCGCTTTTTCAAAGCCTAAATGAACAAACGAAATGGTTAGAAATTATTCCACAAGAAATGACTACTACAGACCTCACAGAACTGTTCTCTGTTATGCTGATGTGCACATAGTTTGATCAACTTAATTTTGTTTTTAGAAACAAAACATCATGTAATCAAATTGGTTAAAATTAGTCAACACCAACCTTTTCAAACCAATTTTCAATATTCCTAACTTATATGTTAAAAATACATATATAAGAGAAATGAGAAACTAGGTGTTAATAATATATAGATTAATATTAGTTGGTAAATAAAATTTAGTAGGTGAACGTTTTGTATCAAGAATGTATAATGTAAGCTCTAATCTATATATATATAAAAGCAGAATATTCTGCCAAAAATAACTATAATAAATATCTCATTTATTAAATATTTCTATTTTAAGAAATCATTAATAACTTTCATTTTACATTTATTAATAAAAAATTAAAAAAATTAATATTTATTATATTTAATTTTATATTTATTGTATAGAAACTTAAAAGAAAAAATAAATATATAAATCTATCTATATATTTCTAATAATATAATAATAGAGGAAAAACTGCAAATATTTACAGAAATATCATTTTCAACACAAAATGTCACGTCAACAATTGTTATTTTTTTATTTTGTATCTTTAATTATTTAATACATTCAATTTATATAAATATTATATTAGTTTATTCTTATTTTATTAATATTAATTAAGTTAACTTTTTGAATAATTTCTTAAATACCAACAATAGATATTGTTCAAACAATAATTTCAATAATAAATATTAATTTGTTAAAGGATAATTGATATCATATATAATATACATTAATAAATAAGTATATACTATTAAAGATATGTGTATATACATACATACATGTATATATAATATGTATTTAGTGTGAAATTAAATGTCATCCTAAGTATTTTTAAATGAATATTTTTAAGTGTCACGTTAACAAAAAAATTTATTTTTGCATTTTTTACTATTTAATCTATTTGATTTAATAATATAATATTGTATTAGTGTATTCTCATTTTATTGATCTTAACTAAATTATCTTTTATTGAATGATTTCTTAAATACAAACAATAGATATCCAAACAATAATTTCAATATTAAATATTAATTTACATGTATTGGGATAATTTTGTATCATATTTAATGTAAATCAATAAATAAATATATTACTATTAAAGATTTGTGTATATATATATATCTATATATATAATATGTTTTTTGTCTGATTATATGTCATCCTAAATATTTTTTAAATTAATATTTATATTTCAAATATGTTATATAATTCAATATTTTATTCTTTATCGATATATTTTAATGATAAATTGAGATATTGTTAAGTATACAATTATAAATATTTCATAATTAAATAAAACTTTCTTCTTTTACTTTACACTTAAGACTTCGTATATTTTTATATGAGAGTCGCTTTTATATGAGAGTGCGACGTTAAATGACTTAGCTGATTATTTAAATTATATGTTTAGTTTCTAATTATATTGTCATCATCATGATCACAAGTAATACATTTCGATTTTGTGTTGGACTTAAATTGTAATGATCAATGTCGTGCTATATCAATTAATTTACGTGATACATATAATATTGGAATAGTTATTTGTTATTTTTGATGTTAAACGATATTAATTAAACATGTTTTTCTAATTCATTTTATTTTAAAATAAAAGGTTAACAATATATAATTGAAAGTGATTGCATCAAGTTCCTACATAAAATTTCTAATTTTATTGTGTATTATTTATATATATAGTAATTATATTTGATTTTTAATTCATATTATTTTAGTGTTTTTAGTATATTTAATTTAAATAACTGATGATATTAGTTTGAAACATATATAATAAAAAAATGTTTCAAAGTATAGAGAAGTTTTTAAAAGCCTTACAAACTTTGCAAGTAAAATTTCCAATTTTGATTTAAAAAATCATGATTCGTACTTGTGTTTTTAGTATTAATTATAAATTAGTGAATTGGATGTGTATAATATTGATATATTGTTGTGAATTGAATTATCTTTATCAAAATTAGATTTTCTTAATTATTAAATATTATATTGTCTTCTATATACTAAAATCATTCACACAATATTATCAAATAATTAATATTACCAACATTATATCACAGATCGCGCATCGCGCGGGTGTGAGTACTAGTATACATACATATAAAATATATATTAGTGTTTTGGTATATCTACGTGAAGGTGTATATATACACATCTATTTATATTATTATAGAAACATATATATAATATATTAATGAAAACAAAAAATAAAAATAATTAAAGGTGATAAAGATTGAGATAGAAAGGTGACTCACAACATGAGTCTACGTATAGGAAGGACGTGTGTCCAATTTAAATTAATGAAATGTGCTAAATAAGTTTCGAGTGAGTCTCATGTGCACTCGGGCCGAGGGCGGGGCACGTGAGGGCTGACGCGGACTAGTCCAATCCGCACCTCTTTACTTTTTCACAGTGTTTTAGTCGTGACCTTCATGTTATATTAGTGTTACCTTCATGTTATGTCAGTGTGACCTCATTTCCAGACTTCATACCCTTAGTTTAAAATCATTGAACTAAAATAACACGAAGGTAACACTAACATAACATGAAGGTAAAAAACAATGTTAATCATACATTCATATTATGTTAGACTGACCTACATGTTATGTTAGTGTAACATGAAGGTAACACTAACATAATATGAAGGTATGACTACTTAGAGTGAATTTTGGTGGGTTTGAGCGCACCACTAAACGTGTGGGAGTGCGTTGGGACACGTGAAAACGAGCGTGAGAGGCGCATGGAGTGGGTTGATCCGATTGCATGGATCCTAGATACATGTACCAATTGCACAAAATATTTTGCCATAAGTTTCGGGTGTAGCCCCACGCTAAACATAATCATCTTAATGAGGAAATATCAATTTTAGTTCAAAAACTAAGGTCTTGTTCTATTTTAGTGCATTAACTTTGTCTTTTCCAATTTTAGTTTCAAAAAAATGTTGATTTTTTCCAATTTCAATTTTGTTTTGTTGGAATTACTAAAATTATTGATGTGGCTGCCGAACTTAAATCCATGTCTAATGGTCACGCCACCAATATTTTTGGTTAATCTAAAAAAAACTGAAATTACAAAAAATCAACCTTTAAGAGACCAAAATTGGAAAATGAAAAGTTAGTGCATATATCAAAATGGAACAAAACCTAAGTTATCAGACTAAGATTATTTAAAATCATAATAGTATTAATTTAAAATTTTTAAGGTTGAATGAATTCTAATCCAAATTAATCCAGTATAGAATATTAATCCAAGTATTTGTGATTATTTTTTATCAAATAATTTTAACTTGAGAATGAAATAATGTATTACAATCTTTTGTTGTCACGGCTTATTTATCCAAAAAAAAAAAAAAAGTCACGAAAATAAGGCGCCTAATATATTTATTTAAGAGTAACTCTCATGTGCATCGATTGTATGGATCCAAGCAATCGGGTTGGATCCGGGCTACCTGACCCACTTATCCTTTTTTTTTTCGCGCTAATTTTTGAAATTTTGGTTATGACCTTTAGTTTATATTAAGGATACCTTTAGGTGATGTTAGAGATACCTTTAGGTTATGTTAAGGATACTTTATGCCCATATTTCATACATTTACGTTACGTTAGACATACCTTTAGGTTATGTTAGGGATACATTTATGTTATGTTAAATATATCTTATCCATAACATAGTTATGTTACACATTTTGTACACAAATGTATCTATAATATAATGTAAAGGTATCCTTAACATAATCTAAATGTATCTTTAACATAACGTAAAGGTATGTAACCTGGAGCGAATTCTAAGGGTATCAAACATGATTTCAAAGGTATTGTTAACATCATATAAAGATATCTCTAACATCACCTAAATGTATCCTTAACATAACGTAAATGTATGTAACCTGGAATTAGGATACCTAAATGATGAATTTTTTAGGATTGGAGGAAAAAAGAAAAAGGAGTTTAGTTGAAAAAATATGATGAAAAAAATAGTGAGGGGTCGTTACGGCTGCCTACATTCGGGAGCTCAAGTGTTTTCGAATTGCCAACCGTTTACAAATCAACACGAAAGAGCTAAAACCCGATAAGTAGAGTGGAGCTGCGATCCCTCATTTGAAAAAAAAAAAGAAAAAATTTTGAAGCTCAAAATTCCGGAAAGGAATAACACTGAAGAAGAAAAAAATTAAAGAAAAAATAAATTGATGAATGTTGGAGAATGGGCACTAATTAGATTAGTACAATAAAGGAAGACCGAATCAAGTAAATTGAAGACAAGTCATTAAGGAGTAACGGATAAGGCTTTAGTCACCAGCGATTGGTGAGACTTTGTGATTAACCGTGAATAAGACTTAGGAGATATTTTGTTGAGGCATACAATTTATGAATTTGGCTCAAGAATTTAGCAACGAAGCAATATAAAAGAGTGTTATGTTGTTGAATATTTTTGCTTGAGGACAAGCATGTGTATAGCGTGGGGGGGGGGGGGGTTGATAAGTCGGGTTTTGTGTGCGTTTCTTATGCTTAATGTGATTGTTTTTATAATTAAATTATCACTTCTTTGTTGCATTTACCCGATATTTGTCATACTCGTCTCGGTGGCTTTGATTTTGCATTTTCTATAAATTCCAGATTGTTTGAAAGACAAATTGAGTGTGAGAATATAAGAGGTGCAGTCGCGTGGCCGAATGGGAAGAAAAAGCCCAACAATGTTGAGAATGTGAATACTATTTGTTGTTGGCGTGTCAACAACCCAGTTCAGTAAGCCCACTCTTTGCTCAACTTAATCTTGGGGACAAA
Organism: Scutellaria baicalensis; assembly: GCA_005771605.1. Taxonomy (NCBI): domain Eukaryota; kingdom Viridiplantae; phylum Streptophyta; class Magnoliopsida; order Lamiales; family Lamiaceae; genus Scutellaria; species Scutellaria baicalensis. The sequence continues at coordinate 12,028,976 of CM016729.1, forward strand.
CAAAGGAAGGTGATGGCATTTTGAAAGGAGGAGATACTCCATAATTGTTGTCCATCTTGGAGAGATTGAAACTCTTAATTTTGGAAGGAGTTTAAGGGAATCTTGACTTTTGGATCCAAAAAGAGGAGGAAAGAACGTGCAATAGGGAGGGAGAGAGGCAGTAGAGAAAAGTTGGAGAATTAGAGAGAGAGAGAGGCAGCAGAAAAGAATTAGAGAAAAGAAGAAGAACATTTTTTATCTTTTGTATTTTGAAGAATGATGTATAGAGGTTACAGCCACATTTTCTAGTCCGAGAAGACGTCAAACCTTAAATGATTCGCCCATCGTTAATTGAGTAGTATCGATTTCTTACTTTATCTCAATTTCTTTGTTATTTGATTTTATGTTTTGCATGTTTGGTTGATGAATTTGTTGAGATTGACCACCTTAATATGCTTGTTGATCAATTCTAGCTAATTCGCATGATATAATCCGTAATTGTTATATTTGTGTGAATATAGTAGCATTTAAAATAACGAAGTCTAGATCGTATGATTCGAACGTTTCGTTTTCATAGTCTAGTTTGCTCTATTATTTTGAATCGATAATGCATCTTGAGAATTGAATCTTGAATACATGTTTTGAGGTTATTCATTGAGATAGTTTGATTAGGGGTCGTACTTTCTAATCAATGAATTTGAGAAATAATTCGAACTAGTTCGGTCATACCGCTGGTTTAGGGGCAAGATTCGAGATAGCTAGGGTGTAGATAAATAGAACTATCTTTTAAATTGGAAGAATCGTTTTAGGTGAGGCTATCCAAGGGCTAGATTATTTAATTCAATGATATCTCCCTCGTTTGTTTCTACTTGCAATTTCTTGTGATGCATGATTTCAATTTTTGCTCAACAAACCAATCACCCCCCATATTTTTATCGTTTTCTATATACGAAATCGTCAATTGAATTACACTATTCCCTGTGGATTCGACCCCTTGCTTATCCTACTACATAAGTGGATAGTTCAGATGAAAATATTTATTTTTGGGTGCCGGCGACAGCACACCATTTTCATATCTCAAAAAATTTCAGAATAATGTCAAGGTTTAGTTATGAAACACTTCAGATTAATTTCACGTTAGTAATACACTTGAGACCTACCGTATAATTTTGATCAGAAATTCTCCTAATTAATTATTCATATATATATATATATATATATATAATTTTAGTGCATTTTGAACTTTTGTTTATATATATAATTATAACAGTCTAAATCCATATTAGCTAATGTTAGTGGATATATTTTTTAATTTTTTTTTAAATGTTGGGGCCTAGATGCAAAGTATCTAATTTGTAGGCCCATATCTATGTCCATTTCAAAACCAACAAATTGATAAAGAAAAATGTAGATGTAAAACTTTAAGCCTTGTCACCATCTATATATAACCACAGTAAGATGACACCTAGTCTCCTTTTCCAAGGGGATATGAATCACCCCTTTAGTCAAAACAGGAGAAGGAACGTAAAATGGAAGAAAGAGGTAGATAGAGAAATAGGAAGGAAAGAAAGTTGGAAGTTGGAACAAAGGGGGTAATGTTGGAAGTTGTAAGTTGAATCACTACTTCTGTCACCACCGTCGTCTGTCGACCACCTCCGTGTCGTCTGTCGACCACCTCCATGCACAGTGGTGCTATGTTTCTCTCTCTCGCACTACTTTCGCCGCCACCGTCGTTTGTTGACCACCATCGTATGTGGTCATGCTGTGTAGGTGGGCTTCACCGCCGGCCAACCCTATATGTGTGTGCGTGTGTGTGACAATTTAATTTGTTAGGGTTTCTAAGACTTCACACGGACGCTCGATTAGGCTTTTACCCAACCTTAAGCATGGAAAATCCTAACTTTAAGGTTATGAAAACACAAACCCATAACCCAAAACCCTAGTTTTCGAATAAACTCTAATCTTAAAACCGCCAATTATTGATCCTTCTTAAGAATTTAGTTTATTGAATTATTTCTTTATTAAGCAGTCAAGTTAAATACTAAGTAGAACTTTGATACCTCGTACAACATATGAGCGAGGGGCAGGAAAGGAAGTATAAGGCACAAATATTTTTTGGCAAGAACTGTTGATATCAAAGGTGGGGTAAAATCTTATCTGCTCTATAATTGTGCACTTGGATATATGAATTCTTTTAATATATAAATTTGATAGATTGACTATATGACGTTGCGAATGCTATGATTATATGGATAAATTGCGAATGATTCCTATTGTTATATGCGATATTTAATGTGAATGTGAATTGCAAAAGTAAATGTTGAATGGTGTTGAATGTTAATTGACAAACCTTGAATGATGGTGAACCATAATTGGTGAACCTTGAATGGTGGTAAGCCTTATTTGGCAACACTTTAATAGTGGTGAACCTTTAATGGTGGTAATCCTTAATTGGCAAACCTGGAACGGTGGTGAACCTTTAACGGTGGTGAGCCTTAATTCACAAAACTTGAATGGTGGTTAACCTTTAACGGTAAATGTTGAATGTGGAATGGGTAATGTTTTAAATATGAGTATATGTATGTGCTCTTACCTCAACTGAGTGTTTCTTTCTCGCACTCACCCCTTTCATGATTTTATTCCTAGAGAAAACCCTGGACGAGCTGGAGAAGAATGAGCGGAGATGCCTAATCTCTTACATGTATATGTAAATGTATAACTAAATACTCTGAAATCTCAGTTTTTTATATATTGTAATGTTTAAACCTTTGGTTACCGAATGAAAATCTTACTTTAGTTTAACCCTTTGTTTTACGATAGTTAACTTTTGTAATGCTTTGTTGTTCCTAAAAAATATCACAAGTTTAGTAAATAGTTGTACGCCCTATTTATAGTGCTGCGCTTTCTCTATTTATATGATACTAGGTTTGAACCCGTGCGTTGCACGGATTTTATTTAATACTTATCTCATTTTTTATTTTATAATTAGTGTTTATTGTTATATGATAGTAATTTTTTTTTACGTAAGTGTGATATTTTTAATTTCTTTATTCTTAAAATAATATTTTTTAGGGTACATTTGAATATGTGGATTTAAGGAGGAATTTGAAATCCTTGTTGGCAAATCCACTGATAGTCTCAGGATGTGAATTTAAAATCCATAGTTTTCATTTTGAGCTAATTTTAGAGTCATTTTGGTGGATTTCAAATCCACTCAAACTTGAAAGGATTTGAAATCCACTCATTTCAAATTTTGGATTTGAAATCACTCTATCCAAACGGAGTCTTATTATTTTCTTTAATAATTTTTTTTATTTATTCTTTAACACAAAATTGTTAATATATAGTTCTTAATAGGTGTTTTAATTATCGCATTAGGTATTTTCATATATTTTTGTAAAAAGTATCTAATATATCTCATTTTTATCACTCGAAAACATCTGTTTTATTCAATGTTTGTCTAAGTGCACTCATTTTAGCTTTATGTATTGGTTTATTTTGTAATTGTGTTCTTTTTGTGATCTTTTATTAGTCTTAACAAATTGTTACATATTGTAATATTTTAATACAATTTCTCGATTGTTTAAGGGGGTGGTTGGACTGAATGTGCACGTTTGGATTTTAGATTACCAATATCCGAATCATGTTATTTGTTTGCAGAATCTTATAACTATTCTTTTTTTTTTTTTTGTCTACTTCATCCACTTTTTTACAATTTGAACTAAAAATATTAGCTCTTTGTTTAAAGATAAAATAACAATACATCATCTATTTTTCTTATAATTCCCTATATGATGACATATTAACTGTAATCCTACTTTTTAAAATTTATAAACAAACACAAAATTATCAAATTTCATCCTTTTTATAACTCACTTTCATACTTGCCAAATTTATATATGTTTTAACCTAAGCATATCCAAAAAAATATTTAAGCACCTATTTTTGCTAATGTCACTAATAATATTGTTTCAGAGTTTAAACAGAATTTCAAAGTACATTATTTTTATTTAATGCATGACATTACTGAACTAATGTTTGCACATTGTTGCTTTTTTTTTTTTTTTTGCCAATTTAAAATGTTGGACAAAAACAATAATTCAAGTTTGAAACCAAAGATTTAATGTAAAAAAGATAATACAACATTAGCAAGCACTTGTAACTTACATATTTTTTTTTCCAAGCAATTATTTTTTTATAATACCCTTTAAAATTTCTAAACAAACACAACTTTTCATTATCTAATGTCAAATATATTTCAATCTCACATATCTTAATGTTTTTTTAACACCTATTTTTGGTAATGTCATTAGCAATATGTTTCATAGTTTAAATTACAATTTTAAAGTACATTATTTTATTTCATGCATAACATTACCGAATTCTAATATTTATATGTTATTTTTTTCTTGAATTCTCTAAATAATTTTTTCTCTAACGGTTTTTATTTTTTTGAGATTGAACTATTTGAATGTTCTTTTGTAAAATATTATTAGCACCTTCAAATAACTTTTATTTATTTATTTTAATTCCTTAAAAAGTAGTAGAAGAATTACTCTTCAAATTTTGTTTTATTTTTTTGAAATTGAAATATTGGACAAAAACAATTATTAAAGTTTGACACCAAAGATTTCATGTAAAACAAAAAAGAAAAAAACAATACAACATTAACAAACATTTGTAACTTACATATTTAATTTTTCCAAACACTTTATTATTGTAGGGTAGTGGGGTGTGTATTTGATTGATATTAATATTCTGATATTTTATAAATAAAATAATTTTTAAGGAAGGACACTTGGCAACATTGTAAAGTGCCACTTGTCAAACACTTGAAGGTGACACTTGGCAACAATGTAAAGTGCCACTTGTCAAACATTTGAGGGTGCAAACCACACTTTTATATACTACCTCCGTCCCAAAATAAATGACGTTTTAGCCTTTTGCACATATATTAAGAAATGTGATAAAAAGTCCAATCTACCCCTATTTAAGTTTAATTAATGAGGTGCTTTTATCTCTTTAACACATTTAATTTGAGGTGATTAAATAGGGGTATATTTGGTATATTGTATGTAAATATGCTTTGGAATACGAAAACGACAATTATTTTGGGACAAATTTTAGTTGCTAAAACGTCATTTATTTTGGGACGGAGGTAGTATATAATTCTAGTGTTCAACGTGGATTAAAAAAAATTCATAAAGCTAACACAACTCTAATTTCATTCCTTATATTAATACATATACATATCAAAATAAATTACTACATATTTGTTCTTAACATCTATTGATCATGGTGCATCATTTTTATGATCGAGAATTAGGTTTATTTTCCTTAAATGCCTTTCAAGCATCACCATCTTGGTTGCTAATTAGTGAAAAATCAATTCACATTTGTTCTTCAACTATCATTGAATATCTACCTTCCAATCGCAAGTCAAGATTTTCTTCAATCAATTTCTGCATAAAATAAATCATATCAAAGCTTACCCAAAAAATAAAATAAAATAATTACATTGCAGTGAGAATAATCCTTACACAATCATATCATGATATAAACTAAAGTAAAACAAAAATCGTCTATAAAGAAAATAATAATAACACAAAGCAATCAAATATTATATCATACAATCTCAAATCATTCAATAGTGAATGATTTTTATTGTTCCATAAAACAATGATCACTAAATAAAAACCATTAAATGCATCTAAATGATTCTCAAAAACAAAAATAAAATAAAATAAAAATTCAATCAATGGTTTGTACCTCTCAATATAAGGATTGACACTATTATTCGTTAGTGGTAATACATGAAATTGCATGAGTGAATCAAAGGAAGATAAATTTATTTATAATGTCTATCTCTTAGATTATTTAGGTAATCACCCTAATTCAAGTAATCAATTTAAAATTGATTGATATCAATTTGAGATATAGCAATTAATTTGATTGATCATTAATAAATCCATTTGAACTTCAAAATCGGAATTGATAAATTGATGATTCCATATGATCATAATTGATGAGTTTATTTTTTCATATATAAGTAGAACTTAAATTAGCTAATCGTGATTATTAATCTCATCAAATATATTTGGAAAGTTGTGTGATTAAAAAATATTATTTTTTACTATTAATTAAAAACTATGTATAATATAGCTAGATTTAACATTAATTGTTTGATAAATCTACATTAAATCACTCACATATAATACGGATTAGATTATTGACTCATTTATGTGAATACTAAATTATTGTCATATATCTGTAATTCACTCACTTATTATTGTTATATAAAAGTCAACTCAATCACAAATATTATTAAAATATATTTATTGAGTCACTCATATATGTTTATATATATAGTGTGAATATCTTCCGTAATCTAATAAATGGTTTTAATCTATTAACATAAAAAAAAAAATCATATATACACATATATTGTGGTGTAAATCTCTTCCAAATATAACAAATTATTATGATAAATTAACATATATAATAAAATATGATATATGACTTTATATTTAAGTCTTTTTTCTCAAATATATCAATGAAATTTAATAATTAATGTTGACTTACCTAATGAAATCATTTGTAAAATTAACCTTTTTTCTTCCATACTATTTCCTTATATATACATCATCATTCAAATCACTTGATAATTTCCATTTTCATTTACATTTTTCTATATATTGCATATTTCATATTTTAATAGAAATTAAATATCATTTATTTTAATATAAAAAATTTATTTCTAGATTTAGCAATAGACTTTTGGCGGGAAAAACTTGCCCTATTATTTGAGGAAATGTTTGTGTTTTTATATATATAAAGATTTCTGTAAAATTCTACTTTTAAATTATTTCAAATGGGGCGTGACAGTTTTGGTACCACAACCTGGCCCGAACCTTCTATAGGGCCTCACTCAACAAGAACATTTTATATAAAAATATACTTTGAATGAGAAAGCATGTTAAAATAGAAATGAGATAAGCATCTCTTCACTCTTCTTCCATCAGGTACGATCTAGGAATGTACGAATATTGAAATGATAAAATTGGGATGATGTTACGTATTGTTTTATATTTGTATGTTTGGATGTTATTGATGTTTACTAGTTAAAATTTAAGTTTGGGAACATGATTCGTGGGTTTCCTATACAGTTTATGTAGGATTATGTATGCAGATAGTTAGAATTGTAATAATAGCTAAAAGATCATGTAAAGGGTGAGAAAGGCTTAGTTGTGAGATTTAGACATTGTTTCTTCTTAGATATTGATGAAGGATGGAAAAGAATGGGAAAGAAATGAATAAAAATTAGGGAATGCTAAATTCGACTTCAAAGTAAAGAAATGAATAAGATGATGAGAAATACTTTCTCAAACTTGATTTATAAAAACTCCAATACAATATATTCTTACCTTCAACCACATATTAAGAAATATTTATAGGCTACAAACATTAATGACTAAATGGAAATAAAAAGCCAAAGACAAAAAAATCTCAAACTTCCTTATACAGGATCGTCACTTTAAAGACATATAACTCTTTGAATACTAAGAATCTGAATTGTCATATTTTCTTAGCAGAAAGATTATCGACTTAGCTTTCTAAGGTCACAAACCACACATAAATCAGAGTTTTATATGAAAAGTCATGATTTACTTACGAAGCACTGGTTGTTCAGCGAAAATGCACTACATAATCCTCTTTAGGCGGGAAATAACTCGTCTCAGAGTTCAGACTGTTTTCTCCATGATATGGGGTCAGATCACGAACATTGAATGTAGGATGAGTGTGAATATGTGTTGGTAGCTCAATCTTGTAGGCATTATCATTTATTTTCTTCAACACTCGACAAGGACCAATCTTCTTCTCTTTGAGCTTATTATATGTTCCAGCAGGAAACCTCTCCTTCTTCAAATAAACCCAAACAAGATCATCCTCGTTCAAGACCTGAGCTCGTTGATGTATATTTACAGCATCTTTGTAGGATCCATAGGCCCGTTAGAGCTTCTTCTTCACTTCTTCACTATCTTATCCATGAACACAACAATTTCTTCAGCTTTCTTGCAAGAACTTGAAACCCCAGTGAGGTCAAGATAGTGATTTGGATTCTTCCCATAGACAATTTCAAAAAGGACTTTTTCCCGTAGAACGACTTACAACAGAGTTGCAAGAAAATTCAGCTTTTGATAGAATTGAATCCCATTGCTTTGGCCTCTTGGAAGTAAGATTTCGAAGCAAATTTCCTAAAGTGCGATTGACAACCTCAGTTTGGCCATCGGTTTTCGGATGGTAGGGATTACTATACAACAAATTAGTACTTAATTTCTTCCACAAACTTCTCCAAAAATGATTATGAAATTTGGTATCACTGTCGGAGACGATACTCTTCGGGATTCCATGAAGTTTAACAACTTCTTTGAAATAAAGATCAGCAATGCATGAAGCATCCATGGTCTTTTTACATGGTATAAAATGAGCCATTTTGGAAAAACAGTCAACAACAACAAAAATCGAATCAAAGTCTTTTATACCCCACCACAAAATCCATGCCGACAGCTTCCCAAGGAGTATTAGGAATGGGCAACGGAGTGTACAAACCGGTGTTTTCACTTTGGCCTTCACAAGTTTGCCCAACACGACACCTCTTCACAAACTTTGTAACATCTAGATAAAGAGTAGGCCAAAAATATTTTTCCTTAATCAGCAACAATATTTTATCTCCGCCGAAATGTCCACCAAGACCACCACAATGAAGTTCTTTGATGATATATTCCTTAAGAGAACACTTAGGACGATTGCACAAGCTTGTTCCCTTGAAAAGAAACCATCAAGCAACTGAAAAACTCCACTATTACCGTTCTTGCATTTTTGACAATCCTTGACAAAATCAGGATCATCCACATACATCTCTCTTACGTTGTCAAATCCTTCAGGTTGGATACTCACATAATTCAACAATGCGAACCGTCAACTAAGTGTATCTACCACTTTCTTTAATTTTCCACTTTTATGCTTCATCATAAATGTGTACTCTTGTAATATAAATGAGTACATAAATGTGTACTTCACATAATTCAACAATGCGAACCGTCAACTAAGGTTGGATCAGATGTCTCCGATTCAAGTTAGCTTGAGAGTTAATATATTTGAGAGCTTCATGATCGGAATTAAGGATGAATTCATTTTGGATCAGATATGGCCGCCAATGATGAAGAGTACTATGAACAATAGCATAGAGTTCCACATTGTAAGTAGAATACATCCTCCTTGTGTCATTAAATTTTTCACTATAGAAGACAATTGAATGGCCTTCTTATCTAAGTACATTTCCAATACCCACATGAGATGCATCACAATCAACTACAAACTATTTGTCAAAGTTAGGAACTGTAAGAACACGTGCCCTAGATAACCTTTCATTGACAACATCAAAACTTCTTTGAGTTTCTGAAGTCCAATGAAACTCTCCCTTTTTAAAGCAATCTGTGAAATGGGCTGCAATGGTGCAGAAATTTATAATGAATCTCCGATAAAATGAAGCCAAGCCGTGAAAACTTCAAACTTCATGTAGATTCTTCGGAGTATGCCATTCATGTATTACTTTGATTTTCTCTTCATCCACCATATTACCGGAAGAAGTAAGAACGAAGCTAAGAAAAATAAGCAACTCGTCATGAAAGAGCACCTTTTGAGATTCTCATAAAGCTTCTCCCTTCGCAAAGTTAGTAGAACAACTTTTAAGTGCTTGATGTGATCAAGTGAATTTTGGTTATAAATAAGAATGTCATCAAAGTAAACAACAACAAACTTGCCAATAAATTCATGAAGAGCTTGATTCATTACCAACATAAATGTACTCAGCGCATTGGATAACCCAAATGGCATAACAAGCCACTCATACAATCCCTCTCAAGTTTTGAAAGTCGTCTTCCATTAATCCCCTTGCTTGATTCTGATTTGATGGTAGCCACTACGAAGATTAATTTCAGAAAACACTTGGGCACCAGTAAGCATATCAAACATGTCATCAATCCTTGTTATAGGAAACGTGTACCTGATGGTAATTCGGTTAAGTGTTCGACTATCAACACACATCCTGCATGAACCATCTTTCTTCGGAGATAGAAGCACGGGAACATCACAAGGACTCAAATTCTCACTTACAAAACCTTTACGTAGCAAGTCCAACACTTGTCGGTTAAACTCCTCATGCTCACTCGGGCTCATTTGGTAATGTTACTTGTTTGGGAGAACAACTCCAAGAGTTAAATCAATCTGGTGTTGAATCTCTCTAAGGGGTGGGAGTCTATGAGGTAAGTCTTCCGGAGTAATATCTTTGAATTCTTCCAAAAGAGCCTTAAAGTCACTTGGTACTGCCAAAGTCTTCTCCAACTCCTTAGCCACTAAAAAATACACCACACCACCACTTTGTGCCTCTCTTTCAAACTGTGACAAAGTAAGCAAAGCATTGCCCTCCTCTTTTTTTTAAGACTTGGGATGAGATCACTGATAATGACCTTCATGTGGCTTGTGACATGCCTCATTTGGATTTACATTGTTTGGAGATGATGTGTTTGATTGAGAAAGTAGGTGAATTTCGATTTGGTACACCGACGGGACCAAGATATTTGTACACAAAAGGATGCACAATGCTCTTGATCTCGATCTCATCACTTGGTTAAAGATCATGGAATTGAGCTCTCTCCAGAAGAAGTCTCATTTGAAGATTATTGCAAGGAACAATTTGGCTTTCTTCGAGAACAATTGCAGCAAATTGAACTTAATCAGATGACATACTTCCAGCGGCAGGATTTCGATCCACCGTTTCCACCTACTCAACAATAGATGCTACCCTGTTCTATGATGCTCAACCTTTTTAGTGACGTTTTCTAATTCCTTATCTTCTTTTGAGCATCTAGTTTATTTGCATTGAGGACAATGTTGTGAATAGGTGTGGGGGAAAAAACTTGCTAGACTTGGGATATGAGATAGCGAATTTTGATAATTCCTACAAAGGAAAGCCCATTGGAGATCCAAATTTTATCAAAGAAGAAGTCTTCTTCTCCTTCTTGAAAAGAAGCTGGAAGACCTAATCGTCGAAGATGATGAGCCCAAGAGAGCTGTTGTAACCTCAGATGAAAGGATTGCTGAAAGCTGCATCATACAGCAGAATGAAGCTACTACTGGTAAAATTAAGTTACAGCAAAAAACGAGGTTACAGCACATCAAAAATGAATGTGGAAGTGAAGTCTGTCAAAGAGATTGAGATTTCATAGACACATCCCTATTCCCTAAAGAAAGAAGCAAGACTGAGATTGACGCTGTAAAGAAAGATCCTAATTCTAACTCCCTAGGACTCGTACGTGTATGGGTACCTAAACCTAAATGGTCATATTGCAGGTACAGTCACCAGGTAGCAGCGGAGATCCATGGTACATTGATAGTGGCTGCTCGAGATACATGACTGGTGACAAATCTTCTCTGAGCAAATTCAAGGAATGCAAAGAACCAAGGGTGGTGTTTGGGGATAACTCAAAAGGAAATAGCTTGGGTACATGAAGATTGATCAAAGGAGATGTACAAATCAATGATGTGTCATATGTGAAAGGGTTAAAATACAACTTGCTAAGCATTAGTCAATTCTGTGACAAAAGGCATATGGTGGAATTCTTTCAAAACCAGTGTCTAATCAAAGATGCAGCAAGCAAAGAAGTCAAGCTTGCAAGAACGAGGAAAGGGAATGTATATCATGTGGACTGGAGCTCATCAACAACGTCGATCTGCTTCATTGCAAAAGGCTTACTAGAAGAAAGTTGGTTATGGCATAAGAGGATGAGCCATCTCAACTTCAAGACGATCAACAAGCTGGCCAGGAAAGGACTTGTAAGAGGATTACCTGGCATTGCATACAAGAAAGAGAGCATATGTGGGGCATGTCAGAAGGGAAAGCAGATCAAAGTATCCTTCAAGGAGAAATTACAATGATCATCGTTCAAGATCCTGGATCTGCTGCACATGGATCTCTTTGGACCCATTCATCCTACAAGTCTGAGCAGTAAGAAATACTCCCTTGTAATCATTTATTATTACTTAATATTTTCCTAGACCATATTTCTAGCGAAGAAGTGAGAAACGCAACCAAAGCTTCCAGAGTTCATGAAAAGAATTCAGAATGAGAAAAACTCCAATATTGTGAAGATCAAGACTGACAAAGGAACAGAATTTACCAATAAATTCATTGAAAAGTATTGTCTGGAGAAGGAAATTCAGCATGAGTATTCTACTGCATGAACCCCTCAACAAAATGGTGTAGCTGAAAGAAAGAATAAGACTCTCAAAGAAGCTGCAAGAACGATGCCTGCAAAAGTTGTCATGCCTTAGAGATTTTGGGTTGAAGCTACCAATACTGCATGCTACACGAAGAATCGATGTCTAATCAACAAAGAGCATGACAAAACACCATATGAAATCTGGTATGGATACTCCCCAAATTTATCATACTTTCACATCTTTGGCTGAAGATACTATGTACTAAACAATGGAAAACTTAAAGAATGTGATGCAAAGGCAGATGAAGTCGTATTCCTTTGATATTCTTCTATGAGCAAAGTCTTTCAAGTGTTTAACAAAATAACTCTCATGGTTGAAGAATCCGTACATGTGGTCTTTGATGAACCATAATGTAATGTTGCCGAGCTAGAAAATCTATAGAATGAATCTGAAGAAGTCAATCCTAAGACCCAAGTTTCTTACATAGAGAGCTCTCATCTTCCCATGCTCTCTGAAAGATTTGACAAAGAAATGAACTTGGATGCATCAACTTTAGATGCTGCAAGACAGGTTTCAGCAAACCATGATGCAGTAAAACAACATACAGAGGAACAGCTTACAGCCGAGCAGGATGCAGAACATCCAGTAAAAGAGGATTGTACAGCACTGCAACCTGAAGATGTTGAAGAAAGACAAAAATACACAGATCTAGATAGAACATAGCTAAGGAATCACCCAAAAGATCTCATTTGGTGATCCAAGAGTTGGTGTAAGGACAAGAAGAGCAATCCCTCACGAAGTACTATTTACGTGCTTCATTTCACAAATCGAGCCAAAATCAATAGAGGATGCTCTTGAAGACAACAACTGGATTCAAGAAATGCAGGAAGAACTAAACGGATTTGAAAGAAATCAAGTATGGAAGCTTGTGCCCACACCATCACATCAAGGAGTCATTGGAACTAAGTGGGTATTCAAAAACAAGCTGGATGAATCCGGGTTAGTTGTGAGAAACAAAGCTAGGTTGGTTGTTAAGGGGTATTGTCATGAAGAAGACATTGATTTTGATGAAACATTTGCCCCCGTTGCACGCCTTGAAGCTATAAGAATTATCCTTGCATATGTTGCACACATGAACTTCAATGTCTAAAAAATGGATGTGAAAAGTGCATTTCTGAATGGACTCCTTGTGGAAGAAGTGTATGTTGAGCAACCTCCAGGATTCGAAGATGATGCTGCAAGAAAAGTCTACAGGTTGCAGAAGGCACTGTATGGACTTAAACAAGCACCTAGAGCTTGGTATGATATCCTGTCCCTTTACCTTCTTGAAAATGGCTTCAAAAAGTGGACATTAGACAAAACGCTCTTCAGAATCCAGGATGGTGATAGCATCTTGCTAGTCCATATCTATGTTGACGATATCATTTTCAGGTCAACAAACAAATAGCTTTGTGAGAAGTTTTCTTGCCTCATGCAGAAGAAGTTTGAGATGAGCATGATGGGAGAGTTAAGCTTTTTTTTGGAACTGCAAGTAAAACAGATGGATGTAGAATTTTCATCAATCAAGCTAAGTACACAAAAGAGCTAATTAAGAAGTTTGGAATGGAAGGTGGAGCCGTTGTAGGCATACTGTTGGTTCCAAGTGGTAGTAGGCTTAGATGGGGGTGAATAAGCCTACTCAAAATTTTCAAACTTTTCTTCAAAGAAGACACTCAGGCAGTTCAGTATAGAACTTACTGTCCTGAGGGTTACTGCTTGAGCAGTTACCTTAAAAAGCTTTAAACAGAATAAGTTTTATGCTCAGCGGAAATAGTTTTAAAAACAAGCTTCTTTTCTGAAAACCGATGATATGCTTGTGAGAGATATGCAGATGATGAAGACAGACAAGCAATAAAAACAATAAGGTCAACAGAGAGCAATATAATAATGAGCACATCGATTTATAGAGGTTCAAGGGTGGAGTAATCCCTCTACGTCCTATCTTCTCCTTCACAAGGAGGATCTTTGTTAGGTTAAACGGTTGATTTACATAAGCCTCGGTTAGACAACCTAAACCTAACAAGAACTATCAGTCTCTCCCACATAGGGTTACTGCACAGTGACCAAGCTCCACTAACCCCACACAGAGCACTTGTTCTTCTACTAAGAATGTAAGTACTTGATTAGGAACAACCTCCGATCAAGCAACTCTCAAACAGTCTAAAGATAAAGAAAGATTTCTTCAACAACACAGGCAGCAAGCTTAGGAACGATGAGCTCTCTAAGCTAAAGATAGTTTGCTGCTAGACTGGACTTGAAACTTCTAAAGATTTGTAAGTGATTTATGTTTGATAGCTTGAGCATTTTGATCGCGAGAGTTTCAGGTGCGTTTCAAGTGCCGATCTTCTAGTATTTATAAGCAATTCAGATTTTGTCCGTTAGAGAGAAGGAGCCATCTTTGCAGCTCTCATAGAGTAACGTGACATCTTCTGATTTGTTCGTACACTGTTTGTTGAGGGTGTACGTATCTGTTGCTGCAATTGTCATACATAGTCTAACATTTCTTCAGACTCCCTTTTTACTTTTGATATGTGGCATCGCTTGATTGGTTGAGAATGCGGCTTGTTCCTAACGTAAACCTCATACACAACTTTCGAGGTAATTGCTACTTATTAGGTTGTTGATACTTCCTGATGCTTCAATTGACTACAGCTTACTTTGTTCATCTAGTAGTTAGAAGATTCAGTATCCTTAGGCAGTGTGCGGTCAGTATCCTTTTTTAGCAGCCTGCTGCAGATATGTACTCATATATATATATTTTTTCGGTTTTATGCAGCAAGGTCTTCATGCTCCAATCTTGATCTTCAGGCCTCCTGATCCTATACTTAGAGATTTTACAATTGAATCTAAATACATAGGATCCTAGGCCCTAGTCTATTACATATTTTGTCTTTCATCAAAATCTTATACAATGTTCCTTATACATACCTATGAGCACATCCATGAGCTTAGATAACGATGAAGCTGGAAAAGATGATGTGACAAAATATAGAAGGATCTCAGGATCACTCCTCTATCTTACAGCAAGTAGGTCAGACATCATGTTTACAGTAGGAATTTGAGCAAGATTTCAATCATGCCCTAAGGAATCTCATCTTGCTGCAACCAAAAAGATTATCAAATATCTTAAAGGCACTCAAGATGTCATCCTATAGTATCCAAAAGAAAGAGGGTTCAGCTTAAAGGGATATTCAGACTCTGACTTTGCAGGTTGTAAAGTGGACAGGAAAAGCACAAGTGGAACTTGTCAGTTCTTAGGCAATAGGCTTATCTCTTGGTTCTGCAGGAAGCAAACCTTTATTGCTACATCCACTGTAGAAGCTAGGGTATGTTGCTGCAGGAAGCTGTTGTGCTCAAATCCTCAGGATACAACAACAACTCAGAGATTATGACATTGAAGAAAAAGAAACTCCAATCATGTGTGATAACACAAGTGCTATAACAATAACTCAAAATCCTGTCTTTCACCCAAGAACCAAGAATATTGACATCAGACACCTCTTCATCAGAGATCATGTTGAAAAGAAGGATGTTGTTTTTGAAAAGATCCCCACAGATCTACAGCTGGCTGATATCTTCACCAAACAACTTAATGAAGCAAGATTTTCAATCTTGAGAAATAAGCTCGGAATCATCAAGCTGCAATGAAGATTGCAGGGGCAAGGTTACAACAAGAAAATGTTGTAAGAAGAAGAAGGATGCAGGGAGCTTGTAGTAACATGTTCTTGAACAAGTTACAGCAAGAAGAGACATTGGAGTAAGGGGAAACACTACTTACGGCGAAGCTAAGATGCAAGAATATAGCAATGTAAGATATGCACAAGCTAAGGGGGAATTGTGTTGCATACAACAAGAAGATACTTCTCAGGTTACAGCATTTATATGCTTCCAGCACATGTCTGCGAAACAATACATAAATCAGTGCATTAAACACTTAGTGCTCGTAGCAATCAATTTTGGTGTTTAATGTTGAAACCTTAGAGGAAATCATAATTATGATTAAAGCGGCAAAATATGTGCTTTTGCATTAAATGCGAAAACCTTTGTGTCAGTAATTACAGATGCGCGCGTAAGAAGCTGTTCAACTTACCCTGTATTCACAAAACTGCCACTTCGTATTATTGAATAAAATGCTGGATGAGTGACACGTCAGCAGAGTGGATTGATCCTAGCCCTTAATCAATTCAAATTCTGGGAAGTTTTCAACAAAACCGATCTTCATCATTCTTCCTAAGATCATTCTTACTCTTTCACTCAAACCTTTATTCTTTCTCTCTGCAAAATCCTTTCAAAACCCTAAAAATCTCAAGTATCAATCTGCAATGACACTTCCAGTGAAGAACATTATTGTTGTAGAGGGAAGATTGATAAGCTTCATTGGCTTTCTTCAGAACCAGGAATATGATCCCGACTGCATAAGGGACATATTCAAGAAGCTGCAAGCCACAAAAATTGCAGGGTTTGTGCAGGACCATGGATGTGGCTATTCTGAAGCATCTGTGAAAAACTTCTGCTCCACTGCTCGAACAAGTGAATCAGGGAAGAACATCATCTTCTCTGAATAGGGGAAGGAGTATGAGGTTTCAATGGAAACCCTAGGAAAAGTCTTCAGCATTGGTACAGAAGGTTTAGGCATGAAGGCGCTGCTTCAGTTTGGGGAAGACAGATCCCAGGAGATATGGGAGCTCTTCACCGGTGAAGTGAACGATGAAGTCAGAAAGAACACTTTGAAGAAAGCCTTCAAGTCGGAGTACTCATTGTTACATGACATCTATGTCTACATTATTGAGGGCAGATTGGGGTGCTATGACAAGTGCACCGATCTTCGATTTAGGATGATATCGGTGATCATGGCGAAAAACCTGTCAACTGGAGCAGGTTCATCCTTCGCAGGATTTGGGAAGAAGCTTCAAAGGCTACTCCTCGGAGAAGCTATGAGATTGTTATTTGTGTCATCTTGAACTATTTGGGCATCCCACTACAAGATCCAGTTCCCATTGCTACTAGTAAGTTCTTTGGTGAACCAAAGAAGGTGAAGAAAGTGCAGCCCAAGGAAAAACCAGCCAGCACCCCCTCTGCAGAGAACTCAAAGAAAAAGGAGAGGGAGCCTACAGAGGGAGCCTCTAGAAAGGAGAGAGCTCCTGAAATTCATCAAGCCGCTGCTGAAAGTGGAGCTAAAGAAGGCTGCAGCAGGAGATGAGGGTTCAGCAAGCACGATGGATGCAGCAGAAGAGGTTTGATGTGTAGAAAAATATGAATTATCGGATTCATTATTCCATGGTTCTAATTGCATTTTGTGTGTTGGCACATGTTATTTTTCTGCACATGTTATTTTGTTAAAGAACCCCAATCTTCAATTCTCCTGATTTATGTAGCAATTTAGAAGCAAAAATGAAAACAAGGAATAAAGACGGAAGTTGCAAGGTAGACATTGGGTATAATGTCTCCACATTGGGTGATCCAATGTGTGAGAATTAAGCCCAACAAAAGCCTAATCCAAATGTCGAGAAGAATGAGCCCAGGACAATGATACTCTTCTAATTTAGAAAACTGCTGATTAGGAGCAGAAGAGGGGGAAACGCACATCTGATTAAAGCAGAAGAAGAGGAAACCCAAGTCAGATTGGGAGTAGAAAAGGGAAGCAGACGTGAAGATTGGAAGAGGAGAATAGAAAAGAGTCAACTTGGATCAAAATAAAGAGAAGATTGGAACCTAAAGTTTAAGGAGATAGAGATAATTTTCAGAGACAATTCTGAGTTTTTCATAGAAGTTCCATGGAGAAAAACATGTTTGTAAATTCTAAGATGCTTGGTTAATCTTCTTACTCTAGCTCGAAGGGATGTTGATCCGATATATTTGATTTACTTTGGATTATTAGTAACATTTTCTCTATTTCTATCTCTTGATTGATTTGTGTTGCTTGATTAATTACTCTATGATATTGCATGATATGATTTAACAGGGCCTGTTAGATCGGATTTTTGTAATATCTATTGCTAGAATATAAACCGTAATCTGTAATTGTTGCGAATTTATATTCCTCAGTAGCAAGAAACGTTGGAATCATTAGGGGTAACACATTTCTAGATTACCCGTATCGAGCTTGTGAATTTGGGGTCTAGCTTGTCCTATCGTCTTAGGGATCAATGCGTTCATAACATTAAATTTGGAGGTCATACCTACTGGGTTGTCTGATTGAATAGAGTTTGTTGAAGAGCATGTTTTAATAGGCTAAACGTAAGGGACGATTCAGGTTGGCAGAACTTATTGCTAATTTAGGGGCGAGGGTTGAGAGATAGATTGAGACAAGCGTTACTAATTGGTTCATAAGATCAATAATAGAAGGTGAAACTGAACTGAGAACTAGTGCTCGTTTATTGATTGATTATCCTTTGTTTAATTGTTTTCTTATTGCTTGATTATCTAGCTTGCTAATTTCTTAGTTCGATTGCATAATTATCAACCATCCCCCCTTTTATCTTGTTAACACCTTTGGACTCAATTGATTTTCCTGTTCCCTGTGGGATCGACCCTTATTTGTCATTTCTACAAATTAGTGAAGGTAAAAAGGTTCATTTAATTTGGCGTGCCTCGACAGCACGACCAAGGCTACAACAAGTGATGTTGCTGATGCTGCAGCAGGGGATCTTGAAGGAAGGACAGAGGTTGGAGAGATGCTGGTTGCAGTAAGGACACCCAAGAAGAGCCGAGTCAAGGTGAAAGCTAAGAAGCCTAGAAGAGCAGCTAACCTTGCTGCACCCATAGAATGCAGCAATGCATCTACTGCATCGAGAGAAGATGATCACACCATGGAGATGGAGGGTGTGGATCAAATACCAGCTGCTAGCTCGATGGAGGAGAGGGAAGCAACAGGGAATGAAGGAGGAGAATAAGCTCCCATTGAAGTTGCAGATGATGGCGAGAAGACAGGATGGCCCTCCGACGAAGGTGTTGTGGGTTCAGAAGATACCCCGGAAGTTGCGGCAGGAGCAACTGAACTTCCATCTACTTCATCAAAGAAGAAGAGAGTTCTTCAGAAGAATGATGGGCCTTGGAAGAGGATGTGCATGAGGCTAATCCAGAGAATGTTGAAGGAGAAGCAGGGCAAGAGCTCGAGGGCCACGATCCTCTCCTTACAACAAAAGGAGGAGGAGGCAAAGAAGATCAGGGAAGGACTGGTGAAGGAAGTTTTCAGACTCTCCTTCAAGATCTTTGATGATCAGATGATGACCAGTCTCCCTATTTGGTAGGATATGAGGATGCAGGAAAGCTGGATGCTGTAGAACTTGGAGGATTAGACTGTCATAGAAGAATCCCTCATGCTCTAAGCTGGAACTCGAGATGTCAAGATGCTGCTTTACTATGTCCCTTCTGCAGACGCTCAAGACAGGATTGCTGCAACCAAAGCTTACTTTGCCTCCATCACTGTGAAGAAGGGGCGCAAACAATCCAAGCCTGCAGTTGCCGATTAAACAATAGAGAATGCCCTGACGGCTGTTGTAGAGGCAAAATCATCTATTGGCGAGGTGTTGGTATCAGATATCATTTGTTGGATGTTTTATCCAACCTTTTCTGATACCACTTGTTGGTCCCAAGTGGTAGTAGACTTAGAGAGGGTGAATAAGCCTACTCAGTTTTCAAACTTTTCTTCACATTAGAAGGTTTAGGTCGAGAGGCAGTAACCTTTTGGGAGGTTACTTATCAGAGTTATATTGCGGAAGCTTCCTCTCATTAAAAGACCAAATATGAAAGACATGCATCTAACATAAGATATGCAGATAGAATAGTAAGCATACACAAATGCATGGATATACAAAGATTCGAAGGTGGAGTAACCCTTCTACATCCTCTCTGCCTCTTCTCAAGAGGGAACATTTGTTAATCTTATTGATTTACATAGCTCTATCTATTACAACACAGACTTAACAAGTAAGTAGTAAGCCTACACATAGCTGCTCACAGCTGCTTGCCTACTCTCCTAACTGACCCACACAAGATCTTATCTGACCCCTTAGGATCCTTGCTTTCTCCTTTAGAAAGCGGACAACTTATTAGGATCCTAGTCCTGACTATGTGACAAAGGAGCTAGAGGAACCCAAAGAGGTTGACGCTGCTAACCAGGATGAGAATGCAGAAGAGACTCTTGAAGACATCCTCGGTAATTCTCCTGGAGGATTTGATGGATAGGCTGACGACTTCACTGATGAACTTGATGAAGAAGATGAGTTTTCCACTTCTGGTGCTGCAGCCTCTCAAATGAAAGACAAAGCTGTGATGGATCCTGAAGCACTGAAGGCTTGGGAAAAATCCATCAGGAGCCCAATGCAGCAATCGAACATGGGAATGAAGAGAACTTACAGCTCACTATAACTGCTCCTGCTGAAACCTCAACACTAGTAGCTGCAAGTTCTCCAACCCCTGTAGAATCTTTCAGCAAGATTATAGTTGCAATTGATAGTACTTTCAGTGTCCTACAGGAACACAAGTCGACCAATCCTCAACCCACCGTCGATCTGAAGAAAGTAGTGGAGCAGCTTGAGAAGATCCCAAATGCCCTTCGGGATGCACTGAATGAAGAATGGACAAAGTAATACACTATCCAGAACAAAAAGGACATGCAAGCCACTCCCTTCAGAAATGAGACGAAGCAAGCTCTTGGCACTGTCTCCGATACACTTAGAGCTCATGGCAGCACTCTAACCACCATACAAAGTGAAGTCAATGAGAAGTTACAGTGAAGTCAATGACCACCATACAAAATGAAGTCAATGGCTGCACCCTAAGGTGAAAAGTATGGATGACAGGCTTGCCAATATAGAGTCACTGCTGAGGAAGATGCATCAAGCTCTCCAGAGGATGGCTGAACCGCAGAGTGTAGCAGGAGACCACCTAGAGAAAAATAGTTTTAATGATGCCAAAAAGGGAGAAGAAGTCGCTGAAAAGTTGCTAATTCTTGTCTTACCAAAAGGTGGTTCGACTGAAGCAGATAAGCAGCTACTGCAAGTTGCGGGGGACACTGCAAAGGAAATGGATGCAGCAGAAGAGGATGATGAAAAGGAACTGTTGCATCCTCTAGAAAAGAAGAGAAAAACAAATCCCCCCACCCCAGCAAAAAAAAGATAAAAAAGATGATGATGATGATGATGTTGGAGATGTAGGAGGTGCTGCAAGTAGAACAGCAAGGGATGCCGCATCCAACGAGTCTGGAAGAAAGGATACAACTGACTCAAAATGGAGGATGAAAAATTCTATGCTGCAAGGAAGGCCGAAGCTGAAAAGAAGGAGGAGGAGGAAAGATGGATCAGCATATTGGGTATTGTGGGCGATGAAAAATCTAAAGCTATGCAGCAGGTGGATGCAGCGCTGCAAAAGTTTCCACCACAAGAAGTTCCATGTGTTGATCAGTTCAACAAATATCCACAAATTTCAATATTGCTCAACCTCAAGCTAACAAAGGATATTGATCTCTGGAACCTGGATATCATCACGAAGCTAACTTTAGACAAAGACAAGAATCCAACCTTTGAGCAGATCAAACTGTACAAGATCTCGAGATTTTTGAGATACTTCAAACTACTCTGCAAAAAAGACTACTTCACAGGTTATCCTAACTGCTCTGCAGCATTGATGGACTATGAGCAAATGCTCAGGACTGGAAAGCTGCTGTTGCAACAGGAATTGTTGAAGGAGGTTAAGGAGGGAAAGCAAGTACTTTTCTGGGAGGACTTCTGGCTGCAATTGATTGATGATCCAAGAATGAAGGCGCAGTTCGAGAAGACCTACCAAGAGTCGATATTGAATTGGTGGAAGAAACCGTTGAAACCTGAAGAGAAAAAGGAAGAGTCTGCTCCAACTTCGAGAAGACTGGATTTCACTGAATGAATGCACCAGACTCCACCCCTTTACCTATCTTTACTTTTCTGGACTGTATCTTTCAATTTCAATAAGTGTTCAACTCTTCAGAACACAGTTCTTTGGTTTCTCTTTTCTGATGTGTTTTAGATTCAGCATTGATATCAGGGAACCAAGAAAATCAAAAAAAAAAAAAAAGGAGAAAAACAAAAAACTCAAAAAAAAAAAAAGGAGCAAAAACAAAAGACTCCAAGAAAATCAAAAAAGGAGGAGCAAAAACAGAAGACTCCAAGAAAATTTAAAAAAAAAGGAGAAAAATATAAAACTCAAAAAAAAAAAAAAAAGGAGCAAAATAGAAGACTTCAAGTAAATCAAAAAAAAAAAAAGGGGGAAAAATAGAAAATGAGCAAAAACAGAAGTCTCATGTTTATCTTACTTAAGAGAAAACTTTAGAATGTTACTACAACTTTTAGCAAAGGTTTTGTCATCATCAAAAAGGAGGAAAATGTAAGAAGAAGCCTTGATAGATTTTGATAAGACAAAACCCGTTGTAATCTTACTTAATTGTCTATATTTCCCATTGTGTATTTTGTTTTAATAAGTAGCAAAAGTCTGCCTTGAAGTCTTCCCCTGAAACCCAGAGCTGCAAGCTGTACGCAACATAGAGAGAAAAAAGTCTGCATACAGCGAGCTACTCTTGGAAGATCTTAAGGAGAAACGTTTTGTTGTATGCTGCATGCTGGAAACTGCAACCTACAGGATGCAGTGAGTCTGGATGCAGCACCCGCCAATAAGTTGTAGCAACTAAAGAGAGACATGTCAAGAGGAATCAACATCGAAGAACTCAACATGCGCTGCATGTTTCTGATGATACGAAGAAACATCAACTGTAGTTGAAGCTACAGTGCTCGACAGGCCGAATCATAAAACACAAATTCAAGAACGGCGAGGGAATGAAGAGCTATCACCTGGCCTGAGCAACTGCCTGCAAACTGCAACAAAAGGACAGCCGCAATTAATGGCGCTGGAGCTTAAAGAGGAGGTTGTCTCCACCTTTTTCAGAAGCGCGTTAATTGGGTGTACCTTGAAGATCAAGAGGATCAAGAAGGAAGAATGCTGACCATCCATATCGAATCAAATGAGAATATGTTTGAGTGTGAATGAATCAACGATCAGGATGCAGCAGCAGAAGAGAGGAGATGAAATGAAGACGCGTTGAATGTGTACACCTTAACTGGTGCATTCCAGCAACTATAAAAGAAAG
Source organism: Scutellaria baicalensis (assembly GCA_005771605.1). Taxonomy (NCBI): domain Eukaryota; kingdom Viridiplantae; phylum Streptophyta; class Magnoliopsida; order Lamiales; family Lamiaceae; genus Scutellaria; species Scutellaria baicalensis. The sequence goes on from CM016729.1 coordinate 12,052,392, forward strand.
GAGTGAGGCTGAAGATGGAAGAGGACTGAAATTTTGAATCGCACATTGAACTTCAAGCATTCAGTGATCAACAAGCTTAAAAGAAATATCCAACACTTTCAGTCCCTCACTCAACCCAAAGCAGAGCATTCCATCATTGAAAATATTAAGAGTGTTTCGACTTCACCACAGTTGAAGAATTTGTTTATAAACCTTTTAATATATTGTGTGTGTAGGTATTTTTAATCGGTGTCCACAGTTGAGAGGAAAAGAATTCTTGTTGTGTGTTTTTGTCTTGTTTAAGACAACATCCTGTGTGGATCTTGTCTAGTTGCTGAAACCTAAAAAGGGACTAAGAACTTTAGTAGGTTGGTTTGTATACGTATAGTTGTGTTTAGTAGGAAGAGTCCTGTAAATCTAAAAGCTCTAGTGGATATCCTCCTTGTGAAGGAGAAGAGAGGATGTACAAGGCTTACACCATCTTCGAACCTCTATAAAGCCTTATGTTATATTTTACTGCTTTCAGCATTCATATCTTATATATGTTGCATGCATATCTATGGCTTTATCTCTAAGTACTTAACTGTGAATCTGGCATATTAACCTTGTGGTTAAAAGTGTTAGAAATTATTTGTTGAACTCTCTATTCTTGAACGAATCTGTTGTGCACAAAGCTCTGAGTGTGAAGCTGCAGCAACAAGTTTGCTGCAAGTAGAACGCTAGACTGTCAGATTGCTGCAAGCAGCAATAGCTTTCCACAGCTTGCAGCAAATAGAAAAAAAACAGAGCATTCCATCATTGAAGATATTGGAGTGTTTCGGCTTCATCACAGTTGAAGAATTTGTTTATAAACCTTTTAATATATTGTATGTGTAGGTATTTTTAATCGGTGTCCACAGTTGAGAGGAAAAGAATTATTGCCGTGTTTTTGTCTTGTTTAAGACAACATCTTGTGTGGATCTTGTCTAGTTGCTGAAACCTAAAAAGGGAGTAAGAACTTTAGTAAGTTGGTTTGTATTCGTATAGTTGTGTATAGTAGGAAGAGTCCTGTAAATCTAAACGCTCTAGTGGATATCCTCCTTGTGAAGGAGAAGAGAGGATGTAGAAGGTTTACACCACCTTCGAACCTCTATAAAGCCTTGTGTTACATTTTACTGCTTTCAGCATTCATATCTTATATATGTTGCATGCATATCTATGACTTTATCTCTAAGTACTTAACTGTGAATCTGGCATATTAACCTTGTGGTTAAAAGTGTTAGAAATTATTTGTTGAACTCTCTATTCTTGAACGAATCTGCTGTGCACAAAGCTCTGAGTGTGAAGCTGCAGCAACAAGTTTGCTGCAAGCAGAACGCTAGACTATCAGATTGCTGCAAGCAGCGATAGCTTTCCGCAGCTTGCAGCAAATAGAAACAAAGCGTGAAAAAGAGAGAGGTTCATTCACCCCCCCCCCCTCCCGGAACCTCTGCATCCACTCGGAACCAACAATATATCATTCTTACAAGGATACAAATGATATATATGGACTAATCCATTCTGAATATAGATCATATAGATATTTTTGTGATTCTACATATTTTATGGTTCTAATTGATGGTTCAACGCGCTAATGACATTTATTGTGACCAAGAAATGTTGCATTTAGAAAACTCCCAACACAAATCATACAATTACGGGCTAACCACTCTCATCACCATATCAAGTCTATAAGGCTCGATAATGCTAGAGACTTTCATCAAAAGCAGTTTATGAATATTGCATGTCTCTCAGGATCGATGTATAGCATCCTGTGTCTTATATACGTACATCAAAAGCACCATCAAAAGGCCTAGAGCATTGGTTATGGGCACAAACATGCCAATATCAGCATGAGGTTATGTGATATTACATGCAGGTTTACTTATTCGTTTTAGACTCACTGTCGACCAACCTTTTTTTTTTTTTTTTTTTGCGTACTAGTAGGTAACTGGATATGAGTTTGAGATTTTACACTTACGCATATTTGGTTGCCTAGTATATGTGCCAATTGCGCCCCCACAGGGTATCAAAATAGGTCCTCGATTAAATATTTATATATTTGATACATCAATCATAAATTATCAATTATTTGTAACATTTGACAGACATTCTATTTACCATTAAAATTGTAAATTGTCACTTCAATGAGACAGTCTTCCCATAGTTGGGGAGAGATAAGTAAAAGATTTGTCTTCTTGTCGTTAGGAGGAGTTAAGAAAATTAATTTTCTATAAAGAACGACATGCAGTACTATGTTAGCTCCTCTGTCTCATTTTGATCCTCACACCTTACAATGTGAAAGTGAAGCGAAATGAATAATCGATATTCAAAGCATAGAAGATTCGATGTTTGATACATTCGCTGATGTGACTGAAGTGACAAGTTCATTTATACCAGCTGCAAATATGTCTACAATGTTAAAATCCCAAATAAGGGCACAATGTCAAAGGTACAAGCATTGCAACCGCACTTAGTGGATGTGTGGTTGAGGTCATGGCTCCTAAATGGAAATGGGGGAAACCATTTGGTTCGATTAATACTTGTCTAAGGAAGAAGACAATATGACACAACTTGATCTATTAATCATCAATGAAAAGAATGTCTCTCATGAGATTGTCTCTGGTTAAAATTATGTCCATAAATCATTATTGTAATTTGTAGGACGCTCCTAAGTTTGATACACTACCAGAGAACAAATAAATCTCAAGACTACATGAGTTGATATAAATATTTTATGTACACATTGATGATATATTTACAAATATTGTCTCTCAAGGAATTTCAGAGTACAATGATATCAAACCATGCTCTATTACATAATGTCAAAGAGCATATTAACCTAAATGAAAATAAGCAATCCAGCAGAAAAAAAAAAATTTGATTCTCTTACAAATAAACAGGTAGTTGGTGAGGTAGTGCTAGTCTTACCAAGTGTAAATCGTGTAGGACATAAACAAACTTTTGTCAGAAAGCATAATGAGAAAAATAAGGTCCTGAGATATAATATAATACTAGATTTCTCATAATGCTCTGGAATTGCTATGATGAAACATATTATCATGTAATAGATGTTATAACGTTCTACCACATCAACTTAAATATTTTTGAAGGAATGGAAATGCAACATATGAATGTAGTTGCATTATATCTCTATGGTGATCTTAATTTAGAGATACATATAAAAGTTAATAATGACCTTCATTTGCTCAGGTCAATTGGTGAATACATTTGTAGTTCAAGCGATCACTTTATACATTTGTAAACAATTTAGACGGATGTTGTATACCGTATAAGTTACGAAAGTAATGTAAGAGGGGTGAACTATAATGTGTGTTTAAATGAAAATAAGTTCCCAGATTTGTAATCGTAGCACCAAAATATTGATATGAAAATTATAGGAGAACAACACTTAAATGGTATCCAAGTTATATTTTGATACTTCAAAAAGGAACAATTGATAAAGAGTATGTTCTTCTCTTACATGAAAAGGTAAGAAACAATTGATGGTATTAAACTCAGAAAGAAATATGAGGAAATTACTTCTCTAACCCACGTAAATAATGCTCCCGAAATTGGTTTTGTATTTACCATATAGAGTACATTGATATCTTAAAGATCAACCGAACAAATTTTTGAATTTATCTCCTTAAACCATTGAAAAGTCATAGCCCGACATGAAGAAGTCCACAAGTCTACTAGTTTGAGTTATACTACTAAAGAGCCCACTCGGACTCATGTATCCAACATCAACTGTGTTTCCTCAAGATCCAAGTCAATCAAATGAACTATGAAGTGAAGTTAGAAGAATTGTTACTCAGACATTGCCGAAGACAATTTTCAAGAAGCATGTGATAAGTAAGGGACGTGATGAGTGAGTGAAGTCCTTTTATAGATGTACGTATTAAAGGAAATATGTTTACTTCAAAGGGAGTTTTAAAATTAGGTGTGTTATGTTCTTTTTCCCTTCGATCAAGGTTTATTTTTCCCATTGGTCTTTGTTACCTGGCAAGGTTTTTAATGAGGGAACAAAACATACACCATCTTTATCTTTGACTTGGCACAAGGGGGAGTGTTAAAGGAAAAACACGATTAATGTGTCTTCATCAAATAACAAATTAGATAGGGTATTTTATGACAATTGTGTATTGATGATTGATGTAACTCTAGATTCAATATATATATATATATATATCTTGTATAATGAAATGGATTTGCCGTTTCTCACATTTTCTCTCGATTTCTTGGTTCTCACATTTTCTCTCCCATTTCTAGATATACTAAAACAATATTAAGTAATACTTTGTATTATAAAATGCATTTTGAGTTGAATTACATTATAAGAAAATAGGTAATACATTTATATGTAATAGACACTACTTTTCCGTATATTAGGTAATACTTTTGTATGACTCGAATTGGATCATATCAAATCACTCAACAAGCACGTAGATCTAGGATGTGTAAGCCCTTTTTCTCTTTCGTGTAACATGCAATATATTAGGAAATATTTTTTATATATCAAGTAATAATTTTGTGTACATATACTATATAATAAAATACACATGTATTATATGATATATAGAAAAATATTAATGAATACACACAAAAATATCACATAATTCATTATTCCCGACCCAACCTGACTCATCTCACAAAAATATGATGACATAAGATTTGAGATGATATTACACAAAAACCTACTCTAACTCAAAAACTCCTAATCTAATTGTAAAGTAATTTTATTTAAAATGTTGATTTTGGAATCAAATTGGATTTAATGGTTGAACAAGTTGGATGGGAACCCGCCACAATTCCCATAATAAGACCATTTTCAATCCTCACGCCAAATTGCTGTCAAATTTTGGATTTGCTATCAAATTTTTATTCAGTTGCAATTTTTTTCTAGAATATTCTTAATTTTTTATCTTTTGAATATTCAATTTATCAAATGTTTGTTTGTGTATTTCATTATAATTTTCATTAAATATTGTATGATATCTTATTATATTAGTTACAATTTACATTTGTATTAATAAAATATTACAATACAATCGTTAGTTATTTGTTTTCAATTCTTTAAATCTATACTATAATAGTAGAATGATAGTTGGAGATAATTACATTTTTGACATTTTCCCTCCCAAAAGTGCCAAATCAACAATTTATTATTTTACATTTTTTATTTAGTCTATTTGTTTAATAATATAATTAATTATTGTATTTATTGTATTTTATATTTTTATTACATCATCCATTTAATTCAATAAAAAACTTATTGTATTAGTTTATTTTTATTTTATTGATTTAAATTAAATTAATTTTATCAAATGTTATTTCTTAAATACCAATAATAGATATTACTCGAAAATTAATCTCAATAATAAATATTAATTTGTTTAGGAATATCTAATATCTTATTTAATATAAATAAATGTAACACTATTAGAGATGTATATATATATATATATATATATATATAACATTTGTGTAGTATGAAATTATATATCATCCTAAATATTTTTTGAATTAATATTTGTATTTCGACTAAGTAATATCATTCAACATTTTATGAAGATTATTGATATATATCATTTACTTATATATTTTAATGATGAAGATATTACTAATTACGCAAGTATAAATATCATATAATCAAAACTAAAATTCAATGATTAGTGTAAATTTAGGGTTTCATATCTATCTACATGAGAGTGCATGTTTTGAATTTTGATGACTTGACTAATTTAATTTTATGGGTTTAGTTTCTAATTATGCTATCATCATCACTACTACTACATTTACATTTTGTGTTGGGTTTGAACCGTAGTGTTCAACGTCAGACTATAGAAATAAATTCGATGTTAATTGATATTATAAATGTTTTTTCGAATTCAATTTATTTGAAAATAAAAGGTTAAACATATATAATTGACACTGTTTGCGTCTGCTTGCGTAAAGTTCTTACGTAAAATTTCTAATTTTATTGTGTATTGTTTCTATATATATATATATATATATATATATACTCACACATATATTTAAGTGATTGAATTTGATTTTTAATTCATACTTTATTTTTAGTGTTATTCGGTACAAAATATTAAATGAAATATGTATAATTAATAGGATAGTATGAATTAGACAATATATATTTAATATATAATTACATAATTTCAAAAAAAAAATTAATTGTTGAATATTTTGTATCTTTAAAATGTTTATTATTAATTATATTGTATTATCAAATAATTAATATTTACCATATAATATATATTAGACGCACTATGCAACTACTAGATAATAAATGTTGATCGGATGGAAATGTATGGTTGATGTCCACACCATAGAGTTTCTGAATAGTATTAAATGTTCAGGTGTCCCGAACCATGAGTTATTATTGAAGAGCGGCATGCCGATTATATTACTTCACAATATTGACCATTCTCTTGGGTTATGTAATGGTACTCGAATAGTTATTACAAGGTCTGGTAATCATGTCTTGCAGGTAAAAATTTTTGGTGGAAATAATACAGGTCATGAGGTTTTGATTTCGAGAATGTCGATCACTCTATCAGATCCAAGGTTGCCTTCAAGGTTCATCGACGACAATTTTCATTGATTCTGTTATATGCAATGACGATTAATAAAACTCAGGATAATTGTTGTCTCATGTTGGCTTATTGCTAAATAAGTCTGTGTTCAATTATGGACAACTTTATATAGTTGTTTCACACGTAACAAAGCGTATTGGACTGACGATATTAGTTTGTAACACATATAATAAAAAAAGTGTTTCAACTAGAGATATTGTGTATAAAGAAGTTTTTCCAAACTTATAAACTTTGCAGGTAAAATTTCCAATTTTGATTTGAAGATCATGATTGATACTTTTATTTTTAATATTATTTATGAATTATTGAATCGGATGTGTATAATATCAATAAATTGTTGTGAATTGAATTATCTGAGACAAATTAAAATTTTCTTAATTATTAAGTATTATACGTCTTCTATATACTAAAATTACTTACGCTATATTATCAAATAATTAATATTTATCAATATTATATCATTATGAATACTAGTTTTCATAATTCTAGAATCCAATAATAATACATATGATTATGGGAACCAGGCCCAAATTAACACATTTGTTTAAATGTGGGCCCAAAATACCACACTATTTTAGGGTTTGACCAAAATAACACATTCCTTATAAATTTTGCCCAAAATACCACAGTTGACTATTCAAAAAGGCGGTTCCCTGTGAAAAGTAAATTAAAAAACTGAAAAAGTGGGTTGGTGTCAGTCATTATTGGTCATTCATTGGCGCAGTAAATGCACTTTATTGGGGCAGTAAAAAGATGATAAACTAATACGAAAATCCAGTAAATTCATAAACACACTTACAAAAAGGCAGTAAAAAAATCTCACGAAAAGGCAGAAAAAAACCCACGAAAAGTAAAGAAAATCCCAGATTTTTGTCGGATTGGTTTGGAGTCGACATTTCGTGGCTATTCATCATCTTCAATCGGCTGTGCAAATTTCAGACAGAGAAATGGAGGTTAGTAAACTCCCCCCTCTCCATTTTCGTTGAACATGTGAATGAAATTTATTTTTCTCTCTTTTTTGGGTTGAATGTATGTGATTTCTGTGATTTAAAACTGTTAAGTAGACATGAAATGCTTAGATTATATGTTATTCGATATATATGTGCTTAGACTTAAGGATATAGTTCCTGAGATTAGATTGAGTAAAACTGTTTTTCTGCGTTCATCCACCTACGAAAATTCATACACCCACGAAAATTCATCCACCCACGAAAATTCATCCACCCACGAAATCTCACGAAAATGCCACGTTTATGCCACGATTATGCCACGATTATGCCACGAAAATGCATGTATGCCACGAAAATCTCACGAAAATGCCACGTTTATGCCACGAAAATGCCACGTTTATGCCACGAAAATGCATGTATGCCACGAAAATCTCACGAAAATGCCACGTTTATGCCACGATTATGCCACTAGTATGCCACGAAAATGTCACGAAAATGCCACGAAAATGCATGTATACCACAAAAATCTCACGAAAATGCCACGTTTATGCCACGATTAGGCCACTAGTAAGCCACGAAAATGTCACGAGTATGCCACAAAAATTCATCCACCCACGAAAATGCCACGAAAATCCCATGAAATTTGAAACTGTGTATGTCACAATAATGCATGTCACTCACATAAATGTGTAAATTTCATGCTTCTCTACTATGTCACGACAATACCAAATTCTTTACCTGGCATATATTTTCATTCAATATAGGGCGAGTGGGAGTGGATCCGACCGGGTTGTCAGCGGCAGTTCGCGTATATCAATGGATATACGCGACTTCCTATTATTCGTGAGATAGGGAGGGAGCTATCGGAGGTGGATGGAGACTGTGTCCATGATTTCATGGACACATGTTTTTGTCACTTTTTACGGTGGCAAACGGATACAGAGATGTGTAAGACGTTTTTTCATTATTTGATGAGTTGGCAGGTGCGACAGACGGATGCACCGGAAGGCGAATGCTGGTTTCTTATTGGACCAGATAGGTTTTGTAGGTTTGGGAGACAAGAGTTTTTTCTTGTGACGAGCTTGAGGTTTGGAGACTCCCACTTCAACCCATCTGGGGTTCATGATTTATCTCCAGACGGGGTGTACTTTCGAGTAGTGCCATCTGGTGTTGGGAGTATCACCATTTCAGAGCTTCGAGCTAGATTTCTGAGTGGGGAGTTCCGTGGCAGCCGTGTAGACAGCATGAATGTGGCCAAGATTCTCATTCTTTATTCTATCGTGCTTGGAGTGGACATACTGAAGACGAGTGTCCCATCCTGGGTATGGAGCCTCATCGACCAGACTGAGGCTTGGGAGAGCTTCCCATGGGGAAATTCTCGTACCTGAACCTGCTGCGTACAATGGGTAATTTACCTGAGTCTATTCCACAGCAAAGACGGGTCAAGATTTACACCTATCACTTCTACGGATTTTCCGTTGCCTTACTGGTGAGTTAAAAATAGATATCTTTTTGTGAATATATATTTTTCTCGTAACTCTGTAATTATAATTTTCGTGTATTCACCAAATGCAGATATGGACGTACGAGGCGATACCTTGTACGGGGACGTTTGCTGGTCGTCGTCATGGATACTGGGCACCAGTTTCCTCGGTAGCCTTAGATGGTCCACCATGAAGTCCACAACAGACGTTTCCAGAACACTAGCGGCTCAGGTGAGTCTTTGATCAACACATTTGATTATGATGAATAATTTATAGTATGATGAATAATTTATAGACTATATTTGTTTATTAATATTTCACATGCGTGGTAGATACCTTGTTTGGAGACGCTCGAGCCGACTCCTTCTGAGATGACCCATCCATTTTGGGCGTACGTGGGTGATGACCTCTTCGAGGGTGTGCAGCCAGTTGGAGAGACTCGTGGACGGAAGACTTGGGGCGTTTCTGTTGGACCTTCGAGGCGTCCAACTGATCGTCAGGCCCAAGCTCCTGTTCACGGCGTCCCTACTAGACGGACAACGAGGTCTCATGCAGCTCCTGTTCCTGTTGACTCATCCCCTGCCCATGATCCCGTTGTGCGTCCTTCGAGGCCACGTAGACGAGCCCGTGTTGTTTCTTCTTCATCATCGGACGAGGCACCGAGAGAGGAGGCACAGCATACGGGCGCACCCATGGCCGAGGAGCATTTTCAGCCAAGGGGGTACGAGAGGCCAGAGCCGACGCATCACAGCCCCCAGTACGCACCCGATCCGGTACATGAGGACACACCCCCTACGGATCTCTTCTCACGGTTGTCCATGCTCATCGACAACCGCTTCGACCAGATGCAGACATATCTCGGCGGCAAGATTGATCATCTCGGGAACCGTCTGGATCATTTGGACGAGAGGTTCGATCGTCTGGAGTCCGACATTCCAGACATGATCGCGGAGCAGTTGCGGGGATTCTTTGGAGACGGCCCACGTCCACAGTATGAGCACGAAGCAGGGCGGCAGTGGGAGGGTTGGACGGCAGATGCGCCTTCAGAGCAGCCTACCGCAGGAGGTTTTGACCCCATGCCCCTTGTGTCGTACGCTCCATATACGCGAGAGGCTCAGGACCAGTCAAGCCGCGGCTACCACACACCGGACATTTGTAATGCCGGTACCAGTTACATCGTTGAGGAGCCCGTGTCTCCGTCTCCACAGGCTCCACCTGCTCCACCTCCACATTCTGATCATGATATTCGGGATACGGCCAAGGGAGTCCTGGCATGTCCGGAGGAGGGAGCCTTCCCAGTATCGTAAGAGTCCGTACAAGAGCGGAGGCAGGCCAAAGCGTCGGGATCTGAGTGGCTGGGATGACTTCGAGTTGTGGATGCAGCTCGGAGAACATGCTGATAAGTAAGTTTCTTTTGTGTGTTATTTTATATCATTTCTCCATTTGGGTTACCTGTATGATTGGACTTAATTATCTATTACTTTGTATGTAGGCGTAACATGGGGATCGGGTATGCAGTCGGCCCCGAGTTCTTCGAACCTGTGATTGACCCCCATGGATGGTTGGATATCATGGTATGTGTCTTCATCCACTCTATGTATTTGAATTTGTTGTATGATCATTTATCTTAGCCTCATCAAATGTCACATTTGCTTTTAGGCGATCGAGGCCTACCTTGGAATCGTACAATCCGTACCACGCTTCCTAGGACTTCAGATCACACAGCAGGTGTTCAGATTCGGCCAAGTATTGTCAGTACAATTCAATGTAAGTTTGGTGTTATAGAAAATATTGTTCTTTGTTTGCGGCGATTGAATATATCTAATTATAATTTTCGGTATATGATCAGGAGATATGCAAGGACATTTGGAAGAAGAAGCATATCGCCGATCCACCGAACACCTTTTATCCAGGGGATGATCGTGAGGACTTCGATCCCGTTGAACTCGATCGTTTGATGTCGTACGTCCATGGTATTGCAAACAAGTGGACAAAGCAGAAGCCGTGGAATCTCCTTCATCAGGTTTATCAATGTCATTTTAAATGTCGTAGCGTATATAGTGGCAATACTCATTAGGATATTTGTTTTAAAATCGTGCAGTTGTTCACCGTGCTAAATCTGGATGAACACTAGGTGGCTGCCATTATTGACTTGAATGATATGTCACTTACGCTCATGGACAGCGTCAGACACACATGGAACGATGATGTCATGGCGCTTCGAGTCCGGCAGACATTGCCCATTCGACGGATTTTACCTCGACTTCTGGACCACTCAGGCTGGCACGAAGCGATAGACCGGGCTTCGTATAGTCCACCGGAGTTTCGGTGTCAGAGTATCCCGACGAACATGTGTTACGTGCAGGACGATCCGACGAGTTGTGGCATCTTCGCACTGAAGTCGGTCGAGAGCTTGATGACGGAGGTGTTTCCTCGGCCAGAGATGTCTGAAGGTGTTTATGCTGTTAGACGATTGGTGGCAGTTCAGATGTATAGATTTTCTTTAGATGAGAGCACCATACAGGATGATGATTTGTCTTAGTCTTTTGTGTGTATTTCAAAACTAGGTAAACATCTATTGTTACATGTCCAGACATTCGAAAATACACATTTTATTTTATAAAGACAATTTTATTTTACACATCCCATATTTACATGAGTTACTCCTCGTCTTCAACAAAGCGTTGACCTTCAATATATATCGGGCACTTTCTCTTCGTGTGACTTTCTGAGCCACAAATAGAGCATCTCTTCTTTTTCCTTTGTCTTATTCCACCGGGCTGAGCATTTTCAGTGTTTTGGTCGGTTGGATGACCGGACGGGATAGAACCGTGTCTGGATCTAGAAGTCTCGACAAAAGAAGGAATCCGTTTTCCCTTTGGTCGTCCAGCTTGCTTTGGTTTATCAGGAGGTAGACAGACAAATGCCCGTGTCTCGTCGGAGATAACCCAATCCGCTGGGTCAGGCACAGGGAGTACCTCACCCTCCCACATACCTCTCAATGAATGGGTCCAGTAACACTCATGCACGTATCTCGTGACGGACTCTTTCGTATAGCTGCATTAGAAAACAATAATGAAGTGTAAGGTCGTATCTCAAGTAATTAATTTGGAATACAAAGCCTTACCTGATCGCTGCACATGCATGCGAGCATGGAATCAAGTCAAGCTGGAAAACCTGGCAAGTGCATGAACGGTCTGACAGATCGACTGTGAAATTCTTATTATCAGTGGTGATCTTGAGCTTGAGCCGTTCAAGCTTATTAACCTGCATAGAACGCCCTTCTTTCATTGCATCCTGCAATCTCTCATGGACGGCCTTCGTCAGTGTGTTATCTCGCTCGTTTGCGGCGGTTCGTCGTTCATAGAACCACTTTTCTGTAATGCGTCTAGCACACTCCAGAAATGAACAGACGGGTAGCTTTCTAGCCCAAACTAACCTCCCATTCCACGACTCAGCAGCATTAGACGTCATGAAGTTAAACCTACGAACAGGGCACTTGACACGAGACCATCTGTATTCACCAGCACCTTTCAAAGCATCAAGAGCACCAGTAATTTGGGATTTCATCAGTGTGTTCATATACCTAAACATTATAAAAGATTCATCATGAGAATATTAAAATCAGACCATAATAAACACATTTGAGGAATCTCATGGTATTAATAAGTGACGTACTTATCGAACTCCGACGGATGATAACAATATGCGGCCCTATTGAAGAGGCCAACCAAATGCTTCCCATACTTGGCCAAATTTTTCTGTATATGGTAACAGCATAAACCGTGCGATGCATCAGGGAACACTTGTGCAATGGCATTCGAGATGCTCACATGTTGATCTGATACGATAAGAAGTTGGGCAGGGGCTCCAAATGCTTCTCTCACATTAGTCAAGAACCAGCTCCAGGATGCATCATTCTCAATATTACCTATACCAATTGCCAAAGGAAAAATCTGATCATTCCCATCTTTCGTCACAGCCACAAACCCAATACCTTTATACTGCCCCTTCAGATGACAACCATCTACAACTATGACAGGTCTTGAATAACCTCGAAATCCCTGTATGGAGGCACCTAATGCATAGAAAACATATTTGAATTTCCCATCATCGTGTGTCTCTAACGATGTGTATGTCCCCGGATTAGCAGCCTTCAAAACCTCCAAGTAAGATGAAAGCATAGAAAACGACAATGTTGGATCCCCATAAGCCCTAATCATGGCATGTCGTCTTGCCTTCAAAGCCAATTTGTAAGAAACCTGTAAACCATGACGAACATTCATTTCCTGAATGATGTCGCGAGGAGTGAGTTTGCAATTCTCTTTCCGTAGTGCATCGACAAAGCACTCACCGATCACAGTAGAAGAAGGGCGACGTGGGTCATCACTATTCAACTCCGACGAACATTGATGTGGGATAACAATCTTGGATATGCGCCAAATCCCATATTTTTCAGAAGCATTCATGACGAAGGGACAATTTTTCTGGACGCACTTCAAAAACCAACGATGTTTATCGGAATGGTCCACACGGTATGCAACCTGATTTTCAATATGGTACATACCAACTGCTTTCTTCAACTCCAGTTTGGAGCCGAAAGTAGATCCTTTGTGAAGAGCTTCTGTCGTAATCTCGCGAGCACCACCTTCTGAATAAACAGATGGATCATTGTCTGAATCTCAGGGATAAATCCAATCCGGAGCATAACTCGGCGCAGAGGCCGAAACAGGAACAGTATGCGGAACCCCATCACTGGATCCTGCTTGAAAGTGTGCCTCAAAGGTATCGTCAACATTATCGTGTGTCCGCATCCCAATGTAAGTCATAAATGACTCATGCTCCTGGACTTGTTCCTGCTCCAACAACGATGCATCCTCAGTATCTAGCTCCAAATCATTATCCGCAGCTTCATCGGCATCCCCTACACCATCTTGCTCGTTGTTCACATCTGCACAAGTAATTCCACATCAATTAAAATGCTGAATCTAAATCAGAAATATTCAATAGATGCACTGCATTCCTAAATATAATACTATTATGCGTACCATCATGAAATCCACTATGACAATATGCATGTTCATGAAAATCCTGTTTCTGTGGCACTTCCTCTTGGACACAATCTATAGGAGACGTATTTAAGTCAAGGTCATCCATTTCCCAATCCTGTACTGTATAATCAACCCTACCACTAGATGATGCCCAAGACGCCAAATTCTCGTTAGGTTGTCTCACAAATTGTCCCCACGGATCATTTTGGTTCGGTATACTCCATGAGGCCATGAATGCTTGATCGTTTTGCAGCCCACTTGGAATATTTGAATAATCTCTATATACTTGTTCTTCGTACGATAATCCAACATTAAATGAAGGACCACCTGCCTCCCTGCTCTGACCAAAGCCTCCCACATTTCTACTTTTCAGTGTCACATAAACAACAAGAACATCATTGATCACAGACAATACGCTACTAAGATCTGAATCGTTCCTGATTTTCATTCTTTTCACCCTACCCTCATCCTCCACAATGGAATGGATGACATATCCCCACCACTCATCAGCACGCACAACTTCGTCAATTGATTCAAATAAATCTTGATAACATACTCTTCGAAGTTGAATCACCTGTCTCGAACCACTTTTGTACTCTAACTCTTCCCAATATCCACCAAACCAAACCACAACGGAGAACAAACTCATCTTTCAACTGTAAAAAAAAAAAATGAAACAGAAATTACTTCATGCAACTAAGAATCTGCCAAATTTTCGTGGATGAGCAATAATTTTCGTGTGGTGCCTTACAATTTTCGTGACATTTTCGTGGGAGAAAAAACATCCAAAATTATGAAGATCATAATTTTCGTGGAGTGCCTTACAATTTTCGTGAGAATTTTCGTGGCAGATGTAAAATTTTCGTGGAAGAAAGAACATGCAGAATTCTAAGATAGATCATAATTTTCGTGTAGTGCCCAGTAATTTTCGTGAGAATTTTCGTGGCACTAGAAAAAGTTTCGTGGATACTGATTTTTCATGACTTTTGCGTAGACAAATATAATACACACTTTTTTTTTTACTTTAGGATGAAAAATTCATGTTTTTTCCATGTAAAAAATAATTTGAGATTCAGAAAATGGACTTACCTCTCGGTTTTTTTACGTAAATCTTCTTTAATTTGTTATTGAGGGTGATAAAACTTTCCAGCAAAAATTTTTAGTAGATTCGGAGAATTTTAGTAGAAGGGAGAATTTTTAGGAGAAGGGAGAATTTTTAGTAGAAGGAAGAAATTTTTGTCGTATGAAATTATTGTATCTACCAAAATGGAAAGTGTATTTGAATGAAAGGTAAATAGTAAGTCAAAGGAAAACAAAATCCACTTTATTACACACGACAAAAATTAAAAGGTAAATAGTAACTCACAAGAGAGTTATTACACACGACAAATTAAATTTATTTCCACTTTAGGTACTGAAAGTACTGTCTTCAGTCACCATCATGTCAGTGCTGTCTTTTGACTAAAAGTGAATTTGTGGTATTTTGATCACAAATTATAAGGAATGTGGTAGATTGGTCAAGTCTTATAGTTGTGTTCTATTCTGGTCAAATATTTAACAAAATATGCTAAAGTGGGACATTTCCACTATGGATTATTCCTATGTTTTAACGAAATTAGGAGACAAGATTTGTCTTTGGTCACTTGAATTCTCATATCAGTTCATGTTTCATTATTTTTTGACTCCTCATCAGTCAATGAAATCAGACAGCCATATCATACCAAACATATACAAGAAATATCAAGACTTGGAAATTGATATAATAATGATGCTTCATTCAGCAATGCAACTACAAGCTCAATGAACTGAAACACAGTTTACAGATTAGAATTCTGAAATGCAGAAAATCAGAATGAAATAACATTCTCCATTGCGAAACTTTTGAGCGAAAAAAAGCTTGAGGTGTGAAGGAATGTGTCCATACGACCATAAGAACGTACTTGAATCATATCAATTTTTCGAGTGGTTTGAATCTTCGTGGAGTAGTAGAACAGGAAGTGCTTTTCCCATGCCATCAATACATCACCATCTTTGAAAACCTTGATAGGTCGAACAACATCACAAGTTACATTAGCAAAATCAGGAATGTTTCGGATGGTGAATTCCTTGGTCCATGATCTCCCATCTCCATATTCCTTCATCAACCAAACAACAACATCCCCACTAGATTTTATGTCACATACACAAAGGCAACCCTCAAAAGCAAAGAGCTGCCATGAAGATGGTGCTCTTCCTCCCGAAGGAGGAGAAGGAACCGAGCTAAAAAGTTCTGTTTCAAGATCCAAGCAAGAAATCAACGGGACTCCCTCTGATGAATTACATGCTAACCAGTGTAGATTCCCGTTGAGAAATACCCCAGATTTGTTCAAATTGTTGTAATTGAGTGTTGTATCAAGTTCAATGCTTCTCCATGATCCTGTTCCGAGAGTGTATACTTCACAATCACATTCAAATGTATCTTGATCAACTCTACATTCACAGTAAATCTTAACCACCTTATGCTGGCCAGTACTTTTGCTAACTCCAAATCCAAAAGTGACATCTATCACTTTCAAATCAGCAGTATCGACAAAAAATGAACAATAAATTTGGATGCATTCACGGGTGATTGGATTGCATATGTAAAGACCATCAGGCTCGAACATACCACTGCACAAAAGAAGCAATCCATTAGCCGAACCCAGTATCCTCGAAGCACGAGGGTATCCAAACTTGGTGACTAAACTGTAACGAAGCTCATGATCTTCAAGATCAATCACATCTTCAAACTCAAATATCTTGTACGATGCTGGGCAGTTCTTGGGCTCATGATAGATTGCCAGACCGGGAACCGACTTGGAAAGATGAGACTCAGCAAACTCATGAGCCTCCAACAAATTGAGCCATGACTTGCAGACACACTTGAAACTTAAAACGGTTCGCGCTGGGAGCCTCGAGAGGATCTCGATTATAACTTCTGATGGCAGATATTTGAAACAGCCCAGGTTCATTTTGGGATGGTTACTCTCACTCATGATAATTAAATTATACGATGAACCTATACACTCTTCTCCTGATTCTTCATGTCACTGATCAAAGAAAACAAATAGCAGTTAGATTGAGAGATTCGACCTTGAATTCGATATTTTAACAGAGCCCATGTTTAATAATCTAACAGCAAATCGTTTTTTTAAGAATTTGTTGTCTAACATAACTGTGCATAAAAGTTTATCATACTAAAATCACATTCATTTTAGGACTAAAAGTTAAGCTGTAATGCTAATCAGTATCACTTAATTACTACATTTGACCTAAATTTCTCCTCTCGCAACTCCAACAATCAGAAGAAAACACAAATGAGCAAAGAAATTAAACGAATAATATAGATACAGAAATGCACATATGCTTGAGCAAAAGCAAATTGAAATGCACATTTATAAGAAATTCAAAGTGAAACAATACAGATTTTAATCATCAGAGAGATTTAACCCTAAAATTGATATTTCATCACATTTAAGCACAATAATCCAATAACAAATGTAGTTCACTAGGCACAGAATTGATTCAACTAAGCATCAAATCCCCAAAATAAATTAGAAAAAATCAAACCGAATACCGAATCAATTTTCGACCCAAACCCTAATTGGTTGCGAAGATGCAAATTAGTGATTAATAATACCTGCTTCATCGGCGAAATGCAACTCTAGTTTTCAATTCAAAAGATACACATGGAAAATTATACCGATCGTCGGAGGAAAGGGGTGACGCCATGGCGGAGATGTGGTGGTTTTGTCGCCGGATAGTGAGCAAAGTGGTTGTTTATATACGAAATCTTGCTACTTCGGAATGCACGCTTTGTAGCCACGCCGCCCAAATTGCCAAATTGAAATTCAGAATGTGAACAGACTTAGTGATTTCTCAGATATGATGCATTATTTTTCTGATAAATTTCGATTTGGTGAAGATTTTACGTGCAAGAAAGGAAAAAAGTGATCTTTGTCAGAAAAATAATGAAGTGTTGTCAATTATCATATTTAAGTGGGCCTTCAGTTTCACCATTATTATGTTGGAATTCAAATGAGATTAATTACAGGGGAATTCTATACACACCCCAAAAATACTAAACACATCTCAATAATAGACATGAATATTAAAATAATAAAAAAATGAATGTGTGTGTAGATGGGGTGTGTTTAGAAATGTTTGGGGTGTATATAGAATTCCCCTTAATTATAATTTCATTACAAATAGTAGTTCTTATCCTCTGCGTTCCACGAATTTATATTTTAAATAAATTTTTAAAGTGAAAAAAATAAATGAAAGTTATAAAATAAGTATTCTGTATGGTTTTTAAATAGTTAATAATAAAATGAGAAAATATCCCCAAATATCCATTTATCTATAAGGATTAACTTTTCTACCCATCAATATATTTTTTTATCCCCAACTACCCATATATATAAAGTAATAGCCCCAAATACCCATTTTTGACTTTCAACTTGTACTTTGCTTTGCTCATATGTATTTTGCTTTGCAGAGATAAAAGAATTTTTTTTTTTGACTTTTTTACACGCTTTTACTTTTATTTTTACACATGTGAATAATAAGACAATATTTGATTTGATATACCTTACTTTTATTTATAAAATTTACAATCGAATTCATTCCAAAAAATTCACATTCACATATTCACTGAGAAGTTCTCTAAAAATTTAGAGTATTCATCAAAATTTATAGTATTCATCAAGGTAAGTAAGTATTTCAAGCATTTAGTAGTAGTTTATAGTTGCATAAACTACTTTTAATTTGTTTAAAGTTGAATTTGTTTATAGTTAATGGTTAGTTGTCCATAATTTATTTTGTTTGATTATTGTTTGATTTAGTTAGATTATTGTTTGAATGTTGAGATTTTGTTCTTGTTTAATTATAGTTCAGTTTAAGAATGATCCAAAAATTAACCAAAAAAATTATGAAAGAAACAAACTAAGTTAATTAAGTTAATGAAATTAAAGAAAATTTTCAAAAAATTTCGTTAACACCTTTAATTTCAGGGGTTAACGAAATTAAAGAAAATTTGCTTCAATTCGTTAGCCCCTGAAATTTAAGGGTTAACGAAATTAAAGAAAAATTTCAAAAAATTTCTTTAAGGGGTTAACGAAATTTTTTGAAATTTTTCTTTAATTTCGTTAACCCCTTAAATTTAAGGGGTTAACGAAATTTTTGTGAAATTTTTCTTTAATTTCGTTAACCCCTTAAATTTAAGGTGTTAACGAAATTTTTTTGAAATTTTTCTTTAATTTCGTTAACCCCTTCAATTTAAGGGGTTAACGAAACTCATGAAAATTTTCTTTAAAGCTATATTTTACTTCTTTCATAATAAAGTTATATTTGATAATTATTTTACTTCTTTTTTATATTTGTTCAGGGTTAGGGATGACTTTTTCAGTGGCAATATGTCATGGAGGTTACTGGCATGGTTTGCAGTATGTGAATGACATTCAATCAATGATCAATCTCGAAACATTTTCATATCAAGATTTATTGAGTTCACTACATGAGATTATGCTTGCTGATTTGAGTTGTTGGCGGTATTTGATCCATTCTCTAGTAGAAGTGAATGGAAGATTGAAGAAGAAGAAAATCATGAATGATTTTGATTTGCATGAGTGTTTTTCACAGGAGTATGGACTACTAGTTTTGTTTGTTTCGTTGAAACGAATAGACTTAGGAGTATCAAGTGGTTCTTCTTCTTATCATAAAGAACAATGTTCATTAGATGAGAGACACATGTTGCTGCTCAAAGTTTTGATACATTGATTGAGGAGTCTCAAAATTTGGATTGGTCAAATGTTCCGTTAGGACTACACGAGGACCAGAATTTTTATTCAGCATGGGGTTTAGATGACAATTTGGTTCGAACATCTTCAAATGAGCCAAGTATACCTTGGCCGGCCTCATCTACATGTGATCCACACAATGAGTTGAACTATTTAGACCTAAATGTGGCCCCAACTAATGAGGCCGAAGAACCGCCACTTGAAGAAAGACGGGAAGAGGAAGACCATGATCCTCGAACAGGTAATCCAGTACTACCGTACTGATCATATGTGAATATTTGTGTATACAATTAACATATCACTGATATATATATATATTTATTTATTTTGGTAGATCCAATTGATGCAGAAGATGACTTTGTGCTGGATGAAGATGTGGAGACAAACTTGGATGAGGAGCAACGAGCTGCATATGAGCAATTCTGCGATGACACAATGAGAGCTGAGTGGCACATTCCAGACATACCTGATTTTGATGACCTAACTGCAGATGAGATTGAGCATGTTCCAAGTGGTATGAAAAAAGGAGCTACATTTGGGTCTAAGGTTGAGTTGAAGAATTTAGTAGGGTATTATCATCTGGAGAATCAAGTCCAATTTCGTGTGGACCACTCTGACAAACACTGATGGCAAGTGAAGTGCAATAAAAAAGATTGTCCGTTCTTACTCAATGCACATGAAAAACACGGGATTTGGAAAATATCCAAAGTTGTCCTGCCCCACACCTGTTCATATCAACTGAATGCTAGTGCACCCCGCAGACTTCCGTCCACATTGATTGGAGATTATTTTGTCCAGAGGCTCCAGAAAGATAGGACTGACATCACTCCTAGGGAGATCATGCGAGAGATGAACGAGAAACATGGACTTAATTTGAGCTACAAGCATGCTAGGAGTGCAAAACGTCGTGCAATAAGAGAAGCATATGGTGATTCGAAGACGTCATTCAACATGTTGCGAGCTTACTTACAGGTTTTGAAGGAACGCAATCCGGGTACATATACCGCATTAGACACCCACAATAATGGGAAATTCAAGTATGCGTTCTTTGCGTTGGGTGCATCCATTACCGGATTTAGGTTATAGTCCAGACCTGTTATCGTGGTCGACGGTTGCCATTTGAAGGGGCAATACAAGGGGATTGGATTCGTTGCTGTGACTAAATATGGAAACGATCAAATTTTTCCCCTGGCAATTGGGATAGGGAGTGTCGAGAACGATAAATCTTGGACATGGTTTTTGCGTAATGTCCGTGAGGCCTTCGGTTGCCCAGATGGCTTGGTTATAGTTTCTGACCAACACGCTAGCATCAGTAATGCAATAAAAGCTGCATATCCTGAAGCTTTTCATTGTCTTTGTTGTTTCCATATTCAGCAGAATCTAGCCAAGTATGGATCCCACGTGGTTGGTTTGTTCCATACGGCCGCATACTGTTACGATGAACACACATTTAATAGGTATGTCAAACTTCATGTTTTAAATATTCCTCACGTTTAAACTCTTGAACTTTTATCATCCTTCTTGTATCAACAGGTACATGTCTTTGATCAACGATAGTGGTTTCAAGAGAGCGATTGACAGTTTGACAAAGGCTGGAGCCCTTGTTCGAAGATTCAACTTCATGACCTCCAATGCTGCTGAGGTTTGGAATGCTCGTCTCGTGTGGGCAAGAAAGTTACCTGTTTG